>CAVLEF010000010.1:7897500-9338528 GCA_963661955.1 Leptosia nina | reverse complement strand
CCCGTGAGTACTTTTAAAAGATATTGACTTTTTTACAAAAAAACCACGTGGCGACAAAAGTGACATTTTTGTGCATCAGGGCTTTGTGTTATACATCGTTGGAACCGCCGTTCGACGCCCTTTTCAACGGTATATTAGACATTTTGCTCAGTCAAAAATTTCTGCCAAAAATCGCTTTTTGCAGAAAATGGTCAGCCCACCTTGACTTTGAAAAATTTTTGTGAAGTGCAGTAAAGGACTATAATTATTTGAACATTACTAGCTTATAGAACATTTATTGAAGTGCAATCCAGACAATTTTCATGACCCTCAGTCAAATAGTGTATTTTTAGCGAATTTTTTCCCGGAAGCGGTACAAATCCGCCATTCCCGCATAAGTTTGTAAAGCGCGGTCGCTCGAAACTAAGCGTCGGAGAGCAGTTCTGACCGAATTTTCGTTCACTCTGTGTGAAGCAATTATAAGGGCAACCAACATCGTGAGCTTTCCACCACCTCCAGAATCGAAGATTTTTGTACTTCGAGGGGAATAACTCCTGGACCCGAAGAGCTGGTCTGGTCCCGACCATGGGGGATCAGAGTAGAGGTCCTGGCGCAACGGGGACAGGTGACCCCCCCCTCCTCCCCTCCACCATTGAGGAGATATCGTGTGTGGATTCCTTCCAAAACGTCCTAGGAAAATTGATCACATGCATCATAGAAACCGTTAACGACGGTAAACACGTGACTGCTGCCAACCGAAGAAAAATCGTTGCGGCTGCCGAGGAAATCCGCTCAGCAGCCCGCATATTACCTGGCGTCATTGGCGCACCACTCCAGTCGTCTTCGCAATCTCCCATCGCCTCCGATGACCTAAAAAAGGACATCATTGATGCGGTGCGAAAGGAGATGACCAGCTTTAAGCAGCAGTTCGCTGCTGCCCACCAGCCATCACCCATCATGACTCATGCCCAGGCAGTCCGTGCAACTCCTTCTCGGCCTGTAACTTTCCCGATAGCTTCCCCTCCTACCCCTCCCGTCTCCAAACCCGCCCTCATCGTATCATCGAAGAAAGAATCTTCATCTTCTTCTGACACGTTAAACTGCTGGAGGAAGAACGTGTCCTTCCGGGACACTAACTTCGCCCCGGCGGGCGTCCACTTTGTCGCGAACGGCAAGCTGCGCGTCGAGTTCGACCGTCCAGAACAACTGGAGGTCGCGATGAAGAAGATTGGAGAGTCTAACCCCGAGATCCAGGCCGAAGTCTCTCGTAAGTTAAGACCTATGTTTATTGTTAAGGGTGTTAGCTCTGATATCTCCGCCACTGATCTTAAATATATAATTATTAATCAAAACGAAAATATCAAAGCTAACATCCGAAACGAAGCCGACGTTGAGTTTAAGTTTAAACGACCTAATAGAAACTCAAACCTCTATAATGCTGTATTTGTCTCTGCTCCTTACCTTTGGCGTCATATCGTTCAAACACTTAAGCTCAACGTCGACCATCAACGTGTACACGTTGAAGACTTCACCCCGCTTTTGCAATGCTTTAAATGTTTAAAATTCGGACACACCCGTAAGTTTTGCAAGACCGAAGAGACTCATTGCTCCCACTGCGCTGCTTCTAACCACGAGTTTAAAGACTGTCCAATTAAAAAAAGATCAATCCAAATTAACCTGTTTCAACTGCAAAGCCTATTACAACGAGAAGAACGGTGGAAGCAAGGGGCCTCTAGATCACGGGGCAGCTTCAGATGCTTGTCCAAGGAAGCAGTTTATGGTCGGCCGAACTAAATCCAAGGTTGATTATGGATCATAGTCCTTTTAATTATAACACCCATAGTTTTACACATATTTCCAACAGAAATTATAATATAAATTCCATACAAATCAACCTTGGACGTAGCAGAAACGCTCTACACGAGCTTTTTACTTATATTTCAGATGGCGCACCTGAGTTTGTCTTTATTACTGAACCATATACTAGTAACATTGACTCTTTGAAAATGACTAATTCTGACTACACACTATATCAATTCCCTACTTCCCGCCCCACCCTTGCAGCCCTTGCTATACGAAAAAACACCGTTTCCACCCTTGGTATTTCCTCACATTCCACCTCTAATCTTTGCATTGTACAATGTAGAGATAGTACGTCTAACAGAAAGATATTCCTTATTTCCGTATACATAGAACCTCGACATGACGCATTCAATACCTTAACTAACTTAGAACAATTTATTTTATGTAATAATAACGCTTCATTTTTAATCTGCGGAGATTTTAACGGCTGGCATGGTTTATGGGGTTCTAGAGCTAACAATGATAGGGGAGATCTAATCTTTGACCTTATCTGCAATAATAATTTCATTATACATAACACAGGCAACTCACCTACATTCCACACAGTCACACACCAACTTCCACGCCAATCAATCATAGATCTCACACTCACTAGTAATTGCTCACACATTCATATAAATAATTGGTCAGTTAATTCCGGTTTAATAGTCAGTTCAGATCATTTTCCTATTACTTTCAAAGTTTCATTTAATAACATTGCATTAACCAAAAACAAAAAACTCTCTACATTTAGATACAACACAACCTTCATTCGTTGGAAGGACATACAGGACAAATTTGCAGATGAGGTCGGGAGGGAGCTCCCCTCCGTAGAGGCCATAAACTCCGCGAACTCACATGACCTAGATAATATCATTAACAAACTTACCTCGACTTTACAAAAGACATGCGACAAGTTACTCCCCCGGTCCCGTCATGCCCCTCCCAAAGCTCCCTTCTGGAATGAAAATCTACAGTTATTAAAAGAAAAGGTACTTCACGCACACCACAGGTTGTGTCGATTCGTACGACGCAAACTACCCCTGAACGAGGTTATCGCTGAGAGGGATAGAGCTCGAAGAGAGTATTCGATTGCTTTCTGCGCTGCCTCTACTGAACATTTCAGAGAATTTTGCACCAGGCAAACTAAAGAGGATGTCTGGTCCGTTACTAATAGAATCATTAAAACCAAACCCCTTTCCCAACCACCCTCTACCCTCCGCCTCAGTGACGGCTCCTATACTTCTTCTACATACGACACTGCTGACGCTCTTATAAATAATTTTTTCCCCGACGACACTAATGACGTAACTGACACTCAAACCGCTATTAGGGCATTAATGAGTCAATCTATTAATACTCCCTCCGAACCTAACTTTACCTTAACTGAAATACTTAATGGACTCCGACAAATGAACAATAAAAAAGCCCCAGGAATTGACCATTTGACCTCTGACATATGTTTACAGTTTGCCACTAGCTTTCCCGAATTCATTACAGCTTTATATAACAGATGCCTTACGCTACAACATTTCCCACGTCCCTGGAAACACGCTGTAATTAAAATCATCCCCAAACCCGGCAAAGATAATTACTCCCAACTATCCTCCTTTCGCCCTATTGGACTCATTAATGTCCTCGGAAAACTACTCGAAAGACTTATAATTGACCGACTTACCTTTCACCTTAATCGACTACAACTTAGCAACCCTAGACAGTTCGGGTTTAAACAGCAGACTTCCACCTCAACAGCAATTATTACCGCTCTAGATTTAATTAGATCTAAGAAGGCTAACGGGGAGCACGTTATCGCTGTCTCCCTCGACATTAAAGCCGCGTTCGATAATGCGTGGTGGCCTGCTGTTTTTGCCCGTTTACGACACTACGACTGCCCTAGTAATATATATTATATACTCCTTAGCTATGTACAAAATAGAACAGTAGGCATTGACTTTTCCGACATATCTGTGACTAAGACTATGTCTAGGGGTTGCGTTCAGGGTTCCGTATGTGGTCCCACTATGTGGAACCTAATTATGGACGAACTACTTGACATTGACCTCCCCACTGGTTGCCACATTCAGGCCTACGCTGATGATGTCCTACTCATCACTCACTCAACATCCCTCTCCGACTTACAGACTATAACTAACAATGCACTTGACTTAATCTATAACTGGGGTTCAAACGTTAAATTACGCTTTGGCCCTGACAAGACAACCCTAACCGCGTTCACTAATAAGGCAAACTCAGTTAGCGTTATTATGAATAATGTACAGTTAGAATTTGTAAGTAGTTTTAAGTATTTAGGTATAATCATAGATAATAAGTTTAAATTCACTTTGCATTCAACGTATATCATCGAAAAAGCTAAGAAATTGTTTCATAAATTATTATTATTTACTCGGCCCACTTGGGGCATCCATTCCGATAACATACGCACTATTTACGAGCAAGTAATTATTCCTATTATCTGTTACGCCGCTAACATCTGGTCTAATTCATTAAAATATAAATTCATAGCTAAAAAATTCTTATCACTACAACGTTTATTTGCTATTAAGATAGTTCATGGTTTCCGCACTCTCAGCACTATTACTTCTATTTCTTTAGCTCAACTTATCCCTCTCCCTGAAAAGATAAAGTCCGTCGCCACCATCGAAACCTCTAAACACCTTGGTTACTCCTCTTTCCTTCCCTCTGATATTCCACTAGAAAAACCCTCTCCCCCGTCGTCTCTATTACATCCGTCCCTTCGTACCCCTATTACCTTCACCGAGATAAGCTCGATGGAGGAATTTTCATCCCTTAGTATAAATTATTCCTACCATATATTCACAGATGGCAGTAAACACGATGGCGTTGTTGGCGCGGCATTTGTGGCATTTGATCCATGCGAAGTTTACGTCACTAAAAAGTTTAAATTACACCCCTCTTGTTCTGTATTTCAAGCTGAAATGCTTGCAATCCACAAAGCATGCGAGTGGATTGCCTCCAATAGTAATAACATTAACTCCTGTATTATTTTCTCAGACAGTAAATCTTCTCTACAAGAATTATCAAACCCTTATTCATATAATACTTTTGCCGTTAACATCTTTCACCTCTTACATACTCTATCGTCTAGTAGTATTAATGTCGGCTTTGCATGGGTCAAGGCACACATAGGCATAGCTGGCAATGAGATCGCTGACATTGCTGCGAAATCTGCTGCCTCCCTTCATAAATCACCCGACTTTATCCACACCCCTATCTCCCACATTAAACTCCGTTTACGCGACTCACTTATGGACTCTAGGAAATCATTCTACGAACAACCCCTTACCTCTTGTCATACTAAAAAATACCTTCCGACATTTGATGACCTCTCCGCATTCCTCTCCGTTATTAAACCCTCCTTTGCCATAACTCAATTTCTTACAAATCACTCCTTCAACAAATCTTACCTCCATAGATTCAACATAACGCCCGACGATCTCTGCCCTTGTGATAGTGCTGAGAAACAAACATTTGATCATCTAATATTCTCTTGTCCACGTTTTAGTAACACCCGTTTAGATTTCTATATTTCTTGTAATAATTTTAAAATTGACGTACAACAGCCCCAGTTTTTAATCAAAGTAATTAAGAAATGTGAAACAACAGAACTATTCACTAAACATATAGAAAATATTGTAAATAACCTCAAAGCATTTAATAATACCTAGGCTAAGCTAAGTTAAGTTAACCTTTGTTAATAATAAAAATTAGTTATAAGTTAGTTTTAAGTTCATATTGTAATCTTAATAAAAACCCTGTTTGCGAGTCTATACACCAATAAATGTACACACACACACACACACCCCGAGAATTCTGGCGTAAACCATTAGCGCCGATTCTAAAGTCTTCGGGTTCTCTCTCCTCCTCGGCCCCGGAGCAATGCTGCCGGGGATGGTAGGCTAAGTAGGACCCAAACCCAAAAAAAAAAAAAAAAAAAAAAAAACCTAACCTAACCTAACCTAACCTAACCTAACCTAACCTAACCTAACCTAACCTAACCTAACCTAACCTAACCTAACCTAACCTAACCTAACCTAACCTAACCTAACCTAACCTAACCTAACCTAACCTAACCTAACCTAACCTAACCTAACCTAACCTAACCTAACCTAACCTAACCTAACCTAACCTAACCTAACCTAACCTAACCTAACCTAACCTAACCTAACCTAACCTAACCTAACCTAACCTAACCTAACCTAACCTAACCTAACCTAACCTAACCTAACCTAACCTAACCTAACCTAACCTAACCTAACCTAACCTAACCTAACCTAACCTAACCTAACCTAACCTAACCTAACCTAACCTAACCTAACCTAACCTAACCTAACCTAACCTAACCTAACCTAACCTAACCTAACCTAACCTAACCTAACCTAACCTAACCTAACCTAACCTAACCTAACCTAACCTAACCTAACCTGGCCTGGCCTGGCCTGGCCTGGCCTGGCCTGGCCTGGCCTGGCCTGGCCTGGCCTGGCCTGGCCTGGCCTGGCCTGGCCTGGCCTGGCCTGGCCTGGCCTGGCCTGGCCTGGCCTGGCCTGGCCTGGCCTGGCCTGGCCTGGCCTGGCCTGGCCTGGCCTGGCCTGGCCTGGCCTGGCCTGGCCTGGCCTGGCCTGGCCTGGCCTGGCCTGGCCTGGCCTGGCCTGGCCTGGCCTGGCCTGGCCTGGCCTGGCCTGGCCTGGCCTGGCCTGGCCTGGCCTGGCCTGGCCTGGCCTGGCCTGGCCTGGCCTGGCCTGGCCTGGCCTGGCCTGGCCTGGCCTGGCCTGGCCTGGCCTGGCCTGGCCTGGCCTGGCCTGGCCTGGCCTGGCCTGGCCTGGCCTGGCCTGGCCTGGCCTGGCCTGGCCTGGCCTGGCCTGGCCTGGCCTGGCCTGGCCCTGGCCTGGCCTGGCCTGGCCTGGCCTGGCCTGGCCTGGCCTGGCCTGGCCTGGCCTGGCCTGGCCTGGCCTGGCCTGGCCTGGCCTGGCCTGGCCTGGCCTGGCCTGGCCTGGCCTGGCCTGGCCTGGCCTGGCCTGGCCTGGCCTGGCCTGGCCTGGCCTGGCCTGGCCTGGCCTGGCCTGGCCTGGCCTGGCCTGGCCTGGCCTGGCCTGGCCTGGCCTGGCCTGGCCTGGCCTGGCCTGGCCTGGCCTGGCCTGGCCTGGCCTGGCCTGGCCTGGCCTGGCCTGGCCTGGCCTGGCCTGGCCTGGCCTGGCCTGGCCTGGCCTGGCCTGGCCTGGCCTGGCCTGGCCTGGCCTGGCCTGGCCTGGCCTGGCCTGGCCTGGCCTGGCCTGGCCTGGCCTGGCCTGGCCCTGGCCTGGCCTGGCCTGGCCTGGCCTGGCCTGGCCTGGCCTGGCCTGGCCTGGCCTGGCCTGGCCTGGCCTGGCCTGGCCTGGCCTGGCCTGGCCTGGCCTGGCCTGGCCTGGCCTGGCCTGGCCTGGCCTGGCCTGGCCTGGCCTGGCCTGGCCTGGCCTGGCCTGGCCTGGCCTGGCCTGGCCTGGCCTGGCCTGGCCTGGCCTGGCCCTGGCCTGGCCTGGCCTGGCCTGGCCTGGCCTGGCCTGGCCTGGCCTGCTGGCCTGGCCTGGCCTGGCCTGGCCTGGCCTGGCCTGGCCTGGCCTGGCCTGGCCTGGCCTGGCCTGGCCTGGCCTGGCCTGGCCTGGCCTGGCCTGGCCTGGCCTGGCCTGGCCTGGCCTGGCCTGGCCTGGCCTGGCCTGGCCTGGCCTGGCCTGGCCTGGCCTGGCCTGGCCTGGCCTGGCCTGGCCTGGCCTGGCCTGGCCTGGCCTGGCCTGGCCTGGCCTGGCCTGGCCTGGCCTGGCCTGGCCTGGCCTGGCCTGGCCTGGCCTGGCCTGGCCTGGCCTGGCCTGGCCTGGCCTGGCCTGGCCTGGCCTGGCCCTGGCCTGGCCTGGCCTGGCCTGGCCTGGCCTGGCCTGGCCTGGCCTGGCCTGGCCTGGCCTGGCCTGGCCTGGCCTGGCCTGGCCTGGCCTGGCCTGGCCTGGCCTGGCCTGGCCTGGCCTGGCCTGGCCTGGCCTGGCCTGGCCTGGCCTGGCCTGGCCTGGCCTGGCCTGGCCTGGCCTGGCCTGGCCTGGCCTGGCCTGGCCTGGCCTGGCCTGGCCTGGCCTGGCCTGGCCTGGCCTGGCCTGGCCTGGCCTGGCCTGGCCTGGCCTGGCCTGGCCTGGCCTGGCCTGGCCTGGCCTGGCCTGGCCTGGCCTGGCCTGGCCTGGCCTGGCCTGGCCTGGCCTGGCCTGGCCTGGCCTGGCCTGGCCTGGCCTGGCCTGGCCTGGCCTGGCCTGGCCTGGCCTGGCCTGGCCTGGCCTGGCCTGGCCTGGCCTGGCCTGGCCTGGCCTGGCCTGGCCTGGCCTGGCCTGGCCTGGCCTGGCCTGGCCTGGCCTGGCCTGGCCTGGCCTGGCCTGGCCTGGCCTGGCCTGGCCTGGCCTGGCCTGGCCTGGCCTGGCCTGGCCTGGCCTGGCCTGGCCTGGCCTGGCCTGGCCTGGCCTGGCCTGGCCTGGCCTGGCCTGGCCTGGCCTGGCCTGGCCTGGCCTGGCCTGGCCTGGCCTGGCCTGGCCTGGCCTGGCCTGGCCTGGCCTGGCCTGGCCTGGCCTGGCCTGGCCTGGCCTGGCCTGGCCTGGCCTGGCCTGGCCTGGCCTGGCCTGGCCTGGCCTGGCCTGGCCTGGCCTGGCCTGGCCTGGCCTGGCCTGGCCTGGCCTGGCCTGGCCTGGCCTGGCCTGGCCTGGCCTGGCCTGGCCTGGCCTGGCCTGGCCTGGCCTGGCCTGGCCTGGCCTGGCCTGGCCTGGCCTGGCCTGGCCTGGCCTGGCCTGGCCTGGCCTGGCCTGGCCTGGCCTGGCCTGGCCTGGCCTGGCCTGGCCTGGCCTGGCCTGGCCTGGCCTGGCCTGGCCTGGCCTGGCCTGGCCTGGCCTGGCCTGGCCTGGCCTGGCCTGGCCTGGCCTGGCCTGGCCTGGCCTGGCCTGGCCTGGCCTGGCCTGGCCTGGCCTGGCCTGGCCTGGCCTGGCCTGGCCTGGCCTGGCCTGGCCTGGCCTGGCCTGGCCTGGCCTGGCCTGGCCTGGCCTGGCCTGGCCTGGCCTGGCCTGGCCTGGCCTGGCCTGGCCTGGCCTGGCCTGGCCTGGCCTGGCCTGGCCTGGCCTGGCCTGGCCTGGCCTGGCCTGGCCTGGCCTGGCCTGGCCTGGCCTGGCCTGGCCTGGCCTGGCCTGGCCTGGCCTGGCCTGGCCTGGCCTGGCCTGGCCTGGCCTGGCCTGGCCTGGCCTGGCCTGGCCTGGCCTGGCCTGGCCTGGCCTGGCCTGGCCTGGCCTGGCCTGGCCTGGCCTGGCCTGGCCTGGCCTGGCCTGGCCTGGCCTGGCCTGGCCTGGCCTGGCCTGGCCTGGCCTGGCCTGGCCTGGCCTGGCCTGGCCTGGCCTGGCCTGGCCTGGCCTGGCCTGGCCTGGCCTGGCCCTGGCCTGGCCTGGCCTGGCCTGGCCTGGCCTGGCCTGGCCTGGCCTGGCCTGGCCTGGCCTGGCCTGGCCTGGCCTGGCCTGGCCTGGCCTGGCCCTGGCCTGGCCTGGCCTGGCCTGGCCTGGCCTGGCCTGGCCTGGCCTGGCCTGGCCTGGCCTGGCCTGGCCTGGCCTGGCCTGGCCTGGCCTGGCCTGGCCTGGCCTGGCCTGGCCTGGCCTGGCCTGGCCTGGCCTGGCCTGGCCTGGCCTGGCCTGGCCTGGCCTGGCCTGGCCTGGCCTGGCCTGGCCTGGCCTGGCCTGGCCTGGCCTGGCCTGGCCTGGCCTGGCCTGGCCTGGCCTGGCCTGGCCTGGCCTGGCCTGGCCTGGCCTGGCCTGGCCTGGCCTGGCCTGGCCTGGCCTGGCCTGGCCTGGCCTGGCCTGGCCTGGCCTGGCCTGGCCTGGCCTGGCCTGGCCTGGCCTGGCCTGGCCTGGCCTGGCCTGGCCTGGCCTGGCCTGGCCTGGCCTGGCCTGGCCTGGCCTGGCCTGGCCTGGCCTGGCCTGGCCTGGCCTGGCCTGGCCTGGCCTGGCCTGGCCTGGCCTGGCCTGGCCTGGCCTGGCCTGGCCTGGCCTGGCCCTGGCCTGGCCTGGCCTGGCCTGGCCTGGCCTGGCCTGGCCTGGCCTGGCCTGGCCTGGCCTGGCCTGGCCTGGCCTGGCCTGGCCTGGCCTGGCCTGGCCTGGCCTGGCCTGGCCTGGCCTGGCCTGGCCTGGCCTGGCCTGGCCTGGCCTGGCCTGGCCTGGCCTGGCCTGGCCTGGCCTGGCCTGGCCTGGCCTGGCCTGGCCTGGCCTGGCCTGGCCTGGCCTGGCCTGGCCTGGCCTGGCCTGGCCCTGGCCTGGCCTGGCCTGGCCTGGCCTGGCCTGGCCTGGCCTGGCCTGGCCTGGCCTGGCCTGGCCTGGCCTGGCCTGGCCTGGCCTGGCCTGGCCTGCCTGGCCTGGCCTGGCCTGAATTTTCTCCCATTAGATATAAAAATCAATGAAATCAAATGCATCGAAAAAGCCCGCGTCGAGCACCAAACTAACTTAATTCCATCCGACATCCCCATTGAGACACCCACACACCCCTCACAACTCTTGCACCCCTCGGTTCGCACAGGCATCAGACACACAACATATAAAAACAACCTACACAAACACATCAAACCCGCGCCTCACAACATATACACAGACGGCAGCAAACAAGAGAACGGAGAAACTGGAGCAGCATTCATTGTCCACTCGCCTAACACACATTTAACCATACACACATCAAAAACCAAACTCCACCCCACGAGCAGCATTTTTCAAGCTGAACTCCTCGCCATTAGAGAAGCATGCAAATGGGCAACCAAAAATAATATCAACTGCATCATAAATTCGGACTCACGATCTGCACTGGCGGCACTAGAACAATCATCCAATACCCATCCAATAGTTAGCAGCATACACCGGATATTACACCACAACAAGCACACACAGATACTTTTCAAATGGGTTCGAGCCCATACCGGTATTGTAGGTAACGAGGAAGCAGATGCCGCTGCTAAAGCAGCTTCTAAAGCCCATAAGGCTCCTGATTTCATTAGTTGCCCCTTATCTTACATAAAACACATCGCACGCTTAAATTCTTACACCACTTGGGAAAAGAGGTACTTGGAGGAGCCCACGGGGGCAAGAACCAGGTCTCTCCTACCATCACTTAAAGACATACACAAACTAAACAAAACACTTCCGGTCTCTTTCCACCTCACTCAGTTCATCACAGGGCACTCGTACACTAAACAATACTTACACAGATTTAATATCACCTCAGACGACAAATGCCCCTGTGATAACACTAGCATACAAACATTTACACACCTCATAAATGACTGCTCCAGGTTCTCCTCCCAAAGGCACGATTGCCTACAGGCACAGGCACAAGCTAGGCACAAAACACCAGACACCTTCAACCTAAAAGACTCTCTCCTAAACAGAGCTGCGATCGACGCCATCGATAAATTCGTTAAATATATAGTTAATAACCTAAAATTGTACAATAACACGTAAATGTAACTAGTAAATTTCTCTCATTGTAAAAAGTTAAAATCCCTAACTGTAATAACCTCACAGCAAGCAACTTAGCATTGTATAACCTTATATATATGTAAATATTTTGTTTGTATAAAGATAAGAAAATTATGTATTAATGTCACAAATTGGATTGTATAATAAAGCTCTCAATTATATAAATATAGAATGTAAGTTAAACAATAATAATGTATAGCTTGTAGACACTAAGGAAAACTTGATTTGTATAGCGACTCTAATTCTAAGAAACCACATTTTGTAAATACCCAGTGTAAAAGGAACTTTGTGGAAAGACTGTATCCAATAGCAGCATCCACAAAGTTTCTTCCCCTAAAATCTGTATATCACTCAAACACCAATACCAATGTACCAATAAGAAAAAAAAAAAAAAAAAAAGTAAATTAACCTAACCTAACCTAACCTAACCTAACCTAACCTAACCTAACCTAACCTAACCTAACCTAACCTAACCTAACCTAACCTAACCTAACCTAACCTAACCTAACCTAACCTAACCTAACCTAACCTAACCTAACCTAACCTAACCTAACCTAACCTAACCTAACCTAACCTAACCTAACCTAACCTAACCTAACCTAACCTAACCTAACCTAACCTAACCTAACCTAACCTAACCTAACCTAACCTAACCTAACCTAACCTAACCTAACCTGGCCTAGCCTAACCTAACCTGGCCTAACCTGACCTGGCCTGGCCTGGCCTGGCCTGGCCTGACCTGGCCTGGCCTGGCCTGGCCTGGCCTGGCCTGGCCTGGCCTGGCCTGGCCTGGCCTGGCCTGGCCTGGCCTGGCCTGGCCTGGCCTGGCCTGACCTGGCCTGGCCTGGCCTGGCCTGGCCTGGCCTGGCCTGGCCTGGCCTGGCCTGGCCTGGCCTGGCCTGGCCTGGCCTAACCTGGCCTGGCCTGGCCTGGCCTGGCCTGGCCTGGCCTGGCCTGGCCTGGCCTGGCCTGGCCTGGCCTGGCCTGGCCTGGCCTGGCCTGGCCTGGCCTGGCCTGGCCTGGCCTGGCCTGGCCTGGCCTGGCCTGGCCTGGCCTGGCCTGGCCTGGCCTGGCCTGGCCTGGCCTGGCCTGGCCTGGCCTGGCCTGGCCTGGCCTGGCCTGGCCTGGCCTGGCCTGGCCTGGCCTGGCCTGGCCTGGCCTGGCCTGGCCTGGCCTGGCCTGGCCTGGCCTGGCCTGGCCTGGCCTGGCCTGGCCTGGCCTGGCCTGGCCTGGCCTGGCCTGGCCTGGCCTGGCCTGGCCTGGCCTGGCCTGGCCTGGCCTGGCCTGGCCTGGCCTGGCCTGGCCTGGCCTGGCCTGGCCTGGCCTGGCCTGGCCTGGCCTGGCCTGGCCTGGCCTGGCCTGGCCTGGCCTGGCCTGGCCTGGCCTGGCCTGGCCTGGCCTGGCCTGGCCTGGCCTGGCCTGGCCTGGCCTGGCCTGGCCTGGCCTGGCCTGGCCTGGCCTGGCCTGGCCTGGCCTGGCCTGGCCTGGCCTGGCCTGGCCTGGCCTGGCCTGGCCTGGCCTGGCCTGGCCTGGCCTGGCCTGGCCTGGCCTGGCCTGGCCTGGCCTGGCCTGGCCTGGCCTGGCCTGGCCTGGCCTGGCCTGGCCTGGCCTGGCCTGGCCTGGCCTGGCCTGGCCTGGCCTGGCCTGGCCTGGCCCTGGCCCCTGGCCTGGCCTGGCCTGGCCTGGCCTGGCCTGGCCTGGCCTGGCCTGGCCTGGCCTGGCCTGGCCTGGCCTGGCCTGGCCTGGCCTGGCCTGGCCTGGCCTGGCCTGGCCTGGCCTGGCCTGGCCTGGCCTGGCCTGGCCTGGCCTGGCCTGGCCTGGCCTGGCCTGGCCTGGCCTGGCCTGGCCTGGCCTGGCCTGGCCTGGCCTGGCCTGGCCTGGCCTGGCCTGGCCTGGCCTGGCCTGGCCTGGCCTGGCCTGGCCTGGCCTGGCCTGGCCTGGCCTGGCCTGGCCTGGCCTGGCCTGGCCTGGCCTGGCCTGGCCTGGCCTGGCCTGGCCTGGCCTGGCCTGGCCTGGCCTGGCCTGGCCTGGCCTGGCCTGGCCTGGCCTGGCCTGGCCTGGCCTGGCCTGGCCTGGCCTGGCCTGGCCTGGCCTGGCCTGGCCTGGCCTGGCCTGGCCTGGCCTGGCCTGGCCTGGCCTAACCTAACCTGGCCTGGCCTGGCCTAACCTGGCCTAGCCTGACCTGGCCTGGCCTGGCCTAACCTGGCCTGGCCTGGCCTGACCTAACCTAACCTGGCCTAGCCTGGCCTGGCCTGGCCTGGCCTAACCTAACCTAGCCTGACCTGGCCTGGCCTAACCTAACCTGGCCTAACCTGACCTGGCCTGACCTAGCCTAACCTAGCCTGGCCTAGCCTAACCTAACCTAACCTAACCTAACCTAACCTAACCTAACCTAACCTAACCTAACCTAACCTAACCTAACCTAACCTAACCTAACCTAACCTAACCTAACCTGGCCTAGCCTAACCTAGCCTAACCTGACCTAACCTAACCTAACCTAACCTAACCTAACCTAACCTAACCTAACCTAACCTAACCTAACCTAACCTAACCTAACCTAACCTAACCTAACCTAACCTAACCTAACCTAACCTAACCTAACCTAACCTAACCTAACCTAACCTAACCTAACCTAACCTAACCTAACCTAACCCAACCTAACCTAACCTAACCTAACCTAACCTAACCTAACCTAACCTAACCTAACCTAACCTAACCTAACCTAACCTAACCTAACCTAACCTAACCTAACCTAACCTAACCTAACCTAACCTAACCTAACCTAACCTAACCTAATTGATGTGGTGAAGGAGGTGAAACTCCTCGGACTGATAATAGACGAGAGTCTCACCTTCAACACGCACGTCAAGACTGTATGTGCGAAGGCCTACCAGATCTATAGGCAGCTGGCCAGGGCCGCAAAGATAGGTTGGGGCCTGGACACGACAATCATCAGGACGATCTACACTGCGGTGATAGAGCCAATCCTGATGTATGCCGCGAGCGCCTGGGAGCAGGCAGCGAGAAAGAAGTGCGTGAAAGTCCAATTAGACCGGATACAGAGGCTCTTTCTACAAAAAAAAAACTGTAAAGCATACAGAACTGTCTCGCTGCACTCGGGATTAGTCCTCACTGGGTTACTTCCACTAAACTTGAGGATTGAGGAAGCGGGAGTTCTGTACAAAATAAAGAGGGGCTTGCATCCCCTCCCAGAGCTAGACGCAGAACCAGAGGGCAGATCGGACGCGTTGGAAGTACCACACCCTGCGGATGAGCCCCTGTTGACATTCACGACGTATGACTCCGACTTAAACATAGAGAGACAGACAGACGTGACAAATATCTTCACTGACGGTAGTAAATCTGATGATGGGGTGGGTGCGGCAGTCGTTATTTACAGAAGTAGGACAGACGAAAAATCAGTAAAAATAAAATTAGCGTCTTACTGTAGTGTCTTTCAGGCCGAGATGGTGGCGCTGCACAGAGCATTTGAGCTAGCGGAGAAGGAAAAGAGCCCGACAATAAATGTCTGTAGCGACGCCAGATCGGCACTGGAGGACATTACTAGCGGCCGTTCTCTCAATTCACTCACGAGCCAAATAAGGCGTAAAATTAATAAAATGCGTGAATTAAAAACTATAAATCTCTTTTGGATAAAGGCTCACGCTGGACACGAGGGGAATGAGAGGGCGGACCTGCTAGCGAAGGAAGCCGCCCAAAACAATAAAAAGAAGCCAGACTACGACCTTTGCCCAATCTCTACTATAAAAAGACTAATTAGGACAGAAACGGTGCAGCGTTGGGAGGAGGATTACCAAAACGGAGAAACAGCCTCAACAACGAAAATCTTCCTCCCAACAGCTGCAGCCGCTTTTAGGATCATGAAAAGGGTGGGATTGGACGGCGAAACAACACAGGTTTTAATGGGGCATGGTGGTTTAGCCGCATATCTCCACAGGTTCAAACGTAAGGACAGCCCCGTTTGCGCCTGTGGAGACGAGGATGAAACGGTGCCCCATTTGTTGATTCGCTGCCCAATCCACGCCCTCGAAAGACACAAACTAGAAAACCGACTTGACATTGACTTGACAGAAAGTAACTTGAAAATAATCATGATGGACGACGGGATGAGGCCTCCTTTGCTACAATTCTGTAAGCAAATATTAAAAATAGCAAATAAACGGAATAAATAAAAAGGTTTAAGTATGTATATAAATTAGTGTGCAAAACTAGTATTAGTGAATAGTAATAAGTAAACTTAACGTTGTTTGTATTGTATTGTAAAGAAAAAGAAATTTGTAAAGCAAAAAGCGGAATAAATAAAGAATAGAAATATGTATATAAATTAATGTATATATGTGTGTGTGAATTAGTAGAAATAATAGTAAATAGTAATAAGAATTGTATTGTTATCTCTAGAATAAGAAATTTGTAAACAAATGTTTTAATAAAGAAAATTAATAGCTTGTACAACTAGAATAAGAAATTTGAGAACAAATATATTAATAAAGAAATGATTAACCTGTAAGTTAGAATAAGACAAATATGACTAAACATTTATAAAGAAAAATCATTAGCTTCGATATTCCACGGCCCGGAGATAACTTCGTCCGGGGGGGTAGGCCTAGCAGGAAAAAAAAAAAAAAAAAAAAACCTAACCACACAAAACACTTCACCAAATCCAGTACACTCACACCCACAACAATATACTCTTCAGCTGGGTGAAGGGGCACTCGGGTGTAGAAGGGAATGAAGCAGCAGATAAAGCCGCTAATAAGGCTGCAAAGGCTCATAAAGCACCAGACTTCATTTCATGCCCCATTTCTTACATCAAGAAAAAGATTAAAGACGAAACATTAGTAACTTCCCAAACCAGATATTCCAATGAAAATAAAGGGGTTCACACCAAAAATATATTTCCTCTTCTCTCTGATATAGATAACTTCTTTAAAGCCATTCCCGTTTCGTTCCAAATGACGCAATTCCTAACTGCCCACTCTTATGCAAAACATTATTTACACCGATTTCACATTTCCGATGACCCCTTCTGTCCTTGTGACAATAACTCCATTCAAACCCTCGACCATCTCACAAGACAATGCCCCCGTTTCCCTCTCTCCCGACACGCCCATGAAGAGCTTTGCTGGTACGCGGACACCGAGCCTTACAGTATATCCCAAATAATAAAAAAGAATGTTACCTCTAAATCATTTGAAAATTTCGTGAAACACATCATAAACAACTTAAAAAACTTTAATCAAAATACCCGCGATAATTAAGTTAAAAACACCAACACACCTTATTTAAAAAACTCCCACGCACTCACCCAGCGGTCAATCCCTTTTACAATATAGCTCAAGCTACTTGAAGCGGCGCCAACGTAGAATCTGTAATTAAAATCTGAACTGTATTCTTTTTAGTTCTTAGACTATTTTTGCTTTGTAAAGTCATTTTAAATTTTTAGACTGCATAATTATCACTATATCCTTACATAGCAAATAAGCTAAATTTAATATTGTATAATTCTGCCTTCAGCAAACTAACTTTATAAAACAATAAAAATTTAGAATCAATTAAGTATTATATTCCTTTTAAGTCATGGATCATCTTCTGTTAATTTACTTTTGTAACCTAATTTTAAAAATTTTGCATTGTATAATTATAACTTCATCTAATATATAAAAATATATAAAATTGTATTCCTTTTCAATAATTCTGTATAATTTGTAAATTTTTGTAAAATAACTTCTCACTAATGTTACTACTAGGTTAAGCGACTCATTATGTATAGAATCATTAGTTTATAAAATCCTAGTGTTTAAAGGAACTTCGTGGAAAGTTTGTATCAAATAGCAACATCCACGAAGTTCCTATCAATTTAATGTATCAATTTTTCAACAAACATAGAACCAAAGTTAAAAAAAAAAAAAAAAAAAAACCTAACCTAACCTAACCCAACTTTACCTGTTTTCCCGATTACAGACACAGAATGAGATCTCGGAGGGGGAAGGGGGGAGAAAATGAGGAAATCAATAGAAGCCAAAAGACTCGCCGTGCCGAGACGGATCTCCAGAGCCCAATCTCGACGACTTAGGACCAGGATCACCGGAGTTAGACCCAGAGGGGGTGAGGTAAAAAAAAATATTTGAGGGGGGTGGGGGGGGGGGAACTTTCGTGGGGAGGCGAATGGCGCTCAAAAAAAATGTGTTGTTTTTAGAGGGGCAGGGGGTATCCCGAGCAATAGGGAAATTAAATTATTGTGGCTGAAATTATTATAGAAGTACTTATAATTTACTAAAATTTAAAAATGTTGGAAAAAAATTTGAAAAAAGAGGGGGGAGGGGGGAAACTAGATGGGCCAAAATATTCCTTTCTTAAAGACGAACAGTTTAAGCCCAAACTCGGGGCTGTTAGGACTAAGGAGGTGGTTTTCGGTTTTGAGGGGGTGAGGGGTTTCTTTTTTGCGGGGGGGGGGATTTAATACACTAACGTAACCTAACCTAACCTAACCCAACCTCACCTGTTTTCCCGATTACAGACACAGAATCAGATCTCGGAGGGGGAAGGGGGAGGAAATGAGGAAATCTATTGGAGCCAAAAGACTCGCCGTGCCGAGACGGATCTCCAGAGCCCAATCTCGACGACTTAGGACCAGGATCGCCGGGGTTAGACCCAGAGCATTTAAATTATTTGGACAATATAGAAAAGAACTTAGTACCTAGAGTAACAACTTAGAAGAGCCTCTGCGTTTTTTAGCTGATAGGGGTGAGAAGCCTTTCAGTCTCCGTGTAATTGAGTGATTTTAAGAAGTTTGTGATATTTTTTTTACAAAGATATAAGTTTTGACTATATATTTTAAGATTGTAATTTAGTTTATTATAGAGAAATGGGCCAAGATAACAGTAAAAGTGTTGGGAATGTGAGGTACGGTAGGTGATTGATGGGCAGACATTATATTTTCCTCGTTAATTTTTTAGGAGATTTGGTTCAGAGCGAACCAAATCTCTTGTTGAAAACAATTTTGTGAAACCAATGTTTCTTCAATATGATTTGTAAGATAAATAATTGACGCACAGTGAGTACACCCCACATTTTGTACAGTTCAGTTGTAGGAGAACGATAAGGAAGATTTGCGCCTACTTTAAGGATACATCTTTGCGTTCTTTCTAGTTCAATGAGGTGAGTGTTTGCACTCCCTCCCCAGGAAATAACACAGTATCCAATTACGGACTGAACTATTGCTAATAGACCATTTTGATGATATTTATATCTGAGATGTGTCTTAGTTCTTTAAAAATGTATATAACTTTTCGAATTCAAATAACAAATATTTCCTCTTTATAATATTAGTGTATATAGCTGTTGCCCACGATATTCGCATCCCGTCGTTCGGGCCGTTCTTGCCAGTTAATCTTAAAAGATATAGATAAAGACATATATCATTTAACGGGGAATGATTCTTTTTTTACACAATTTTTAGGTATCTTGAACCGTTTTCGCAGCGTACGCATCTGAAACCTAGAGAGATGAGAAATGTCCCCCGTTTTATTCACATTTCTCGCTGCATCTTCCTCGATAATTGCTCTAACCAACACAACAATAATTTTAATTCGAACCCGAACTTCCTGAGATAGGCGCGTTCAAACAAACAAACTTTGGAAAACATTAATGTTGTTTACATGTTATTGTACATGAAGGCACCGTATAATTTAAAAGTCGAAAATAAATTTCGAATCGAGCAGGACTTGAACCGGCATCGTCAGCGTTGCCCCGAGCAATAGCACGGAGGATTTCTAGTAGTATAGAAAAATCTTAATTTAAACCTTAAGTTTATTTTAGTTCTAGAGAAGAAAGCTACATAAATAAGATTAGCTGGTTTAGAATGTTCGTTTTGATATATCTATCACTTTGCACAGCTAAACACAATTTTTAAACGATTTTTGTTCTTTAGAAATTATAGAGCCTGATAAAAATATATAGCAAAAGATCATGTAATTTGTTGCTTTTTAGTATTATAGAAAAATCTTAACTTAAACTGTAAGTTTATTTTAGTTCTAGAGAAGAAAGCTACATAAATAAGCTTAGCTGTTTTAGAAAGTTCGGTTTGATATATCTATCACTTTGCACAGCTAAACACAATTTTTAAACGTTTATTTTTCTTAAGAAATTATAGCAACACCGCACTAAACCATCCAGGACTGGACTTCCCACCAGCCATTCATCCCCTCGCCAGGCACCACAGACTTGGGATTGGGGGTGCGCTGCCTATGTCAGCGCACCTCGCGGATAACTAGCCCGCCATCCTCCGTGCCGAAGCACCGCTCTCGGTTCACAACCGCCTCAACCTAACCTAACCTAACCTTTTTTTTTTACTTGGAGGAATCGTCTCTTTACCGACGCTCCCGCCTGGCCACTCGAGTGGCGGGGGGAGTGTGGGGGTCAGCTAGCCTGATCACTACCCACTAAACCTCCAAGAGCCCACGGGAGACTTGCCGGACGCGAGCGAGCGGTTAGTTACCCTTGACCCGCATGCCCGCGCCCGTGTGTCCTGCCGCGCGTATTTCCCGCGTGCGGCTCGCCGTACGTGGCCAGTTGATGGCTACACCTCCTAGCTCGGTCCTGAGGCCGAGGTCACGGCGGACGCCGGGCGTAATCGCGCCGGCGCCGCCCAAGTCTCCTCCGTCGGAGTGCGGGGGCGTCGGGAGCAATCTCCCTCGCCCTCTCCGCTTCCTCCTTTCGCGAGAGGACGTCGGCGCAGAAGGCCTCAAAGGCCCGCCACGGAGCGTCGTCCGCGCTCCTAACTATCCCCGCCACAATGGCTGGCAGGGACAGATCCGCGCCGAATGCTCCGCCCAGGGCAGTCCTCTGACTCGCCCAGGCCGGGCATGCCTCCAAGGTGTGTTGCGCCGTGTCTGAGGCGCAACACACCTTGATGGCAGGAGACTGTTTCCTCCCGCCGGATCCCGTGCAGGTATTTGCCGAAGCATCCGTGCCCCGACAAAATTTGCACCGCGTGATAGGACAGGGATACCCACCGCTTCGTCCTCAGCCATTCGGGCAGGACGGGCGCGATCGCTTGAAGCGTATGCGCGCCTAACCGAGAGCTCGCTCGATGACGCTGACACCCCCGATCAGAAAGCAACGCAGGACCCCGTCCCTGCTGCACACCGCACCTGACGGGGTGGGAACCCAGCTATGCCGACTTGTGGGGGTAAAAGCCGACTTGTCGGTGCGGCGACGGGGGGGTAACGACCCCTAACCGGAGGCTATAAGCCATTCCCGGCCCGCCGCTGCTGTGTGCATGGCGCCGACGGGAGACGTGAAACGGTCCGACCCTGACGGTGTAGACGTATCATTTGCCGTCGAGGGCCCTCCGTGCCATATCTTCGCATACCTGACCCAGGGCGAAAAGCGCTCCGGGTCGCGCCATAGGACTCCCTTCCTCGCGCTTCACTGCGTAATAACAAAACTTCGTCTTCCCCACCCACCACGAAACACGTGGTTGGCAAGGAACGCCGAAGATGTACCAAGCCATACAGAGCAATATACCATATTGCAGAGTATCACCCGCCTCCCAGTTAGCGACCACCGAGTATGCAGGACACGCACCGGTCATAACAAAGTTAACAAACTTTGCCATAGCCGATACCACCCTAACTCAGACGACAAGCCCTGGGGCTGCACCAGATACTCAAAGTGCAGTGGGGGGGGAACCTAACCTAACCATTTTTTTTTACTTGGAGAAATCGACTCTTTACCGATGACCCCGCCTGGCCACTCGAGTGGCGGGGGGAGTGTGGGGGTCAGCCAGCTTGACCACTACCCACTAAACCTCCAAGAGCCCACGGGAGACTTGCCGGACGCGAGCGAGCGGTTAGTTAACCTAACCTAACCTTTTTTTTTTTACTTGGAGGAATCGAATCAGGGCACGGTCCCGTCCGACACATCGCGCAATCTCGCGATCACGTCCATTGACGACAGCCCCTTCCGAAAGCCAATTTGGCAATCGGATAAGTCTTGCCCCTCCTATCCTATCCTCCTATCGCGACGCTATATGTGTATCTCTTAAGATTATCATGCAAGAACGACGGGAAGGGATGCGACTGACGTCGTGGGTAAAAACGAATTTGGATGCCTGAAATAACTAATCTATGCGAACGCAGTCGCTGGATCAGCTAATTTATTAAACTCGCAACAACACTAAATTATGGAAATTCCCGATCTCGTCGCCAACGAAACATCAATCAAACGCGCAATGCAAAGAACGACTATTTATTGATTAAAAGTTACAGCTACCTACAAATATACACTTAATTAGTACAATTTTACTGTATCTTTATTGTAATATAATTTTATAGCATAGCTAGCATAAATCTAAATCTAAGTCAATGTTTTCACACTTAAGTGTTTACATTAAAAGCAAATATTACAAGGGTAGCTTAGTGAGCATCCTACTTTCCCACTTTTTGTAAATTATATTAAAACGCACGCAAAAAGCACTCATTGGGTTGGTTACTTCGCCTCCCTCTTAAACTTTAACTTAGCATTTATCTTATACAATTTTAATATTAGAGAATATTACAAATACATTTACGTATACTTTCCAAACTGTTATACACAACAGTCCAGACCAGTACCAGAGTACCCGAAACTCGGGTGTATACGCTTAAACTGTTTTACACTACAGGCTTTAAACGCGAAATATAACAAGTATAGTTTACCTCGTTAAAGTGAACGTTACTCTATTTGAAATATATAAGCAAGGACAATAATTTAAATATTATTAATTAAATAAACCGGCCATTCGTAGTCTAAACTAAGGGTTCCGTAGGATTAACAAACTACACAAATGTCATATTGAAATCTTCTTTTTTAGTAGTTTAAATGTTAATATTAAAATATAATTAAAGTAGATATACTGTACGACAATTTAAACTTAAATTGAATTAGTTTATAATAAAAAATAGTATGAGAAAGTAGCTTTATGTACGCCGTAATAAACCGTAAGCGTAGGTACGACGTAACGTTTCTTGAACAATATTTTAACGATAAAAAATTACACAGGTGGAAATCGCACCTCCGACAAAAATTCGTCCCTCGTATCAACGATAACAAGCATAAGTAATACGTTAATATACGTAAGTGTTAAGGTTTAAAAGTTACATGACACGATTATTCAAGCGGTTAGAGCAGCACGGCACGCTGTGGAGGCCGGTTCGAGTCCCGCCTATGTCACAATTTTCAATTGAAATAGATTTCAATTTACCTTAAATTTATTTTCCTCGGTCTCTGCTTCGACCGTTTCAAACGTCGTTTAAAAATCATGTTGCCTTTGAGTCGGCAGCCATATTTTTTGTGCCAAGGGTCGTTATAACGACGTGAGTATATGTTACAAAAGGGACGTACTAACAATATGTAGAACAACTCCACGAAGCTGAGCAGGCTCGCGCCGAGAAACAAGCCACCGGTACCTCCCGTTGACACTGAAACATTTTGAAACACGACAAGCATGAGGCTCTCACGGTGCTAATAACGAGCCTTATAACATGTAAACAATAATGTATAAATAATGAATATGAATAAATGAAATGCCACAAAAAATGGTTCGTGACCATAGTCGAGTACATATAATCCTATCGCTCAAAGTGTTTCTGATATAGAACGAATTGATTTTAGAAAGTGTTGTTGAACGCGGTGGGAATCCAAAATAGTAAGTGTTTAGGATAGCGTAAGAATCTCAAATCGACAGACTGCAACCGAAACGCCAATTAACCTTGCAACTTAGCCTTAACTCAAGACTGTGGTCATTAGTGAGAGTACAAGTTTTTCACGTTAGAGAAGGACACAAGCGTGGAGTTATGGAGGATGAAATAGCCCAGCTTTCCAAAGCCAAAATGGGTCGACAGCGCATCTTGAGATGTCATAGAGCTGGGATATTTTACTAACCATCAAGTGATGCCCATGTTGTCTGTCCTCTGTCATTTAAAAAGGTCCTGTTGATTATTGCTGTTATTAGACCACAACTGACACTCACCGACTAGATCCAGGAGACCGCGCACCACGTTCCGCCTGTACCTCTCGCTCGGAAGAGAAGCCAGTTCTACCTCCACCACGGCGTACTCTTGGTCAGTGGACGTCTTGAAGTCCTTCACCACAGATATCTCCGCCTCGGTGCACGACGGAAGACAGTCACAGTACAAACCGGACCTGCTCGACCAGCGCGCTTTTAGCACCTAGGAGAAACGACTGTTTAGCATCTGAGTGCTCCCGGGTGTTGTGTGCGCTGCGAAAATGGATCAAGAAACCAAATAATATGTTTAAGAGCATTTAGCATTCCTCTTTAAATAATCTAAAACAATGTCCCCGATCGTATGTGTCTTATCTTTTGAGATCAACTCGCAAAAATGACGAGACGGGATATTTAAATTCAATAATGTTACAGTGAACTTACTTTTCCTGAATGTCCGTTGCCCCATGCCCACCTATAAGACGATTTAGGTGGGAGGAGGGTCGGCAAGGACTTATATTTTCTTACAAGGGAGCGGGACTATAGTTCTTACGCAAGATCACAAAAGCGCAATGTTAAAATTATTATTACCGAGTGGGTTTTCATTTTAAGATAATTGACTAAAAGCAAAGGTTACCAAACAAAAAAATAGCACCTTTGTAAAAACAAAAAAAAAACATTTCTTAAGTTGTTACTTAGTAAAACTATTCTTCCTTTAGATTACGTAACAAATTGAACGGGGGAAAGAGCCTATACTTGTGTTTATTTTAATTGGAGGAGGGGTCAACTAGCGAAAACTTTTTTAGATAATCAATGAATGGGCCCTAAATAGGGCACAAATTCAAAGCAAAACAATATCAAAACTGGTCAAGTTATTTAGACGTCAATAGTTTGCGAACAGAGCTACATTCTTAAGATTGTTTTATTCTCGGACCTAACTTATGCACATATAAAATAATACATACCGACAAAGCATTCCAATTATTATTAATACATATAACCCCACTGATATTGCACTTAAGATGCTCTGCGACGCGCGGCATGTTAAAATTGGTACAGTTACAAATCCGTAGTTGCGCCCGTTTCCGGCACTGTACCGTACATGCCGAGTACGAGTAGTGCCGGTACACATCCAGAATGTTCTCGTCCGTGTAACGGCACTTCCGCTTTTCCGGGGAAACTTGACGTGCGCCTGCGTCGTTTTCTATATCCTTGATAGATATTAGGCGTCTGAAAGGACAATTAGTTAAATTTTAACATTTTTGAACAAATCGCATTGATCTAAAAAAATGTCTTTTATAATTTATTCGCAACGGACGAAGTCGTGGGTAATATTTTTTAAAGATGAGGAGGAGGTGTGCAAAAACAAATTTGGAAACCCAAAATAACAAATACGCGGACGAAGTCGCTGGCCCAGCCATTTTTATT
Organism: Leptosia nina; assembly: GCA_963661955.1. NCBI lineage: Eukaryota > Metazoa > Arthropoda > Insecta > Lepidoptera > Pieridae > Leptosia > Leptosia nina. The sequence goes on along the minus strand of CAVLEF010000010.1, from coordinate 9,313,733 downwards.
TTATTATAGCTAGCTTTATTAAGCTCTATTTAACACAAAGAGATTCCCCATAGTAGTGGCAGAGAGCGCGTTCAAACAAACAAACACACTCTTCAGTTTTATAAATTAGTATAGGTAATGCTACTTACTTGCGATGTATTTCCGCCGCCACGTCCATCACGTCGGACCCCGGCGTGGTGATGGAGGGCACTTCTTCCTTGTTCAGCACATACACGTTGGCTGGCACCAACACGTTGAACCTCAGCCTGCCGCGGCCTGTCGTTCTGTTGTTTGCCAAGTTCAATTTCGGCGGAGTCCTTTCCCTAAAAAAACATGTAAAATTAAGAAGATAGGGAATATATTCAGACTAAACAAGTAAACAATAAAACAGGCGGGACTCTAACCCATTGAAAAAATATCAATCAAGCTATCAGCAATTTCTTATTCAAAATACGTTTCTCGACCGCTCGCGTCTGTATTAAGATGTACGTTTCAAAATATGTATTATATACCGATGAAATGAAGTAAGCGCGCAGCATCTTAATTGGTCAAAACAAAATAGCTCGGCTGATTATCTTGCTGAAATGACTACACAATCCCTAAAACATGAATACATTTCGAGTTTAAAACCGTTAAAAGTTGATTTAAATCGTAGGGTATTCGAAATTAGATCTAGTGAACGTATTACTTGTCTGTGCTCTTTCATAAAAGTTCTTGAGCAATACCTAAATTTCGAGCATATAAGGTCAAACATAAAAGCTAGAGCCTCACCTTCCCTGAATGCTGTTTATCGCGAAGCAGAGCCCAAGTTCCGTGTCAATCGATCGAAAATATTTACAGCAATCGAAGAGATTTCCGTTCCACGTACAATTCGATAGGGTCGCTTCACAGTTACTGCGAACCTGTAGTTTAAGAGAAAAGAATACATCAAATTTAACGGTTCATAACACGAAATACGAAAGTTAACACATTTGAATACAACACTAACTAATATATATTCAACAGACGTGGTCAAGGGGGGAACTAAAGATTGTGTTCGTAATGGCAAAGTTAAATCTACTACGCTATTTTGAGCGACGTCAGGCCATAGTGACAATAAATTAATAATGGCAAATATATTCCTCGTTTTAAACCGTTCAATGCGTTTTATTTCCCTTATAATGCCACCAACTGTTGGAGTATAATATGTATACCATCCCTTTGAGGACTAAAACAGCAATTTCCACGTTTAAGAGGCGGTAAAAATCATACTTGCTATCGTTACAAAAAACTGACGTCGGTGGCGCTGTCCACATTCTTAAGGACTTACTGAAAATCAGTCTCAGGTTAACAAAGCTAGCTAACATAAACTACCTTATGTAAACTGAGTAAGATCCTATTCTACTAGCAACACACAATATAATTTTATCCTGTTAAGTTAAACTGTTTTGTTGCCGCCGGTGCATTTCGAGAAAACAATGAAACTCTTAGTAGCTTCTTACAAAGTTATTATATGCCAAGTATTTAAATAATAAATAAGTCAAGGAGGAAGGGACCTTTAAAGGAAATAAATCGTTGGGCAAAAGAGGTGTGTTTGAGCGGAGTGTGGATTAGGTCTATTCGTTGTGTGGAAGATGTTTGTTCAGATGTTTCGGATTGTTGATATAATATACAGTTGCCTGACTGTCAGGAGATTACATTCTTTGTATAATTTTGAGTTATAAGCTATTATATTGTTTTCAGTCTGTAGAATTACATAACGCAAAGTCGACAGCGCCATCTACTTTCAAGCAATCATTCCATCACTCGAACCCCACGTTCGACTATCGTCTGCTATAAAAGATATATGGTCTCACCAGATTGGCATAGTAGGTGATATCGTCTTTAAAACACTCGGGCAGCGGGCTCTTAGGATCGCAAAACTCAGCCGTATAATAGGCGACGCCTTTGTAGTACGCGAGTTCTTTCAAGACCTCTTCTATGTTGAAGTCGTGGTTGCTGCCCCATAACCTGTAAATGTTAATAACTATATCTATACCTAATATTACAAAGCTGAAGAGTTTCAGGAACTACTGCTTAGATTTTAGCTTAGAGTCGAGTGAGGCTTTACTATAAATCAACAAAGGAACAGTAGGAAACGTGGAAAATTATTATTTTTCAAGTTATAATATTTCTACGCGGACGAAGCCGCTGACACGGCTAGTTATAAGTTATAATATACAAATAAAGTGCCATTTACCCATCAGAAACTACTTCGATCCGAGGCACATTGTCGTTCTCGCAGACGGCCACGGCGGGGAAGTACGTCGCCCAGTCCTTGTACGTGGTCTCCACGACGAAGGAGATCGGATTGTTGACGAAGGAGTGGTACTGAGCGGCTATGAGGAGAGAGGAGCAGTACCAGGACAGCGACACGAAGGTAAGCCAGAACAATCTGAAACACGAGGTTTACGATCGGAATGAATCTATACTTTACTTAGGAAGAACGAACGAAACGAACTAACGTTTGCTAATGTCACAAAATGATAACAGAACCGAGTATGTACACATTTAAATAAAACAGTTGAGGTTTAAATGCTAAAGATTATTCAAGGTACTTGAAATTTATTTTAAACTACGTTTCACGTTATGCGTGTTTTATTGAAACCCATGTACGAGTACCTTACGTTTTATGACTCCCTTAAGAGTTCACTTGATGTAAGGTTACAACACAACGTAACCTGTACGTAACCACAAATGTAACGTATCCAAAAATCTACAGACTGAAATCAACACGCTGTTTCGATATTCTTACCACCACTAATGTTCAGATTTGCCCAGCCAAGTTAGAGGTATTAGAAAAATGACAAATTGATTTTAAAAACATGTTAAGACCCGAACCCACGACCCGTTTATGCATCGGTTAGATTACTCACATTGCTTACATTACCATACTAAAAGAGATAAGCGATATTATCGAATTACCGTCCGGGTCACGTAAATCTTGTTTACATGTAATTTGTTGTGGTATTTCACCTTTTTTAAGTAAAACCCAAGTTTGTCTGTCATCTGTCAAAAAAAGGCGATTGAAAAATATTTAAATAAAACATCTTTAACGGTTTGAAACGAAAATTGTACTAGTAAACTTCGGGTGCCGTGACCACGACTGCTGCAAAGCATCAAAACGTTGGACAGTAGAATTAATTTAAAATTTATTTACATTTAATCTATTTCGCGTTTTAAACCGTTAAGTGTTTTATTTAAAAATGTACTATACATACTACAGACAATACCTAATGGAAAATAAATATGGAGAACTGCAGGCGCCTACAGTTTGCTTCCCTGCTGTTTGGCATCGCCGTCTCCCATATTCCCTACTACTTATACAGTAAATTGAAATGGATTGAAATGTTGGAATAAACTAAACGCCCCTTCTCTAAATATTTTTAAATCAAGATATAGAAAATTTCTAGCAGGGGAATTTCAGAGGTCCCTCCACATACATCTATTATTATTATTTATTGTCATTAAGTAATTTTTGTGTATTATTTTATGTGTGTGTGTGTGGATTAAACGATTTGATTTGATTTGAAAATCGTGTTAATGTTAATGTTATATTGATCGAATATATTACAAACCTCTCAAGCAAAGACCTTTTGGAGTCCGCAATAAATTTGAAGCCGTGAATGGAGGTCGTTTCTGGAAGGCTTTTGATCCCCTCCCACCAAATAACGAAGTTGGTTCTTGCCTTCTCCATGCTAACTCAAGCAATGAACTATAAAAACGCGGGACTAACACTTATATTCCTAAATTATAATTTGAATATTGAATAACGGCCAAGTGGGAGTAGGGCTTGGGCATGCAGGGTTCCGTATCAGTGACTAGGTACTGATACCGAGAACAAGGCAAAAATTACGTTTTTGGTCAATTTTATATCGTATTTGTTATTACAGCGCGTAAAAAAATACACAAAAGTTTTATTTCTTAACTAGCTGTTGCCGCAACTTTGTCGGCTTCCCGTCATTGTTAAGAGTAAATCTTAAATGACACATGTTCATGAGAACAATGTTTTATATCGATTAAAGAGGAATCATTCTTTTGTACATATTTTTTGAACCGTTTTCGCAGCGGATATGGAGATTAGAAATCTTCCCATTTTTTTTTTCACATTTCCTTCCGTTTCCTTAAACCTATTGAATGCAGCGTGTCCTATTAATGTTTTATAGCCTAGAGGCTTTTTCGATAAATGCTCTAACCAAAATGAGAATTTTTCAATTCAAACAAACAAACTCTTCAGCTTTATAATATTAGTAAAGATATACTAGGTACCTGGTGACTAACTGCAAAATGTTTGTAACAGGATCCCGTTTTTATCCTTTAGATACAGAACCGTAAAAAAATCCTAGTCTAATTTCCAAATCACAAAATCAACTAAATTGTCAAAGATCTTATTTAATCTGCGGGAAACAGCAGTTGTTCTATTATATTTCGTGTATTGAATAAAATACAAATTTTACTATAGTTCTACCATTACCATTCTGACAATTATATGTTAGTGGGGGGAGCGGGGTGGAGGTGAATACCACCCTCACCTCCCTCAGTGTTGATGTCGTGGGTGTACTTCCGAAAAGCGCATACCGCCGATCGATCTGAAATTTGGTATACTTATGTATTTTGACCTCCTAATCACGAATATCATCGACATAGAATTGATCCCAACCTCCAGATATTGTAACAAACACAAAAAAATATGACTTTAAGCGAGTCCCGTTTGGGTTGTGGTCAATTTATTTGCCAAAAAAAAGGCAAATATAATCACAATGCTACAGTAGCCGAAAGTACTTGGTTTGAGAGGTTGGTTGATTCGGCCATGCAACCTCCAACGCTTTGACGAACTTGGATCGCTATGGGTAAAAAATTGTTACACAAACACATACACACACCCTTTTCGGGAAAAGCTCAAATAGTCTACATTGGTTAGAAATGCGTGATTAGGCACACTGAACGAAAAGAGGTTTTTTTCGATTTTCATTTTCAAAATGGCGTTTGCGCCAATTTTCGTTATGATATTCGTGATTAGGAGGTCAAAATACATAAGTATACCAAATTTCAAATCGATCGGCGGTATGCGCTTTTCGGAAGTACACCCATATAATTATCTATAAGGGTTTGGAAATAAGAAATTGAATATATACAATTTTTATTCAGCTGAACAGTTTTTTTGGACGTGCTAATTGCAGTAACTACTTGTTTGGATTCCTATATGTTTTTGTTACTGTTAGACGTTTTTCAAGGAAGGCTTTAGGCTATATAATATAACGCTGCGACCCCTAGGAGCGAAAAAACAGTATAAAATATGGAAAAAATATTTATGTTTGAAAACATTAATATTTTTCACATGTTATTGCACATGAAGGCACTGTATAATTTAAAAATCGAAAATAAATTGAAAAAATTTTCGATTTTTAAATTATAGTCGGTAGCTCAATTGGTAGAGCAACAGCGCGGAAAGCTGACGATGCCGGTTCAAGTCCTGCCCGAGTCGAAAATTTTTTCAGTTTATTTTCGATTTTTTTTTAATAATTTATATTTGAGCACTACCGTTACGTAAGCAAAGCGATGTATAAAATAATTATTCCTCTTTAAATGGTCTAAAAACATTCGCGACATTATGCGGATACGGGTCTGATGAATTTTGGCAAGTATTACAACAATAACACGGTTATCACAGTAGACAGTAGACATTTAAAAATAAGGTAAAGGACTCACCGAATGATCTTGATGTTGTGCTACAAACTACAGACAGTGTTTAAGTATAGTATAGTTAAGTATAGTTTCAGGATTCACCTATATCTATACTAATATATAAAGCTGAAAGCGAAGTCGCTGGCACAGCTAGTAGTAGTAATCAATAAACCTTAAATCCATTTATAATAAAAAATACGGCCGGCAATCGAAGTTAAAATCCTGTCTGTATCACATTGTTTTTCAAACTTAAAGCGTTGAAGATTATTATATTATGTAAGTAACTCAAAAGTAGAAAAATAATCTATACACATAAATACATCAACAATGTTTCTAAAAATTGTAATTCTATTGTTTTACTTGGCCCCGATTTCTTTTGTTTACTGCTTTAAGTCGGTTGTTCTTTTTTTTACTATTTTATTTTACGCTTTACAATAGCTTTAATTCAAACTGTCGTTGTTATCTATGGTCGTGCATTATTATTTATTTGTGCACATCTCTATGTAAGGGGTGAGCGTGCGTTAATATAATATGTATATTGTGCCAAAAATAAAATTTATGTTAGTCTATTAAAAGTAAAATAAACGATTGGAACTAGTGTATATTATTAATTATTGAATAATTTGGGGGCCACATTGGAGTGCATTTGATTCATGACGAAAACAGCAATATCGGCTTCACTTATTTTTTAAATCGCTATAATATTGCAAATAAGAGAAGGTGTTTTCGTATAATTTACAATAATGATATAGATATATTTTATATCGCTACTCCTCAGTATTAAATCATGAGATAAAACTGATTTGTCATATTTTGTGTTATGACACCTACGACTGACATTTGCTTTGGAAACGTCAAATGCATCAAGATTCTTCATAGCACCCTGGTATTAATTATTATGACAAATACATATATGACTATAATTAGGAGTAAGTTTGTATACTTGCCTACTGTAATTTAAAATCAGTCGTAATTACAGCTTTTATTTTCAAATTTTGCCCTGTTTTTGGCAAAAGGATTAGTTTTTACTGAGACCTACACGACATAGGGAAAACAAAGAAGTAATCTTTATACTTGCAGTAAGTGTTGACTGTTTGCCTTGAAAAATTTAAGTATTCGAATAATTAAAGTAACTTGTCGTGATAATGTTTACTATTACAACGATACAACGTGTCTCGCTGCTAAATTAGATTAAAGCTAGAGCCTTACCGTGGCATGTATTGGAAACTGGCTTCTTAGCAAAGTATGGTTGTTATGTTGAGTTTTGTTGCGAAACTGCTTTGTTATCACTCGCAGAACACGTTCATGTGTGAAGAATACGATCAGTATTATTATTACTACGGTGTTTATCTGTGTGTTTTAAGATGTTTTGATGGGTGATGTGGTTTGGTTTTATGTCATGTGATTGTGTGAAAAATAATATTCAACATTCACTAGAAATTGACTTATTTACATTATTTAGTAAATATTTCTTAATGGTTACATCGAGCGCATTGTATTACGTACAGGGGTCTGGCTCTAGGTATGTTATTCATCTATAATTGATCTTTGTTCAACAAATTGGCCTCATTAGAAACAAATTAAATCAATTCATAACATATTATAGTGAATAGTTAACTTGTCTTCTATACTTACAAATAATAAAGTAAGATAGGCATTTAAATACAGGTCTCGAATGGAACCCAAAATGACTAACCTTGAAAGGTTACTGTTATTATTGCAATCTCAAAGTGTTACCTTTATTTAATTGCAAAAAAGTATGTCCGCCTTCCCTTCTGGTGCATTTACCAAATCCTGCTGCAATGCTCCACACAGAGGTTATGGGAAAATAACTCAGCCAAATTGAGGACAATATTTAAACAAAACCATGCCTCAAGTAACAACAAAAATTTCTATCACAATTGTTAAGATTAAATTGAATAGAAAATAATCATTTAAACGGATTGAAATATTGAATAACATAGTACAGCATTGATACTAATCCCTATTGGAATGTGAGGTGCCCGTAACCTTTGCCTCGCTCAGGGATAAACATAGAGACCTAGAAAAAAGAAGCCTGTGAAACGGGTGCATGTGTATTGCATTCATTCTCACCTTTTGTTGCATATAATAAGATTAATAGTATTTATTAATGCTACGTTCAGCTGTAAAATGGCTCAATCTAGAAGTGCTCTTTGATTACCACATCACTTGTTATACACTTTAGTCGCTGTTAGGGGCATGTTAATTGATTATTGCTAATAAAACACTTCCATGTTACTGTACAGTTTGCTATCTGTTATTATATTAGTGACATGACTAAATTAGCATTTGTGTTTGGATAATAATTTGTCAATATTAGTTTTATTACTATTAACCTAACCTGTATGATCTAGTAAAAATATTGTTAGGGCATGTCATGTTGCTATAGTTTTCTCAGAAATATCTATTTTTCTAAGTATTAAAATTTTCAGAACCATAGAACGATGAGAGAGGATTCAAAAGTCGGGAGAAATCTATCAGAACATCTCAAAACTGAGCAGTAGATGTAATGAAAAAATAAATATGCAGACGTGGATCAACAATTGCCTCATAGGCTTTCTCGGCTTCCTGACTTATGTCAGGGGGAATATTGTAATTTATACATCGGACCCACCCCACACGGTATGTAATCATACTATAATAAAAACAACATAATAATGTAATCAGTGAACTAATTGTATGCGAATTGTGAGCATCCAGCGGGAAGATTGTTACTACTAACTGTAACTTTGTATATTCAACACTTCCTATTGTGTTGTACGTTTGGTAATGTTTCTAGTCGTAATTAGTGTATACGCGTTTCATAAATTTACGGATGCACTTATTATCGTCGCTATTTTAAGCAATCTCATTATAGGTGCATTTGTGTGCTCTATACCTCGCCACTACGACTGTATTCGGTTGTCATTCCACTAGATGGCGTTGGAAGCAGAGTTTGGTTTTCGACCGACTTAAATATATTACCCATTAACACACAATGTATAATTACGAACATATTCGTGTTATCGGTCAACCTTATCTATCGGCGAGGGCATATTCCCAATGGAAGAACACGGAACTTCTCGCAGTCGCGGGAAGGCGGTGGCCAGAGTGTGACGAGTTTAATCGTATAAATGCAGTTATAAGTAACACTAACTTATTATTTTTTATCTCGACGCACTTTGTTATCGCTAAACATTTTCATTATTGACCGTATTAAGCGAGGGCCGTTCGCCGATAACCGATAGTTGAACGGGTATCAGGACGCGGCGACGCGCAGTCCGACACCTGTCGATGTCGATTCGTCCTTCAAATATATGAAGAGGGCGACCGCGCTCGGGCCTAGCAAAAGCGGAATCGGCTGAAAAAGGTCAGCCGTCGAAACGAGAATGTAAACGCGTTTAACCAACCGCAACATGCACCTCGCAGTGAACGCGATCAAAGTGCTGCACATCGTCGGCCTCCAGCATTTCGTGAGTGACGCCGACGTTAAGCATTTCGAGCGCGGTAGGTACTCATTCGACCCGCGGCGTGTGAAATCAGTCTGATGCGTTTGCAGATAGCCGACGAGTTCCGCGACATGCCCGCGAGCTTCGGGCCCGACCTTCCCCCGGACGGCCTGCGCGGGTTCCTCGTGTCGGGGGAGCCGGCCGACGGCTGCGGCGCCATGACGAAGCCGCCCGTCGAAGTCAACTTCACGGGCAAATGGATAGTGCTCGTCGCGAGGTGTCTCATCTGTCTAATTGCTCTCCGTCCGATCGCCGGTACTTCCGAGTCGACTAAAGCGATCGTCATTCTGTTTCACAGATACAACTGCAGTTTCGAGGTGAAGGTCCGCAATGCGCAAGCGGCGGGCTTCGACTGCGCGATCGTGCACAATGTCAACTCCAGTGAACTCGGTATGTCTCCGTTTTAGAAACGAGTGCGATACTATTAAAATACGTTTACGCGTCGGTCGCGGGGCGATAACTATAGTCGAACTCTGCGCACGCTTCCCTCCTCGCACCTCCCGCGATTCGTCCGAGATGGAACGATGCACTCGGCGCGTGAGTTTACCCTATAATTTTTTAAGATTTCTACACAGTCTAAATCAGTGTCCAGCGGCGTAGCTATCGTAGGGCCAGGAGGTGTAGTCCACCAGGACCCCGGAACCAGGGGCCCTCTAACCTTACTTTGAGAGGATATAAGCGTAGAAGAAAAGGATCTTTAACGTTCTTGTTGCCATTTATAATTTTGGAGGTTCATTTAATTCAAGCTATGCTAAAAGAGGGGATGAGGACTCGATTCTTTCCTCAGCCTTAGGATTAGGTAGACCGGGGCCTTTGCCCACCTAGGTACACTACTGCCAGTGTCAAAATTTCAAGTCTATCGATTAAAAGAGCCGCATCTGTAGCGATTTTGAAAGATCACGTGAGACGGAGCGCATCTTCTGAATCTGACTATTATATCTATTAAATTGACGTGTATCATTGCGACCGTCGACGTTATCGAGCGTCGCCCTCTCCGGAATCGTATTATCGTTGCGGTGCGTTAAAAATCGTGGTCTTCACCCCCAGAGACGATGTCGGCGAACGACCCCGCGGGGATAGACATCCCGTCGGTGTTCGTGAGCGACCGCGACGGTCTCCTGCTCTCCGAGGAATACGTGTACACGAACCGGTGAGTGCCGATTCGCATTTCATGTCGATTCAATGGGTCTCTTTGAAACGTCTCGACTCATTCTTCCAGCTACTTCATAATGGTGAACGGCGACTTGCCATTCAACATCAACACGCACTTGCTGCTGCCTTTCGCGATCGTGGTCGTGCTGTGCCTCGTCGTCATCCTAGTGTTCATGATAGTCAAGTGCATAAAGGACCGCCGGCGAGCGAGGCGACACCGTCTCCCGAACCGCTCCCTCAAGAAGATCCCGACGTGCAAGTTCAGCAAGGGCGACCCGTACGAGACGTGCGCCATTTGCCTCGACGACTACCAGGAAGGAGAGAGGCTGAGAGTGCTGCCCTGCGCCCACGGTGAGGGAAAACTATTGAAGGACTACTGACCCACACACCCAAACACTGCCTAACAGTTTCTGCCCCTCGGGGAAATAATATTACGAGAACCTCTCTTATCAGACGTCGTCCGGACGATCGCGAGATGTGCCGGGTTCGAATCCCGGCTCGGACGACGAAAACTTCTAGTAGAACCCCAGTCGAAGCGGCCTGTTGCATTTTTTTTTATCGCCAGCCTACCACGCGAAGTGTATTGATCCGTGGCTGACCCAGAACCGCCGCGTGTGCCCCGTGTGCAAGCGACGAGTGTTCGCAGCGGGCGAGAGGCGCCGCCCCCACTCTGACTCCGACAGCGACGAGACCGAGCCGCTCGTCGGCGACTCCCAGAGTCCTAACGACACTCAGGTACAAGATTCAGGTCGGAAGGCGAAGCGAGGCGACGAGCCCACACTTTGCGTTCGATAAAAGCACTGTAAAGCGTTAATGAAAGTAATGTTTGCAATCGAAATACATTTTCAGTCACTATGTTTTAGTTATTATTAGTAGTTTGTCTAAATCATGTCGTTCGCCACCTCTGCAGAGCGGCACGTTCGAAGAGCAGCGCGAGAATCCCTTCGTGAGGGCGGCGCGGTACATCGCCCGACTGAGGGCCCGGCGGCAGGACGGGTCGGACCCTGAGGTATTTATTTATTATGGTACATCAACAGATCACTTACATGTAGTTCATTATACTTAACATCACAATAAGTTAAGATACCTATGTAGGACCCAATTACTGATGTACACAGCATTGTTAACTTAAAATTAGTGTTTCGAAATTACAGAATTCCAACTTAATTATAATAAAGTGTCTATAGTCGCAATACTTTATTTTTAAATCGTGTAAAAGAATCAAAGTAAGGATCAGCGTCGGTTTCTCGCATGACATTATTAAGGGTCTCACATACACGGTACAATGGACGGTTTCTACCTACGTTAGTTTTTGGTGTATGGCGATAAAATACTTTTAAGTGTTTCAGTCTTGAACTTTTTCTTGGGACATTAAACTGGATTTTATTTAATATATTCGGGGCATCAATCTTATTATTTAAAATTAATTTAAATAATAATAAATATTTAATAATTTAAATAAATTTATTTAAATTATTCGTCTTTCTATAATAGACGAGGGCGCAGCCCGAGTATAAAACGAGAAAATAAACGTTTAATCTCATCGCAGGTGGCATCGCAGCGAGCCCCGCTCGCCGAAGACAATGAGCAAATTAACAGTAACGAAGTGTGAGTTACCGGTCATTATTTAAATAGTTATTTTCGGCTTGCGCACGATTTGTTTACACTTCTACGATGAATCCACAGTACAGTAGAAGTCGAGCCAGCGGAAGACACGCAGCCGCTCCTGCCGCGACGCCAGCGCAGGCGCCGGAATCGGAGATCGCGCTCGGCCGAAGCGCCCCCCGCCCAGGCCGCTGCGGACTCTGAAATCGGTCAGTTTAGTGGTACTTTGTTACTATTACATTACGATTTACGATTACGATTGAACGGATTTGTTGCCTCTAGGTGTGGCGGCCCTTCCCGCCGCGAGACCCGTCGCGGACGGCCGATACGTGGACTTATGAACGCCGGCCGACTGCCAAGTTAGCGCGAGCGAACATTTCACACGTGCGATATGTCTGACCGTGGCACCGCTTTAACTGCTGCCCCATTGAACCGCGACTGCGTTGCCGGCGAAACGTACTATGAAAGCTTGCACTGTTTCAAATATTATTAACCTTTTACCTGTAAAACAAAAGGTATTCTTAGTTACGACATTTAATAAGAAATCTCATTGTTCCGTTCAATAGTGCACGGAGGGCTCAGAGCTCGAATCGAGTCGGATGGACCGTTGTCACCTTTAGCCACCGGCATATTGAGTAATTTGACTTAAGTAATGATGATGCTTAAAATATTAATCATATTTCAATCATAATCATTAGCTTTCGCATAAAAATCGCTAAAAGTACGTATCGTCCCGCGCACGCGATTCACAATTCTTATTCGGTGATAAGTTTTTCGTTATGTACAGTACACCGCCAGAAAGTTCACAATCATCGAGATTCTCATTTTTAGATTAGGCAAGTTAGGCTTCAAGAACTACTAACCGATCCATACCACACTATTTCGACAAGGTACGTGCGATCCCGTCACTAGAGCCGTCACCGATAAAGATCGCAGAGATACGGATATTGATTATATTTTGACTGAAATTATTGTAAATAATAAAATTAAGCTAAACAATTATCGGTCAGAATAGCTTTGAAATTATGCATAAGTGTGGGAATTATCCGAAACGGAAAAGTCTTTAGCTAAACGATTAAAATCGGAACGTTCAACTGATTGAGTTGAGATACGAACGCGCTGTAGCGCCGTCTCTAGTGCTTTCGCCTCGAAATTAGCAAATGGTTTTGTAAGCGATTACTATCCGATGAGAATAATGACAACCAATCGTAGAATTCTTAGTCCGATGTAAAACGGAAACGGTTAACTTTTTACTTCTCTTTTATTTCTTGATCATACTATTAAATGGCACAGCCCGGTCACGGTATCATTGGTCTTAAATTTATACAACATTTAGGGTTCAATAGGGATTATATCCTGTATAATCGGTATGGCTTCTTTGGTTCGGAATTAACCTGGCCAGTCCAAATTCTGCACCACAACTCGCCAGCGGACAGCCAGCAAAACGGCCGAAGTCCGCTTCCAGAACTTTAGTGAAGCTACCGTGCGCGGTGCTAGTTGCAAGTCGCGTAGGACTCATCCATTTCAAAGGCAGGCATACTACATTTAGAAACTGAGCGTAAGCTCTTCCTTCGAGGCGTCCTCAGCGAATATTTAAGTTCTGCACCTTGGGCGCCGGCTCTGCTGCTCTTGACTAACATCTATGTAGTCTATTATAATATTTAACAAGAAAATTAATTTGGTAGATATATTCTTTTCCCAAGGTTACCTTTCTTTCGCTCGTATTGTAATCAGATCTTGTGATATATTATTTGCTTTGATTTATTGACTTCCATTTAAGTCTTAGGATATAACCAAAGAAAATAAATCGTTAGACACGAAACATTGTTTTATTTAAATATAAACGCTACAGGCTAAGTCTTCTGGAGTTCAGACGTCACAAAACACTTGAATTCTTAAATAACGTAGTCCAAGTATCTTTATATTATATATATTGCTCTATTTCAGTCGATCGCGTTTTCTTGAGGTATATCTTCAGAAATAAAACAAGTGCCTGTTACCCAAACACATAGTTTAAAGAATTAAAGCAAAATAGTTGCAGTAGGACCACACAAAAATGAAACACCAAAATAAGGCAGAGTAGCTTTAATCAAGCATTGTAGGCCGCCATGAGGGAGTCCAACCCGGCGGCGCAAACAATGGCTGAATAGCCACAGATGTTCTCAGCGACGGCATTTCGGAACAGATTAGTCAAAGAGACCGAAGCCCATGTCGTCGTCACTTTCAGACTCCTCCTTTTCTGGTTTCTTGGCTTCTTCTTTCTTGTCAGCCGGAGCTGCAGCGGAGGCGGGGGCAGCCGCCACGGCCGCAGCTGCGAACTTACTTGGGTCCTGGCAATGATAAATGACAACAATAAGAATTCTTTTTCAGACAGTCGACATAACTTCATAATATCCAGCCTCGCACTAACTGTCAAATTGTCAAAAATACTAGAAAAGCCAGAAAGTATAGAAGCAGTATGGCAGGCGCAGTCATTGGCAGCTCTAAAAACCCAAGTAAAACAATGGAGGAATACATATTTAGTAACAAATAAACCTACCTTGATATATTCTTTAATAGTTGTGGCTTCTTTAAACTCGACATCTGTAACTGCAGCAATAGCAAGCAGGTTCTTGAATCCATTAGCAATAGAGTGTGGTGCAGATGCCACAGTCGGGTAGCCAATGGATAAAGAAACAGCAGCTACATTTGCGACTCCTTCCATGAATTTGGCTCGGAGATCCTCCGGCTTAATGTCCAGAATAGACGGAGCAAAGATGGTCCCAGAGTCATAGACCTGACCACAAAAGAAACATCTATGTACTACTCTATGTGCAAAATTAGAACTCATTTATAGGCAGAGGCATTTAGTTTTCCAAGTCATCTGTGAGCATGTGTACTCAATATTCAGAATAAACTGATAATAGAGATGGAGTGACATGCTATTTCTTTCCCAAAGGCTAATTCTCAATTAGCACATGTCATGCCAATTGTACTCAACACTTTGGTAGTTGATACAAAAAATTGCACATACAGCAATAAAACAACACTTTCGTACAAACCTGTTTAACCACAAGACCATAAGAAAATGGAGAGATGTTCAACATGTTAAGAAGAGTAGCTTCAGAAGCACCGACCTTGTCACCCGGCTTTAAAATATGGACATCATTGATAATTTCAATGGTACCTGTAAATAAAAGAGCACATTAAATTAAAGAGTTAACACGCCTGAAAAAGTAACTGAAATTAAAAAAAAAATGTATCTCTAAATTGCCAGTGCAGTAAATATCGTAGTAATTTTTGCACTAGGATAGAGTTAAAGAGTTTATCTTGTCTGAAAGCGAAGCCAGAATAACCAAATTGTTATCCCGGTATTAGGACAGACCACATAGAAAGGTTTTGAATGACAATTTTATCAAGTAATGCTTACCCTTGGAAATCTTGGTAGGGATAGAGAGGGCCTGGAAGAAGGCAGTCTTTTCGGGACCCAAACCAGTGTTATGGGCTGGGATGATAACCTCTAGTGGAGCAATTGCACCAGGCCTTGCTGGGGCACGAACCTTGTTCTCTAACAGCTTGTCACGCACCTACATAATATTCAACTGTTTCCAACACTTCTTAAACAACATTTTTCAAATAATTTGTTTCTTCAAATTGCCAGTGCAAAAAACATAAGCAATGATTCACACTAGGATAGAATTGAAGAAATACTCTAGTCTGAAAGCGAAGCCAGAATGACTTCGTAGTCATCCTGGTATTAGGACAGACATCCTATTTGATATTATCCACTAAAGTAAAATTTGTATGAAAGGACATACCTCTACAAGATCTCCACGAGTGAACACAAACCCAACGTTTCCCTTGATGTGGGGTAAAAGTTGTTCAAGTGCAGGATTTGCTTCCAAGTGATCTTTGATAGCTTTACGCATCATGGTGTTTTTACCCATGAGTACAATGCTGTGCCCACGCAATGAGATGCGGATCTGTTGCATTTGTGTTGAACCGACATTGTCTGCGCCCACGATGAAACATTTGGGATACTCATCCAAAAGTTGCTGAAAATAATTCAAACTTGTCAGTATTGGTACAGTAGGTCATAACGTACCACATGCCTTAGATGCCAACACTTACAATAATTTTGGTGAAATAATTGGACTTCCACGAAGCCTTGTCCTCCCTACCCATCTTGATTGTGTGTAGGGACTTCCAAGAAATTTAAGGACTGAAAATAATTTTATCAATCGTTTTGTGTTAGAAAAATATTTGACGTGCACTACACCTAAAAATCTTATGAAATATAATACAAATTATCCATAACTATGGCTTCTAAAAAGTTAAGAACGAATCATACTTAAGATTACAATAATAAATTAAGATTAATATAAAATTCTTACCAAGACCAAAAACTAAACGCACTAACCTAGTGCGTTCGGACAAATAGAAGAATGACAATTACCTTATCTTTGACATGCTATAAATTTGACAAGTTTTAAGGCAAATAGTTAATTCTTCTTGCCACAAATGAAAAAAAAAAAGTTTGACAAACAAACCATAAAGCAAGTACTTATATTTTTATATATAAAGAAAATATAACATTTTGTACTAAAAGTCTTCAAAAAGAGGAAATTGTTTTCTTTAATACTTATTCGCAATAAAATGTGTTCTGTTTAGCACCAAAAATAGTTTAATATTATATATACACGGGTAAATGGCTTCTGACTATTTTCAACTCACTACATCTGTGGATCACCAGATGTAGTGAGTTGCCGTTCTATGTTTTTTAGTTTATGTAGTATATTCTTTGGTTCATAGTTCATACTTCTGTGCTTTTGAGTTTTGGATTATAATTTATAATTATTTTCTTTTACGAAGTGAAACATCAAAATGTGTAATTCGAACAGAGCCATCCGTGTATATAAAATTGTTTAACTGTTTAAACATAAACTTAGTTGAATTGTGTCATCTAAATAAGATGTCTTTATTCCGAAAACCTAAAAAGATACAACGACGCGTGTTTTGTGTTGATGATGATGAAGACGTCGATCCAGAACCACCGCCACCTCCAACAATAAGTCAAAAGAAGGAGAATAAGCTCGTAAAAAGCAAAACATTGTTAAGTTTTGCGGATGAAGGTTTGACTAAAATTCAGACTGCCACCTGCACTATAACCTCATTTAACTAGGCTACTAACTTATCAGTTAAAGTTGGTAATTAATTAAAAAGTTAATCAAATTATCATTTAACTTTATTTCAGAGGAAGATGGTGAGGTTTTTAAGGTAAAGAAATCATCACAAAGCAAACGGTTAGCAAAGCGCAGAGAAAAAGAAAAGCGTTTACAGCCAGATGATGAATACTATAAAGTGGAAAATAATGTCCAAGAGGTAAAAAAAATAATACTTTGTGATGACACCACAACTACAAACTGAATGATATATGTATTATTACAACAAAAAACAACTTCATCATTTTAACAAATTTTATTGTTGATTAGAAAAAGCTGTGTCAACGTGTTGTATTAGTAAATATTGGCTTTGTGACAATTTGAAATAACTGTAAAACTATAATTAGTGTAATAGTATATTGTCTAATTATTGACTAATTGTTACTTATATTGTTATAACTCCTTCCTTCTTTCTTTTAAGAATTTGCTATATTATACCCACTGGTAGTGCAGTTTACATTTTTACTTTAAATTATGTAGGATGTCGAATTAGAAGATAAATATGAGCAAAAAAAAAAGAAGAAACCCTCCCTAGAAGGCATGATTCTTTCTGGACGGGAGGCCGTAGCTGCAGATGGTGCTGGAGATATTTCAGACGAAAGCTGTATTGAAGATGAGGATAGTAGAGGGTTCCACCAGTTCCGCGCGGAATCAGTCCGAGCGGCGCTGGCTGGAGCGGGGCATATCCCCGACGCTGCCCTCATCCACGCGGCCCGCAAGACACGACAGCAGGTATGAGAGGTGAGGGACTCGGAGGTGGCCATATTGGAGTCGACAACTAACTACATTTTTGCCATTTCAGATAAGGATCACAAGATGTGATCCAAACAGATTTCACGATTACTACAAACTTGCTTTACTCTGAGCATCAAAATAGGGTTGTTTTGACAGTTTTAAAATAATTATCATTACAACATGAATCATTTATTAAGTTTGGGTTGAATGCAATTAGGACATGGCTTATAGAGGGGTTTCTTCAAAATATCTCTACCTCCTTGTTGCCTCATTAGGATAGTGCTTTATTTCCCAAAAATATAAAAGTTATAACTGCAAATACCTTTAAAAGAAACAAACTAAAACTATGCCATGTTGCTTCAATCCAAACTGTATGTACCAAATCACCAGCAAGGATTATTGTTTTGTTAGGCTCGTGAACTTGGTGACTTCATTCCGATCAAGCCTGAGCAGAAACCAGGGTCAAGATTAATCCACGAAGATGATGATGACGACGACGAAGAAGAAGGCAGGATTCAAGTCAGAGGATTGGATTTACCAAGCGATAAACCTAAACGTAAGATAATAAGTTCCTAAATAAATAAATAAATCAAACCATTTGTTGCCTGTATCATTATTTTTGCTTTTCTAGGTGGAACTACAGCAACTCAATCTGAAGAGGAAATGAATAGTGAAACTGAAGAGTGGGAAGAACAGCAAATGCAAAAAGCTGTCTCTTCTATATCAGATTTTACAGGTGCACTACACACTTTTTCATATGATGATTGACACACACAGATAATGACACCTTCCCTAACATTAGAAGGATCACCTTATAAAATGAACACAAGTGGACCCTCTTTAATTTTTACCTTTTTACACCCTGCAATTTTAACAAATTACCTTTTTTATTTTAGGTGAATTGCCTTCAGATATAAACCCATTTTCCTTAGTGCCGCCACCCCCTCGATTAGAGGCTCCACAGCACTTGAGAGCACTTGTTTCTCCAACTGGACCACCTCCAGCCACAGCGCAGGAATTAATACTTGCTCTACAGAAAAGGTAACTTCATATTTTAATTGAGGCATGTCTAAACAAAGCACACTGGTACACACACTCTAACTTAACTAACCTTAGCTTTAATTGTTATTTATCCTAATTGTATTCATCCATTTCTCTATGTTAAAGCAATCGTTAAGGTTGATATTGCTTCTGAATTCAAATATCAATAATGAATACAGTATACAACTTAAAATATACTTAAACAATCACGATAATGTGGAATTTACATTTTACAAATTTTCTATCGCAATTTGTTACAAGTAAAAGGTGAGGTCACCGAGATATCTACAGTGTCTTTTGTATGGAACCAGGTTGAGCGAACTGCACACAGACCGCCAGGAAACCATAAATAAAAGGGAAGCGTGTCGGGAGAGACTTTTGACAGCCGCGAGGATAAGGGAGTCTAGGTCTGCTCAGTGTCGGGACCTAGACGCGGCGTACAAACGAGCGCAGGCCGTGCGCGGGTACCTCACAGACCTCATCGAATGCCTCGACGAAAAGGTCCGTACATTATTATCGAGTAGGAATTGTGGAACCTTCTGAAAAACCACCATTTACCTTCCTTTCAGATGCCGCAACTGGAAACGTTGGAGGCTCGAGCGCTGATGCTGCACAAGCGCCGCTGTGAGTTCCTGATGGAGCGACGCCGGGCTGACGTTCGCGACCAGGCGCAAGACGTGCTCGCATTAGTCGGTAAAAGGCTCAGCTCAAAGTTTTGAAGTAAAGAGTAGCCTAAAAGATATTTTGCATTTTTCGAGAAATGTGGTAAAAATTGCAGCTCGCGCGGGCTCCATCAAACCGGCCGACTCTGAAGAGAAACGTCGTCGGTGCGCAGAGCGGGAAGGCAGGCGCCGCGCGCGTCGATTGAAGCGAGAGGCCGCGTCCACCTCGCACCTACATCGCGACGGGGACTCCAGTGACGACGAACTACCGCCGAAAGAACTCTTACACGTGCAACACGAAATCGGTATGGTTATGTGCAGTGTCAAAGCCCACGAAGTAAAAAAAAGTGTCTATAAAGACGTGCGCGACTGAGACTCCAATTTCCATTCGTAAATAGCGAACGATAACTTTCAGACGCCATACGGCAGCTTTCGTCGTCGCTGTTCGCGGATGCGCTGCCGGCGTGGCGTAACGTGCGCGGAGTGTGCAACAAGATGGCGAGGTGGAGGCGAAAGCACGCCACGTTGTACGGCGACGCGTACATCGCCGATTGTCTGCCGAGGCTGCTGGCGCCTTACGTGCGGCACGAGGTACTTACAACTTTTCTGTAGCGCTAATCACGCTACGCAATTGGGCCTTCACGGAAGACGTCTAAATATAATATTACTTTTTTTAGTTAATCCTCTGGAATCCGCTGGCAGATGAAGATAACGAGGACTATGAAAAAATGGACTGGTACAAGTGAGCATGTCTTAATTAAATTACACATGCTTTTCTGTGGGCTTTAAGAAACCGGTACTCAATTATTTGTATATTTCAGATGTCTGATGATGTATGGAGTCCAGCCCGAAAATGTGTCGGAAGGTCCAGACGAGTCCTCTTCAGACGAGGAATTCTCTGGCGAGTCCCTTCGGCTCTCCGAGAGCGGCGTGAGAGAAGACGTGGATCTCATGCTGGTTCCTACGATCGTCGATAAGGTCGTCCTACCCAAAATTACAGGTAACCGACACGCCGAGGTGCAAACGGTTGCTCAATATCGGGTACGAGCATTAGGACACGACAGTAATGTTAATCTCGTCCCTACAGAACTGGTCGACAGCGCGTGGGACCCGATGTCCGTCCGCGCGTGCATTCGTCTGCGCAACTTACTGCTGCGGGCGGCATCTCTGCCCGCGCCGTCTTCGCTGGAGAGATTGGCGGGAACCGTGGCCTCGCGTCTCGCCGGTTCGCTCGCTGCAGACGTCTTTCTACCGCCTGCGCCCCAGTAAATTGTGTTTCTCGACCCTTCCTACCATTTCCAGCCTAATGATAAAATAAACAATTACGATTTCGTGTGCAGGTTGGCCGATAATTCTGGCGGCGCCTTCTGGAAACGTTGTCTCGGGGCCGGCATACGCCTGCTGCGCGCCGCCCTGTGCCTCTGTTCGCCGCCGGAAATACTGAACGGGGATCATCTGGCGATGGCTCTTATCGGTGGGTTGATGTTCATTTTCGTATGATGTAGTAGCCCCAATTCGGTACTCGCATTACATCCGATATTCGGAAACCGCAGTTTGCGAATTGACACTTACCTCTATATACTTGTCTCACAGTTCTCCTATGCTATTTCGCTGGGTTTATGTACGTTGATAATTTCAGAGACGCTGTGTTGTGGGGCGGGAGCGGCCCCCGGGCCTCAAATGAGCTCGGCGGCTGCGGCGCTGGCAAATACTCTCCCGCGAACTGGTGCTCTGCGAGCGATGGCCCTCAGGAGACTCGCCAAACTTGCACAACTGGCGCTAACGCGCTTGCAAGCGGACAATCCGCTGCACTTGTAAGTACACTGACTGGAAATTTCATGTTCAATAGCGTTGCTGTATGCGAACTTCTTTAAAAAAAGAAGTCATATCAGTTTCTAAGATTAATTTGTATTGTGTACAGTACACTACTACAATGTAAAAAGATGTGTATATTTATTTATAAACGATCTTCTTACAGAAAGGCATTAGAGCAGGCAAGAGCCGTACTGGCAGAGGCAAAAGCGGCGGAATGACACGGTGCCAGCGCAAAAGAATATTTATTTGTTCATTCCTCCACGCATGATTTGTCACTTCGCAACAGTAAAAAACAAATTCAGGATTAATTCATGATTTATTCAAAATAAAGCTTTATTTATTGTTTGAACCTACACACTAGTATTTAAATTAGCTTTATGTATGTAACATACAGTCAAGACTATAAATAGTAGACTTAAGTTTTGCAATTATTTCAATTAATTTAATTTTTAAGTATGAGACACCTAATTCACCTACTGAACAAACAAAAAAACATCTAGCACATGTAATTTTGTGTCTTATCATGTTAACATCTTATCACACAAACATTTATATTTTGTTAAACAATAGTACCGATAATAAATCACTTCACATAGCTTCTACATCTAGCATTAATTTAAATGACCCATCAGAGTCTACACAATGCAAGATATTTGCAGTACGACCTTGCTTCATAAATATATGAGGGTCAGCTAAAAATATTGTCGCATCTATAAAGCTACATGGCCTTTTAGTAGATATTTCTGCCATATTTTCCATCAACTCAATTTCATACCAACACAATATACAGTTAGCATCGTCTGTTTTAGTGATCGGTACATTTATAACTTCCGGTAACATCTCCATACATTCACCTAAATTCACGGGTTCTGAAAGCGGAGTATACTCTAGGCGAGATAGATCGATGAAAAAGTTCTGTGATGCTTGGTATTTATTTAGGTGACGAGCGATCTTATAGTTGCTAACATTTTTGTCATCTAATCTGTTATTAGTATCCAGGTAATTACATTTAGCTATCTGAGCGATGATAGAAGTTTTAGTAGGTAAAAAGAGACCCCCAGAATGCAGACTCGTTTGTTTAAGATTAAGACCCATTTCCTTATAATGTATAGCAATATCTCCTGCTAATTCCAATATGTTGCAAAAAATTGCGTGATACTTTTCATCCCCAAAATTTTCTTTACTCCAATCTTCTTCCATTAAGTATGTGATTTTGGATGAATCTATATTGTTTGCCAAAAACACTGTGTGCATAAAAGTTTTGTCCATCTCCATTTTGGGACAACACACTATAGATTTAATTCCCCTTTTGAGCATTTGCAGACCAAATATCGGAAAGGGACACATGTCAACTATAGTAATATCTGACATTTCCGCTAGTTGCCCTAAGTAAACGCAAGCAAGACCTAGACAGTCCATTATTTTCTTTACATACTCCATGTCATTTAAGAACCTTAACATGTCTGTAGAAACTCTTATGATATCCATATTTGAATCAGATAACAAAGATATTTTTCCAGACTGTAAAGAGAACTTGCACACAAGTTTCTCTCCTTCTTTCACTGGTCTAGATATAGTGTCAAAAAATACTGCCTGTTGCCATGCATTAGCTTTGGTGCAACATCGAGGATTGGTAGTGAGCCTGCAAGTGGAACTAAGGTTTAAATTAAACCAACCAATAAAATTAGTTAATTCACCATCTTGTGTAACAGTCAGATGTGTAATATACGGCTCTGTATTGTGCAATTTATCTTCTATATGGTTGCTGTCACAGAAATCTACCTTTACGACTGCTGTATCTTCTGTAATAAATTTTAATGTCTCAAAACTGTTTATATCTTCACAGTCATAGGATTCCTCTTCCATGTGTGCATGAATATTGTACTGCATAATTTTAAGGAGCTCCTTTGCATTATGGCACAATTGGTATTTGGATAGAAGCTCTTTACAATTAACCCCAACAACAAAAAATTCTGCAGATTGTGGCAACACTCTTGCATTTTCACAAAGCAAATTCTTCCAAGCATATGATAGAGTTGTGAGAATGTGTTCTCCAAACAATCCAGCATCAAAGAGCTCCGTTACTAAAATACTACATTTTCCGCCAATATCTGGAGAGAGTATACTTCCTGAATTTTGGTTAACCACTTTAAATTCTTTGACAGAATGCGAATGTAAAACAGTATTTGAGATGTTGGCCATTACTTCAGAACTATCGCATGCTGCAATAGACTTGGGATTGCATTCCTGGGCATAGAGAGAAAGCAACCCCGTTCCTGACCCGACGTCCAATACGGTGTCGTCTCCTGGCCTTACGGTTTCATGAAGTGCAGCTCGATAGGTTGTATTTCGAATTACGTCGTTGAGCATTCTATAATGCCATCTATCTAGAAGGATATTCTTGACGGAATTTAAATTTTTCTCGGCATTTACATATCCGGGGTCCACCTTCAGGGCCTTTTGGAACTGAATAAAAGCCTCGGCATAGTAACCGAATTTATAAAGATATTTCCCAACATCATTCAACAGGTACATGTCGCCGGGAAATATAGAAATGGCGCGAGAGAAGTTGCTAAAAATGTCGTCTATTCTAGAAGTGCATACTAAAATGTCATTAAGTTTACTCATGACTGCCCGCAATTCAGGCCCGTGATACTCCTTCAAATCGGGGTTCTTCTCAAATGCAGCAATGTACATGTCGAAGGCCTTCGAGTAAGATTCACTCATTGCGAGCTTTCGTGCATATTTTATGTATTCACGCGCACTGGCGAAAACTATGTCTGACATCATTAAGTGCCGAAAACGATAAAATAGCTTAAACAATAAACCGCTATTTATATTATGGTGATAATTCACATATTCACTCATTCCTATTATTGATCGACGATTTTATGTTTTGTTATTATAATATTCAGCTGATATTACAGATACATAAAAAAACATGTATGGACACAGATTATGCAGATACTAAAGGCATACACATTGTATAGATTTTTATATAAGACCAGCGGCCCGTCCCGGCTTCGCACGGGTAGACATAAATAGGTATAGATATTTAAATTAAAAGCATGCTAATTAAAACGACCATTAATCACTAAATTAGAAAAAAATGTATTGCGCGTCCTAGCTTCTTGTTATCTAGCTCGCTGTGTCAGGAGCCGCTGCGAGCGTTTAGTGTTAGAGTCCCGTGCACGCGTTTGCGAATTCTTAGCTTTATTTCTTTCAAGTTTCAAGTCGCTGCGAGCGCTCGGCGCTTGACTGTCGTTCGTATAGCTACGACGATCTTGCATTTCGTTCTGCAAGACGAACTGTGTAGAGACGCCATAATACGTTTCAGACAATCATTTTCAGAATAAGACTCTCCAATACGACGAACTTTTGTTAATCTCGCTTGGGAACTATTCTTAGGTATTTACTTTAAATCAGAGAAATTAAGAATAATTCAAAAGAAAATATTATGAAACTAAGAACTTTGGCAAATATTATGCAAAGTGTGATTCCTAATACTAAAACTAAGTAGCTCTGAAAAGAACTTTTTAAGTGAAGCATAAAAATTAAAAAAAAAACTCGAAATATTCAATGTCGGTCGCGTCCACTGCGTAAGGAGCCCACTGTCCCTTTCGTCGAGTTAGTTACTCGATGCGCGGCTTTTGAATGGAATGTCCGATTTCAATAATTAACAAAGTAATCATCAGGTATTGAGACAGTCTTGAATATTAAATTATTTATTTGGATAAAAAATTATAAATGGTATGGATAAGACGGTCTAATTTTGGGGTGTGTGTGTGTAATTCACCCCTCGCTCAGACTTCAGTGATACCATCTAGTGGTAAAAAAAAATCATTTAGGTATATATTTTATATTAATAAATACTTTTATAAAACACTGTCTTGTCCGGTACCATTGTTTCACCTACAACATTTCTTTAACATTATCGTATCCGCACCAGTGTGAGCACCTACAAGAATTAGTGTCAATCACAGTGTTCCAAAAACCACTCAGTAATGTACAAGATTTACAACACTGGTATGCCTTCTTAAAATGGTTAACTTTTTCAAATGTCTCAGCACTAAAACCCAACTGCCCATATTTATTACTGCCACTAGTCCACAATGTTCCATCTTCTAATAAAATAGTTGTATGTCTGCTACCACAAGCCACATCCTTTATATGTGTATGTACTTCTTCTCCATTTTCACAAAATAAATCCACCAACACAGGAATACCAAAGCTTTGTTCACCTTTATCAATTGTCGTCAGTTTTACTCCTAATTGACCAGTATCATTCCAGCCCCATACATATAAATCGCCAATGTCACTCAAGGCACAAGAATGCCACCCTCCAGCACTTATTTTAATAATTTTTACACCAGATAAAGCTGTAACTACTGTTGGGATGTCTAAGTTATTTAAATTTCCATGACCTAGTTGTAGTCTCCTAAAAACAATAAATCTATTAAAAGGATCCTATATATTTTTTTTTACTTACAGGTGAAGATACAAAATACTAGTAGATATTAAAAAATGATTGTACAAATTCCAACAGACCTGCCATTTCCCCAGGTATACACTACTCCCTCATCAGTAAGTAGGATTTTATGTTCATACCCCAAAGCAACATCCACAACTTTCCCGAGACATGCACTAGTATCTAGGTGCATGGGTAATGCTCCACTAAAGATATCACCTGCTGTAGTTAAATATATGCAGCTATCATTGGTCATAATCACTTTCTCTATTGATGATTTCATTTTAGTATTGTCTACATCTACACATCTAACACCTTTACACACTCCAGTTTTCAAATCGAAAACAAATATTTCTTTTAAGTTATTGCCTATTAAAATCAAATTATAGTCATTTCCAAAAGAAAGGATCCTGGATTTGTTTAATTTTTCAGGGATAGGAACTTCTTTTAACTTTCCTTTGGCATTATATTCACCAGATATAAAAATCCTATTGTCTGTTTGAAAAACGTTGTAGGACCAAGAGATACATGTGAGTTTAGAATGTATAGGAAGTTCACATTCGTTTATTATTCTAAAATTATCAAAAAATATGTTATCACTAAGCCACTGGCCAAAAATATTAGACCCAGCTACTAAATACATTATTATGACTAGATCGTATTATTTTTTTCAATACATTTCACAACACTTGAAGCCTTGATTGCGGAGAACAGCCGAGAATTTCTAGTTAATTCTTAAGAATAACGACGATGGACTGTCAAATTGGACATTTTTTTATAAACCACTGAGCAAGCAAGAGGCGGGACTCTCACATTAACAAGTGAGAAATAAGAATGATGTATCATGTAAATGTATGAAACGGGCGCCTACTTTAATGCGGTACCAATCTAACAAAAGCAAAAACCAATGTTGCCAACATACACCAGGTAAGAATTAGGGAAGGCTCTAAAAAATTTAAATAGATTTATTATTATCGATAAATAGCCGGTACTTATAATTGATAACGCTATAATGATTTTAAAAAAAAAGTTATTATATATACCTATATTTATATATGTAGACGGTACTATCATTCCTTTCACTTCTTCTGTCAAAAGCTTGGGTCTAATTATTGACGAAAATCTGAAAATCTGTCCTGGCATCCTTATCTAAACCAGTTAAGCAAGAAAATGTATGCCGCTTCACACTCCCTAAAACGCTTGCAAAACTTCCTTCCCATCCCTACAAAAATTTTACTTCTCAGTCTCTATTACTCCCCATTATCATTCACTGATCTAACTGAACTTCAGCTTGATAAGCTTGAGTGGCTTCAGAATACGTGTATCCGTTTCATTTTTGGCCTTCGCAAATACGATCATGTTTCTGAATTTCGTAGAAAGTTTAACTGGCTCCCTATCCGAACTCGTCGGAATTCCCATCTTCTTCATCTCCTCTACCGTATTCTTTTCGATCCTAAAACTCCCTCTTATCTAAAAGAGATATTCGTTCTTTTGAGTTCCCACAACTTAAGTCTTCGTTCTATTGACAATCTCCTCTTATTTATTCTTAAGCATAAAACATCTTTCTTTAATAATTCCGCTACCGTTAAAGCGATTCGCCTTTGGAACTCTCTTCCCACTGATATCAGAAAAGCTCAATCTCTCCGTACTTTTAAGAGTTTACTCTATAAGTTTTACCTTTCCAACTCTTAAGTTATTCTCTCCCCCACTATCTCTGTGCTATGTATTCTTTTGCGATGTACCCTTTCTTTTGCTTGTTACTTCTTACACCTACCCACTTAATAAATCTTTTTCTTTTCTCCTGTACTTCAGGTTGCCTGGAAGAGATCGCTGTTTAGCGATAAGACCGCCTTTTATTTATAAGTTAGTACGTAAGATGTTTTCTCTTTTTGTATGTGTAGTTTGGGTTATAAATAATAAAGTTATAATAAATAAAAATAAATAAATACATATATTTTTAATAATTACAATAAAGTGACAAAAAAATTATATTTAATCTTAAATTAATAATGTGTTGCTGCATTTTCTGCCATCATAGTTATAGTACATATCATATATATAGATTTGATTTTTTTTATTGTGTGTGTGTTCTGTCAAAAGTAAGATCACGGATCAGTAATTTTAAATCACAAAAAATTACAATATTTTGGGAAGATTAAAAAAATCGGTTACTTTGATATCAAAATCTGGCAACATTTGTAAAAAGTATCGCGATTCGCGATCACTAACGTCCTACCAACTACCTAGTACCGGCTTGATAGGTAGATATTTTCATAATTTTTAATAATGTTATCATTGAAACTGTAGAAACACTTTTGCATGATGCAGTTTTAGAAGTGTTTTAAGTTATTAATTTATTTAATGGTGAAACATGTTTTCTGTCGACAGATGTGACGCTTTACTGAAATGTGGATTGTGAACAAATCAATATGGCACTCAAGCTTGGAAAATGTAGGCTGTGCCTCAAGCTTGGTGACTTTTATTCCATCTTTGCTGTGGACAACAACTTGCAGCTCTCTGAGATGGTTATGGAATGTGCACGCGTTAAAGTGAGCGACATTGAAAAACGTCAAGTTATACCATTTAATGGAACCCGACCATTTTTTAGTTTCCGCACAACGTACCTAATCTGCAATATCGTATTTCATCGATTACTCAATTTCCTTCTCATCTTCTTCAACGATAACTGCTTTTTTATAAGATGCGTGATTATTGCGTTTATTCAGATTTTCCATTACATTAAAATTATTAAAATGGGCAACCAAGTTTTATGTTCATGTTCAACAATTTCTAAGTCACTCTGGTTACTAAACTACATATTTATTCTGGTTTTAGTGCAGTCTTAATTTACAGTAGTTTTAAGGAGTCTCAAGTAGCATGTATTTGTCAAACAAGCCACTTGGAGTTTTTTTTAAGTTTTTTAATATATGAATCTAGAATTTAAGATAATTATATCGATTTAGCTTTTTAGGCTGTGCCTATATATTAATGAGGAATAATAAAAATAATATAAATTTATCCACAGATTCAAGAGGGAGATGGTCTTCCAGATAAAATTTGCAGTGAATGTGTGCAGAAGCTAAGTAGTGCACACATTTTTAAACAACAGTGTGAAAGGTCTGATCAAGAACTTCGTCGAAATTATGAACCACCACCAGGTATTATTTTGCTAATTTATTTAGCCAAAATATATTATCTAAATTATGAATATCAGCAAAGCTACTTAATCCCAGGTGTTTTGAATTTTATTCCACAGACACGGTCATTGATTTTAATGGACATATGTTAAGTTTAACATACCTTCAGATTAACTATCCATGCTGCTTTTCATCACCTATTTGTTTTAGGATTTATCTCTGGAACGCCACCTCCAATTGACAGACACAGCAGTGACTCAGCTTTCTCTTCTCAAACAGAGTCTTCCAAACCACGTTCTTCAATTGAAAGCAAAGCTACACCCATAAGCAGAGTACGTAAAAGAAGTAGAGAAAGCATGGACAATGCATCTATTACCAGTGTTTCCCAGGAGTATCAACTGGTCAGCTCTAAGCGTGTTAAGGAACTGAGAAAGTCACAAAAAAATAGAAAGATGCAAGATGATATTTCTGATTATGAGGACAATCAGGCATCAGTTTACTCAGGTGGCACAGACTCTGATGAACCGCTCGAGTTCAAATGTGACATTTGTAACAAAGCTTTTAAAACTTACTTGAGCATGATGTGCCATAAAAAGTGTCATAACCGTAGAGATAGACAAAATAATGCCCCGTCTCTGGTCAATGTCCAATCTGCAGTAGCAGAACATTCAGTGGGCACAGTTACATCTGATGTCATTAATGATAATGAAGATAAATCGAAATGTGAAAGATGTGGAAAAACATTTAAACTAAAAATCATGTTAAAGCGGCATTATGAAGTATGTGGCAAGTTAATAGACAAGGAACTGAAGATATCAATAAAACCAATTGATGCTGTGTCTAGTCCTAGCCAAGATAACAAAATCGATTGCCAAATGTGTTCCACAAAATTCAAGACAATAGAAAACCTAGGAAAACACATGAGGGTTGTACATGCGGCGGTCCTTAATACAGATTCCCCGACTATACATAGAAACAAGCATGGAAAAATAAGTATTCCATGTTTTTATTGTCGTAAACCAATTGATGATTTTTACTCCCACTCTGCACATTTCAGAGTTTGTCCAAAAAGAGATGATTCACTTAGCTTTATTTGCACAGTGTGTGACAAGCCCTTTGTAAAAAAATCTAGTTACTTTCTGCATGTGAAAGCTCATTTTTTTCCTGTCGCTAATGTCAAAGCATCCTTGTCCCCCCCTCCTAAAGTGTATACTTGCCGTTTCTGTAAAAAGAGTTTACCTAATCAAGAGTCTCTGATAAGGCACTTAGCAGCTCACATGTCAAATATGGACGAATCTGTCATTGAGGGAGACGAGGAATCGAGGTATTTTTAATTATTATTTACTTTTTTAGTAAAATATATCACAGTGGACTATTTCTTTATAAGCTTACTTAGAGAAATCTTTGGTTAATATGTAATAATCTGATCGAGAAACTGCTGATATCTTTAAATTATTTTCAGGAGTACTATGGATGATTCTACATCTGTGAAATCTGAGTATACTAGTCCTACAATTGTAACTGGACCTTTTCAATGTGGGATCTGTGATAAAAGTTTCAAATATAAAAAAGCCTTAGAAACCCACAATACAGTTAAACATTCTGATGTCATATTCAAAACTGAACCACCAGATAAAAATACTTCAGACCTATTACTAGAAACAATAAACGATTCCAAAGATTGTTCAGATTTTGAATCGAGTAATGACGAAGAGGATGGTGATAACACTTGCGACATTTGTGAAAAACAGTTTTCTTATAAAAGGCTTCTGTTAAACCATAAAAGACTTAAACACAATATGAGTTCGGGAACCAAGAGGGCCAAGATAAGTTTGAAAGAGTGTCTGGTGCGTTGTCAGATTTGTGACCTCGAAATGAAGGTGGGCGTGATCAATGAACACAACCAGAAACACATTTCAGCAAACATAAAACCGCGCAACCTCTACACTTGCGTAGATTGTCCCGATCAGCAGTTTAAGAGTTGTAGCGCACTCGCGAACCATATCAAAATGGTGCATCGATTGAATCAGCCCGCGCCGAATCCGAAGGTCATCGGGTCCCTACCGGATCTGGCGGATTTTTGTGAGGTCGTTGTGACAAAGGCGGAACCCCTGGATGACATCCAGAGTCACAACGATATCGGGGAGGCTTCCGCCTACGCGACGGTTAACGGTTTCACTTGCCCCACTTGCAACAAGGACATGCCGACTCTGATATCTCTGAAGCGCCACATGAACTGGCACACCAACGTCGGGAAGAATATGGAGAAAAAAATCGAGTGCTTCGTTTGTAAAGAGGTAAATTCTTTTATCGTTTATTTTTTCGTTCGTTCCTAACCTATGTCAAACATTCAATGAACTAAAATAATAATTTCTCAACAGGCATTCAGATTTCAATGTCACTACAAAATTCATATGAGGGAACATTACAATGACCCCGATTTGGATCCGAAGCACTTAACGTGCCCCATCTGCAACAGGAAGAGCAAACATCTTCGCGCCGCTCAAATGCACATGAATTACCACAAACAAACTCGCTTCAAGACCAAAGACTACGAGTGCGCCATCTGCAAAAGAGTTTTTCAGTATAGGAAGGTGTATCTGTCCCATATGGCGATCCATTTCAAGCGCGGGGAATCCGCCAGCAACACCGTCATCGGATCGGCCGTACCCGCCACGGCCGACCGGACTCTATTCGACGGAACGTACACTTGCAAGACCTGCAACAAAGTGTGCGATTCCGAGTCGTCTTTGAAATGCCACATGAGCTGGCACAATTCGAAGACACTCTTGTTTGGAGCGCGACACGAGTGCGACATTTGCCACTTACAATTCACGAACAAGGTGCGACTCAAGGTGCACACGCGATCGCACTTCGAGGACGACAACGGTCCTTTCAAATGCCACATTTGCGCTAAGGGATTCATCGCCGAGGACTATTACCGTCGGCACCTCAAATCGCACAATTTCGACCACCAGGACCACAAGAAGCGCATCGAGAAGCTCAGGAAGGACAAAGTGAAGTGCCCCATCTGCACCAGGTTCTATCCGGACTTGGTTCGGCTGATTCGACACTTGCGCCGAACGCACCCCGAGAGCAAAATGATCAAAGAAGATCCGGACGCGCCGGCCCAAATGTATTATCCGTGCAAGCTTTGCGCTAAAGTGTTTCTCGACGAACGAAGGTTGCAGCACCACGAAGAAGCGCACCTCCGCAAACCGGAATTCTTCAAGTGCAAATTTTGCGGCAAGAAGACGATCTCGCTGAAAAATCATCGCATTCATATTAAAGGCCACTTGACGCAGAAATACCTTGACGAGCCGCTCAAGTGCCAGCACTGCGACGAAACCTTCTCGCGCGGATACGATCTCCACTACCACCTGCGCGACGCCCATGACATCGAAGAGACTTGGATCGCCGACAGGAACCAGGGGGGTCTCGACGGTCCATTGAAAGATCTTCAGTGCGCCGTATGCTACAAGGTCCTCGCGAGCAAAGGCAACTTCGAGAGGCACATCGACTACCACAATTCTCTTCGTTGCAACTACTGTCATGATTACTTCAGCACCTTGAGATTCTTGGAAGGTCATTTGGCTTATAGTTGCGATAAGAAAAAACTGATCGGTGACACTGAGACTCACCCGCGGAAGGTGAAGTGTCACATCTGCTACAAGGCCTTCCATGTACAGGTCAAGTTAGATTGTCATCTGCGAACTCAGCACGACATAACGTCTTTCCGGGAAGCCACCGAGAGTAAAAAGGAAATCGTTTGCGATTATTGCTTCCGAGTGTTCGAGAACGACGACGCGCTGACCACGCACAAGCTCTATCACAGAACTGTGGGACACTATGGGTGCATATATTGCAGTAGGAAGTTCAACACCTTGACCGCTTACAACAAACATAAGAACCACCACTTCTCCCAACTCAACGTGGACAATCCCACAAAGTGTGAGCATTGCGATGAAACTTTCGTGGCTTTTCGGGAGTTTATTTATCACATGCGCGACGTGCACGCCGACAACAAGGAGTGGATAGTGCTCCCGAAAGAGTCCGTCGAGGAGAAGTGCAACATTTGCGACAAAGTGTTTTATAACTTGCATCGGCATCTGTCCTATCACGAGGAGAACAGGTGTAAGAAATGCGGAGAGTATTTCTTTTCGCGAGCGGACTTCGACAACCATATTTGCCACATAGACAGCGAAGACGAGGTCGTCGAAAACGGAAACAATGACATTAGACCGAAATACGAGGAATGCGGATTTTGCTTTAAGCCCGTGACAGCGAAAACGAAGAAGAAGCACGACATCCTTCATAGAGGTTCTGGATCCATCTCGTGCCGGTTTTGCACTCTCAAGTTCAAAACGATCGACGCCTTCAACATCCACGCGTTCTCACACAGAAGTCGCAAATACAAGAAGGTTCCGTTGCGCTGTCGCATCTGTCGCGAGCAGTTCGTCAAGTACGGACCGTTCATGCGCCACATGAAGTCCGTGCACAAGTGTAACAAGAAGATGCATTACCGAACGACGATCAAGCCCGAAAAGTGCATCGTGTGCGGAGACGACTTCCCCAATCTGCACAATCACTACCGAGCCCACTTGCTCAACCGATGCCAATCGTGCCACAAATACTTCACCTCCGCGAAGGTGTTCTCGCAGCACGCGTGCGACAAGGAGGATAGCGATCCCTCCAAAGTGTTCACGAGCGACGCCAATCTGCCCTGGCTCATCGACGCGTACGTTCCTTTGGATGAGAAAGACGATGAAAAACTTTATGGATACGAAAACGGCGAAGACGCCACCGAAGATAGCGGGCGACCTGAAAACGAAGACAGTCAGAACTCGACGGAGAGCTCTCTGCACGCTATGGTACATGCGCCCATCATATCGGACGTGCTGTCGCTCTTGCAGAAGCGGGACGACGTCCACGTCGAGGGAAACGAGCGAAGCGCGAACCGAGATGCCGACGTGGTCGAACTGACCGATGATGATTCCCTAGGTTTCGATAACAACCTAACGATGACAATCACTATTGACGACGACTAAACTTGGTCGAAGCCCGATTGATAATTATTATTTAAATTACATTTTAAGAGTTACAGCACACTCTATAGGCCAGTGACATATTTTTGTGGCTTATTTCGAAAGTAGTTTTATATCTAAATATTGATACGTTCAGACGGTTCTACTAATAGTAAATGTAAATATATTAAACTTTGCCGGCTATAGAGCTGCCATTTTGTACATAGTTCTTTCGAAGGCAAATCTCATCGATGTGCACGTGTTTAGTTAAGCTTAGAACTAGCTGTGGTTAATGAACTTGCAGTCATTTATTGTAAGAAAATGATTAGTATCATAAGGTCATTAGACGTCTATCGATCGGGCGCCATCGGTCACTTCGCTTTGTAAAGTGGCGTCCATTCACTTTGCAGTTACTCTAAAGTAAATTTAATCTATGTTATTTTGCATTTATTTTCTGTTACTTAAGTTTATTTCTAGATCGCTTCGTACCGTAGCCGATAGCAATTCTCTCGGGCTCGGGATGTATTGGCCGCTGTGAACTGTTCTCTGATAGGTAATTAATTATATTATTGAGAGCGACCTAGGATTATGTGAATTATATCTATGTGATAATATAGCCAATTGAACTTTATTTTCGTCTCCCTCAAAATTAAAATCAATAGTAATAATAATAATGGTTTAATAGGTCACCAAAAGGGATCGCGGGCGTAATACCTGGGGAGCCTCCGCTCCATCCATTATTAGAGCGGTTAGCGTTAACAATAAGTTAGTACAGACTACACATTTACAGATACAAAAACTATAACATTATAAAAATACCATAATATATTTGACGCTTAATCGCTATAATCATATACAGAAGTAACGTCTACACGTTGGAGGGGAAATTTTTGTTACAGAGAATTATTTGAGAACCATCAATACAAAGAATATACTATTCGGATATTACATATCCCAACGATACAAGGCCATTTCTGGCGAAAGGGATTTGCGAGTTATTACAGAACGTACATAAACCCGCGCTGTGGGACCGACGCACAAAATCTAACTAAATCTTCACCCACTTCGATGAATGCACCAAATCTACGTGACAATGTATTAAGAATATATCGTTATTCTTCAGTCAATCGAATAGTCATGAACTACAATACTTACGATGACAGACATACATATCGTACAACGAGTAGAACGCTTTGAAATTAAACACGTTTGACGGTTTAAAACGCAGAATAAATAACTTAATTTATTATAACTACGGCCCGACGTTTTGGATGCTTCACAGCAGCCTTAGACACAGGGCGACTGTAGATGTGGGGGTGCACATATGTCAAAGGTCAAAGCATCCGAGACGTAGAGTTGTAGTTAAAATAAGTTAAAAAATATATCTCGACTTTAAATCGTAGAAATGGGTGCCTTTTTCAGACTTTTAAGAAAATAAACGATTCAGAAATTACAAAAACAACTTTCACGAATCAGCCCGAATGACTAATCGGTAAAGAAGATTAAAACACCGACTTTATTTATAACTTCTATGATAGTCTGCGTGATCGTGAATCATCTTTCCAAGTTAATCCTAAACATTTTTCGCCAAGTCCAACGAAAGGCACGCGCATACATGTCGTCCATAATTTTCGTTTCGTTCACGTTTAGGCAATCGCGTAACAGAAAGAGACGTCGATCAGTTGTAAGGCGAACGTAATGCCGGCCTAGTCATCCCATTCCCCGTCGCTCGTCGTCTCGCTGTCCTCGGAGTCTGAGGAATGTATCGCCCGCGCCCGCTCCTGCAACGCTTTGGCGAGCGCCCCGGCCAAGCCGCACGCCGGCGGCCGAGCTTCGGGCGCTTGGCTCGAGTCGGGAGGCTTAACCTGGAAACAATTGACGTTGAGGAGCGCCACCTTCTACCGTCGTATCGTTATAAATTAGTAATAAGAAAATTATAACGTACTGCGCGCAAGTTAATGCCCTGCCGAATCTCGCTCAGCAGATTACTTCTGCTATCTTCATTTCCTACGGGTTTCGCACCGACTTCCACTTTCTGCAAGTGAAAAACGATCATTACTTAAAAAACTTGATGTAATCCTATATACTACATCGTATAAACTCACCCTTAAACTCTTGTTCCCGTTGCGTATGCTTTCCATTAGGGCCGCCCTCGGGTCCGCGGGTGCTTCCGAAGGAATAGGCGGAGCGGGTGGCGGCGCGGGGGCCGGCAGTGCGGCCGGCGGCGGCGGCGGTGGGGGCGGAGGTGGAGCGACACTAGGCGGCGGCGGCGGCGGTACAGACGGCGGCGCGCTAGATGGCGCTGCTGCGGGCAGTCATAATTTTAATACTCTTAAGATAGTAAGGTCACATTAATATTAGCACAAATGCGATTACACGGGATAAATGTTTCTCTTGCATTATTGTCACCGTCGCCCCATTAAATATTACTTACGTTGTAGCGGTCTCGGAGGGGGCGGGTTGCGGGGTGCAACGACGGTCAAGGGGGGTGGCGGCGGTGGGGGCACAGCTCTCGCCGGCGGAGGAGGAGGCGCTCGTGAGGCTGAAATTTTTTTTTGTACATAACTAAAGTTGTCTTACAAATATTATAGCATTAACTTCGAGATATTAGAAGAAAATACTTACGCGGTGCAGGCGGGTGCGCAGGCGGGGCTCGAGAGGGCACGGGGGGTGCGGGGGGCACCGCCGCTGCGCCTCGTGCGTCTGAGGGTGAATTTGTCAGTTCATATAGTCGTCGCTACTACAGCGTAATCTCCGTTCGTTAGGCCTGACCCGAGAGAGACTCACATTTCGGTGGATCGTCGTGGAGCTCCTCTTTAACGGCGTCGATGCCTCCGTGCGAGTTGATGAAGTCGTATATGAACTGGCGAGTGGCCTGGTCGCTCAACTCCGTCTCGCTGATGCCCGCTTTGGAGAAGAAGGAGCGCATCTCGGCCTCGGCGAGGTTGTCTACGTCGAAACCTGCAAGTCGTAAAAGTAAAGTAGAAGAAAACTTTTCTAATAAGCACACATCCATCCGACAACCTCGAGGAGCGCGAACCGCCTCACCTTTGTGAGCATTCCAGCCGACGTGGGAGATGTGTTTGAAGTCCTTCGGGGCGCCGATGTCGGCCTTCGTCAACTTTCTCGCTTTCGGTTTCTTTCCTTTCAAGTAGGAACCTTTTGAAAAGACGAGAGTTGCATTCTTATGAAACTGACTTAATAAAAACACTAGGTAATAACAGTCTTAAAAAAGGATCTCACTCGACAGGGTGTTCGTCTTCACAGGCTGTGCGGAGACCGGGGCGGAAACTAAGGCAGGCGTAGGCGACGGGGTGGGGGCGGGAGTGGACTGCGCATGAGTCATTCCGTTCATGTGAGACGACTGATTCGATAGGTTCGAAGCGGAACTATTGGCGCGAGCTGCCAGCGTTGACCTTTGTCTCCTTTCTACAATTGCAGAAAATTAATTCCCTTTGATTTTCAGATCAGACTTTCCTTACGCAATCTTCAATATGTATTCGTTGCGACCCCCCTTACCGACTCCAACCATAGTTTTGGCTAAGTTTTTTCGAGGACATTTTCATCATCATTCAATCAAGTATTCATGAGTCATCGAATATTAAAACATTAAAAGAAAACGAGTTTGTCTTTCGATTCGTTGTCAATATGTCGGTGATTTTATCGTGCATGATGCAGATATAAAAACATCCCGAACCTCCCCTTGTTTACACAAGCTCATTGTTTGCGCGCGATCTCATTATATCATACTGACAGTGACTCAAATGCTTATTAGCACGTACGAGCGGTGCACAGAGAAAAGGTCTTACGACTCGCATTCGAGACTGTTAAAGGCTAGAAAGGGAAAGCGACAACGAACCTTCGCGCCTCTGCTTCCGCAACTCGATTTTCTCTATGAGAATGTTCCTGAGGACGCGGGCCTCGTCTTCGTTCGCGAAGTTAAACGCCGTCATGTATTCCTGAAATTGAAGTTCAGCGTTAAATTCGGTCGTCATTCGTTTTCACGAACGTGCTCCGGGTCTTAATTACCTCGGCCTCGAACGTGTGTAAATATGGCCTGGGGCTTTTATACTCTATCTGCATGTAGACTTCGTGTTCCCATATCATCGCCTTGCGGTACAAACAATAGATCCTGAAGAAGTAGGACCTCTTGCCGTTATCCTTCACAAGGCAGAGCACTCCCGTGTCCTTTTTCTTCCATTCCGTGTGTCCCGGCCCTTCCGTTGTAAAGAGCTGTACTACGGCAGTGGCTAGACTCTAGAATGGAGACAAAAATACATTCTCTTCTATAACTATTGACATGTTTAACTTTAACCGTGTCCGGGGCAGGAAATGTTAAGATGAATTTACTTATCTATTAAACAATTGGCCATTGTTAACAGTTATTATTTCTTTATTAAGCATGGTAGAAGAAGAATTAACTATTTTTAATAAGTGGTACCCACGGATGCTATTGTACTGTAGAATGATGTAACAAAAATATCAAATTAATTGGCCCAGTTACACTAAAAGTTATATTTCGTGTAGGTATATTATAGTCAACATTGGGTTTCCCTTACTCTTTCAATATGAAATTTTGTAGTAACTGTTATTTAATTTTATGAGAGATCTACGTGTCTTTTATATTTGTTATTATAGTAAACCTATTTTATAAGAATTTTTTTTATTGCCAGGCTTCAGAAATATAAATTTCTTAATAATTCAGTTTGATTAACTTTCTTGTTTAAGAACTGATTTTTTAAGGTGATCCCATCTCAAGAAAGGAAATTAATATGTGATGATCACAGAGAACATTAATTTTCTCTAATCTATAAAAAATATAGGAATGACTAGGTGTTCATAATTGTTTTTATAATCTGAGAAACTAACTGTAAATGGATGAAGTTATTGTAGATTTTTCTTTATAACTTAAGTTTTAAGTCTGTTATTTTTTGATAAAACTTCTTTTTTAAAAGAATTTCATTTAGTATCATAATTTAGATAATAGTAAGCAGTACAGAAGCATATCGCAATAACATGTTATCAGACACAAGTCTTGCTGATAATAATCATCGATAGAGCGTGATAATACGTAATCTGTGGAGCTTTACTTTTTAAGGACAAATTATTTTATATTACGGTATGATCTCACCTGACATTTTGGACCTATAAGACTAAACACCTGTTCGTTCTCTTCGCGAGATAGCAAGACGCTCGGTCTGTTCTCGCCCCGCGGCATCTTTTTTGGCAGTAATATTAATAAGAACACTCATAAAATCACTTTAATTAGCCTTAGCTAGAAATTAAGTTTATCACAGATTTCTACTACTTTAGCAAAGTTTATTAAACGGCATATTTGGAGGACCACTTGAAACTATTGTTGATATCTCGATGGAAATATATAACCGAAAAAAAAATTAATCATATTATCACATAACACTTTCACTCCATCCTTGGATTTTATGAAATCACATACATACGCGAATATCAGTGAACAGCGGTCATTATCATTTCCATGTCATTATGTGACAGTTGACTATTTGACAGATATCAAAGTGACAGTTGACCTTTCGCTTGCCGCTTAGGCGAGCTAACCGCTAGTCCATAACCATTGTTTACTTCATAGATAAAAGATAATCAATGATAGAACTCCCACTAAAACTACAAGACTGAGAAGTATTACACTCGTACATTGCACAAACGGTCTTATGTAATTGATAATATGTGTATTATAATGTGCATAGTTTTTATTCGTATCTTGTCTGCAGTAACGCCTACTTAGTCGAGTAAACTAAGAATGGTCGTTCACCCCGTTTGTAGGTATTAACATAATATCGGAAGAGTATATTTTCAGGATGTCAATTTATTCAAAGGAAATATTATGGATGATGCTTTTTCACTTCTTAAATTTAACAACTAAAAGGTATAAGACTAATAAATAGGAGAGGCGTGCCTTTCAAAAAGACCTCAACCGACAACGGTCTTAAGAGATAAATATAGCATAAAAAAATCTAAAAGAAACTTAAAAATAACGCCCAAGAAGATTTAAGAGCAAAATCCACAAACAAATTTGCCCTGTTTGGCGAAACAGAGCTTGATTTTCATGGTATTAATCATTCACATAATAGTGCTTTGCATTTGAGTAGTAGAAAGTAAAACAAAAATTTTAATAATTTCATTTATTTACACAGTCCTTATACAAAGCGCACTCCTATTGTATTAGTATGCGTGCATACAGTTTAAACACAGAAACACTAAAACTATCACGATAATTTTTATGTGACCTACTTACACTAAAATAAATACAGAGCAGTATAACAATATATCAAAATTCTATTAAGAGAAATTATAGGCATTATTAACACAATGTGGCCGTATGAGACACAGGCAGTTATTAGTTGCAACATTAACCAGATTTCAAATTTATCTTAACAACGCTGTAGTACAACAGAAAAGAGATTCTGGTATGGATTTTCATAAGAAAATGTAATATATTGAAACTTATATTATTTCGCCTTGTCATTCATGTATTTAGAAGATGAACAACAAAAATGGCCAAAAGATGTCAGTTTAATGAATGTAATTTTAACTATAATTGAAAGTTGACACATTTTTAGATCTCCTTACCCTCTTCTATTCTTAGCTCATAGATAAAATGAATATGTTAATAACATATGAGAAGCCTTTACTAAACTCACTACTTACGTTCTAGTCGGATATGTTCATACATTATGCTTTGTACCTACATATAAACGTACAAAAATTTATTACATCAATAATATTACGCTAGCCTATGCAGAGAAGCTACTTCTAATAAGACTTATATTTTTTGTTTAGGAGATCCCAAATTTTTTTATAAATCTGTAGTTGTAGATGTTTAACAAAAAAAGACAAAAATTTGCTATATTCTATCGTCTAAGATTTCGCTACAGAGAAGTCAAAAGTGTTGTTAACAATTTGTTAAGAATTTCGTTGAAATACATGTATTCGCTGACCCAGCTACAACTCTCTAGAGTGTTTTTTCGTTCTACCATACCGAGGACACTGTATAGTACTGGGAAAAGATCGAGTGTGTGAAGACATCAAGACAATTTCGATGTTAAACCGTTAAAGCCAAATTCGCAAGAGTTTTTAATGACGCACACGCATTAAACTTTTAAATATAAAGTAAAGCGGCCTCGGAAAGTTTTAATAACCGTGAGATGCGGCCGATAGATTAATTACGCTGTTTCCGGCTAACAACGTCACTATCTAAGTCGACTTTGCGTTAGAAGCGAACTCTCAGAAGCGAGTTCAATCTAGTTATCACAGGACTATAATCTCACCCTTCACTTGCGAAGCAAAAATGCTAAATCCTAGCGAAGACACAATCCACAGTATTCCACACAACTTAGTCCGTTTGCGTAAGTAATGATATTCGTAACGCGTTTGTGACTGGTGCGATGGCGTCTATATACTTTAGGAACTATATTATGTATAACATATCACATATCAATAATTTGAACAGCCATCTCATTAAGCGATTTTAAACTAAACATAATTATGCGCGCACAAATAATATTTTAACTATAACATTGGTTTTGTACATTTTGCCTTCGGGCAAACGATACTAAAATAAAGAGCGACACTCGCGTGCCTCGAAAAGAATAAACTAATCAAATCAATAGCCTCTCTAAGTAATAAAATTCGATAAGATGTAAAAACTATTGGCAGACATCTATGCGTGAGTTTGTCTACGCGTCTACGCCGAACCCCGTAAAGGTCCCCGCCTACATCGGTGCGTCGAATACTTTATTAATAATTGAGATTACAAGCTTCGGGCGAGTCCCGGGCGGTCTAGGAAGGCAGCTCAACTGCAGTCCTTCTTAGTCGTCGCGTCGTCCGCTTTGCCCGACTCCAAGTCTGCCTTGGACGGACCGGCTTGCGCGTGGTCGGGATCTGAAATCGTCGAGTTCAAATCTTGATCGATCGGTAGATAGTTCGAACGGTCATACTCATTATTCTGAAAAACAAAGTCGCGAGAGCTCGGCGAGAATCGCAATTATTGAATAATCCACTCGAACTAATCTTTAACGATGTCATTAATCAACGGGACGCAATTATCGGCTCTCGGCTCTCGGCCCTCACTAGATTACAGTATTATTACAATACTTGTTATAATGAAGTAGATCTTACTAGATCTGACGGGGGCAGACGATAATTTGCAACTTACATTTTTAACTATATGTTGTGCGTGCACAGTACGTGACGCCTAGATCTTTTCAGATTACTCGACGATTTGTGTTTAGGAATTGGAAGGAAAGTTCACTAATAATCATTAGAAGTCCGTGCTCATTATAATTTAGATGCGCAGTTGTCGCTGCCAATTATTTTCAGGCTCGCTTTACGAACGATGGTCTATTTATAACGGGAACTTTTCTGTGTCATTATTGAATAATGGTCGGACGGGCACGCCGGCTAGTGGAGACGGCGGAATAATTTTTACCCTTTGTTATTCTAATGAGCTATACTCGCAACGCCGACAACGGCTACAGGTGTAACGAACCGCCCCGTTGATGTTGCCCAATACGGCCCGAATAATATAGTAAGTGTATATATTAGTGTAGTCGTAGAAAATTAAACGGGCCATGTGCGAAACGGACTCTCACACTCGCTCCTTAAGAACCATATTGACTCGTTTGCGTATCTAATTTCAAAATGTAACCTTAAAACACTGTCAACGGTTCAAAACGCGAAGTGTATTAGTTATACTTATTTACAAATTATTTCAAGAACCGTAACATAAAGTTCCTTTTTACTTAATTTTTTAGAATCGCCCCTATGCGTCAGCAAATTTTCATACTTTCAACTATCATTTAATCAAAATCAAAAAATCGTTTTTACATTCGTTGTTGAACGAAGGTAAAAACGATTAACAACAGTTTTTAGTTGCACTTATGGTAAACGGTCATTTCATTTGATGTATTACGTTTAACGATTTCGGTTTTATAATATAAACGTAAGTGTGATGTTTTGAAATGTTCTAGCACTTGCAGTATCCTTGAATAAGTAAAAACCCGCCGTAACCCGAATTACAGCGATCAGAAAACATTGGTTCCTGAAATTGTCAACACTGAGTAGATGTATTTACTCCTCACCGGTCGTAACTAGATTCTGGAGCCTCGACGGCAGGTCGGCGGTGGTGACTTCGGCCCCTTGCGGATGCAAAATATCGGGCATCGCGTTTCTTCGCCCGGTTCGACCCGTCTCGAGAAACTCGCGCGGAACCTCCTCGCTATTCCTGTCTTGCATTATTGCCATCATTCTCAACACTGAAACGCGCCGTCAAAAGTTTTACCATTTTAGAATACAACAGTGACGAGCAAGAAGAGAAGATAATAACAATGTCAGAGTAATCACTACTAACATACGGTACATGGATATGTAAATTACCATTGAAGTGAAGAACTTCACGATTTAATTTGAATT
This sequence comes from Leptosia nina, assembly GCA_963661955.1. Taxonomy (NCBI): domain Eukaryota; kingdom Metazoa; phylum Arthropoda; class Insecta; order Lepidoptera; family Pieridae; genus Leptosia; species Leptosia nina. The sequence goes on along the minus strand of CAVLEF010000010.1, from coordinate 9,270,255 downwards.
TTGTCAAGGATAAAATAACCAGTGACAAACAACAATTAACTGAATCATGCAATAGGATTTTTAGCTTAAACAGGTAGTAAAAATACCCCAAAGGACAATGCATTAAAGAAATGAAACTGATGATAACAGTTAACAACTGGAAAAAAGAAAGTAGACTGCTTCATAAATTCAAAGCCTTTACGGCTGACTCATGAAATTATACAATTTGCTACTTTGTATTTTGTGCAAGTAAATTACCTTGACCGACATTCAAAAGTAAATTAGATACTCTTGAATTGATATCTCTGAATATGAATGTATAACTTAGTGTGGCTATTTCTATTTCTCAATATTCAATGTCATTTCTTTAAAAAAATAGCACCTATATATATATATACCATTTCATTCCCAAAGTAGTCCTTCCTTCGACCGCAGTCCCGGTGGTTATGTGATCATCATGCACCTTACTAGTCTGAATCAGTCCAATCAATTGTTAGTACCAGACAATGCAGGTGTAAGTAAATTAGGCCCAACTAACGTGTTATATTTCAATATATAAATTCATTCAACCCCTTTTCTTTTTACATAGTTTCTATGGTTTTTATTGAATGTCAATATAATACTATGCAAATAAATATCTACTTAATATCTCTAATTATATCAACAGTTACCCCTTTCGAAAGGGTTACATAAACAAAATTTGCACGCATAGGTATGTTGACAGACAAAGAAATTGTGGTTCCACAATATTTATAGTATGTACCAGTTTAATGGAATCGTGTAAGCAAACAACCAAGTCACTCTGCAAGGTATTACTCCATTCCAGCGGTTGCATTTTAATATGATCTGTAAGAACGTTACAATCCCCATGCAGATCTTTGCTCACCTGACCGGGTTTTAGCTCGGTTCACCTTTCTGCGTTTAGGCACACGACCGACACGCACGGCTGACATTATAAGTATGAAATTAGGAAAAATATTACCCTAGCAACAATACCGTACCGTACCGTATGAACAATTCACTTCAGCATATAAATTCCAAACAACATCAATAGAACAAGGTCTCCAAAAACCGACACCGAACGAAGTACCCCCACGATCACTACGCACAGCGGTTATAATAACTACGGTTTTTAAACTATTTCACAATAATAAAGTTATGATAAAAACTGAGAAGACAAATAGAAAAGTTAATTGAAACAGCTTAAAGGCACAAACTCAGGCACCAGTACACTGTAGTACACACGACTCCTATGGAAAATATTTAATAATCTAGAGTTTCTTCTATACAGTATACACGCAAAATATAGGTACAGGCACAGATGTGTCGCCATGTTCACTCTCTACAGATAATTTGTAAATTGTAAATAAAAAATGAAACTAATCCCTTAATCGTAAGTATAAGAAGATAAAAATCTGATATTGCTGTTCGAAAGTAACTTTATTAACTACATTAAACAATACATCTGTTATGTTACAACTTTTATTTTGAGATTAAAAGTTAAAACCATTAGTCACTAATCAGTATTAAATATCAAATGTCATGTGCCAACCGTCACTAAAACCACCACCGAAAAGTCATGAAAAGTATATTATTTTATGTAATATTTTTTAGAATAGAACCCATCTAGATCCATCGAGGTAGTTTCTAATTCCTTACACTAAACGTGAAAATATTATATTGTCTCCTAAATATTTCTATGAATTGTGCACAGATGCTTAGAACAGTTGTGACAGCCTCCGGGCTTGTGGCTTTTGTGCCAACTGTGAGTGCTGCAACTCCCACTGAAGAGCCTAGCAGACCGCCACTAATGAAACCATCAGAACTTCCCATATATGAGGCTCCGCATGCTGAATATGGCGAGTGAGTATTCCCGTTTCAATTCAGATGCAGGCTGTTATACTATAATAGTGCATTCAATCCTAGAATATACTATTGGATCGACAAACTAAAGTAGTCTTACTACAGTATAAGTACACTTATGTGATTCTTCTTATCAGTCACTTGGAGTCTAAATCGAAAGAGAACAAAAGCAGCTATTTGAGATCAATATTAATGCCTCCTGTGACTGCAGCTAGAGAGGTAGTTGAGACTGGTCTGGCTCATTCCACATCTTTTAAACATAGAATCACTGACAACTATCAAGAAGCTATTGATAGGACTGATTGTGAGTATGTAAATATATACTTTTTAAGCTCTACTTCATTATGAAGTTTTTTGTGTGATAAATATACAGCTGCAACTTGAACTTGTAAGATACAATTTTAAGATGTGCATGTCTCAATCTATAATAAATTAATTTGCTAATTTAAAAGAGTTTATATAATTTAAGGGATTATTCAGTATCTCAGGGAAGAAGAGAATAAGCAGACTAGATATGGAGCTGTAGCTATGGGAGGTCTCACTGGCTTCATCTTTGGCTTAAGAGGAGGACTAATTCGTGTAAGTACTAATAAAACTTTGTATTGTATGATCCAAATACATCACTGTTTCCATTTCAACACAAGTTGGTGACCAGCAGATATATTATGTTGCTGCAGGGCACAGACGGACATAATGATTTAATCCCTCTTTTACTTGTAGATTGTAATATTAGTTAAAATCTTTTGAATAGAAGCTATGATGACAATTTTTATTACAGAGAATATTCTATTCTTCGTTGGGGACTACAGCAATGGGATATGTTTGCTTTCCAGAAGAAACTAAACAAATTATGAGTGAGAATGGAGTTCTAGCTAAGCAGTACATAAACATTGCGTATAATTTCTTATATGGGGGTGAGTTATTCTTAACGTTTTTCACTTCTACAATGTAAAATATATTTGGTAATAATTTACTTCTTTACATATTTATCAGTAAAACCAGGGGACCCACAGTTAGAAGTGAAACTTCCAGAGTTGTCTTTTCCCAAAGACCTATCTGAGTTTGTTGACATGAGTTTGTCTTTAGCATCTACTGTAAAGCAAGCTATTATGCCACCACCGGCTAAAAGTTCAGGGGATAACAGCCAAGAGAAAGGAAACTAGGTATTCTAGCAGAAAACTAGGCTCACACTATCATGGAATACAGCTTGATAGTGGCACTTTTTGGTGGCTTGATTTTCTTTCTGCTATAGTGAATTGCAATTTGCTTTAGTATTGTGTTCTTTAATCTGTCTTCTGCTAAATAAAAAATGACTCTGTTTACTTCACACTTTTCTGCTTGTTTGTATCTTTGCTGCGGATTCATCGAATGCTTTCTTGTATGATATATGGCTTTTTATATTGTGATGTCAGTATTGCATTTCATTTTTGGCTTAACAGTCTACACCTTTATATTTCAATTGACATGATATTATCTTTTCAGAATTACTTCTCGATGATAAAATAGACTTGGATATGGAATATGACTAAACTTACTATCATATTTCTGAGATATTCGTTAATATAGTTACTACTTATTTACTGTATGCAGTGTAAAAATAAATGCTTACAATTGAAAAGGTGTTTTTATTAATTTTAACACAACTTAAGCAAAAATCATTTCTTCTCGGCGTTTTTTTGTCACAACAGTTCCTGGTTTATGTTGTGCATCTGGATGGTTCATTAGTTCTGGTGGACACGTTGAAGCCGAGCTGGCGAGCAAAACTTGTTTAAGATCATAGTATATAGCAGAGTCCTCTTTAGTAACAAATGAAATAGCTTTTCCAGTTTTGCCAGCACGCCCGGTACGACCGATACGATGTGTATAATCTTCTATTGACTTTGCCATGTCATAATTGATGACCATGCTGACGTCTTTGATATCGATACCACGACCGGCAACGTCTGTTGCAACCAGTATATCCTTTGAACCATTTTTAAGACTTGCCAAAGCAAAATCACGCTGTTCTTGTCCTTTCCCGCCGTGCAAAGTACACGCATTGAAGCCAAGTTTCTCCAAACCTTTTGCAAGAACATCGGCTCCTTTCTTTTGATTGACAAATATAATTATGGGCGGTTCCACGCCACGTTGAAGAATCTCAGTAAGTTTTCTACGTTTTTCATTTTCACCTATCATGTGTACAACTTGTTCTGTCCTGTCTACTGGCTTGCCTACAGATCCTATGTAGACAATAGCCGGTCGACGCAAGTAGCTACGCGCTAATCTTTCTACGGCCGGTGGCATCGTTGCTGTGAACATAACAGTTTGTCTATATTTTTTCTTAGTATTATAATTTGCAAGCAAGATTGACGCATCTTCCGCTGCATCTGTGTCTGGTTTAATGTTTGAGACTGGCATATACTCCAGAATTTTCTGTACATCCGGTTCAAAACCCATGTCAATCATACGATCCGCTTCATCGAGAACAACATAAGTACAACGGTTAAGCACCAAGTATCTATTTTCTAATACATCAATAAGACGCCCTGGAGTAGCTATTACTATTTCACATCCCAATCTTAGTTTGAATCCTTGATCTTCCCTAGAAAGACCTCCCACCACAACTACAGAGGTAATTCCTAATGGCACACCAAACTTGTTAGTTTCCTCTTCTATCTGTTGCGCCAATTCACGGGTAGGAGCTAAGATGATAGCATATGGACCTTGATCAGCATCTTCCATTCTCTCGCTTTTGGGCAAAGACTGTATCCAAGTCAGCAATGGTATAAGAAAAGCTAGTGTTTTTCCTGATCCAGTTTCTGCAACACCTATTATGTCCCTATTTTGCAAACCAATTGGAATTGCTTGTCTTTGAATGGGTGTAGGGCTCTTGTACCCGACTTTGTTTATAATTTCCATTATGTCTTGATGGAAGCCAGCTTCTTTCCATGACCTTATTGGATTAGGTATTCTACCTCCTTTGATAGTAATATTATAATCTTCCCTAAAGATTCTCCAATCCCTTTCAGTCATTTCATCTTGGTCTTTTTCTGACCAATGCCTGTCATCCCATTTTTGCTTATCTTCCTTCTTCTTAACTTTTCTCAAACGTAATTTTTCCTGTTCTTTTTCTAGTTCTGTTCTTCTTTTCTCAAGAAGGTTGCCATAAAACTTACTGTAATCTTTTTTCTGTGATTTAATATCAATGCCTGCTATGTGCCCCCTTCCAAAAAATTGAACTTGATGTCTTTCTTTATATAGTGCATTATAATCATTTGAAGTGTCTTCAGACGCATCCCAGTCAAATACAAACTTACGATCATTAAGCCTTCTTACCCTGCGCTTTTTCTTGACAATACCTAAGTATCTCGCTTTAATGGCTTCTTCTTCCCTTTCCTTATCTTTACCACTTAATTCATCTTCTTTTTCTTTTTTATCATCCTTCCGTTCATTATTTGATTTCCTCTCTTCATACTTTCTTTCTCTATCACGTTCTCGTTCTCTCTCACGCTCTCGCTCCCTTTCTTCCCTAAATTTTCTGTCATCATCTTTTCTGGAGTTTCCTGTGAGATCTATTGTAGCTATAGTCGGATTTGATGTGTTGGCCTTCATCGCTTCTACCTGCTCACGACGACGTTCCAATGCCAAGGCAGCTCTTTGTTCTTTTGTTAAGAATACTGGCTTACTACGGGCTTCCTCCTCAGCTTTCTTTTTGGCGAGTAGTTCTTCTAATGATAAAGGTTCCTTTTTCACAGGTTTTGAGTCCTCCTTTTTTTCTACACTTTCTGATTGCCCATCTTCTTCTTTTTCAGGTTTGTTATCGCCTTCCCTCTTCGAGCGATACTTCTCTTTGTCATCGTAGCGTCGTTCTTTCTCCTTGCCATCGCGTTTCTTAGGACTTCGAGACCTGCCTCGGTCCTTCCTATTGGGACTCCTAGAGCGCTCTCTTTCTTTCCTTGGACTTCTGGACCTTTCTCGGTCTTTTCGGGGGCTTCGTGAACGATCCCTACGCTTTTTATCTCTATGAGCTTCTCTTTCGTCGTACCGGTCGCGATCACGTCTTTCTCTCGATCGTGATCGTCGTCGTTCGGGACTGCGATCGCGAACCATTTTGATATTAGCTGTTTAACAATGAAACTTCTTTCTACCACTTGTTTTTCTCATCTGGTTAGAACTTAAAATAAATATATATTCACGGATATTTTATGACAAGAAATGCACTTGTCTGTCATATATATATTGCCAACAGGCAACATTTGTATTCTGACCGAAGTTCTAACATATAAATTATCTGTTACCTATTTACATCTGTGTATTACTTGTACATTTGTTTGTTATTTGTTATTTAATATTTACTATGGACTATATTGTACAGTGTACTATATACATATATGGTACATATTTCACAAGGGTTTTCGGTAACAAATAGTTTCTTTTTTTTTACATACGCCTATACTGATGTAATATCAATCATATTCGAAATTATACTTATTTTTGTCTCAGCTTCGCCTACCAAAGTCATATACCCAAAGATTCTGAGACTTTCATAATGTTTGAATTTAAAGTTGTTGTCTTAACCTCAACCGCTATTGTTTTGGGTATATCTTACTATATGCTAAGAAAAAAATGCATTCTTGACGCTGTTGACGCCTTTCGCTATTTAACGATAAAAATCGTGGAAAATACAGTGGATTGTGACGAAGTTATAAAAGAAATATTAAAGTGAGTAATTATTTTGTAGAGTTCTCTTTGTCACCACCTACTACAAAACTTCCGCTTTTGGTCTTCAATCGCGTCGACATCTCGACCTCATGGTTGGAGGTAGTCTTGGCTATTGTGCTCACGATAAGCATTTTTATTTTTCTTACACACATATTTACATAAATAATTTACAGGCAATGTGTGGTAAGCAGAGCTATCGGATTTGACTGTGAGTGGGTTACGGTAAACGGAAACAAGAGACCAGTAGCATTGATACAGATTTCTACATATGATGGTTTTTGTGGACTGTTCCGTCTAAATAAACTACAACATTGTCCTGAAAGCTTAAAAGTAAGTATGTAGTTGGTAATTTCTAAGGATTTAGCTCTGTCCATATTTCAGATGAAATACTTTCAAAAGTTATTGGTAACATTGTTATTGTATCTTTGTAACCCAGTTCTAATTATATAAAATAAAATAAAATGTATATTTCAGGAATTATTAGAAGATGAGAAAATATATAAGGTTGGTGTGGCGCCGATTGATGATGCTAAATATATTGCAGCAGACTATGGAATAAACCTAAAAGCTACACTCGATATTAGACACATTGCTCAGTTATGTGGCTACGATCCAGGAGGGCTAGCAACTCTTTCTAAGTCTCTTCTTGGTATTGTCTTAGATAAAAGCTGGAGAGTAAGTTTGTTTCTAAAAAGTAAAAACTAAACATACCCAACTCCCTACATTAAATAAACCAGAACAGAAATAAAGTGAAGAAAAACAACTTAAAACAGAATTAATAATTTAAATCTAGGAGAAAATCTTTATATTTACACACCTTGTAACCATATACATTAATTGTACATTAGACAAATGTATGTAGTTATTTTCCAAATTTTGGAGAATATAACTATTTGATACATTATAGATTAAATAAATTTTTACATGATAATTGTACATGAGAGGGTAGATGAAGACAGGTTTTTAGATTTTCTGCAATCTTTCATGATAAAATGTATAAACACTTTATCTATTTGCTCTAAATTATACTTTTTCTTTGACAAGATACGTTGTAGTGACTGGGAGGTAGATCAGTTATCAGACAGACAATTGAACTATGCTGCGGCAGATGCACACGTCGCTATCAGAATGTTTGTCAAACTCTTCGATCAATATTCTAGAAGCAAGTGGCCATGGTGGAAATGGAGTCATAATGAACAATGGAGCAACATTGACAACTTATGTTGGCAGTATGCAGATGTTTGTTTTAAAACCAAGACTTCTAAGAAAATGAAGAACGGGTAAATATTTATTTAGTATGTTGCACACCCTCCTAATGTGTTTATTTATATTTGGGTTCCAAGTAATGATAGTTTGTACTTATAGGATGAAAGAAGTAGAAAAACAACCGAAAAAAGAATTAGCACAAAGCAAGAGGTACCCATATGCAGCCCGTTCTTCCCCACTTTACCACAACTGCTTCCTTCAAGCACCAGATGGGGAGTTGCTTTGCACTTGCGACACTAAAAAGGCAAAATGGTAAGTATCCAAGATACTAAACGTTTACAACACATAATTTTGATCTGTGTGACTTATACAGCTGTGATTTTTATAAACCCATTGACTGAAACTGAAACGCGATTACACTTCACAGCTTCTTCATCTCTAGGCATGGGGACGACAAAGTCCAACATGTTTCAGAAAAATTAGAAATGTTGTACCTGGTGGGGATCTAACCCACAACTTGACCATTACACCAAAGAGCCCATCAAATAATTAAATCTGTGGTACACATCACCAGATGTAATCTTGTGTCACTTAAAGCTTTCGTTTTTTACACTAGGTATGTAGAAAAGGAGTTAGCCGACGTGATAACAGAGGAGCCTCTCACTGTGCGATTGCGGTTTGAGCCTGCGGGTCGCTCAGTGGGGGAAGTGGGCAAATACTACCAGCTGACCAAACAGAACGTTTGTGTGGTGTGTGGGGAGCATAATTCATACATTCGCAAGAATGTAGTGCCCAGAGAGTATCGCAAACATTTTCCAGGTAATTAAATTCTTTGCCTTTAATGTTGCTGGAATTTCATCTGCCGTTCCTACATCTGACTTATCTTCGTTTGACAGAGGTGATGAAAGACCACTCATCCCACGACGTCGTTTTGCTGTGCGTGTCGTGTCATCAGCGTAGTAACATGAGAGATCAGGCCGTTCGAGAAAGACTCGCTCAGACGTGTGACGCTCCGTTTGCGGATCACGTCAGAGCTATGTATATCGAAGACGTGGAATGCAAGTAAGTTTCACTAATTTGGATGTAAAGTAAGAAGAAACACCCTCCACAATCCACACACAATGTGATTTCTCAATGTGTTGATGACATCATCAATATCCTCTCAATGTCTAGGTTACTGTTCTACAGTCCGAAAGTTATTTAGAAATACACTGGACCCGGTGGGATTTGAAGCCTCGGCTCGTTGCTTTTTAATTACGCGTGCCCTCTATTGCTACCATTAGACCGACGAGAACAATTAGAATATTTAAAAATGTTGAATTTATTTTCTAGAAAAGTTCGGTCAGCGGCGCGTGCGCTGCTCTATCAAGCTCGGAAGCACGTCTTGCCGCCTGCGAGGAGAAAAGAGTTGGAAAATATTTTGCTTCAGAATTTTCCTGCGCATGACATGGTCACTGAAGAATTATTAAATGAAGCGGCGGAGATGTCCATTTTGTGAGTAACTCTCTTTAAATGTTCCCCGCGAATATTCCTAATATTGTTTTTACTACACAAAGCTGTATACTCAATATAAAATATAATTGATTTCTTTTAATAAAAAAATTGTTTAAGTTTTCATTAGAAAAAGATTTAAGTTGGCAGAACAATTGCAGTGTTGAAAACGCAGACTACGAGTCACACGGCCACAAAGTCACGGAGTTTTACTTGGAGCAAGGAGGACTACTACGCTTGGAGGAATTGTGGCGCGAACATTTCCTGCAATCTATGAAGCCTCAGTACATGCCCAAGTTGTGGTCTGTCACACATACTGAAGAGAGGTGGGTGGAATATTTTACGTGGACCATGTTTTAAGTGCCGTCATTTTGCTCAACTCTTGATGTGTTCCTAATATTATATAAGACTTTTCAAACTCCCTATATTAATATCTTTTCGAAAAACACGTTTATCAGCATGAATGAACCTAACTTATAAGATTTAGTGATATTATTAAAAGTATATTTTTTTTAGGTTGCGTGTACGCTTGTCTGAAGGAAGACTTTCTGAAGAGGACCTCAAGTTAATAGGAACATATTTATAAAAATCTTTATAAAGATTTTTTGTTGCATTAAATATAAGGCCGTAAGGAAGTTTCTCTATCTGTCTATTCTGTTTCTCCCCATTTGTTCCTTAAACGCCGAAACAAGATTCTTCCGCGAAAATAAAACAGTTAATAATTTTTTACATTATATTTCCTATTATATTTTTTACGTTTATGATATTGCCAATCTTCTAAGATCTACTACCGCATCATACGCAAGCCTTTGATTATTATTTATTTTAATTTTTAATACATGAGAGTAATTCTTAAAAACCTTTTAAACAGTTATAAATGTGCAAACTATGATTAAAACTAATTTACATTAATTTCAATGTGGTGGGTATAATCTATGTCATATAGATCCTATGTAGATCCTCAAAGTGTTGTAATCTGTATGTCATACGTCAACTAAGATGACACAGTTTTAAATTAACTGAAAATATTGTCATCGCAGGAAAACAAAATTTTAAATTTATAATTTTGTAAGTTTAGGAACTTTCTTATAATTTATTATTTTAGAGAAAAAATACAATGACCAATCAAAAGCAGTTGAAAATTACAATGCTGTTTAAAAAACGTGAGTTGTAAACTGTTATGTATACAGTATAATACATTTATAAGAACTTAAATCGTTAACACTTTATTTAGCGAAAACCATTCCGGCGGATTGCGAGGAGATACATAACAGAATAAGAGCACACGAGGAACAACTAGAAGCGCTACAGAAAGAGTTGTTCCAGAGGCAGCGGATTTCGTTAAAGCGCAAAAGGGCTCCACTAAAACAAAAACAGAAACATGTTTTCGTAAAGCCTCGGGTAATATACTTAGTCGACTAGTTTTTGTGCTTAGTTCAGGTTGGCAAGAGAATATATATGATTTAAGTACATAATCTAAGACTCACGTAAATGGTAAAGTTGAGCCTAATCTAGTTTTATTATATAAAAAAAGGAAACTGTTTAATTTTATGTGTACAACTTCTCTAAACTATTTACATGTAATATAAGTCATGGCTTGGAATATGGAGAAATAGTGAGCACTAAGAGTGTCCCCTGTATTATTGATAATTAAAATTGCAGAAAATTGAACTCAACAATTCAGTTCAAACCCTAAAGCGTAAAATAGAAGGACTGACGATGCTAACAGGTATTGAGGTGCAGTCCTTTAAGAAAGGCGATCACTGTTGTATTGTGTATAATATGCAACAAAACTCTGAAAATCAAATAAAGCATGGCCTACGAATTGAAATGAAGACAGGTATAATTGTTACTAAAGGTCACTTTGTTAAAATTGTCTTCACACCTTTACATTCATATTTATCTCTTTGTAGGTGGAAATGAGGTGACAGAAAGTGCCTTACCCGTGGGTTTCAATTGGAATGCAGTGGTTGATGATTATGAAAACATGTTGAAACCGGAATATCTTCTAGCTGTGCAATCAGCTTTGTTAGCCTACTATGATAGACTCGAGCAATTTAAGGAATTACAGGTTAATTTTAAAAATACAATTTATATGATTGCTAATATTTTTATAATAAAGGAGGAAAGATAAAGAAATAAAGATTTCACTTGATGGAAGGTGAAATACCATAGCCTTATAACATATAAACAAGTTGTGCTGTCAGCCTATTTTGGCTTTTGGTTATCTAGAAAATGAAATTTAATTTCATGGCTTTTTTGTCTGTGGATGGTTTTGTTTGTGATCTGGACTTAATTTAGAAATTTCTAATACTCTATTAATATCCAGTTTTCCAAATATGTTGGTCTCCTGACTAACATATTTGGATACAGGGGTCCTCCCCTTGATCATTTGCTGTACATTGCTACCACTACACCAGCCAGATTTCAGATATATTCATTTTCAAATGACATTTTAATTGCAGAATCTTCTTACAGTAGATGGAATATTATTCAGGAATCTGGATGGATCTCACATTGAAGCTACATTCTCTTTGCAAAATGCAGAAGATGACTGTGTGGAGATTCGAGTAACACTCGTATTAGATTATAGGGTTCAGGACATAAGGCCTAAGAAGTTCTTGTTCATTGGTGACAGTATGAAATCATTATGTTGTTGATTTGTAATAATAACTATTCATAACTATAACCGTGTAGGACTCTGTAGCTCAATTGGTAGAGCAACAGCACTGAACGCTGACAATGCCGGTTCAAGTCCTGCCCGAGTCTAAAATTTTTTCAATTTATTTTCGATTTTTAAATTATATGGTGCCTTCGTGTGCAATAACATGTAAAAAATATTAATTTCATTTTCAAATATTCAAAACTATAATAATTTAAAACTCGTGTTACACAGATCTGTCAGAGGGACTAGAGAGTTTACAGCAACAATGTGTAATGTTAAAGAAGAAACCTCTACACAAAGCCTTCAAAAGTACCTTTATAAATAACACTGGTCTGTGGAAATTAGTTCAACAGGTTTATATACAATTTTATTCAATTATTATTGCAATAGTTATTATTCTTGTTTAAGTATAACAAATGTATTATTTTTAGCTAAAAACAACTAAGACAACACCGGTTAGATCGAAACGAGTACATCCAAATAGGAATCCAAACAATGACGATACTTTTCACCCAGATGAATGTTCCGATCAAGGTGAAGAGGAATAATATGCATAGAAAAATAATTGCCTTCTCATTTTGTAAAATTGGATAACATAAAACTTGTTGCAATAATATTAAGTGTAGTCCTATAATAGTGAGTGGCTGGATTAATAAGTACTTTGTTTGCTTTCACATTAGAGTTTGGCCTTTTTGTTAAATTATGTTGTGTGGGTGTTAAATAAGAGAAAAGATAATTTAATAATAGTTTTTATATTTCAAATTAAAAATGAATTTATACAACTCTCTATATCATATATACTAAATACCACATAGTTGACAATAATAATAAAAATTGATTCATTAAGTAAAAAGCTTCATCGGCTTTTCTGGTAAAACATGCAGTAAATTACAATCTACATTTTGTGCGCACTGAAATTTCAAAGATTACTCCAATAAATAAAACTTGAATGAATTTCAAAGTAGACATAGTCTTATTTGTGACTCATGTGAATAAGAGAGCGAGAACATAGTTCAGGCCAGATTTAGCCATCTTTTCACGTGTAATTTTTTTGGAAATGTTACTAAAATCATAAAGCCTAAACAGACTCCCAATGGATATCGGGCATTAGCTACAAGTAGCTCACTAATAATGTACAGTTAGTAATACATATTTTAATTAGTTCATATTATCCTTGATCTCAGATAAATGCAGTAGTTATATGATTAGGTGAGTAAAAATGCAGCTCATTGTGGGTGTAAATAGCGGTAAATTATAAAAAATGTATGGTCAATTATGATTGCTATATGATCCTGAACCTTTCACTATGTGACTAATTGATTATTTCCACTGTCTCCTCATAGGCCACGGTTTGGCAGCGGTTTAACTTTGTAGATGCGCACCAGCCAGTGTTCCGTGGTGTAGGCCTCTTCTAATACTTCGAGGTTGAAGTCCTTGTTACCTATTTCTGCCCCGCGCACCCGGTCGAAGCCAGGAGGGCGACCTATAAAGTAATAGCGCTTTAATTAAAATTGTATTCAAGGAAGCGTATAGTTTGAATCCAGTCACACAACCCCTCGGTCGGTGGAGCTTTGCACATACCTCCTTCTGTGTACACGAGCCCGAATTTGTAGTAGCTCATCTTGTACATGAGACAGTTGAGTAAAGTATTGGAGCCGTCCGCGTCTATCCGGAATTCCCCGCTCGGGGTGTAGTAGTCCGCCTCGCGGATATGGGCGCCGCGGTCCGTGCTGCCTCCGATACGCACCATCCAGAGGAACTTGTTTATATCTTGTGGAAGACTAACGTTTCAATTTCAAGATAATTTGGGTATACTATGAGTAATAGTCCGAACTTATTCCTGGGTACAATAATGAGAGCTATGATATAAGATAAACTAGAATTTTGATTTATTTTCTTATTTTACATAAAAAACATGACGACGATGAAAAACTGAAAACTCATGCCACATGTGTGAAAATAATTCGGGTAACTGAAGCTGTCAGTCATAACCCTAGTAAAAAAAAAAGGCACTCACCATCCGAAGAGTATCCCACGAGTCCTCCGAAGATGACCAGAACATAATCTACGTCTAGTTCTCGCATGATCTCGTACGCTTTGTCCTCGGTGGAAGCCATCGCCTGTCCTACACGCGAAATGTGCGTGTTGTTCCAAGTATTATTGTCCACTATTACCGTTCGATTAGCCATAGCCGTTATTTGGTAGCCATAATCCCACCAAGACATCACTTTTGCATCCTAAAAAATAACAAATATTATCTTCTAACAAATCAGAATAGAATAGAAGAATTCAACCATGTGAATTATTAGGGTCACTAATTCTACATTTCTTTCGAAACAACTCGTACTTCTTGTGAGAGTAATACAGGCATAAACATTTTAAGAGGACATACCTGTGGAGTGTTCATTTTGAGCCAAGTATAAGCTTCCCGAAAGTCGTCGAAAATGATTCGAGCACCGTCGTGCGCCCGCGCAGACAACACGATTGATGGAGACGAGTACGCCTCTGACGTCACCCACGTGCAATGGAACACGTACGAAACCAGCAAACATCCAAGGACACAGACGAAAACGGCTCCTACCTAATGATCCAATCCAACGTACAAGATATCTCTTAATTTAAATTGTGACATCATTTATATAATGATCAATATATGATAGAGAAAAAACTGCTCCCATCCAAAGTTCCTGCCTTGTATGTGTTTTATATCTCTATATTCTCTTTATATCCTTATACTAATGATGACATTATCAGAATCTTTTGGAATTATAAAGCCATATTGCTTACCTCTGATCTGAATACTAAATTATTTTCATGCTTCTTTTTCTTCTCCAATTTTTCCACTTTTGGTTCAATATCTTTGACATGAAGACTGAGCAAACTAGATGCAGCAATACCTGACACGATGCACATAACGGGCGCGAGTACTAACATCAGACGCACCATAACGCCCTGGGGAAGGAAGAGAGTGTGAGACGTTTCCTACTCATTCATTTGCATAACAAAAGTAAGACCACATCAGCGATCAAAGTGTAAACATCATTGTACAGATACAATGGAGAGTACTCGACATTGTCTCGACATGCTCAAGCTTCCTAATTTCATCATTTGAGTGTTATTTAAAAAATATTTCAGTTTACATCTATGTACTTACAGCAAAGTAAATACTAAGAACACCATATAGAATAATGAAGATGTTTGCATCAGTCAGTTTTGTGAAGCAGAAGTAGAGACCAGCAGGAAAGAGGAAGACCAACACTTGCAGGTCAAAGTAGAATGAAGACCATGAAGTCGGCTGGTGCTCACTCACAGACGCTTTAAAAAAGAAATGTGTTATTCTATCTTAACACCCAGGATATATTCGTCCAAATGTATCTTTAAATGCTTCTTTCTTACTTTAATTTAAAAGATGTACAGTATACTTACCAATAATTGGAATGTGATTTTTAGCGTATGATGGGTCAAGCAGAGAATAAAATCTGCCAGTCCATGGGGAAATTTTTCCTAAAACAAATATATATATTTTTTTAATGGGCAAACACTATTTTACTCCGTGGACAAAAAGTAATAACTTACCGGTGACTGTAAAGAGAACCGTTGCAGTTCCTAGAGTAACTAGCAGTGTACTAAGTAAAGCTTTGAATAGTAACTCGAAGTTTTGTGGAGAGAGGCGCTCGCGCAAGTATTGTGTGAAGGCGTACAACTGGCACAAACCGAACGTGCCGAGAGCCTATTTTTGGATATAAGATATTTATTAAACACTCGAAAAATCAGTTTACTTTACAAAAAAACATTGAAAAAGGGCCATGAACGTAAAAATCTTACCAACATATGCTCCGAGCTCTGTACTGGTTGAAATCCAACAAATGAGATCTGCATTGACAGTACAGTACCAACACAGTACAAGGTACTGTAAGCAACGTACACTCGCGCAGAAAAGCGACCAAGAGCCATTAGAGCTAGTACATGTAGAGGTATCAGATTGATTAGAAAAACGTAGCCCCCCCATGAGGATACCTGAAAGCATACATGAATTAAATAGCACTATATTCAAACATTGTTTGCAAGCTTAGATGTTCTTTTATTTTATATCAACGTCTGTACAAAAGAGCAAAAACTCACAAGATTATGAAAAACTTATCAGTGTGAAGCTTTCATCTTTATAATGTTTGATTGGCTTATTTCTCTTTGCATATTTATGTTAAGAGATAAGACTTACTCTTTAGAAAGTCAATCAATAATTTAATAAATTTTGTAGTTGTCCAAACCTATTAAAAAAATTACCATGTAGAAATAGGCAAGAGCTGTCATAGTAGCCCACAAAATTGTGCCCGTATTGATAGCTTTGATCCAGAAGTAGTATGTGAGCAACATGCAAAATATTGCTATTCCCTCATTGTCATAACTGCCGGCAACAGAACGGCTTATGTACCCAGGAACAATAGCTATCATAGCTGCAGCCACTAGACCCGCACCCTCATCCTTAACATATCAAATGATTAAATACATTTTCTTAACATATAGAGTAGCTGTATACAAAATTGTTTGATAAAATCAGTTAACACTCATACAATATATTAATTAATTGTTTGTTCTTACACATAACTTCTTAAATCTTACCTTAAGCTCCTTAGTTAAAAGATACGTGACAATAGTAGTCAAAGATGAGAAAAACGGTGCCAGAAAAACACACACATTTCTTATATCAATGGTAATATTAAAAAATTGCATTATGTTGTACAGAGTGGCTGATGTCACCATCAGACCGGGGTAGATTGTACCTATGAAAAATGAACAAAAATTAGTATTTATAAGAATTACATTACCTTATTATTATTATTTATCCTTTGAAATTATCAAATGCCAGGTATTTACTATGTAGTTAGGCAGTGTGTGAAATATTCAGCAGATAAAGTGGACTGATCACCCGGCCTTCTATATCGTGTCCCCAATAGAAAATAATAATTACTTTCTTCTTACATCAATATAGTCTGGTCTAAAAATACATTAGAAGCAGACATAAATTATTTTACAACTTCAAACAATGAACATACCTCCAATAATTCTCCCTAAAGGATACCATGCTCTATCATCAAACCAATTATGAAATTTATAGAATCCTTCCTCAGTGAGGTATCGTGTTGTTCTATAATTAAAGTAGGGATCAAACTCGTGAATTACACTCTCAAAGCGTAGTACCGAAAAGAGTCGAGTTGCAAATGCTACAAAAAAAATACAATTATCAAGCAACATTATACAAAAGTAGAACCACTCTGTAGCAATAAACAAGCAATATTATTTAAATGCTGATATAGTAACCTTAATATTAAAATTATATAAATACCTCGTTATATTTCGTTGAAAATGTAAAGTTATGATTTTACAAAAAAGAGAAATGCCAATGGAACAAGAACCTCTATGTATATATCTTAAGTAAACACGTCCCAAATCACAAAATTTTAGTTTAAAACACAAGATAATTAGAAAATATAAGTTTGTACTCACATAATATCGCTGCCATTGATAAAACAGCTAGTTTTATAAATGTTAATTGTTTATCAGACGAGAGATGCGGCATTTTAGCCTTGTTTTGCGCATCGACAGTCATGGTTGACCGGGTTATTATAAATTGTTAGTTTAGTATTTTCTTAGTAGACACACATGGATAAAGAAGGATAGATTTGAATGAATTGAAAATAATTTGCCGGCAACCTAGTAAGAAATAAGGATTAGCCGACACAACTACTTGAAGCGTGTTTGCCGAAAAGCTACTGACGTTGACAAATAACAGTGGCGTGGCAACTGGGGAAATGTTCACTAGAAACAGATAACACAATTTTATAGATAAAAGGCGTCATTTGTTTTAAAATAATGATAATTTTAAATGTAATATAATACCATAATCATTAGTATATATTAAATATGTTCGATATTTTTACGGTTAGGTACAATATAATATTATGTTGAGCAGCAACGACAAAACCGTTGAAGATTTCTTTGCCTTTAGACATTGTTAGACATGGTGGCAAGAGTAACTGAGTATATGAGCCACTGACGTAGGAAGTAAAATGCAGACTAATAATTACTATCTGCGGCTTTCAGAAGTCTCTGAAAGATTGTCTAAATTCTAGAATATACATATTGTATATATTTTCATATACAATATGTATATCATTGATGTATCTGTATCGGTTTTTACTGTACTCATAGGTTGTCAGAAGTCAGCAATGTTGTTAAGTCTGCGGATGAAACCACTTATTTGGCTATTTGCTCAGTGGATCTGTCTGGGGAGACAGGACAATAATAATATTAATACAGCATAAAATCACGTTTTAGTTTATAAGAGTAAATAAATAGCATCATCTTTTAGTGAATATATTTGTATTATTATAACGTTTACTCAGTAAGCCTACGTTAAAACATATTTTCACTTTTGGAAATTACAAATTGTACGACCTTTTGAAAATCTGGTGACTAATCGTGCGGATTACCTACGGATTTGTGGAAGCCTAGTTAGGATGTCTAAACAAAGTTTACTTTTATTGTGAAGGGTTCAACTTTCTTGCAAAACTCTCTCCTGTTTGGAATGTCTGACGGCGACCCGTCTCTCGAAGAAGATTTACCTAAGACGCTATCAGAAAGAAAAGAAGAAAATGTATTTACGCCTAAAATAAGTACACCTCTTTTTGCGGGGACTGTAAAAGTGCACCATAAGCACATAGATTCCGCCGAGACTGAATCCTTCCTCTCAGACGTCCAGCGCAATGACCTTGCCTTCCAACAGCTGTTCCAAAATGGAGATGAAGACTTTCTCGAGGTAAGTTGATGTCCTGGCCTATAATTCTCCCTTAAAGTTTGGCTCAAGAGTTTCTTTCATTTTTGTTTTGCTTATGGGAGGAATTCTTATATAGTTTAGATAATGTTGTTTACAGTTTGTTTGAAACATGTTGTATTAGAGTGTAGAAAATATCTCAACATATATATTCCGTTACATCTATATTCTTATATTAATTAATTGTATATTGTTAATTATATTGGGTACTTTATATTTATATGTATATTATTATTATTTATATGTATATAGTAATGGTGTTAAATTGTAGATATTTTCCTCAAGCAAATGCAGATGTGACTAAACAGACACTTTACATGACTCAGAAGATCGGCTTTTTAGCTTAGGTCTGATATTCACCTGGGAGTGTTTTAAGATGAGTTTTATAGAAAGCCTAGAAATCAGTCCACACTGTCTATTGACTAATTCATTTTTCTATTTGTATGTTGATGATAAATAGAAAAAACTAAAATTTAAGGACAAACTGCAAACATTAAATTAATAAACCATTAATGATTAAATTTCAAAACAGCTTAGATAATTCTTTTGGATTAATCTTTATTAAAACATTGTCTAATTGATAACAAAAATCAAAGGTCTTAGGTATTTGATTGATGAATGAATTGTATTCTACTCAAGTTAAATGTTCTTTCTTATCAGCACAACACAGAGAAGTTTCCAAGGCATAAAGTCAATATAGATTTTACTATTGTTGGCAAAGCAAATGCCAAGACAGTTTACTAATGAAGATAAGTTACTTTAAATGTGTCTCTGGTGTTGCAAATGTATTTTTTTTCACACTTTTTCAAGGTGTAATAAAATCTATTATATTACGAAATTACCTGTGACAGTAACTTATACCAAGAGAATGTGCTTAAGTCCTTGTCAATATAGTCTGAAGTAATATACAATCACATAAATTAAAAAATATCATTCAAGAAAGCAACATTGCCGATTGTCGTTTACTTTTTTCATGTGATCGAATCTCTCTTATCACTGAAGATAAAAGATCTGAGATTAGGTGTAGAAAAAAATACGTAGAAGACCAGTCGCGGTAAAGTGTTAATCAAATACGGATGAATCAGTCTTGCAGTTAAACCAAGGTCAGTAAGTTCCCACAAATGTGTTTAGTCAGTTTCTTCACGTAATGATAGCAAGAAGTATTGTGGATGTTTTGTGTTATGTGTTACACGATGTGGGAAGTGTTAGGATCTTCAGAGCACGGATGCGTCGTAGGTCCTCGTGTTATAATGTATATATGGCTGTTATGTATTTCTGAAGTGATTCTTCTAAAAACCAAAGCATGGCAATTATTTTTGGTAGTCACTGTAATATCTTTTTTTTTAAGAATAAGACGCGATTCATATAAATTATACCTATCTTATTGTTAATTACTTTAAACACAATGAGTTTTGTTATCTACACATTAGGTATATGACCTTTAAGATATAATCTTGATTCATATTAAATATTGTCTGTGCGCGGTTTTAGTGGTAACACTTTTAACGGTTTAAAAAGCGAAATGTATTAAGTAGTTAACTTAATTAGAATACTACGGCACGAAGTTGGCGATGTTTTGCAGCAGCCTCAGTCTTTCTATGACCGTTAAAAGTGTTTTATTTTATTTCTCATTGCGTCCTGTTTGGAAGCTAGAACTGATCAAATCATAATGTTTATATGCACATAACTTTATTTCAAATAGAATATTGTGCAGTTTTGTCTTTACAATCATTAAAGTCAGTCAGTTGAATTTTTATCTTTCGTTTAACAGATACAGCAATATTGATTGATAGATTTAATGAAATACATTCCAATACTTGTACCTACGTCAAACGGCTTCATTACTATTTTATAAGGTCAATGAGACAGAACAGCTACATTTTTAGCTAAATAATGGGACATTGTATTATCAACCTAATTCGTAGAGGTCCTAAAGTCCACGTAGATTACTTATTTTGGGCATCCAAATTTGTTTTTGCAAACCTCCTCTTCATCTTTATAAATTTAAGCTTGTAACCCACGACATCGGTTGCGTGCCGTCGCTCGCGACCCATCGTTCGAGTCCCGTCGTTCTTGCAAGTTAATCTTAAAAGATAGACATATAGTGTCGCGGTGGTTTTTTAGATTATTTAAAGCGGATTCATTCTATTGTCTTGTACCATTTACCACCGGAAAACCGCGGAGATGAAAAATTTACCTCGTTTTTTCCACATTATCAGCTGTTTCTTCGCTTCTATTAGTCGCAGAGCGATGTTTTATAGTCTAAAGCATTCCTCGATAAATCAACACAAAAATAATTGTCAATTCGAACCAGTAGTTCCTGAGATTAGCGCGTTCATATAAACTCTTCAGTTTTATATATTAGTATAGATATGTATCTGATGTAACTGTATTGTTTGGGCCAGAGGGAGAAGGAGAATCAAGGGAAGTTGTCGGACTTCCAAGCCATGTCTGTCCTCAGCACATACCAGGACAATCTGTCCCAGGACATGAACACTGAGAGGTAAGTGAGGAATCTCGGTGGCACACATTTGTGGTACAGGCTCCAGATCAGTCGTTGTGTTATAGTTTTGTCCTTTTTTATCATAAGACATCAAAACATTGATACAAACTGTTTCGGCTCGGAAATATCTCATAAAATGTAGTGGGTAACGACAGAATAAAAATATAATACCTATGTTAATTAAATTGAAGCTTATTATATTTTATTTATCAATTAATTAATTAATGAAAAACATACATTTCCACCGCGATCGTTGTAGGGGCGAAGTCGTTTTATTGCCATTGTATATAGGCATAATATAAACTCGTTATTTAATTAAAAAGGGGGGTGAATACCATTACGTGGTCTCCCTGGGACGTGAGCCACAAATGTCGACCTCGTCGACTATCTTGGGGCGTTAACCTGCCATTTATTCAAAACGTATGTTATGTTTGTGTGTACATGTGTATTGCATGACGTCAATTAATTTGCACTTCCTGCGATAGTTGAACCACGCTGTATTGTGGATCACTGTTGGGTTTTTCAAAAAATAATATAACTAACAAAAGTCCAGGTGAATTTTCGCGGAAATTATCTCCTTCCTACTAAAAAAATAATGTATACTCTAATATACTAACATTAATACTTGTAACGTCTTATGCAAAAAGCAACGTAAAAGTCGTCGTTCGTGAAGGCACCCCGCTTTCAATTGCAGGGACGACAGCGAGGCGTCGACGCGTCCCGCCGAAGAGTGCGGGTGCGGTCCGTCGTATCCCGATTCGGCCAACAATAATAGCAAACCGGCCAACCATTGCTCGTGAGTACCACACGTCAGCCGGCGTCACGGCGCATCTCGCACTTGAACCAAACCGACAAAAAATTACCATACCATCTTTCAGTATGTGCCTATTTTTTCTTAACGATCCACCCAACAAACATCCACTGTGAAAGAAGTGTCATTTGTCCGTGTATCACATCCGTCGCACGTCCGTGCTGTTGTGGTGGTCTCAATGTTTATATTGTGGGGTGGCGAGGAAGTACTGTCTTTAAGTTTTAACTTGGCATTGCATGCTAACAAATGCACTTACAATAATCACTGTTTTTGCCCCTTCTGCTTGAGAGTTTAGTAATAAAAATTTTAAATAACGATATCGCCCCCACAGAATTGTTATGGGCGGAATTCTCAACAACCCCTCCTTGTCTTTCAACGACGGCGTCCGCTCCGTGGACTTCGTGTTGGTGTGGGAGGCCGGCAAGGAAGATGCGACCACTCGGGAAGCGTACGAGCAGAGGAAGATATTCGAGGAGAACCTCGAGAACGAAGGGCTGCACCTGGAAAGGGAGGCGCCGCCGGATCTACACGGACTACATTTCATCAAGGTACGCTTCAGCTTTTCGAGAATGTAATGGTCAAGTCAAGCGAAGCGCGAACGAAATTATGAATCGGAGCCAGCCAGGAAATGCGAATGTCGCTTCGCCCTTCTCGTCGTTTCGACGTCTTCGTCGCTCGGCTTTTCGTAGACGCAATAAACGCTGTTTTAATACAGTAAAAATGTTCGCAATTCGCAAAGTATAAGAATCGTTAAAAGTATATGTTTTGGTTTATTTTTGTAGATCCACGCCCCGCTTTCAGTTCTTCGAGATTACAGCGAGGTATTGAAACTCAGGATGCCCATGAAGGTGAGAGTCGGCTTAAATCATATTAATAATTATAATATTTTTTATTATTTCACACTGTTTTTTTGCACAAATTTTGTAGATTTATCGTTGTAGTTTGACGATGTATCCGACCTTATTTATGCCCATAGCACACAACATGTTTAAATGTGTGTTAAGTGATTGACATTAAATATTGCACCTCGATATATTGAGAAGCGATTTTCTCACGACCAAACGAGGAGGTCTGATATATATGCATGAAAAAAAAACATTTATTACGCAATCTGTTCAACGTGGGCACATTGATATAAAAACTTAAACTTTATGACGCATTACAGTATATATTATGTTAAAGCTTATTTTTTTAATAATGTCATTCAAGTGCAAAATTTTCTACTGGGCACTGAATTACGGGAGCGGATACATCGCGCAGTCGCGGCGCTGTTAGTTAGAATTGTGTTAATGGAAGGTACGTTCACTAGGATTGCAGTAAGATACGGAGGGGGGGCCGGACGAATGCGATACTGAGCGCTGCCTTGTACATGTCCAAGGTAGGCAGCTGTCGTGCTCACGACGCTTTGCTAACACGGCTTCTGCTTGCTTCTGTGGTGGCAGTTCTCATGTAGCCTTATGCTAGACTAATGCTAACATTGGATATTTTTATTTGTGTTTAGTACTAAACTTTATCTTAACAAGCTAATACGCCCATCTAAGGAATACTAAACTCCTCAATTTCTGTCTTTAAATTGGTACCATCTTTCGTGTGGGTGTGTATGTTATTCATTTGTGTAAGGCTTTTTGTCTTCGGTCCGATCGGAGGTAGTGTTTGAGAAAGATGGCGCGGCGCAACACCATTCTTAATCCCGACTGCAGAAATAGCTTATATATCCGATCAGTGTGTATGTACATCACATCAATATCTATATGCCCTGTCTAGAGTTTATCCTCTGCATTGATATAACCGTTTCACCATTGCACACAATAACGTAGTCGTTTCTGTAAAGAGATGATGAATTCGCTCGTTGTAAGTACAAATGCACATTTAACGCCAGCTATTGTCCATTGATGACAGATCGATATGACGCTTCACCATAATAAAGAAAAA
Source organism: Leptosia nina (assembly GCA_963661955.1). Taxonomy (NCBI): domain Eukaryota; kingdom Metazoa; phylum Arthropoda; class Insecta; order Lepidoptera; family Pieridae; genus Leptosia; species Leptosia nina. The sequence continues at coordinate 9,246,272 of CAVLEF010000010.1, read as the reverse complement.
TATGGAAGAACAAAGAAACAAACTAACAAAAAAACTTTATTATCACAAAAATATTATAAAAAATTAGATTTAATTTGACGAAAGAACAAAAATAATATTTTGCAGATTAATTAAAGAATTAATAGATTGCCTTATAGCAGAATATGTTGGAAAATCTATATATGTATTTACTGCGCGTGCGCATATTAATGCTATAAACTGTAATCCGGCACTGTCATACTGAGAATAGAAATTTTAAAAAAAGTAGATTTAAGATTGTGACATATTCAGTTTTAAGACGTTTATAAAATATTGGTCCCTGCAGTTTTCAGCCTTGAAAGACGCTCCGGAGAAAACGAATTCCTTCCTGGACCGCATGGACGAGTGGTGGGACGGGATCATGTCCAACATACGAGTCGACCCCACCTTGTTCCCCGAAAGGAAACACCGCCTTACTGCCATTTATTCCAAGGATAAGGAATATTTGTGAGTGATATTGCTAAATAACTAAAGAAATGAGAAAAATCTAAATATTACGTTTTACGCACTAGACTATTATAATATTTTAAATATATGTTAGTTAAACTTATTTAATTTATTTCAACTATGCCACAACGTTTCGGTTGCTTTGCAGCAGCCGTGGTCACGGGGAGACTAAAGATGGAGGGTGTATCTAATGTCAAAGTAATAAACTACTACGCTAGCGCCATCTGTTTATAATATATATTTTAATAAATTTTGCGTTTTAAATCATAATCATATATTTAAAATTATTTGAAGCAAACTAGACTCATATTGGAACATCTCGCTAAACTTGCACGACTTCACCTAGATTTGACACGACATCGGACTGCTTTTGGACGCCTTCTGTGCGGTCTCGAATAGTCCAATTCATCCTCGACCGGAAGAAGTTCTCCAACTCGCCGACAGATGACTTCGCCTTCGGTGTCGCCAGGCTCATCGCAAACAACGTGTACAGCGCGGCTTATCCTCTACATGACGTTAGTCTTTACCTTACATTTTATATAAAACCTATTTATCTATCGGGAAACCTCGGCTTCATCTTTATAGATTTAAGGTTACATCTACGATATCTGTCGCGACATAGAGTGTCCCGGACATTTTTTTAGATCATCTAAAGAGAGATCATCTTTCATACATATTTTTAACCCAACGGAAACCCATAAAGATGATTCATTTCCCCCGTTTTTTTTTTTTAAATTCCCGCTGTCTTCGCTCCTTTCAGTTGATGCGTGATGTTTTATAGAGCCTATAGCCTTCCTCGATAAAAGCTATAACCGATACGGAAAGAATTTTTCAATTCTCACCAGTAGGCGCTGTGATTAGCGCGTTCAAACAAACAAACAAACTATTAAGCTTTACATATCAGTCTAGATGAAGGTTTATTTAAAGCTAAAGTTCAGCAGGACTCATTAATACCATCTATATATCTCCTTTTCCAGGGCGATCTCAAGACCCCGGGCTCTATGCGTCACCTGTTGTACACGGAGTGGGCGAGCATCTCCAAATGCATCAAGTATCAACCTCTCGACTACGTAAAGGATTACTTCGGAGTGAAGATCGGTTCGAATTACCTCTTTTACTAACATCATAATAACAATTTAATAACATCAAGCGTTGAGGCTGATTTCAGCCTCAACACTTGAATTAAAGTTTTCAACCGTCTTTTCAGGGTTATATTTCGCGTGGCTCGGTTTCTACACGCACATGCTCATCCCGGCTTCGCTGGTGGGACTCATCTGTGTCATATATTCGGCTGCTACCGTTTATTCCAATACACCGAGGTACGAATTCTTTCAAATTTCGTACGAATTCGTGATCTGGATGAAGCTTTGACACCACCCATTTAATAGTCAGATGACCCAGACGCACTCTAATTCGAACCAAAACGAAGTCATACATTGCTACATACAGCCAACCATATAACCGTAATGAAATACATCTCGTTTTCTTTGTCAATAGCGAGGAGGTGTGCAACTACAACTCGACCATAAAGATGTGTCCGCAGTGCGACTTCCACTGCGACTTCTGGGACTTGAAGGCCACGTGCCTGCAGTCCCGCATCACCTACCTCTTCGACAACTCCACTACGGTATTTTTCGCGATCTTCATGAGTTTTTGGGGTGAGTCGAAAGTTTCGCGTACGAGGCAGCGGAGCAAGTAGAGAGAGAGAGAGAGAGAGAGAGACATTATGTACTCGACTTGTACATTGTTACAGTATTTATCACGTTATTCTCACAACAAAAAAGTTATATATAAGACGCCACACGTTGTGAAGAACAATTATAGATGAATATAGCGAAGAAAAATAAATATGACAAAGAAATAAAGAAATGAAAGCAATTATTAAATTTATATAAAATTTGTCAATAATTAACCTCTCGTGTGCTTAAGACATAGATCTGCGCCCGAAAAAATTTTACCCTTACATGCCTTGGACGTGTATTTGCGTCCAAACGTAACATAATTTTTTAAAAGGATTTTGTGTTTTAATTCCTGTATTTTTGGGTCTATTTTCTTTTGTATCCAAAGTGTACTGAATGAATGTGTCTTAATCGGTCAGTCACGGGAAGTCGATTAGGCCACTAAATCTGTAGGACTGAGTCTAGCAATAGGAGAGTTTAAGCAGTTAACAGTACTTCAAACATAGAGTCCATAATATATAAAAGTTGATTGTTACAGCGGCTTGTTTCCTGGAGCTGTGGAAGCGGTACTCGGCAGAGATGACTCACCGGTGGGACTTGACGGGCTTCGACGTGTACGAGGAGCACCCCCGGCCGCAGTACCTTGCCCGACTTGCGCATGTCAAACGCACACAGGTGAATCTCCTATTTACACTAACGTCTTCTTCTATTTCTCCAAAGTATATTATTTCTTTATTATGTTTTCAGCTAAATGTGGTCACCGGTGAAAGAGAACCGATGGTCCCGTTCTGGCGCATGCGCCTCCCGGCTACGCTCATGTCGTTCAGCGTGGTCGCGCTGTTGGTGCTGCTGGCTCTCGCCACGGTTCTCGGGGTAGTCCTCTACAGAATGTCGCTCTTGGGAGCGTCGATCTTCCGCGAGCAGGACCAAAACTTGCTGATAACGTACAGTCCTATTATGTTCACTACCGCGACTGCTGCTTGCATCAATCTGGTCTTCATCTGTATTTTCAATTACGTAAGTGTTGCCTTTCATTTCGTATCTAAGGTGTTACCGCAACCTATCCAACAATCCCTACGACTCATACGTACGATTCATGCGTTTTTTTGCAATACTGATTATTCCTCACTATCTTTCCAGATTTACCAATTCCTAGCTGAGTGGCTGACGGAGAAGGAGCTGTTGCGGACGCAGACCGAGTTCGACGACTCGCTGACTCTTAAGATATATCTCTTGCAATTCGTGAACTATTACGCGTCGATCTTCTACATAGCGTTCTTCAAGGGCAAATTTGTGGGTCGGCCGGGGGGCTACATGCGCTTCTTCGAGCAGAGACAAGAGGAGGTAGTAACGAATTACTCGCTTAACACTGTGGAGGCTCTGAAGAGATATTTTGCTTCTAATTTAATCCTTCATTACAGCTAAAAACAGAAACAACATTGAAATCTATTGTTTCCTTCGGTATATAATTTCTCACTTTATTACAGTCATTATGCAGCGTGCACAGAAGTCAATATGATGACAACTGTATAACCACAGATAACGATAAATGAGATGTATACACTTTACTTATAAAAAATCTTTGTTCTAGTGCTCTCCTGGTGGGTGTTTCTTAGAACTGTCAATTCAACTCGCCATTATAATGGTAGGAAAGCAGTTCATAAACACCGTTGTGGAGATGATGATGCCCTACCTCCTCAAGTGGTGGAATATTATTCGCACTATTGGGAGGAAAAACACGTATGTGTCACTTTAATGGTTGATAATAGTTCTCATAATGACGTGACTCTATTTCTCATAACGAACTCTTATTTTAGGATCAAGAGCTCCCTCCAATGGGTAAAGGACTTTAAGCTCGTTGACTTTGGAAACATGGGACTGTTTCCGGAATACTTAGAAATGGGTAAGAGAAGTTTCTACACCTTATCTCTTAAGGACTGGTTGTTCTAATCACATGTTGTTAATAATTTTATAATTTTTCTGGAACGTGTTAGTCTTCGTCTGGAAATGAGTGGTGAAGATATTGAAATTCCGTCCAGAGGTTAAAATCGTGAAGTTTAATCGCGTTTCGGTTTCAGTCTGTGGACAGCGAATTTAGTGAAGATGTTATATGGCTGGGGTATTTCACCTACCACACAGTTAACCCTAAGCTTGACCATCCTCATTAAATGTTGTGTGCGATCAGTGTTACAGTACGGGTTCGTGACGATCTTCGTGGCGGCGTTCCCGCTGGCGCCGCTGTTCGCGCTGATCAACAACGTGCTGGAGATGAGGCTGGACGCGTCCAAGTTCCTCTCGTGCTACCGCCGCCCGGTGCCGCAGAGGGTCAACGACATCGGCGTCTGGTACCGCATACTGGACTCTATAGGCAAACTCAGCATCATCACTAACGTAATTCGTATAAGATTTTTATTTGTTTTTACATAAAGTTTTTAATAAAAGTCCGGCTTGTCTAGGACCAGAAATTTAAACCAAAGGATGAAGATAAATCTTGTACTTCTAAATAACTCTATACATCGTACCTGACACTTTCCAGGGCTTCATAATAGCGTTCACGTCGGACTTCATCCCGCGACTGGTCTATAAATACACGACGGGCACGCTCAACCAGTACGTCAACCATACGCTGACCGACTTCAACGTGACCGTGCTGGAGCATCCTCCGTTGAAGACCACCTACGAGGGAACTACGTGCAGGTGCGAGTTGTATGACGTACTGCTACTATTAGACTATATACTATATAAATAAAAAACTTTAATGGTTTAAGACGCGATATGTATTTGTTAAATTTATTTGGAAGTGTTTTTAACTATGGCCCTACGTTTCGGAAGCTTTGCAGCAACCGTGGTCACAGAGAGACCAAAGGTGGAAAGTGTCTCTTATGTCAAAGTGAAAACTGCTAAGCGCTAGCTTATCTGGTCCGTCGCATTTGGTATTTGGCGAAACTGGCCGTCCTCCCTAGTGACATTTTAGTCAATTGCGTCAAACCTCGGGCCGTAGTTAAAATAATTTTAACTACTATTTTGGTAGTTGTAAATTTGTGACGATGACATCCAATTGACGGATCTCGCCGAATGTTTCAGCTACCCGGGCTACTGGTCGTACAGTGAAGGCGACGACTATCAGCACTCCAACTGGTACTGGCACGTGATGGGCGCTCGCCTCGCCTTCGTAGTCGTCTTTGAGGTGATCAATTTTTACTATCAAGTCGTTATCTATATGTTATCGAGAATATGGGATAGTAACAACAAGTACCAACTCAAAGCTTCACTATTTGTATCTTGTCTTGGATATCTTTCTACAAAGTATTGGGTATGTGATAATTATAACCTATTTCGTATATTATTCTACAATTTCTAGTTTTAGTGTGATTGAGATGATTTATTCAAGCAGTTTCAGCGTATTAAAAAATCTATGTCATTTGATTCTTCGCAAGATCGGTCGAAATTGACAGATTTGAGTTGTCGCTTTCAGAACGTCGTCGCCCTGGTGATGATAATCGTCCGCTGGGCGATCCCGGACATGTCTGGTGAGCTGCGCGACCGGATTCGTCGCGAGGCGTACGTCATCAACAGCTTCATCATGGAAGAGACGCGCGCGCGCTCCCTCGCCTCCAGGACTCCGCTCACGAGTCGCTTCGACTCCGGGACGGGGATGAGGCCGGGAGCGGAGACCAGGGCACCGCGGACGGCTCAAGGTCACACCAGAGTTTAGATTACGGGGTTACGGTAGGCGTCGAATGTTTGCGTGCACACTAACAGCGGAATGTGTTCGCTGCTGCTAACGGCTGTACGTAGATTTTGCGTGACTAGGCACAATCTAAGAGTGCGTGACATGACTTCGTCTATTTTGTATGTATTGCGGTCAAACAGCAAAGATAAGCAGCTAGCAAGTTCCAGGTAATTCTGTGTTGTGTTTTGACACACTGGCTGAAGTTAATTTGTTTTTACTGAGTGTTTTAGTGTTAGCCGTAGTTTAAGTACTTTTGCCCTCTCCCTAATCTTGTTGCCAACCCATAAATCAAATGTAAAGTCCTGATAATCATTTAAACTTGTAACAATTGACCTATGTCGACGTTTATTAAAAAAAAAGGAAATTTTACAATCTACCCCTTCATTAGTTGCCTAGTCAGTGTGCTAAACATGATACAGCGTTTTAAAGCAAGAATATCGCTACAGTTTGTGGATTCAAAAGCCACAAAAAGGCATCTTAGTTTGCGTCTTAAAGGAAGGAATTTATTTGTATTCCTTTGCTGTGATGTTCTTGCTTCATACTTTTAGCTTAGACGTGTCGATCGAGCGCTACGTTGGGCCCTCGTCGAAGTGTGAGTGATTTTAAATCGATCTTAACAGCATGACAACTGTTGTAACCGCTAATTATTAATAATCGTACTATTATTCCAACTGACACCTCAGAATAGTTAATTAGAAACGCATGAGATTAACTCGCACATATTAACCTGTACGTTAAGCTTTATTAACGGTTACAGTCTGGCACCGACACAAGCTTCAACGTAGTTAGTAGGCGACTTCAAGGTTTGGGCCAAATCTTTACACCTCTTATGAAAGTGGAGAATAGTGCCCACTGTTTGGGCCCCTACCAAGAAAGCTTTTTAAGTGAATAAAGAATCTAATCAAATATTTGAAAAACAGTGTTTTGAAAAGATTTAAATAAAACACTTTAACAATTCAAAACGTGAAATGTATTAGTTAAACTTATTTAAACCACGGCCTGTCGTTTCGGATGCTTTGCAGCAACTGCGGTCACAGGTAGACGCGTTTAAACTGTTAAAGTGTTATATTACCTTATTACATGTACCACCAGCGTAAACTACAGAGACAGTATGTCTTTGATAGAGTGAACTAAACGCTAATGAAACACAGGTGATACAGAAGACTCCAACTGGAACCACATAGCGACGCTCTCCGGATCTGACTTCGACCTGGCCGCGCACGGCGAGCACCAGGACATAAGGGACCTGACGACGCGCGTCACACAACCGACCAGAGACAAGACGCCTCCGGCACACGTCTAGCGGAGGCGAAGCGTCGCTCACGGGTAGAGCTGGTAGAAAAAACGTCGACGTTAGTCAGAAGTGGGGGCGGGGGGCGCGGCGGTCTAGGTCAAATATATAAAGAAAGATATGGTACATTTAGATATTATCATAAGGCAAAGATTACTCGCTGTCTAAGAACGATAGTATACAATCCATTAGATTTAACTCGAGGGTGAGTTTAAACAAAAATCACAAAATCTGGTGCGTCATTCAATATAATGCATACAAAAACAAAATTGTAACAAGATAATGTGAAAATTTCTCGTCAGATAAAGAGTTAATAAACGTTATCTAAAACAATAAATTTCCTAATATTGTATCGTGTCAGAACATTTCTAAAGGAAGTTCTAGTACAGAAGAAGCTTTGGCTCAAAAAATCAAATTAATTCCTCGAAAAACACATCTACCATTAATTAATTAATATCTCGGACAGCAAAAACCTTAAATGTGTCGTTCCTAGACAGCTTTACAATTTTGATATTTGCGGCGCTAATACAACCTCTAGATTTCACAAGTTAATCAGGCGGAAAATTGTTACTCAGTCGACTATGTGATGATGGTCTATGTGACGATCAATATTTTATACAGGCGTTATTCAAATCGAATCCTTTAACGCACAAGGTTCCATATTTTCAGTACTTTTACAAGAGTTTAACAGTCCTCGAGGACTACGAATAAGTTCCTTTGTCTCGAAGGCATTTTTATTTTCGTACTTAACTATTGTTCATATCAAACGAATGAATCTTTAATGTAAGTCGAGAAGAACTGAATAACCTCGACCTATCACGCCTCTTCTAAATATAAATTAAGAAATATATTTTCCAATATTGACTAATATGTACTGCCTAACGATTTTGTATCTAATATGTTATATAGTAATGTAGTTTGCTCTCTTTGTACTATTTTTCATTTTGTATAGGTCTTTTGACCTGCGTATCTTTCATTTTATTATATGTATGTACTCGATCGCAAATTAGAATAAGAAAAATCATTGTTACCTATTAATTAGTAGTAAATAGTCGTAACCTTTTACTGAATCTCTGATAATCGTCCGAGAGATGTCGCTGTTCGCAAATGTATACCCGATTACTGTTTGGGGAATCGGGTGGAACATTGGGTTATACGTTATTTGGGCTTTATTATAAGTATTAAACGCTCGAGAGTTAGTTCCGGGCAGGTGACTAATATGTCCTAATGTCACTTCATTAATTTACGCCAAATCATTGACCAAATTACTGTAAATTATCACGAATGGAATTAACTAACTTCACGGCAAAGTAGTGGAAATTTGTAAACTATCTTAAATTTGTAGCATTTCAATTTGCTAGTCAAAAAATGTAAAGGTGTCTCGAAAATTAAGTGATATTAAGCGATATTTACGTTAAAGTTGGTTGTATATATTTATTTCACTACAAGGTTAGGATTTTAAATCCTCGAGATTAATATTGTTTGCAAAGTTTACTGACAGTGTATAGAATGTAATAATATGTATGTAGACGCAAAATAAATTTAAACGGTTTCACGACAATAAGACATTGCCCTCCATCGCTTCTTTACAATGTTACCTAAATCGTTATAATATTTTGGCTGTGTGTTAGTAAATTTTAAATATGTAGGGAATGTTATTTATCAATTGAATTGTGTGTAACAAAGAAAACTATTATATATATAAAGTGGGTAACACTATTTCTTTGTTACTTATCCACTTGACACGTAGGAATTGTGTTCTATAGTGTAAAGTTAAGCTTTCTATGAAATTCCTATTTGTCGGTTAAGGTAGAAACTAAATGCTAAATATTTCTGCCAACGCAGTTGACCCTTCAACTGTAAATATCTTGTTTGTTAAGCGTTTGCCAATTGTGACATCGTCTTCCAAAGGTTGGACTTTGGTGCGATTTTGCTTACTTAATTTAAGAGAAATAATTTAGTTTTTATATAAAGGTAGCCTTTTCTATCGTGTATTGTTTTGCATAAATTTCTCTTTTTTTCTTCTCTTTTCTACTCTTCGTGTTGATTTTATACATGTTAACAACGCACGATAATAAGACGTTATATTGTTCAGAATATTAAGCTTTGGATGTTGTCGATTAACAGTTTGTTTTTGTTAACAGTTTTAAATGTGAGACGCTTTATAGTATTTGTATCCAATTTATATGTTATATATATTATGTAAATTGTTTGTTTTACTTCGTGACCCTTGAACCTTAGTTATTAAATAAAGAAACAGTCCAATAATACTAGAGAACCAACCCTGGTAACTTAAAAATGTGAGAAATTTTTGAAATCTTTCTGGTTTCTTTTTTAGAATACAAGGATTTTACCAAAGATAAGGTTAAAGTTATCTGTCTGGCCAAGCTGTATGTTATAATGAGAGAACGAATATCTCTTCGCTGTGGATAACTATTCCCAAACGGTAGTTTCTCTTTTAAACAATATAAAAATCGAGTGCATTTGAAGGTCATAATCGTGTTTGTTAAATGTGTTTGAACAGATGCGGTTATTGGAGTGAATATGTATAATTGTCGTCAACATTTTGTTTTAAGTTAAACCGGTTGCCTAGTCTCAATCGGAGTCTTTTTAAAGTATAAAAATAAATATGAAATGCATTCGTATCGTCGTTCATTTGCAACATCCGGAATCCATCCAGTGAATTACCGACGCAACTTGTTCAGCCAATCACGAGTCTTTATTATTCGCTTGGTGCTCTTTTGGCTATCGCGAATTACGAACGAAACGTGTCCGACCAATCAAAAGTCGTTATAGTCCGCTAGTCGCCCCCTCTATGGGCCAGACCCGGCGTGAGCGTCGCTTGAGCTTCGTCAGACGCCATTATTATTACTATTCTGCACCATACTTGTTCAAATAGTATCCAGTAAAGCGATTTTTTACTCTCAAACTGTACGAAAATCTACCGAGGCGATCTTCGAAACGCGCTTCCTCCATCGTCATCGTCCGATTTCGTCGCAACGGGCTGCGTGCCTAGCCTAAAATTATACCAAAAAATGAGTGTGCCACATAGCACATTGTCGGAATTGTTCGCAGCCACGTTGTCGCGTTTCAATTGTATAAATTAGTGCTATATTCTTTGCAATACCTCGTTTTCTAAAATTAAAGTTGGGTTTTATTTTTAAAATACCCACCTCCTATGCGAAAGACGAGCGTCGTGTGTCAAAATAGAAATTCAGTCCTAGACTGCAGCTATTATTTAATAATGAATAGAAAAACGATTTCTAATAATTTTACGTAAAATAAAAATAACTTAAAACTTTTCACAAATAATTTGGGGTAGACGCGCAAAGGCTGCGCCGCGATGCTACGTGACATGTCTGAAGAATACTATTGCGAGAGTTTCGGTGAGTAGTAGGTACTGCTGGTTTTTTATTCAATAAATAAAATGTTAATGCTTACCTTCTAAAAATTGGGGGCACGATAAAAATTTGTCACAAATGCTCTTTAAAAATACTCAAGCCATCTACTAGTCGACAGGGCGATTTAAGGTTTTAAGTTACCTTAATTATAACTACTGTTCGGAATAAAATAATAAATTGAGGGGCGGTTCTGTGTTATCGATAAGGCGGCCGAACGAATGTAGCGCGCGTCGGCAGCCGCTTTTGGATGCCGTTCGTGAGTTTACTTTGCGCAGTTTTTTAATAATTAAGCTTGTGACTGGCAAATAGGAAAATTTTTGACGGGCGCCCGCGAGTCTATTGCAAATTTATATCCGACCCCCCTTTGTTTCTTAATATGTATATTATATTCATTACATTTCGCCCTTTCATCTCAGGTACGATACAGACAAACACGCCACAATAATAGTGCAATTAAACCGGGACAACCACTGCAACGGAGGTATGTACTTAGAATATTGAATCTAGTTAGCTATATGCTTATTTCAAGTGTCTTGATATTTTTAGCGTTTTTGACATTGTGATAGAACTACCCTCGATTATGACTACTTACTAAAACTTTAGAAAATGTTTGAGATTTAAGGGCTGGGTTCTTATTTGAGCTACCTTTTGATATTATTCTCGGTTACTTGTTGAATGTTAACATTAAACTGCCTAATTTTATTTCACTAATTGATTTTTTCTTAAATAATTTTCGGGTACCGACTTTTGTACAAAAATTAAGAATGAATTTCGGTTAAGCTTTAGTTTCCTTTAACTAAATTACCTCTTAATAATTTTTCGTGCATTGCCAGTGAATTGAAATGAAAGCTCAGAGCTTTTATAATTATGAGCCCCGGGTCGTCTCTATGTTACCGCGTTTTAAGAGTCGTATTTAAAGAGTTGAAGATTTCACAGATAAAAATAAATACTTTCCGTTTTTATAACTACCGTACCGCGCTGACCGTTCATTTATAGTATGTATTTAAAACGTTTTGTACTCAGTTTACATTTCAAATAAATAAAATGTCTCTAGATCTACCTTTGCACTGAAAGAGTGGACTTTTATTAATCAGGTTTAGGCTCGTAAAATTGAGCTCGGAGGCTAGCCGTTTCTCCCGGGGTGTCCGACGAAATATTGGGGACGTCGTAAATGTCTGCTTTTTATAACAGGGCTCAACTGAGAGACGCCTTTGTCTAATTGCAATTAGTGCTAATACAGAAATATGTATCTGCAACCTGTTTACGTTTGACACCTTAATTTGATAAACGAGGCAACTGGAATATAATATATATTCTTTTGTCATATAAATAAATGTCGGTGCACGATGAATTGTCTTTAGTATTTTTATTAATTATTCAAAAGAGGGTAGATAAAATATTATCTACCCTCTTTTGAATTATTACCTATTTAGAGGTATTATGTATATAAGACTATTAGAGGTATTATGTATATAAGACAATTTTCAAGAATTATGATTTTATACAAACAATTGCATTGTTCTCTGTAAGAATAGAAACGACATTAAACGTTTACAATTTAAAATCAATTCCTTTCTTTTTTATAATTTTTATAACCTCATGGTGTTAATGCTTTGCATATATGCTGACATTTTACTTCAGTTTTATCCCTACCCGTTAGCATCTCTTTTTCTTTTTTTAGTAAATAGGTCTAAAACTGTCTGTACTTAACCCGAGTGATACGTACATACTTTAAAATAATGGCCTAAAAATATATATTTGAAAACTTTAATATTCCTCCCGTTTTTTTTTCAAAATTGAATTCTACATGAGTAGAAAAAAAATTCAACAATGGCGGGACTTGAACCGGCATACACAGCGTTTCGTGCTATTCTTGAACGGTCGTTTGATTAATTGTATTTTTAATTTATGCAAATACGTAAGTACTTAGTTACTAGCTATGCCAGCTGCGTCCGCGTTAATTTGGGCATCAACATTTGTGTTTGCATACCTCCTCATCTTCATCAATTATAGCGTTCTCGCAAGTTTATCTTAAGGAATCATATACGCGGTAATTTTTTAGATCATAGAAAGAAGTTATTCGTTCAAACGAACTCTTCTGTTACTGACTTTATAATATTAGTAAAATAACATTTATTATATCAGACGAATATAAAAACTAGTTTGTTTGCCAGACTTACATGGTCGCAATTAATTATAAATAGTAATAATTAAGTAGTAAAAGTAAATGTTACAAAATGAAACTCGTGTGCCTATTGTCGTTTACCGAATATAATTGACCGTTGTCCTTTTCTTATACTAGTAGGTATTAATATTAAGAAAAATAAAAAATTAATAGAGTCAGGCGCAGGATAATTAGAGCTTATGGACGTACACATGCGATAATGGTGATTAACAACTTCATTTAATCCCTGCTAGAGTAAAGATTTCCCTTAAATCGCGTCCTACTTCGCAAAGTGCGTACTCGGAGTTATAAAGCTAACTACATATTATGTGGCTGCTAGAGGCAGAGTGGCCTCAGTGCAATTTAATGATTTGATTCATTTAAATTTTAAGCCGAAATTTGTTGATTGTCGGAGTTGTTGTTTTCGTGCTTATTGAGAATCATGTTTTTTGTTATTAGGCCACTCTACCTCTAGAAGCTTCGCATATCTTGCAATTAAAATCTATCAAATTCTTCTAATACTGTTGATTTAGTGGACGTGCTACTCGATAAAATTAGTGAACGCGCAGAATATACGTGCTTCAAAACTCTACATGTCACGTTTATTTTGCAATAGTTCCAATTTTGTAATATCGACAATTGTTTCCAAGCGCAAAAGTTTGAAATTGGCTCGAACAATTAGAATGTATATATTTTACTATTATATAACGTTAGAGCGAGGATTACATTTTTTTAGTTTCCTACGCAATGCAATCTCGATAGGAAAATCGAAATCGTTTGGAAAATACGATGCCACATAAGTTAGTGATAAGTGCGATAATCTGCTAGTTAGGACAGCGTAGCCGCGCGTTGTTTAGTTCAGCCTTACAATCTACTGCTGTACATCCAGTTCAGTGTCTGCTCATAGCGAGATTACATGTGTCCCGCAGAACGCATAGCCAATGTTACACCGGAGTTAGTTTTACTTTTCACGTGTCTCTCGGAACCCGGACTCAATGTGAAGGATTTAGCGGTAAATATTTGTTATTCTTAGCGACGACAGTAAGGTTTCATATTATTATGTCGTTTAACTACACATTGAAAATCGATACGCTAATCTCTGAAGAGTTAAATGCGATACCGTTTGAAAATAATTAAAACGCAAGTTTCCGACACATGCTTCGAATACGTGGATTTTTCGCTTGTGGCCTCGCTTTGCATTTTGTTTATTTTAACATACGTATATTACTCTATGTTTATATACTAAGTACATTAGAAAACAAAGTCGCAGTAATTATAAAACAGCCAGTTAAAAGTTGTTATTATGAATAAGGGTAATATTTAGTTCATCAAAATCACATTAAGTAGAGTTATCTTACGTCGCATTCCTTTTAAACGATAGAATCACTTGTAATGAGGTTGCTATGAGGATCTGTATGATCGGTACCATTATCTAAACGAAAATAAAAAGTAAAGATTAAATTAAAAATAGTGTTCAAAGTAATTTTTGTTCATACTTATTATAGGACCGTGTTTATTAAAATTCTTCGATTTGTTATACGTTTACCTGAAGTAAAGGCTTCGATTGATCTGAATTGTGTGACTGACTTAAAGTAAAGCTGAAAAAAAGAACTGTTTAAAAATTTTCATAATGAAGCAATATAATTTAGTCTGTTTGATTGTAAATTAAATTTTACAAAAACTTGAGTGTCAGTTAAGCCTATATACAATGCAAATCTAGTCTTGTGGCCTAATTGTGTTTGTTACCTATTTACTCAGAAACGGGTCAATCATTTATTGAAATGTTTGCAAATCGTAAGTGACTCGACAAGTCAAACTTAATCGGCGGGTGTTTCCATCCGCGATCCAGAAGAACTAGTCTCTCCAACAATCAAATATGTTTTAGTTAATCCGACAATAAAGCACGACCTCACCAAACTCTTATCTATGACTCATTTGTTGGCTATCAAAGTGACACGATGAGATCTCTCGTGTATCGTATAAGAAAATACTAATTACGTTTTTATGACGCGCTCCTACCTAAAGTCATTAAGGCTCAATTATAATACAATAGAAGAAAATATACGGAAAATGGCGTTTGTTCATGTCGCTCACGATTCGCATGTAATTAATTGCAAAGAGCATTAATATATCAGATAGGGCTATCTCTTTTAACCATCTTTAATTCCGTTTGAGTATGCGGAGACTAAGTATTGTTTTCTTTTGCATAGGCCACCTAAGCGCACCCGTAACGGTTCGCTAACAAACGCTAGCAAATAAAAAATATTCCAGAATCTTGTATCGCTTTAGGGCGACGAAAACACCTCGATGCCTGTTCGTGCATAAATAACAACGTCTACGCGATTCGAATCATCTAAATCTCGGATTCGACGTAGGCGTATACAACATATTTCCTTCACAGCATCTCTATGCGTGTACACGTGTTCTTTCTCCGCGTTAAGCTCTATATTTTGTCGCACGGGAATCGTTCAATCGCTTGACAAAATATTTGCGTTACGCGCCGCGGCATACCCAGTGAGCTTTCAGGGCATTATCAAGTAGCGATAAATTGTGATATTCATTCGATAACGTTCGCGGCCCTCTGAGACTCTCCGCGGTCGTTCTCCATTGGTATATTTAATTTTCATACAATAAGATCGATTTATATATGACCTTTGTAGGCACTTAGGAACTACAGCCTGACCCCGTTAGATGACTTGGTTTGCTTAATTCTGACATGTCATCGAAACATATAAATAGCATGTATTAATACCGATGTTATTTCTTAATAAATTACTACAATTATTACAATCAGAACACGCAACTTGTAGTACCTTCGCTACAGCCCTTTTCAAAATATAATAATACACAACACATAAATACATCACTTAAACCGCCACTGTTTCGCGTTAATTGCTCGACGTCGATGCTACCGACCACACCCATTATGAGCATTTTATTAAAAACCTTACTTGGCAACTAAGTATTTTATAATATTCAGAGATGTACAAACTACTTTAGAGAAAAGTATCTGAAATACTAAATACAAAGCAGTATCTAAGTAAAGGTATCTTCTAAATAATTAAAATACAAGTACTTTTGTAAGAAAATAAGACTTTATTATTTTAATAATTTTAAGTTTATTACGTAAAGTAATATACATAGGTAAAACAAGTTCCTCAAACGTTTTAGCACTTCTTTACATTCGATGAGGGTTAAGAACCATACCCCCAAAAGAAGTCTCTCCGTCAGTGTTATATTTAAAAAATATTATTTTATTGTAGGGTAAAGGATAAGGCGATATTTTTATTAAGATCTTCTCTATCTTTTAATACCTAAAAATCCAAGAAAATGTGTTAGGTTGGGTTAAGAAAGAAATATGAAGTTTTAAAATAGTGAACGCAGCCATAACAAGAACGACTAAAAGTTATAAATTTAGTCAGAAATATCAGCTAGGCATCAATTCGTAAGACGTTAATTCGTTTTGTTTGATGTTATTCTAACACGTTTGTCATACAAACATATTTCTGTGATTTTGGACTAATAACATTTTCTATTTCATTAAAATTGTATATGCTACTAAAAGTATTTTCTTAGAAAAAGCATCTTTCAAAAGTATTTCGGATGCTTCTATCTTAGATTCATTCACATCTCTAATAAAATCGGACACGTGGTGAACGACCGTCTAAAGTTGTTGAAGTAAAATGATTGTGAATTATTGTTGCTTTGTTAAAAGTAATTTGTTTATAAAATGGAATCTATGAAGTTTCTTTTATACAAGTAAAGCGGGTAATAGGGATCTAATAAAACTATTTCTTTCACTTCCTCGTCCTCGCACGTCTGCGTTTTAAACTCGAGCCATATTAGATTATTGTCAATATTGAGGGTACAGCAATATGGGAGAGTGGTGTCGTGCCTCTTCGGCTGATTAAATTTGCTGTCTTATATCGGTAATGGCGGCAATTTATTTTACAAATAGCTATCTTGTGCGTCCTCACTTATGTACGGAGACACGGGTCGGCTTTAATATTATTTTTTTAAATATATAGTAATTTAAAGGTAATATTGTAGATAGTAACAGATCATTAGTAATTTGCACAAGCTTAGTACGCAATCGAAATAATAACAAATCCACATTCTAGTGTTGTTCGTTGTACCCTCATATTATAATATTTCCTGGACCGAAAACGATATTCGAAAATTACGTTGTGCTCATTATTCGTCCCCGCCAAAGCGAATTTTCACGTGAGCGAAGGAAAATGGATTGCGAAGTATATTCAATTTGAGTTCACAAAGTAACTCCTAATCGCCTTATATATTGCCGGAGTTATTAGTGGCTAAAGCGTTGAATTATTGTGTATAGGTGTAGGGTGAAATATGAAACAAAGTAAAAATAAGTGAAATTTTAAGAAAATTCCCCTAGAAGTCTTATACATAGAGAGATATGGAGTATTATGATGCACTAGCTGATGCGAGATTCATATTATTATGTCGATAAAACTCTTAACAAATAATTGTCAACAAAGCATTCATTTCAGCAAAATATAATTATTATAAGAACGGATCTTGCGGTCTAATCTTAAAAGATGCTTTTTTGTTTCGATAGTTTAAAGAGGAATCATTCTTTTATACATATTTTAGGTCTAGTTGCACCGCTATCGCAGCACACGCAACAGAATATTAATAATTTTCAGTTTTTTTTTATATTGTCCACTGTTACTTCGCTCTTATTGGTCACATCGTAATGTTATATAGCTTGAAGCCTCTGTAAATAACTGCTTTAACTAACAATAAACCAGTAGTTCCGGGGTAGTAACTCTTACCCACGACGACGGTCGCCTCCCTTCCCGTCGTTCACGTCGTTCGTAATCCTACGAGATAGACATGTATGGTCGTGTGATTGTGGACATTTTTTAGGCCATTTAGAGAGGAATCTTTCTTTCATATATACTTTTTACGTATCTTTAACCGTTTTCGCAGCGTACGCAACGGATATCAAAACGGACTAATAATGTTCCCGTTTTTTAAATTTGTTCGCTCCCACTAGTTGCCGCGCGATATAATAGCCTTCCTCGATAAATGCTCTAACAAACACAAACATAATTTCTCAATTTGAACCAGCAGTTCCAGAGATTAGCGCGTTCAAGCAAACAAACACACTCTTCAGCTTTATATATTAGTAGATTATATTTTTATTACGTCATCATCGTGGAAAGACATACATTTTGTTACTTCTCGTGTTATTCAAATGAATATAGTTGTGTACCTTTTGTCCTCGGGTGTGATATGATATGTCATTATCCGCGGTAACAGTGGTGCTTTACTTGTGCAAAATGTATTGAACTCGTTCACAGCGAAGTGATCTCGTCCGGCGCATTGAGTTTTACGAGTCTACGACGGTACTCCTAGAGGGTATAAAATAACATGTTTCGCAAAATTAAATAACGAGGGACAGAAATAATAGATACCGAGAGACGATTCTTGTCGAGATCATCTCGACTGGAAAAAAGTTGCTTAAGTGGCTTTAGGTTGAATGGACATAGGCTACCGACTAGCAAAATACAGATCTGAAAAAAGTCCTCGTCCTGTCGATGCAAGTTAATCTTAACATAACTCATACTGTCGCGGACCTTTTTTTTTATTTTTGAAAGAGGGATTTATATTTATTTACTTTTAGCTTTCTTGAACCATTTTTCAGCGCATGCAAACGGAACTCCCAATGATGATAACCCGCCCTTATTTGTCGCAGTTATCTTTTATAGCTTAAAGCCCGCCACGATAAATGATTTAACACAAAAATAATTCTTAAATTAGAACCAGTAGAGTAACTCCAAATTTGAGAAGATTTCCTTTTTTTTTCCTTGGTATATGCTATTTAAATTATTTATGTAAATTAGTGCTTAGGCTCGCAGACCTTTTAAATAAACAAAAAATAAATACAATATATAGCTTAGGTAATTAGGCTTCTAACACAATTTTTAGCATATATTTTCCCGGATTCATTAATTTATTGTGTTACGTAAGAACATCTAATTGTTTCGTTGTAACTTTACGTATTTGTGAGGAAAACGAGCCTACGTTGACGATTACGACGCGGTCGCCACGTCCATAGAAATTGCAATTCATTCATAAACGGGCTCATTCACAAAACACCCATTTTGTTTTGCCCTCAACTTTACTATTGTGTTTTCCCGATATTTTTAACATCCCAGTTGTGTCACAGCTTCGTAATCTTCCTATTCCTATGACTTACATATTATTGTCTGACGTGAGACCGACTCGTATGAGGGAAAGATAACAGACGTACCTCTATTAGAGTAGAACATACATATATATGTATGTATGTATAGATAAAACTTTATGATGGAAAATCATGACAACTTTGGATATATCTAAAGTGTATAGGAGTGAAAGTAATGCTTTTTATACAGCTAAATCTCGACGTAGGGCTGTTCGAGTTACAAATATATTGTAGATGTTTAATAAGTTATTTGTAACTTAGTGCTGATTCCAGCCGTTATATAACTGTCTACTAGAGAAAAAAAAATACTAAATCCTGACAATATCGAACATATAAAAATCTAAAAAAATATTACAAAATCTCCTTTTGATACATAATTGGTTACAAAGTAGACAGACTAAGTTGGGCAACACTAATTCGGTGTAAGCTCACAAGGATTTACGCTTCATTTGACGAGGGCCTCCGCGCGATGGGTTTCTCTTACTTTATTACACACCTATGCTTAAGCTGGGACGTATAACTGCTGGATATGGAAAATGTATTTTCTGTATGTAAGTGATATTTATTTATTTATTTATTTATACAAGGCTCACCAACTACATACATAATTAAACTTACAAAATCTATTTCTAAGAATAGTTAATGCTACTTATGTATCTAACTTAAAGGTGTGCACAACTTTATATAACAACGTAGATCTCACAATTTCGTTATTAGACATTATTATTTAGATTACACATTAGAATCAGATAAGACAGCTGTCTCGCTCGTTCAATACAATGATAATAAGATGGTTCATACACTGTAAAGTAGTCCCCCGTGACCACGTCTATAGAACCACTCGTGTAATTTGGAGATAATACTTCATGCACTAAAAGTAGGTATTTAGAACCCCAAAAAAACATCAATGCATAGAATTTTAGATATTTTAAATCTTTTTTTAAAGTTTCTTTTGACATTCTTGATATTGAAATGAAACACTTTAATGGTTGAAAACGCGACATATATTAAATTGTTTCCAAAACTGTTATAATAAGTTTAACTAATATATATAGCGTAATGGCCATTAGTGTTTAATTTAAATTTGAACTCCTCGCGTAAACTATTCACCAGAAATACCCCCCCCCCCCCCTGAAACTCAAGTATAACACTGAACAATGTATAGACTTAAAAGTGCCTGTTACGTGGCCCGTGTCCAGCGTCGATGCTTGTGAAAAATTGGATTTCGCTCCAATGAGCCGGATGGTAGAAAGCCTATTTTTTGTGCGACAGCTATATATGGGTAGCCATGGTTACTACGGCATGTAATAATCGTTTCTCGTATACCTAACCCAACTTATAACATACAAACATTAATCGCACGTATAATTTGAAGTGATGTCTCGTCACAGAATGTGATATAGTTCTTCGATTACACCGCAGAGGTCGCTCCAAGGTCAACTTCAATGGTGTCTGCGATTCTCCTTTCACAAACAGCAATAATATATTATACCGACACTGTTTACTCCTGAAAATTACTATTATCAACAACTTGTGATAGTCCTTATAATTTTATATCGTTTTAGATTTTTATAAGGTACAGCAAAGGGGTGGACAATGTGAGTTCTATTACGACGGCTCCTGGGTTTGAATTTCGCCGGGTCCAATGTGGTCCACATTCTCTTCTATTCTTAAAATGTTTCTAAAATACTTTAAACGCCGTCTGAAAATTCTGAGTTTTAAATGGATGGTATGTTAATTGTAATTTTGTTCGTGTCCACAATTCACCAGTGAAAATTCCGTTTAAAAAAGTAAAGTTTTAATCCGTCTTTCAGTTTCAGTCTGTGAATTTGATCAAAGTCAGATATGTTTAAAGACTAACGGCGCAACTTAATTATGTTACAGGGCTGGTATTTCACCTTCTATCAAGTCAACCTAAATAACAAAGCTTGCGTGTCTTCCTGTGTTACAATACAATCTGTTTATACGTTAAAAAAAAACGTATTGGTAAAGTATTTTGGAACAACTTATTTTATTTATTTGCAAATCGCACAGTACCTTTGGTCAAAAAACAGGTAATATATATGTTGAATAATATTTTGGGGACTTAGGAAGTCCCGAAGACGCCGATCGACTTCGCTTTGATATTTGTTTAGGCAGATATCCTCTATCTTAAGCGACACATAAATTTCTCGCCCCACGGCTCACGTTTTCGGCGAAATATTTTCCATTTATCGCGTATAAATATTAATGATTCTATTTGCTCACACGAGATCTGTCTTTCTTTATGTGCTCGCGACTTGGCGAGCCTTAATGCTGTCGTCAGAAAGTTTTGTGCGAATTGAAAGCTTCACGTAAGTCATTTATCTCTCTGATAGCACATGAGTAGGTATTAAACTATTGATTTTGTAATTTATCGTGGACGATTACGGACCGACCGTCGAGCTGTAACATAATAAAAATATAGTACAGAATAGTTAATAACTTTTTATATTCTACATTAATCTTCAAACTTACGTTCTCACAAACCATTTTCGTTCGTAATAGAATAGAATTGTCTGACAGAATTTGTAATATCTTTAGGGCTGTTTATCCCCTTGCCGACATCATTACATTTGCATGTTACACTGTTTTCCCTAGAATTTTAGTTACGGGATAACAAATTGGCATTGACTTGTTTTTACAGTTAAACAACAGCTGGAAGTTAAAATGTAATCCGGTGCTCCAGAACTTGAAGAGGTGTCCGCTGTTAACCCGTCTTAAGGTCAGAGATTGGAATTCCTTGAAAATTGCATAAAATAGAAAAGTTGAGTAATGATCTATAGAAACCGACAAATAGAGAAATGATTTGTTTGGAGATCGTACAGCGGTGAACCCGTTGGTAACATATCTTGTAACACCATCAGTCGCGTTTAACCGTTAAAGTGAGCTTTAATTCGTTAATTATCTCTGAAGCAAATTTTGAACTGATCCTTTAAGCCCCGTACAAAGCACGAGTTGCTTTACTGTTTTCAATAAAACATAGACAAATGGCCCCAAATTAAAGGATAAGCAATAGACGCTGGAAGATGTCGAGTCAATGCACTTGCTAAACTTTAATCTCGCCTGAACTTCGCTGAACTCTGATGAAGCGCGCTCTTTCTCTAATGACTCCAATGAAATCTCAACTGCTAACGTGTTTCACTCGCTCCTTAGCTCTTAACGGCGATCCCTTAATATTAAATGGAGATACAACCTTATTGCTTTAATTAAAGTATTTTATTATTACGTTGAAATAATTTTACGCCCTCAAGATTAACACAAACGAAAACAAAGTTATTTAGAAGTAAAGGGTGTTATAGTAGGTATATAGGTATGATAATTATTTGCGATCGTGTCAAACGGTCTTTCGTAACATCAAACAAAATTAATTTTCATTCTTTATATATAATCTCTCGTTTATTATTTAAGTAATTTATTTACCAAAATAAATCTAAATGCAAATTATCGCGGCTTTATTTTTGCGACAATTAACGGACACGCTATTTATAAAGTTAGTAGTTAATAGCTATGTTAATAGTCACTTCTATCCCCCGGGGGGTAGGACCGCTGAAAACCACTACTTTTAGGTGGTGAGTGCTTTCTCCCATTTCACAAGCACTCGTCTTTCTTAACTATTATTAAAATAAAATAAAAAACAAACAATGTATGTGTGCATGTGTGAAAGATGTTATGATTTAAGAAAAAAAATAAACGAATTTCTAAATGTATTGCGCTACAGCAACGTTCTTTAAAAAAAGAAAAATACGTGAAGTCGAGAATTGACAAAGGCACAATGTCGCGTGGTCATACGTGATAAGGTAATCTTTAATTGAAGGAAAAAGCTTCCAATATAGAAGGTTTTCCTGTACATCGTTGCTCGTTTGCATCACGCTCAGTGCTAACGCGACGGTGGACGCGGCCACACGCGAACTCTTCGCTTCACTTCCGTCGCGTGACTTCTTACGAAAGATACGAATATTCTGCCGTTTAGTACTCTCAGTACTACCGTGTCAACTGTCGCAGTGAAATTTAAAAGTGCTAGTGATCTAGATTGATAGAAGAATCCTTTTCGGCCGTTCGAAGGTCAGCTAATTTGTTTTCCCTTAAACACTGAGTAGGAGATAGTCTAGTGATAAATACATACTTACTGTACATAGTTAGCTAGTTGTTTATCTGTTTTAAAAATCGTGTGATAAAATGGACCACTTTTAACTTCTTGAACTATTAGAATAAAATGCAGCGGGGAATCCCAGATATGCAATATGTAAGTAGCATGATATTTAAGGATGAATGTGCTTAGTGTTAATATTACTTGTTTTGTATTGAAAATACAATCTTAGACGCCATATAAAATACCGCGAAAAAAATTACGGTAAATTTACTCATTATTTTATGAATCGCAATTTGCTGAACGTTCACGAAAACTAACAATAACGTATTAAAACGTGAAAAGGTTTTGGTTTAATTAATAATAATTAAATATTATTGAAAAAACTATCGCGATAATGTAACATGAATAAATAAAAAAAAACACGTATTAACGTAGGTAGGAAAGGTGCTACGCCGAGCGTAGCCATTCTACGCCCGGTAAAAGCTGATACTTAAGAGTAGTGTTCAAGGGACCATACACGCTGTCGGGTTCATAGTTATTACTTGCCCGGACTTCCTTGTATTAATTGTGATATTCGTATCGCACAGACTTTAAGACTCAACTAATTATCAGGAGTAAGACTGTAAGAGAGTGTGAGATGTACTCTACATACATTACTTTTACTCTTAGTTATTAAACGTTAATTTATTTATATACGTTAGAATAATTGAAATAAACACTGGCACTATGTAATTAATAATTTATACTCTACATGGTTTAATATGAATCACCGAGTAACGGAGCACAAAATTTAATAACGCCTTTATCGTTTGTCATAATATGAAGACAAGTAGCAGAAATAATTTACTTTATAACTTATTAAAACTGATTGAAAACATATTATGAGAGCAGAAATAACACAGACAAGACATCAATGTATGCCTCTAACAATTTTGATCACAATTATTAAGATAACAAAATATTTAAATAAAACGCTTTAACGGTTTAAAACATGTATTAGTTAAACTTATTTGAAAATTAGGATTAATTTAAATAAAACATTTTAACGGTTTAAAACGCGATATATTAGTTAAACTTATTTGAAAATGATTTTTAACTTCGGCCCGTCGTTTCGGATGCTTTGCAGCAGCCGAGGACACTGAAGATGGAGGATGTCTCTGACGTCAAAGTAAAAAAATTCTAGCGCCATCTGTTCCGTCAAGTTGTATTTGGCGAAACTGGATGGGTACTTGCAGAATTTACTAACGGTGTCTTCGCGTTTGCCGGTGTGCTGTTTATTGGGATCCAGAGTTTTTAATATGGGATCCCAGGTGTTCGATAATTTGAGGCCGTCCTCCCTATTGACATTTCGGTGTTTTTTCATTTCAATTGCTTCGCGTACCAATCTTGGAAAAAATCGACTCTCCTGTAAAAGTTGTAAGTTTATCGTGTTTTAAACCATTATAGTGTTATATTTAAATGTGTACTACTCGCGTAAACTACAGACAGTATTTAATGACATAATATTTTAAATTCGTGTGATGTTTGAATCAAGAAAAATAATCTAACAATCTCCCAATTAGAAAAGCACTTTAATGAAAGTATAAACTTAATTAGTCGTGAAATGAATTAATTAAGGAGGAGAATTAATGTTTGTCCCCGTTTATTGTTTCAGACAGCGATGGATTCAAACGAACTGGATTTGTTAACATAGGGTAAGTTTGTTAGGGCTGTTCAACAATTCATTCTGTTTCTGAGTGTACTAAGCGATTTACTACCAATGTTGTTATAACTTGAATTCAATAGACTTTTACAGCTTTATGTTAAACTAGCTGTGTCAGCGACTTCATCCGCGTAGAATAGTGTGTATCATTTATAGAGGAATCATACTTTGATACATATTTTTTGGATATATTGAATCGTTTTCGCAGCGTGTGCAACTGATTCACGTTTCCCACTGTTTCTTAGATCCTATTGGTCTGAAACCCTTCTCCGTAAATGCTCTAATCAACACAAATAATAACTAGTAATACTTGAGATTAGCGCGTTCAAACAAACAAACTCCTCAGCTTTATTATTGGTGTTAGTGACTCCCTTTTGTAATCATCTCTGTATAATTATAGTATATCAAACACAGACATTATAAGAAGAAAAAAGTATAGGTAAGGAGGCAAACGAAACAGACTCTGCAGGAGTCCAGTTTCGATGATTAACACGACGGGACGTCATGAGGCGGCCTTAATTAGTTTATTTGTTGTATTACTGAACACAATTACAACTTTTTCCGAATGTAACTTCTTATTTGACTCATCCACGTGGTCTAGACTTTTTGGCGGTGTCCCGTATATTGCTCAACCTCCGACGCTCTTGCCCAGCATCGGGTGAAGAGATTCTGACTTTGAGTCCCAAAAAAGTATGAAACGGCCACACATTTAAGTCCCGAATTTAAATCTGAGTTAAACTAACTTTCTTTTTGGTTTGGTACACTTAAAATCTTGGATTATAAAATATAACTCAATGGAAAAACCAGAGCATAAATTAAAATAAGGTATTCATGTGTATAACTAACATTTAAAGAGGATTCGGATGGGGATCAAAGCGACCCAAAGACCCATTTAGAAATATACGGAAATTGTTCTTGCGGAAAATTTCATCTGTTCAACAAAATGTGTTTTAAAACTTTACAACTGGGATCTTTAAAAAAAATTGATGATCTGCTCTCTCGATAACTTGTAAATGTGTAAAAAGTGTAAGTAATGTAAACATGTCATATTACCGAATGATATTTTTGTCTTTATTTCAGATAGTAAAGAAGGTGGCAAGATGCCAGCAAACCATAAAGAAGGTGAGTACCTGTTCCCCGCGTCGCGAGTTTAGCTCAACGAAGGCTTTATCCTTATCGGAAAACTCGCAGATTCGAACTGTATGTAAATAATACAATTGAATTATTATACGACAGATATCAAAATAATACGATTATTTGATAACCTTTATACAAAAAAACTACTAGCTTATTGTGTTATCTTTTGTTGTATGGAATCATAATTACAAAATTAGGTAGAGTAGGTAATCAAAAGTCTAATAAGATCTTAATCAAACAAGATTTTTAAAGAAAAAGGGCAATATGTAAAAAAAAAACAAATGATTATTTTACCATAATATCGATGTTTTCGGTGTAGCCCGGTCACATTTATTGCCAGTTGGCCATATTATGTTCTTAATCACAGCATGATAGATATGTCTTGAAACTAAATACGCTGTCAAGAGAACTATTCCTAAAAGCTTTTCATCTAATTTAAATTGCTTGCCTCCAGTTTGTGAGTTCTAAATAAGCGAAGCCGGCTTAACAATTCGTAGACGTATGTTAGGGATTGTAATGTATGTGTAATCAAGCAAGACGTGTTGACATTCCCGCAGGGAGCCCACTGATAGGAATTCTATCAGATTTAGACGATCGAACTATTTTTATCGACGTTTCTGCGCCTCCACTGTCGTTAGCATATTCATGATTTGTTATAAGTTTGGCATCTGAAAATCGCAAACTAGAGACGCATTTTACTAGATGTGCCCACGTCTTTATCCGCGTGGAATAGTTATTTTGGGTATCGAGTTAAGTTTTTGCGAACCTCCTCCCCATCTTTGTAAATTATAGCTGTTAAGTGTTAACCCATGACATCGCCCGCGTCTTAAGCTTTCATAATAATTACAAGATAAAAATCAATATGATACTTACTTATTCAATTTGCCCTTTTGTTTTATGTTAATAAATAAATATGATCCTATTTTATTTGAACGAATTTTGTCAAAGAGCGTGCTCACAAGAGTGTCAGGGTTTTATGTCCACGACGAATAATGTCATAACTTTGAATTGCCCTTTCCGTCGCTAATTGACGAATTATACTACCACTAACTCGTGCAGGTTTGTTTTCTAACTTGACTTGACAGAACTAAAAATCTTCTAAATTATTTTCTTGCGTCCAAATTTGTTTTTGCATACCTTTTAATTTAAGCTGTTTCTCATCCACGACGTCGGTTAAAAGATATATGATAGATATAGATAGTGTCACCGACACGTTTTTAGATCATTTAAAGAGAAATCATTGTTTTATGCATATTTTTTCAGTATGTTGAACCGTCCGTTTGTTTGAACTCATCGAAAACCCATCAATCGAACCAGTAGTTCCTGTGATTAGCGCATTCAAACAAACAAACAAATTCTTCCGCTTTTTATATTAGTGTAGTAGATGCATAGAGATCGAAAGATAAGTATAGTAAATTAAAAAGTAAGGGTCACGTTAAAATTTGCAGGAGGATGTAAATAAGCCTAAGGCATATAGAGCTAAATTTATACGAATAATAATTACAAATAGGCAGGTATTTACGTTCGACAGCGTAGATGTTTTATAGGCGGTCGTGAATTCACTGAAACTCTGCCAAAAATAACATTATCAGTCGATTGATTTGTTTCAAAGAAAAAACCTACTTAACATCAAACTTATGCACCAGCATCGACAACATATAAATGCAATCTTTGAGTTTCGGCGAAACTGTGAATAACATTAGATTAAAGGTTGTCGATTTCTAGTAAAGTACAACATAGTGTTGAAAATGAAATCGCTCGTAATCCCTGGGAGTTTTCTAATAAATTACTTTCCTTTCCAGTCTCGGACTCGATTTATAGCCTATTAAACTTTGGTCTATAAAATGGGTCAAGAAAGTTAATCGAAGGTGAACGGGGGCTATCAATTTATAAAACCTGACCTCACATCCTAGGAAAGACTTTCTTGTCATTATAATCGTAAGCCACCGTTTGTTTACTTGCAATTTCATTTTATCGCATATTGTCCCGCAAACACCTTTTTCAAGTAAAAATAACCCTATGACGCAGGACAACGGCGCGGCATTAATAATAATTGCGTTCGCAACTATCGGAAGAAACTTCCTTTTCGGCGTGATTGATGTAGGATTTCACAGAAATGAACAATACGTTGGATTAATGGATTGAATTAGACAAAAACATTTTCTTTTTTAGCTGTAAATCTTGAGAGTGATACTCATGTTTTGAAAATCTTTATAAAAAAATTGTTATTTGCCTCGGATTTTGGAAGTAGGTGTTATCGCCCGTACTTAACGACGCAGCACGTTAAGCCATCAGTGGCGTTAATAATTTAATGAAGATTATATCCCACCAACCCAAACTGGAACAGCGTGATGGGTTTGGGCTCTGAAACCCGACGACATTAATGGATTGAAACGACAAAAAGAACAACAGCATGAAAAGTCCCCATCGTTCACATCGGAGACAGATGTCATGCCATGTGTTTCGGCCAATGCGATGTCAATTTGAATGTTTGTTGGACTGACACATGTAATTTCCTCGTTTCACTTTGTGCTGACCAAATTAACCTAGGACTTATAGGTTAGTGTTCTACTTCAACTGCGTTGGACCGACCCGAAAACGGTAGCCAACTGTATATATATATGTATACAGAATAACTTGTAAGTTAGAAAACTTTATTTTACATACGTCGGTATTGATTGATGGTTGTGGATAAGTTTAAAAGTATTTAAATAAAGAAAAGAGCCACGGGCGCGACTTGAATCGGCATCTACAGGCCGTGTTGCTCTCACGGAATGAGCTACCGTGTCGTATACGTCATTGTTGAAGAGCTGCGTGTGTGCGCATATAGCGAGAGGATTATGTACGAGCGCTATGGATACCGGTTCAAGTCCCGCCCCTGCTTTTTTAAAAATATAATTAGATTTTTAATATGTTTGGAAGTTCATAGTATCTAGCAATATTCTTCTAGTGAGTGCTTAGATGGCCATAGATGAATTTGAGTATGCGTAGTGGTGGCGAAGTGGGCTTGAGGCATCTTAAAGGGATTATCGTTTTTAAGGATACATGGACGATAAATTAATTTTGTGCAAGCACTTAAATGTTCGAGGGGAACGAACTCTTCAGCGAAGTAGCGGAAACAATAGCCTCCGGAAGAGGCTAATTTTCTTTAAAGTGCAACTCGAAAACACGTCAGATGATTGAAAATAAATTACGGCACGGGCATCCGCAGCGATCCGTGCTGCTTTTTCATTTTATTATTGATCTAAACAATGTTTTCTTTTGAAAACTTAAATATATTTCGCATGCTTTTGCACATTGAAAAGAAAATTTTGTCTGACCCGTGTCTTAACTTTTTTCAATTAATAATAGATTTTTTATTTACATAATGTTAGATTTATTTTAATAGACTGACTCATGTAAGTTTTTGTTTTCAGGACGAAACCGTCTGTGTGCCATGGTGGAGCTTCCATCGGTCATCGGAGAGGAAACTGCTGCGGCTGAAAATGTAAGTAGTTCACCTCGTGATAGATAAGATTTCCGAAGAAGAATAAGAAATTCCGAGGCGAGGTATATATTTAAAACAAGTTACTATAAACCGCATTGCATTAACTGATTTGCATTTAAAAAGTCCTAATGTTGTCTCGGAAACAACTTTAACAGTGCGTGCACTGCGGAGCCCCCAAGTACACAAGAGCAATAAAGTGAGTTTATGTAATCCACGACCACAACCGCTTGTGACTGAAACGCGCTGACCTAATTTGTAAGCTTACGGAGAATCTATTACAAAAGTCGGAAATCTATTATCGAAGTCGGAAAATAAAGGTGGGTACATCTGAGTTTCTCCAGGGTCGGGAGGGCACTTAGCTTGGAGTGATTAGTTAGTCGAATCTATTGTTTAACAAGGCTCAGACTTTTCTAGAAGTTGATATACGATTGGGCGGAATCCACGACCCGTTAATCACCAATTCGATTCCCACCAGATCTAATTTCTTATAAATTTATATTTTTTTTAAAAAATGCGGACTTCGGCTGGGCAGCGTCTTGTCAGATCAAATCAAATCAGATCGACGGCGATTCTTGTTGCCATGTCATATGGCTGGGATGCTTCACCTTCCGTCCAAGTCCCAGTGAAGTCCATGCTGAACCTCTTTGTCGTAAAAGAATGAGCACAAGTTTTACGAGTTTGATTACCACACAATCACTACATGGGTTTTTTAGTAAGCCGGGGCGGGTCGCTAGTAATTCGATATTTGAAGTGTCTATATAGAGTCTTTCTCGTATTCAAACAAGGTACGAAAATAAGGAAGACTGCGCTATATGAGGTGTCCGGTACACGTCTCTTGCGTTAGTTCTAAAGGCAAATATAACAATCGTTCCCGGGAAAATACGTTTAAATTTCTTTAATGTTTCGGCGCGAACGGCTGTTTCCATTTGTAGGCAATTAACTTTTAAATGCCTCTCGTAATAAAGCCAGTTGTTATATCGTTCTTTTAGTATTTCGGTAATTGGTGCAGACATTTTTTAAATTAGGTATCCCATAGTGTTGCGATCCACATAAAACCTACACATATACATATAACTTGCAAAGAAATTCGACTTGGATGTTATAATGGATATTCAATTATATCGAAACAGTTACAGAATCGATCACATATTAGATTGTCGACACGGTAGTTTGTACGAAAACTTTCGCTAACAGCTCCCTTTGGTGAAATCTTTCTTTAAAATTTAAGCTTTAGAGTAATTTTATTTAACTACGTAATTCGTTATTTACGGCCTCTTTAATATTTTATGACGGAGGAAGACAGACAAACATGGCGTTTACTTTACGACAGGTAATACCCCTGCCATAAAACATTTCGACAATATGCACTGTTGACCTATTTTTGCTTTGGATATTCGGAAATACAGACTGAAATCGAAACGCGATTAGGTTTCATTTGTGCACGGTGGTTCGTGACCTGTGACCGTGAATGGTTTATTATCCAAACATCCAGACGAAGTCCAACTTGTTTCTGAAGAATTATATATCGTTTTGGAAACTTGTCGGATCCGGTTGGGATTAGACTACAAATTAGTTATTATCTAGCGGGGTTTTTATACTTCTCTGGGTTTGGATCTCAGGGACCCGAATAAAAAGTTTTTAGATATATAGAAGAATAAGGCTTACAAAGTACAAAAACGTGTTTAAACTCAATATCAACCAATCACTGCTATCATGTAAATAGAAGCCATCAGTGAATTACACATAGCAATGCATCTGTCAGACCAGACATAGGAACAAGATCTTTCACACAACGCGAAATATATTACTTGACTTTTTACTTTAATTTAATACGGCCGGACGTTTCGGCTGCTACGCTATAATCATTTTCTAAATTACATTAATATCATATTGAGAATGTGTTACTGCTCTATACTCAGCGACCACTATATCTAAAAATGGGAATAAAAGCCCGCGACTACTTGTAGCAAGTAATGATGTTGTCTCAGCTAAGGGCCGAGCGACTATCGACTGTTTACTTTTCCTTCCTGTTGTTTATGTTTTGCCGAAAATGTTTTTGATTTCTGTAGACAACATAATAGTGAAAATTCTCTCCTCCCTAGGTAATATCTTCGCAATCTCGAAGTGTATTATTATAATTGCATTGTCTTATTATAATTGCAATAGTCGGTTTAAACCGTCAACGCTTTTAGAAGTATGTATAACAGTTTTCAGGACTCATTTAAAGCTCGCGTCGTTTCAGATTCAAACGCCAACAGCAGACTTTATGCAGTCCGAGCTTTAATTGCGTTTGTTTACTTTTAACGTTTCATTTTATTGTAATGGAAGTCTTACTTTCGGCTTTCAAACACTATTATTGTTCCTGGAATATCGTAGCAAAAACGACTAAGTTTTATGGATAATAGAAGGGAAATTCCCCGAGAGAAATGCTGAAAGCTCAAGTCGAAGAAAAATTACTCAGACAACTTTTAAGAAGTTAAATATTATATCTTCGTTTGAAACTTCTTATTCAAGTATAAGTGAATTAAAGTCTTCATTCGTGATAAATTTTCTTTAGTTTTGCATTCGTCGGGATCTAGTTAGAAATAGTTTAATCAAATCTAATTCTATTATAGCGTTAGGATCGTAAAAAGTGTCGCAAAAAATAGTTGAACGACCACCATTAATCTCCTGTTGCAAGATGACGAGCAATAAACCGACGATGTATCCAACATGCGAAATGATTAATGACTCTTTTATACACGTATTTCGGGCGTTATCTCATGTTCGGTGCTTTATGTTTATGAAAAAATCCTAGCTTAGGAAGAAAAGGAAATGAAAGGAAGAAAATGGGGCCAAGCTATTTTCCAGCATCACCATAAATGGCTGTACACCCCCTTGCGCGCCCTTGCCTCCTCTAGTCCTAGTGCTTCCTGCTTCGTTTTAACGTTTGGTTACATAAACAGCTGTGCATTTCGACTGGGCAGGTGATTTGCCCACCGCAATCTAGACGCTCGGTAGGGCTACCACCTAAGGCCTGGCCCGATGTTTTTAGGTCTTGTTCCTTCTCTGTACGATTTGGTTTTATACCAGTGCCAGATAGTCGCCCTACTGCTTGAACAGGAGCGGTCCCACAGAGGCCCTGCAACAGCTTTAAATTAGCGAATTGTCAGTTTCGAACTTAGTTGAGCCAAAATATTTAGATATCGTATAAGTGAGCGCTGTACCGTTCCAAATGGTACGTAAAAGCCCGCGATATACAAAATAATGAAACCCGAAAGAGTGTTATCGACAAGTATGGGTATCTGATAGCGAGACAAGGTATTAATGCGTTTACACAGCGATAAGAAACACCCGGAGCAGATGTGTGGGCGGGCAGTCGAATGACACTGATTTCACATACAAGAATGCTACTCGAATACGTAATTACACGTCGATTTTTCTAATTACGAAAGACCCAACAGCTGTAAGTATGGACATTAAGTTGGCGGTAGGAATTCTAGGTCCTTAGTTTTAAGAAAATACATTACGTCCGCTAAAGGTTTAACGGTTTTGTAAAAGAAACGTTTGTATTGTTTCTCCAATGGCTGATAGGACAATAAGTAAATATTTTATGTGAATATTTAGGTTTAAATGGCTAGAAACGGTTATTGAATTGAGTGGGATGCAAGTCAATTATCTTATTGATTATAGTAGTTAATTGAAGCCAAACCCGGCTTAAAATTGACAAAATAAAATCAGACTTGTGCCCAATTCTTGCCGTGTGTTGTCTTTTTGTATTTTACAGATTGTACATGATATACTTATGGGCACGATTGAAGACTGACAATATTTGGGAATTCATTTGATCAGCGTAGCCTTTATAATATTTACGATAGAACATTAGGCGTCGCTATTTTCTTTCATAACTCCGTTTCAAATGAGCAAGTTCCTTTGACCAATATGTTTTATTGGATGTTCACAAAGAAGTTTTCAAGAGGACCGTTTGTTGCTAGAAAAGCAATTTAAAGGCATAAGGACGTACAAGAACCTTTTGTTTCATTTAGAATTTAAGATATAATTCTTTTTGTTTATTAAATTTTTTATAATTGTAGGGCAACTGTTGCGAAGAATCACACGGTGACACTGAAGGAGAAACGAAACTGGAAAGTAAGCGTAGTGCATCCACCACAGTCAGCAAACGACAGTCAGGTGATGTCCCAACCAGCACGTGTCCTGAAGAACAGGTATTTACCAAGTTCCAAGCAAGCAAATTAATGGAACATTTTATCATACAACTTTCCGATCTGACAACACCAGCTCAAATACAACATATCAAATAACTATAAACAGTGCGTACAGAACAAAGGAATTGTTACAGTTATCATAATAATATCGCTCACGATGACAGTGTCTATCGTAGCGAATACTTTTTGCTTGCGACTACTTTGATCTTGCATGACTAGTTCCTAGTTAAACAAATAAACATAGATTTATTCTAAAAATGCTTTACAAGTCTCTAGGTCTACAGTTTCCCAAAATTATTACCCAAAGTGTAGTAAGTAGATCAAACAGTACTCCACGCGTAACAACTTTTAACTGAAGCGAAGGTGAGGATTTACCAGTTTCCACGACGAAGTGGTCAAAATAAACTAAATCTTTATATACTAATATATAAAGCTGAAAAGTGTTTGTTTGTTTGAACGCTAATCTCAGTAACTACTGATATGAATTGAAAAAAATATTTCTGTGTTGGTTGGAGAATTTATCGAGGAAGGCTTATAAAACAACGCTGCAAAATGGGTTCAAGATACCCAAAAAATATGTATAAAAGAATCATTTATCTATAAATGCTCTAAAGTCAGCGACGCTATGTTTTTTTCCTCATTAATGTGTATTTTCTGTAGTGTGTTTTATCAATAAAGGAATAATAAATAAAAATAAATATGTCTGTCTCTTAAGACGAACTCGCAAGAACGACGCTAACCAAAAGACGGGTCGCGAGCGACGGGACGCGACCGATGCCCAAAATTCCTATTCTACGCGGACAAAGTCGCTGTCTCAGCTAGTTAATCGAGCTTCGGAATGAACAATGTACACTTTGAGTACGGTTGGCGGTCGCAGGTCCCCTTTGGCTTTTATGAAACCTGACATATTTTAGGTTTCTTCCAATCCCGACTTTGGCAAAGTATTCGTATGTACGTGTTCTTTAGTATAGGATCTTTCGTCTCTTACGAGCTTTTTTAGCTATGTTTTCGAAATTTTGAGTAGCTTATAAACGAATAAAATTGCGTATAAGTGCGAGGCAAGGGGACATTTCTTCAAAATTATTTACCAAAGCACGGAAAGATGTTTTCAAGACACTCGACAATGGGCGTGGAATCAAAAGTAGGCCAAATATTTTCGGAAAATGTCTTCGAAAAAAAGTTCAAAACGAAGTCATTCGCGAAAGAACGAAAGTGACGGATATTGCTAGCAAAATCGGCAGGATAAAATGGCAATGGGCTGGCCATATTATTGTTGTAGCCGTTACATACTAGATTGGAGACCGCGATTAGGCCAAGGCAGAGTAGGACGACGAGTATCGCGGTGGAACGGGGGCCTGAAGCAAATGGATATGTCGAACTAAAGAGAGGGACGATTGGCATGTTTTTGGAGATGGCTATATCCAGCAGTAGACCGACACCATAAACCGATAATCACCATGAATCTTCATCATCAGATGATTAACCTAATTATTACTTTAATTTTAATAGACATTGCCTTTTTTTCTAGCTGCGAGTAAGTGACGATGATGGATCCACGAATAGTACTCGGAACAGCATCGATCCTTTTCGCGCTGAAAGCGAACCAGGTAACTGGATCGAAATATATTTACACATACAGTAATAAATAAGCTAAGCGCTAGACTGTAAGTTGTAACTCTGTTGTACGTTATTTCTCATGACAGTGGCTACGGAAAGCATGCTGAGAACGGGTCTTTACTACAAAGGAATATTCTGGCCTTCGATAACAAATAGTTTTAAGGTAAGACGGTCGAAACTATTCCAACTTCTGATAAATTGTTCTTTGCAAACTTTTCTTTGGCCTCATTCTCATAAAATTTTATTGTAGGTTTGTAAAGTTGAATCGATTTTTATAAGAGTCATAAAACTGAATATAAACATTCGTACTTGCAGGATGAAACGGTGGAGCTTTCATACCAAAGGTATTCTAGAAGACAAAGGCAAAAGTCACTCATAATGGTCAACGTTGTGGATCTAGTGCTGAAGGTACTTACTTAATAATTACTAACTATTTTGACTTCAACATAAAATGCAAAAGCTTTCCAATTTATGAATAAAGTTAAATATGCATACTTTCGTTCCAGATATCCTTAGCTCTCATTTATACGTTATCGCATCGACACAGATGTAAGTATATTTTAAAATACATTTATGTTAAGTTTTCATTGTACCATTTCCTCAAGAGAAGGAAAAATGTACCCAACGATAAGGAATGTAACCTTTGAGATGGCTAGCGCGTATGCTTTTATTTTTACAGTAGAAGAAGCGACAGACGCCTACAAAATCGCTTGGACGGCCGCGTTCTCTCTGCTAAACGTGTCAATATGCCTTCTGGGCGCTTGGCGCTGCTTCGCCAACAATTACTTGCATTGGGCAGCCGCTGCAACTTGGATACTTCTTATTGCTCAAGGTAAGTAGACTAGTATGGAAGGCAAGGTAAGACACGTACAAAATTCGATTTCATATTATGTACCTATGTAAAAAACCTTTTGTTAGTCGGAAATTATCGGTTTCACTAGTACCTATATGAAGGTCAACATTTTGGATATGCCAATATCGAATTTCAATTCTACTTTATTTAAACTTGGAACTATTGGGAGCGCTAATAATTTGATTGACAGTTTTCTTCCTAATAGGTTTAAGTGGACAAGGCATCGGCTTCCAAGCGCCCGAGAATCAAGTCTGGTATATGCTCTTCATCATATTCGTGCCGTACGCGATGCTGCCGCTGTCTCTGGGTTGGTGCATCGTCATCGGGCTCTTATCGTCCGTGTCGCACGTGCTCGCCACGGCCGTCGATGTTAGGGATATTATGGATAACAATCCCAACGCTGCAAGTTGCCATTTTCTATTGCGTTTTCATGATAGTGTGAAAGTGTGGTGTCGTTCTCCTTCGACCTTCTCTTTTTTGTATCCACAGGCGAAATCGTGTGCCATGCGGTTGTTGATCGCGAACGCGCTTCTATACAGCGCAGTCAACTTCGCCGGAATGTACGCAAAGTATCTGGCGGATTGGGGACAGCGGAAGGCGTTCCTTGAAACCCACCGGTCCATGGTGACGCGGCAGCGGACGCAGAGGGAAAGCGATAGACAGTGGAAACTGTTTCAAAGTGGTACGTTTTTCGCTTTATGTATGCGGTACATTATTAACAAATAACCTTTGGGTTTGTACGTGTCCAAAATAAATACAAACTTAATTAAAGTTTTTTGTAATAATTTACGGGCTACTATTTTTTTTAAAGTATCGTCTGTCTGTGTGTTTAAGTTTTATATAATTAAGAATCGTCTTGCAGTGATACCAGATTTTTTAGCCAAAGAAATATCTAGTCATGTGTCGAAGGTCAAAGGGGAGTTTCAAGAACAACAGTTCAACAATTTATACATCCAGAGGCATGAGAACGTCTCTATTTTGTTCGCCGATATCAAGGGATTTACTGGTACGTCTTGTTTAATTAAAGTATTTAATGAAAATGCATACCTTTTTCTATAACGTACTTATTTTGTACAATTTCAGAATTATCCAGCAAATGCAGTGCTCAAGAACTAGTCAAATTGCTCAACGAATTATTTGCCAGATTCGATAGGTTAGCATCGGTGAGTGAACAATTTTCAAGTTAATTTTTACGTATTACAAAGAAAAGAAAGATAAAGAAAGGTAACGTTTTCAATAAGTTTTTCCTAATGAAATTTATTGAAAAACTATTTTAGATGTTTATATGAATGAAACGTATTTTCGAGTCGTATGCGACGAAGATAAATATTTATCCATCTATCGTCATCGTCTCTAAGCTTTATTTCCCATAATCCAAACTAGTTAGTTTTAGCTGATGATAAATTGAATGCGTTTATATTTATTCTTCGATTTTCTATTTGAGCACTTTGAAGGTCTCGATAAACTATCATGAAATTTATTAAAATCGTACTGCCGGCAGGAGAACCACTGTCTCCGCATCAAGCTGCTGGGCGACTGCTACTTCTGCGTGAGCGGTTTGCCGGAGACGCGCTCCAACCACGCCTACTGCTGCGTCAACATGGGTCTCCACATGATCCGGGCCATTCGCGACGTGCGCTATAACGCCCAGGTGAGGCCCTTTGACGCGATAAAAACGAAACTCACTTCGTCACTCCCGAACTGCCATGTTAGAGTTCGCCGTAAAAGTGTACCAGGAAAAGCGATTTTTTTTTATGACAGGCGTGGTGTTCACTCGATGCAAGGTGAACGCCCAGCCTTATAACGTCTCAAAAAGTATTTTTGGCTTTGGATAGTCGAAAATTCATAGACTAAACTAGTCTGTGGATGATGGTTCGTAAATCGAGCAAAATTTGCGATACACCTACCACCCCGTTTGACAACAGTTTAAATAATATCGGATATATTATAAATTGATTAGAAACATGTGGGACTCAGTGGAGATTTCACTTCAGGTTGATTTGGACATGCGGATAGGGATCCACAGCGGGACTGTTCTCTGCGGCGTACTCGGGCTGCTCAAGTGGCAGTTCGACTTGTGGTCACATGACGTCACACTCGCCAACCACATGGAGAGCGGTGGACTGCCGGGGTAATTTAACAAAAACCTCTAATTACTACCACTACCACTAATAGTGTTAGCTTTATTTATATTATCAAATGTATGTTGTGTTTGTAATTCATTTTTGGATGTCTAGAAGAACTAATGAGAAGTTGTCATAAGGGGTAGATTTTAATGTTGTTTTACTAAAGTTAAATAAATTGACTACTGTTTGGGTTGCGGCTCTCAAATGAACCGTATAAGAGTCAAAAAGCGCACCCACTAGAACGGGGCCGTTGGCTAACGACAGCCGCTTGCCAACAACGTTGTCCAACGTTAAAGGACAAGTGTATAAATATATGCCTAAGAGTGTTTAACAATAGTAATTAACTAATCATAATTATTGTGACAGCCGAGTCCATATCTCTGCGACCACCCTGGAGTGTCTGAACGGAG
Organism: Leptosia nina; assembly: GCA_963661955.1. Lineage (NCBI taxonomy): Eukaryota > Metazoa > Arthropoda > Insecta > Lepidoptera > Pieridae > Leptosia > Leptosia nina. Next base: position 9,207,671 of record CAVLEF010000010.1, on the reverse strand, counting down.
CTTTTGAAGTGGAGTACGGCGATGGACAATCTCGGAATCCTTACCTCCGCGAACTAAACATCGACTCGTTTTTAATTAAAAGCACAGAACGACCCAGACCCACCAGAAATAGATCGAGGGTACTGTAAGTATAACCGGCTCGTGGCGAAATATTATATTTCTTGGAAAGTACTCGGAAAGAAGTATTGCTTAGGTACAGTGTTATCATTTAGAGGATAGTTGGAAGACCTTGCGTCTTTCTCTGCGACTTTCATTGGACTTCTTATTAAAAATATAAATAAAGTGCTGATATTCTGGTTTATGTAATTTGAATAATGCTCAATAACCAGTATTCGGAATGAAAATAATTTTACGAAATTGTTAATTAACTTTGGGGGTAGTTGAGTTTTCTCGGTACAATCACTGAATCGGGGCGAACTGGCTCTTCGCGGCCGTATTACATGTTGAGCTTATTGATATTTTAGATCAAATCCACCACAAGTCTCCAACGGCCATGCCCCGAGACGAACGAGCGGCAGCATCGACGAGGAGTTGACGACCGACTGGACTCCAGAGATGCCGTTTCAGAGTGTACGTTTCAATCCTAAGTTTCTGGTTATATTTCGTCATTGGAATTAATACATATGCTTTAATACTCTCAAGATTTTGTCATTTTTATAGTATTTCAGTAGCGGCACAGGAATGCTGCGGCGATGTCAAATCAGGAAGGGCGATGCCGACCAAGAAATGGAGATGGTTTCTATGTCCGAGGTAAAAAGGTTAAATTATTATAATTTAGAGGACTAAAATATTCCTACCTCGGAGTCGGGACTGTACTAAATTCTGGTCAAATGTCTTCGATTCAGGAGGACGACATAATTAACCATTCCATCGAAGTGAGTAGCAACCGTAAGATGCGATTGGAGCACATGCGTCCCTGGTCGCTCTACTTCCGCGAGGCTTCGCTGGACGCGCAGTTCGGCCAACTCGACGAAAGAACATTTAAATCCAACGTGATGTGCTGTCTGGTGCTATGGCTTTTTATACTCTTCGTGCAGTTTATTATGCACTACAAGTAAGTTAAAGGACTATTTGTACGGTTTGAGTTAGTGCTTCTGTATCACAAAACCGTACATATGTTTTATATTAAATATTTTCTCTTTCAAGCTGTTTGCTGCTCGTGATAGTTTTACTCGTGATGACTATTCCCTTGGCACTCTCGTTCGTTCTGGTGATGGCCGAGGAGTTTCCAGATGCTTTACCGCGTCTCGCCAAGATGTCGGCCGCGCTGAGTGGCAGTCGGATGCGGAGAAACGCGCACATTTGTTGCTTCGTGACGATTATGTCAATATCAAGGTAAACTCATTAAATACGCCGAAATATGCTGTTATTTTTTTAAGTCTTAATTGAAAAAGTAAGTTCTAGCACGTGTTGCGGACAGCGCCATCTTCATATATTCGTTAAAAACTATTATCGATAGGCGATGGGGGTCTCAAAAAATAAATCACTCATTCACTCACTCTGCAAACATTGTACGTTACAGTATTGTATTAACGTCTTTAATAAGAGAAAAGGATCCACATGTTTAACAGCATGTTTGAGTAGCAATTTAATTTGTTTTACTAATACACATAAACAACAATGTTCACAGCACGACAAAACTCTACATTTGTCCAGCTTCTTTTCCAAATGTGGATGGTCTTAATGTTACCAACGGCAACGTGACGGACGAGGCCAAAGTCGGCGAATGCTATAGACCCGAGTACGTCGTGTTTACGTGGATCCTGTGCCTCGTCGCCCTCACCTCTATCCTGAAACTGTACTATCTGATTAAGACCTGTCTGGCCATCGTCAACGTCGCCATGTACTCTGTGCTGTTGTTCGTGTACTACAATGTTTACTACTTCGACACCGTCAACTCCACTGCGTAAGTATGCCTATTTTCTTATTTGCCTTCTGAAGAAATTGTCAAACTTCTCCTAACATTGTATTAAAAAGCTCCTGTCGTCTCAGACAGCTGCCGTTCTACGTCCAAATGATGATCCTGATGGTGATGTTCTTGATAATTGTGGTGTATCACGCGCGACTCGTGGAAGTGACGTCACGATTAGATTTTCTCTGGAAGCTGCAGGCGGAGCACGACCTCAAGGAGATGAAAGAGACGCAGCGAATGAATAGGAATCTTCTCAAACACATTCTGCCCGATCACGTCGTGAACCATTTCCTCAGCAAGGATCGTTGTCCGGATGTAAGATATTAATCGATTATAAGTGTAAATAAACGAAAAATTATTTGATATATTTATTAAGGTATTTTTTTGATTAAAGGAACTCTACTCCCAATGGCGAGACGAAGTGGGCGTCATGTTTGCCGGCATTCCCAACTTTCACGAATTCTACTCGGAGCAGAAGGCCGTGGACTGCATGAGGCTTCTGAATGAAATCATTTGTAATGTACCCATGATGATAAGCAATTTTCTTTTAACGATAAAATGTTTGTTATACGTGTTCTCATCGTTCATTGAAATATTTTTGCAGTTGACTTTGACAAGTTGTTGATGCAGCCCCGATTCAAAAGCATCGAGAAAATAAAGACGATCGGTGCAACGTATATGGCTGCTTCAGGGTTGAATCCGGATCACAAGGTCTGACCATCTATCGATTTCTTAAATCTAGGCAGCGTTACTTGGGTTAGTAACAATTTGACTTAATACAGATGAACTTTTAAGTGAATGTTGTTATATTTTTTTTAGACTGGAGATGATGACTGTGAGCACTTATGCGCCTTAGTTGACTACGCTTTCGCTCTTCGCGACGCTCTGGAAGAGATCAACAAGCACAGCTTCAACAAATTTCGACTTCGAGTAGGTAAGTGCTTTCGCCTGAAGCTTTATTTATTCTTTCTTACCATCTATATATGTAATTTAAAATACACTAAAAGATAGAAAAAAACGTACGTCCTTTCTATTATCAAGGTTATTTTTCACACAGGTATAAGCTGCGGTCCGCTCGTGGGTGGAGTGATTGGCGCTCGGAAGCCTGTCTACGATATCTGGGGAAACACTGTGAATGAGGCTTCGCGGATGGAGTCCACGGGCACCATGGACAGAATCCAAGTCACCAAGTACACTAAACAGGTGAATCTCTTTTGTAAAGTCTTCAAGTCTAGTTTTTGTAAAAAAAACCTTTTCTCGTCTGATTTAAAGTGGCCCAACCTAAATGCCTTCTTTCAATTGTTCAGATGCTAGAGCGCCACGGTTACGGCCTGGAACTTCGCGGAGCTGTAGCGGTGAAGGGCAAGGGCCACATGGAGACGTGGTGGGTGACGTGCTGCCGACGACGCGGTACCGGTGCGCCGCCGCACCCTCCTGCGCCGAGATCCCTCGCTGCGCTCGTGTACACCATGCTGCAAGCGCGTCGACGAATCTATACGCATCCACTCGAAGTTCCAAGTGAGTAGAGTTCCGCCGAATGTAGGTTATTAACGTTAAATTGGATTTATCATGGATTTTATTGGTGTCAAACTATTTAATGTCTTCAGTTTCCACCAATTTGTCGCGAAATCGTACGAAAGTTGAATTCACTAGTGTTGCAAAAATGTTAAAGTAAAAATACATACTGTTCAATGTTAAATTGTTAATGTACACTGAAATTATTGTACAATTGTACGTTACATGTTAGTTACTTACACATCGGGTTGAGTTAATTTTTTAGTTGTGACTACTCAAACATTGATATAAAATATTGTTTAAACATCTCAACGGTTTACAATTATTTTAACTACGGCCCGACGTTCCAAAAAGCATACCGACCCTTGCGACCACCGACACGTTAGTAAATTCAGCAGGGATCAATGGCCAATTCGCTAAATACCAACTTCGATGGAACAGATGCTGCTAGCGTAGCAGTTTTTACCTTGACATTAAACACCCTCCATCGTTGGTCTCCCCGTGACTCCTGCTGTAAAGCATATTAAACGTCGAGCCGTAGTTAAAATATTTTTTAATAAGTTTAACTAATATAAACCGTTAGTGATTTTTTTAAATCTGAACGACACGCGTAAACTACAGACAGTATAAAATATTGTGCTGGAGTGGTCGATAGTCAGTGCTCCGAACAGAAGGTTTGCGTCGCATTCTTAGCGAAATATTTCTAAATTAAAAATCTAGAAGCAAATAAGTGTAATTTTTGGTTATCAATGAAACTACCCTCGTCTTACAGCGAGCAGCGAGAGCACAATAAGGCGTCGCACTGCGCGCCACAATCGACCGACGAATTTAAGAAGAGCCCATACGAGGCACGAGCAGAGCACAAGGCGAGTGACACGTTAATAATTACGAAACCTAATACAAAGTTACTACTTTGACGTGTTCGTTTGTCCAATGGTATCAATGTGTGGCTAAAAATTAACGGGTCGTGGGTTTAATCGCCACCGGGTCCATCGTGTTTGATTTGTAATTTTGGAATTCGTCTGAAAATGTTTGGATATTAAATGGAAATCACTGTCCACAGATAAAAAGTCGTGAAGTTAAAATCACGCGGGTATTTCGCCTTTCATCAATGCTTCTGCCTTCCTCTGTCACAACAAAGGCCGAGATACCCATTCCGCCTTAGCCTCATCCTCTTACAAAATCCTAGTTAAGCCTGATATTCAATATATATGTTGCATGTACACCAAAGAATCCTTTATTTTCAGTAATGGCCTAGACGTAGAACTGGGGATCCGACCACATTCCAGCAGCATGGTGGCGCGTCGTCCCCACATGGCACCGCCGGTGGTCGGCAGCATCTCCGCACCACACACCCCGACGACCCCTCACGATTCCACTACTACCAAAGAAGCGATACCCACGACTACCAAACTAGGATTGGGTGCTCGCTTAAAAGCCGCCAGTTTCTCGTACAAGACCCGACCGAGCCTTCGTTCCTCCAAGGTCGTTAAGGACAAAGAGGGTTCCGGTAATTCCATATCCAACGGTACGCTGGGTTCCTTCAGATTTCGGTCGGTCACGACCGCCTCCTTCTTTCGAAGTCGCAACAAAGAGAGAAGAAAAGAAGTGGGAGAAGATAACGGAGAAGTCGTCAGCACTCGCATGTGAAGAAGTAATTGTACCTGTTACTATGTTTTGTCTGACATTTGACATAACCAGTCAGTTTGGAACGAGGCAAACCTAGCGGCGTCAAAGACTTATCATAAACTGCTTTAAAGCTGTCTTGTAATTGGCTATTAGACTTAAGTATGCAGTTTCTATTATGAGGTATATTTATTGGCGCAGGCGCCGTTTTAAGCATAACAGAGACTTCGGTAGTGTTAAGCGTTTACCCTATAAGTGATTATTGTGCCATTATTTTTAAAGTAACGATAGATTACTTGTTTAGCCAAAGGCCAGAATTTATTTATAATGAAGCTTACTAAGTAACGCGCAAATGCATAAATTTTAATGTATACAATTTGCACAACCCTTAGTATAAGGTTTTATGTTAAAGAGACGCATTGAAGTTAAGGTTGAAAAATAATGAAAGCATGCCAAAAGAAAGAAATAGAAAAACCGGTAACTAGGTACTAAAACGCAGATTTTTCATGTACATATTGTATCTATTTTTTCTGAAATCGAGAGGACAAGAAAACATCTCTTAGTAGGTTTTTTCGACTTAATTTGTTGTAGGAAGTTATGGTGAACAATGTGTGGTAAGTATAGCCTATTAAAATATACCAATCCTTTAGATATAAGAACCGTTTAAAATTCTGTATTTCTAGACGCTCTATCGACTTCCATAAAACCAAATACAGTGATCTCTCTATATTAATATGTAAATAATTGTCAAAGATCTGATATACGTAACGATGTAGTCAATATTTTTAGATTTGTGTAACTGTGTTAGTCCAAAACTTAATTTAATCAAGTGTCAACTTCACGAAGCCAAATATTTAACGCCATATTGAAAATATTGGCAATTGTATCTTTTAAAGAAATTAACCCTTATGTCGTGTTCACTAACGTTATGAGATGATTTTAGCACGAAATTATTCAATGTAATTTTAACTCATATTGACCTAATAAAATGAAAGGTAATCCTAAAAAAAAACAACCCTAAGCTCCACCTATGTCATGTGCTCCCTGTAGTGATTTTCTATTTTTTATTTAATTTCACATAAATTAAAAAAAACTGGACTCAAATTTATTACAAACCCAACAGATACTTCTCTCCAAATTCCAATAAAATGCGATGTAGTTTACACCGCATTTTAGGCGCAGGCAACTCGGCGAATCCCCGCGTAGCGGCGACACACAGGCGACCTTTGAGATGGGCACAAAAATGGCTTAGGTCTTTGAAACTAAGAAATTAATATTGAAAGCAAAAATCCCGACAGCAATTCGAAACTTACCGAGTTAAAAGTATTCTAATCGAGCTTAAAAAGGATTTACGAAAGTATTTTGTCGTCTTCAAAAAATACTTAAAACATTCCTTCCGTTTTCTTTATTACTACGCTACTAATAGCGTTAATAATCGACGTCCATTCCGTCCAGTCCGTCGCTCGGCTCGGTCTCCTGGTTCGAGTCTCTCTGCCTTGGTCGCTGGCGACTGGTCGACGGTGCGTAATGGCTCCAAGGGGGTGTGTGTCGGTGGTATGATATTATGATGAAGAAAATACGTCTGAAAGTACAATTTATGGCGAGGGCTCATCCGCGTAAAGCTGTCCGTGTGCGGCTAGCCTAAACAAACAACTTGCTATATTATAATATGATTTATTTCATTACCGTCCATACAACGCGTTTGTGATGTTAATATAGGGTCCTTATTCTACACAGCCAATGCCAAAGTTCGCGATCACGTTAGATCAATCATTAGATACAATGAATACACAACAAGGTACTATTTTTCGTGTACACACAGTTGTACATTTTCAAATATTGCAACGGTATCAAATACAAATTATACAATTAAACGATTTCGGCATAAATTAGTATTACTTAAAATATAGTTTTCACATTATGCAATACGAATTAATAAGATACTCTAATACTTCACAAGGGTTATAATTCTGCCTAGGCAATAACAGCATTCCACTTTCGAGGGGTTTTTGTATTTTAGGCCATATTAGTAAAATGGAATGTTACTAAACACTTTGTACTATCTTTCTATGCGTTTTCATACAATATTTGTAATGCCGTTCATTGAAATGCTGTACAGGTTAGACATTATACACACGATAAAGGCAAGATATGTATTTACTAACGTAACTATTATCTTTGTTAGACAAAAATCATTTAATATGGCACCTTCTATTATACGAAGAAAACAGATGTACAATACAAAATTGATTTTAGTTACAAAACCCTCGGTCTATTTTAATACTTAATTCAAAATTTTGGTTCAAACATTTCGTTGGACTATACTAAAACAATTAAAATTAATAGGAATTATTCTGATCAATTGTGACGAGATTGCAACATTGGCGTTTGCAGAATTTCAACCCACCTGGAAAGAGAAAGAATACGTAATTTAATTTATAACATATATAATAAAGAATAATATAATAATGTAACTTAATTCAATAAAAATGTGTAACAAAAACTTGCATATAATTTTTTTATTGAGTAATGACAAAGTTTAATTGGCCTATAAAAGAAAAATAACTTTAATTAAAAACAAAAATAAAACATTTTTTAATCTTTGGAGTCGAGTTGCAATATGTACCTATTATAAGTAAAGAGACTGTCAGCTCTGAAGAAGTAGACGTGGCTCCTGTATTGCAGTTTGAAGACGAAATCCTTCTCGATGCCGTCGCTGGGAGAGGGCGCGCTGACACTGTAACTGTTATCAAAACATTTGTAGAGACCACGTTAAGCCCCCTTGCATTAAAACTTGAAAATTGTCAATCGTTACCCCAAAAGCGGCAGCGAAGCGAGCGGCGTGTCGTCTTGCCAACTTTTGTAGAAGAAGAGCGTATACAGCGCGAAGACAACCCACAACTTCTGCCAGCCGTGTGAGTTTTTAAACTTGCGCAGCAGATACCCCGAAAGCTGGCTCTGAAAAACGATCAAATAAACACAATTTCACTATTTAAGTCGTCAATACTGATATCACTTGTTATGTCCGAGCCCTAAACTGTGCCAATACCGTACGCCGTACGCATTTAGCGTAAGAAGTTCATTAGAATTAATGTAAAAATCAAACTGATGCATCGTGCACAGCGAGACACCTGGTGGTAAATAGTTGTAGTCATTTATATTAAAGTAATTAATAAGTTATTAACTCTTTTGCTACCACCAGTAGTAGCCAACAAACTTGCTTAATACAAAAAACATTATTCACATCTTTGTATTAAAACGCTAGTGTGCTTTTCCAGGGCATTAGCTAGGCGATGAATAAGAAGAATTACACATAATATACAATATAAAATGTAAACTCACCCTTAACGCCAGATGCAGGTGGTCGCGGGTTAGCGAAGTGGCTCGGTGCCAGCAGACGTAGCTGAGGGCGTTCGACGTTGAGGCATTTGTGCTGACGTCCGTGTTATCTATAGGGTGTTTATCAGTTAGTTGCACTTTTAGGATTTTAGTTAAAAAACCATTTGTAGGTCTGTAGGGTCGAATAAAATAAATAAATGAAAAAGGAAACAAACAAATAATTTCTAAATCATACCCCATTAAGCAACCTACCTAATACCAACTTAATATTTACCAACCAATTTAAGAACATACTGTCTATAGTTTACGCGAGTAGTACACATTAGTAGACCGACGGTTTTTTAAGTATTACAAATGTACGTGTCAACAAACGACAACAACAAAGTTCTAGTACAAAGAAAAACATTACTACATAAAGGCCTTTGATATCTACGTTGTATTTGTATATTAAACGAGAATGTCGCTGTATAACTGTATTTAAAGCGAATAGTGGTTCATCGATTTTTCCATACGAGTGACCCTTTTAAGTTTTGCGAAATAAACAGACGCACACCGCAATACGATTTACTAATTGGAAAGCAATGTTACCTGCATCGTTGTCGATATGAGTGAGGTTCGTGTCGACCTGCGCGTGCGACTCTTGTGCCGCCTCTATGCTGTCCGACAGAGACTCCCACCACCCGGCGAACTCCACGTCGTTGCTCGTGCTTATCAACACGGAAGAATCGTCATCTGAAAATTACGACGACCCCTTTTAGATATTTATAAAATTTATGAAACATAACTGTAATGTAACAATTAAATGCCAACACAACTTGTTTTGCAAAGATGTTATATATTTTGCTCTACACTTTTTTAAATGATAAAGGAAGACAGACAAGCACGGGTTTCACTTTATGGGAGATGAAATACCTCAGCCACATACGACATCTCTCAAGATGCGCCATCGACCTATTTTGGCCTATATAAATTATACTCTCAAAAGGAATAAAAATATTGAATACTATATTAAAGGAATCTAAGCTAGGACATTGCGTAGGGTTTTTGGACGAAGTATTAAACAATATCAAAATATTCGCTAAACGACACTTACCTAGAATGGTTATGGAGTGAGGCAATTCGCTAGCATCGAGCCTCAATCGGTGCAACGGGAGCACGCTGTGCGCGCGAAATTGACCTCTCGACGACTTCGAAGTTATAAGCAGTAAGTCACTAAACTGCAAGGAAGAAAGAACCTTATTTGTATCTCATTTAGCAATCTTTTTTGCATAACATAATTGGTTATCATCGTCTCCTAACGATGCCATCACACGAGATGGAGAAACATCACGACCATTCTCAAATTAGGATGGCTAGGACTATATTATTAGTAGATACAGACAGTATAAACATCGTAGGTAAAGATTAACGTAGAAATTGACTGAATTTCTCACCAGGAACAGCATCCGTTGCTGGAGTCCTTTCGAAGAATGTTTGTAAACGCAACCCAAACGGACGAATTCGCGCTCCGCGACCAGCAATTTGTCGTAACCTAAAGCATACAGAATTATTAACATAACTAAGATTATCCCTGGGTTTTTCGAATATCTATACTAATATTATAAAACTGAAGTGTTTGTTTGTTTGTTCGAACGGCTTAATCTCGGGTCGAATTAAAAAAAACGAAGGCTTTAGGCTATAGAGACTGCGATCAATAGGAGCGAAGAAACCGTGAACATTTTTTTAAAGTATTCGTCTTTGAGGTCGTGAAAATTTCAATTTAATAAACAACCAAATATTTATAAAAATGATTCCTCTTTCAGTGAAATAAAAAAAAAAAGGCGCGACAATATTTGTCAATCATTCAAAATTAACTGGCAAGAACGATGGGACGCAGACGACGTCGTGGGAAACAGCATTAATTTATAATGGTGGTTCTTTGCAAAAACAAACATTGATGCCCAAGATAATTCGGGCGAAGTCGTGGGTACGGCTTGTTGCCTTATAATAGCCAATTCTCTCACCGACAATGTCCCTCTGCAGCTGGCAAAGCGCCGCGTGGTTCTCCACGTGGCGCAGCTGCGTGAGCGCGAGGCTCGCGGCCTTGCTCGCCAGCTCGTGCGCCGACAGCGCCTGCTGCCCGCACGTCGCCGACCACAGCTCTGTTGGACACAAATCGATTTTAATTAGATACACAACAAACAAATATTAATAATAATTAATTACTTGTTCATAAGGTATATAATATATTAGTTCAACCTATTCCCGTTTTAAACGGTTAAAGAGTTTTATTAATATGTGTGTTCCCGTAAACTAAAAACAGTCTTTAAATGGTAGTTTAACAGTGTAACGATTTAAAACGCGGAATATATTAACTATAACAATAATAACCTTATTTTAAAATTGATTTAACTACGGCCCATTCTCGAACGCTTAAATGGTTAGCAAATGGTGTGTACTGATCACCGGGCCTTTTATTGGTTGCAGCAGCCGTGGTCTCGACGTTACGTCGAGACCACGGTTGCTGCAATAAAACAGAAATGTATCTGCCTTACGACGTAATATATTACCGTGCGTCAGGGTACAGTAGTGTAGCAGTCGGTGCAACGGGCGCAACAGCAGACACGACAGCGGCAGCGGGGACGAGTGATCGAAGGCGCTCGCCTCCCTGGAGGCTGCGCCACCTCGCCTCCTCGCGCTCTCCACTAGCGCCACCAAAGTGCCCGCTTGCTCAGTGTACTCAGCGTACGCCTGCCAATTTTAAGTTACTAGCGTGAACGGATGAGCTCCGTGTCACAGCTAAAGAAATGCAGAAATCTACAGACTGAACCGCAACGCGGATTCACTTTGCAACTATTTTCATCTATTAACCGTGGTTCGTTACCCACTTAACCTCCGGATTTTCTAGGCGATTTAGACTTCGTTCGGAAGCGATCCCGTTAAACTATGTACGAAGAAAACTCAACACTTACGTCGTACGTATTCGATAAGTAGTCAAAGAGTAGGTCGGCTATCCTCCGGTACTCCGGTTCTTCGTTATCTGAAAATATTAAAATGCACACCACGTTAATTAAGTAATTCTAATGGCAAACGCGGGGTATCATTGAAAATCGTCGTTGTTGTTGGCGGCCTACTTTCAGGTACAACAAAAGCTGAGTAGTTATTTCATGATATTTTTGTATGTGGAATAAATGATTTCATTCAGGAAATTTTATAGAAATAAGAAGCCGGAATAGAACGTCTCTTGATACAATACTATTTAACAATAATACTAATATAAGTCTCAATACGAAACAGAATTATATACCATGTTGTCGAGAAGACGACGCTAAAGCCCTGTCGAGTCTCGCCAAAAGCGCTCCAGCGGGCAAAGCCAGGGGCTCCAAAGCGAGACAGGCCTTCGCTAGGGCTGCAGCTTCGGGACCCGACGAAGCGGTTCGGCCGATAGAACCGACACGCTTCGACCACGTCTGAAAGAAAAGCATCGTAATATACTAAAGCTATTTGGCTCTACCGTTAGTACCGTTATCACATTCAAGGTACACGTTTACATCTGCGGAGCAAAAGGTATATACTAAAGAGCGCAATTGTCAAACGCAAAAAACCCTAAGACACAAAATACATAACAGCTTTGATTACAGTTTAATGAAATATTAGAAACACAAGGGACACAAACGAAGAAAATATTGTTCCCGTTAGTTTCATTAGCACTTACCACGGTAAGAAGTTCCAAGTCCCGCTTGTAGGTCCTCTCGGTCATCAGCAGCTCCTTGGCCACGTAGTACGTCACGTCGCCCGCCTTGCGCTTACACGTCATGTCGCCCAAGGTCACGCGCGAGGACAGACTGGACGAAAATAAATAATCACTCACATAGAGATGAACAAGGCCAACCTTATCCATCTTACCTCACCACAGAGGCGATGGCCAAACTGGTTCAACTTTTGCTTCGTAATTGGAAATAAAGGTCACAAAACCAACAACGCGCGTTGATCTTGTTCGGAATAAGAAAACACTAAACTACCCCCGGATATTAATATTTTATTTGAAGATATGAGATACATAGTCTTTACGAATGCAGTAGTTGCTCTCCAAAACTTTTCTTACAACGCGTTTCGGTCCAAAGGAAGAACAGAGTAGTACTCGTACGTTGGCTTACCTATTATTGTTCCGCCTACTAATCGTGTCTCCGGCGTCGCTTTCGCCTCCGCTCAGAACGTCCATACTCGTAGATTCGGATACTATGTTCACTGTAACAACGAATTTATTAATTAGACATAGAATATAAAGGTTATACCAAATTAAGTCTGTTATGCACTAGCTCGTTGTCGATTCAGTCTCATGTTTCTTGTAAATCGTACCTCAGCATTTCTACTTTGCATAATTTCTTAATAACTTACATCTAGAGATGTCCATAGACGGAGTGTGGACAATCCTGAAATACCTGTATATATCACTTTACCCAGGCCTTACTCTTTTGAGTGTGTTTTCTTTAACTATGTCCCTGAAAGACTTCGATAGAGATATAGATAGCTCACCTTGCACGTTCCCATTGATGAAGTCGACATTGTGGTTGACGAGGTCGCTGTCGCGATCCCCGTTAGCGTTATGGTCCGTCCTGATCCTGTTCGCGTGGCCGTCGGTCAGGCGCCTCTCGAGCGGCGTGGACGCGTGGAGGGGGGGTCCAGAGGGGACGGCCTCCGCGCTAGGAGACATACACAAACTCGCCGATGACACCGTGTGATCTTCCGGCGACGTTACATCTGCATAAAAACATATCTTTTTGATAGCTGAAGCTAAAAGTTGTCGTGACAAATGCTGATAAAATAACATAACTTTGTACCGTGCACAAATAAAATAATGTAACAATAAGCATTACGTCCAACGAAATTAAAAGCGTCTAAAACTATAAATGTCAGTCATGCATTAGTAAAACCTGTAAGAGGAAACAAAACATATAAAACCTGGAAGGAAAACACAATAGAGAAAAAAAGTTTAAAAGGATCGACCTACATACAATATTTGAACTGATGGACTTACATATTATCCGAGCTGCATATTTATCGAGGGTTGACAGAAAAAGTAGAAAAAGGCGAATTCGTTAAGGTTTTATTTATTGGTAACTAGCCCCGACCCCGAGGGTAGTGTATCGCAGGGTGCCGTACGCTTACATATAAATTCAAAAAACGAAATATACAATAACATCCCGATCCCTCAAAACGATACAACTAAGTGTCACATTACGCTACGGGGATTGTCATTCTCCATCGAAAAGTCGAAATACTTAAAACTATTCGATTTGTTGATGTATTGCGCTAACTACCTTCGCGACTAACTAATTTCGATCGGCTTACGCTGCTTCGCAAATTAGGAAGGATTGACGACATCGTCAAGCGTATTCTAACGCTGCAAGTGCGAACACCGCTCATAGCTCGATTTCAAATGAAACGGTCGACGATCTATTCTTCGCTTTCGCAGCTCCGACAATTTTTAGCTTTAGAATAAAATTGACGACAATCCATTAAGTAAATCCGAACTACACGCTTAATCTTAAAATTGCTTCAGACACACGACTCAACAATTCATAATGGAACCTGCGGTCAATTAGTGGATCGAGAATAAACAATTTGACACGAGATCATTGAAAAACGAGGAGTAATGCGATATTGAAGTCCACAATTAACCGCCAGTTGCAGCACTATAATAACAAACCAATTTGACTACTGTGTCTAATAAATACCCAACCATATTATATTTGTAATTAGAGTTAAGGTTCGAAGGGAATTTTTGGGCGCGTCGAGGCACCGTCCTCGCAGCAGGCACCAAAAATGTCCTAAGAATACGCACATTATATCTAGTAATATCGATTACAGAATGCCCACTATGCCAACCTTAATACCGCTATATGCCACCAAAAAAGATAACCCTTTCTAAGGTAAAAATTAAGGTATTAAAAAAAAGGTTTAAACCGCGAAATGTATTCGCTACGCTACGCTAGCGCCATCTGTTCCGTCGTAGATGGTGTTTGGGTATGGATTTGGATGGTTTTAAGTAGCAGTTTTCACATTGACATTAGGGACGTCCACCATATACAGTACCCCGTGACGTCTGCTGTTGCAAAGCAGCCGAAAAACAAGCCATTGTTAAAATAATTTGAAAACAAGTTAAACATATACATTTGGCGGTTTTCACCTTTGAAGATCTTTTATTTAAGTGTGTACTACTGGCGTAAACTGCCGACAGTACAGTTTAGGGTATTCTAAATCAGTAGGTAATTGAGGACGTGGCATAGCGTGCCGAGATCTAAAAGAGAATTAATGTGAAACAATGTATTATTAAAAGTTTTCAATTCAAAAGACTTTTAACTAATTAAGACATTAATTAAAAGTCTTTCTCGTCAACAATAGAGCGTTTTGTAAACATCGCATACGATTCGAAAAAGAATTCTTTCGCCCTTCTTCTAAAGCGTCTGTTATCAGTTCCTTGCGTTATTACGAGTAGAGGATATTAATAGTGGGGAGCGCATCTTAAATACTGTACCAAAATAGAAGACAAACAATCAAAATGGCCGGAAACTTACAAAGTGCTGGCGAAATCATTTTTTCACGCTGTGAAACTATTTTAGCGCTCTTTCATTTTATATTAACGAATAAACATTACCTTGTTCATATGTTTTATGTGGCTTTTCGAGTAATTGAAATGAATCATAATGTTTCTTTCTAAATTACGTTTTTATCTATGGTGTCAATTTTGTAAACAATACGCGTCATAAAAATTATGAAAGCTTAGTCTAGGATTGGAAAAAGTCTTAATGACGAAGAAACACAAGAATGTGTGTCTTTTTTAATACAGTGATCCAAATGTTGATAGATTACATCCAAATCGAGTATTTTAACACATTCTTCAAAAACGAATTAGTCACATAACCAGAACCCTCGTCGAGTTTAAAGTCGTACGAACTAATGTAAGGAATATTTTGAGCACTTTTTGGCACGTTCCGTTAACATCTAAAAGTAAAGTACGCTACGTTTGAGCTATTATTGGTACAGAACAGAATCTCTTCGTCTTAACCAAAGTAAATCACAGCCATAATAGTTCTAAGACACACATATAATATAAATAGAAAATCAACCGATGGGAGTATAGAGGCGGAACGACACACGCAACATTTGGCACTGTCCTAGTCTTTTCTCGTGCGTTGGTTTCGAAGTATTTGCTAAAAATTACGATCGAACGATTGGCACAAAACAACGGAGATGACAGCGATTAATTCATTGTGTGAAACCACTCTCGTAGCCACGAGTGGTGAATCCTAACGAGCTAAGTGAAGTTTTAACGTTGGATTATAATCGTCGTTAGCCGGGAATTTATTCTAATTACTACGGTAAGATAAAATGTAGGTAAATATTTATGAATAACAAGTGTAATAGAGTTGAATTACTTAAAATTAAAAGTTTGTACAAGGCCCGAGTACCTAATAAGGGATTAACGCTCAATAGGGAGTTCGCGATGACGGGTCGCGTTTCTAGTCGCGTTCTTCGTCGGAACACAGCGGGGGAGGCAAAGTGGAAACGTCGAATTTCTGCTCGGGGCTATCGCTGGAAGCCTGCGAGTCCACGTAGTGGCTGGAATAGAAGCGCTCGACGTTGTTTAAGCTGAAGCGCTGGTCGAGGTCTCGAGCGAAACGGTCTTCGCCGACTTCGCCGCTTCCTACGTCGCGATCGAACTGAGGATAACACTCCTGCGTTTCGAACAGTTCCCCCTCCCCGTACCGCTCCGGATACGGACTACCTCTGTACGCCTCGTAGTCGTCCTTCTCGAGCGGCAGCTCCGTGTCCGAATAGGCGACCGATTCCCCGCGCTCGAATTGGTAACTGGACGATTTATTCATCTTAGGAGCTCTCTTTATCGTGTCGATAGGGTACGCGTAGTCGTCGGAGTCTTCCCTGTCGCTCTGGTCTTCGTAATAGGACCTAGGCTGACGCTGGCCGGACGATTCACCGATCGCTTTTTCGTCCGCTCGATAGCCGCCGCACGATTTGACTCTTTTCAGGGAAGACTGCCGACTGCTCTTGTTCGAGTACGACGTCCTCGGCGGACTGTCTTCCGGGACGAAAGGCGGTTCCTGGGAATCGAGGTACGGGTGACGCAGTCGTCCCAATCTGTCGAACCTGGGAAAGCCCATTTCGTCTTCGTCCGCGGAAGATCCGAAGCCTTGAAACTGCACCGGCGCAATGTTAACGGAGAAGTTTTGTTCGTAAGCGGAGGTCTTGTAATCGACGTACTCGTGCTGCGCTTCGTCGTCGGAGCAGCTAACCTCGTGCGCGTCGGCCTTGGACATTTCCGAGGAGCCGGATTCCACTTCGGGGACGTAGCTGTCCGAGCACTCCGAGCTATCCATCCTCCGGAATGTGTCGTCGACCGCCAGGAATGTTCCACTCTTAAACTTGTCGCTCTCCGAGGAGCATTGACTTTTCGTGGAATCTTCCTCTAACACGTCCTGTATTTTTTCTTGCCTTCTGCGAGCGGTCGTCACCTGTTTCTTCCGCCTGAACGTTTTCATTCTTTCCCGAGGATCTCTGATGACGTCCAGAGAACTGTCGGTGTCGTTTCCGCTCGGCGGACTTTTGAGCGAAATATTTCTGACGAGCAACGTCTTTTTAACTGGAGCTTTCAGCGGTTGTATCGGAGGAGATTCAGAACTAAGACTGCTGGAGTAATAAGGGGAACACCTGGAGAGAGGAGTTTTACCGGACCGTTCGGTGGATTTTTTTTCCTTGAAGTCTCTGTGGATGGGAGGCAAATCAGGTACGGCTATCACGGGGAGGTCGGCTGCGCTCAAATAGTGCTCGTGGAAAGACCAACTTTTAGGTTTGCTGCGATATTGCTGGGAAGTTTTATACTCTTTTATCTGGTTTTTCGATAGCGTCTTGTCGTCGTAACTGGCATGTTTGGCCAAGGGTTTATACTCGGATCTCGCGAACTGACCGCCCGATTCTTCATGAATAATGTTGGAAAATTCTTGGCTTTGATAGCGTTCAGTGTGCTTTTCTTCTTGACTGTACAATTGAGAAGGAATATCGATATCGATTTCGGGTTGTGAACTTCCATAATAAGGTTTAAAGCCGCCGTCCTCGCTTTGGCATCTCAGAGTTGGACGCGTCTGCCTTTGAGAATGTTCTTCGCAGCTGAGGCTTTTAGATGCGGTTTTGAGGTAACGATCTTGTGATAGGTCATAAGATGAAGGGTAGCCTTTGAGTCTTTGGTCGATTCTAAAAATTCCATTCGCGTGTCTTTGGAGACTACTCAAAGAGCTAGAACTTGATTTATCCGACCTGTCACTGCAACTAATTGATGAAGACTTTTCAGGTTTAGCAGAACTCGTTGATAAATATCTAGTAAAAGTTGGTTTTGTGCCTTCGTCTATATCTTGAATATCTCTAGTTGGAGATAGTTTATCATCATCTATCATATCCAGTTCAAGGTCTTCGTCGATGCTGGGCTCTCTGATGATAATTGTTTCAGGTTTAGTGCAGGCCAATGGTTCTACACCCGTCTGGTCTTCACGAGCCGTAGCGACAAGAGTGTGACTCGTACTCGCAGACCACTCTGATATAGATTGGGCCAGTGTCAAAGTACTGTCACTCTTTGTTCCAGAACTACTATCCATTCCCTTTTTAGATATGTTAGTATCAGAGCTGCAAAGCTTGTCATATTTTATATTATTCTCTGAACTTTTCTCGAGACTACTGCTTTTGGAACTTATTTCAGTTTGTGATCCAACTTTTTGTTCTAATTTCTTACTCGGGTGTGATGCGGTAAACGATTTAGGAGTTGTGTTGTCAGATTTTTCACTTTTTGGTATTGAAACTGCTGAAATACTTTCAGATGCAGATAAATTTGCATATTGGCGAACAGTATTAGTTCCAGTCGACCATTCAGAAATACTGAGGCATATAGAGGTATCTTCAGAATGAGAGCTGTGAGTACATTTTTTTTTAGGTACGCCTATTTTCACTGTGCCATCCAAATCCGTGCCAAAGGAACTAGTCTCTTCTTCAGAATGACTGCTGTGACTGCAACGTTTACAAGCTCCCGCACTACTAATACTTAATTTAGCAAGTGCACGAACTGTATCATCGGCGTTAGTCTGCGACAGAAGATCGTCTATAGAAGTATCGGAATTATTCGACCCGCAAGAAATTTTCGCGCCACTAAGTTGGGAGAATCCTTTGTCGAAATCTGGTGATAAGCTTTTGCTGTCAACACCAAATACATCATCCGTGTAAGCATGTTCGTCTTCGTATATGGGACTATGGTTCGTTGGAGATTTTTGTGGCTGGCTCATAATAACCTTATCTTCAATATTGCTTTTATTAGCAAATGACTTGTGATCTGTGCTGATGCAACAAGATCCGACGTCACCCATAAAACAAGTAGCTTTCGTTATTGTGCCGCTTAAACAGGACTTATCATAGTTCGGTATCGCCCCTTTGGTCGTCGGACATCCCTGTTCCGGATCATCTAACGGTTCAACCATGTACCCGGACTTATCATAAGGAATAATTTGAGTCTTATTTGGAACGTCCAATGTTGGCTCTGGAGATTTGTCAGACTTAGACTCTTGGACGTCCCTCTCTAATTCATCATCGTTATTCAAGGTATCACTGTCATCATCTGATCCCAGGTGTGCTTTAGAACTTTCCGACTGAAGAGTTACCTTAGTCGCTTGTTCTGGTTCATTGCTCATGTAATAAACTTGAACTTTTTCTACAATGGGACTTTTTAAGACTCCTTCACTAGAAGGGAGAGAAGGTACTTCATCCATGTCACTAGACCTTTGTCTCGTTACCTCGGGGAGTTCATTTTGCCTTTGTCCTGTTTGTGGTGGTAGATCAGGTAATGGCCAGTCCTCAGAATCTTGGCTTTCACTAGCAGAAGATTGTTTTGATGGTGGTATAGCACTTGACTTTTTTTTAATAGGGTGGTTCCCAGTTTTACCTTGAATTGAGGGGTCCTCATACTTTTTCGACTTCTCCTTTTCTTTCTTAGATTCGGTGTACATTTCGCTTATTTTGCTTTGATCAATAGGAATGTCTGGCATTTCTGCTGATGTTCTTCTATCGGTATCTGAAATATATGCGACGTTAGCGTTACTAGGAGGATCGGAACTGAGGCTAGCTTGGTGATCGCTTGAATTTAGCGATTCTTCATTAATGCTTTCTGATCTCGAGCAGGCCTTTGTTGAATCCTCATCAGCGCTTGTTTTTTCAGAAGCTGTGCTACGTTCAGATATTCTGGATAAAGTTCGTCCAAAATTTTGACCGTATCCAATCACGACATCAGAACTAGTAGAAGAAGTAGCTGGATATAGAAAATTAACAGGAAAATCGTTCAAATCATCTGTAAAATCGGCATCTGTAGAGTCTTTTGATGTATTTGCAGATAGAGGAGGGTTTTTAGCAAAAGTTTGAAAGTCATCTAGTATTCTTTGATTTCCATAATCAAACATGTCTTTGTTGAGATTTAAGCTTTCATAGCCCTCATGATCTTGAGGTATCCAAGCCTCTTCGATGCTTGTACTATTCTCACTTCCCGAAGCACCAAAGAAAGGCCGCCAAGTCGGTTTTAATTCTTCCCCTCTTCTATACGCTTCACCTAAAGAACCAGAAGTAGACTCGGTAGTTTCAAACGATCCTCTGGACTCGACGCTCAGAGAGCCCCGTGAATCCATACTTGATTTCGATGAACTTTTCTGTTCATCAAGGCGACATTTTCTACGGGATGAGGAATCGTCGACACTCAGCGAACCTTTGGAGGGTGTCGTGGTGGTCGTGTCAATACTAGATTTAGAAGAACTTTTTTGATCGGTATCTTTCAGAGCCCTCTTTTTCATTATCTCGCGCTCAAACGACGATGTTATTACATTTCCGTCATCATCAAAATCAATCGTAGTATTTTGATCCTCTTGAGAAATAGTAATAGCAATTTTAGTTTTCTTAACGGTTCTTTCTAATTCCTTCTTTATTTCAGAATCTTTAGATGCTGCAGACTGACTAGATTCTGATTCCTCAATAACACATTTACCAATCTTATCTAAGCCACTTTTTCTGATACTAGGTCTTGTCAGTTGTTCTACGGTTTTATCTAAGCTCTCTGAACTGGATTCAGAATCTGTGGGTGCTTTTTGAGAATCAACTGGCCCCTGCTTCTCTAATGTGGGTGTCGGCGATTTTCTCGTCCCAAACTTAGAAGGACTCCGCGGGCTTTCAATGCGACCCAGTTCCGGGACAGGAGAGGGAGATTTCGAGTTCGACTTGGAATGCTCACTGGAGAACGTATGTTGTGACAGCAGATGTTCTTCACCATATTCCATTGCTTGTTTGAGTTCCTCTAAGCACTCTCGATCTTTTTTATTGAGCTTCTCGATATCTTGAGATATACCTAAAGGCCTAGCGATCGAACAACTGACACTCGATTCATCATCAATTGAGCTGCCCTTAATATTTGCACTAGATGGACTTATATCTTTTTCTATACTAGTCCACGAAGTCGACTCGGAACTCCTAGATCGCTCGGCGCTTAACTTTAATAGTTCACTTCGTTTTGATCTCGCTGTCAATAAAGTTCTCTGTTCATTTCTCTGCTCAGTAGGTGAAATATCATTTGTACTTCCTGAACTACCCGTTTGGTCACCAGACTCAGATTTATGCACCGATTTCGATACGCTCGAATCGATAAATGGAATATTTTCAACAGTAGGGCTATTTTCTTGAGGTGGAGTGACGATAATTTTATTCTTATTTTTAAATTTAAGAGATAAATCGATTTTAGTCGAATTTTCCTTTAATTGGCTAGCATTATCCAAATCGTTATCAGGGATTTGTGACATATTTTCATGTTTTAGAAATTCAATTAAACTAGCTGAAGATTCGTCGAATGTGCTTTGCGGTTCTAAAGCTTTTCCGCTTTTACTTGCATCCGATAAGAGAATATCCGTTTCCGTGGTATATTCATCATAATCGACCGTCATCCAAGAACCTGTATCATCGCTCCTTCCACGACACAACTTCGCCTTTTTATCTTTGATCGTTTGATCTTGATCAGAAGAACTATCAGCATCTATATATGGCAACGACAAGCCTAACATATTACTTTCATCAGACATCTTCAACTCGCTGACTTCGGTCAATGATTCTTCTTCGCTTGTCAATCGTGTAACTTCCGGTTTCTTCCCTGTAAATAAGCTGTGAACATCTTTGTCACTTTTGCTTTCGCGGAGTTCATGTTGGCGTTGTTTGTTATAAATTTCGATTTTTCTTCGTTCCATTATAACAGTCTGAGTATCATTTTCGATGACAGTGTTTTGTGAATTTGTAAGCCAGGAATCATCCTCTGTTTTTTCCTTGTAGCTGTGAGAAGGCGATAAGTCTCTTTCACCGTCTTTGTTTACAACGAAGTCTTCTTCGTTGACTGCAGAGTGAACATCAACTTTAACGATCTCCTGTTTATAATGCTTATTCGCATTAACAACACTGGGCTCGGATTGAATGAGCGTGGAAGGTGTAACGTAGTTTCTATCCAAACTTTTTGATTTTATTTTGGCTTCGAGGTGGGTCTCAACCTTACGATCCAAACTTTTCGATTTAACACTAGGATGTACTTTCTGATAAACTACTTTACCCTCTATCTGTTGTTTTATTTCTTGTTTTTTGGATAAGGTTTTCGGAGACTTAGTCAACGCCGCAATTTCGTCAAACTTATCCTCTAGTGATTGACTGTTTTTGTCATCCATACTTTTATTTATTTTATTGCTAGTATTTGTCGCTTTCTGATCTTCGAAGCTCCTACTTATTTTTCCACCCAATTTGTTATCAAGTTTCTTCGGAGACTTCGCTATAAAGACATGGTCTTCGGCTTTACTGTTTATTTTTGTTTCTATAATAATCTTATCGCCTTCTGTTTTTACTAGTATTTTGTCTTCAGGAGTAGGAAAAGGAGGCAAAGTATCTTTAACGGGACTGATAAGCGTTTTTGTTTGCTTTAAAGCAGCTTCAAATAACATTTGTTGTTTTTCCTTTCTTTTAGCGATTTCAGTATCACTGTCCTCTTGAGACTTCGTTCGTTCTTTACTGGCAACTCTCTTGACCTCCATTTTTTCAAGCGACTTAGACTTTTCTTTCGTTGATTTTTTTAATCGTTTGCTCAAGTTCTTGGCTTTTAGCTCGAACCATATCTAACGGAGGAACTGTCAGGAAGTCTGGACGTTCTTTAAGAGAAGACGGCAGCGACTTTTGGGTTTGTAAAGCTTTTATCTTGGTAGCATTGGTGTCTAGAGAGCCAGCCTTATTAAGTTTGCTGCCTATCTTTTGCCTTTCTTCAGGTTTTGGTTTTAAAGTTAACTTTTTCTTGTCTTTACGTTTGATTCTTTCTATATCTGGTACAATTTGATCTTCACTTAAATCTGATAGTTTCCGTATACTACCTCTAGGAGAATTTAAAGATGACGTAGGTGACCTAGAAGGGGACTTTGATAACGGAGAACGCGATATCGGTGATGGGTTAATCGGAGACCGTGTGGGCGACTTGCCTTGATATTTGATTTTGTTCAAGTCATGTTGTCGTTTGAAGGACCTAGGCCTCCTTTGTTCCACTAAACTTTCTAAAAGCTGCATTTCTTCGTTATCTATTGAAACTGACTTCAATTTCGTCACTTGAGCACTCGCACATTCTTCCTCCTCTACATTCTCTATGGACTCCTCCTTAACGGGTGTGATTTTTGAAATTCTTTCTTCGATGAGAGGTTTTTCCTCCAAGATTTCGCCTTCTTCATTCACATCTTCAACTGTGTCATCTTTAGACGAAAACGCATTCATCGGAGGGAGTCGATGTAATTGAATGACTGGCGTATCTAAACTTTTAGCTCGTCTACTTGCCGTTGGAGAATCTTGGGTGGCTTTCTGACGCTGCAACGAAAAAACAGATCCCTCCGAAAGATTTAATCTGGCATGAGCAAAAAGAATTGGCGTTCCCCCACCTTTTCTTAACATCGGTGAAATTAATTCATCGCGAAGGCTCTTTTTAATATCCAGCTTGTTTAAGTCTTTTTTTACAGATTGAAAGGATTCTAACTTTTCTTCACTTGGAATAGGCACTCCAGTTACTTTTTGAATCTCCATGTCAGCTAAATGCTCGTCGTCCGATTTCAGAAACTCGGTACTTTCCAAAATGGGAGAAGGAATATTTTCATTGTATTCCCAAGTGGAACTTTCTTTACTGACTTGTTTTATTTCAGGAGTTTTCATTATAATGTCGTCTTCAGAGCTTGGAATTGAAATCGATCGTTCCGAAATGCGCCTTAACTCTGTAGCATTAGTAGAAGTGTTATCTAAAATTTGTGGGTTATACTTTGCTTCGAGTTCAGCTAATTTTCTACACTGAGGTGGGGAACCTTCGATTTCTGTGGAACTCATAGTCTGTCCCCTATGCCAAGCCCCCGATGTGATTTTATCGTATTCTAATTGCAAAATAGGTTCTAAATCCTTCCGCGATTGAGGTGGTGAGAATTCTAGTTTAGGCGCAGCTTCTGTTGTCCCAAAAACATCATCGGAATCCACACTTTCATCGTCCGATGAAAAAGAGGTAATTCTAATCTTGTTATTGGTTTTGTTTCTTATTTTACCACCAACCGCTTTTTTCCCGGAGCCTCTCGGCTTATTGGCCCTTTTGGAAGACAATTTCTCCGATTTAGATTTTATATCAGCTCTCAACTTTTCAGATGCCGATAAGGGTTTCGGGTCTTTGCATATTGGCGGTTGCGTGAGGTTTCTTCCGTTAATAGCGAATTTAATATCATGCGAATATTGCTGATCCTGCCTCATACTGTCTGTCTTAGAACTGGTAGCGGAGTCGCTTTCAATCTGACTTAGTTTCGAATTTAATGTTTCCAGCAAAGCAGAATCCAAACATTTAGAAATGTCTCTTTTTGGACTGGGTAAATGTTGCATTTTCGCAGTTTTATCAACTTCTAATGTTATCGGATCTATCTTGGATAAATCAATATTTTGAGTAAATAAGAAATCTCTATTTTCGACATCTAGGAATTTCATACTATGATCAGTTTGTATACTATTCCTTGGCGATTTGGGTGATTTAGGGGATTTGGGAGACTTTGGCGATTTAGGCGACTTGGGCGATTTTGGAGACTTCGGTGATTTAGGCGATTTTGGCGAACGTGGCGATTTCGGATGATCGTGATACCTGCAGCGTGGTATCGCATTCACAATGTGACGACTGTTTTGCGGAGG
Organism: Leptosia nina; assembly: GCA_963661955.1. Classification (NCBI taxonomy): domain Eukaryota; kingdom Metazoa; phylum Arthropoda; class Insecta; order Lepidoptera; family Pieridae; genus Leptosia; species Leptosia nina. The sequence continues at coordinate 9,182,995 of CAVLEF010000010.1, read as the reverse complement.
TAATGTAATAATATCTGGAGGCTGGATTGTATCGTTAATAGGGGACGGGGCAGTGCCATTCATGATGTGTCTTTTGTGCAAAACATACGGAATATCATAGCTGTCCTCAACTTTTTTCGTGTCATTAAATCCAGCTTTAAAATCATCGAACTCCTTAAAGTAGTTTTTGGGTAAATCAAAACACGGTCGCTGATCTGGGTACCTGGATGGCAATTCGAAATGAGATCGTTTCGTCGCAATTGGCGGAGCGCTAGGAATTTGACGGAAAATATAGTCTTCGTCGCTAGACTCGGCGGGAGTGAGATCGATAGACTTTTGATGCATCAATACGTGTCTACGCGAATTGACGCTGCTGAAACGAGGTCTATTTGCTAAACTATTGGGATCACTTTTAGTTCTTTCGACCGTAGGGTGAATGTATGGCGCAGCGTTGTCAGCGAGTCTACTGCTCGAGCTAGTGTCTAGAATAAGTTTGGGATTGTACTCATCGAAGTGCGTCTTAGCCATTAGTTCTTCTTTTAAATTCTCTTTACGAACAATATGCGTATGGACTTTTCCCCGCATAGTTTTATCGAACTCTGATTGCAATATCGGGGCTGTTTCAGCGTGCGCGGCCGCTTTCGCTCTGCTTTTAGCGTATTCGATGCTGTCCATTGCTGGTAAAATTCTAACATTTACTTCGGATTCGTTCGACGACTCTTTTACAAGATGGCAAGGTGGGTTCTCCTTGCTCGTGGAGCGCGTCAACGATTCAATCTTATCCTTATCGAAACTAAAGATGGTGTCAGACGATCGACGTCTCTGATAGTTTTGTATCTTAGCCGCTCTTTTATTGTCGATTTCCGTGTCCAAGCCGGCAATTTTTTCAGGCCAAATGTGAGTAGTTCGACCGTGTAGGTCCTCTTCTTCCGTCGACACGTCGTCCATTTTCTTCGGTGGACTTAAATCGGAATAACCTCCATACTGATCGAGTTCCACGTGTTGCAGACTGGCAGAATGCATGGGAGAGTGGTCTTTATGCTTATTATTACTAGGGAAAGTCGAGTACGGAGTAGGAATGTGGTAATAATTTGGCAGTGTACCTATATTGGCGATAAGATTTTCGTGAGATTTATCGACAAGCGTTCTTTCATTGTATTCGGGCTTTTCCATGCCAATAAAAGTAGATTGGGCGTCGTAGAATTCTTTACCGGAATCCGGACTCGACGAAGGCGAGACAGGTTCGAACGGGTCTATGTACGCGGCCTGTACGCTCGTTATACTGCGACGTCTAACGCTCACGTCTTCCGTGTCGTACAAATTCTTTTTGCAATCGTAATAGTCCGATTTGGAATCCTGACTAGACGTCCGCGATCCCGATCTATCTGAACTTTTACTCTTTATCGTGTCCCGGGACTTTTTGCTGTCCGTGTGGTACACGCTGTCGCGCGATTTCTTACTTGATTCGGCGCTGCTTTTAGATATTTTAGAGTCGTAAATATCACTGCGAGATTCTTGACTGGAAGTTCTAGAGCCGAGAACGCGTTTAATCTCTTTGTAGAAGTTACCATCGGATCGAACCGACAGTTTCTCACGAGGGAGAACGCGCGGGTCGTCCGCCAAAAATGGATCTATAGGCAAGTCATTATCGCTTTTATACTTAAGAGCGGCCGCCGTCAGATTGGGATCTTCGGCCATAGACAACGAACCGTCGTCGTCCGACGGCAGCTCGTTGCCGGAATCGAGTGAACACGAACGCGTGCGGCCCTCCGCGGAGCGCCGACGGATTCGTGCATACCGTCCTGAGCCTTCGTCGTCCGACCGCTCGATAACTTCATAGCTGTCGTGCGAGATATCGTCTTGCGAGCCCGCACGAAGGGCGGGCAAATCGAGGCGAGGGTCGCTTATGGCGCCAGGAAAACTCGAAGAATACGCGCGGCCGAGAGAACCGCGCGAATCGATAGACGTTTGGAACGAGAGGGCGAAGGCTCGGGCGTCGTACCTCGTGACGGGCGAGTCGACGCGTCGAGCGCAGTACGCGTCGAGGTCGGCGAGCATACTGCGCGTGTCGCGCTTGGAGCGACCGGCTTCGTCGAAGCTGAAGTCTCGCAGGTTGCGGCAACTGGCGCTGCGTCTCCAGACGAGGCGGGCGGGCGCAGCGTCGAGCTCGTCGCGTTCCTCGATGGGCAGCGAGCCACCCGAGCGGGAAGAGCGCACGGAAGGGCACGCCGAGTAGATGTTGGTTTGCGACAACTCGAACTCGAGCCGCTCGGATGACTCGCTGAAGCTAGAGCGGTGTTTGGCACGGACGAAGTCCGGGTAAAGGCTAGAGGGGGGGGAGCATTCGGCAGTCTGACCTGCGGTGGGATGCGCACGAGGCGGCGGAGTGGGAGCGCGCGCGCGGCCTTCGCGTGCATCCTTCCACGTGATCTCCGGGTACTCCTGAAAGTGCCGAGTGACGAGATTAGTTTCGAGATTAAATAAACAAGTTACATCACCGTTCCCGAGCCGTCGATGGCTTACCAATGGCGTCGTCGTCCGATGAGGCAGAGGTGAATCCTCCGTAGGATGATGATTGACCTCGGCACGAGTCACTAGTTCGGGACTCTCCTGGAAAATCACATTTTTCGTTTTCACTTATAGTGAGAGCTGATACAACGATCTCGACAACATACATAATAGCCAAATAAGGAAATGAATATCCTTCGACAAAGTGATTCCCATTAACCGTGTACAGTGAATCAGAAAATAAAATGAATGCTTTAGAAAGTAATAATTATAATAATGCCAATGAATGTTAACTCATTATTATGCGTGATGCGTGTGATGTTAATCGTTATTAATAATACTTTGCAATGAAAAATACAAGACAACATTCAAAAGGGTTAAAAGTTAAAAAGTAAGAGATAACAATTCTCGATGCCCTTACTATTCGCTTGCAGTACAGTTTTGTCAGCTGAAATAGAAAAACATCTCTATAGTACGATTTACCGACACGTCAACGACGCAAGGGCCACGCGGACTCATTTTCCAATGGAAATAATACTTATACTAAACTGATAGATGCTCAAAATCTAAAACAAAATATAAGTGCAAATCTAATCTAACTTCTAAAAAAGTATCTACGATCGTTGAATACTAATCCCCGGTCAATAAAAACGCTCTCGACCGCTATTTCGAAAGCTGCGTATAAAATATGTAGGTAAAGGCAAGGTTGTATTAGCGTTGCCTAAGACAAACACTATCAATAGTGCGAATGAAGTAGAGCTCACCTTGTCCCTCGTGGAAGCAAAGGCGGTAGCTGGAGGCGGCGGGCGAGCGAGAGGGGTGCGGGGTGTATGCGGAGTGTGCTGAGTGCGGGGAATGTGGGTTTCCATGGGCGTGGCTGTGTCCGTGCCCGTGACTGTGTCCGTGGCGGTGGGGGAGGGGGGACGCGCCGCCTCGCGCGCCGCCTCCGCAGAGTAGCCGCGCATCATCAGCGAGGCCTCCAGGTAATGAGGTTGCTTGTCCCACTCCAGGGAAATCGCTAAAAAAAGTAAGACGACACGGTGAGATATACGGCTTCAAGTCACTCACATTATTAATGCAACCTCAATATAACAAATCGGTAAGTAATAGATAGAAAATGTTTACGAATGAACTACGCGGGATATTCATTAAACAAACCTCAACAACAACGTGTACCTCAGGAACTGGTAAAAGGTAATCAAGTTCACTAATATTATTTTTTACCCGATTTTCGTAAAAATTCTGCCAAAACCTGCCGCGACTCGGTTAATATACATAGTTTAAATTGTTAAGTAATTTTAGCAACAATTTAAAGGAGGTAGAAACGAGAGATTCGTTATATTCAGGTCGCACAGTGAAACGTCAAGGGCGTAGCAGTCGGTACATACCGTCCGAGCCGGGCGGCAGAGGCAGCAGCGGGTGCGCCGAGACGCTAGAGTTGAGCGGCAGCGAGTGAGACACGTTAGCTCGCGAGCCGCCCGCCGAGCGCGACGCACGGAACGAGCCCGACCTGCGACAGTCGGCGAGAGGATGGTCAACGCTGGCTAGCTTTGCTCTCCGGGACTACGCAGCACGCTACCCGTCCGAGTCGTACGCGTCGAGAGGGGGGAGCGGGTCTTTATACTGATCACTTACATGACTCTGTAGTCTTGAACTTTACTTATATAGTGTACATATTGTTTCTAATAACTCCTCTGATAACAAAACTTATAGGCGTGTTACGAGTAAACGTAAAAGTAGAAGGAAGAAAACAACGAAAACCGCACTATAAATAAAAAAATGTGCAAGTGCATAATTGAATAAAAACATCGACGCTACCGGAACAACGAGACAAGGGACGAATCGGGAAAGAGGGGGGGTGACGACACGACAATTATGTGCAACCGTGTCGAACTACGCTAGAAGCGTCACGATACGATTAACGAGCGTGGCGCTGTATTCAGAGACAGAATTCATCCAATTCTCACGGAAAGCGTTCGATTCGAACCTTTGTAGCCTCGTGTGCCCTACGAACCATCCTCCGACCGAGTGTCAGTGTCGCGCGACTGCACGCGCGAGTTTTAGAAGCGAGTCTCAACGATACAGCGCATGCTCGACAATTCTTTCCCCAATCATCAATCTAACTGCCTAGTCACCAGTACCGTTTAGCACAGATCTCATAGTCAAAAAAATAACTGATTAAGTGTCGTATACTGCACGTACTGATGGCAAGGTAGGAAGCTCTCTGTTAGCCTACAGTCTCCGTCACATGCAATACGCATCACATCAATTAGAAGCTAGCTCAGCTAATGACCATCCACCACATTTTGCACCAGCCATAGGCTCGTCTACTAATTGTAAGTAATACTCCGTGCATCTATAATTACTTCTAAATTGGTAAAGTGATAGTGGTGAGGTAGAATATGTAATAATTATTGTAATTTTCAATTGGTTATATAATAATGGTTATGATCTGCAAAAACAGTTGATTTTTACATTTATTAGAACAAAAAAAATGTATACTAAGTACTCTTTATTAAATTTTTATTTATTTATAAACTCGCTAGTTTGTAAATGATAATCGACAAGTTTGGTCTTGGAGTTCTAACGCCAGACCAATTGTTGATTAACCACTACTCAGATAAAGGGATTGTGTTCTACAATACGTTTGTCCCAACATGCCATGGCTACTGTATACTGTATTTAAGGATCTTAAAATAAAGCCTATTCCCGTGTTATAGTATCAACTACCAGCGACTTGTGTTCATGAAAAGGTTTGTTACCTCTGGAATGTCTGCCTTTTGACATAGTTGTCTCGAACGAATTCAACTATTTGCCTCTGAGTTTTACCGCTATATCTGTAATGAGGATAACAGTGCGTTGCATATTTTAAAGATGTCTATTTATTGGAAATAACTGGGCCAAGTGGGAATCAGACTTCCGCACGAAGGGACCGTTCCATTGACGTACATAAATATCAAATTGTAACATTTTTGTTATTATTTTAAGAGTATGCTGTTATATATGATAGAAAACAAAATGGGCAAAGAATTATATTTTTTATTTGGTGCCCCATGAAAATTACTATATATTTTTTTTTTTTTCTTTGTCTCTTTTTGATAAAACTTGGTGACCGACATGCGGGTAACGAAGTATGCTTTTACTTTTTGGGTACAGTAATACAGAACTCTAAAGGTATTTAAAGGTAGCATTTTAAATCGTTATATCTGGCTAATTTCATTATAATTTCTATTTAAAAATAGAGCTCACCTAAAGGAAGAACCTCGAGAGAGGACCTTGGTCTTGTGCCGAGGAAGCCGCGGGACACTTGAGCATCTAAAGAATCCGTGGTTTTCTACGCACTTCTTCCAGAAGTTTTTGCATTCGTTACGGCTTTCCAAGAAAAACTCCACAACGTCGCGGTAGTGACCCTGAAAAATTAGATTGATCGAAATTCCATGAAACACATTCCATGTAGAAGGTTCGACACGAAGAAAAAAAAACAGTAGTTCACTTACATATCCTTCAGGGTGCAGTTTGATCAGGAACTTTTTCCGTTTGAACGATATCTTCCTGATCTTGGCCCAACTGAAAGTGTTGATCTTGGTGATGTGTTGGAACACGACGACGCCCATGTGCGCCACTGCGAGGTTCAAGGGCACCCCTTCGTGATCCTTCGCCGCGTGCATTTTGATTCCTGTACACATCAACGATTATAACGACATAGACCATTCATACGTTCGGCTTCGGTCGTTCGGAAATTGAGACTCTTATTTTAATATAGAGAACAGACAAGCATGGGCTCCACATACTCCAGCCATACCACATCTAATCAAGATGTGTTGTCGGCCTATTTTGGTTTTGAATATTCGGAAATCCACTGACTGAAAACGCGATTTAAATTTAAATTTTTACATGCGTGCACGGTGGTTCGTGACCCATACGGAATTTTGATATTTCTACCACCCGTTTAATATTCAGATTTTTAGACGAAATCCAACGTGTTCCAGATAAATTAAAAGATTTGAAAAATCTTCGACCCGGTGGGGATCGAACCCATGACCCGTCGATTATTAGCCATACCATATTGCTACCATTAGACCGACGAGATCGTCAAAGACAGAGACTAAACTGGGATCAAAGACGATTTTTCACGTGTGGACGGTTCCTGATCCGGACATAGTGAAATGGATTCATCTATGATTTCCCGTGCTCCTCGTAGTCGGCATTTCACCTGTCACGTAGAATATACTCTAAGCGCATATAAACAAGCCTGCGTACTCACCGTAAAGTTCGCATCTTCTCGCGGTCTCTAGCAAGTTTAAGTCTGCCTCCGCAGGACTCTGCCCGCTGCAATAGAACAACAATAACGTAATATTCGTAACCCTGGACCCGTTACATCAAAATATGACATCGCGTAGAGGAAGAAAAGTTATTCCAGTTATTATTATTAATTTTGTGGTATTCTGCCCATAGGCACTGGAAGAGCCTAGTCGGCCTAAACCCTCGCTCCTATGACCGCAGAGACCTGTGGCCAGCAGTGGGACACGAATAGCGGCGCCAATATGACGTCATCTTTTCAACTCACATGTGCTTTTTATGATTCTCGCAGATACGCCTCTCGGACTCGGCATCTTGGCCTGGGAAGAATTTATATCCGCTGAGGTACGTGTGATCTGGATAATCTTCAGGAACGAAGTCACCGCATTCCGCTGTCGAAATATGGAAATGGATTATTTCATCACTTGCTTCAAATAAAAGTCGATTGGTTATAATAGATTTTTAATTTTTAGCTTGACGAATCATATTGTAAGAACGAATGGAGGGTAGTCATTCGAAACGATACGATACGTTTAAAAGATAGTTCACTGTGCACGAGGAACACACTCCTCAGCAAATGTTTTCTTCTTTTATTTTCAGCCTCTAACGGCATACGTGATACACATTTCGAAATTAGAACGCCAGCCTAAAAGCTCTCGAGTAAAAAAAGCTTGCGATCCGTAAGCGCGAGTCTACGATTTAACTTGACACAGAAATCCCGTTCGATGAACGCTGCTCGTATATTTATCAGCTAAGCCCTAAGCATAATAACGCGTGCGACCTACAATTAGATGATGAACGCTCGCTGCGAACGCCTTGACGACCTTGAAGTCGAGTTCCATTTCGAACGTTAATATTTTAGTTCGCTTCACGACTCCGTCAACGAGGTAGTTCCGAGTTCATATTTTATGCGCGAGGAAGAAATTATGCTGCAACTTTAAGCTTTATTACGGCAATTGCATTAACATAGACATGTTTTGAATAATACGCGCCTCAAAAAAAAGGTGGATTGCGACAATACCGACAATTAAAGCATCAAGAAGTTCAATTTCATTCGAACAAGTTCGTCAAAATAATGCTGAAATTTCAAGTGCAACCGCGACTTATAGATGCAGCATTTTTTCGTTATTTGTACTTTGCCGGTTTGTAACCTATGGAGCAAAATAGACAAAAATATTTGTTAAAATAGAGGATCACTAGATACGTCACGTAGAATACGTTTCCACTTTTTAACAAATCTCTGTGAAATTGACATTGAAACAAAACTGCATATCAAGGTTAAAGTCGCTGAATGTCATTGTTGGAAGTGCGTCGCGGAGCTCGCAACGGGGCATTTTATCAAACGAATGAGTGAGCCACTAATACTTCGTTGTATACAAACGGTGTCCCCATAAGCTATGTATGAACGCAGCCAATTCAAAGTGTGTGTTTGTAAGATAAAAGTTAAACCTTTATGTGGCGAATTACCAGCTTTTTTTTACAACCGCACCTTTTTTCGTATGGTTTTGGGTATTTGAACAAAACATTACAGAGAGGGGTAAAAACATGTTATTTCTTTGGCAAATTGTTCCAAATAAATTTTACTAAAAGTGGTTACAAATATCTATCCATTAATTGTTACTTCCTCATTTACAATAGTGAGATTCTCTTATTAAATAAAATCCTTTTGACTCGTCATACGTAGTGGTGATTTTGGTTTTCAACTCGTTCAAAATCTCTATTTAACGTGTTGTACTCGCTACATTTAATATTATGATTATCTTACTGATTGTTAGTAGGAACAGAAAAAAAAAAACAATAGTATAGATATCGTTTAGATTTGTTATAAAACATTTTTGGACGCGAAATATGCTTATGAAAAATGCTTAAACAGATTTATTTTTTCTTTCTCACGGTCAAAAAGCATATGTTTTTAGATTCGATCGAAGCTCACCCTGCACGATGTAGCTGGCCATCAGAGCGGCGGTGTTCTCGTTGCACTGGATGCAGCCCTGCGCGAGGTCGCGCTTCACTTGCAGACAGAACAGGTACCGCGTGAACTCCTCCTCCAGCCGAGCCGGGTCCGGCGTGTAGAACTTGACGCAGAAGCGAAGCGTGGGCTCCAGCATCGACAGCCCCAGTTGACGGCACATCGGCTTCTCCACGTCCAGGAAATACTGTGGGTAAGAAAAGAGGCGTTAATACTGTAAACCGTTTATAGTCATTGTACCACAAAGGTACACACTTTTAATGAGCATACGACCAGCTAGGTTTAATACTCTAAATACATACCTCAGGTCTAATTAAGCCCACCCTTATGTACACTATTATTGTGGCGTGTCAGTCAGTATCGTAATTTGGAAAAAAGGGCATATAATTGTCTTAAGTCAAGGGTAGTACACAGATCTTACGAGATATAATCACATTTCCTTAAAACCGCAATAGACTCGCGGAAACAACTATAACAAGAAGTAGTAGTTTCGCCAACATGCGAACTGACTTGTCTCTGCGCACGAGTGGCACCCCAAAAATCGTGTGACAATGCTAACTTCGATCGATCGCGTCGTATCGAAGACTAAACTACCCCCGTTAATAATTATCCTATACCGAACAGTAATACTTGCCTTAGTTCCGTTGCCATCTTGATATTCTAGGCCGAAGTAATCGGCTTCCAATAGGTGCAGTTGCCGACAAACTTGGTCGAACAGAACTCGACCCAGCGCTTTGGACTGCAACAATTTAGTCACAGTTTATATTAACTGAATAGTACTCTAACTGTTCCTAGTTCTTCTAAATGCAATATAATTTTAATATAACATCAAACCCATGAAAGTACCAGTGACAGTGATTTTTTGAGTTCTGTATACTTTTCTTTTACTTATTGATTCGTTTTTCACTGCGACGCCACTAAAATAAATGACGTAATATTATAATTGTTTCCTGTTCGTTTCACAATATTACTACTTTAGCAGTATAAATTCTTATTGAATAGGAACAGACTGAAATTTAGCGGTTACCAAGCCACGCTTCCTAATCACAAGCTGAGTTTGACTGTTTTTTTAGAAATAACTACAACGTATATAGCTGATTTCAAACCGTAGAGAACTAGAAAGATTTATAGAGTGAAGTTGCTTCCACAGATGACACAGGGATAAAGAATCATTGATTATATATATAGAAGAACGATCTCAATACTCTAATATATAATAATTTTTAATTTTTATAACATCATTACCTCTAGAGATCATGCACGAGTGGGACATTATCCTTCTGTTGTCGTTAACTTTGTTAAATCCCGCCTCTATGTAAATGTCAAACTGAAGCAATGTTAATTTGTTAAATGGATTTTTATTAATTTAACATAAATTGTGTTAGTTAAGTAGAGTTAGTAGTAAAGTTAGTTTGAGGTAACTCCACCCGCTCAATACATAATCCGTACCAAAATGTTTTTAGAGTAAATCAATCACGTTATAAAAAATACGCCTATACGTTGATTTGGACTTAACATACGTCGTCACTTAGTGAGTACTATTTTTATAGGTTTTTTTTAAATCGTATTTTTCGTTACGAAATGCTGTCAAACAATTATTAAGCAGCGTAAAGATTTAAGGAATACAAAGATGAGTTTTTTTTCGTGAAAAGGTGGCTGATCCGCTATAAAAAACTGTCCAGCAAAATAAGTCGATAGCACATTAATGGTTGAACCACCGAGAAAAAATCGGATAGTGCCGATGCGACATTATAGTACGAGGAACTGGTCGTACGTATAAAACTCGGTAAGGTATAAAGCTCACGACTTAGAAAATTTTACCCTGCAAGCGGTTAAAGGAGACAAGTGATATTCAGAGAGGGGACCCGCAAGGTCTCATAACATCGCGGCTCTTTCAACACAAAGGATAATTCCCTCTGTTTATTGCATAACTTAAATTACTGTCTCCTATAGACTGGTTTAATTTGTATGTAGTATGTTTATAATTAAATAAATAAATAATAGTTAAATTTTATAAGTAAATTGGCACACTAGGTTTTATAGTGACACGAAACGGCTTATATTAACATGAAGATTTCTAAAGTTACATATTTCCAAACCTCGAGTGGTAGTTAAAAATCAATTAACTCATATTTCGCGTTTTAAACCGTTAACATGTTTTTCTATAGTTTGGGGCATCTGATGAATTCTTACGTTTCAAATGCAATTCAAGAGATTTTTTACTTGATTTTTCTGCGAGAACGACGTCAGACGATGGAAAATAGCTCGGAATAAGAAATGATAAAAAATATGAGCAATAATTTTTATAGTTCAATACGAGATTGATCAGATCAAACGGTTTTATTTTTAACTGTCTCCCCTATGTACGCTCGGGTACCTTTTCGCTCGGCCGACATTGCGCTGACGTCACAAAAAGTTATGGCTGACCCACTCTTTTAGTAAATATTCTTGTATATTTTTATTTTGGGGTATAACACGAAAAGGCGGGTTCACTCGCTGGAGGTGGAATACTCCAGTCGAATAACATTAATAAGATGCGGTACCTCTCAATACTTTAGATATTCGCAAATCCGAACCCGAACGCGGTTAAACTTCACGGTCTTATCGTCTGTGGTTCGTTTGCGGAAAAATAAATATTCCTATCAACCATTTTTTTTTTTTAGAAAAAGTATAAATTGATTACAAAGGTTTTGCTGTTGATTATTTAGCCACACGTTGATACCATTAGATCAACGTCATATTATAACATTCTAAGCACATTTTAAGCAGGAAAATGTTAACAATTACTTTATAACGAAAATTCCTAGAAATTAGTGATGACAAACCTTAAGACTTTGGAGCTTACAATTGTTTACAATTTTTATTTTAACTTTTGCTAAACAAATCCAAAGTTAGGCAAGAATATTAGGATTACAAGCAGTAATTACAGAAGACAATATCAAAAATAATGATCCACGGTATCCCCTTGCACGCTACGTTGCAGAATCTGTGTATTATTATTAAAGGAATAGGCAGGGGCCGTAGAAGCACTAATCGAGGCCATAAGTAGAGTAAGCAGCTCGCCGAGTGGCCGTGGCAAGTACTCCCGAGCTGGTCGAGAACCGTCGAGAGTCTTCGACGTGAAGGGGCCAGTCAGTTTTAACTTCGCAAAAATACTAAATAGGTATCTACTGCCACCCGTTATCGTAAATATTTAAAAATTCAACTTGTTAATTTCCTATATTTTTCGTCCAGTGTACATCTTTATGAAGATAATGCTCAAGCTTTGAGAGTTAAATATGACATTTTTTACTGTTTAAAAGGAGTAAACACCACCAGCCAGAGCTGCAAAGCATCCGAAACGTCGGGCCGTAGTTAAAATAATTTCAAACAAACAAGTTTAACTATTATATATCGCGTTTAAAACTGTTAAAGTGTTTTATTTACATTTCTTAACCCACTCTTAACTATTACCGCTACGGCCCGGGATCACGGTGTAATGTAGCTAAAACCCAACTTATATATTAGGCGTTTATAAAGAATAAAAGTGTTATGCATGAATCCCGAAAAGCTAATTCATCTTGTTGAATGACTGCAGCGTTGTTCAATCTCCCGACGAACAACGGGACTGCTACAAGGAAGAGTCAACGCCCCCTTACAATGACAGATGTGGTTGGAGTCCACGATTTACCGCCTGTGGGCTTTTACAACTTCGCTATGTATTTTTCCCTCTAAGAATTTAAAGATGTCAAAGGAAACGAAACTCAATTATGATGATAATCATAAATAGTGATGTTTGATGTGTCGAAATTACGACCCGACGTTTCGGATGCTTTGAAACGAGTGACACTTTATTAACTAATGTTTCATGTTATGAACCGTTACAAGAGGTTTATCATGTTTAAAAGGGTTTAATTTTTATATAAATGCAAAAGAAAAAACATTTCATTTACACGTATGAACGTCAATGCAGTTCAAAAAAAGACTAAATTTAAATTTACTACAAAGACGAAATGGCGACATGTTAAGCAAACGATGTGGTCGGTTCACCCGGCCTTCTATCATTCTACATTTTCTATTACTTAACAAATCAAGGGGGTAGACCGAACGAAAAGAACTGACACCCTACACATCGCCTAAACTATAGACAAAACTTATATATGCCATTTTTTATTATCTTGTTTAAACTCCTGTTATGTACACAGTGAGCTCTTGCATAACAGGGGCTCGTGGAATACCGCAGCACTCGAAACATCTGCAATTGAACCACCGGCTTTATTGGCTTTTCGACAATCGTTACTTGCTTTGCTTTCATTCAGGGTTCTATTCATTTGAATTATACTACGATTCTTGTTCGGTAGTAAAAAAAATTAGTCACACTTAATGCACTCGTAGATAACTATAATACTAAGAGGCATTTCCCACTTTACCGGCGGCCTGTGGACAATTGGCTGGCTAGTTCCCTGCGCCTAGTATTTTGGCAAGAAGCCACGCAAAGATAAAGGCTTATTCAGACGCACCCCATTGTCTTACGACTCCGCTCCGTGTAGATCAACGCAAAATCTTTTTGACCGGTTTGTTAGTACTGTGTGTATGTATGGTATGTACCAATATTTGGCTTATTAAATATTTTCTGTATGTCATCCGAGTAGGGGCCATTTAAATAAAATACTTTTGACGGTTTTAAACGCGAAATATATTAGTTTGCTTATTATTATTATAAGTGACCGCCCATGACCACGGCTGCTGCAAAACATCCAAAACGTCGGGTCTAGTTAAATAAAAATAAGTTTACCAATATGTTTCGCGTTTTAAACCGTTCGATGCTTTATTTAAATGCGTATGGCAAATAATCAACAGATCGTGGATTCCAATGTCACAGGAGCATTGGGTAATATAGTTAAAAATCTACAATAAATTGCAAAAAATTTCGACTCGGTCGGGACTTGAACCGGCATCCTCAGCGTTTCATGCTGTTGCTCTAATCAATTGAGCTACTGCGTCATACACGTCATCGTCAAATTGCACTACCTACATGCACCTCTCGTGCAATATAGTTGCTATAAAATATGAATATTTCTGTCCCTCCGAATAGCTTGACAACCAGAAGCAGTGACTCGTGAGTCATGCAGCGGAGTTACATATGATACGTGCGATTACATTATATTACAAAGAGGACGTCCGCAAAGCAGTGTCATTAGCACACTGGGGCATTAATTTATCGCTACACAAATTTTCAAAGCTTAGCTAAACGCTATGTTGATTATAAACATTTGCGACTACTGGTATAAAGCAACTGACGTCCAGACATAGTTAAATTTACATTTTCAAATATATTGCGCGTTTAAAACCGTTTTTTTGCAACAACTGAGTAGCAGTCGAGTAAGCTGCAGACAATGCGTCTCTCGATATTCACGGTAGCATATCAAACGCCGATTGATATGTCCCCTAAACGTCCACCGCTCTCATTGATTTGCTCGATGCATCTCTTGCCAAATATATTTATAAGCGAACGGACTAGCTATTCTCAATGTGTACAGTTATTATATTGTAACTCATTACAATGTTTATAGATATTTTAAAACACAATATTTTATTCACAAGTTTTGAATTAAAAAAATAAACTACACAAGCGATACTCGGATCCATGACCATAGAGATCCGCGATGCGGCTCTACCCATTAAGCAAACGTGTCCCACTCGGATTAATTTTTTATTCGTCAAATAATAAATACTAATTTTGCTTTGCGACTTTAAATTATAAAACACCAGTTGCGCGTTCAGAATAATATATATGTCTAGACCAAATCTTAGAAATGATAACCTTCGAACTACCTACAAATATTTTACGATGTTTATTGTTTAGCAAAATCATCTTAATATTTTGTAGCAAGTCTTAGGGGATAAATGCTCAGTATTTACCTCACAATTAGCTAATCATTATTGCGACCTACTGTAGTGTCACTACGTCTATTTTTATTGCGAATTAAGCTGAGTGAACCGTTACTATATACATTTTTGGGTTTCGCATGGAGGGTTCACGTCGTTTCCGTTTTGATAACGATCAAGTTTCGGCAGGTGTTGAGATACACTATCTTATATCTATCTATACTAATATACAGGGTGTCCAGAGAAGTAGTGTCAAGCGGTGGTCCAAAGATAGAACACCCCTTGGAGCATCCGAAACACACCCATGTATGTTCTGCGATTATTTATAGTTTTCGAGTTACGAATTTTTTTCTAAAATTTTGAGAATTGTTGACCTAAACAACTTAAACGCTGATTCACAAAAGGTGATAAGACTTTTTCTTGATCTTTTTTTTCACAGCTCAACAAGCATGAATTGTACATTAATAATTAAAACATTTGTCTTCGTAACCTTAACGGAAGGTAAAAATATGATGGTTCAAAGTGAAAAAGTTATGAACCGTGAATTGCGTCTTAAAATTTTAACTTTAAATTTAAAATATTAATAGGTAGCTTTGTAGCTCATATATAAGTTTAAAAACTGCGCCAGACTCTTAATCATTAATCATTAAAATAAGGACTACATAATACGCTACTTTTGATAATACCGGACCTCAAAGACGATAGGCGTAAAAATGTAATAAATGAATTGGAACCTTTTTAAACTGAAGAGTTTGATTGTTTGTATCTATGTTTAAACGTGGTTATCTTAGGAACTACTGGTTCAAATTGAAAAATCTTTATAGCTCTAGGCGTCGCATGTGACTAATAGGAGCGAAGAAACAGCGGGAAATGTAGAAGAAGACGGGGAAAAATATTCATCTTAGAGTTTTCAATCCGTACGCTGCGAAAACGGTTCAATATAGCCAAACAGTATTTAAAAAATAATTATTTCTCTTAAAGAATCAAAAAAAAAATATATATATATGTCTATTTTTTAAGATTAACTTGCAAAAAACGTCGTGAGTTACAGCTTATATTCATAATTATAAGGAGGAGGTACAAAAATAAATTTGGATGTCCAAAATAACTATTCTACGCGGACGAAGTCGCTGACACAGCTAGTCTTATATTCTTTAGAAATTATCTCAAGAAAAATGGACACCACATTTTCCGTTATATTTTTCCAGGTGACGTATTGTCACAAAGTAGACGCGTTGTGACCTGGATAGCGGAAACCCAGAAGCTTGAAGACGTACGTACTCCACTAATGTTTATACACTGCATTGCGGGAAACATAAGAAATGCAAGTTTGTATTTCTCTAACATACGTGTGTAAGGCTTTCATATCACCTTACGTCTCTTTCAACATAATTATAGAAAGACTTATCTTGAAGATTAGCGAAAGAGCGCATATTATATCGATAATCGTAGAATTGCTAAAGTGTGTGTTGGTTATTTTAATTCGTCGTACAAGAAAACCGTCAAATACTGTCTATAGTTTACGCGAGTAGTACACATTTAAATAAAACACTTTAGCCGTGGTCGCGGGGAGACCCGTGACCACGGCTGCTGCAACGCATCCGAAACGTCGGGCTGCAGTTAAAAATCATTTTCAAATAAGTTTAACTAATATCGCGTTTTAAACCGTTAAAATGTTTTATTAAAAAAAAACCGTTGTCATGTTAATAAAAGTTCATCTAATCTTTCAAGTAAAGTAAAACAACTGTTACTGTTAGAATAATGTATATAGATAAAATCTTTTTGAAATTTACGAAACATTCGATAATAATGTCGGACTACCCTCGCATTATTCAACGCCACGTCTCGTATGTGCTTAAGCTTGAGTAGAAATCCTATGCAAAAAAATTACATTACTTTTTTTCGACAGACAACCAAGCATGGCGTTTACTCAATAAAAGGTGAAATGGCCCAAAACAAAAAGAAAATAATGTTTTATGCATACTTTACCTTGAAATATTTATTAATGAAATAAGGGAGGAATAAATAATAAACCTGGAGAAGGGTTTTTCATATATTTCGTTTCATATATATACGTTCGAAAATCTGCCTGTTGTAAGGGTTGAATTCAGTACTAAAGGTAACAATAATGAAACTCTAATATACGTAATTTTTTTTCCCAAAAAATGTTCCAAATTATTTTTTATTAACACTAATACAACTGTTACAACTACACTTTGAAGACTCCCTCCCCCTCTCTCTTATCTGCCCTGTCCGACGCTTTGAACTAGGATAAAAGGTAATTAATGTAATGATAAACAAGTCTGCAACCCCAATTAGTGACTTGCGTAAAACTTTTGAGTAACATAACACGATTCATTGAACAAAAGCGAGAATGTTCGCGACTTTTCATTATTCATCAAAGTCTAAGGAGAAAATGTTTTATGAAAAAATTGCCGGGAGTTGCCAACATAGTTTCAAAGATTCTTCTTTCAATGGAAATCTCGAATGATTTATTAGTTATTAAGTATTATATTATTCTTTTTCGAAAACATGCACAGCACGCCATGCTTTAAATGATGGAATGAGCCACGACAGAGTCGACCTATTTTGGTTTTGGCCATTAGGCTGTTATAGGTATTGCCGAAACCGGTTAATCCTAACCAATCGATTTTCAAATATGTATGTAATAAAAAAATCTATTGCAGTAAATAAATATTTAAAATTCTATAAATTTTTTAAGGTTATTTATTGCCTACTTATTCCAAATATTGTTACGATGCGCCGTGAAATATTTTCAACTGACCTGTATCTGGAACATGGAAATGGAGTCGTCCAGCATCTGCACCCGCACTGCCAGCATCTTGCCGCCTTTCTTGGGCGTGGCGGGCGGCGTGCGAGAACCGCCGCCGTCGACACCCGCCGGCGTGCTCGCCGAGTGGTGCATGCGACCTGCACCAAACAACGCGTAAAGAATAAACAACTTAATGTTTTCAACATTTCCTGCCTGAAGTTTTTGCACGCTTTAAACCCCGGACATCAGCACTAATGATACTGTTACTGACTGTCTTATTAGACATCTAAATCAGTATTTTTCAATAAGATATCAGTAAATTTAATGTCAGTTTTGCTTTAAGCATACAAAAACAAGTGAATTACTTGCCTGGTATTTGCCATCCAATAGTGGAGAGATGTCCTGTCGAGTTACAGCTACCCGGCGGAAGCTCAGTCTCCATCATATTGTTTGTTCACAAGAGCACTCACAAACTAAGTTTTTCGCCATTGTGTCTAACTCTACACTACACTTAACACTAGTTGTCTATCACTGCTGCTCTGAAACAATACACACTTCAATTACTTAAATCTACATTTTTGCATCTAACATTTCCGTAGTATGATTTATTCATACCAAAACAATTGTCTTTGCAGGTGGCCAACAAAACTAGATTTAAATTCTTAGTATCAATAAAATTGTTATGGATCAACTACAGTATTGAGGTAACAAAGTGAGCTATCAAAGCCTACATAATAGGCGTAATACAACATGAATGAAAGAAAAGCGTGAATTATTCATTACTTGATAATTCATGAAGGTCAATTAAGTAGTAAAATGTAAAGTAAGTGTTACATAACAGTCAGGGCTGTATGCAATCATAATTAACTTTTTATTTACATGTTCTGCATGCCAAGAATTAAAATAATCCTTAAAGCCGAAACAACATGCTAAGAACTATGTATTTGAAAAAAATATATAATTCAGATAATTTGTTTCAATTTCAAACACAATAAACTTTTCTGTTTTTGAATATAAGTACCTACTTTAAAAACTTTATTATTTTTTACATGTTATTGCACATGATGGCACTATATACATTTTTTCCAATTTATTTTCAATTTTTAAATTACCTAGTTTTAACAGAAAAATTTTATATTCATAATGCATCTTGTGAGTTATTTGTATCCAATAAGATTTATAATATTTTATCCATAAAAAAACTGTATTAAAAACTATATATCAATTATAATTTTTATTTACTGAGATGTAGGAATTACTACAGGTCAAAGACCTTTTATAAATGAAATGTTTACACATGCTGGATAGTAACCATGACTAATTTGAAGAATTTAAATAAATGATTTGTGGTCTATAATTTAAAATGGTTTTCTAATAAACTTGGAATAGAATAACTAAACTTTTTACTACGAATGTCGTTATTCAAGTTTTTTATTAAAATTTTACACTTACTATTTTACGTTATCGTTTAGTACAAGTGCAAGACGACATCGCGGCTATATAAGTAGTAAAGGTTCCAATGCAATAACCAGAAAATAGGTCAAATAGAGGTGTGCCCGCCCTGACAGAGACGACACCATACAACCTCCGAAGCGCCACATTTGAATGTAATGATCACCCCTTTATATTTAATTACGCAGACGCCACTGCGATATAGTCCCTTTATAGTATTTAAGAAATCTGCTTACTGCAAAGCTGCGGTAAAAAATGTACATTTCTTGCTCTACAGGTTTAAAAGATGAAGGATGCCGCCTAGCAAGTAGTCTTCAGCAAGATACTAAGTTCCAGTCTGAATTGGAATCATCGATTTAGTTTGTCAGAAACTAGAGACTAGTTTGTGACCACTCACTGCACAGGCACTTAATCTATATCATACTTTTCATTTGGCGCTTCTAGTGAACTTAACGTAATATAAACATAATTTAAAATAAATATCTTACACACCCCGTCAACTCAGTCACGAAGACATCACGACTTACGCCATATTTGATATTTATTATTTTATTTACAATTTGGTGTTGCCATATCGCTTTTATGAATGAAAGTAAACATTTACTAAAAGTGTATATACGAAATAACTAATATTGACTATTTTCAACTTCCGACGATTATGTAAATTCTTAGTTATTTAAGGATTTACATACATTTTCACATCGTCATTACATATGCCTATTATAATTATGTTTATAATTTAAAAGCTACATTAGCTAAGCGAAGCTATTATTTAGACTTTAACTACTAACTTTTATTAACTATTTACTTCAATTTTTCTTATGACAAAACTTTGTGTACAACCTACTTTTATGGGAAAGAATTTCTAAAAGATTAAAGAAGAAACTAAAACATTTATATATCTATGGACATAGCGATCCTCTTACTATATCTATAATACTGTGGCCGAGACCGTGCGTCACTGTCAGACTTGGTTCTTTCAAATTGACAAAGATTTGTTTTGTTTTCAGAATTGTATAGTAGATTATTTACAAATACGTCTACACTCTACGACGTGTGATCAACGTTTTGAAAGAAATACCAATAGTCGCTAATAACATTAGTTGTAAATTGATACTTCAACCACACGATTGTTTCAACTATACATAAAATGTTTTACTTTTCTTATTAGCTACGTCGAGCAGCTATCATCATGGAAACAACGCCTTTAATTAGTCGACCTAAAAAGAAATCTTTACTGTCAAGGTAAGAAAAACTAGAATGGTGTTTATCAAATCGGCTCTCGCGAGTTTAATTGGTATTAATCGAATTTGTAGGTTATTCACTGGTTGGTTTAAACAAAAGGAGCTCTGTTCTAGAGTAATATATCTAGGTCAGCTACCAGATGAGGAGTATCCTGCCAATCATGTATGCAATCAGGTACGATTATATTAATTTCCAATTCATTTTCTCCAACACAAAGATTTAAAATTGAGATTTTCTTTTTCTTGTTAGAAAGTAATCATGGTGTTTCATGTCTATCTTGATGAAACTGTAAAAGTTTCTCTTTAATCAGGACTAACATAAGCTAGCTAGGTTTAAATTAACTAATATATTTTGTATTTTAAACCATAAAAGTTTTTTTTTATTATGTAAGAACTTTTAGTCAACATATAACATATAATTGTATATGTAAAATGACCTATTATTTTGTTGTACTAATAACCTACTTGCTTTGAATTATTGATAAGAAGAATGACTGATGTCATTGTCCCATTGTGTATGTGTTGACTTAGAGGAAATGATATGCAACGCTTCTGTCTTTTAATTAATGAAATCTTTTCAACTGTTTATTAATATTCACTATACATAGCCATTAAGGTTGTCATCTCTCCGCGTTAATGTAGTTT
This sequence comes from Leptosia nina, assembly GCA_963661955.1. Taxonomy (NCBI): domain Eukaryota; kingdom Metazoa; phylum Arthropoda; class Insecta; order Lepidoptera; family Pieridae; genus Leptosia; species Leptosia nina. The sequence continues at coordinate 9,162,258 of CAVLEF010000010.1, read as the reverse complement.
AGAAATAATCATCATATTTTTTTCAGAAATACAGTATTATTACATTCCTGCCTATCGTCTTATTCGAGCAGTTCAGGTTTTTCCTGAACCTGTACTTCTTAGTGATGGCCCTGAGTCAATTTATACCAAGTATCCGTATCGGTTACTTGTACACCTACTGGGGCCCATTATGCTTTGTGTTAGCTGTAACACTATTCCGAGAAGCTATAGATGATTACCGAAGATATAGGTATTGCTCATTTTGAAACATAAATCAATTCTGTTAGATTTTATATTTTATACTTTATATAATTTTTAGACGCGATAAAGAGGTCAATCGTCAAAAATACGAGCGGATAGTACTAGATACACCCAGTGATGGATACCGCCCCTTCGTCACACAACAGGTGCCGGCTTCGGCTTTACGTGTGGGTGACATCGTGATGCTACATAAGGGCCAAAGAGTCCCTGCAGATATGATTCTTTTGAGAACAAACGAGACTATGGGTACTGTGTTCATTCGGACTGATCAGTTGGATGGTGAAATAGATTGGAAGTTGAGGTGAGATAAATGAGAATTATATATTTTGTCTGTGTTCTTGTTTATACATTTATCAAATACTCTCTGCACGAGTAGTAACATTGAAATAAAACACCTTAATGGTTTAAAACGTCATATATATCTTTTTAACTTATTCGTTGTTTATAACGGCTGCTGCATCGGAAACGTTGGGACGTAGTTAAAATAATTTTTAAATAAGTTTAACTAATATATATCGCGTTGGAAACCGTTAAATTGGTTTATTTAAATACATTACATACTAAATATTTTTCCAAAGGATTCCCCTGCCATCCACACAAAAATTACCCACCGATGCGCATTTACTAGACATAAATGCTAAAATATTTATTGAGAAACCAGAGAAAGACATTCACTCTTTCATTGGGACATGTACAAGGCTGGATGAAGAGGAAAGTGACTCTTTGGATATTGAAAATACGCTGTGGAGCGGTTGTGTTGTTGCATCTGGACAGGCTACGGGGCTCGTAATTTATACAGGTTAATATCTAGGTTTATCAGTATGTTTTCATCAACATTAGATTAGATAGACTAGCTTAGTGGCATCAAGACGTGCTGTCGACCTAATTTAGCTTTGGATTTAAAACGCTATTAAACTTCGTTCGTTCGTGTCCTGGACCGAATTTCGTTATTCCCACCACCAATTTAATATCCAGATTTGCAGACAAATTTCAACATATTTCAGAAAAACCATAACTTGATTAGAAATATGTTGGATGCGGTGGGGAATGAACTTACTTTACTAGCCACATATGGCTACCATTACACCGACGAAAACATTTCTTATGTTTAAAAAAAATCTGTTCGCACTTTTGTAATGTGGCCAAAAATTTGAATGCGATTTCTTCTTCTCCTTTGCCAGGGAGTGAAACGCGAAGTGTCATGAACAATGCAGCGCCAAGATCCAAAGTGGGGAGACTTGAACTGCGGGTGAATGACTTTACGAAAGTGCTTTTTGTGGCGACATTTTTCACATCGTTCCTCCTAATCGCTTTGAAAGGTTTCGACGGGCCCTGGTACGGCTTCCTGTTCAGATTCGTGTTGCTTTTTTCCTATATCATTCCTATTAGGTGAGTTGTGCTTTAGAATTATTATTAATAAGTAGTTAAAAATACTCAGTTTGTTCGAATAGCTGAAATTTGAAATTTTGAATGTTGGAAATAAAAAAATATCTTTTCAAGTTTTACACTGATTTCAGTGCAGAGTTAGCTAGTCTGTTCGGCTATTTTATATCATTGACTTGTAATTGTTCAATAAAATTTAATTTTTTCCTTCTCCACTTCTTGTTGGCCTTTCTCATCAATAATAGTTTCTTCTCAGCTTAAGAGTCAATCTAGAAATGGGAAAAGTGTTTTACTCGTGGACAATACAGCGCGATAAGAAAATTTCTGGCACCGTGATGCGTTCAACCACAATCCCTGAGGAATTGGGCAGAATACAATATTTGCTAGCTGATAAAACCGGGACTCTCACCAAGAACGAGATGGTATTCCAGAAGTTGCATATCGGTAATGCCCTTTTTGACAAGGACAAATTTCATGAAGTAAGTTAACATTTGATTTTAAATTACTTTGTAACTAAAAAGCTTCTTAATCATTGAAGTCCTTTATTGTTAATCACTCAATTAGCAATTTAAAGTAAACAAAATCGTTTTCTAGGTAGAAGCACTCCTAACTCAGCATATAACGAAGGACAGTCTGTCGGTGCCCTCGACTCCGAACGGTGACGGATTGCCATTTTCGCCTACTCCGAAGCAAGTGTGGGAGAGTGTTTTGGCCCTCGCGCTGTGCCATAACGTAACTCCAGTTTACGAGGTGGACGACCAAGTGGATGAAGCTCAGTCTGGTGAGAACGTTCAGCATTACATTAGAATAGAATAGAAGACATTTATTCGGAAACAACACAAGACATTTAACAAACACAATAAAAAAAATCATTACAAATAAAATAAAAATTAACTAATTACATATGAAATAATAAAAAAATAAAATAGTTGCCTCCGAAAAGGAGTTCACTCAGCTACGTTGGAACTAATGTCCCAACACTGATATTCTGGGGCCCTTCATTACGAGTGTATGCTATGTAAACGAGGCGTTTACATTTAAATATAACACTAACGGTTTAAATCGCGGGACCGCCGCTTCACTGCGTGCTGTGGTCACGGGGCACCTGACCACAGCACGCAGTGAAGTGCACCGGGGGACCGTACAAAACTAACTCACGGTGTCCCCTCGTTTACCCGTATGCTTATTTTTTTAATTGAATCTAGTGATCAATAAATAAAATGGCATACCGTCAATGAATGCTAGAAGTTGGCGCCACAATAGCAAGATGTCCCTTATCAATACATACCATTTACCCATATAATATTTAAAGGAAATTCATAAAATAACAACAATTTTCCGGGTTGTAGACCAGCCTGCAAGCGTCACATAACTAGGACTTAACGCCTTTCAATTATTTAACTTCTCTTGCAGACATGGGAAGTTCTATAATGTCAGAGAGCTGTGGCGGAGCGGTGCCCCAGCAGCAACTATGCGATTACCAAGCGGCAAGTCCCGACGAGGTCGCATTAGTCAAGTGGACGGATATGGTAATACTTCGGAGAACATTACTTGATCATTGAAAACTGAGGAGTAAAAATATGCTTACTTTTTGTAGATGGGAGTGTCCTTGTATCGTCGTGACCTACACAACATCGCGCTCAAGCTACGGGCTGCCAACCAGATCTTGTCGTTCAGCATTCTGCAGATATTCCCGTTCACCAGCGAATCGAAGATGATGGGCATTATTGTGCAGGTAAGGTTTTTACACCCGTTGAAATTACTTTTGGTTAGGTTTCCAGAAAAAACACATAAGTTTTACCTGGGTTTATTTTTTGATCAACGCTTACCGTAATTTAATAAACCGTCCAAGTGCGAATCGAACTCTCGCACGCAGGATTCCTTCTTGGTTATTTGAAGTGCCTACTTGTTACCATATAAAGGGGATATAAATATATTATTTTCAACCTTCAAAGAATTATTAAAACATGAGTAACACTTTTTCCAGGAAGAAATCTCGGGCGAGATAACGTACTATGTAAAAGGTGCTGATGTAGCATTTTCCAAGCTAATACCCTCCTCGCTCGCGACTGAGTGCAGTAACCTCGCCGCAGAAGGGCTACGAACCTTGGTCGTTGCTAAGAAGACCCTTAGCAAAAACGAATATCTCGAATTTGAAGTAAGGATTATTTCTTCTTTATATAATCTATATTTAGTATTGATTTACGAAGTGAATTGACAAAGTTTATACTGTTGTTATGACAAAATTCGTAACTGGAAAAGGCGAAGAAAATCTCGATGATTGTGCAATGTTTTCTTCCTGTTCCAGAGCGAATACAAGGAAGCGCGACTGACCGTGACCAACCGCAGCGAGCGGACCGCAGCAGCCATGGCCCGCTTGCACCGTGGTCTTACATTGCTGGGCCTGACTGGAGTGGAAGACCGATTGGTCGACGACGTGCCACGCACTTTAGCTATGTTGAGAACCGCTGGGATTAAGGTTTGTTTATCACATACATATAATATAATGTATATGCATGTATTTAGAGAAATAAAACAATTCTCGTGGCTTTGTAGCGTTTTTTTATCTTTATAAGAAACTTTTACAACATATATACTGAAATTGTGTCGTCTAATAAGGCCGCAATACAAATACGTTGCCCCGAAACCTGTCTTACGGCACTCAAAAATCTCTCTAGATCTAGAAAGTTGGCTAATCCGTCTCTTTAAAACATAATGATAATTATTTCTAAAGTAGTACTTCAATAATAATTATACTTGTCGGTTATATACCATGAGCCAATTTTTCAAAATTCTATCCCATGAGATAAAAAAGCTAATTTATCTTCGTAATTTTTTCGTCTTTTAGATATTACCAGTATTGGTTTGGTTTGAGCAGAACACAAAAATTTAAGTGACTTACCTTTACGGAACACAAATGAGTCTGTGTCTATTCCTCACGTTTGTTTAAATGTTGTATACGTTGTTTAGATTTGGATGCTGACCGGAGACAAGTTAGAAACTGCACTGTGTATCGCACGGTCGCTGCACCTGGGCGGTGGGTCCCGTTGGATGACGGCGTCCGAGTGCCGTTCGCGGACAGACGCACATCGGCTTCTCACCGCACTGCGAAACGCACAAGATACCGACCTCATATTGGAGGGGGAGACTCTAGAGGTACACTTTTTCACTGGAAATAATATTGTCTATAGTTAAGGCGAGTAGGTAGTACGCGTTTTAAACCATTAAGTGTTTCATGTCATCATATTAATACTAGCAAACAAACCGTACGGGTTTGCTGAGCATCAGTGTTGTAGCATAACCGTGCTACATCTTATGCTGACGCAAGAACACTTTTCTTCAAATTAAATTTAGTATTTTCGTTTTAATTTTTTATTGTTATTACATTTATTATATTATGTATATATATTATTATTTATTCTTAATAACTATAAACCTTTTTTAGGTTTGCCTACGTTCGTACGAAGAGGAATTTGTGGAAGTGCTGCGTGAGTGCACCGGCGTGGTCGTGGCTCGGTGTTCCCCCACGCAGAAGGCGCAAGTCGTGCGCTTGTTGCGGGCCAGGGGGCTGATAGTGGCCGCCGTGGGGGACGGTGGCAACGACGTGGCCATGATACAAGAGGCGGATATGGGTAAACAAAGCTTGATTCTTTAAAGCTTAAACGAAACAATAACTAAAACTTTAGTCACTAGCCATGTTTCATGTATATGCATGATATGTCTATGTTATTTTCCTAATAGTGTACGTCTCTGACGAAACTAGAGCAAAAATAAGAACGAACAATATGTAGGGGATGGTGGGCACATAGTCCTGAAATAAAAAATAAATATCGACATCAATCTGGACTTTAAAAATGGCCGAGTCGTTACCGATATGAATGTTGCGGGACGCGGAGTTAGCCGTAGTAGCCCATTCGTAGTAGCGTTCTATTTTACCCCGTCACTCCCTTATATTTAAAAATCAACTGAAAACAGTAAGAGTGTACATATGGCTGACTAGAACGGAATCATAAATAGAATAGAAATAATCTTAATATTTTAAAGAATCGTCTCAACCAGTAGACTTTGTACAGGTGTGGGAATAGAAGGCGCGGAGGGTCGAGCGGCGTCCTTGGCCGGTGACGTCAGCATTCGCTGCTTCTCGTTCTTGGCTCGGCTGCTCCTGGTCCACGGGCGTCGCTCTGTGATGCGTTCGGCTGCGCTGTGCCTCTTCATCGTGCACAGGGGTCTGATCGTGTCGACTATGCAGGTACGCGATGCATCTGTGGAAATATCCATTACCGATTTTACTTTATGTATGACATGGAACGAAAAATCGGGTCAGAATACTTTTGTCTTCTCTAACTACCCCTTTTGGTGCCAAACCATATCTATTACATTATATACCGTCAACAAATACCAACTTCGACGGAACAGATGGCGCTAGCGTAGCAATTTTTATTTTGATGTCTTAGACATCCTCCATCTTTAGTTTCCCCGTGACCACGGTTGCTGCAAAGCGTCCGAAACGTCGGGCCGTAGTTAAAATAAATCTAACTAATATATATGGCCTTTTAAACCTTTAAAGTATTTCATTTAAATCTATTTAATTATGATTCAGAATCCGAATATCCAAGGCAAAAATAGGTAGCCAGCGATCATCCAGCTTAATGAACCTCGTGCTTGTTTGTCCTCCCGTTTTATAAAAAAACGGTTAATTTTATTTAAATTTTAATGTGAAGTTATGATATTTTTCAGGCTGTGTTCTCCGTCGTTTTCTATTTCTCGTCCGTATCACTGTATCCTGGATTTTTGATGGTCGGCTACGGCACCCTGTTTACTATGTTACCTGTGTTTTCACTCGTAAGTTATTTTTATATCCGTTGCAAGAGCTTCTTAACTTCGGCTTCATTACAAAAAATCAATACAAAGTATAGTTCCCTAACCGAAGCTGATGCTAATTAGGTTAATATAATTATCTATATAACGTCTTTTTATCTAAAAAAGATAATACTACTGTGGAACAAGTATATTCTGGAGGTAATGTTCCTGGTACGCAAAGAGTACCTAGACGTTTAAATAAAACATCCAACTGTTGAAATGCTGGCCTCGTCTTTAGGGATGCCCTCAATCTTGAGATCTTCCGCGACCTCGTCTGCTGTAAAAAATCCGAAATATATATTTCGCATTTCAAACGATCTTTTTCTTTTTTCCTTTTCACCAGGGCACTATTGAGTTCAACAATGTTTTGTAGTAAAAATACCACGTAATTCCTTTCCAGGTGCTCGACAAGGACATCTCTAGTGCGTCCGCGCTACGGTATCCGCAACTTTATAAACAATTGACAAAAGGACGGCAGCTCTCTTACAAGACCTTTTACATATGGATCGGAATATCGATTTACCAAGGTAAGGGACACTAGCACGTCTTAAGAAGTTGCTACAATCTCTGTACAAGAGCCATGGGCAACAAAGGTCTTTCAATACGGCGTTGCTATTTGAAACCTTTTTGGAAGTCCTGTCCGTTACAAGGCAGTACATCAAGGACATTGATAGCTAGAGAGTTGACCTTTTCATGTGTTTCTGATGCTGCTACAATAACAAAATAAATTATTGAAAATAATATAAATATTGTTTAAGAAGAGCTTTCATACTACAAACTGCACTGTTTCGTTACAATATGAATTAAATTGACTTAGTCAATGCTTCGTCCTCTTGGTATTTATAATAAACGCAATTCAATTACATTTATAAAATCTACAGTAATTTTTAATATAGTTCCTGTATTTTTAGGTGGAGTAATAATGTATGGTGCATTAGTGCTCTTCGAAGACCAACTCATACACATAGTGGAGATCAGCTACACGGCCCTAATCTTGACGGAGCTGATCATGATAGCATTGACTGTGACCACTTGGCACAAGCTGATGGTGGTGGCGGAATTGGCAAGCCTGCTCATGTATACAGCGACACTGCTTATATTTACAACATACTTTGGTAAGATATCTACATTTCATATATATATAAGATACATACATAGCGAAGGTAGTATTTAAATTTTTGATATCCATGCCTCAAAAAAGGTGTCCACTTAGCTACGTTGGGACTAATGTCCAAACTCTCATTCTGTAGGCATGTTTACCCGAGTCTATTTATTCTGCGCACAATTGCTATATTAAAATATGATTTTTCCCAGATGGCGACTTCATTCGACACTGGGATTTCTGGTGGAAGGTGACCACGATCACCCTACTGTCCTGTCTACCGCTCTACATTGTCAAATACACGCATAGAAAGTGGCGCATGCGTCAGTACAAAAACATCGTGAATTGAACCAGTTCGTTTCCTATCGCGAGATGATTATTATTTCTTTTATTGTATAAATGATTCAATTCATGTACTCTTAATTTTAGATAGTCACAATATTTCTTATAAACATGTGCATACTGAGTGTAGAGGTGCAGGGGAGGACAGTCGACTCCCTCTGTTTAAAGTACAGGTTAAATGGATTTTTATGCTAATTGTACGTCAAAAAACGGAACAGAGTCAGAAAAAATAGGATCCCTCTTAGGGCAGAAACTGAGTATGCGCATGCTTATAGACATCACTATGCTAGTATATCACATTTACTCTTTACTAGATACATCACTGCTTATAATAATTTTGTTTCTCCCCCCAGTTCGTTTATATGTAAAATTGACCAGTATTTAATACCGTCACATCTTTTTTCGATTTTCTTTAAAACCTAATCCTAGCACATAGTACCTAAGTTATCGAAGTGAGCCTTTAGGATTTTTCATTCCACATCCCAATATTCCAGTATTTACATATCGTCTTTGTTTTAATTGAGATTTTTTCTTTATATTATCTGTTTCAGAGATTTTTCTCAGTTTTATATTGAAATTTATTGCGACGTTACTAATAATTACTAGCGAACCTTAAAAGTGCCGCTTGTTCGAAATTCAATGCGCGACCGGCCTTCGCGCTGAAAAAGTTCTTCGAAGTAGTTTACGACGAGGCGAGTTAATTCGCGATTTACAAGGAGTTATTTGAACTGTGATTAATAGAATTAATTAATTAAGGAATAGTATACAAATGTATTCCGTGGAATTTGCGGGCCATGTGGGGACGATACCGAGTCGTCCGATGCGGTACAAATCGTTTGTGATACGTATTTATTTTTGTTATTCATTGTGTTAAAGTATTTATGAACTGCACGCAGTAATTATAAGTGATATTGTGTTTAATTTTAAGAAAGGATTTTAAGTAAATTTAATACTAAATCAAATATGGTCTTATTTTATCTTTGCTTTTTGAAAGAAAACAGAAAACAGTTGTAGAGTATAATGTTTTATAAATGCCAGCTTTATTAAAACATTTAACAATTCTTAAGTTGTCAACATACCTTATACAGTAAACTAACATTACAAAGACCATTTTGCTGACATCACTACCTTCGAGACGGAGGCGTAATGAAAGAGGTCCCATCCAATTCTGTGGCGGAGGTCGATTTCAGAGCATGTTTGGAGATGACTCTTCTCGCCCAGGCTAAGTCTCGGGAACTTCTCGATCTTCTACATCTTGACTTCGAACTGTCCGTCGTGACAGACTCCCCCGATGATGAGCTTTCAGACCCGGACCAAACGGACCCCGTTGCATTATCCCGACACGAAATCTCGGAGCGCGTGGTCGAGGAATACATCTGAGTGCGTCGCGCATTTCCTTTATATATCTTCATTTCGTCCACTGACGTCTCTATTTTCGGTGGACTCTTCGACCGGTTGACACAGCCCACGTCGATAACATTGTTATCGCTCTCTGCGTTCTTTATCCCCACGGACTCTTCGCTAGAATCACCGCTCTCGCTTAAAATGATATCCATTAGTTTCTCTTTGTTTTCGTTCAAATCGTACACTCTTTCGGTCTTTACAGATCCTACGGACGATGATTTTACTCTAGACGAGCCGCTGACACGCTTTGCGTGGTCAAGAGTGTAATAGACATTTTTTTGTGCGGGCAGCATCGCCGGGATATTGGACTCCACGTTAGCGTATTCGACGTCATTGGACGCGGAAGAGTTACGCGGGTGTCCTCTACAGTGACAACCGTCGTCATCTCCAAACAAGTAGCTGTATAAGATCTGTATGAGACAAATTGCTAGACCAATAAGAAGAATTATAAAAACACAGCAATATGGGGTCCAGTCTGCATTCACATAGACGTAGGAGTTCTTCAACGCCCCCCATGGATGCCACTTGGACACTCCGGCGTCTTGGTAAGTGAAGAGATTCCGCCTCGACAGGCCTTTGCCATAGGCTTGAGCGGCGGCTGCCACCCTCAGGATACCACCGTAGGCTGCGTACAATTTCTCATCTACCAGATGTGGAGCGACGTCCCTTTTCATCCAATGCCACATTTCATTGTTGAAATTAACAAAATCTGTATGACGGCATTTGTCGGGGGAGCGTTTCAGAAGACACCTCGATGCCGTAGTATAATACTTAAGTATAACATTTTTCGATTTTGGCGAGGTCAAACTAAGGAGACCGTTGGATTTAAACGGGAGCGCCAAAGCGGAAGGTTCTCGTGGATCGTCTATTTTTGGAGGAGGTAAATGAATACACGAGTTAGTATCTCGTTTGTTGATTACAAATGTACATGGGTCAAAAAGCTTGCCGGATCCTATCACAATTTTTTCCACTGTCATATTAGTCAATATCGGAACAGTGTGAGGTTTTCTCCAACCAAATCCCTGAGTGTTTAGATAGACTTTGATATTGTCGAAATAGTCATGCAAATCCTTTACATTTCTGTAGGGTAGAGAACCAGCGTAGTACGCGAATCGAGCGGCTGGCAAAATCTCACCTCTCATGTGTGCGCCTATTGTATCCGCTAATGCTTCTTTCAGTATTAAGCTTGTTTGTTTATTTGGCTCCTCGTGTCGATCCACTAAACGCAAAGCTCTTCGAAAGTATTTAAGAATATCCTTACTGTACTTAGTATCTATTTTTGATGGAATTACGTCGGAGGGAATTACCTGTTCAAATATTTGTCGAGCCCGCAACTTCGCTAAATCAAGTTCATTCCAACAATCATAACGCGAAGCTTTTGTCAGCCGATTGTGGAATAAGCAACTACCTATATGCGAACAGTCCCTTACTTTAATGAGTAAGAAAAATAGAGTAAGAAGTAAAAAATACAGCATTGAAAAAGAAAATATGCATTAACAATATTTTTGTATTTGAATTTTGAAAAGATCAATACGAACACAAAATATAATTTGTAACCAACAACATTGTATGGAGAATTGTACTTTGTGTCATTTTCATCTGTGGTAGAATAGTGACATCTGTAGATCACATGTAATATTTTGTTTGAATTTTCATTCGTAGTATTGTAGGAAACATGAATAGATATAGAATAAAAGCGGTTTCAAACTTGCAATTTACTTTACGTGTTAAATTATTCACAAATTAATTTGTGATTTACAAGTGTATCTACGTGTTGTCTAGGGATATAACCCCAGGTTTTTAAAACATACAAACGTAAAAAGCTGAACACTTAAAAATGTCTAAGGTACCCTACCTAACGCATGTTTTTGTTATGTACCGAGAGTTTTGTATAAGAACATTATTTTTTATGCTAAATAAAGAGTACACTAACGTTTAAATTTCCATATTCCGTTATACACATAAAAAAATATTTTTAATACTTTTTTTTAGAATATACGTTCCTATTTTACTGTTATGAAAAAACAAACATCTAATACAGCAGATAATGATAGTGATGTTATACCAGAATCTCCAGATGTTCAAATAAAGAACAAGGTAAGGATATCTTACATTATATTTTGAAACTCCAAGAAAGTGTCATGTTTTTGATGAAGTTTAGACAGTTTTCCTCTTTTATTATATTCTTCTTCTATTAACTACTTCTATTTATATACATATTAATATTTTAGGGTATAACTCTTATCCTCGAAATGACACTAGGGTGTTGCAAACAACATCTAATTGCAGCTCACATTTTCTTTACATTAAAATAACTTTGTATTTTTAGAAAAAACAATCACGAAAAAAAAGAGTAATAGAGGACTCGGATGAAGAAGTAGTTTCACCTAAAAAGGCAAAGTTAAGTTCTAAAAAACAACCAGACTCACAGCAAGTACAAAAAAGTCCTAAATTCAAGGAGGTCACACTGACTGATTTATTTGGTAATGGAAAAATAAAGAAAACAGATGCTTTAGTTGTTAAAGACAAAAAAAGAAAACATACTGAAACTGGTATACATTCTGATGATGACTTTGAAAAAAGTTTATTGGAATTAGATGCACCTGATTTATCAAACGAAGTGGTTACTGACAACACTCTTAAGATCAAAGAAGTCGCCAAGTCTAAAGAGATTCTATCGAAAAAAACTGAATCCATTAAACATGAGGTTGATGATGACATAAATTCTAAGCTTAAGTCTATTGACAGAAAAGAAAATCATGCTGAAATCACCATTCCTGATATAATAAAAATTGATGATGATTCTAACTGTAGAAAAGGCAAGTCAAAAAGAGATCACGGACAATTGCAAAATGCTAATAGTGAAAACAATAGCCAGAAGAGCGTAGACACTTCAGTACATAATGATAGTATCATGTTAAATAAAGAATCAAGAAAAACCAAGAGGGATTTGAGTGAATTTCTCGATGATGATGACCATTATGATAAGAACAGGAAAAAGACTAAACATGACGATAGTCTTAATGATTCTGGTATGTATGATCCTTGGCATTTTAGTATACCATTGTTTTGCTTGCTTGCTAAATTACTTATATTTTATTTAAGCACATTGTTGTTGTTATATACATACAATATAATAGTTCTTAATTGCAGCACTTAGTGATCAAGAGAGACATGAAAGAAAAATAATGTCCGCAGCATTGTATCAAAAATATTTAAATAGGACAGGACCTAAGAATCTAGGAGCTAAGGAAATTCCAGAGGTGACATTTTTGTTATATATATTTTTATTTACGCACATGGCGCAAAGTTTCAATCTTCGTGTTTAATAAAATTTTAGGGGACACCAGAGTGCTTGAAAGATTGCTCCTTTTTACTAACAGGAGTTTTGGACTCGTTTGAAAGAGAGGAAATAATTGCTGCAATCACAAAGTATGGTGGAACAGTTAAATCAGGAATTAGTAAGAAGGTGGATTACACTTTCATACCATACATTATTGTTGCATTGTTATGAAGTTTTAGAACCATTTCTTTATTTTTTTAAGGTCACTCACGTCCTTGCGGGTGAAGATGCAGGTCCTGCTAAGACGGCCAAAGCTGAAGCACTAGGCATAAAAATAATAGACGAAGACCAATTTATCAATATGATAACAGAATTGTCTAAAAAAACAAACAATCATAAAGATAAGTGCAAAGAAAGTAATATTAAAACTGAAAATATAAAAAAGGAAACAGAGAAATTCAATGATAAGAAAAAAACTCCCTACAAGGAAAAATCGAAGTCCAATGATAAGCTTGATGTCCTTGTAAAAAAAGAAAAATCACCCAAAGACACGACACCCAAGAATGACGAAAAATCCCCAAAACTAAGTATTAAAAAGGAAAAAAGTCCTCCATTACAAAAAGATGACAAAGATGTGCAAATGAGAAGTAAGGAATGTTTGCGTAGCTGTGTGTTATTATTGATATTCTTGTTATATTAAATAAAGTAACGTCATTTCTTAATTTGCTCTTCTTAAATTGTATAATGTGTTATGAACATGTGGTCTTGGGTGTAATTTTACTTATTATTATTTTCAGATAATGATAATGCATCACAAGCATCTAATGCTGCACCATTATCTTTGATGTGGGTTGACAAGTATAAGCCACAGAGTATTAAACACATTATTGGGCAGCAGGGAGAAGCGAGTAATGTTAAAAAGTAATGTATTTCTTAATGCTTGTGATCAGCTGAGCGACCTTAGGGCAAGCTCGGCACACAGATTATTTATTGCGTTTAACCGAGACCTCAAGCGAAACGACGTAGGTCTAGCAGAATGCCCAACGTCGCTATTTTTTATAGAAATACCATAAATCTTATTTAATGAAGAAAGAAATCATATTCTTTGTTTATGACTTTCTAGCTTTAAACCTTAAAAAAACTTGACCCAGTTTTATATTTAAATCTTGTCCACAGATTAATAAATTGGCTAACAAATTGGTATGTAAATAGAAAAAATATGCCCAAAGTCAAGCGAAATCCGTGGGCCAAGAATGACGATGGTGCTTCCTATAAAGCTGCTTTACTTTCTGGACCTCCTGGAGTCGGTAGGAACAACATGTTACATTTTAATAACTAATAATATTCAGCAGCTACTCTAACTTAACTATACATTCGCAGGTAAAACGACGACCGTTAGCTTAGTCTGCAAAGAATTAGGTTTTGACATGGTTGAGTTTAATGCGTCAGATACTCGAAGTAAAAATTTAATAAAGGAACAAATCTCTGAACTTTTATCTACCAATTCTCTATCTGGATATGCAAGAGGTATCTATTGTAGTGGTTTAAAGTGAAATTATTATACTATTACAAGGACTACATTTGTCACATCTTACAGGGCAAACAGGCAAGCTAGCTGTAACAAAGAAACATGTTCTAGTAATGGATGAAGTGGATGGTATGGCTGGTAACGAGGACAGAGGTACATATCACCTTGCATTGTTAAGTGCTCCTTGTATGAAAATATTGTATAATGTGTGTTCATGTAGCCGGTTTGCTTTAGGTGGTCTTCAAGAGTTAATTTCATTGATAAAGACAACATCTGTGCCGATAGTTTGCATGTGCAATGACAGGAACAGCGAAAAGATGCGCTCCTTGGTTAACTATTGTTATGATCTGCGATTCAGCCGCCCCAGAGTCGATCAAATAAAGGTATTTTGTTTGTAGTTCATTAAAAAGAACTTGTTGAAATTGGAAAACCGCGCTAGGCTGAATTTTCCTGACGACGTCTCACATGTTTCAGAAAAACTATTGTTTTTAAACCTTCTTTCGTCCATTTAAAGAGTGACATGACTAAATACCGCTCAACTTATTTCTTAACTTGATTACAGTCTGCAATGTTGTCCATGTGCTACAAAGAAAGTATTAAAATTCCTGGAGATGTTTTATCACAACTAATAAGTGCCGCAGGACAAGATATAAGACAGACCATACATTTATTATCGGTTTGGAGTGCTGATCCGGCTCTCGCTGATCACGATAGACTGCAGAAAGAAGCACACAGAGTGAAAAAAGACATTAAGATGGTAAAGTATTTTTTATGTTTTTGTACACTTTCCTTAACTTGACAATCTCACCATATGACACATAAGAGACTTTACTATGAATCTCTTGTGTAGAATGGCTTACTTATAAAAAACAAACATTTTTGCTATCATGATTATTACATTGAACAACACTTTTCATCACCAGGGTCCATGGGAGGCAATAAGAAAAGTTTTCTCTGCTGAGGACCATAAAACAATGAATATAAATGATCGGAGTGATCTCTTTTTCACGGACTACAGCCTCGCACCACTTTTTGTGCATGAAAACTACCCGCAAGTTGTACCTCACTGTCCCAAGTAAGCTGGTTGAATAAGAATTATTAGTACTATTAGAAGAAAAAAAGGTGTGTAAACCTTTCATATTTTTAGGCATGATATATTGAACAGAGTCAGTGCAGCTGCAGATAGTATCAGTCTTGGTGACTTGGTGGATTCGAGGATAAGAAGTAATCAAGCTTGGAGTCTATTACCATTGCAGGTTTGTAGAGTGTAGAGTGTAACAAACATCTTGATTTTAGTCTCTGAGTCTGAATAATGTTTCAAATGTACTTTTAGGCAATGTATAGCTCAGTTATTCCTGGACAAATGCTATCGGGGCATATAGGTGGGCAAATCCAATTTCCTGGATGGCTTGGTAAAAACTCCCGAGCAAATAAAATGGCCCGCCTAGCTCAATCCATTCATGCTCACACCAGGCTTAGGTAAATGTATTTTCATAATTAATAGTGTCAATAAATGCGTTAGTGTTGAAGAAATTTGCGGATGACGTGTGAGACAAGATAGCTCATTGGTTAGGACAGCAGCGCTGAATTTTTAAAAAATTAAAACTTAAATAGATTTTTCATTTATATAATGCTGTTATGTGGCAGGATATGAGAAATAATAAACTTTTCAAAGGTCTTTCTTCATAGATATGTTTTTCCAGTAATTGGCTGTGACTGTTGATGAATAGTTTACTTTATGTACTAACTAATGCTTACTAACATGAATAGTTATTTTTCTTGAAAATGTATAATACTTAAAATCATTGCCTAACCTCACAGTACAACTGGTTCTAAATCATCGATATTTTTGGATTATGCACCACAACTTCGAGACGCTATCTTGAATCCACTCATTAAAGACAAAAGTCAAGGCATCTCAAAATCACTGCAAGTGTTGGAAGACTACCATTTGTTAAAAGACGATTTAGAGTCTCTCACTGAACTTTCATTATGGCCAGGACAGAGGAATCCAAGTGTTCTTGTGGATGTTAAGGTTAGTGGTGTCAATAGTTCTCCAAGATAAATGTTCAGTTTGGGCCAAATATACTCAGTAATGTGATGATAATATCTGCTTTCTAAACATCTCTCACAATAAAAACTTGTGCTTTAAAAATATTTCTTAACTATTAATATTTTGTAGGTAAAGACTGCGTTAACTAAAACATATAACAAGCAAGCAAGTGCTTTGCCATATGCACCCATAGCTGTCAAAAAAGCAAAACATCATGATACTGATGAAAACGGTATGGAGTTAGAAGATGAAGTGGAGTATGACAGTGATCCAGAAAATGATGCTCTAATTAAGGTTATCTTTTGCATAGAAAACTTAACTTGACTAACAGTAGATTAAATTCAACGTGTAATATGTTGTTCTGTAATTGAAATGCAATTTATTTTTTTAGAAAAAGAAAACTAAAGCTAATGAGAATCCTTCCACTAGCAAGGAAAAGCCACAGAGAAGTAAGGGAAAGAAAAAGTGATCATGTTGAGGAATGTTAATTATGTCAGTGGTTTTTGTTATGTACTGACCTTATTAAATATTTGTGATATCACCTCTTTCATTTGTATCAAGTGATTGTTAATTCCAAATATCATTAGCATTAAAAAAAATAATTACATTGTCATCAATTCTTTGCCCTTGTCTTGTAAATAATCCAGCTTTTCAGTCTTAAATTGATTTTTGCTAGGATTCATGATAATAATTCCAGATAAATCAAACTAAGAATTGTGGCAGTTATTTTAGCTTACTATCATTAAATAAAACATTAAAAGATATATCACAACACTATATTTTATATTACATAATTGTATCTATTTCGCATGTGTACTTCAAACTAATCCTTTCGAATCTTTGCCGCTCTAGTATCATCGGGCCTCATAATAACATAGACTCCTTTGTACCTTCTGTTATCTCCATCCCTTTTTGAGTAATTGTATAAACCCACAGTTCCCAGACCAAGACCAAACAGACCTACAGCTGTACCTGCATACACTTCAGGAATTTCATCGTATCCTTGTCTGATTAATTGAGCTAGAGTCCTTCTTGATGCCTGCGCAGCCATGGTATACTATTTCCAGGCTGGATTGCCCCAATACCTAATAACAAACGGCAAGAAGTTATGGTATCACCTTCCTATATAGGAACACTGCTAGGACTTGGTTAAGCACATTCAAATTCGTAATGGTTTTACTTCATTTAATATATTCTAATAATTACTTACTACTTTCAAATTGGGTAGTAATCTAAGGATACTAATACCTAATATAATTATTCAATTCTGTTCCTTTCTCACAGATACTGAATTTCTAAATTTATTTTGACTAATTGCGACATGAATTGTGTAATGTCACTTTGACAGTAAGGCATGCTTTGCACATTAAAACGTCATAGAAAATTGAATCCATAGACCATAGCTAAATTGTGGCAAATCGCGCCACATCTTTGCTTAGTAGTTATTAATTCGCGCAGTAAAAACTATCGACGTATAAAATTTATACTATAAATTAATATTAAAAAACAATTTTGATTATTAATTGTTGAACCAAGGTAAGACAGGATAATGATTATTTTTTTTAATGCTTTTTGTTCGCAATGGGCTCGTTTTTTACTTAATTTTTTTATACTTATCTAATTTATTATTATTAGACCTTTTTCGGTTAAAGATTAACTATCATTGCTTGTCATAATTCTCTTAGTCCGCATTACTGAAACTGTTGTTTCGAACTGGTTTATACAGATAAATAAGAGAACTATTTTATAAATTACCTACATAATAATAATAAAGATTCAAGATGCCGATGCCCCCGACAATTGGACACACAGTAAACTTTGGAAAATCTTTGATAGGTTTAATTAAGCAAGGTTTTTGGGAAATCCCATCTGTGATGTGCTCTACTATGTGCGCATTTGTTGGACTTGGCTTTGGGATCGCCGGTCTGAATCGATATAACGATAAAAAGGGTGATAATAGGGAATACAAGAAGACTTATATGATAATGCGCCCGACCGATCCAAGGGTGCCTTTACTAAGAAACCCCGTGTATACCAAATATTAACGTTTTAGTATTGTTAACTTATTTAATAAAGGCAGGTTGCTTCTTAATTGTTATATATTTAATATAGGTATGATGTCAAAGAGGTTAGAATAATTCCATTAACGTGTTTGTAATGTGTTTCTTTCATATTCAATACTGTCTTTCTTTTCATTCTCAAGATAGTGGAGATCCTTGTCTTGATTGATTGATTTGCAATAATTTACCACAAAGATATATGACAAAAATTATAAGGTTGTAGGCACTTAGTAATGTAACGCTGTACTCTATATATAATCTCTTATAAATTCTATAATATAGTCTGGAACGGACAGCTTTGACAGATAGTTGTTGTCAACTAATGTCTAGTGATTAACACTATTGAGTTACAAAATCGCCCTGCAGTTCATAATTATTATGCTTACATTTGACAGTGTCATTTTGACAGTGACTTATGTGACATTGTTTTTGTCTAAGGTCATTATACATTATACCTACGTACATCAATATAAGTGATAAATAGATGATAAAAACTTATAAAGTTTGATAAAGCGCCAGGTTTTGTTAAGGTATAAGCTTCGATAAAAAGTGAGTTTATCGTTTTCTTTTGTTGCTAGTTGCCGCACGCATTTGTCTAAATTTATATAAACCAACATGAGTTCGAGATTCGCCGTTGTAGAACAGGGCCCACCGATTGAGGTTTTCCTGCTGAACAAGCTCTTTACAGACGATACTAATAAGAATAAAGTTAATTTAGGAGTTGGTGGTAAGTTGAAAAATATAAAATCATGTTTCAAAAAATAATATTTTTTGTACATAACGACTAAAACTGTTACATAACGGGAACAAACTGGAAGCCGGTTACGTTAGATATTTGTTACCAAATGCACAAAAAATGCTTTTAAATTAAACACAAAGTCATTATTTTTATTACACTCTGTTTTCATGTTGTTTAATAATTCATAGAAACAAACACGAAAACTGCCAACTAGCCAAAACTCAAAGTTTGAACTCTAGTAAAGGTTGAAGGTTACAAAAGGTCAGTAAGACAATATCGAGGAATACAGGGAATTAGCGAAACACAGCTTGTAACATAGATTTTTTAAATGTATTTGTATGTTCATTAAAGCACTTGTTGAACAAATTGAGCTTGTGGTATTTATGGAATAAAAAACATTTATTCTTAGCTTATAGGGATGAAAATGGAAAGCCCTGGGTTTTACCTGTTGTGCGCAAGATGGAAAAACAGATGGCTGCGGATGAGACCCTTTTGCACGAGTACCTTCCTGTACTTGGTAAGGTTAATCTATAATCATTCAAGATTCTTTTTCATACCCATTTAATGTCTCTTAAAAACAAAGAACTGTTTGGGTAACTATTTGAATAATATTGGCATAACTAAATATGTATAATGTTTCTATCTATTACATTATATTTGTCAAAGTTTATCTTCAATAAGCGATAAAGTTGCTAGTCATGCGTTTTTATTAAAAATAAGTGTCATTTTAAATATTAGTTCTATAGAGGTGTTTAAGATAGATGAGGCAGCATTTACAAGGAACCTGTGAAACTTAGTTTCCTATATTCTTGAAATATTATTATGTTTGCTATAATGCACAGGCCTGGAACAATTCAGCAATTCATCAGTTTCAATGCTGTTAGGAGAAGACAGTCCAGCAATCGCAGAAGGAAGGGTAAGAAATCTATATATTTATGTAATATTAATTTTCCTTGTACTTAAATATAGTTTTTAGCCAACTATAGATCTTAACACAGTTTTAGATAATATTTTTGTCTACAGGCTTTTGGAATTCAAGTGTTGTCAGGAACAGGTGGTCTCCGTGTGGGAGCTGAATTCCTGAATAAGCATCTCAAGTATACCACATTCTATTACTCAAATCCCACATGGGGTAAGTCGATTCACCAATAGCGACGGCAAGGAGCATTTTGTTTAGATATCATTTTTGCTGTTCAAGTGTTCTATTGCTGGGAGTAAAACTCAGCACTCGAGAGGAAAATGTATTGTTCTATAAAAAGAGAAATTCAAACATCATTTTATCTTAAGAAACCGACTTTTATCATCTTAGCAGCTATTTCCGTAAAATCGATAAATACATATTAATCGTAGATTAGCGTTAACTTTACACAAAGAAGAGAGAGATAAGAGATAAGAAATTGTCTATTACACTTGTACGTAATTTGTTATTCACATTTATGTAATAAAAACAACTTGTTTCATTAGCTAGAAGCATAATTTTTTGCTTTAATTACGAGAATTTCTTATCGCGCACTGAACATATTAACAGTACATTTTCACGAACAAATTTGAAAATATTATATTTAATTACTACAATTGACGCAAATAGTTAACTTAATACATCACTTTTAACGGTTTAAAACGCGAAAGAAATTAGTTAACCCGTGATCACGGCTGTCGCAAAACACCCGAAACGTCGGGCCGTAGTAAAGTACTACATTTCGCGTTTTAAATAGTTAAAAGGGTTTTATTTAAATAATATTATTTTTTTATAATTGTGAATGTATAGACACATATTTTTGTACGATTTGTAGAAAACCATCACCTGGTCTTTGTGAATTCTGGATTTACGAATCCCCGCGTCTACCGCTACTGGGACGACAAGACTTGCGCCATCAACTTCGACGGAATGATAGAGGACCTCAAAAATGCGCCTGAGAACTCCGTTATATTGCTGCACGCGTGTGCGCACAACCCCACTGGAATCGACCCCACCCAAGAGCAGTGGATCAAGATTGCCGACGTTATGGAGGTAGCAACTCTTATCTTTTTAACAATCCAATACTATTACTAATGCGATACAGACATTGGGAAATTAAGCATAATTTAATAAATATTGTATACATGGTGACATTTTATAAATAGATGCCAGAAGGACTTTAGCCATTGCGGTTGCGATCCGTATCCCACAAGTTATAATTAATGTTCTTCATCCCAGATACAATTACGTATAAAAAATTATGTCTATGGGTCATATCGGTCATTTTTCATGTACACGTAACACATAATATTTCTCGTAAACCACAGGAGCGCAAATTGTTCCCGTTCTTCGACAGCGCTTACCAGGGCTTTGCATCTGGTGATTTAGACCGAGACGCCTGGGCCGTGCGTTACTTTGTAAAGCGAGGTTTCGAGCTGGTCTGCGCCCAATCTTATGCGAAGAACTTTGGACTCTACAGTGAGTAGATGCTTTCATGAAAAATTGACACGTTTTACTAAATGTCTTTAGGTAAACATAATACTCAGTACAATGATTTTTATTCTTATATAATTTTATTTTATTTATATTAAATCCAGCTCTATCAAGTATAGTATTTAAACGACATTAAATATTCCTTTATCTTTAACTAGCTGTGCTCGCGATATCGTCCGCGTGACATAGTTATTTTGGGCATCGGGTTATTTATTTTTGGCAACAATCTCCTTTATAAATTATGGCTGGTACCATCCGTTACGACGTCGTCCGCGTTACGTCGATTTTGCGAGTTAATTCATAATAACTATCACTTGTTTCATATCTAGCATTCTTTTTTCTCAGATGAGCGTGTTGGTAATTTGAGCGTGGTAGTAAGCGATTCGAAGCTAATCCCAGCGATGAAGTCCCAACTGACCTGGGTGGTGCGTGGAATGTACTCGAACCCACCAGCACACGGCGCCAGGGTCGTCGCCAACGTCCTCTCCGATAAGAAACTATTTGATGAATGGTATGCGATTGACCTTCGTATTTCCTTTACTCCATAAAAAGAAGCTCACTCTTTCTTAAAGATTAATTTATGTATTAATAATGTTCTTGTATATACCGTTTTTTTTATAATTAAGATTTGGTCATTATGGTGCGTTACCGAGCCATAGAAAACAACGTTTATTTATGAGAGTATGAGAACTATTATTGTTTGTGTCATGGCATTTATTTTAACCTCCAGGAGGGATCACATCAAGGTCATGTCAGCCCGTGTCATGCAAATGAGAGAAGCGCTGAGAGCCGAACTTGTCAAGTAGGTGTCAATTTATACTAAACTCTAACTAAAACAATCACAGGTGCTGATAGGCTATTTGACAGATTTTTTAAATTTACATTATATTCTTTGGTAGATGTTAAGGAATCCAAAAAAGTCGTGTTTTTGAATTCTGATACAATTTGCTCAAATGTATCAAAATTAAACATTTGAATTTCGCTAATTTTGCGAAATAACTCTACAATACCGCTTGTTACCATTAATTGGCCATTGGTGTATGTCGTTCATATGATCTACATTTTAACAGTGATGGAAGTAATAAAATTAGTTTCAAATTCATTTATTTATTAATACAGAGAATAGAAAAGTTTTAAAACTAGGAATCACGACGGTTTACGTTTAGCACTGTCTATAAGCCAGTGAAGTCATCATAAACCTGACCAATCCGAAACGTTTTGTATCACGTGACAAATGTTTAAAAAAAGTTTTTCTAAAACATTTGTTTCACCATTTCTAAACATAAGTTTATTCATATAGCATAGTCAAATAGCAAATAACAAGTGCTAATTTAATTAAAACACTAAAGTGTTTTATTTAACCGTTAAAACGGTTTAAAACGCGATATATTAGTTAAACTTATTTGAAAATTATTTTTAACTTCGGCCCGACGTTTCGGATGCTTTGCAGCAGCCGTGGTCACGGGGAGACTGTGCTAATTACCAATACTTTGTATTTCCTAGACTGGGCACACCTGGCAACTGGGACCACATAGTGAAACAAATTGGTCTGTTCTCCTACACTGGTCTGACGAGCAAACAGTGCGAGTACCTCATACAAGAGCATCACATTTACCTGCTCAAGTCTGGCCGCATCAACATCTGCGGGTTGAACCCATCCAACGTGCAGTACGTCGCGAGGGCCATGCACGACGCCATCACCAAATTCCCTGCGCAAGAGTAATTAACGTTTCTCTATATAACGGTACCGTTTTTGGAAAACAAAACTTAGGCATATTTCAATTGTTAACATTTTTGTTATTGTTTTGTTTTTACTTAAATCTATATCAGTTCTTCCAAAAGTGGTATCCTTGTGACGTATTACATCGAAATTAAAATGAATACGCCTTTTATATCGATTGGTTTGCTGCCAAAAATATGCTGCTATTAATGAAATTATATAATTGTTTATTGAAATTATGTTGTATGAAAACAGTAGCGTTGGAATCGAATATAAAGTTTAGATATTAGCATTTATTTACACTCGAATACAGTTGAGGCAAGTAAAAATGGCAGCTCCCTTCGTTAAGTTCGCTCCCTTAGTTCTGAGATTATTAATTACTGATTAGTTTTTAGTAAGAAGCAAAAAGGCTATTTGAAATAAAACAATTTTTATATTTATACTCTGATGCAATTGTCTGTATACATTTATCTTATATTTAATGTAGAAAATAGTGGAACGTGACTAACCTTCTTGCCGTAGAGTTCTATGGAATAGGCAACTAGCATTTAAGGAACATAGCGGTCTCTTCACGTTTGAGATCTTGACACTGCCATAAGGGATGCAAACGTGTTCGATTTAAATTGAGACCATTTTTATATTATACACATATGTAGCACCCAGTATTATGTGCTTTTAGTTAAAGTTATCTTTCTTGATTTACACCAAGCTTATGAAGCTGTTTTTATTAAAATAATTATGTAAATTTATGTAACATTATTATCAAAAGTTATTTTATTTTCATAGAAAAAATAATAACGCACTCATACTTATATTATTTAGTTCCTTGTATTTAAATGTTTAAATATAATTTCAAGTTACTACATTTGTTTTATTTCCCAATATTTTCAAAGATATACAGATATTTAGACATCCAAATCTAAGGCTTTGCATAATCCAAGGATCGGATTCTAGGTAGGTCATTGTTGTATACATAGTTAATATATATGTTTTATGATGAAAATTACTTTTATAATAATCATGGTATTTCCATTTCAGGGACCAACCATCGAAGTTGTAAAAAAGCCATATCATATGAAAGGAACGTCAAGATTCAAGTGCGTGTTACAATTCAACGAAGAAGACATACATATTAACGACATGTTAAAATTAAACAGTATTTTAAATTTTAACACAAATATATATTTATAATATAAAATAACTCCTATGATTCCATAGCTTCTTCTGATGGGATTGGTATTCGAGGGCGTGATCCAAAGCGGTTCATAACTGAAACAGATGAAAATTCTGTCTACAACCTGGTATTATTTTTATGGAAAGAAGATAGACAGAGCAGGAGGTTCACCTCAGCCATATAACAATTAAACAAGATGTGTTGTCGATCTATTTTGGCTTTGATATTCAGAATTTCATTCAACTGAATCCGAAACGCTATTAAACTTGACAGCTTTACTATCTGTGGACGCCGGTTCGTGACTCGGACGAAATTTCGATATTCTTACCCATTTCCAGGTTTTCAATAGTATATTGTTTATTCTCGCTAAGATATGTTGAAGTCTTACCTTGTTCGCTGACTGTGAGATCGAGCATCTCGATGCAACATTCCTTATTGTCTCCTCCAACCGCAAGAGAAAATGGCTCATCTGGGCAGACGGCTGCACATAGGGCCTGTCCGACGCGGCAAGTGCGCTCACTTACTTGGATAGCCTCGGAGCTAATAAGAAACAATATAGGATTAGTATCTGAAAAATCGTACTGTTGTGGAAAGTCCTACATTTGAATATTGGAAATAAAACAAAGAATTATTAAGGCACATATGTTATGCCTGTCGCCACATAGATTGCTGCGAGATATAAGATCATAAATACATATTTCTCCTTTACCTGGATATATCCCATGTTTTCAGTTTAGAATCGGTTCCGAGAGTCATCATCAGTCCAGCAATGTTGTCACTCAGAACGAGTCCTGTCGAAGTGTAAGCATATAATGTTTTAAGTACAATTTGTTTTTTTTTTAATACATTAGATGAGGACAGACAAGAGAGGGGTTTACTCGAGGGAAGGTTATTTACCCCAATCATATAACGTCACGATGCCTTGTTGACCTATTTAGGCTTTGCAAATATAGAAATACGCAGAATGAATTCGATAAGTGATTAAACCTCTCGCCCTGAAATATCAAAATTCCATAAAAGGAATTTTGGAAATAAAACAAACTGAAATATGAAATAAACACTGAAATATCAAAATTCCATAAAAGGAATTTTGATATATCTATCCGGAGTCCCAACGCGTTTCAGAAGAATTATAAAATTGGGCTTGGCGGGGATCGAAACCATGACCCGTTGATTATTAGCCTCACAATGCACCAACGACCTGTCAAAATTTGAAACGGAAATATATACATAAGGGGGGCAGGGAAGGGAATTTTTCGAGATAAATTGCTGATAGCCTAAAACCCTACTTATGTTAATTTTGATGTCGATATATTTAATAGGGAATGCATTTCAACTACACTAAAGAAGAATTTAAGTAAAGAAACAATTGCCAACCTGTGACTTCCTTTTCGTGTGCATCTATGGTCCACAGAGGCTCATCCTGTCTGCAGTCCACATACGCCACTTTACCAGTGTTATTGCTCATCTATAGATCATACTTAATTTTAATCGAGGGTTTCTTTTATGGCAGAGACACAAACAACCCGAGGTTCACTTAGGGTGAAATGCCCCGTTTTAAATCAATGAAAGTGGTTTCTTTAAAAAAATATTGTTATTGAGGTAAACATAGAAGCGTATTTTGGGTATCATCATAATTTATGTACTTTAAAATTAAAGTGTATACTTC
The DNA here is from genome assembly GCA_963661955.1 of Leptosia nina. Taxonomy (NCBI): domain Eukaryota; kingdom Metazoa; phylum Arthropoda; class Insecta; order Lepidoptera; family Pieridae; genus Leptosia; species Leptosia nina. The sequence goes on along the minus strand of CAVLEF010000010.1, from coordinate 9,136,249 downwards.
TACTAAAATATAATACTAACTGCAAAGCAGAACGGGTTGTGCCTGTCCCAGACCACGCGCTCTATCTCGGGCGCGAGGTGCCAGGCGCGGTGGGCAGTTGGCGTTCTGCAGTCTGTTACTCGCGCTTGACCGTCGCATGCGCCGCTTAACAGTGTCTGTGCTTCTAGCGGGTGGAAACAGATGGATTGTACCTGTAAGGAATTTTTCATGTTGACAGTACTTCAAAAATAAGAAAAAAATATACATATTATCAAACTTTCCAATAAAATAATTATACCTTATCTTGAAAATAGTCGAGTTTGGTGTGCGGTTCGCCCTGGTCTAAGTCCCATAATAGAACCGTATTGTCTGCTGAACCACTGGCGAGTACATGTCTGAAAATTAGAGTAATATTTAATCTTTTAGGAGCACTTTAAGGTTTACTAATTTAATACATTATTAAAAGAACATAATTTTTGCCATCAAAATACAGTTTAGTAGTTAGGTTGAATTCAATTAAAACACTTTAACGGTTTAAAACGCGATATATTAGTTAAACTTATTTGAAAATGATTTTTAACTTCGGCCCGACGTTTCGGATGCTTTGCAGTAGCCGTGGTCACGGGGAACCCCGTTTTCGATTTTCAAAGAAGTTTAACTAATATATCGCGTTTTAAACCGTTAAAGTGTTTTATTTAAATGTGTACTACTCGCGTAAACTATAGACAGTATTTAGTTAGGTTGAATTTCCAAATTGTCCACTGATAGCATTTATTTACCGCGTTATTTATTCAAAAATTACTCACTCAAAATTCCTATTCCAAGATAGATCCAAGACGGCATCTTTATGGCCAACACGATTTGTCTTCTTCCTTTTATTGGGTTTCTTACCAAGTTTGAAGGCCGGTTCGAGGCAGTTCTCGATGTCTAAATCCCAAACTTGTATGACTGGATCCATGCCGCCCAAAGCACAAAGATTACCTAAAAGCAACATCAACCCCATACTGATAAATAGGAATGAAATAATTATTTTTATGTAATATTTCTTTTCTTTTGTGTTAAATCTTTCAATGTGCAATTATGCTGGTGTCTTATGCCATCCATTTTTTTCTCAAATTCTTAAAATATTTTTCAATTGAACTTTAACATTTTTTTAAACAAAACAAATAACGTTTTGAAATGAGAAATATATAAGTATTTTCTTTATCAACTATCACTTATAAGTGTTTTATTTAAATGTGTACTACTCGCATTAGCATTAGCGAGGAACAAATATCATCAATCAATGCCCTCTGTGTAGTTGATCCTACTTTGGCTTTTGTATAATTCGCACGAACACTATTTAGTATATTTAAATTGTCAAGAACTCACCTGCTTGCGGATCCGACGGATCGTGGCTCAACCACTCTATGCATAGCGGGAACCAAGGTAGAATTATATCATGATGGACGTAAAAAGAGCCTTCGGTTTTGTTGAACACTAAAGAATGGGTGGAAAATAAATTGTATTTAGAATTTGAACATTCTTTTGGTTTATTTAAAAACAGGATATTTTATAATTACCATAGACTTCTAGGATACTGGCGTCACTTTCTACATGGCCGACTAATAGGAGGTTATCATCAGGCTTAATGATATCATCTTCCTCGTCACTATCGGGTCCTTCGGTCTGCAATTCGGTTGTGTTTAGGTTTTACAAAAACAATAGGTTATTCTCTTGTTTAATAGGTTTATAAGCCAGTAAGCAGGAGCAAATTTAAATCCCTTAAGTTAGTTAGTTGTAGGCCCCCAAGTTACATAGGCAATTTTAGAGCTACTTTTAAATAAATAAAAACATGTTCTTTGCATATATCGACGTAGGAAAACGTATTTCCTGTAAGCCCTAAAAAATCGAAATAACGTTCTTTACATCATTTTTATTAGAAATAAATACTGTGCGCGATTAGGCTGGTTCTCATATTTCTACGACGAAAAAAAAATCACTTACGCCGTCAGGTTTTTTTTTTAAATTAGTGTTTTTTAGTCGATGTCTACCAAAAACTAGTATTTTTTATGCATTTATAGCTTACGCCAGTTTAGCGGGATGATATTTTTCATTGCCTACTCTTACTTTTATTTATATCTGATTTTATTTACTTGATTTATTTTGTATTCGATTTTGTTGACTATGTTATTAGTCATTATAATACTAAGTTTTAATAGAAGCAATGTTTAAGTTTTCGAAGTCGTAATTCGTAAAGCATATATTCACAGTTTCCTACTCTATTACTCTATTATAAAAGACATAACTAAACAGGTATGTCTTTTACAACATTTTTTAGATGTCAAAGTAATATAAATATTGAGTTGCCATAGAAAATTCCCTAAGGTTACAGCGTTATGTAGATCAGTAAAAAAAATAAGTTTGTTGTAAGCCACAATAACATGGACAACAGTTGAGTGAGTAGGATATCTTTATAGCCAACATATAAAACGAGAAATAATAAAAATACCTTTTTTAAAATCTTGTTCCTATGATGTGTAGTTTTTGAGTTACGATTTTGTTTTCTAATTAGAAAAAGGTTTTTTCGCTTTGGTGAATATTTCTTATTTTGCGGCTTACAGCAAATACATTTTCCTACATCGATATACAAAATTGCTAAGAAATAATATGTGTACTTACCCTAATCTGCACATTTTCACTTAGATCCCCGAGATTAGGTAATGTTGCAATTGTTCCCAGACCAATTGGATTGCCTGTGGTGCAACGGTGAGACAACATTAAATCAGGCTCCATAATGTACAATTCTTAAATTAATGCAGAGGTTAGTAAGTTTCAATAAATATTTTTTATTTGCTTTTATATTTAAAATTTACATAGTCACTCTCAAATGACAAAGAGTATCATTGTTATCCCCACAGCTTCTAGAAGAATAATTATGGATAAGGTGAGAATAAGTAAAAATTTACATAATTGTAAATTTTCCCAAGCCAGTGATTGAACTGAATAAATTATAGAAAAGATGAAATAAGAAATTATGATTGATGATGATGATTATTAAATGCAAAGTTGTTATAAAATACTACTAACTACTATTATCTTCTTCATCATATTTTTCAAAGTTGAATTCATCATTCGGGTCTGCAGGCTCTGGTGCAACATTATCTTCATTTGTCTCAGACTCACTATCATCTTCGCCTAGTTCTGCTTTTTCTGTCAATCTATGAAAGACAATAATTTAGTATTTTCAATTTTTGATAAGAAATTACATACATTAACATATTCTTATATAGTAACAGCTGTACCTTAAATCATCAGCAGTCTGTTTAATAATCTTTTCAAGTTCTTTTTCAGTTAATTCAATCTGAAATGAAATAAACGCTAACATTGTTTACTAAGTTCAAATAATCATAATTTTGTAGTGTCTTTGATGTATTTAATTTTATTACATTATTATATTGGAACAACTTTATATAAGGTAATATAGATTCAAATTTCTTTACCTTTTCCGGCACAGGTTTAGCTACACCACGACGTACAAAATGCATACATGATATAAGGCTAACTGAAGGGGTGTTTTCTTCCATTTTGTGGCTATAAATAAAAATATGTTTATATTATATGTACAAAAGGTAAAACAATACCAAAATTAACATCATCATGTAACTACCTCAATACCTAAAATATAATCAACTTTAAGGAAACGTGAGATACAAATATGTAATTGGTATTGTTGTTCACTTTAGACTTATTAATTGGAACAAATTACATTACAATTATAGAGAATTATTATTAAAATAATAAATTAAGAGCACAGTGCACACCGTACAAAACAGGACCCACGTTTTATTGACACATGACAAATGTGACCACAGGTTAGATACCTAATAGATTGTGGCAGTTTCTTGTAAAACGCATTACTTTATTCTAATCTGTGTGACTTAAATAAGCAATATCTGTGGGGAAAACAACAGATCGGGTTGTCACAGAGTCATGAGAAACGTTTGAATTGTGGTTCGACCACTGAGATTTTGAGATTGGCAATTGTTCAACATCTGTAATTTTTAATCATATAAAAAAGTTCTAACGTATGTTTATGGTTGTCTTGCAAGTTATTATTTTAGTGAATATTCCCACGCTGTCGATATAAAATAAAAATATCCTTGGTACATCATTATTGAACCTTTTCGTAAGTCTAAGCTCATTATTTTTTTATAGACATGACCACATCATAATTTCATACCTCTTTCATACTAAGTCGGGAATATGAGTACTAATATAAATTCATTAATAACTTTGCAATCCGAACTTTAACTACTGATAGGGTAAACTTTATCTAAGCTATTGTTTTGTATGTTTGTAAAATAATTTACATTATTTCTTTTTATCTATACATTTCATTGAAGTTAAGACATACAGAATAGTCACTAGTCAGTTGTCACAAGCTTTAAAGCGTTTTTTGATAATAAGTCCTATTGTGTTGTCATTGTAATACTATATCTTTGTGAATTGTTCTTAATACCGCATCTAATAATTAGGTAACTATTATATTATTATTCTCGTTCTGATTTCACTTTTGTGGACGATCTTTCCAAAATTAAGTATAAGACTAGGTAAAAATCATAAAGTTATCTGTTTTCGAGCCACAGCTTATACAACTGAAATTTAAATAATCTTTTGAGACCTTATTCTATAGTCAAAACAAGTATTAACACAGATTATAAGGACTACATTGAAAAATATGCCGCTACCATGGTTAGATGGTGTTTATAATTTATATCGTACGGCATAACATTAAACATTAGATCTTTACAGTAACAAACAATGATTATTTTTTAATAGGTTCGACAACTTTTGATTTCACACGAAATCGTATGATGGTATTTGCTTGAGGAACTTTATTGAAAAATGTTAAAAAATGGTGTCGAACGGGGCGAAACGCTGGGGGAGTGCCGCGCGTGCTTGCAACCATGCACCAGGGGTGAAACACACGAATTGTTTAAATGCTGGGATCAGCCGTGGTTTGGCATGGAAGAAACAATAGCAGAGGATTTAATTAAACTTACCAGTATACAGGTAATAATCAACTTAAACATGCATTGGTCTCACTCTTGTTACCAGTTTTAATGTTGACTGCAATAACTTTAGCTACAACTTTTTTTCAGATATTAGATACAGATGTTCACTCAAAAGTAATCTGTCATCCGTGTTATGTTATTTTGCAAAAAGCAAACGAATTTATACAGACAGTAAGAAAAAGTGACCTGCTATTGAGTTCAAGATGTTCTAACAATGAGAGCAGAGTGTGTGATACAAATTGGCCAAAACCTATACAAGTAGACAAGAATTTACATTTATATGACAATGTGGAAATCAAGGAGGAATTGTTATCAGACGAGGAGTACATCCCTGGGGGTGGAAGCAATGAGTGTGAGTTTTCAAATGTAGAAGTTAAAATTGAAGAGGACTGGCAAGAACAATCCCCACATATAAATGGTAATATTTTTTAGGTCAATGATTACAATTATTATATTAAGAACATCAGTATTGAGTAACTATTTATTTGTTATTAATCACACAGTAAATCTGTTTTATCTGTGTTAGGGCATGTTAGTTTGTGTCATACTGTTAATTAATTTTGTAGGAGTCTTGTCACTGAGCCATCTAAATGAAGAAATGGCAAAGATAAATGGTTGTGTATCTGAATCTGAGGTTAATAGTGAATGGAATAATGTAGCTACTCAGCAAACAATGAGAAATGGGCTTGGAAGATGTAAGGATTTAGATGATATAAATGAAAATGTGAGTAAAACAAAGATGTTGATAAAAGTTCATAAGAGAAATCAGAAATTGCAAAGGTGTATTTTTACACAAAAAATTAATAATAAGAGAAAAATGTTACTATTTAATTTTTACTTATAACGTCACTACCAAGCTGCAGTTATTATTTTTTTACCTATATAATATAATACCGGTATAAGTAATTTACTTACAGACACTTGAAATGAGGATAAAGGATGAGCCTAACAGTGATCCAGAAATGGAGAGCACAGCCTCTGATATATCTCTGGAGTGTTTTCTGTGTTCCAAATCATTTTTATGTATAAGTGGGCTTAAGGTATGAAATAATTATTTTCTAGAAGACCAGCTTCCTCTGTGACTCATACTCGTACATAGACTTGTGGAGCCTTTTTTGCTTTTGATTCAAAGCTTATTAATAAATATACACACTTACATTACTAATAAACTTACAGGCCCACGTGATAGCCCAACATTCCTACAAAACAGTTAAGAGAAAAAGTAGCGACACAGATGAAAATCAATTAAAATATACTTGTAAAACTTGTCAGAGAAGTAAGTGCTTAATTTGAATTATTAGATTATAGGCAAAGATAACAACAAAGATAAGCTACTTAATGTTTATCCTACATACAGACTACTGGAACGATTTTTAAAATGTAAGCATTAAGTTTAACATAATGTAATAATAAATATAGTACCATAAAGTACAAGTAACTTAGGTATTTACTTATCATAACGTTTTCCAGGGTTCATGACATCCACAGACTTGATGGTCCATGAGACGTGTCACAGTAAATGTATATGTTATGAATGCAATTCCAATTTTGAAACCTTTAACCAATTGACGAAACATAAATGTAAGACTGTAAATGTGAAGGAGGTTGGTAAAGTGCTTAAGCTTGAGGATGTGCAGCGGTAAGCATTTATTTTGCCACTGTTATTATTCTCGTCTTATCCTCTTTTTGTACATTGTTTTACTCAAATATAGTTGCCCTTTGCTAAAGCACATATGCCAAGTGTTTTATGAAAATGTTTAATATTAATAAAAGCATTGATTTCTGAGCAGATATAAATTATATCACTAACATTTTACCATTAATCAATGAAGTGAAAGTTATAAAACTTACCCTAGGTAAAATAATTTGCTGTTTAAATAGCAAAAGGATAAATATAAATGCTGTTGGCTGTTAAAAATGTTGTTGTTGACCCAGAAACTTGCTTTCTGATAGTGTTTTTGGATTAAAAGTTCAAGTGGAGAGAGAAGGTTCTGCTTAGAAAAATTTCGTTAATTCTAAATGTGGAGGCAAATGCCTAGAAAATAGAGGATATCTGTATGCCATTTTTCATATTTCTATGCACAAGTTTTGCATAAAAGATTCTTGTTCCAGAATGGCTAACGTAGCACACAGAATCTTGGAAGTTATGACTAAGTACACAATATTTTGTCAAGACTCAGAATCGGGAAATATTGATGAGTGCTATCAAGCTCTTTTGGCACTCATCACACAAAAAGAGGAATCAACATATGATGTACTGTCAGATGATGATGACATTTCTTGGAATGCATCTGACATAGAGCCATGTGATGATGTGTTAAATGAATATGATAAAAACTTTTTTTCCAATATCAATTATTTAGGTTCAAAATCCTTTATAGATGTTGAAACCACAAATTCCAATGATTGTGCTAAAGATATCAATTCAGACATGGCTTTAAAGATATTGAGCAATATATCTCCTGTTGTTAGATTAACTCGCCTAAGGATTCCAGGATTATGTGATTGTTCTTCGGCTGATTCTATCGATTCCTATGAGAATGTAAAATATTTAGATAGTATGAATATGAAACATGGTGATGATACACATATACCGGCAGCTGTGGACGAAGTTGAAAAACAAAATGATATTAAACAAAGAAGTTTATCTGATAGTGTGTATTCAATATCCAGCAATGATAGCACCTCTGGAGATAATGTTGCGAATTGTGTAATAGACAATGATAACAACATTGATGGCTCTGTATTTCACACTAGAAATAGAGTATATAATGAAATAGCTAGAAAAATCTTGGTGAATGTAAGAAGTTTGGATTCCACACAAAAAGATAAAGTGACAAGTAATTATGACACTACTCTTCTTACGCCTCCTATTAACCAGTTGGATACAGTATCTTTACAAACAGGCTATGATCAAATTGGAACTAAATCTTTGAGTAAATGCATGGTCAATTCCAACATTGGTGAATTAAACAATGAAGAATTTTGTATATATGTATCTGACCATGAGCTGCATTTGGAAGATAATGAGTTAACAAAAAACACGGAAGTCGATTATATTTATGATTCTGATGATGAGCTTCATTTAGAAGAATATGAGTCGGATATGGACACATTCTCAAAATATGTGCACAGAGAAATACTTCCAAGAAGTATTAAAGTTGTAGAAGAAAAATCTGACTTATTTAATCTGCATTCACTTGGTTCTATTTGCACATTGCAAAAGACAGATAATTCGAAAAATGTGCCTTGTCCATCTATTCAAATAAACAAGAATATTAATTCTCCATCTAATTTGAATCTTAACAACTTTTCTTTTAAAAAATCTGCAAACTTAGCAGTAAAAGACAAAGATATTTCTCAAATATCTGTTGAAAATAACATAGTTGAAAAGGAAAGCGAAAATTGCTGTATTTTACTAATTGATAACGACGACTACGTTAATAAAGAAAAGACAATCACGCCGTCTAATTTTAATAAATCAGAAATCTCCACAAATTTGTCCAGTGTCAATGTTTCTTCCGATGGCACTAAATGCAATTCGAGTAATGTAACTAATTCAAAAACGGCTAGAGAAGGACTTGTTTCAAATATTATGAAAACTATTAAAGAAGATGTTTATTTAGACAATAAATATGATGAAACTAAAGATGTAGATTTTGTGACTTTCAGTAGAAACGAAGATGACGGATTACCACATCATATGACTCTGAAAATACATAATAAAGATAATACATGGGAATTACCAAGAATAAAAGGTAAAGATGGTACATTTACATTCAGACATAAATTAAGAAGAGAATTATTGCTGGGGTGTTCCAATCTCTGTTTGTATAAATGTGGACAAAATTTCACTTACAAACAGCGGCTTCGAATATTTAGTAATTTTTGGAGAAGGGACACAGAAGCGCAGGAGACATTTCTTAATCGATACGTGCATCTTACACTACGAAAATATGTTCCTACGAGTCAGGGAAATAGAAACATTTATAGACATAAGTTTATGTTCCCAAAATTAAATAAAATTATTCGTGTTTGCAAAAAATTTTTCGAATGTACACTTGCACTAACAATGTTAAACAGAAAGAAGGACCAGTTGAGCAGTAAAAAGAAGAGAAATAAATCTGACCCTGAAGATTGTAGTGAACAAAAAATCAATGTAACAAGCAGTTCAAATGTAAAAACTTATTATAACCCGCGCAAAAAACTTCTTAACAATGAAAATAGCGAAATGTGCAGAGCCTTCTCTCGTGACTGCGAAACGGAAACTAATCGAACAAGCCAAATAATAGATACAAAGAATGAATCCCGAATTGATACACGGCAAAAAGAAAATGAACATACAAAAAGCAACAATGAACAACAGGACGTTTCCAGTATTCCTGATACGAATAACGTACGAATACGTGCATCAATGAACATATCTCATTCTTTAGTCATTGGAAATAACACTGATTTCGATCACCAATCAATTACTGATAAAACGCATCACAATACTTGTGTATCAAGCGTAGATTTTACGCCACTTGATTTGTCTACTAGCGAGGTAATTATAAATAACACGGATAGCAGTTGTCAAATAATTGATGAAGATCACAAAAGTAAGAATAGTGTTGAAATTCATATGAATGAAGGTGTCGATGACAACGTAATAGGAACTAAAGCAAACTTTGTGGATAGTGCCTTAAACACTCTTAACCTCGACAAAGATAAGACCAAAGATCACGTATGTAACCAACCTGACAATCATCATAATGAGTTTGACACTAATGTTTACATGAATACCAATACAAAGGATTTTGATGAAATGAAATTAATTATTTTAGATACAAAAGCTTCTGAATCACGTACCGATTTTCACGATACGGGTTATGGAAGTGATATTTCCACAGCCTGTATCATGAAAATCCACCCCACGACGGAAGCCGATTATGATACATCAAATACTGTAAAAAATGGTTCAGATGTATCCGAATCTGAAAAAGCTAAGTCTGGCAATTCTTTTATTTCTGAAACGTTAAGTACAGGAAATATCATTATCTCCAATTACAATGCCGACGATAAAACTGAGAAAGGTCATCAGACCGAGATCTGTCATAGGTCTGCTACCGAAATTCTAGCGTCCACTCGTATAAACAAAAAAGATATTTGTAATTATTCAAATCTAGCAATTTATCCCCGAGGAATTGTTGGTAAAGGTTATAAATTTATTTTTAAATATAAAATTTCCAATACTTTAATGCCGGGATGTACATATTGCAGATATAAGTGTATTAAACGAATATCCCAACAGCAACGTCGAATACTTTTTGATAAATTTTGGACAATGACTAAAGACGCTCAAAGAAATTTTCTTAATAATCATGTCTACTTAATAAATCCTCTTAAACATTTCAAAAAAGGCACACGACGAAAACTAAATCATTCTTTCTATTTGCCTGTCCTCGACCAAAGAATACAAGTATGTAAAAAATTCTTCATAAACACGCTATCTATTCTCATGGTTGATATCGATAAATATTTTAATAACGTCAAGGTGCTGGAGAATCGTATGAACCCGTACGTCAAGCTTACAGACATCAAATTGGATAAAAACTTGCTTCAAGTGGATAAAAATAATCATGTTTTACACCCAGGCTTTTCAAATACACTACATCAAAACAATACTGCAAGTAATTCAAGTGATCTTAACAATGATTCGAAGTTATGCGTTCAAGACGAGTCTTACGGTTTGAAAGAAACAAATTCATTACAACCTACTGTGAAACCGCCTAATAAATGTTTGCCCGAAGCTGCTTTTCAACAAATCAGTCTTGACATCGATAATTGCTCATCTAATTCTGAAATACACTCTCCAAAATTTGCACAAATGTCAATAGTTGATTCGCAACTTACTAGTTTAAGTGATGTTAACGTTTGCAATGAGTTGGATGTTGTGAGTAACACACAGATGCAGAAAGCAGACGATGCAGGATGGACGCCATGGTTAATTCAAGGCGAGTGTCAAGATTCTGGCCCTCACAAAGAAGAAATGCAATCCTTTAAAGACATTTTGGAAGATTGGGCACAAATAAATTGTAAAGACAAAATGAGTATTAAAACTAAATTTGATGTTTTTAAATCAAATCGAGATAGTAAAAAATTGTCCGTTGAATTTTATTCCAATGACACCCAATTGAGCGACATCCCGGTTTTAAGTGTTTTCTGTGAAAATATCGAAAATTTGATAAAAACAGATGACTCTCACCCAAAGATAACTGAAGAAGAAGTAATCACATGTCCAGTCACGATTACAAAAGCAAATTCCAGCCTCTCCACGGATACTGAAGATATCGTACCAATTTCTGACACGGAATCTTGCAGCCTTAAAGATGACATGTCAATTAATAGCCAGAACCCTGTTGAGCTATGTACAAAATTCGTCAGGGCAATTTTAGCTCATACGGATGAAAAGACCCAAGAAGATCTACTGGATTCCGATAGCCTTGTTAATAAGTGCCAACTGGATCATGAAAATGATCAGGCAAACATCAGGGATATCTTTGTCGATAATCGGTTGCAACTAAATATTCAGACCGCATCGGATTCAGACAAAAACTTCAATGAGGTGAAAACAAACACATCGCCGGCTTGCGACGAGTTTCCATCTGCGCTCGACACTAATCATGCATGTGATGTAGATATGCCCGATTTAGTAACGCCACCAAAGCAGGATTCTTCAGAGTCAGATAACAATTGTGAAGCCAACGCAAGAACGTCCACTGCCACAGATATGAATACACTTAGTTTAGAGACGGAAATAAGCAAGAATCGTGTCCTAAACCAGGAGACAAAAAATAAAAGAAATCACGTAAGAAATGATAGAATAGATTGTAAGAAACGGATATTGAGTCAAGACAATAGCGATTCAATAAATACAGAGCGTGATGTTGCGTCAGTGATAAATCCAAAACATCTTAAGATTAATAGGGAAATTATTAAAGAGGACTCAGATCACTCATCTTTACTGACCGAAAGCTACGACGAGCTTAATACTAGCCACCGTGGTAGTCCTTCATCTTTTAAAGGAGGATCTGGTGAAGATACGTCGATGGCTGCATCTAAACCGCACCAGGTATTGGGTCGTTCTCAAATAAATGACATCCGTTTAAATCAGGATGACGTGCAGCCAAATATTTTTTATGTTAATTTAAGTTTGAGTAATCCTCAAGCAGTTAATGTTCCTACGGAGGCAATTGTATCAGACTGTGATAGAGATACTTCACAACTCGATATGGACACGAACGATTGTGCAAGTAAGGAATTTACAGATTTGACTGAAGCGAGTGTATACAGAAGAGAAAAGGCCCTTCACTCATCTCGCGTCGGTGTCGAATTTAAGCAGCTGTCCAATATACATTTTGAACCGATGTCCTTACAGACAAGTGTGGATACGAGCCAGTTTCACTATGTAGAAAATATGCAGTATACGCCGAGGAATGACCTAGTCCTATCCAGCTATGACACGTTTAATTACCCCAGTTGGAACGACAGTGAGAATCTACAGGTCGTCGCCAACACTGAGCCTGACGAAGGCTTCCAATCGTTTAAATCGATTCTTAGTGATTGGGCATCGTAGTAACTGACATCTTGTATTTAAAAGTCTAGATGCAAACTTCTCAAATAGGCGACATCAATATTTGTGTATTAAAAGGCGTTTGAAATTTCAGGCCTATCGTCGCCAAACCGGAAATTAAACTGAACTGTCCACATTGCCCCGACATGTTCACGGATGCGTATTACCTAGATATACATATAGATATTTGTCACCCTCCTAGCGAAGGTGGCCGCTCCAACTCATCTGACGCGGAGATGGAAACCGAAGCTCTTGAAAGTATATTAGGCGGTTAGTGAGGACTTGTACGCTTCATTTAATGTCATAAACTACAATCTAGCTGTACAATTTTTATCACTTCATCGAAACTATATATATGGCATGTCTTAGTTATTTTATGGTCATTATTATTTTACTCAGTCAGCAAATCAATTAAGCTTTTCGACAAATGCCTGTTAGGTTGACGAAACGTACTGAATTACATTTTTGTGAAAGTTGTAAATTTGGTGAAAAACAGAATGGTTGTAAATATAAGCAGTATGTTAAATGTGTAATTGATATCTTATGTACAATATAAAATACAATTTTTAAAATTGCTTTTATTTGAACCTAATTAGAAAATAACGTGCATAGTATAAGCAATTATTTTCAACAATACTAGGTTGGTTTCTTTTTACCGGAAATAAAGCCAGTCATAAGAAAAGTAAACATTTCAAAACAATATATTTGTAATTTTAAAATAAAATCATTTATAGATACGAAACAGGTTGTGCTTCTACGATAGACAGGTAATAAAGTTTTAGATCGAACGACCACTGCTACAGCAACAGTGGTCGGCATTTGCAATACATACTTTTAAACACTCACAGCCATTTCACTAAAGTCATCCTAAATATTGATAATAGATACTACCAGTCAACCACACCGAACTAACTATATCACAAAATAGTAAAATCGAAGAATATTTATATATAGAGACAAACTTTTACTTGAAAACTTTCCAAATCGTTATACTTATAATTTCCAGTAAACAATAGATAATACCTTATATAATACCAAGATGTTTTATGAACAAATCATATTTATTAATTACGATTAAGCTCATTTAGAATGCGCAAAATGTATAAGAATAAGTTAAGTATGTCCATATATAAATTGATAGTCGCAAGAATATATTCTTCGGGCGAGAGCGTGGTCATGAGCTGTTGTGTATCAAATATTAGGAAAAGGCCGAAGAAAACGGCTCCAGTGAAAGAAAGCGCGATCTCGAACGCGGAGCTCTGAATAAATAATTGTATAAATCCACCGATTATTAGCACGCTGAGGCCAGCGATGAGGCTGAAACCAAACAAAATGTTATTGAAAAATTTTTCATACCAGTAAATGATGCTCCACATTTAAAGTCCTTAGTGCAAGTAGCCTTAACGGGTAAATAATGCAGACAGAGAGACTTTGAAAGTCTTCTTCTTTCATTAGATAGATTCTTAATTTCATGTTTTTAGTAAACTTACCCATAGCCCACAAATGAGAAATCTCTCTTAGTGTTGAAAGTGAAGAGAGTGAGAGAGAGAACCACGGCAAAGGTAAGTCCTAAAGCTTGCAGCACTATGAATGTATCAAAGTAGGACACAACTACGCCGATTGTATATGCTTGCACCACAGTCTGTAATTCAAAACAATTTATTGGAATTATCCCCATATGTGCATGCATAATTCAAAATAATTAAATATGTATTCACATAGTATTTAATGTGTGTCTACATAACAGCAGGGCAGAAAAATCTTATAATGAAAACAATGAGCTAAGAGAAACTATTAATAATTCTTATTTCATTTTCACATTTAAATAAGGAGACTCGGTTATCAACTCTTACTGTTTCCCTGTGACCGTAGTTACCTTATAAAATATTTTGGTGACAAAACAATCTCCTAAAAGCGTGAATATTTAATAGTAATTTGACCCATTTTCATCCTTTTATACGCTTTGCCAAGGAAAAATAAAAATGTTTGATAGCTAGACTTACAAATCCAGCCAGCAAGTAAAGGTTAGTGGGGTAGTCACGACGTTTCGCAATAAGAGCAAGTAAAGTTCCAAAACTTAGAACAAATGCTACTAGCACCATCCATTCACTGAAACATTTTTAAAAAATAGTAGAAATCTTATAAAAAGCAAATATACCTTTCATATTTTTATCTATCTGTTAGTAATGCAATAAAAGTTATTATACTTAATAATATTACAGCTAGAAGTATATGCTCATTGTATTGATTGCATAACCTTCATACATTATCATAATACTAACAACTACTAACATAAAAATAATCTAATCTATGTGACAAAAGCAAAAAAAATCTTTACTTGGAATGTATGAATCCCTGAACTGGCTTGACAAGTAAAAAAACCGCGGCAATGGCCACAGTAACCAATAACTGAACTGTAAGCAGGCTGTATACTTTGCGAATAAAACCAAGACGAATCTCCTTGTCCGCATTCATCACATTATTGCGGTATGCAAAGTCATCCTAGAAATATAAACTTGGTGATTAGTTGAATAGTAATTTAAGTTTAATGAGTATTAGACAGATAACAAATTAGTGCTGAATGCCAATTTTTAAATAAGTGAAACTTTGAGATGTCGTTATGTTGTAAATAAAAAACTAAGTATGACTTCTATAATTGTTTTTATAAATTTTTGTAGCTGTTCATTTATAAAAATAAATGATATGAGATAAGAAATATATTAGATTTTTTATTTGAATTCAGATACTGTCAGTTTACTTTGGTTCTTAGAAGCGTAATCTGTTGTATCTTATCAGTGTGAGTTGTAAGGAATAATTACGAACATGTATTTTGTATTGTCATATTTACTATAAATACAAATTTAGGACATAATTATGAATATATTATTCAATGTTATAAACGAACGAAGAATTTATTACAGAATACCAATAATATATGAACAACATCTAAAATCGAAGGCCACATCTGTTGGTAAAAGGAAAACCCACTAGCGTAATAAACGAGATTAAAACTTACTTCTATAGTACCCTTTTCTCCTAATTCGCAATCTTCTTGAGCATACATTAACGGTATACTAGCCATTTTAATGTTATTTAACTTAATAAACAACTATTTATTTACGTCTACGTTTCCTGACGTTTACAAATTATAATTTTCGTCACTATTTTTTCATTATCCACAGTCCACAGAGTATAAAGTATGCAAGAAATGTCAATTGTCTGTTAACGTTGTGAACCATACTACAGATATTTTATCTTATGATGATGTAGTATTTTTTGCGACTGGCCAGAAAGCCAAACGTACAATGATAGATACAATTTCGTCACGTGACATCCTTAAGTGTATAAATTATAAAAAATAAACCACTTATTCAACACTACCATGAATGTCTTTCAGAATTACCGTTGAACTAAATTTAAAGTAGTTTTTATGTGACAGAAGATTAGACAAGTATGGGGTTTCTTTTTACACAGAGTGAAATGGCCCCGCCATACAATATCTAATGCAACTGCGCTTTCTTCCTATTTTGGCTAGATATTCACAGACATCCACTGACTGATCAAAACACTAATTTACACTTTACGTTTGCATCTGTTGCTTTAACTTGGACGGAATTAAAAAATTCCGACCATCCAATTTAATGGCCAGATTTTACAGACAGAACCCGTCTGTAAAACCATTAAAAAAAATAATTTCGAAGGTTGTCCTGTAGGAATCGAACCCACGATTGGACTACATAATGTTGGACGAAAACTTCGCTGTATAGGGACGTTTAATATTTTAACTATTATAATTATTTAGGCTTTCAGTTTCGACGATTGAAACCATTGCAGAAATATGTCATCTCTCTTCATCAAAAGTTCAACACGCTTTTCTCAAAAAGATTAACTTTTTATTTCAATACTGTACGAGTGCTTTATTAAATCAAACTGAACTAAATCTTAAAAAATTGTCGAATTGAGCAAAACCAAAATCTATATTCCAACTCCACTACGAGAGGCAGTAGTGCGGTAGTAGCGAATAAAGATATACTGTAGCGATATAATTTTCATATTTACGACGTTCTATTGACCTAGAAATACAATTTTATTGCAGCAGTTGAGATACGAGGCCGAACAACAATGTGGAATTATATTATTGTTTCATACAAAAACAATAGAGAAAATACTGTACTTTTGCCTGCTTAAGTTTTCTTTAGATTAAAAAGTTTGAAGAATTAAATCTATTTTTAGCGTTCTAGGCGTTTTAATATCAGTTTTCACTCGATTGGAGTAGTTTCTATGTTACAAATAATAATAATATATATGTCGCTCTACTACAATTGAGAGAGGAAAGATTCAGTAGTACAGTGGAACAATATTCGCATTATAAACCAACTACACATCGGCGCATTATTTTGCATGAATGCACGTATCGACAATTAGCATATTTTTTTTCAATTTTTAGGTCTTTGACAGGCAGATTCGCGTCAGGTTTCCAAACTGTAGGCGTCGCTTGCTGATACTGCATTGTGCTATGTTATTCCGCATTGCGACCCTTGTGCATCCGATATGTAATTAATACCTCTATACCTTTAACATCCATCTAGCAAGTTAGCGCGGTACACATCGATCGAATTCACTTCGACAAGAAATATATCCTAAGATTGAATCGATTCATCCGCTATATGTCTGTGCAAAATAAAATTTCTTATTGTACGTGGACTTTACCACAAATTAACAAAGTAATATTATGTGTCGTTACTTCCTGAGTATTTTGATGAAACGCAAAACGATTTCATGAATCTGAACAGAACGTGGAAAATAATAAAAACGAAACGTGTTTAATCGCCCGAATTGAACGAGACCAAAGCGCTGCATAATTGTCCAGATAACTTTGACCCACCCCAATGAAACTCCTAAAGCAATGCGAAAGTCAAACGGTAGAGCGTAATTAAATACCTCAGCTCTTTGTTAAATGGTGGTGTCTCTTTGCGAAAGCCCGCGATTTCATATTTGAGATCATAATGTATTGTTTCCAGTGGTACTAAGCTGTATTGTTGAATTTTACAAATGAAATGCGTTTACAGTATGTAGAACATAGATGCAAACCTTTCACAGATATTACAATTTGAGACTATAATTATGTACATATTTATAAATGCTATGTTGAGGTACGAGATGTATATGATGTTACTGGAGATGAAGAAACGTTTGATAATACGAATAAGGAAATGGTGAGCTAAACCTCGTTTAAAAGAATTAATATTCTCGATTTCTATGCTGAGGTGAACTTACTAAGACTTGAATGCAGATAAAAGCGTATAATCGTGTGAACAATGTTCTATCGTCCGCGATACCTGCAGTGATCGCTTTTGGGTTGAATCCAACTCACCTGTGTAGCTTCATTTGAATACGCATTGGAGCGTTTTATGCGAAATACGAAACATATCGTTCTGGTTTTTATACGAATTTGAAAGTCTATATATAGGTCAGTTCAAAAGTCAGGATATTAGGTAACTGTTTTTATTAATTCTGTTGGTAACTGTAATTTATATGATATCTATAGTAATATATAAAGCTGAAGAATTTGTTTGTTTGAACGCGCTAATCTCAGTAACTACCGGAGGAAATTCGAAAATTCTTGTGTTGGTTAGAGCATTTATGAAGGAAAGCTATACCTATATAACATCACGCTGCGACCAATAGAAGCGAAGAAACAGCGGAATGTGCAAAAGGACAGGGAAAATATTCATCCTTGTGGGATGCCGTTGCGTACGCTACGAAAGCGGTTCAAGTACATAAAAAATATATATGAAGAAATGATTCCTCTTTAAATAATCTTAAAAAATATCCTGCACTTTGTGTATCTTTTGATTTTAATTTGCAGGAATGACGGGACGCCACCGACGTCATGGGCGACTGCTTTTTATAGATTGAACAGGACGTTTGCAAAAACACATTTGATTTCCAAAATAACTATCCTACGCGGACGAAGTCGCTGACATAGCTAGTTTATAATACTGTAACAATGTCGCATATTAAACGTAAATTACACATTCATTGTAACATAATGTTTAAACTCCATTACATTAAACCGGCCCAATTAGTCCATTTCGCCCCGTGCTCCACAAATGCAGACTGGCGACTGGAAAATGTTCATGTTATTCACGAAAAGTACATTTCACAACGTAATATACCGTATAATGTATGGACATCACTAGCGAAGCTTTTACAAGTCACTTTCTGTCGCGACCTCTCGACGACAAAACATCAGTCGAGTGTGTACACAAGTGTCTTAACGGTATGCTCAGTGCGGGTATTAAATTAATCTATCGCTGATACCAAATAGCCCAAAGGGGCCCCGTTTTCCTTGAGAATTGTTATAACTTATTGGTAAAATTAATACAATTCCGAGTAATCCATATTTATTCCTCGCTTCAAGTATGGAGGCGGGAATTTCCTAGATCTTGCTTCTTGATGACCTATAAAAGCAGAGGGGAAATTTTATATAGCCTATCCATACAGATCAGTTATTTTATCGTCGTAGTCGTTATATATTATTAAGGGGATGCCCACAAAACAAATGTCATTGACCATGGCTGCCGCAAAGCATCCGAAACGTCGGTTGTAGTTAAAATAAATTGTAAATACGTTTAACTAATATATTCCGCATTTGAAACTATTTAAGTGTTATAAATAATACATATATCTCAACACGCATATAAGAGTAAAGTTTACATATTGTCCGTAGTTCACGCGAAAAACAGATGGCGCTAGCGTAGCAGTTTTCATTTTAACATTAGGAAAGATGGAGGGGCCGCAGTTCAAATGAGTTATATCGCAAATAAGTTAACGAATAGACTTCGCTTTTAAATTGTAAAAAGTATTTAATTTAAACCTTTTATACAATTTGGGACTCGTCATTTCTATCCCACGGGCCTCTAAAATTCAGCATAATTCGTTCCCGTCACCAAGTAATGATTACATGAATAACAGCTAAGCTTAAGCCGGATGCAATATTTGCATTGGCTGCTTTCTGTAAGCTATGACGTCAGCGTTCTATTAAAATAATAGCTTTCATGCTTACGAGTGATGTAGAATCTGTTAGTGGAAATATTTTTAGTATATTGCGATGAATAAAAATAGCGTAGAAAATTAACTAATTATTTTTACTAATGGGAAAATATTTGTTAATATTCTTATGTTAAATAAGTATGCTTTTAAATGGTAAACCAGTCTTGCTCTTGTGTGAATGTAAAATTTAATTTAATAAAATTGAACTTTATAAAATTTAGTAAAACTTAATATTAAAAGATAGCTCCTATTCTTTTTCATAACTTGTGTCGAGCGTTGAAGGTCCGTATAAAATGAAAGCTACCTTTATTTAGTAGCATTTTTTATAAAGTACCACATTAATTGTAGATGAAATACGCGCAGTAAATTGAGCATAAATTCTGTCGGAAAAATGATCGCGCAATAATGTCGCATTCTGCATCGCAATGCAGCGAGATGAAAAATGTATGCTCCACTGCCGCCATTAAATAGATTATTTTTTAGCTATTTTGTGCAGCTGGCTGCTGCTGCTGTTGTGAGGAATTTTTAATAACTGTACACTACTCTGTTAATTGTTGTAATGTGTAATTATTTCCTTATATCTAAAATAGGTCTTTCGAAACGTCGGGCTATAGTTACAATTATTTTCAAATAAGTTTAAGTAAGTATCGCGTTTTAAACCGTTAAAGTGTTTTATTTAAATGTGTACTACTCGGGTAAACTACAGACAGTATTTAATAATTTTAGCGTTCTAAACCGTTTATATAATTCTTAGATTCAATACTATTCCATCTAGTACATGATTTTTATTGTTTTGGCTTAATTATATGACATATGTTGTGATGTTTTATCCAATATTTATCATATTTTCCCGCTACTTCATCAAAATATTTATACTTTTAAACATGACGCAACCAATAAACGACGAAACGACTCTCTTTCAATATTTCTAAGAAACAGTTGCTATAGTAGTTCGTTCGAGTTTGCACAATGAAATATGCACGGTATAAGCGGCGCTTCGATAAGTCCACTTTGTCCCAAATTTGAGCAGTTTCGAGAATTACGGCCGCCCGGGAATTTTAAGTGACTTGTGTTCGACTAAAGTAACTTGATTAGTTGTGGCAATTACCACGTTGGCTTCGTTATTCTTTAAGAGGCTAATATTATGTCGGACTTCAACTTTACACTGTAAACTGTAACTTTAAGCTCTAAAAGGCCCTTCTTTTGTGCCGAGTCCGACCGAAATAAGTTATTGTTTTCCCATAAACCAAGATCCGTTTTACAAAAAATATCAAAGTACGGCTTGAAAATTATGTAGTACACTTAACATCGCAATAAACTGTAAATTTTCCATTTTAAACCTATCGCTGTAAATATTATACGATGATTATGGACGAGTGTTTTTAAATGTGTCACGTACAAAGTGAGGTCGTACAAGAGATAGTTTTATAGAGTAATATTTATCGGTTTCTTTTCTATCAGAAATTACGTAAAACGGACGTTCCATTAGGATTTGTGATAGAGGAAGTCAAACAAAAATGAGGCAGCTTGATGGAAGGTGAACTACTACCCATTTTAGATTTGTATTTTCTGAAATCCACTCCATCCATTCATTTCACGTGTACATGGTTTGTAACCCCGACGACATTTTGAATTTGTTGGACCCGGTGGGAATTGAACTCACGATTCGTTGATTATTAGCCATTACTACTACTGGACCGGCTACTAGCTACTAGCCAGTCGAATTATTTAAAACATTTTTCTTAAATTTTCGCTGCACTTTACAAATCTGTAAGGATATTTTTCATCTCATGGTGATGTATTGTACACACGTTTCTCCTTTTTATTTTTCTGGTAAAACGGTTTTTGCAGCAGGACTAGAGATCGCCTCCAGTGCACGTTGTTTATCCGCTAGGGTGCTACCGGCGGCGCGGGGCGAGAGGGGAGTGGCTCCTGGCCGGGCCCAGAGTGCTTTCGCCAACTCAGCGGATATGGCTTGATCCAGCGCTTTTATTTGACGGAAAAGCTCTCCTAGTTTCCCTTTTAAAAATTCTGACGTAGTTATACAAATTGGTTTATTGAGTGTTAGTTGGTTTGCTGTGATACAAATAAAAATATGTAATCACATTGCTTTATATACTAGTGCTTTGTTCAAACTTACTTTGTAGTTTGTACAGGTTCAAAATTATGAATCTCCCCATCATTGCTATAATTGTTTTACTTAATACACTTATTATGTATTTCCTCTATTATATTATTTCCTCGTTAACTCTAGAAATGCCAAAAGTTTTATACTTTTTATGCGATATTTTATTAGAAGTTTTGTTAAAGTATTGAAAAAGTCTCAATTAGAACCCCTAATAAATGCATTAAATATTATTTAGCTTGAAAAAGTCGCGTTAAAGCTTCAAGCGCTTCTCATCTCGCAGCGCGTTTTCCTCTCAAAGCGTCGGCAGCTACCCAGAGTCAGTCTGAAGCCGCCCTCAGTGGTGTTTGCACGACACCGCGAGTGCTCAAGTGCCCACAAACGACCCGACCTTCAACCGAGAGAACTATCCCATCCGTACGACCGGTGAGTAGAAAAGTTTATGGCTCCGAATTGTTAGTCAAAATTATCTCGTAGCACCCAGCTACGAGGCTACGCCGCTACGAAAGCCGTATTAACGGCAGTCGTTTCTAACGATTCCTGGGGGTCACAGCAAGGTCTCTCGCGCCATTAAACGTTGACCATTCGTGGGGGCAACCGGAGTGGCCGGTACGCGGGTGTCTCACGTCGCTGTCGACCGTCGGTAATTGTACTAAAGGCTCGACCTTGTCTACTACGCCGTCCATGACTTCTTTGTTTCATGGGACACTGCGTAATAAGAGGGAGAAAATGATTTCAACGTATCGTATTGAGGTAAATATTTAAAACTCATATTGGGAAACTGTATTTATTATATTGGTATACTCTTAGTGATAAATCTTGACGGTCATAACAAAATTAAATACTGTCTATAGTTTACGCGAGTAGTACACATTTGAAACGCGATATATTAGTTACTAATATATCGCGTTTTAAACCGTTAAAGTGCTTTATTTACATAACAAAATTAATTATTTAAATGTGTTATTAAGGCTACCACAAAACTCTTATTATTTCAGATTTCTTATTAAAAACGTTAAACGTAATTGTAAAATTTAATAAAGTTCACCACTAAATAAACTTGTCGCGTGAACGCAAATTATTATCAAACCATGCTTGTGCATCGGATCGTTTTACTTTAATGGAAAGATGATTTATTTTATATAAATATCTATTCAATATAATATGTAAGAACCTCGACATGATTTAGGAGTTTATGAGAAAATATAATTTCTTTGAACTTTAAGTCTACCTTTTGTTTTATCAAATACCAATCTAACTGATTTTAAACTTTTAACAAGATATTGATAATTGAGTTAGACATTTCTGTGCTTATTTAGTGTGAAAATAAGAAATAAGAAGTGACTAATAAGGGTAAATGCATAATTATAGTCACAACAAAATCCTTTAGACCGCAAAGGTTATGGGCTTAGATATCGTGTATAAGCGGGTAGCACGTGGGAATCAGCTGGCGAGGCGCGTGGGCTGAACCCAAACAGTTGGTGCGTGGGCGTGCAGACGGCGACTCGACGCGGAATTAGACTGCACAACGGGATCAAGTACCCCAAATAATTGAAAAGTCATTTTTATTTTACTGTGATTGGAAGAAAATACAATTTAGATCTTTGAATATTTCTCTAGTTATTGGGTCTTGAAACAACCAACATAGGAATTGAACTATGTAACAGTTTAGTTGTAAAATCATTAGGCCAGACAATAGTCAAATATTCTTGTATTCAATTAGAGAGACGCAGAGATCTTTTCAAAGCTATAAAGAACCATGTACACGTACTTGTAACTAATAATAAACCAAGTTACTTAAATCGTCATAATTTAAAATTTTCAGTTTAACTCTTGTGGAGCAATCTCCACGGTTGCCAGATCTTTTTTATTTATAGAAAACTATTTAAACCTTGAAATACATAAGTTAAATTATTTTCATTTAACTACGACCCGACGTATCCAATGCTTCGCAGCAGCCATGGCCATTATTAATTTTCTTTCGAATCGCAAACGTGCGAGGCTCTCGGCTTGTACCGCTCGATTGATTCGTATTTAATACAATATACCGTACTTTACATACAACTGTTGTTTATTCTTCCTCCCATCCTCCCATCCTTTAAGATGTATTATGACAGGGTATTTCATCTTCATACAACATGTTTGATCTACTGTCTCAAAAAAAAAACGATGAATGCTTTCGGAAAATATAATATGTTGTCTACTATTTACCGGGTTTAAAGATCAATTGCTTCGAGTGGATTTATATACGTTTAATATTGTAAAGATGGATAGCTCCACGTTGGCAATTTTGTAACGCGATCTGCAATTGGTCGGACAAAGCGTCAAATCGTGATTGAGCAAATTGGATCTGCCGTATCCGCTGAGAGCGACATTTGCCGCTGAATTTGATTAGCTCTGCATCATATTGTCACTGTTTATTGTCAGCGGTCTTCCGCTCCATCGTCGGTATTCAAACGTAGGAGAGTTTTGTCTGTTCGTTGTTGCTTTATTTGGGTATTCGGTCGTCTCAACGATCCGAAGAATGTTGGGGCTTCGTGCTTAACTTGTAAGCTTAAAAGTTGAGTAGTGGTAAACATTTAATTACAAAAGTATTAATTTGATCCCACTTGATTGTTAATATGTAAATAACGACACAACACACAATTAGGTTTCCTTTATAAATATTCGCATTGATGAATTAGTTAATTTCATCCTAAAACAAACAAAAGGTAGAAATATACAGAATAGGTCATTGAAAAAAAAGAATGTCTGAAAATATAATAAAAAAAGTATTGTCTGTAATTTACGTTAGTTGTACATTTCGGTAACTTATTTTTCTGTTACCATCTTACGTTTGTGGTTATCAACAACTCTATGATAATAGATGATGTAAAACCAGAGTGACGATTATTTTAAACCGTTATAAGTGCTTACATACGAATTTAAAAAGCAAATTATACAAGACGTCCTTGCTAACTCCAATAAAACCTTATCTGCAATAGTTGTAAATCAAAGTCGCATTCGAATCCATTATTAAAGGCCTCACAAACGAAGTTACGGCGAAAGCTATACTATTCAAGTGATAGTCGTAAAGAACCTGACCTTTGGCTTTCGTGAGCGAAGGCAATGTATCAAAGAGGATCGCGGCGAATTCTAAGGACGAAGGAGTTTCCGGGGAAAATTAAAGGCTTCGAGGGCCGGGCGGAATTGATTATATTGCTGAATTTGAACTATATTTTATATTGAAACGTATTAGACCACGTGTGGCATACGTAGTGGAACAGCAGAACGCTTTGTAGTGCTTTTTTGGTTCGAGACCCTTCAGAATTGTTGAATTTCTTCAGTTTGGAATATTTATTTTATGAAAAGCTCTCATGTAAATCTGTAATGCCATATGAATATTATTTACTGTGTACAATATGTTTAAGAAATCGTGGCTCATATTCTACCGATTTTTTAAAGATCTATCACGCTTATCTCTCCTGACACATTCACTCGATAAAAGGTGAAACACTCCAGCCATGTAACATCTCATAAGATGTGCTGTCGACAGCCTGAAAACGAAACGCTTTTTTCATATATGAATCGTGATTCGTTAGTCGGAAGGAATTCTGCTATTTCTACCACTCATTTAATACCCAGATTCGGAGGGGATCCAACACGTGACCCATTATTAGCCACACATAGCTATCGTTGCACTAACGAGGCCGTCAATAAGTTAGTAATTTTTGCAAGTCATATTTTCCTACATATTCTTTTTCAACGTCCAAAGACAAATGCGGTCTGAATAAGGTCGATAATTTAAATAAAACACTTCAACGGTTTAACGGTCACAAGCCCGTGACCACGGCTGCTGCAAAGCATCCGAAACGTCGGGCCGAAGTTGAAACTATTTTCAAATAAGTTTAACTAATATATCGCGTTTTTAAACCGTTAAAGTGTTTTATTTGTGGAAACTATAGACAGTATTTAAGGTCGATAATACAAATACAGAGCTCCTGCGAGTTTCCGCATCAATTGGAACGGTTCTATATTCTATTATTTACAAAGCGCCGCACTCGAGTTTAATTATTGACGTTAGATCCAGAATAATTGCTCTTTTCCGAGTAGCTTTTATCTAAGAGCGCCGTTCATCGGCCGTTAAAGTTGATTGGTAGGCCCCGGACAAACGACGGGATTTTAGTAGAATAACTTGAATATTAAAAGTAGTGAAATTGCTCAAACAAGATCAGATGAATTATTTGTGTTGACGTGAAACAAATACAAGTTTTTGTCAATATAAATAAATATATATATTATATATGTGCACCTTAAATGCTTAATGCGAATGTAAAAAGGGAGGCGGCAAGTTTGTTAACACTCCTTATAATTCTTTCCTAAGCGTTATTTAGAGTTTATTTGTTGAATTTACGTTCATATGAGTACTCATGACAGTAATTTTGGTAGAGCAATTAGAATTTAAATAAAAAACTTGTAACCGTTTAAAAATACGAACTATATTTGCTAACTTATTTTTGTGTTTAAAACCGTTTTAAACTTATTTTGACAGTGTACTGCTCGCGTAAACTACAGAGAATACTTAGTATATAGTAAAATGGCGTACATATAAAAAAAATTGACACCATACACCTATCAGCGCTGAAGGTAGATGTGGTATCTTTCCTCAATCTTGTATTTCCTATTTAATTTATTTATTGATTGCATGTGTTAAACATGGTGTTAATTAATTCATTCATAGTGTGTACTCTTTCGGAGTCAATAAAAACATGAGTGTGTACTCAAATGTTTTATCGGTTCGGAGGGAATGTCGTTCGGTGTGTAAGGGGCCTAACCGCACCGCACCGGCGCATGACGCAGGCAGCCGCACTGCGGTACATGCGAGTGGAATACGACACCACGGCTCTCACTAATCGGGACCTTGGATAGACACTTTTCCACGGAACGATACTTTTAGTGACAACCGTTCGTCGTAATGGCCCATTCGTTTTTTCTTGATTTTCAAAGGTACATACATTGAAGCTTCAAAACAAAATGTTGAAATAAAACTAGTTACTGAACCTTTATAGTTTATGCGAGTAGTACACATTTAAAAAATATATACTTTAACGGTTATATTAGTTAAACTTACGGGTCTCCCCGTGGCCACGACTACTGCAAAGTATCCGAAACGCCGGGCCGTAATTAAATAAAATTGCAAATAAGTTTAACTAATATATACCGCGTTCAAAATCGTTAAAGTGTTTTATTTAAATATGCACTACTCCCGTAAATACACGAAACACACTTCTATATTCAATAAATGGTATAATATCTTCCTGATGGAAATGAACAGGCAAAATCATACGAAGTCGGTGTTGCCGTCACCTTTTCTATTTTTGGGCGTTCGCGAGCCCTTTGTGGGAACTTTTAATATTATTTTTAAATGAAAATAATTATTCGCTGCAAGTCGGTACTCAAAGCGTTTTATTTTAAAAGCCAAAGGCAAAATTTGAAATAAATACTTACTAGTTTAAACACTTAATATTTTTCACATGTTATTGCACATGTTGGCATTATATAAATAAAAAAAAAGTGCACGTGTGGGACTTGAAGCGGCGTTCTTAGCATCCCGTTGCTCTAACCGGCTCTAAGCTCTAATAAGCTCAATTGGTTAGAGCAGCACGGCAGAAAGCTTTTTTTAATCTTAATGGATTTTAAATTTATTCTTTAGTTTTTTGTTTCGCCCATAACGTTTATTTATAAATATCGAATCATGGCGATGAAAATATTGTTACAAACAATTAATTGTCACTAATTCTTTGTTATTTTTGTCTTCAATTATTTGTAAACAGAAAGTCATAAGCACAGGATGAGCAAAGATAAGCGATAGTCATGTCTGTGTGTTGTTTGCTTTTATACAATATCAAAATTTCGACGGGCTTTTTGGTCAAATGCAATTTATCTACGTGATTATGTTTTTTTCTGAAAGACGTTGGACGTCGTCTGGAAATCTGGATATAAACTGGATGGTAGGAATTCTTAAACTCCGTCCGAGTCACGAACAACTGTCCACAGATGAAAAAGTCTTGAAGTTTAATCGCGTTTCAGTTTCAGGCTGGGAATTTCCGATGCTATATGGACTTTATACGTCCATAGACTTCAACTTTTAGCACGGTATTTACAAAATATTTGTTTTATTATTTACCTAAGCTTCGATTTTATATAGCTGCAGAGTTTTTTGTTTAAACGAGCTAATATCAGGACCTACTGGTTTAAATTAATTGTTTGCGACCAACTATAGGAGTCAAGGGCGAACATGCGAAACAACGGGAAAATTATTAATTTTTGATGGATTTGGGTGCGCTGCGAATATGGTTCAAGAAACCCAAACATGTATTGAAGAATTCCTCTTTAAATGATCCGAAAATGTCCGTGACAGCATATTATGGTATTGTGTCGAAATTTATTTAATTGTTAGTGTTGTATGTACATAAATTAATCTTACAAACAACGGCGAATCAGCTAGTTAGTCAAACATGTCTATCTTGATAGTCGGTCTGAATATAATTTTATTGCTCACGTCGATTCACGATGTATCGATCAATTACGGTTGAATAAAACTGGCTAAATTTGCATGTTAAATATTGCAATTATGCCAAAATGAATGCGTCACTCATCACCGCAATTAATTAGCGAGCCATTATAGCATTAATTGCATTTGTTTGGCTGCGGATGTACCATTATATCGATGTACATGCCCGGCTGAACAAATTATCCAGTTATCAGTTAGGCCAATGCAGTAAGTACTGCATTGGCCTAACTGAATCTCTGGAAAGTAAAAGTCTCTATTTTTAACTTCGTACGAAACAGGTCATCTAAATAAAACACATTGTTTTCAGAGGGTTGAAAGTACACGTGAGCTTTAGTGCTCTTCATATTTATGTTCTCTAAATTAAAAAGAAAGTTGAATGAAAGGAATGGCAGCAATCCTTCAGGTTAAGGGGAAATTATCATTTTAGTTAAGCTCTGGATTTTTGAATGCAAATAGCAAACGTCATTCGAATCAGAGCTTTTTTGTGATAGAGGATGACAAAGGAGCATTAAGTTCACTCGATGGAAGTTGAAATACTCCAGGAGTGCAAAATCTAAACAAGGTGTAAACCGCAGTGGCCCAAGCTCGAACATTATCGCAATTTGTTTGAATTACGTACAGCGCCTATATCTGACGTTCTCCAGGATAAAACCGAAACGTGGTTAAATTTTTCATTGTGGAGTATGGTTCGTGAATCGAACAAAATCTCGATATTCCTACTACCCATTTTATATCCAGGAACATTATAATATAGCATGTTGGATCCGGCGGGGATTGATTCCACTACCCTTTGAATATTAACCTTACGTTGCTACGACTGGACCTATGCACTCGTCAAATTAATATATAACCTCTAGTATTTACCAGTACAACCACTTGTAATAAATGGCAGATATCCAGAAGGAATTTCAAAATAGGCCACAACGAGTCGCAAATAGGTAGGTAGTAGGTAGATATCTGAGGCAGCGAGCACCCTCCAAGTCAAGGGGCCAGAAGTAGTCGTTTTCGTTTTTCACTAATTAAGAGAAGAGGTTTCGAGCATGGGAAGCATTTAAAACGAGTGATTTGCCAAAGACGCCAAGCGGACGCTACGAGTGAGCTTTGCTTTACATTACGTTACGAAACAGAAATAATTCGCAAAGATTTATAAGTTTCATCTACGTAGGAAACTACATACACTTATGCACCTCACATAAATTAAAAAATAAGACTCTAAATTTACGTTTACTACCAGTTATCAAATCAAGGGCGTTGAACGAACGAGAAGAAGTGGCAAGAAACTCGCCGTCACTCCTTTTATCGCCAAGTTTTATTTTACAATCTTGACGTACTTTAAGGTTACTTTCTATTTTATAAAATTTGCTTGCACTTTATGTATATACAAATGATTGTATTGTTTTATTGCACACTAATGCAATGAAGTATTAGCGTATATAGCCATAAAAATATTTCAGTAAAATTTGGTACCGCAGATAAGTAGAATCGTGCCACCAATTACGTATTAAAACTACTTAAAAGCAAACTGTTAAGTGTTTCTATTACGAATAATACTTTTACTTTTTTTGTATAGATTAATAGGAGTTTAAAATATTTTAAACCTATCTAGGTCTTTCTATGCGTTTGGTTTAGAACTAATACGAAAATATGTGTCATATAGCACTTAAATATTTAAAACGCAAAAAATATTACTTAAATTAAATTAAAAATAAGTTTATTATAATAATATATTTCCCGTTTTAAACCGTTAAACGTGTTCTATTTAAATGTATACTACTCGCATAACCTACAGACGAAACGTATTTATATTTGTTTATTATTTGCGTTGTATCGACCCATTTCGGTGAAGTTAGTATGGAGAAATGTGAAAAAGAACGCTCTAATGAGATCGGAAATTGGCCTTCGCTCCGATTCCCACTTTTAATGGAGTCTCAATTAGGTTATCGTATCTTTCGATAATGGCTGCAATAAAAGCTAAAACTTCGGCGTTATCGTTCATTATATCAATCATTATCTGGTTTCAGTGCACCGATAAAACGTAAAAATTACGTCAGAATAAACAAACAGATTAAAATAAATGTTACGAACTTCAACTCTTTAATTACATAATTTTGTTTCATTTATTGGTACCAAACGTTGCTTCAATTGCGTTGTGTCCTAGATATTTGCACGGGTTTATATTAAATAAGCAAATAATTAATGATACAAGCGCACAGTGGAAATTAAAAATGCATAGTTAAATAAAACACTTCAACGGTTCAAAATGCGCTATATATTTATTAAAGATATTTGGAAACTATTTTAACTAATAGCAGCCTGGTGACGGGGAGTCCGTAGTTAAAATAATTTTCAAATAATAATAATTTTAAATATATCGTGTTTTGAACAGTTGAAGTGTTTTATTTAAATGTGTACTACTCTCATAAAGTACAGACAGTATTTAAAAATGCATAATATAACATAAAATTGAAAATTAAAATATTCCTCTTTTTATCATTGTTATACGAAAGTCTTTTGTTGGGAGCCAGTGGTGAGATTTAATCAACGGAGGAAAAAAGAGAGCTTGTTTGCAAAGGGGCGTTCCTGTTAAAATCAATAGTCTACTCTTTTTGGAGCCGATTCAATATTTGGGCCGGTCCAATTTTCAACACGTGGTTGAAACAAAGTATTTGTGATTGTTGGGCCAGTGCTTTCCGAATCTAACTAATTTGAAATTTAGTTTACACGAAATAAATTCAAAGTTCATTTACTTTGAAAACAATTACGACACGGGACTTCAACCGGCATCCTAGGCG
This sequence comes from Leptosia nina, assembly GCA_963661955.1. Classification (NCBI taxonomy): domain Eukaryota; kingdom Metazoa; phylum Arthropoda; class Insecta; order Lepidoptera; family Pieridae; genus Leptosia; species Leptosia nina. The sequence goes on along the minus strand of CAVLEF010000010.1, from coordinate 9,105,072 downwards.
TTCCGTACCATTACTGTAACAGGTGCATCAAAGGATGTGTGCAATTTTAATAGGTTTTTAATTTATATATAATGTGTGAAAAATATTAAAACTTTTAATATCTTGAAATATTGTATACTGTCTATAGTTTACGCGAGTAGTACACATTTAAATAAAACACTTTAACGGTGTAAAACGCGATATATTAGTTAAACTTATTTGAAAATGATTTTTAACTTCGGCCCGACGTTTCGGATGCTTTGCAGCAGCCGTGGTCACGGGGAGACTAAAGATGGAGGATGTCTCTGACGTCAAAGTAAAAAAATTGCTACGCTAGCGCCATCTGTTCCGTCGAAGTTGGTATTTGGCGAAACTGCAAGGACCCGGCCAGTTTCGCCGGCAAGTTTAACTAATGTATCGCGTTTTAAACCGTAAAAGTGTTTGAAATATTGTGTTTTGAGTTTAGGTAGGTAAATATAACAATATAAATACGTCACGTTATCATCGTTCACTTGCCAAAGAAAATATTTGAATTCGTTATATAAATGTTAGAGGGAAACATTCCGGTCGGGTAAATTGGCATGAAAAATAAATGCACGTCCTTACTCGGACGAAATAATTTTCGCGAGTGCCACTCCAGCTAGTTCCCGCTGAAAGAAAGTTAGCAACTCCACTTTTTGCCGGACTAGTTGGGTTAGTTCTTCGAGGACTCTACAACTTGGACAAATTGCACGCGGTGGGACCGTATCGGGTATTTTGTTGGGAAAGCAGTTTTGTATTTACCCGCTGACCTATATCTGAGACTCGGTGAGGTGAGATAGAGGGAAATATTCGTGTACGTTTTTTAAGTTACTCATATAAAACTTGATTAAAATAGTATACTTCTAGGGATATTAATATAATAAAACTAATGAGTTTTGTTTTTTATTTTAATGGGTTAATATCAGGAACTACTGGTTCGAATTGAAAACTTCTTATTGCCGGCATATGATTGTCTTTCGGGCTGTTTGTTAGAGAGTCTTAAGAGAGGGAGTTGGTTCAAGAAACCAAAAAATAAGGATGAAATAATAAATCCTCATTAAATAATAAAATAAAAATGTCTGCGGCAGTACATGGCTATATTTTAAGATTAACTGGCAAAACCCGTTTTTTCGGCAATAACTTTGATCGAAACCAATTATTACAACAACATTCGCCGGATCAGCTAGTAATCACTAAGAAAACCATTAGTTTTACATATGGCTAAAGTTCACCGGTAAAACGAACACAGTAAAATGTCTGCAGGGGAATTTTGAATGTCCATTATGATTGTGGCAGGTGACCTAATGAAGTATAGCCATCAGGCTGAGAGGTTTTCTAATGAGTTCAGTCTCAGCGGAACCAATCAGCTTATTACCAAGATTGAGGGCGACGGAGATGCGTCTCTTCGTTACCGGCTTAATTACTATTTAGTCGCATAGACTCTAATCTAGTACACACTCTTTACCTATAATATACTAACTATTGTTTGAACTTTACGAGAGTATTTAAATAGAACGCCTTTAATAGTATAAAATGCGATATACCTTAGATAAGTTTTTTTAAACTGCAGGTCACGAGGGTCTTCGATGTTAAGAACGCCCTCCATCCGCAGTGAAACAACATATAATAAAAACGAATTATAAAATAGAATATTTTTTGAGAAACTTAGTCATGCGTAGTTTACGCGTTTCGGTTTCAGACTGTGGATTTCTAGATGTCCAAAGCCAAAATAGGTCGGTAGCGCAAGCATGCGCTATGCTAAACAATGTTAACATTTTTGCAATAATCCCGCCATGACACATCTGCTGCAAATCGTCCGAGACGCCGGGCTAGTCAAAATAAATTGTAAATAAGTTAACTGATATATTCCCCATTTTAAACAGTTACAAGTAATTTAATAAGACTCTTACTTATAGCATATATAATTACCCTGTAATTGGCTATTACTAATTGGTGGTTTGCATGTGGTTTCAGTTGATGCAGCTGAGCATGTGCTATATCTAGCCGCACGTGTGACGAGCAACTGTCATGGCGTCCAGGAGATAGTGCCAGGTACGTTCTCCTTCATCACTTATGACTTACTATTTGATATAAAACCTTAACAAAGTACAGGACAAGAGTTTGCAGTAAAAATACTTTTATAGTGAACAATTAAAAACTACAGCTGAAAGTACCAAAATTGATGTTGATTCTGAACATTTATTACTTTTAAATTGAATAATTTTAATAAAAGATTTTTCCTAATGTTGGTATGAGATTCACTTAATCGTAGGCCATATCTCAACGCAATGCGCTGTCGTCCTATTATGACTTTGCATATTCGCAAATGTAAAGACTGAAATCGAAACGTAATAAAATCTTACAGCTTTTTCATCTGTGAAGGTTCTACAACACATTTAATACGCCGTTTCAGAAGAAATCCAACTATTGATTAGAATCATGTTGGACCGTTCCGTTGATTATTAGCTACCATTGAACAATGACACTGTTAGATTTGTAGCACTCGCGTAAACTTTTATTTTAAGTAAAAGTCTTCAATTAGTTTTCTATTTAATAAATGCACACGTTTATATTAAATTTTAAGTCACCGCAGTGGAAGCTAGGGGATTAAAGAAAGCACGCTGCACAATGTAGAGGTTGAGAAAAATATAATGACGTCGTTTGTATGTGACGACACGCGCCCAGCCGTGAGCTGACTTTATGAACCCACCTAGTGATGTACTGGGTATCGATAGTCGATTTAAATTCACTTTTATCCTATGCAAGATATTTTTCAAAGAATTTGCTATTTCTAAAGTAACCTAGACAGCAATGACGTGTTCTTGTAAACGAAGTAGACTAAATGTTTCCTATATGTATTTTCGAAGCCGCAATATCGACTAATGCTATCGACAACTACACGGCACTAAGACCAGTGGATAAAGTTTCGCTCTTTAAGTAGTACGTGACCGCATGAAAAGCTGGAGAGGAAAGTCGCAGCCGGTACAAAAATTACCTCTTAATTATTAGGGAAAGGGGCGCGGTTTGTATTCAAATGAGGGCGAAGTATTTTAAGAGATTTTAATGGCTATGAGAAAACATATTAAGATTATAAATAGATGTGATAGATTTGAATAAAACACTTTTAACGGTTGACAAAGTAAACCTATTTACAATTTACGGCATAGCTGTTGCGAAGGAACATTTTGCGGATTTTCAAATAATGTAAAAATAAATGATGGTGAATAAATTTTATTTGGCGGTTTTTTATGTCTTAAATACTTATATATCTAAGTGTTGCCTACCGTTTGCGAAATAGTACACGTTAAGATAAAACACTATTAAACCATTTAAAATGCGAAATGTATAAGTTAATTTACTTTTAACAAATCGATTCAATAAGAAAGTGTTCTGTAAGGGTTAGTTTTCCAAACTATAACTACGTCAAAACAGATGGCGCTAGTGACAGATTTGGTACCCCCGTAATTTTTCGTTTCCCGAATCCGTAACCCCCCGTCCCCCGTTAACAGTAGTTAAAAAAACTTATATACGTTTTAAACAGTTATATGTGATTTATTTCTATGACCTCTGCTTTCGTAAGCTAACGATAATACTTAAGTATCACACCTTTAAGATATCAATTGAAAGGGAACGATACTGATTTGTATTAGATTATGAGCCCTATAAGAATATAATATATAGAATATCCTGTTATTGCATTCTTATCGTTTGATACGCCTTAAGATAGTAATCTGCGTATTTCCGGCCTCGAACACTGTCATTTATGATATTACGATAGTTATCATATCTGTTTATAGATAAATTTAATGAATATTTTAATAGCCCCGGGACGTCAGCAACTGCAAATAGATAATTTAACAATTAATTTGTGTTGTGTAATCACGATAGGGTAACTAATACGAGTAACTTAGTCACGTCTCAGTGGTCCCTCGTAGACGGTCTACGATATCGCCGTAGCACGCTACGAGTTCTACGAAGTAAGATTTCTTCCTAAGTACAAGTATTTTGTCGGGCGTAGCATCGATCCCTTTCTTCGAAGGTTCGCTCAATCAATATGTTGTCTTTCCATGTCAAGGCCAGAAGCACCTTTTAAGCAAATCAAACATTATTCTATATTTTACTTTGTTAAGGATTTTTGCTTGTGTTTGCAATACAGCAAAAAACAAATACATTATAGTGAAATAAAACAGTTAACCTATTAAATACTGTCTATAGTTTACGCGAGTAGTACACATTTAAATAAAACACTTTAACGGTTTAAAACGCGATATATTAGTTTAACTAACCGTTAACAGTTAACCTATTGACAATTTATTTTGACTCAAGCCCGACGCTTCGAGTGCTTCGATACGTTGTCTTCGATCAATTCAAATAGAAAGAAATAAGACACGGGCAGGACTTGGACTGACACCCCCAGCGCTCTGGGTTAAAGGCCAGTTCGACTTCTACCTGTGCCATTCAATGAATAATCGATTTTTAATTTATATAGTGCCATCGCGTGCATTAACATGGAAAAAGAATAAAGATTTCAAATGTATATAAGTTAACAAATATATATCGCGTTTTGAACCGTTAAAGTGTTTTATTTAAATGTGTACTACTCGCGTAAACTACAGAGAGTATGTAAAAAATAAAAAAAATCTTTGGTATGCTTTCAAACTACACAATGAATTAGTTGGGTATTATTATATATTTTTCTGTTTCTGATCCGTTTTATGACTGAACGCAGCAGAGTCCAACTGCCTTCAAGGGCATAACGAGAGATAATGTCGCAGTGCTACTACTCAACGTCTGCTTGAATTGCAAATGGCCAGCCGTATCTGTGCCCTGACCTTCTGGCACGCAAATCCACGATACAAAGAATGTACTGCAACCATACATTCAGCTTTTTTGGCAAATAGTTAAATTGTAAACTTTTGTAGACTATAAATAAATGAATATGAATATTGCTATCCAGTAGCGTAGCTAGGTAGACAAGATATCTAGTGCATAAATAAAGAATCAGGCGCTTATGTTCTCTATCCGTGTAGGTTTTATACGCCTGCAAAGTAATATATAGGAACAAGAATAGTTCTTTGAAAAACGTTAAGATAATCTTTATTTTCATTTATGTTTATATTATCTTTTCGAATAAGACTTTTAAGTTCTACCCTGATAGTGTACCAGGTCTTACGTAGCTATATATACATATACATATATATATATAGATCTAATAAAAGATTATTTGATATTGTACGGTATCGCGTACTGAATAGGAATCTCTATCATAAATCCTGAATAGTTCAAGTAATTTTACACAGACTTCTATAATTATAGTGTAAGATTATCTTTAGTATTAGCATCTCAATAAAACCGCGTCCCCAATTGGGAAAAAGAGCAAATGCAAGCAAGGAAACGAGGCTACCGGATGGTTCTACAGAGTAACACAAAGTCTGTCTGTAGACTTTGTGTCAATAACTCGAGTCGTCTTTAATTCCTACAATGCTCCTTTAGAGCCGGACGCAATCAGCTCGCTCCTATTTAGACTCCATGACATAGATAAAATGGCCCAATTACTGAGGCTGAAAAGGCTTTTCTTCCTTTTGAAATAATTAAGCACTATTTAACAAAGTCGAAAACGTTTTTTTGCATTTCCTTTTATTTTACACGTGCTCTCAAAAGTCGCGCGAGGAAAAAGCTCGGAACGACTTGAATAATTAACGGAGCCTTTATACGAGAACAAAGTGTGGCCGGAGGCTTTCACCACTGAGTCAACAATAGTCACCACTATTGTTTGTGTCTACTTCATTTGGTCATCGAGCTCCTTTTGTTTTATAATTGTACAGTTGATTGGATAAAAAACACTTTTGCGTATCTACACTATCATATAAAGCTGAGGAGTTTGTTTGGTTTTTTGTTTGAACGCTCTAATCTCAGGAAGTACTGGGTCAAGTTGCAAATTATTATTCGTGTTGGTTAGAACATTTATCGAGAAAGGCTGTAAAATATTAAGCTGTTACTAACTTGCAAGAACGACAGGTTACGACCGACGTCATGGGTAACAGCTTAAAGGTATAATTATCTAGAGGAATTAGCAAAAACCAATTTGGATGCCCGAAATAACTTTTTTACACGGACAAAGTAACTGGCACTGCTAGTTAATAATAAAATTAATATGTAAAGTGTTTTGGTGAGATGGTTCTGAAAAGTTTTATCATGTGCCAAAGTTGCAGATAACATCCATAACTCAAAGGACATAGATTTGTGTTCGTTCCTACCGTTTTGACATAATAATATGTTTATGGTACAGGTGATTCTAACATGTGAGTAAACGGTTATAAATACTATGTTAAAGTGTGCTACGTTAAAAGGAGGTCATCCGAAACACTCGTTGTTCCCAACGAAGCCTCAATTTCCCGCGAAACCTCCGGATAGGCGTTTTTCGCTGGATTTACATAATTTAATTTCGCCTGCCTTTCTGCCTTTGCGAGAATTCTCGTGTCATTTGTTAGGGATTTGTAGACGCAGCGAAATTCATGCATTTCTTTTCATTGTGTACAGTGTAATTTGTGTAACTTCGACTTTTTCCTGTTAGCTCTTTCAAGCGTTGTTACCGTTTATAGTTTGATAGTTCTTACTGTTTTAAGGTTTTTTTTTCCACGCTATCATCCGCAAGCAATTTCCCTCATGTGCCCAGTTCGACAAAGCACCAATGCCATTGTGAATGCATTTTGTAACAAGTACTCTGTACATATAAAATGATGGCTTCATGTTTCGAATGCTTAGCAGCAGTCGTGGTCTCGGGGGGACTATTATTGTTGTAATTATTAGTATGAATATACATATTTTTTACTACTGTACTACTTTAGAGTACTACTCTACTACTGTAGAGTGCTAAGATATACTATTCAAGACAATACATTTCGATTAGATCCCAACATAATAGTACAGCAGAAACAGTATAGAGAGTGTATAATGTATAATTTGCAACAATATTTAGCACTTCATGTCTAAGACTACAGCGTCAAATAATTCGTCACACGCTAAAAATGCGAATTTCCTAAGCCGGAATAGGACGATAGCGCATCTTGATTAGATAGGTCATAAAAATAGTAAAATGTATCCTTTGGTCGATAGGATGATACGCAACGATATTACAGTGTGTCATTTTTAATAAATTTAATAACAATAATAAAAAATAATAAATAATGTGTAGTGGCTTAAGATAGTATTATTTTTGTCAGAGCATGTAAATCCTCATTGGGTTATAAAAATATATGATAATATCTAGTTTTATTGGTTTGAAGTACAATTTCCTAAAAGGTACAAGCTGCAAGAAGCAGTACCTATTTTTGTTTGTTTGTAGCACACTAATAAACAAAAGACCAAAGTATAGCCGACATTGTTGTATATTACAAAATACAACTCAAAATTAGAGAAAATTTCATACCTCAGTCTTTTATTAACGAATTCACAAGTTTTTAAAATAGCGAGAAGACAACGGAGAATCTAATATATAATGCTGGAGAGTTTGTATGTTAGTTTCTTTATTTCAATGCGCTAATCACATCAACTACTGGTTGATGATTCCTCTTTAAGTGCTCTAAAAATAATTTCTGGACAGTATTTATCTATCTTTTAAGATTAACTTGCAAAAGCGCGACGGGGTACAGACTACGTGGTTATTAACAGCTATAATTTAAGAAGATGAGAATGTTTGCAAAACGATAAATACTACTATCTATACTAATATTATAAATGCGAAAGTAACTTTGTCTGTCTGTCCGGCTTTAACTCCGAAACTACTAAACTGATTTAAATGAAATTTGGTACACAGGTATTGGTACACTTTTTAATGCCAAATAAGGGTTGAAAATGGGGATTAAATGTTGTATGAAAATTCGTGTTATTTGAAGCTAAAACAATGAAACTTTCTTCTTTGGCTTTTTGGAAATAGAAGTGGAGTGGGACTAAGAGCTGGAGTGAGTATTAGAATGAAAGTGGGAGTTAGAATAGTGATGTGAGGTGAGAGTGTTGCGGCAAAGTAGCACTTACAACATAGTTTGGCTGCCTTAACAGCCTAAATAATTAAAAAATCAGCCCTAGTCCACGCTGAAGAAGTCGCGGGCACAGCTAGTAATATATATATTAATGCCATATTTGTTTGAAGTTTATTAGGTTCAGTAGAAGTAAAGTGCATCCTAGCCGTCTGATTATTTGGAAATGCGAAAATCCACGGTTAAAAAATGCCTACTCAAAATCACCATTGTGTCGACAGTGGCTCGTTCGTGCGAAATTTTAAATTTTTACTACTCATTTAGTATTGAGATTTTCTAACACGTTTCAAATTTTAAAAGCTAAAGTTAGAAAATGATTAGACGCCTTAATCCGAACGCACGGCTGGTTGATTTTTAGCCATAAATCGCTACCATTGGAGCAGCTAGTCGGGAGTAGTGCGATGGTAATAAAAATAAAGTTTTATAGAATGAAATTTAACGTTATGACTTCCGTTCCTGTTTTACAATCGCGTTGCTTATATGTGCAATATTTTTGATTAGATAAGAAATTGATGTGGGGTAGCGTATATCGGTAGTTGTCATGTTCTTTCCATTTTGTTAGGTTTAGCAACGATTATCATTGATGAATGAACATATATTTACGATCTAATTATTTGGATTTAATTGAAACACTGCTAACGGATTTAATCGCAAAATGTATATGTTATATTTAGCAAATGAGTCGAGTTTCATTGTGATTCATAGTAAAACTTTAAAACAAACTCGATGACATTGAATGAAAAAGAAGTATTTTAGAATAATATTATTAATAAAGATTCTTGTATAAACAGCGCGAATTCTTTTGCGTGCGGTGCGAAAACGGTTCATGAAACCAAAATATATATAAAATAATTCCTTGTAATACTATACGTTCCACTATACGAGTATATCATTTTTTTAAGATAAACTTAATGGTAATCAAATTTAGTCGAAATGAATGCATTATTACAAATATGTATTTATTTACTTTTAGTTGTATCAATATAATAACTTAATAATACTAATTTGCACACAACAAAACAACGTTTGCCCGAACAGCTAATGTTTTATATTTTCCTTATTGATTAAAGAAGAGATAGGTAATATTGTTGGTTAAGTGATTATCTATACATACAGCGAAAGATATCAAAAAATATGTACGAAATAATGAGTTCTCTTTAAGTGATATTTAAAGACTAAAAAATTACCGTGACAGTATATGCCTATCTTCTATGATTGCCTTGCAAGAACGACGGGTCTCCCGGGATGAAGGGAGGTTTTGCCGAAACAAATTTTGATGCCCAAATAACTATTCTACGCGGACGGAGTCGCTCACACAGCTAGCACTAGATAGCTTTACTTATTTAATGGCTTTTGTCAGCCTCCATTAGATTAACGTGATGGATCCAAGGTGTTCTACGAGACAGGAGACCGGTATCAGCAGTGGAACATTGATATGTTGACTCGACGATAGCAGTTATAACCAACTAGTTGACCTGGCAAATGTTCTTATGCCATATGAAGTATGAAATACTTTTCACTGTTTAAAACGAAACGAAATGTATTATTTTATCTCCCATATGTATGTGCTCCTGTGACCACGGCTGCTGCAAAGCATCTGATATCAAGCTACCTAGTCGAGCCGTAGTTAAAATAAATTGCAAATAAGTTAACGAAGATGAACGATTTCGAGTTCTGAACCATAAAGTGTTTTATTTAAATAGCTGGTGTTGTAGGTAAAGTGGAAATATCGCGTCATATTTTGATAAAAACGGCTTAATTACCTAGTTACATGGATCCGAGATAAATGCATTTGTTGCGATTAAATGAACTGATAAATGTATATTTTCTCGAAAGGAAAGTAAAAATGTATTTTATAAAAATTTATCATATCAAAAAATGTATGTCAAAGAAAGATCCTAAACTGGCAACAGATGGCCGAGACTGTCGACTTACCGTTTATTTAAACCCAGGTTTTACATATAGTAGAGCTAAGAAAATATGTTTGACTGTTAATTTCACACAAATTAAGACTAATGTGAATTTCTCTCAGCATATTTCATATAATATAACTAAAACAAATTACAAAGTGAAATTTAAAATAAACCCTTGCAATGTGTTTTAATTAACTGTGTTACCTTAAGTAAAGTTATGACAGTATTTAAGTCCATAAATCTATTTAATTGATTAATACTATAATATAACATTAGTAATCATAAAATAACAATAAAAACTTCTAGAAAAAATGAGATTATCGATATTAATACTAAACAGAGTACAACTATTATCGGAGATTAAACATTATGTAAGTCCATGATACGGCTTAAATCTGTTGTTTTCGAGAGATTAAGGATTTAAATCAAATAGTCATACATTAAATTCATACACTCGTTAATATATAAAATCCTTACATCCTTTGTAAAACCAATATAGGTTTTTTACTCTGGTTCTGAACTAGGCTTCTGTGTACTCAGCTTACAAGTATTTATAAAACTTATACTATTTTAAATAAAACACCTTTAACGGTATGAATGCGAAATATATTAGTTAACTTTTTTTTTATTTCTTAATCTACGGCTTAACGTTGCGGATGCTTTGCAGCGTAGTCACGGGGGAAGAGGCAATAGTCAAAGTTATACTTCTCACCATACAAAATAAAAGACATAAAAATTTATATAAACATGCGAACCGTAATAAAATGTAAAAAAAAGCCAGGTAGAAAAGTATGTAATGACAAATAGAGCCTTATTAGCCACATTCATAGCTAAATCATAATAATGGGTTACCGAAGTTACAAAAACTGTTCAAGATACCAAAAAATATGTATAAAAGAATGATTTCTCTTTAAATGATCTAAAAAAAAGTCCTGAACGTTAGATATCTATCTTTTAAGATTAACGACGGAAAGGGACGCGACCGACGTCGTGGGTAACAGCTTAAGTTTATAAAGATGAAGGAAAGAAAGAAAACTTGGATGCCCAAAATAAATATTCTTAGCGGACGAAGTCGCTGGTACAGCTAGTTATACAGTTAACTGGTAAAAGAAAGTCTAACTGGAAAGACGACGGGTGGATTTTACATTACAAATCTTTCAATACTTAACTAGATGCTTCATTCCAAATGATTAAACCTTTGTTTAATTTAAAGTAGGTAGGAATAATAAGACTTTTAATATGTATGAAAATAACGTAGAGTATGGCATCATTTCCAGGTGGTGTCAGGCAGCGCGAGCAGCGGCGGTATGCGGGTGTTGATCGCAGCATTTGCGGCGCTGCTCGTCCGCGCGTCGGCCAGCCCGCACGAGCACCGCGCTCGTCACCACGCCCCGGACCACTCGTCGCATTTCCCCATCCCGGCCCCTCCGCAGCCCTACAGGGGGCACGGGGAAGCCGTGCGATACAACCCCGAGTCTGACACCATCCTTCCTCGCATCGAGGAGCAGGAGACCTCCTCGAAACGCGCTCGCCTCGAAGAGACCGAAACCTCTTCCAAGAGAGCTCACGATGAAAGGTTCTACTCGAACCATGAGCGAGTCGAAGAGCTCATGGCCGATGAACCTCACTATGGCCCAGACGAGGAGGATCCGCTGATAATTCGCACCAGGAAGGGGCGAGTCAAAGGAATAACCCTCACGGCCGCGACCGGTAAAAAAGTGGACGCTTGGTTCGGTATTCCTTACGCTCAAAAACCGGTCGGAGACTTAAGATTCAGACATCCACGACCCATCGAGAGCTGGGGTGAGGAGATACTCAATGCGACGACACTGCCACATTCGTGCGTCCAAATTGTAGATACGGTGTTCGGCGATTTTCCCGGCGCCACGATGTGGAATCCCAACACGGACATGCAGGAAGACTGCCTCTATATTAATATAGTTTCACCGAAACCGCGGCCAAAGAATGCAGCTGTAATGCTGTGGGTCTTCGGGGGAGGGTTTTATTCTGGAACCGCGACTTTGGACGTGTACGATCCTAAAATTCTCGTGTCCGAAGAAAATATCGTATATGTCTCGATGCAGTACAGAGTCGCCTCGCTCGGGTTCCTCTTCTTCGATACCGCCGATGTTCCGGGCAATGCGGGGCTCTTCGATCAAATAATGGCTCTGGAGTGGGTCAAAGATAATATCGCATACTTTGGGGGAAATCCCCATAACATAACGTTATTCGGAGAGTCGGCCGGTGCGGTGTCGGTCTCGCTTCATCTGCTTTCGCCTCTCTCGAGAAACTTATTCTCTCAGGCCATTATGCAATCGGGTGCAGCAAGCGCGCCATGGGCGATCATTTCAAGAGAGGAAAGTATTCTGCGTGGAATGCGTCTGGCAGAAGCTGTGCACTGTCCGAGTTCTAGAACTGACATGGGGCCCATGATAGAGTGTTTAAGAGAGAAGAGCGCCGACGAACTTGTCAACAACGAATGGGGGACTCTGGGCATATGTGAGTTTCCATTCGTCCCGATCATCGACGGCTCGTTCCTAGACGAGATGCCTAGACGATCTTTGGCGCACCAGAATTTTAAGAAAACCAATATACTCATGGGTTCCAACACTGAGGAGGGATACTATTTTATACTATACTATTTAACCGAACTGTTTCCTAAAGAAGAAAACGTCGGCATTTCTAGAGAACAGTACCTGCAAGCCGTGAGAGAATTAAACCCATATGTGAATGACGTGGCACGCCAAGCTATCGTATATGAATACACGGATTGGATCAATCCGGAAGATCCCGTTCAAAATCGCAACGCTCTCGACAAAATGGTCGGGGACTATCATTTCACGTGTGGAGTCAACGAGTTTGCGCATCGATACGCTGAGACTGGAAATAATGTCTACATGTACTATTACAAGCACAGGAGCAAGAATAACCCCTGGCCGTCTTGGACTGGTGTGATGCATGCAGACGAAATCAACTACGTTTTCGGAGAGCCACTGAATCCCGGCAAAAACTATTCTCCAGAGGAAGTTGATTTCAGTAGACGCCTGATGAGACACTGGGCTAATTTCGCAAGATCCGGGTAAGTATTTTAAAGTTACAGCTCTCGTTTTATGACTTAACTCACTATTCTTACTGTCAAATAGGAATCCATCTTTAAATGCCGCCGGGGATATGATGAAAGACCCGTGGCCGATACACACAGCATCAGGTCGTGAATACATGTCCCTCGCCTTGAACTCCACTGCCGTGGGGCGTGGTTTGCGAGTGAAACAGTGCGCATTTTGGCAGAAATATATTCCTCAATTGATGGCGGCGACGAGTGAGTAGAATTTGAAATTTTTGGTAGATTCCCCTTTCACAGATTATTCTACTTAAACATTGTCGTGTTACAGGCAAAGCAGAACCGCCCCAGAACTGCACGAACGCAGCGGCACCACCGCCAATGTCTTTTCTGACTCTAAGCTTTACCTTCGTCACGGTCTACCTAAACGCAATGTGGTTCAAATAAATATGAATTATTGACACTTTGTACAAACGCTTAGTAATTATTGCTTTTACATTGTTATTTCCATGGTAAGTAGGCGAAATGTTCATCGTGATAAGATTCATTATTGAATACTGTCTATAGTTTACGCGAGTAGTACACATTTAAATAAAACACTTTAACGGTTTAAAACGCGATATATTAGGTAAACTAAATAATTTCCAAATAAGTTTAACTAATATATCGCGTTTTAAACCGTTAAAGTGTTTTATTTAAATAAGATTAATTATTGTAAATAGATCTTTAGTATTACTATAACATTATTGTCGCGGTTGTATTATTATAAAATTTAATTTTGATGGCCTACTACGAGTGTGTTGTTGTGTATTTAGTTAAAATATAATACGTGAAATATTTTCGGAAATTATTTTTATATGTAAAATATATATTATGTTTTAGTAAGTCGTAAGCTATCTTAAAACTATAAGTTGTCTAGCGAAGTAACAATATTGTTATGTTGCCTGAAGTAATTCTGATGCTTTTAACGTAAGTAAAAATTAACGTCGTCTCTAAGGGGTGGGGGGATGGGCGGTTTCTCTGTCAACATATCACTTGTTACTAACAAATTTTAGAACTACGTAGCGTTACTATTTAAAATACTCTAAGTCTTTACATATCTTTGGGAGACTTTTTAGGAGAAAATAACACTGTGACAGTGTTAACAGCGAGTACAGTGTGAGGGCTGAGTGAGAAGTGGCGAAAGGAATAGACGGAAGCTTTAACGCGCTTCTCGCTATACATATCATGCGAGGCATAGAACTGAAATTGTTCTGGCCTTAATCTAAATATAGTCGATAAGGTAATTTTTTTATAGGTCATTTCGTAACTTTGTAGCGGACCAATATTAGAAAGTTGTACGATCGATGATAATACCGATTTTGGGTACAAACTATTGCTAGTGATCCGGCTCACGACGAAGACAATTCACGATACATAACGACATCGTTTCGCCTCAAGATAAACGTAAGATGAACAAATTCTAACGATGACTATAAAATAGGAAGGCTGAAGTCAGAACCAATTATCGTACTATTAAATATCTCTACGGATTAACGTTTTCTACTGACTTTTATTATTGGCATCGAAACGGTCAGAATTGATTTAAACGGAAGCTGTATTCGCAAACTCTTGATTTTATCCATCTATGTGTATTAAGTATGTAAGTATATGTTAGATCTTAAAAGTAGGACTTTAATATTTTAGGCTCGATATAGTTGTTAATAGTTTAGGGTCCTAGGTCCAGCGGTTCAGCTTTCGAATATTGGTGTTTAAGATTGGTGTGCAAGTCTTCACGCGAATTCCAAATTGTTCCAAACGTTCTCAGTCAATATTCCGAAGTTAAAGAATGTAAATAAGGTTAGCGTAGACTTATTGTTACACTTTCCGAAGGTCTCTCTGTCTTTTTTTAATTCAGGAGGACCGTCGGGTGCTAATATACCTATTAATGTATGAAAAAACCTGTTGTGGAAGACGATACTGTATGAGATAGACGCTGTACTACAAGACGTAGGTGTCTTCGGTTATCTTCTCGTATTCATTTGTTCGTAGAGTAAAATCCAAATTGTATATTTATATGAGAGAATTTCTATTGTCGTACTGGGGACGAAGTCTGTCTGCGATCGGTACTGACGTCGAGATGGCCGCTTCGTCCCGCCGCTTGATAGTCATCTTAATATAGTAATTCATGTAATTTCGCGTTCAAAGTTTCGAGAACTACGCTTATTTCGACCCGCGTATTTGAACCTATAGAGTGCCTCTTGTTCACTTTTATATATATTGATACGACACTAAATATAGAGAAAAACGTAGGTGTAGTTCTTCTTCTAAATAATTGCACTCGTTGAGTTCTTCTGTTCCGTTCGGGAGTGAAATGGTCTTTTTAGTGCCAAAAACGATTACACACTTCGAACACTATCGATGGATTTCATAATCCGTTGTGAATATAATTTAGAATATTCCACTAGACAATTGACTGACGCCTAATATTGTTGATCGACTTACTTTACCAATTTTATCCCACGAGTGGGACTGGGGATAGTTTATGCACATTTGCCTAATAAGCTTCGCTGTACGATTTCTCTTCTATGTAAAAGGCCTATGTATAATTCTGGACTAAACGTGAACACTTTAGGCCTAACATCGCTTGTATCGGTTGAATTGATTCCTTCTTTAATGATCGTTATTGTCGAGTAACATTAGTGCTATGATTGCATTATTGAATGTTCGCATTTGTGTTTAATTACGAAAATTAAATGCTTGTATATACGCGTGGTTTCATTTGGGCCTTTTCCTTGGGCTGGGCTTACTAATTTGAGGAGTATTTATGGGCCTGTAGCCAAAGAGTAAAAATGGAGCTCTAAGATTTGGCTGTCTGTCTGTCTGTATCTGTATTTTAAGGACTAAAATATTTAGAGCTTTAAAATCAATAGTTTACATTATGCCATTATGTGCAATAACGTGCGAAAAAAACTTCGCGCTGTAACTAATAGGGGCGAAGAAATGGCTGGAAATAAAAAAAAAAGGTGGGAAATTATTCGTCTTAGTAGTTTTCCGATGCGTAAGCTGCAAAAACGGTTCAACATACCCAAAAAATATGTACTAAAGAATGATTTTTTTTTTAATTCTTAAAAGATTCTTTAAATGTTCTGAGAATTGTCCGTGTCTATCCTTGAGATTAGGTAACTAAGCAAGAACGACGTCGTGGGTAACAGTTTAAATGTATAAAGATGAATGACAGCTAGTTATAAGATAAACGAGAGAATTTTGTCCTCTCGGAAGTGACTCAGGGTGTCCTCTCTTTTAATACATTTGTTAACATAAATTGGACAACTACAGACAGTGGTTAGGATCTGTACAAAAGACGCTAACGTAAAAGTAACCGTTATTGTTTTGATATGCGTTAAAATTGTACGGATCTAAAATGTCCATTGAAAATGGCGTGAATTTAAACTACACTATATGTATAGAGTCCACTGAGCACTGTCATGGAATCTTTCCTTATTTCTTGAATATATTTTTCCATATAGCTAAAACAACATATTCTACAGTAATCCATTGATAGAATTATTAATAAACACAATCGCACACACGATAAAAACGTATGAGGTACGATTATTCCGCCGATATCAGGGCTTATAAATTGTCTATCTAGGATTGGATTAAAATTAGGACTCATTCGATTTTTATCAATATTTATGACAATAAAAATACAAGCCATATAAAAGTGGGCGACCGCCGTACAGTGCCGTATTGAAGCTTGAAGAGGGTAAGTGAACGGTTACCTACAGAGGGAACACGTGGTGTTACGATTAAAAAAATATTCATTAAATATTATTTTTCAGTCGATCAGGCAACATGAAATTCCTAGTATTCGGAATCGCTCTCGTCATCGCCGGAGCGGCGGCGTTCCCCGATATTGAAGGTTGGCCACTTTTTAATTGTGCTGGAAAAATAGAACTACCCGCTTTTCAGTTTTTAACTTTAAAATTTGTTTTTCCTTCAGGATACCAAAGCGAAGGTGAAGTGTTCGCCGACAACTTTAGAAGGGCTCTTGAAGCCATCCAAAGATACATCGTCAACAACAACCTCGATCCTCTAGCAGTCCAAAGACACGACCGTCACATCGCTCGTTTCCCGTAAGTTTTATTCTTTAAGTTTCAATGGACACATATGCAGCGATATCGCATACAAAATTAAATGTTTTGGCGGGACAATGGACAATACGCCGTAGTCTGAAAAATTGAAGTGTTGATTTCTTAATAACCTTGTTTCAGATACCTGAACATTCACCTCTTCATACAAGGCTTGAACTTGAAAGGTTTGAGCAACATCGTCATCCACAGCTTGGACTACTCAAACGTGTTCAGCAGATTCCGTTTAGATGTAGAACTCCCAGAAATTGATTTCAGCCTAGGTACGTAGAACCAGATCGTGCAAACTGCTGATGTTATCTACCCACTTTTTAAAATATGATTTATCACTGAAATTTGAATTTCAGAGGATGCTGGTTTCTCGGGAGCTGTCGTTTCGAGGAACGTATCTGCTAAGTTCGGCGGAAAGTAAGATTATCTTTTCATTTCTCACACTTCATACAAACGTCATTTAACTAGTCTTCCTTCCCCGTGACGCTTTGAAAAGGTTTAACATAACCTAATTTCAGATCTTTTATAGATCTCTATAAGAAATAAGAAAAGTGATTTAAGCGTTAAATTGTTGTAGAGTCGTCCTATTCAAACATTCTCCTTTCGCAGATTGAAAATCTCCAACATCCGTTTGAATGGTGAAGCTTACGTCCAACCCAACTTAGTCGGGGGTCCATCCAACATCACCTCGGTCGATGCCAAATTCAGCCTTGGAGGTCTCACGGTGAGAGAATAACTACTGTTTCTTGTCTCTTAACTAAAGTGCAGATAACACGCGTGTCTTAATTAGAAAAGTGCTAAAAAAATGCTAGTCTTGGCTAGAAGTAGGATAATTATTTTTGCTTTATCGGTTTCAGTCCGACCTAGTCGTCGAAGTGTTGGAGAACAACCACAGCGAATGGTTGAACAACCTTCTCAATGTCAGAATTCCCAACTTCTTGAAGAACAACGAGGTGAGACTAATGCTTCATCAATATCATCGTCGAAAATGTATTAATATAGGCCCGACAATAACATTTATATATTTTTTTCAGAACGACATCAACAGGGTGCTAAGCTCCGTGATCAGGAGAATCGCTCAGTTCTACTTGAATAACAGACCCAGACCCTCATTTTAAATGATAAGCGATCGTTGCTTAGGTTTTTAACATTACGTTAATTCAATAAAGGTTTTATTATAAACTGTGAACATTTTATTATAATACAAAAAGATTTCTTTGAAAGCACTCTGTGACATTCACTTTGTTGAAGCCTATAAATAGCTGACAAGGATTTTTAACAATATCAAAACGTTCAACATTCACAAAAGTAATACATTTTTTCTTGTTATCGTTTTAACACTTGCTAAGAATGTTAGATAAACTTTTTGATAATAAATATTTGTAACTTTATAATACGCTACGTTCACAGACATAAAATATTACTTCATAGTCTTATAAATTTCTCAACCACCATTCTCGGAACTTCCTTAAAATTACCTCAAAAGATATTTATACACAAAGCAGTTAGACGTCATTTCCATGATTTCAACTTTACATATTGAAAAATAAACAAAAAGTTTCTAACAAACAATTTAAGCTAGGGTCATTGATTCAGAGGTAGGAGACAGAAATAGATCAGAGAAGACCATAATTTTTTAATGGACGATCTGTGTCAGCGACTTCGTCCGCGAGATTCGTTATTTTGGGTCGGTCGCGACTCTTTCCGTCGTTTTTGCAAGTTAACTTAAAAGATACAGAGATACAGCGTCACGGACGTTTTTGATCATTTGAAGGAGTATCATTCTTTTAGACATATTTTTGCGTACCTTGAACCGTCTTTGCAGCGTACGCTTCGAAAACCTATAATGATATATAATTATCCCAAATTTTCTAAAATTTCTCGTTATATCTTCGCTTGTAATCACAAGGCAATGTTTTATAGCCTAATAGCCTTCCTCGATAAATGTTCTAACCAAAACAAAAAGAATTTTTCAATTCGAACCGGTAGCTCCTGAGATTAACGCGTTCAAACAAACAAACTCTTCAGCTTTAAATATTAGTATAGATTTTAATTTTATTTATCTTTGTTTGTTATTAAAATCAAAAATTAGGGCACGTTAGTTAGATGTATATAATATGTGTTTATTGTAGAATAGGATTTGTTCATCGCATAATGTGTTATATTAGTTCAAAGTGTATTAGTTTTTAACACATATTTGCTCGTAAAGCGCTTGTAATTACACCAATTTCAATGTCATAATGTATCGCATTACGTACTTGTGCGATAATGTAATGTAAAAGGCACGTGTTTTTTTAATAATTTTTTAAGATATTCCATCTAAAAAAGGGACTATACTTTTAAAAATCTTAGCAAAGAGGTTTTATGACAAGAAAGTGGTCAATATTTTATAAATAAAATTAACTTTGGGACATAAAATATAACAAATAAACAATATAACATAAAATATAAAAATTAAAGAATTAAATTCTTTAATTTAATTAATTTTGACAATAAATTACAACCATTTATCTATAACAAAAACATAAAAATATTAATTTACTTTATTAGTAATACTGGCTGTTTTTTTTTCAGGCAAAGGTGCAAAACTTTTGCCTTTTTTAAAACGTCGTATGACATACGTGCGCTTTGAAAATTACAGCCTCTGTATTCTTGTCGCCTCAGCTGTAATTTTCAACTTATCGCACTTATATCATAATGTACTATTAACGCACATTTGTGAGTTGTTGCTCTGGAAGCGGTGGCGCCGTTACAATAGCAGTTGCAACATTCGCGTGTTACTTATATTATGCTGAGTGTCTTCTTGCCTTCTTGAGTTGCCGTTGCCAATTTCTTAAACTTTGTATCTTTATATAATTTGCTTAATTATAGTAATCATGTTAATTTAGTTCATATTTTGTGTGTCACATTTAAATAAAATGTTATTATTACTATTCTTATTTATTAGATTATAGAAAAAAATCTTTAAGTGATCTAAAAATGTCCGCAATAGTGTATATATCTATCTTTTAATAATTTAATTAAATAACTTATATTTCATTAAAATTAATTGTCCGGTATGAATACCGTTATTTAAGTCAGGGGTCTCTCGCATACCTAATATACCTAGATAACATGAATATCGTACCTAATAAACAAAGTGTAAATAAATAGGTTGGACTTGTATCCGCATAAAAATAGTAATCTTGCAAACAACAAAACAAGGTTTGCCAGATATCTTAGTGATTCAATAAAATATGTCTTATTTACAGAACTGTATCAGAAACCTAACAATCTTACTGCAGAAACATTTGGTACTATATATATATCGTATAAGATAAGAGATCCTAGGATTAGCAATTCTTTTTGAACTTAGGTACTATCGAATTTCATTTTCGAAGAAGCATTGGCAAAAGGCTGCGAAAAGCATTTACAAATTTTTATGAATCGAAAAATGTTTGTTGCGTGTGAAAAGAGCATAAATGCATTAATCTTACCTCATGTGAATTTTTATCGACAAAAATTACCAACGGAAGTTATGATAACATTTATCGGATAATACCTTATTAGTCCCCCTAATTAAAATAGCATTATTATATACACTAATTACGTAATTATAGGAAACATACGATTAATTATAAAAAAACATCGACACACTATTTCAAATAAACATGTGGCTAAATAAGATGCATTCTCTACGTACTTACCTCTGGTCTTCAAACCGGTTTCTGATTACGATGTATTAACGTGCACTATAATATGAGAGTCTGTGAATTACAGTATTAAAAAATAAACAGCGGTCGGCTATACACACGAACGTCAGCGCTTAGTACACTAATTTAAGAAAACGCGATAACTCCTCAAAACGCACTGGACTCGCGGAAACTATTACTAAAAATAACTATTGTCGCTTTCCTAATACGCGGGTGTTATACGTTAATTATACACAACTGGCAGTCACATGTCAAAACAAGAACTGTGCACAACCAATTTGCACGAGGCACTAAGAAGCGTTTACAGGGCGAGCTGACTTAATTCGACTGAAGAAAAACATAACTACCTTCGTAAAACTCACAATTTATTTGGAGCAAATAGTATAGAATAATGGCAAGACTCGCTTTTATTATTAGTATTAAAGTAGGTACTATCATATATTTGCTAAATTACGATAGCTATTTATTCTGCTATCGTGCACAAAAATGTTAATGTTAATTGTTTGCCCGTCGTTTTACGAATTTTCGATCGGGAATTGTGTAGAGAGGCGAGTTTATCATTTAAATAAAACACTGTAACGGTTCAAAACGCGATATATTAGTTAAACTTATTTGAAAATGATTTTTAACTTCGGCCTGATTCTGATTTTTAAAATGGCGCTTGCGGAGCAATTTTTTACTTTGACGTCAGAGACATCCTCCATCTTTAGTCCCCCCGTGACCACGGCTGCTGCAAAGCATCCGAGACGTCGGGCCGAAGTTAAAAATCATTTTCAAATAAGTTTAACTAATATATCGCGTTTTAAACCGTTAAAGTGTTTTATTTAAATGTGTACTACTCGCGTAAACTATAGACAGTATCGAGTTTATCATTTTACCCATTACAAGTGCACAACGCCGTTGAAGATTTTCACGTAAAATGTGAATTCGCCTATCGGTTTCAGTCTCCGACTTCAGCCCACAAAGCAACCACACATCTCTTATGATATGGTGGATATAATTTTAATCGTAACCCGAATTTAATAGTTAAAATAATAATATGATCCTCACCGCGATAATGTAGATAGGTGTATTAATCGTGGAGGGATTAGTGAGGCAAAAATATCGTTTATCAGATACCACACGCGGAATTTTTGTATATAAATGTGCGCCCTTTGTCGGCAACTCCATTGAGTGCTTACGCAAGGTAAGTTCAACAGTGAAACTTTTAACTTCTAATTGATATCTATTATTATTGGTAGTTTATTAGCTTGAAGGAAATATCTCATTTCTTTTGTAGTATTCTTATAAGTAAGTCTTCTAGTTGCATCTTGTTTCATCATTATCTGTAATAATAATTCTTAGTCGTGGTTACTAAACAATTTTTGTTTTTAGTCAATTGGGCAAAATGAAGTTTTTCGCATTTGGACTCGTCCTCCTCGTCGCCGGAGCTTCGGCTTTCCCTGACCAACTTAGGGTTGCTGACTTCCAGGGTAAGAATCCAGAAATATTAAAAATTCGATAAACATCGCTATTTTTTAATAATAACTTAAAAATCGTGCTGGTTTAGAACGTGCATATTTTTTAATTTATTTAAGCCGTATAACTCATATACATATTTCACGTTTTAAACCGTTGATAGTGTTCGAACCGAAAACCTTTTGCGCTTAACACAATGCTGGACAAAACATTTAACCACTTAGCTACAGGGGCAGTCAATGTTTTTACGTAACGGGCACGAAAATAAACAACATCTACTTATTTATTCTAATATATAAAGCTACGAAGTTTGTTTGAACGCGCTAATCTCAGGAACTACTACTGCTTCGAATAAAAAAAATAGATTTGTGTTCGTTAGAACACTTATCGAGAAAAGCTATAGATTATAACATCGCGCTGTTATAACCTATAGCTTTTCTGTACTAATAGGAGACAAGAAACGCAATAAATAAGTTTAAATCGTTCGTAAAACAAAAACTGTGTTATTATCACGTTAATCAATATTTAATTTAATTAAGAAATGTATATAAGAACAATAAATAATTATACTTTGAACAATGCAAAAGTGATTAAATAATGTTTTATTACATTGAATTTGCTTCCAAATTAAACAATTTCATGGGAAATGGCTAAAATGCTGTCCCCGAAAGAAAATAATAAAAAGTTAAAGAATTAAAAATCGAAAATAATTTTAAAACTTTACGACTCGCGCAGAACTTGAACCAGCATCGTCAGCGTTCTTTGCTTTACCATTTGAGCTACCATGTCCTACATGTCATCGTCAAATTCTTTTAACCTACTGCTACATCCACCTCCGCGCACCTCAACACTTGCGTATTAAAAGTTATTAAGGTTGACGGTGAACGTTAATGATGCCGGTTCAAGACCTGCCCGAGTCGTAATTTATTTTCTCTTTTAATTTATATAGTGCCATCATGTACAATAACATGTAAAAAATATTAAAATTTTCAAACTATTACTACTATTAAACATTGATTTTTTATTAGTGTTTCCTGGAAGAAATCGCCATAGGCGATAAGGCCGCCTTTGCACAAATATTTTTTATTTTGTTTATATTACTATTACTTTAATGTTCTTATGTTTGTGCAGTAAAGAGTTTTATTATTATTATTACTTTTACTTGACTTTAAATATGTAATAATGTTTAATTATTTTAAGTGACAGACGGATCATGCTTATTGAATTTTATACATAGATCTCTTATCAAAATAACTCAATCAAGTTTAAACACAAGGTGCCTACTAAAGTGCTCAGCCACATCTTAACAATCACAATATCTATACCTTCTTATTAATAAATATGTTTTTATCGAATCCTATCCAAATCAACCCCCATCCTAACCTTTTTGGTATATAAATGAACAACACAAAATGAATACAAATCATTTAAATAAGGAGTAAAAACAGTGTTAATTACGGATCCACTTGTGACGCATTGGTACAAGTTTTACGACCGTTAAGGATCAACAAAAATTTTACATTAGTGTATTTGTCTTGGACGAGTATGTCGGAAGGAGACCGTTCCAGATCGACGGACGTTTCTGTATATATGTTCTGTATAGGACTATATAAGGAATTATTTAAATATTAATTATTTATTATTATAGCTTTGCTTTTACTTTAAAGTTTGATGGAACTCTATGTAGTGTTATTGATCATGTATTAATATTAAGCCTCCGTAGTTCAATGGACACAAAAATGCTCTAATTTTCATTTAAATTGTTATAAAAGGTATTTGAAAATGATTTTTATTTTGTGGGTAAAGTATACATTAAAAGAAAACCTCACTGGTGCTATTTTCCAGCTTCCGAGCGCAACAGTTTCATCGATAACTTCAGGAGAATCATCGAGGTTATTCGTACCTTCATCATCGACAACAAATTTGACCCATGGGTCATCGTCAGGCACGAGCGCGAAGCTGTTCGTCTACCGTAAGTACCTCTCTATACTAATATCACAAAACTGAAGAGTTTGTTTGTTTGAATACTTTAATCTCAGGAACTGCTGATTCGAATAGAAAAATGATTTTATGTTGTTTGGGGCATTTATCGAGGAAGCCTTTAAGAAATACGGAAAAAGCGGGGAGAATAATTGAACTTTGAGGGCTTCCGTTGCGTGCTTTGCGAAGACGGTTCAAGAAATCGAAATAATGTATTAAAATATGATTATTCTTATAATGATCTAACAAAATGTTCGCGAAAGACCGATGGGACGCGGACGGCGTGGTGGGTACAGCTAGTACTTATAGAAATAACTTAGTCATCTACAAATGTGGTGGGGTTTACGAACTGTTTTAAACAGGTATAATTCTTCAATTAGCATTTAAAATATGAATTCAAATCGCAGTAATTATGTTTTGTTAATCAACTTATAAATAAGATATTCTTACACGTAAAACTGAAATTCAGTAAACATATTGACATTTATTTCTCTTCAGAATAAAAGATATTGTTGTAATTTCTTAGACACCTGAACGTCAAATACATAATTGAGAACATGGAAATGACCGGCGCCAGCAACATCCGCATCAACAAGATGGAATACTCCACCCTCTTCAACAGGCTCGATTACGACTTGGAGCTTCCCGAAATCTCCTTGACCGTTGGTGGGTTTTAGTCCACAATTATGCTTTAATGATAGCGGAAGACGAAAGTTGTCTGAAATTGACGTTTTTTGATTCAGGTAGCTTTGGTATCACCGGTTTGATTTTGACCAGAAATGTCAACACTGCCGCCTCTGGATCGTAAGTATTTATATGTATATTTCATTTAAAACCACTTTTAACGGTTAGTAGCTTATTTTCCCTATACATTTCGCATTTTAAACTGTTTAATGTATTTTATTTTCATGTGCGACACTCGTGTCAACTCGTGCAAACAATTTTTTGGTCCAATGGAAGCTAGTATGTATCTTTAGCAATTAGCGAACGTTAATTCTCCACGACCTGGCTGGGTAACCAAAATGATTCTTATAGAAGAAGAAACAAATTTTATTCTTAACAAAAAATTTAAAATGAATTGAAAAAAATTACGACTCGGCAGGACTTGAACCGGCACCGTCAGCGTCAAATTTTTTCAATTTCTTTTTGTATTTTAATTTATGTGCATGTGTAATATTATTTTTAAAACAAAACAGATTTCGATTCATTCATTATCATAGATTCATGAATTGTGGTTAGAAATAATTTTGTGGACAACGTATAATTTTTAGACTGAAGATATCCGGAATTCGCATCGTCGGTGAAGCTCACGTCACCGTTGACTTGTCTGGAATCACCATTAATACCCTTGAAGCCAGATTCACCCTTGGTGGAACCGAGGTAAGACACGGAAACTAAAGTCAGTTGCTCATGACGTGAGACCGGGTACTATATATGCTAATGATTTATTTTGCTCTCTTCAGGCTCAGCTTAAAGTCACCGTCCAAGAAAACGACGTGAGCGAACGCGTCAATGTTTTCATCAATGAAAGAATTCCAAACTGGATTAAGAACAACGAGGTAATATAATTTTGTCCCTAAATGCCCTTCAAAGACCTAATGAAGGTTTTTGTAATTGTTTTTTTAACATAGAGGAGGCCAGACAACGACGGGGTTGACTTGGGGGTGAAATAGCCCAGCCATATAAGATCTAGACGAGACGCGCTGTCCATCTATCTCGCTTTGGATGTTCGGAAATCTACAGAACGAAGCTGAAACGCGATTAAACTTCACGACTTTTTCTTATGTGGACGGTGGTTCGTGACTCGGACGGAATTTTCAATATTCCTACCACCTATTTAATATCGAGATTTGATCAACACGTTTCAGAAAAATTAGAAAGATGGGTAGGGATCGAACCCGCTCGTCAAAATGTGTGATTAATGTGAATTTCTTAAATCGGAAAGGACTCACTTGATGCAAATGTGTGGTTGAAGTAATAATTAATTCATAAATATCAAATAATGTACTTTTAATTACAGCGGGACATCAACAGGGTTCTCGGAAACGTCATCAAAGCTATTGCTCAGCGTATCTTGAACAGACCACGAACAGTTGATTTGTGGTAATGAAACACACAATAAACATATGAGTTAATATTCAAGCCTTTCATTAAGATCCGTTTGTGTTTCGTTCTGTTGCGATTTTTTTCGTAAGAGAGGTCACTAGGTATTATTTACCAAATGAGATGGATTTTAGTTTAAATTGCTGAGTTCTTCCAATGTAAAGTCAGATACAGAACTTTATAATTATTATATTTCATTCCAAGAAGACGTTTAATGCAGTGAACTTAAAACATCAATATTTTTCTCTATAGACATATACTTTTTTAATATTTTAGTCAATTTATCTCAGTGTTTCTAAGTTTTTACTAGTTTATGTTGTAAGGGTGGAATATATATAAAAAAAAACTACACACTTTTTGTATTTTCAGTCTCATAAAGATTATATTATGATTGAGTTTTGAAATTTTCCACTTATTTCTTACAGTATGATAGTGTTTCCTAATTTCTGTGATAATAATAACATTTTAAATAAGAGTTAAGATGTGGCAAGGGACACCTTTATTCCAGTGTACAAGATTTTCTGAATCGAAACACCCCCGCTTTCATCCCCGCTGCATCTCCTAATAAATATCTGATTTGATAATTAAAATTACTTTGATCTTACGTTAAGTCTTGTCAAACACTAGAGCTGATAAAAGCCTTTAGGAGGTCCAGTTCTCTGGTCAATTATTGATTGCAGACCAGTTAGGAAAAGGAAATATACACAATCTTAGCCAATTTTGGCTTGAAAGTTTAAAAAAATATATTTTCAGTAGTTGACCACTCCCTCGTACATTTCTTGTTTGCAAATTTGACTAGCAAGAGATAATAATAAAATAACAAAAAAGTTACAACATTTAGATCTATAGACATTATTACTCTTCGGTGGAGACATGAAAGTTTATAAGAGAAGAGAAATGAAACACAAATAAAGGTAACAAGGGAATTCAAATAACATAATAAGGTGTGCAAATCGCACTCTCTAGGGAATATCTACAGCTCTATAAACTATACCAAAGTGAAATAATCTAAAGTATTTTTGATGTTTTGAATCTCTATCTAATTGACTTTTGACTAAAACTAAAAAAGCTTAAATCTTTTAATACTCATCAAGGCATCTAGTCACCTTGTTCGTACCACATATAGCCAAATATAGAATATATAAGTTGTACGTTGAAAGGAAATGTTAGAAACGACTGAAAACGCGGAATAAGAACAATTACAGATTCTACAAAAATTACGAACGAAAGTTGTGATAAATGTTATCGGATAATACCTTCTTAGTGAATTTCATTAAGATAGCATTCATTTACGTAATTGGAGCAAAAAATGAGACTAATAATAATGTATAATCAGAAATTCTAAATAAAATCTCTAGTTTCTGTGATTGTATTAGCGAGTTTGAGTCAGCGATTAGATAGAAAATTAGACTCCGGTCGTGCCCGCAATACTAAAAACATGTATTGTATTTTTACGTAAAAACACGTCGATACACACTTTTAAGCAAACTTAAGCTAAAACCATTATATTCTCTAAGTACAAGTTACATACCTCTGGTCCAGGAATCGGCTTCTGAATTTCGCGCACTATTATGGTGGGTTTGTGTGAATAGTAAGTGGAATTTCGGGTACCCACAAAATTCGGAATTCACTGATTTTAAAAAACGTAATAACTCTTCGACATACACTAGTCTCGCGAAAACTTTTACAACGTTGACAAGAACGATCATATCCTTTCTAATACGCCGGCGTTAAACTATAATTATAAACGATTGGCAATCGAAATAAGAAATGTCCACAACCGACTCGCACGAGTGGCACCAAAGCGTATAACAGCGCGGGCTGACCTAACTCCGCCGAAGAAAAACAAAACTACCTCCATTAAAAATTACATTTTATTCCGAACATATTATGAAACAATTTTTCAAGAATCGTAGTAAATATAAGTATATTATAAACGTAGTATCATATATGTGTTTAAATAGAATAGTTATCCATTGTGCTATTGTGCACAAAAATTACAATTACATCTGTCTTCGTCTAACGAAATGTGTAGTGGCGCCAATTTTCCACTAAACGAGTAGTATGGATATAAAAAATCCTTTCAATCTTTCTCAGTCTACGGTCTATTTGGTAACGTTTGAAGACAAAATAATTAGCATACAAAACAACCACTTATATCTTTTATGATTATGGGGGATATCATTTTAATTGCGTAACCCGAAATTAATAATTAAAATAATACTGTTATTCTGTCCGCGATAACATAGATAGATGTATTAATCGTGGAGGGATTAGTGAGGCAAAAATAACGTTTATCAGATACCGCACGAGAATTTTTCGTATATAAATGGGCGCCCTCTGTCGACAACTCCATTGAGTGCTTACACAAGGTAAGTTCAACAGCGAAAGGGGAGTGTCCACTATGCTTTTAACTTTTAATTGATATCCATTATTATTGGTAATTTATTAGCGTAAGGAAGGAAATCTCAATTCTTTTGTAGTATTCTTATAATTTTGCAAGTCTTCTAGTTGCATCCACCCTTGTCATTATCAGTATTAATAGTTCTTAGTCATGATTACTAAAGGATAATCGTTGTTTTTAGTCAAAATGAAGTTCTTCGTATTTGGACTGGCTCTCCTCGTCGCCGGAGCTTCGGCTTTCCCTGAGCAAGTTAGGGTTGCTGATTTCCAGGGTAAGGTTTCGGAAATAATAAAAATCGCAAACATCGCAATTTTCTAATAATAACTTAAAACCGTTTTATTGGTTTAGAACCGCTATATTTGTTCAAAATTTCATATATGTACATATTTCACTTTTTAGACTGTTAAAAGTTATACTTGATTTTTTTTTTTATTTTCATAAATCACTTTTATTTACACAGTTTGTATAAATTATATACACAAATTATGAATTTATTTAGTTATCTAAAGCTTTCCCTTTTCCTTGGAGTTTAATAGAACTCTATGTAAACTTATTATTAATATATCTATAAACACTTAATCATTGAGGACCTCTTCCGTGGTTCAATGGACCAACGCGTTGCCCAGCGGTCGTAGGTTTAAATCTCTGGTAAACGAGAGACTGTTTCGGTTGGACAAAGAAGAGGAGGAACAGACACAACAGTGCTCTACTCTTCATTTAATTGTTAATCAATATATTTGAAAATGGTTTTTATTTTTTCGAGTAGTAAGCATATAGAATTATCGTATCGGTCATACCAGTCGTTTCATGAAGATGTGATACTCTTTCAGCTTCCGAGCGCAACAGTTTCATTGATAACTTCAGGAGGATTATCGAGGTTATTCGCTCCTTCATCGTCGACAACAAATTCGATCCATGGGTCATCGCCAGGCACGAACGCGAAGTGGTTCAACTACCGTAAGTCTATATCAGCTATACTAATATTACAAAGCCGAAGAGCTTATTTGAATAGGCTAATCTCACAAACTACTGATTCGAATTGAAAAATTATTGTGTGTTAGTTGGGGCATTAATCGAAGAAGCTTGTAAGCTATAAGACATTATGTTGAGCCCTATAGGAGCTAAGAAACAAAAGAAAATGTGGAAAAATAACGGAAAAAGATTCAACTTCAAGCGTTGCGAAGACGGTTCAAGAAATCATAAACTATGTATGAAAGTATGATTCTTCTTGTGCGAATGATCTAATAAAACCTCTGCGACAGCTTTAGCTTTTGAGATTTCCTCGAAACAACGATGGGACACGACGTCGTAAGTTACGGCTAAATTTATAAAGCGGAGAAGGTTGTTTGCAAGAATATTTAATATGATGTCAACAACCACATTTAGCCTAAGAAATCGTTCTTACTATGTTTTATTAATTATCATATAAATAAGGTATTATTAGATGCATCGCTTAAATTCAGTAAACATTTGGACATTTATTTCTCTTCAGAATAAAAGATATTGTTGTAATTTCTTAGACACCTGAACGTCCAATACTTCATTGAAAAGATGGAGCTGACTGGCGTCAGCAACATCCGCATCAACAAGATGGAATACTCCACCCTATTCAGCAGGTTCGATTACGACCTGGAGCTTCCCGAAATCTCGTTGAGCGTTGGTGGGTATTTATCACAATTATGTTTTAATGATAGCGGAAGACGAGAGTTGTCTAAAATGAACGTTTTTTTGATTCAGGTAGCTTTGGTATCACCGGTTTGATTTTTACCAGAAATGTCAACACTGCCCTGTCTGGATCGTAAGTATTTATATGTATACTTTATTTACACTGTTAACGGCTTAAAACTTATTTAACTTAATTATTATTATGTTTAAACCGTTTAAAGTGTTTTATTTAAAGTGTAACACTCGTGTTAACTACAGACAATGTATACTAAATTGAAATTTTTTTTGGCCCAATCGGAGCTAGTATGTATGGTTAGCAATCGTCCTAGGTTCGTCAGCCATCGCCCGGCGAGTAATGGAAATGTTTCTTATAAAAAAAATATATTTTAAATTAAAAATCGAAAAAAAAGTGAAATAATTTACGACTCTTAGGAAATGAACCGGTATCGTCAGCGTTCCGTGCACTTCCAATTGAACTACCAAGTCCTACCTCGAACCTATTAAAACATACACCTCTCGCGCAATATTTTTAATTTTTATGGTGCTATCAAGTGCAATAACATGTCAAAAATATGAAAGTTTCCAAAAGAAACCAGATTTCAATTCATTAACAAACATACTCGTAGATAGTTCTAATGTTAGTTCGTCACGAAATATACTACAGATATTTTCAAGACACGATTAAATTTTCAGACTGAAGGTCTCCGGAATTCGCATCGCAGGTGAAGCTCACGTCACCGTTGACTTGTCTGGAATCACCATCAACACCCTCGAAGCCAGATTCACCCTTGGTGGAACAGAGGTAAGACTCGGGAACTGACAGTTGCTCATGACCATAGACCGAGTAAAAAATGATGATCTACTATGCTCTTTTCAGGCTAATCTCCAAATCGCCGTCCAAGAAAACGACGTGAGCGAACGCGTCAACGTTTTCATCAATGAAAGGATTCCAAACTGGATTAAGAACAACGAGGTAATGAACTTTTGTGCTTAAGTGGTGCAGCTTATTTCGAGGGGCTTCAAAGACCTAAGGAAGGTTTTGTAAATCTTTTTATATAGAGGAGGACAGACAGGCACGGGCTCACTTTACGAAAGGTGAAATACACGGCCGTATATCATCTAAGCAAGATGCGCCTAACCAAGATGTCCATCTAACTTGGCATGGGATATTCGGAAATCCACAGACTTTTTAATCGCGATTAAATGTCAGGGCATATTGTCTTTCGGGCTGTTCGGCCGATGTGAGCGAGAAGAGGTTCTCGAAGTTTCGCCATTACGTGTGGACGGCATCATCAGGAGATGTTGACTCCTCGATAGCTCGAAGAATTAATTCTTAATTCTTCGGCCGAACAGCCCGAAAGACAATGATATGCTGAACGATGGCCGTGAAAGCCTTACACAATTTATTAAATGTCAGGAAAATGACGGAATGAAACTGACGTAAAATTTCTATATTTCTACCACTCATGTAATATCGCAATTTCCAGACAAAGTCCACTTGTTTCAGAAAAATTAGAAATTGGAAAATTAGAAACATATTGGAACCGGTAGGGATCGCATCCACGACCTGGTGACATTGATAGCATTAGACGCTCGTTGGTTTAATTTTACCTATCATTATACCATCAAAATGTGTTCTTAATGTGAAGTAAATTGCGAATTAATTCATAAATATCAAATAATGTTCTTTTAATTACAGCGGGACATCAACAGGGTTCTCGGAAACGTCATCAAAGCTATTGCTCAGCGTATCTTGAGCAGACCACGAACAGTTGATTTGTGGTAATGAAACACACAATAAACATATGAGTTAATATTCAAGCCTTTTATTATGAGCCGTTTGTGTTTCGTTCTGTTGGAATTGTTTTCGTTAGACAGGTCACTGGGTTTTTGACCAATTGAGGCGGATTTTAGTTTAAATTGCCGAGTTCTTCCAATTTGAAGTGAGATACTAACTATATAATTTTTAAACTGTTTCATTTAGCTCGACCCGTACGGAATTTATTTATTTGGGACAAAATTAGAACTTGTAATTTAAGCACCTTCCCGTTGTCGGATTGATCTGAAATTTGGTACACACATTTAATTTAGATGACAATACAATATAATAAAACATAATAAACACAAGATGGCCACCGATACAAAATGGCGGGTTTTATATTTTTACTTAATCCCCTCAATATGGGTATCAAATGAAAGGGCTCTAGTAAAACACGATGATTATGTCTAAATTTAAACATTTTTATAGGTTTCAGTGCGTAAATAAAACCGTTAAACTTATTTTTTTTTAAGTTGATACTTGTTATATTTCATTCCAACGAGATGTTTAATGCAGTGAACTTAACACATCAATGTTTTTCTCTATAGAAAATTTATTTTAGTATTTTGGTCAATTTAGTCCAGTGTTTCTAAGTTTTTACCAGTCGATGTTGTAATGGTAATTGATAAATAAAACTTCCAATTATTTAAAATGACATTCTTACAGCAACAATTTTGTATTTTCAGTCTCATAGAGTATTTATGAATGAGCTTTGAGATTTTCCACTTATTTAATATATAAAAATATGATTAACTGTTTCTTAATTTCTGTGTTAATTATGTTTTAATAGACGTAATTAACTGGCACTATACGTCCCAGATAACTACATCTGGAAGCGCCATCGGAGGCTGATGGCGCTGCTTCGCGTCCCAGCCGCAAGGACTAACTCACTTGCCAAGGCACCGCTAACTCTTGCAATCCTTACAGTTAGTCGCCTGCATCGAGCCCACGATGTTATGCACAGTCCGTTAAGTGAGTTGGTAAGACACGTAGCTAACTTTATTAGCACATAGTGTTGAAGCTGCATTGGGGGCATCCCTGTCAGGGCTTCATACAGTTGTGTTCAATAAATAAATAAATCTTTATTCCAGTGCACAAGTAGATTTCCTGAATCAAAACACCTCAGCTCTTTTTACTGCGCTTCAAATTCGTTTCGGTGGCTTTTTTACTATCGGCAAATAAATGTCTCATTTGATAATTCAAAATACTTTACGCCACTCTTTTCTTTCATCTTAAGTTTGGTCAAACACTAGAGCTGATAAAATCTTTTAGCAGGTCCAGTTCTCTGGTCAATTATTAATTGCAGACCAGTTAAGAAAAAAGTAATATACACAATCTAAGCCAATATGTTGTCTTTTATTAGCGAATAAAAACAAAAAATTGGCTTGGAAGTTTAAATAATATATTTTCAGTAGTTGACCACTCCCTCAACCATTTCGTGTTTGCAATTTTGACTAGCACGAGATATTAATGAAATAACAAAAAAGTTACAACATTTAGATCTATACACATTATTACTTTTGGTGGTGGAGACATAAAAGATTATAAGAGCAGTAAAATTAAACACAAATAAAGCTAATAAGGGAATTCAAATAACATACCCGATATCTTCTTATTGTAAGCACGGAAAAACCTCACCTTTGGCGTCTCTTAGAGAACTCACCGAATAAAAAAGTGACTGTGAATGGAACGGTCTTTGTACGCGGTGCAATACATAGTGCCATTGTAATTTAGAAGAACGACATCTACTGGATAACTTAACACTGAAGAGTAAATTCAAATTTGGTTACGGCGACTATATCGTAGTGGTAGAGACAGTGAAACGTTACTTAAATTTTTCGCAGACTTGTGATCACAATACAAGAGTTATAGTTCGATTCTGAGGCTCTTAATATATTAAGAACAATAATTACTTACAAACATTACTTCATATACAATTTGGCTATTAGTTAAGCTATACGAGTAATCTAAGTTAAATAAAGAAAGCTTCAATTTCAAATGATTTGAAAAGACAAAGAAATTATAGCGAGAATGTTATAGTGGTATGAAAACAAGCAATTCGAATCCACATTAAGGATTATGAACCTTTTAGTTTTGATACAAATAAAAAATAAAATATACGTTACTCTCTTTAAAATTAAAAAAAATATTTAGATTCCTCAAAAATTGTTTTTGTTTGTCCGTCCGTTAGTCGTGAATCTACACAGTGTTCAAAAGAGCAAAATAACTGAGAAGAACACCCAACAAACTCAGTCTAGTTTTTTTAAATATGTCTGATAAAATAATACATTGTTGTAAATTTATTAACCTAAGGAGCAATTGATATTACTGCCAGGCGGTATTCATCGATAAATTTGACACCTCCACTGGCAATGTATTATACATACGAACACCATTCACCGCAAATGAAGTAGATATTTTATGGAGCCTATATATTTGGGGAAAGCTAGGTTATCTTTATTTGTAAGTTCAAATTATGCCTATCACTATTCTTATTGCCTATAAGGGCATACAATACATTTTCATAAATATACTGCGAGTACACAGTAAGTATGCCGATATTTTTAAAGGTATCTCTGATAATGATAATGACTCCCGAGATCCCTTACTATAGATAGCCCGAACCGCCCTTTTTTGTCACACAAAGATACATTCAATGTCGGCAGCGTTGCCCTACAGTAGTATGCCCGATGTCATAACACTGTGGAAGTAGCTGAAGTAGACTAGACGCCCTGGTTTAATGTCTGTTAATTGTTTGATCTTTTTTACGGCGAAGTCTGCAGAACTGAGCTTGCTCGAGGCTTTCCTGATATGAGATCCCCATTGTAGTTTGGAGTGTAACGTTATATCCAGAAAGACAGTTTCATTAACCATTTCTATCTCGACGTCCCTTACCTTAACACTTGGCTTTAGCTAACTTGACATTAGAAAAAGTGAATAATACATTTAGTTTTGTTGTCATTTAAGAATAGGTTATTAACACTAAGCCAATGGACTACTCTCGAGAGGGCATTGTTTACATTGTCAAGCTCGCGTTGTCCACATTTAATTTTTAATATTAAAGACGTATCATCAGCAAACAAAACTATCACGGGATTGTCTCATATGAGGTGAGGGAGATCATTTATCCTGCCCCATTGAGGCACCCCCATCGTTATGGCAGAACCGGGTGACTGTTTCCCATGTATAACAGCTTTTTGGACTCTATTACTAAGGTTATTATCAAGTTTTCTAATTAACGTCTGATGCTGACACAATCAAATGCTTTAGATAAGTCACAAAATATACCATAGGCATCATATGACTCATCCTAGGCTTCGTTATTACTCTCTAATAACTTAATTCCAGCATCCGTCGTAGACCGACCGAGAGTAAAACCGAATTGTTTTGAATGCAAAAGTTTATTTATGTTAAAGTGAGCTAGCATTTGATTGAGCATTATTTTTTCAAAAATCTTACTAAATCTGGGCAGTACAGAAATTGGATGAAAGTTCGAAGGATCTGAGGTACTACCCGATTTGAACAGAGGGGTTAGTTTACTAAATTTCATTAAATCGAGGAACACACTACAATCGACACAATTGTTAAATATAATGACTGATTCGGGGGCAACTATCTCGATTAAAGAATTAACTAAATGTACCGAAATACCCCAGAGGCCAGCTGTTTTCTAAATATTCAATGATTTACTATTTACGATTTATTACAACAGACAAATTCTTGGCTGTTGTAGTAAAAAAGTAGAATAGGAAACTTGCTATTTGTTTTCTACAATAACTTAGTAGCTAATAACTACCAGGATACTATTTTGTATAAATACTGTATAAACTGACCGGACGTTTATCTATATAGATATTGTATGTAATTCTGTGACTTATAATAGAATTAAAATCTATCACATTCAGTTTTTTGTTGTATTTGCTCATTACATACATATGAGAGTTTATCTTATATCTAAGGGAGTTTTCCCCGTCTGGCACACTTTTTAAGTAGGGGAGTGTAAACATTACCAAGTATTTAACATCTAAATTGTTTATCTTTTCAAAGTAATAGTGTGTTGTCATCAAGAGAATTTAAAATGATATTACGAAATTGGATTGCTATTAAGGTGTTCAATATTAATTTTGCGGAATGCAAGAAATAGAAAACCGAGATGTCTGCAATAAGAACTCAGTAATTATGCATGAATGTTTATTTATTGTATCGTTCTCATATGAAAATCAGTATAGTGAGTGATCACACAGTGCAGTGAGTGCTGAAGCGCGCTTTGATGAAAACACCCTACAAGTCGGAAACTGTGTAGTCGCCCAAAAGGAAGTCGCCGTAGATCCTCAAGACTCCATTGATGAATCGGTTGATGGCGTCCTGTGGAACGATCGAGACTTCAAATAAAACTACGTTAACGCTCCAAAACGTTTTGCAATGCTAGAGTGCAAAACCAGAAACGTATTTGTTAGCTTTTTATCTTGTTTTTCTCATATAGAGAGCTTACCTTGTTTTTCTCAAGCAGCTGAGGAACTCGTACGTTCAAGTTGTTGTTAGCGGCGGCTGACACATCGCTTCCCAAGACATTAAGGTTCACGTCGGCCTGAAACAGCAATCATTGATTGGGAGCAGATCCTAACAGTTGAGATGTGGAAAGGAAAGAATTGTACTGCGATCCTAATACAATCGGTATTAGGACAGAATCGATAACTTTTACTTACGTTGATGCCTCCAACTCTGAAACTGCTAGAGGGGGAGGTGACCAATCTTCCTCCTTCCACCATGAAGCTGATTCCAATTCTACCTGAAAGACGAACTCCCGAGACTGCGACACTGGAAGTATACAAATTAAACATAAATGAAGGATAATATAAATCTGTTTAATAACAAATTTTACGCAAAATGAGTACGCACCGACCGCTGAACCTGGTTTCACCAAGTTTACCGAAGAGGTCGGAGGAGACCACGACATCACCTGAAATTCAATCGTTCGCTTAGATGTATATCTTTTCCAGTCGTATCCAATGGTGGTAATTTTAATAAATTCCTAATGATTCTTACTGGCTTCCAAAACTAGTTGTGGGAGCTCCAGATCGAAAGAGATGGAGAAAGGCCTGATGTAATTCAATCTGTGGACCACGATGTCGCTGGCGCCAGAGAAAACGAGCTGGTCAATGAAGAGGCGGACATTTCTGAAACTGAAATTACAAATATTATTTTAACGTTAATATTTAAATGTCACCTGTTCTCCAACAATGGAGATCGTGGACACTTTTAATAAACTGGTATCGTAGTCAAAAAGTTGAACACGCCACTCACAGCGGGAGGTAGTAGTTCCTTTCGTAAGACTCCAACACGAGTGGGTCCAATCCGTCGTTTACGATGGCCCGGCGCAGCCTCTCGACAGCTCTGGCCAACTTGTCGTTGGTTATGAGAGACGACCCTGAAATCGTTCCATTTATTAATACGATAAGGCAACACGGCGCCAGTATTATTGAGGAAAGAGCTATATTGACTCACCGGCGACTTCTTGCCCTCGAGGGAGAGCCGAAGCTCCAGCGATGAATAGGGCGCAAGCGAAGAGGAAGAATTTCATTTTGCTTCACTGTCTGTAAGCACAAATAGCTGTTTTTATTTCTTAATCCATAAAGAGGACCTACAATTTGCTGTTTTTCCATGCACCTACCTTTAGAAACTGGTGCCGAGGAAAAAGTATTGATGTCTTTTATACAATGTTAGACATCGATACCATCTAATCTAATTCGATTATTGTTTTACTGAATTATCTTACGCGATCAATTAATATTTCAGTGTTTCAAGCAATCGCAGGTGGATCTTGTAACAATATATGCACACGCAAGCTGTACGTGGGGTACATTATTTAGAAACTATAAAATAGTAATTAAAAAAACGATTTAAACCTTGAAATGTATTGACTAAATTTATTTACTTTATAATATATTTTGAAATACTGCCCGACGTTTCAAATGCTTTTGTACTACATAAGTTATAATGCATTTTTAGGCCGTTAAAACTGTTTAAATTAAATGTGTATTTCTCTCGGACACTACAGACAGTAGGTACATGAATAATGAACATAATGTAATTTTGAAGACTAAAGACTGTCTGTCTTACTGTCATGGTATTGAATAACGCCACTGTGAACTACGATTATGATTATTATTTTTTTATTCACAGAGGCGAACAGACAAGCATGAAGCTCACTTGACAGAAGATGAAATACCGTATAACGTCTAAACAAGATATATTTTTGTAGCGTCCTTTCGGATGGACAAAAATATAATACTTCTTTCTCCGGTTTATGATCTAGCTATTTGTTTTAACTGCATTCTCTTTATTGTTTGATTGTAAATTAAGAAAAAAAATAATACAAAAATAACACATCTGAATTTCTCAATTGAAAATTGTATAATAATAAATAACACTGACACGGGGGTACTTAAACTGCCGTCCACAGCATTTCGTGCTGCTGCTGACCAATTGAGCACTTGCATAGTCAAATTTTGTGAAGCCGTTGACACATGCACTTCTTGCCCTATGTTATATTATTTTTATCGAAATGGTTTGTTATTTGTATAATGCCGTGCATGCATGCATTTGAAGAATAATTGGGTAATCAACCTTAACTTATTCCATTTAATGCGTTAGGCGTCCCCTTCGGAGAAAGCTCGAACTTAAGAACTAACCTCGAAAAATATTCTACGCCCTTGATTTTCAAACTGATAGTCAAATTTACCGGTGATAAGCACAAACATTGATGATTATTGAATGTCTTAAATTAAGATTTAAAAAAAATGTTCTGTATCTGTATCACTGTATCGTCTGTGTATGTGGAGCACCTATTGAAATAACACAAGACAATAGGGACTCAAAAGCAACGAGTTCCAACGAATGGAAGCCTCCATAGAATCCTTCAGTCGGGGTGAGCTCATTTCGATAATGCAATCAGGGAAAAATACACGATATCTTGATCTTGGAACATCATTATACTTCGAACTTCTTTCATGTTAATTACTGATATCGGATGTCTACAAAAGATCTGTATTAGTCGAATATACTATGTCTACTTATTAAATTAATTTATCTATGTATTTACTACATAACTGATTTGCTGAGTTAACTTAAAGCATTATCTTTTACACTTCGAGAAATAACTAGGAGATAACAGGAATTGATACCTGGATAAAACTACAAGCTAATATAAATGGCGAAACGTCGAGAAACTCTTCTCGCTCACGTCAACTATATTTATACTATTATACTATATATTTTTTTATTAAAAAAGCATTTATTTCACTTTACCCTACGTCACCGGGAGTGTTAAATCGTTTTGAAACTCTTTTACAACTAAAGTAAAATTATTCTAAATATTATGACCATCTCTTTAGCTCAATGGTTGAACACAACAAACTTTTCTACTTTATATTGCGACATTTATCAATATACACAAGCACACAGTTTAAATACATTTTACTTTTTTCTTTTGTCCCCATTGTCCATGTAAGTACGAAGGGGGAATTCCCTTTCCTTGGTGGGAAGGGCCCTGGATTCCTTAATTTTACTGCTAACAATTACTCCTTCTTACTCTTGAATCACACTTTTTTATTCCATTTTAGGTTTATATGAAAATTTATGCGCCTTTTACTATCCTGATGGCATCCGATTTTAACGATCTTTGCATATTTCGTGTAGTACTTTCGGTAAATAACAAACAGACAACAATTTTTTAGCTTTTATTTTGTGTTTATCTTTGTCGCCCACCTTAGGTTTTTCATAATTTAATATTATTTGGCTATCTATTTCTATTGATTGTTACAATACTCGTATAGATATATAATGATAAAGAGTCACTCTTGTTTGATTGCTTGAAACGTCTCTAATAATTAATTACTGATCGCAATCTGATATCATAACTGGATTAGATGGTATCGATGTCTAACATTGTATAAAAGACATCAATACTTTTTCCTCGGCACCAGTTTCTAAAGGTAGGTGCATGGAAAAACAGCAAATTGTAGGTCCTCTTTATGGATTAAGAAATAAAAACAGCTATTTGTGCTTACAGACAGTGAAGCAAAATGAAATTCTTCCTCTTCGCTTGCGCCCTATTCATCGCTGGAGCTTCGGCTCTCCCTCGAGGGCAAGAAGTCGCCGGTGAGTCAATATAGCTCTTTCCTCAATAATACTGGCGTAGCAACCGCCGTGTTAATAAATGAACGATTTCAGGGTCGTCTCTCATAACCAACGACAAGTTGGCCAGAGCTGTCGAAAGGCTGCGCCGGGCCATCGTAAACGACGGATTGGACCCACTCGTCTTGGAGTCTTACGAAAGGAACTACTACCTCCCCCTGTGAGTGGCGTGTTCAACTTTTATACTGCGATACCAATTTATTAAAAGTGTCCAAGATCTCCGTTATTGGAGGACGCAACATTAGGTCCTAAACTCCAGATCTTAACAAAGACGTGCTTAAAGAGCAATCTAGATGTTCTATGATTGCAACGTTAAAATAATATTTGTAATTTCAGTTTCAGAAATGTCCGCCTCTTCATTGACCAGCTCGTCTTCTCTGGCGCCAGCGACATCGTGGTCCACAGATTGAATTACATCAGGCCTTTCTCCATCTCTTTCGATCTGGAGCTCCCACAACTAGTCTTGGAAGCCAGTAAGAATCATTAGGAATTTATTAAAATTACCACCATTGGATAGGATTGGAAAAGATATATATATAAGCGAACGATTGAATTTCAGGTGATGTCGTGGTCTCCTCCGATCTCTTCGGTAAACTTGGTGAAACCAGGTTCAGCGGTCGGTGCGTACTCATTTTGCGTAAAATTTGTTATTAAACAGATTTATATTATCCTTCATTTATGTTTAATTTGTATACTTGCAGTGTCGCAGTCTCGGGAGTTCGTCTTTCAGGTAGAATTGGAATCAGCTTCATGGTGGAAGGAGGAAGATTGGTCACCTCCCCCTCTAGCAGTTTCAGAGTTGGAGGCATCAACGTAAGTAAAAGTTATCGATTCTGTCCTAATACCGATTGTATTAGGATCGCAGTACAATTCTTTCCTTTCCACATCTCAACTGTTAGGATCTGCTCCCAATCAATGATTGCTGTTTCAGGCCGACGTGAACCTTAATGTCTTGGGAAGCGATGTGTCAGCCGCCGCTAACAACAACTTGAACGTACGAGTTCCTCAGCTACTTGAGAAGAACAAGGTAAGCTCTCTATATGAGAAAAACAAGATAAAAAGCTAACAAATACGTTTCTGGTTTTGCACTCTAGCATTGCAAAACGTTTTGGAGCGTTAACGTAGTTTTATTTGAAGTCTCGATCGTTCCACAGGACGCCATCAACCGATTCATCAATGGAGTCTTGAGGATCTACGGCGACTTCCTTTTGGGCGACTACACAGTTTCCGACTTGTAGGGTGTTTTCATCAAAGCGCGCTTCAGCACTCACTGCACTGTGTGGTCAGTACTATATAGATTTTGATACGAGAACGATACAATAAATAAACATTCATGCATAATTACTGAGTTCTTATTGGATTCTCTTTTTCCTGCATATTTATTTAGCACTCACAACTTTAGAATGTTACAATGAACTTACAAGCTACTTTCATTTTATATGTATCACGCATATGGCAAGGATGTGCAA
Organism: Leptosia nina; assembly: GCA_963661955.1. Classification (NCBI taxonomy): domain Eukaryota; kingdom Metazoa; phylum Arthropoda; class Insecta; order Lepidoptera; family Pieridae; genus Leptosia; species Leptosia nina. The sequence continues at coordinate 9,063,152 of CAVLEF010000010.1, read as the reverse complement.
ATCGCACTCTCTAGGGAATATCTACAGCTCTATAAACTATACCATAGTAAAATAATCTAAACTATTATTGATGTTTCGAATCTCTATCTAATTGACTTTTGACTAAAACTAAAAAAAGATTAAACCTTTGAATACTCATCAAGGCATCTAGTCACCTTGTTCGTGCCACATATACCCAACTATAGAATATATAAGTTGTACCTTGAAAGGAAATGTTAGAAAGCACTGAAAATGCGGAACTAAAACAATTACAGATTACAAAATTAAATAAAAATTTTCGCCTTGTATGAACAAGTCACCTTTACCCTGTTTATAAGTCGTACTTTGAAAGCAAATCTTAAAAAACTATAACGAATATCACAGAATAAGCTGACGATCTCCTTATAGTTGACAGATCTTGATCTATCACTATCTTGGTAATGGCGAAAGGTACTAGATATATTATTGCCTACGTCATACTGGAACGAGTAAGAAATATTATTATACTTTTAAAACTAAAACAGTGACGTAACATCTAACAGTTTTATAGTTGAAATAAACTACACTTTTGTGTAAATAAAATCTTAAACTCAATATCATATTTTGCCCTCAAAACTTTCTTTGTCCACATAGGTTTTACATTTTAGGTAAATATTTTCGTAAAATTATATACAAGCCATTTAAGTAATAAACATTTAAATAAAACACTTTAACGGTTTAAAACGCGATATATTAGTTAAGAGCGTTTATACCCTCCACGCGCAATTAGGCTTAAAACTGGGTTTTTCAAACCTGTTAATATCACTAACTACTTATCGTACAAACATGTTGATTACTTATATGTTTAGGAAATTTCACTGTCTAAAAACTTAGTAAAAAATCAAGATTTACGCTGTATTCATACCTTAAATTGGGATATATTAAATCAGGTTTTCTTAAATCGCGTTTTAGTATCATTTTCGAGGCTTAAAATATATATCAAAATTCTTAAAAATTTAATTATAAAAAAATTTTAACCTATCGATAATATCCTTAACCAAATACTTAGAAGAAAACATTTTTGAATTTCGGTATAGAACAATACAAATAAATAAATTCTAGCAATGTGAAATATGAAGGAATTACAACGTTTTATTTGCCTATTTATCTCGTGTAATTTAATATTAAAATAGTTCTATGCGATAGAAGAACTCTTTCTTTAATATTAGCTTAAAAATGTTCCCGCACTTATTTCTTTGTAAAATTTTTGTAATGTGATCAATATAATATGTATTTTAAGATTCACTTTTAGATTTGTTCGAAGAATTTTTGTTATTTTTGTTAAATAAGTAAACTTTAGAAATATGTATTTTACGCAGTTTACTTCCTCAAAAACCCAAGTAGCGTCCACCTCTGGACCAATTCGCGTCCACCATTAGGACACATTTTAAAATAATATATATTATAAATTAACGTTATAATACGGCAAACGTAAGTTGGCAAGTCTGAACTTAGCGCGAAATGCTGCGCAGAAATGTTCCATATGATGTTAACGGTGGTAAGAGCGACGTGCGACGGACGGAGATCTAGGCTAGAGAATGACTCAATGTCAACACAGTCGACCGTTTATTCTATTAAATTTCGTAATCACTCCAAGGATCGCGTCCAGACACTCGCAAGGATCGCGTCTGGACATCTCTATTTAGTTGTTTCGCAAAACTTCGTACATATTCGGTAATGCTCGGTAAACGGAAGGGTTTCTCGGTCACTCCTTGGCGTTTATTTTGTTATCTCTGTCTTGAGCGCAGTCGGTTAGAAAAGTGATTGTTTATAGTTAAATTTAATACTATTACATATTTCTCTTTTGTTATATTTTTGTTTTGTCTCAGTATTTTAGTGAAAGATAAGTGTTCGTAGCCCTTATTCTCTCTGAATCAATTATTATTGGTATGTTATTTTTGCTTACTATATGTAAAATCTTCAATTTATCCCAGTAACGAAAATAAATGGCAGTATTCGTTTTCTTTACGAGTGTGCATGCGCCAAAGTTCGTTTAAACTATGTTCAGACTTGCCAAGTTACGGCGGCCTTATTATATTATCATAAAATATCACTTTAAATATATATGTAAATAAAATTTATTTATTTTCGTCGAAAAATTTTCAAGTCATTTTTGACCTAGGCGATCATATTCCAAATTATTTTCAAACTATTCTCGGTTTTTTTTCTGAACTATTGTCTAGTTATTAAGAAGCCACACAACTACCTATTTTTCACCATTTACTTCTAGTGCTCATTCTGGTGCAGGTTTGTTGACTATGTTTATTTGCAGTCTGGACAGGTAAAGACTTTTCCGTGAAAGTTGAAAAAATAGATTATTATAATGAATGTCTGCAACCAGAAATGATCCCACGAAATCCAGATAGATGCCGCTGAGAATTACTTTTTACTATTTAAATAAAACACTTTAACGGTTTTTAAATCCGAATAAAATGTTTTATCGAGCAGTAACTAAATATGAACTGATGATATTGTTGTATTTACTGACAACTACGCCCTTAAATCTTGGACAATTAATTTCATTTGTATCAAATAAGAAACAATGCTATACGATATATATTGTTTTTAAAAGAAGCTCATTTATATATATATATATATATATATATATATATATATATATATATATATGTTAATGGGTACTAATACCAAACCCTCGGTGACCGCATAATTATTATAATATTGCAAGGATCATGACGAGTTCTAGCGCTACAAATCGCCCCAACTCACGCAGACAGTCTTTTGCGTCTGTGACGAATTTTCGAAATACGTAAACTTGACATCGCGCGAAAGGTGTAAACGCTCTTAAACTTATTTGAAAATGATTTTTAACTTCGGCTCGACGTTTTGGATGCTTTGCAGCAGCCGTGGTCACGGGGAGACTAAGTAATAAACAGTAGAAAAAAAAACCGTTAAATAACATATGTAACATTATTTCTACTTATTTTGTATAATTAAATATTATTTTTTATAACAGTACGATTTGTTTCCGTGTTGAGATACAGACTTAATTTTTAAGACTTATTGTTTATGATAGTTTGTGTTTTGTTTGTGTACCTTTTGAAAAATTAATATAAATGAATAAATTTGAGAATTTATTACATATTTTATTAATATATTGCATATTTTATTACGGAATGTATTTCTGTAAAGAAATACATTCCGTAATAAAATATGCAATGTAAGCTTATTGCTCAGATGCTTACAACAGGCGTTTTATAATATAAATAGAATTATGAAATTATGACTTTTAGGGGGTAGAAAGATAGAGTAAATATACAAATATTTACTTTAAGATTATATAAAATATATAATCAAAATAGGATATTGGATAACCTACCAAGTGTGATCACAAGGAGTCACCAACAAATTGCATATAATATTTGTTTTAAATATTGAGACATATGTGACGGAACTAGTGATAACATACTAAAAGGAAATAATGAAATGAATGAATGCATCTTCCGTGTCTCGCATACGGAAGCGAAACTTGGTCTCTCATTCAAATTCACACTGGAATAATTGGCCAAGTGCCATAGGGCAATGGAGAAAAGCATGTTGGACATAAAACTTAGCGACAAAATGACCTCGGCGAAAGTAAGGATCAAAACAAAGCTTACTGACATACTTACCCGAATAGACCAAATAAAATGGCGCTGGACAGGTCACACGCTACGCTTTAAAACAAAGAAATGGAGCAAACAGGCGGTATCCTAATCTTTTGGTATCCTAGAGACGGCAGCTGGCAAAGGGGACGCCCGACAATCTATTCCTATTGGACCAGGGTAGCAACAGATCGTGTGTAATGGAAGTAGTTGGAGGACGCTTATTAGAGATATTTTACAATTTTTTTAAAAATGTAAACATTCCGTAAATAGAGGGTTTTTTAGGCTAATTATAACATTTTATGTTATTATCTATCTGTACTAATATACATATAAAGCTGAAGAGTTTGTTTGTTAGTTTGAAAGCGCTCCCAGACACTACCTGTTTGAAATAAACAAATATTTTTGTGTTGGTTAGATCATTTATTGCGGAAAGTTATAGGCTACAAAACATCGTGCTGTGACTAATAGGAGCAAAGAAAAAGGAGGGAATGTGTAAAAACGCTACAAAAACGGTTCAGAATACCCAAAAAATATGTGTGAAAGAATCATTCCTCTGTAAATAATCTAAAATAGGGGCTGTAATACTATATGTTTATATTTTAAGATTAACTTATAAAGCCATCGTAATCGGAAATAGTTTTCGACGTTTTCCCGTCACATATATCATCCATTCGTCAGTCATCTTCCCTGCAAAGACTGTCAATTTCGTTACTTCGATTAATTTTTCAGTCAAGTGTACTATTTATAAAACTACTACTTAAAAAACTTAAATTTACTCAGACTATCAACTTCATTTGTTGGCGGAAAAGGAACTACCTGCATTTTATTATACATTATTTGTTTATTTCTTAGGTATTCTAATCATCTTTTAATCTACTTGGCCTATTTTAAAATGACTTCTTTCTGATAAAGTTGTCCTCCAGGTTAGTGACCCTGTCGTGTATTGATAAAATTGTAATCTTCATCATTAATGGTTTCATATTGTGTAATCTAAAAACTTTTAAGAAAAAACATTATTTTTTAGGTTTTATTGATATACAAGCATTAATTTCTATTAAAACTATTGAAAATAAATTAATTTAATGCAGTATATTTTCTACTATAAATATTGTGATATAACACGTAGAGCAAATCATTACGAGTCTCATAAAAGATCATGGATCTTAGGTAGGTAGGAAAGCGACCACAGAACGAATAGACAATCTATTCCATGATTTAAAATTATAATGACGATGGTTGATAGAGGATAACAGACTATATATAATATCTCAACAAGATGCGCTGTCGGCCTATCCATCCACAGACTGAAACTTACATACGTTTAAACTTCACGCGTTATTCGTGATCCGGACAGTGTTTTGGTACCACCCAATCAATATGTAGATTTTCTAATGAAGTTCAACGTTCAACGTGTTGCACAAAAATTATAAATTCCTTACACTAAGAAATGAACCCACGATCCGTTGATTATTAGACACGAATTAAAAAAAAAGTTATAAATTTAAAAAAAAAACGACACAGGCAGGACTTAAACACATGCACAGCCTTCCATGCTGTCGTTGCTCAAACAAAAATTGAGCTACCGTGTCCTACACGTCATCGTCGATTGTTTTTCAACCTTAATACTTGCAATTTAAGGTTCAACGTGTTATGCTTTTCAGCTTCATTCAAACATGGAAGATGAAATTACGACGTTTAACAACACATTTTTTTTTCACATGTTATTGCTAGCGATGGCACAATATAATTCAATGACAAGTGAAAAATATTAGTTTTTCGTTTCATCTACGAACCTGTCAAGCTTGCATATGCAGACATGCATCATTGCAGACATCGGGGATAGATAAGAGTATAATGGCTTCGATAAAGGAAATTATCTCAATATTTCAATAGCTAATTAGTAAAATCAGATACCGGGTAAAGAATAAAAATGGATCGATAAAAGTTTAATTCATCATTTCCTCCTTTTATTCGGTAAGTGATCGTTGTTTTTTATTTGTACGTAATGTTAAAAGTTCACTCGATGATAGGTGAAATATAACCATATAAAAACAACAGGCCATTTAACATATAAACGAGGTGCAATGTCGGCTTATTTTGGATTTGGATATTCGGAAAAGACAAACGGAAACCAAAACGTGATGAAACTTCGCAGCTTTTTCTTTTGTAGACAATGACAATATATTAAAACAACTGTAGCGGTCGAACACAAATCACTTGTCAGTTCTATAATTTCAGTGCTCATGACCCGCAATTGGGAACAGTTTAATAATATTAATTCTTATCTAATTTCAGAAAATTAAAGTAAAAGAAATCATGAAGTACTTAGTGTTCTTTTGCGCAGTTCTCGCAGTAGGAACATCTGCTCTGCCGCAAAAGACTGAGAATGAGGTCGGTAAGTAAATAATCGTAATATACAGGTTCGATATAGTCTGATACCATATTGGTGATGGCCTTGTTTATGATACTGGGGTCTAGAGTTCAAACCCGGTCGTGGCGTTCGTTTTCTACATACTCTCTTATGAGAGGTTTAAGGTGGCGACGCTAAGCGCACTTCCAAGATGTTCCCTAATTTCACCTTGTTTCTTTAATGGGGATTGCCGCTAGGAGCTTTGGAAGGTAGGGTGACAACAGCTCGAACGCAGAGGGCTCGATGAGGGCGAGCATTCACGTCAATACTAAAAAAGACGTATGAAAGACTTTTAACATTAAGAAACAATTAATTTACGAGTATAATTACTGTTACGAGCAAAATATCAGAAATATTTTAGTTTTACATTTTTGTTATTTTAGCGCCCAAACAACAAAGGCTGATCACCAACACCATTCGAAACCTGATCCGACAAATTAGCAGAGCTATTAAAGAAAATGGACTGGACCCTGTGGTCATTGACGATTTTGAATACGAGTACAATATCCCATTGTAAGTAAATAATAAATGCCTTATTGGTATTGGTAATTGGTAACACAACAGAATCTTTGGGAGTTTAGCGGAAATGTTAGATGAACGATCTATATAAGGTTTTCGCCAAAGCTTCCTTGGTTTTCTTGCTGTTCGTTTGACGCAGAGTTGAAATGGTTCTGGACGAGCGGATCACAGAATTATCTGCCAGACTCATCAGTAACATCATTTCTTTCTTATTTTTCATAACTCACTTCCATGTGAACAATGTTTAATTACCAGAAACTTCTTGTTTGACCAGCCTAGTCGACGTCAGACTCTTCATAGAGAAGTTGAGGTTCATCGGGGCCAGTGATATCGTCATTAAGCAACTGGATTACTCGGCAATCTTCAACAGACTCCGTTTCGACATTGAGCTCCCACATTTGTTACTTGTTGTAGGTGAGTTCAAAGTACTCTATTTATTACCTCTGTCTTTGCTTTTTCTATTTTTTTCAAATTCCGAACATCCGAAGCCAAAATAGGACGACAGCCCATCTTGTCAATATAATATTTGGCGGAGATATTTGACTTTCCATCAAGTGAACTCTATGCTTAGTTCTCCTCCTCCATCAAAAAAAGATATTACTAAACGTGGCTTCTTTTTGCCTATATAAAATGAAATATCTAAAGTTTAAACAATAGCAGTTGAAAATGCTCTGCACACTCGGTATGGCTTAAATTGAGATACAAAGCAAGTATACATCATGATCATCATGATGCATCATGATCCCAGGTTCGAATCCGGGAAAACAAAGAGAAAAACGCCGTAAAAGTGGAATGGGGCTTGCACATAAAACGCTATTTGTATTGTGCATGTAATCCATATAACGTTCTAAAATGGTATTGTCATATCTTTCTTAAACATTTTTAATTTCAGTCGACTCGGGAGTTACGGCTAATATTTTTGGAGAAAAATACAGTGGCCAATTTTTAGGCAGGTAAGATTTAAAAACATGTCCAATATACACATTAAATAGACAGATAAAATTCATTGTATCCACGCACAGGTCGTGCGGGCGCCAATTTCAAGATCGAATTGAAATACAAAAAATAACATAGCTGATAGTATCTTAATAAATACCAAACGATACTAATCAACTTCATATCTTTCGACTGATTTAGACTTTGGATACTGATAAAAATAAATTATGCATTTTAGAATGGATTTTTTTGTTATAATCTAATGATATATTTAGAGTAAAAACAAATGACGCAGTGGGTGCCTTAAAGACTCCGCCCACCATCGTCCACTGCTGGGACTCCCAGTAATTGTTTTTTTTTTAATATTTCAGTGTTGCTGTAAATGGTATTGGTCTGTCTGGGGAAGTCCGAGTGAACATCGGCATTATCTCGGGAATATCCATTCGCAGTTTAGATGTGAAATTCCGCCTTGACAGGATTAAAGTAAGTTGTAATACAATATTTCTAATGTTCCAATGAAATACTTTTAAGGGTTTAAAACGATAAATGTATTTGTTAACTTACTTAAAATCATATTTTGCCAGGCAGTATAAAAAACGTCTAGTCAATTAATACCTTAAAAAGATATTAAAATTGCATATTTTAAAATGAGTAACACGATAAGTATTTTTTTTTCTTTATATATCTTGTTTAACATTCAAATTTACGTGTTATTTTCTCGTACAAGAATATGTATATTCTTAGATTATTAAAACTAAAACCAGGATCTCCAATTTTGTAGCCTTTTAATATTCTGTAGCCCGTGTGCCTAAGAGTGTGGAGACGCCTACGCCTTTAAAAAGAATATTGCATGTGGTAGACATATATGGTAGCGGAAACTGCAGACTATACTTAAAATAATATTATTAAATCATACTAACGCATTTTCTGGCAGCTGACCAAGTATGAATAAATAAAATAACGACGCTGTTTTGTTTTTCAGTCCAACACTGTAATCGTGGTCCTAGGAGAGGATTGGTCATTGAACGTCAATAATCTTTTGAACAACGATATTCCCAACTTGTTGAAAACACACGAGGTATATATACACGATATTATTTTTTAATTTCTTGATTAATCACTGAACATTTTATTGAACAACATCAAGCTCTGTCTTGCTGAACACTGTGCAGCTGAGGCTTTGCAAAGGCCATACAAGTTATTAATAATGAGTTTATTGTGATTCGACCGTTATAATCGGATATTATACAGACAGTTTTTCCTTCACAGAATGACATCAATAAATTTCTATCAGAACTTCTGAAATCGATTGCCGATTCCGTATTGAAGCCAAACGGACTTTATGAAAATATGATCTCTGAAGTCTAAAACAAAGTAAAATGTGTATTTTTAACAAAGGCTAGCATATATTACTCAAATAAAGCTTATTTGTGATATTTTATAATAAAATTGTTTGCAAAACAGTTTTTTTTATTACTATCTACAATACGAAGTGTTTCTCCAAATATATTAAATTTGTTAAATATTATTGTATACTTGTATATTTACCAGAAAAACATTGCTAAACTAGATTATATTCCGCAATTACTTATCCTGAATGCGCAAAAACTTTAATATTTTTACAATTCGAAACAATTTAAAACTCATATGAGTACAAGTATTGTTAAAGAATGATACTTTTCTGAGCACCTACAAGATGTCCTTTAAATTACATGTTTTTATTGGAACGAAAATATTAAGGCAGAGTAACTGAGATACACAGCTTACAGCCTCACTACTAAGTACTTAATGTGTATATTACAATAAAATACAATTACTTCTACTTAACTCTCGTTGTTTGTGCATGGGCATGGGCTACTAAATAAGCGGTAAGAGTTTGACTCGATGAAAACGTAAAATAACTTAGCCCTATAACGTCTTAAATACTAAAAATTTATAGATTGTAATCGAAACGCAATCAACATTTCATTTCATTTATAACCTGGACACTATTTAAAATGGGTGGTAAACACCAATTTAAAATCCAGATGTCCAGACGAAGACCAATATGTTTTAGTTAAATTATAAATCGATACTACCACCAGTAAATTATTAGGACTATATGGACTTGAAGCATACAATACTTAATTGAATATAGACATAAGTCCACTTAAAGGATTATGGACGATCTTTTGTTCATCACGCTCTTATCGAAATTTTAACACGCATTGAATTGTTTGTTAAATAAAACCACTTATCTTTAGATAAATTAATCCGCGATATCGTATGATAGCACAATTATAATTGACTTATAACTTCAATGGTTATTGCTTTATTGGTTTCGCGAGTTATTCAACAGTGATTTGTTTAATTCCAAAAATAGCAGGTAAGGGTTTTTTAGTAGTTTTTATGGATTACAAACAATACATGATCTAAGTGTCGTTAATATCCTTAGCTTTTTATGTTTTATCATTATTTCCAATGTTTATATGACGTTACAAGGGCACAGCTGCAAGGCTGTCTCTGTTTAATGTTTTTTGTAAGGATAATTTGTTTTTTTAGTCACAATGAGGGCGATAGCTGTCGTCATAATGATCTTTACGAGTGCAACGCTCGCAACAGATCCACAAATTGATAGGACCATGCTAAAGGAAGCTTTCAATAAAGACAGTAAGTTTTTAAAATTAATTACAAAGCGTTAATCTTAAGAGTTCATACATATATATATGTACGTCCGAAACGTTGGGCCGTTAGTCCAAATTAGTTAGTAAATAAGTTTAATCAATATATTTCAAATTTAAAAGCGGTAAAGTGTTTTAATTCAATTGGTAGGTTTAAGATACCTCGAAGGACCAAAAGATTGCACTGAGGTGATAATACGAACGGATTCAGTATTGTTCTTATGTCCCATACCCCATACAGTCTTCAATTTTTCTCAAACTTTTTCAGATAACGTTGAACTACGGAACCGTTTACTCGAAGGAGTTTTAAATGATCTAATCGAACAAATACGCACATTAATGAGGAATGGTTCGGAAAACTTCCCAGTGCTGGACCCTTTGCAGATCGGAGCTGTAGAGATAGATGAACTCTTGATTGGATCTCCAGGGTAAACGTACTTTGACTGTGATAAGAATCTTCGTGGCTCTCATTCGTATATAACTAGCTGACCTGGCAAACGTTCTCTTATGAATATTACAATTAAATGTTATTACCATAAAAACAGTTCTTGTTAGTTATTATAAGTTAGAGATAAATTATTGTTGACATATTTTATATTGTTTAAAGAATAAGTTTTCTTTTATATTTAAAAAAAAATCGGTTACCTTGAAGCAAAGAAACCTTATTGGCCACAATGCGATGTTTCATAGCCTTAATATATATAGCCTTCCTTTATAAATATTCTAACCATCACAAAAATATTTTTTCATTTCGAAACAGTAGTTCCAGCTTTATAATATTAGTTTAGATTATTAGAAACCATATATAATTATAATAAACATTTATTACATATCTTACAACCTGGAACTTCGTGACCTACAATCGAACTCACTACTAGACACAAAATGTCTTTCTTTCTAGAGCCTACATCAGGGTGGGTGAAACGGTTGTCGAAAATCTCAGTGCTTTCGTTTTTGACACATTGAGGTTCGCTATCGAGGGTATCATTTTCCAACGATATGTGTTAACCTTCGACGTTCATATACCAGAAATATCGGCAGCTTCTAGTAAGTTGAAATAATATGTATATATCATTGTCGACCTGTTTGTCTGTCCTTCCACTAAGTGGAAGAGGCAAAAGCTCTCTGCGTTTAATAAATCGATTTTATTTACTGTTAAGTAGTTGATTAGACTTTTGTGCCGTGTTGAACCCGACATACATAAAGTTGATTGAAAAAGCTGAAGATGAACTATAATTTTAATCTGTTTCAGGCAGCTATGATTTGTCGTTCAAAATATTGGGCGGAGATGTCTATGGCAATGGTGTCATGAAGTAAGTTATGTTGGAATCCTAGTTTAATTAAAGGTAACATTAATTAAACTAGCTAATTTATTCAGCCCAAAAGTGGGTAATTATATAAAACTATAAGATAATTATATATATAAATGCTACTAATTAAAACAAAAAAAAAATACAAACACAGAAATACTTTATTATGGAAGGGCATTACTTAGCTGTTGCTGCAACTACAGAGTTGCAGCGCCAATGTTCAGTGATGCCCTACACACGGGACACTAAGAGTGCCAGCAATAAGTTAAAAATTTTAAAAGAGAAAAAAAAGATTAAGAAATGTGAGTTTTAGTGAAATTATCATTAATAAGTTATGGCATTTTTACATAAATAATGATCTAAATGATAAAGTTTCTTTGCCTTTTCCTACGCTGTGTTGTTGAAATCTATATCTATATTTATATACGCATCAACTTTAATAACCGATTATAACGCGAAATATATTTTTCCCGTGACGCTTGCTGCCAGTATCTGAAACGTCGGGAAGTAGTCAAAGTTCGTTATTCCAATTATTTCCGTTTTAAATATTATGCGTTTCGTTTGACATAGTTCTTACTTGTTTATTTTCAGTTTAAAAATTGTGCGACCTCGCGTAAGAGGTGTGATAGGTACATCTTTGAGGATTGAGAATGGCGTCTTCCTCAATATCAACGACTGTGAAATCAGTGTTAGCCTCGGCGATTTTAAGGTACTTTTTTCTTTAATTTTTATTATAAAGCTTGAGATATATGTCAAATAAGTGGCACATTTATTTTTTAATGATAGAGTCAGACAACATAGCACATTCACTCGATGGAAGATAAAATATTTTCAGACGAAGTCGAAGACGAAGATGTATCGGAAAAAATATAAATTGATTAGAAAAGCATGGAGATCGAACCCTCCTGGGTTCGTCCCGTCCCGTTGATTATTAGCCAACGAACCCGGCAAATTCTTTAATTTTTTTCTAATTGTTCCCCTGTTTCGCTAAAAAGGGGCTTTTAGTAACATTTAAAATTTTGTAAGTAAATATTTTAACATAGACATTTAAGTAGATATAAATTGAATTGTGTTTTATAATTGCATTCTTTTTCAGCCAGTAATCACGGGGTTGTGGAATAATACAATAGCGAGTGATTTCATATCGAGGTTTTTCGGTAACCTCATTCCGGAATTGATGTCAACGTTTGAGGTAGTAAATTGATACTTTCTTAAATTTAAAATGATGCAAATTATTTTAAAACCTCTTTACAAAAACAAATGGCGACGCGGAACTCGAACGGGCATCTATAGGGTTCCGTACTCCTGCTTTAACTGTTGTCAATTTTTATTAATCTAATTACAGTGCTTATTTATATAATGCCATCATGTGCAATAACATGTGAAAAGTAAGTTTTCAAATTATAAAAATTAATTATTAGACCCATATAATAGTAAGTGTGTAATGTCTTGGTACTAAGCATGACTCCGGTTTTAAGAGGCTTAAGAGGTTATATCCAAAAGACGATTCTAAGATTGCCATTACTTCCAAGGTCTTGACTAGTTTAAAATAACTCTTAATTTTTTTGGAAAATTAGAATTACTGAACCCGACTGATTCGAACCTTGTACCTTGATCTGTGGTCGAGTACTCACAGTCTACACATTTTGAATGTATCCTCTAAAATTGATGATTTTTTTTCAGACCGAAATCAACCAGACTCTCAGTATTATTGTCAAGACTGTTGGAAACGAAATCCTCAAAGATATCAATATCATTGATCTCATACCTCAAACCAAACCATAGTTTAGAAATTTAAAGGCTTTTCGGCATTGTGTTAGTATAACAAAAATTTCGTAAATACGACAATAAATTAACATTTTCTATGTATGCCGTTTTTAATTCACGTATAAAAATATGTACATGTTGTATTTTATTTTATAATGTAATTTTAATTTCTTGATCTATTTAACGGCGAAATGATTCCCATCTTATTTACATATTACAAGAGTTAAAATATAAATATGTTGTTATTCAACGAACAATATTGCGCACAGAAAGCACGACGTGTGAAAGAGAAAAAAACAATCGCCTTCTTTGTTAAAATAAAGGAAATTACATTAGGGACGCCTAGATTATTTTTGAATGCAAACATAATAAACTGTTTTTAATTAAAAGCGTTTGACTTTTCTAATCACTACATAAGTAAATATATATCTTAGTACTTAATTTTGTATGTATTAATATGATATCGTTATTTGGATACAGTTACCAATACGAAGACGCTATCGATAATGTCTCATTAGAACGGTTATAACTTATACCTATCAAATATTACTGTTTAGTATAATATTATAGCTTTATGGTTATGTTACAAAATACACCAAGAAGTTTAAAACTAAATACTATTTTGTACATTGTCATCTTAACTTATCATGTTCCCACATATCTCAAGGCACGAAAGACAAGCCACACAACCGCCATCTTATTTGCTTGTCTAGTAAAGAGATAAGTAAAGCTTATTTTCATACTGTTATATTGTTCCTAAATTGTACATTGAAGTTAAATTACTGGTTCTTAAGGGTATTTAAACCTTTATGTTGTATTGTATTGCTTTTTTAAACAAATAATCCTTCTTTCTAATAATATTGCGGTTTTGTGTGTTTATTTGTAAGTTTTATAGATTTAGTTAATTGTTTTTCAGCAAATAATATTTAATAATGTTTTTCTAAAAGCGCCATCTCTTGGAATTAACTAAATACGTTAAGGGTTCCAGAAAAATACTTGCAAGGATCCAAATATATATACTGAAGCAGAGTTTCTTAACCTTAAAAGAGATGTCAGTTAATTACTTTTATGTTATTTTTAAATTTAACTTATAAGTAACTATGATATTTCTATCTTAAATCTACGAAAAACCTTACGTGTATCATATTTACAACGTCACTTTTTTGATTTTAGTTCATAATTAATTTGGCCGTTTTACTTTCGGTTTATCACTTTTATAATACGTTAATCATAATATTATATAAAAATAAGAAATGGTATTACACTTATTGGTTTTATCTTTTCTTCCATTAGAGCGTCTTGATAATGTAAGAAAAGACTAGATTTCTATTGAAAAAGTTTTTAAAGCGTATATTTGAAAATCTGATAGCTATTTTATACGTCATCCATTGAATACCAATTATAGGCAGAATCAGTAAAAAACGCGTAAGAAATTATTCTAGATATGCCCATATGCCCTACTTGTTCCAGATTCTAGATAAACATGTAATAAGTTTCTCTAAGGTTTAACATTATCAAAATTTCAGTTTCAAATTACTCGATATTTCTATGTTAACACGGTGACAGTGTGAAAGCACGAGCTTCGGTAATCTCGTTAGAAACCATTTAGCGATCAATCAACAAAGGTTAATTTCTGATGCACGTACTTTAATCGTCTTTTGAATGCAAATGAAGCTTCTACCTGAACCTATTAAGGCCAGGCTGACGTGCTGTGTTCTGTACTATAATGCCTTGCTCTTATATTCAATGTCAGAGAGAAATACCTACTTATACTCCAATAAAAGTTAAATCTAGTGTACCTTCTTCGGGCTTCTTGGAGCCCGGAACAGGTAATCGTATATCCCCTGCATCTGTATGTTAATTGTTGTTTGCCTGGTTTTCGAACCACGACCTCCTGCTTAACGAAAATCTAGGTATCGTGACGTGTCTTACTCAATCTTGTCTTTATTGCAGTATGTTAACATCAGTTAAATTCTAGTAATATGGTCTGTGTGTTCAAGTAATAGGAATCTAAAAAGGGACTATCTGTAGTTTATGCGAGTAGCACACATTGAAATAAAACATTATTATCAGTTTAAAATGCGAAATATTAGACGGGCTCGTTGTCTCATGTTAGCAATGTATGGCTAATGATCAATGGGTCGTGGGTTCGATCCCCACCAGGTCCCACATGTTGCTATTTTTTTCTGGAACATGCTGGACTTCGTCTGAATACCTGGGTATGATGGTGGCAGGAAGGTGGTAGGTACAGAATTTCGTCCGGGTCACGAATCACCGTCCTCAGATGAAAAAATCGTGAAGCTTAATCGCGTTTTGGTGTCAGTCTGAGAATTTCCGAATATCCAAAGCCAAAATAGGCCGACAGTGCATCTTGTTTAGATGCTATTGGCTGGGGTATATACCCCAGCATTGATGGCAGGTGATATCACCCCAACCAACCACTAAGTGTACCCCACGCCATCTCTGTCCTCCTCTACCATTAATAATAAAAAAAACAGATATTAGGTAATTTATTTTTAATTTTATTAGCGTAACAGTTTTGACATTAAGAACACCCTCCATCTTAAGTCCTCGTGGCCACAGTTGCTGTAAAGCATCGGAAACGATAGGCTGCTGTAAAATATATAAATAAAATAAAATTTAAGTTATAAAAATGATGTTAATATTGTGTAGAGGTTGTTTCTCGTCCCTGGTACCAGCTAACGGCGGGCTTCACAGCAAGATTTGCCCGACTTCGTTAAATTTTGTACAAGAGATCTATTCCTTTGTTATTAAAGTATTGCTATCCTACGTCTCGAATAAGACACAAAGCAAGCAGATGCAGCGAGCGATGTTACCAAAGGAATATTTCATAAAGGAAATCAAACAGCACTATAACAATGAAAATATATTGTACTAGCTGTGTCAGCGACTTCGTTCGCAAGTTATTTTGGGCAACGATTTCTTTTTGCAAACATCCTCCGCAGTTTGATAAATTATAGATGTCATCCACGATGTCGTCCGGGGACATTGTATATGTCTATCTGTCGCGGTATTTTTTTTGGATCGTTAAAAGTGGAATCACTCTTTACTCTTTTTGGACATCTTGAACTGTTTTCGCCGCGCACGCAACGGAAACCCACAAAGCTGAATAACGCTCCCCGTTTGTTTCTTTACTCCAATCGTTCGCAGCCTGATATTATATATACCTCAAGGCCTTCACCAAGCAATGATTAAACTAACAGAAAAATTTCAATTCGAACCAGTAATTCCTGAGATTATCGCCTTCGAACAAACAAACTTTTCAGCTTTATAAAATTAGTATACGAACTTTATTTGCACAAGAAACAATAAATGAATAGAGTGTGGACATTAACTTAAATGTGTAAGATACCGACAAACTCTTCAGCTTTATATATTAGTGTAGATGTACGACATTTTTATTTCATTGCCAGATGCAAGAACAAATAAAAATGATCTTCCGACAGTTGAAAAGTCGCATATAATCAACCGTGGTTTTCCTGTCATTTGCATTATGTTATTTCATGTCGGATGAGTATTGTTACACCAAATTTCTTGGTGATTTGTAATCTCTTTGATTTCTCCTGGTAATAGCCTACATTACCATTTTGAACCAAATTTCAGTTAAATTTGTTATGTTGTACGACTATATTTTGTATAGACTTCATAAATACTGAGAGTTTTTAATTTCATGACAGAGGAGGACAGATGATGTTCATTTGATTAAAGGTGAAATACACCATCCATATAGCATATCACAATATGTGCTGTGGACTTATTTTGCATTTGGATTCCGAAATCCACAGTCTAAACTACTCTACTGTACACACGTACTGTGGTTCTTGACCCAGACGAAATTTCGATATTTCTTTCGATCATAATATCCAGAATTCCAGTTACATAAAAAATATAAATTGGTTAGAAAGATGCTCAACTCGGTGCGGATCGAATCCGCTAATCGTTAATTATTAGCTGTAGGTACATTGTCACTGTTAGGTTAAAAAATGATCGTCTTGTGTTAAATTATTATTCTATGGTTGTGTCCAATTCGTTGTTGTGAGTTGTGAATTTTTGAATAAAAGTGAATATCCACAAACTGTTCGTGCCAACGTAAGTTTAATTTAAAAAGTTTTCAGCAACGGATTTTGCGCTTGGCTAGGATTAGTTGTAGTAGACTCGTTGCTTGCTAGCCTATTATAGAATTTCACACTTTTTGTTTTCAATTGTTTAAAGTACTTTATTCAATTTTAATACTTGCGTAACCTACAGATGATAGTTATTAGAAGGTTTTGTGAGGTGGTCATTTTATTTCCTTCCTTCATTTTAAAATTTAGTTAGACGCGTGACATTAAGGACACACTCCGTCTTCAGTCCCCTCATGACCACGACTGCTGCAAAGCGTCTGAAACGTTGGACCGTAGTTAAAATAAATTCTAAATAAGTTTACTAATATTTTACCTTTTAAGCCGTAAACTAAAATTTTACTTCAAGTTAAATTTACATCTCCTGCTTAAGTATATATATTCTTATCTGTATCTCTTGATCTAGATTATTACAATTTGTGGTCTGTGGTGCTACGTTCGTGTTGAGGTCGCTAAACATGGTTAAGTCTAATTAACTTCTATGATTATAATACAATATATTATATGTCATAGATATTATACATATATGTATTAGACATCAATGTTAAGAATTCCACAAATGATTGAGGTTAATTGGCATTTGACTATTAGTACGGGATAGTTAAGAGGAAAAGTCGATTTATTTTCCGTTAATATAAAGAACATTATTTGAAACACACTTAGTATATTCTGTTGTTACCACGTGTAGTATAAATTTTAATTAAATAGTTTTAAAGGTCAAGTTACATTAGTAACTAATTTTTAATTTAATTTAGCTACGGCCTGACGTTTTTACTTTACAGCAGCCATGGCCACGGGGAGACCGTTAAAAGTATTTTATTTAAATGTTTACTACTCGCCTAAACTGTTCGGTCGGCCCGGGCACAGGAGTTTGTCTCATCGGAATCGTCTGTATATAAAATTGGTCAGTAAAAGTGCCACAGGAACGCGTTAGCCTAATTCCCCACGCTTAACTATTGGAAATAGATTTCTCATAAAATAGACGCGCAATATAATTAAACAATCGATTATAAATTGAAAAAAAATGCCGGTTCCTGCCCGAGTTGTAAATCTTTTCAATTTATAATCGATTTTTCATTGATATAGTGCCACCATGTGCAATATTAAAGTTTTCCAACGCGCAGTAGTAAAAAATAATATGATGCCCAGAATTATCTCACTTGTTTTCTTCTTAGATCCGACATTGTGTGTATAATAAATTTTATGTAATAAGAAGGAAGATATATCCACTATTTATGTGCCATAATAAACAAGTCCACTCGTAATACTATTACAAAGAACATTCAATGACTAGTTGCCATCAGTGAACTAAATATAACGCTCATAATCTTTCTGCACGCTTGGAGTTTAGAGGAACTCGTTCTGACGAGAAAAAAATATGCTCTACATATTAAATTAGTTATGGTACCTGAAGACCTCTACCATGACAATTGACGATAAAATGAGTAGCGGCGAGTTTATTGCCAGTTCTTCTCGTTCGTCCAACGCCCCTGAATTGGGAACTGGTAGTACATGTAAATTTATATTATTTGATCTTTAACTGGTTTGACGTTCATAAGTTGGTATACCTTATAACCTACGTGAATAGATTATTTTCCACTGACTTTAAAACATTTTCAAAGTGTCGTCGTAGTGAAATCTTTAGTAAATTTTGGAATGTAGATTTCTGAATAATACAAAATATGATGTCTGCTTGTTAGAACCGCATTTTGAGAAAAATAACAATATTTTCTTGGGTTTAAGGGAAAAATAATAAAAAAAAAATAATCTTAATAATTCTTCAACATTTAAGAGCGGTCCATGATGACACTTATTTAGCTCAATGTGGCACAACCGTTAAATATGCTACTTTGCAAAAAAGTAGTAGTAAGTATGTTAATTCCAAGAAATCACTTCAAACGGCTTAAAACGCGAAATGTATTAACTTATTTTATTATTTATGCAGCAGCCGTAGTGACGGAGGGACAGGTAAATAACTAATAGATTTCGCGTTTTAAACCGTTAAAAGTGTTTTATTTCATCGTGTACTACTCGCGTTGACTACAGACAAGGAAAATTAATTAATTTTATAACCTCAGAAACGAATACACAAAATACATGTCTTTCTAGAGCAGCAGCAGTATAAATCGGCACAAACAATTAATACTGTAGTTTTACCCAAAAAGCAGTACTAAGTCTGTGGTTATTAAAATAGGTCGATAGCGCATCGTGCTTAGATGTTTTACATGACTGAGATATTTCACCTTCAAGTGACCCCACACTTGTCTGTGCACCGCTTATATTAAAGAGCCTCTCAAATATTAAGGACGCAAATGAGGTTCAGAATTATATAACGAAATTCGTCGCGAGTAACAGTATCAAGTCGGTAAACTTATTTAGCGGTTTCGCTGATTACGGCCACCTCGTCACGGAATATTAAGGCCTTTAAAAGCTACTTTTGAAGACTTCGCTCTCGTCTATAATAATTGTTGAGTTGGCAATATTTTGATAAGCTATAAAGCTGAAGAGTATATTTTTTGTTTGTTTGAACGAGCTAACCTCAGAAACTACTTACTAGTTCTAAAAATGTTGTTTTGGTTAGATCATTTATCAAGGTAGGCTGCGACCGATAGAAAGCGAGGAACGAGGGGGAAATATGAAAAAAAAAAATGTTTACCACATTATTCATCTTTGAGGAATTATTCCTCTTTAAACGATCTAAAAAATGTCAGCGACAGTATATATGTCTACATTTTAGAACTCGTAAGAACGACGAGACGCGACGACGTCGTGAGTAACAGCTATATTATAAAGTTGAGAAGGTTGTTTGCAGAAAGAAATAATATGATGCCCAATGTAATTATTCCACGCGGACAAAGTCACGGGCACAGCTAGTAGTTTGTCTCTACACAGTCATCACGTTTAAACAGTCAAACACACGTTCAAATGCCTGAAGCACGAAAGATCGTAGATTCGATTCCTACGATGTGTTTGGACAGGATGCAGAATCGATAAACTTGCTCGTAAATAAAACTGATTGGAACGGGTTAAAGTGCGCGGTCCTACTTGTTTAGAGTCATGAAAATTCCTAAGCTTTTCTGCGTAGGTTCCAGGAGGACCTACATAATGGTGGAAACAAGTCACGGTAATAATGTCGTTGTAGGACAATACTATTAGCTTCATCCTACGCTATACGAATAGGTATGCGACATAAAGGTCAGCGCGGTTATGTAGGCGGGAAGTATTAATCTTATTATGATTATCAATTTTCATTTGAAAGGACCTTAAGTTGGACTTGAATTGTGTTAAAGAACGATTCAGTAGATAATCCGTCAAACGTTGCTTTGTTGTGTGGACAAATTAATATTAAGTTCGACCAAATTTGACTACCATAAAAACGCTTCTTGAGAGTTAATCTTAAAATGTATAGGTACGTCAAATGACGCAGTTAATTTACAGGGGGATCGTTCTTTCATGCGATTTTTTAGGTTACTTGAAGCATGCGCTGCGAAGAGGGTTCAAGAGTTACAAAGATGTATAATTTTTAGCAAACTTTCCACCATTCTTCGCTCCTATTGGTCGCAGCGAGGCATAATATATTTTACACTTGTTTCATTTTAGTTCAGTGTATTTTAATTACAACCTGGATTTTCGGATGCTTTGCATTCCAAAGTCAGGTCATAAATGGGATTAGATTTACCAAGATATTTCACGTTATTAACGGTTAAGTGTTTTATTCAAAAGGAAATAATTATATCGGTTGATTCAGGGTCCATACCTATGTTTCTTAATTTAACGAAGCGATACCATAATGTTATTACACGATTTAATATATTATGCATTAATTTCTGAAAGTCGTCTATATTGTTTCGCAACACAGAAACTCAGGCAAAGTTTATCGTATAACAAATTGTAACAAGTATTTCTCTAACACCATACGACATTTTTATATGGGTGTTTGATAGATATTAAATTAACGTTAAAATAAACTAAAAAGAAATCTTATCCTATCTTGTTAAGAAAGCCTATTGCTAAGAATGATAAGATTTAATCATTATGTAAGTACGCGCAAAATTTCTAAGAAAAACATGAAAGTTGATGACAGAAGGGAAGTCTGATCATTTGCCTGGAGACGAATTTATTTATTTTTATAATTTAGATTAATGTAAAGTAATGTATCTACCGCGGGCCCCACAATGGGTCCTGTTTAAATAAAACATTTTAAACGGTTTAATACGCGAAATACATAAATTTACTTATTTACTATTTATTTTTCAAATAAATATCGCGGTTTTCTAAAATGTCGTACGACAAAATATCGTACATACTAAATAACGCGCTCCAATATGAAATGCGACGAGACCCAAGGTGTTGAGAAAATTTCCGCGAGTAACTTGTCACATCTATTATGAAGGATTACAAGACATGCCACCTTTGTATGGATGATATAATTTTATGCTTGTTCATTTACAGTAGAGTTTGAAGACCAGACTACACCAGGGCTAAGCAACGTCGACAGTTCGATTTTTGCCGGCTCCAACGTGTTTATAGATCATTCTGAATAATCTAACCGTCCGTAGATCGAAAAGCTTTTTGAAGGGCAAACAGGTCGACATCAGATTAACTTTAAATAAGGGGAAACGGCATGCTTGCTCTTGCCCTCCTTCGTCATAAAAAGCGTAGTTTTCGAAAAACGAGTTGAGAACTCGAACAGTATTTTTGTATCTCATAAATAAAACATCGTGAAGTTTGAAGCGGAGTTATAAATCAAAAGCATCACCTCCATTAATCCGAAAATATTTCTCCTTTGTAAGCGAATGTAGACAGTTACAGAATATATGAGCGAACTTCTGCGCGCTAAGTTTTTGTTGGGATTAAAATAACTGAATAAGTTGTACATTGTTATGGTTCAATGTTTTTGTGTCTGTGTGGGTAATCAATTTCAGAATGTGCTCTTCTTTTGATACACCTTACTACTTCTATTTATATTATATAGTTGAAGAGTTTGTTTATTTAAATATCTTAATCTCGGGAACTACTAGTTCAAAGAACATATTTCAGTTAAATTGGCTATGTATCGCGAATAGTTTTACGCAGCGACCAATGGGAGTAAAGAAACAGTGAAATATTGGTGAAAATATTCAACTTTGAAGGCTTCCGTTGCATGAGTAAAAGAAATAGGTATGGCAGGAAATATGCCATGATTATCTTTAAAAATTAGCTCGCAAGAACTGTGCATAGCAAGAAAAACAACGTTTGACGTATCAGCTTGCAGAATAATACAACAGAAATACCTAAATAGTTAACGTAACGTATGTCTAATGAAAACAAATAGGTATTAATGTACCGGTTCTAGGAGGGCACTTGAACCTTTCCAAAAACACGGGCTTCCTCTCGAGGGCCCTTTTCGCTCCTTGGCTCCGAACATGAAACACCAAATGAAAGCATTTGAGAGCGGATATTGCTTCGGCGGATACATTATAAATAGTACGTTCGCTTCTAACGTCCGATCTTGTAGCGATGAGATTAATAAACGTTTCGGACCATGGATATTATGATACAATATTATAAGTTCCTTTTTTATTTTATTAAGCTCGTTCAACGGTTTAACGCGCAAAATGTGATCTAACGGTTTGTGCCGTTGTAAGGCCTAAATTGTATTGATAACACATTGAAACATGAATTGTTTTTACGTAAATTCATGCATAATTCCATTAGTGCATTGCCGAAGCAAACTTTGGAAGTTCTAGGAATAATTGTGTACAGGCAAGCTAACAGCGATACGTTCGACGTTCGCATTGTTATCTACTCAGTTCCGTACGATTTCCCAGAGGCTCTGTTCTGCGATACATCCCGTGCACTCGCGATGGTACATCGAGGCTATGTCTAATTCAATTCGGTGTCCCATGCGGCTTTCCTTTTAACCTATCCATGGATAAGCTCTCACCGCGGTTTTACTTGCGTTGTACATTATAAATACACAAGCGGAACGAGCACTTGCAAAGCGTTTTCTTTTCAGTTATGTTTTTAATTAACAACAATTTTAATATTTGCTATCAGCTGCTTAATTCTTATTCCAAATTGAACATTAATGTTTATTAATATAAGACCTTTTTTTAATACGTTGTTGCTTTTCGGCAAGTTTGTAAAGCCGATTTCACTAAGCTGTAGCGAATTTTCTAATTTACGCGGCGACTTCCTGCAAAAGGAAATAACAGGAATTTGTCAAATTAATTGTTGTCAACAAATATTAAAAAAATATTGTTTTTTGTGTACGAGTAAAAAAAATCACAAATTCCTGGGTCCAGAGAAATGGGTGTCGTATAATTGAAATTTCCCGATTCCCAAGAATAAAAGCTCCGAATTACAATATGTTAAGTTACAAAAAAAGTAGAAGAAAGGGTTCCATTTACTTATATTCAATATTCCTTAAATCCCCGAATGGGTCTGTACTTAACCATTTGGAAGGCACAACTCTGTTATTTTAACACAGGACATCTAACAAACGATTAATTTGAGGAAGACGCGTTAACCCGGAGTCCTAATAACCACCTAATACTAGTCTAAACCTAATACTAACTTGATGTTACCAGTTAGACCAAGGGTCGTATAGCTTCGGCTTAGACCACCGTAATGTGGCTTAGAATGATGTTCAACCGAGTGAGGGCTACGCGGAAGAGACGTCGCTCTCGACGGCGGAGGTATTTTTTCGGGGACAATCGGCGCCGGCGCTGCCGGAATGTTTACGTTCTTAAAGTCAACATCAGGGTCGCTAAACACGTTCCGTTGGCTCACCCAGCGGGGTAATTGTCGACCCGGTCCACTAGTGGGTTCAGATGAAACGCAGTTTTTCTAAAGTAGCGTTCGGACGCTTCTTTGGAGCACCGATTTAGGGTCAACAATTCGGGGTCGGCTTGGAGATTGACATTCCTCACGCACTAGATAGCTCCAGTAGCTGTTCAAGTGAACCGAGTCTGAAGCCCCCGTAGACAATTTGGAGGGCGGTAAACAGTGATTAACATCTAAGTAAGATCCACTGTCGATCTATCGCTCAGGACGTTCAGAATCCAAAGTCACCGCAACGTACCTTTCATATTTTTTTTTTATATTTCTACCATCTTTCTTATTATTTTTTTCCAGACAAAGTCTAAGAATGTGTGAATGTGAATTTATAAATACATTCTAGAAACCACTTGATTATTGTACACAATGCTACGACCATTGGACAATGGTAGATATTGCTTTACCTTTTGAACTATTTACATGTGAACTATCAGAGGCAGTAAATTGGAGTTTTGTCAGGGGAACCATCTGTGCAAGTCGCGACGAACACAGTCGTTCGTTGTTGATCAGAATCTAGGCAGACTATCAAATGAAGGTTATGTTGACATCATTAGAAATTTAAAAAAAAAAAACGATGCCGGTTCAAGTCCTCCCCGAGTCGAATTTTTTTTCAATTTATCTGCATGTTCGATATGAAGTGAAAAAAGTGGACAAAAACAGTAATATATCGCGTTTCATATCAGCAAAGCGTTCAGAAGTCTTAAATCAAGAAAAAAAAAATTCTTGTTTTTAAAAAAATGTTCGCGTAAGTATTACGATTCTTTAAAAAATTACCCTCACAATAGCTCTCCTAGTGTGTAATATACTTTATCTCCAGATATTTGATTTGCTTTAAATCTATATATACATTTTAACGATTTAAAACGCGATTAAAATAATTTTATTTCATATCAGGTGTCTCTCAGTTCTTAAATTTGAAAGAACTGTTCAAGATTTTTTGAGTTGCTTTTGGGATTTGTAAATATAGACCATATTTTATGGAGAAGACATTTAATTTTAAACTAAAAAGCTTTATTACAAACAACTTTCTGTTCAGTATTGCACCGACCCGACGTTTTGATTGCTTTGATAAAGCCGCGGTGACGAGGGGACGGCTGCTGCAACGCACCCGAAACCGGATCTTAGTCAAATGCATGTTTCGCGTTTACCTTATAAAGTTTGTTTACCGAACCCGTTATACAATATCTATTTACAATATTAAAGCATCGATTTCATTTTGAAACGGTAAGGAACGAAAATAGATATCGGTTGAGAACAAGGGTAATATGATCGGCAAATTCTCTTTGAGAATACTTTAACCGGGGTCTCAGTTTATAATTCAATAAACATCAACGTGAATTTGATCTAACATGATTAGACTAATTTGCCTGTAAATTTAATTAAACGATTACTTATTGTTTATGTAGGACAAACAGTCCTACTAATACAATAAACAATAGCTTTTATTTAAGTAAAATACATTGTAACTGTTTAGAACGCGAAATATTTTAGAGGATGCGTTGCGTGGCGTGGTCATGGGGTGTGCAGGTAAAGGGTGTTTCTAATGTCGTCTCGAACGTCGGGCCGATAATTAAGTTAAATTAAACATTAGTTAACTAATATACTTCGCGTTTTAAGCCGGTATAAGCGTTTTTTAAGAATAAAACTTGAATACTACGAATTGCTACGCGGCGAAGCAGTCGTGTAGCTATATATAGCAGTGATGTAAAAAGCTTAATTTCTTGGTGGGTGGAGGGGCCCATGGGCGACCTATGTCTTTATGCACATACTCTTGCTTTGTCGGTGTTTGTAATTATTTATACATATTTTTACTATGTGTATGCATTATCTATTATTTAATTTCTTATAAACTTTGCTTTATTCTACTATTAGTTAGGTAGTCTAAAATCAAGCATTTTTGAGTGCAACGAACATTCAACCCATACCCATGTGGTGTGGTGGCAAAAGCTAAAAGAGAAAAAAGGCAAAAATAGTTCAGCAAACAGTGATAAATTGCACGAGGCGGTAATTAAATTGGAAAATACTTCAACAACTGTCGGCGAAATTCGGGGAATGACGACGAGTTACGTCGCTTTTAATGAGTCATTGTGAATATTAAATTATGTGCATTTCGTACATTTAACTGTTGTATTATTATTCTTGAAATATTCATTACTAGCTGTGTCAGTGATTTCGTCCGCGTAGAGTAGTATTTTAGGCATCACAATTATTTTCTCATACCTCTTCATAAATTTGAGCGTTTAACCACAACGTCAGTCGCGTCCCGTCGCTCTTGCTTGTTAATATTATTTAATATTTTTTTTTACTTTTTACGATGTCTTCGTTACTATTATGTTGTCTGTTAGTTATTGATTAGTTGTCTATTAGTTCCTGACATTAGGGCGTTAAAAAAACAAACTCTTCAGCTTTATATTTTAGTATATATTTTTAAAGTAATGGATTTGAAACAAGCAAAAAATAAATTGTCGTCAATTAAGCAAAGGAGATAATTATTCGTTCATTAAGGACATGCAGAGTTTCCTCCGGGCAGTTCTTCATGAATAATGCATTAATTATGTCTAACGGAGCACCTTAGCCAGGCGCCCCGTTAATTGTCCAAGCAGCATGAAGCTTTAAGGTTTTTCTCAATATGTCCATACAAAAACTTTTTACACACTTTAACGAAATACTGAGAATCTTCAGTCTTAATTATTTTTGTATTATATGATTTAGTTTTATATATTAGTTACACAAATTACATTTGCATTATTTATTAAACCTTTCGGAACCTCGGCCATAGGGGGCAGATTGAAAATGCATTTTAAAATTGAAATTTGTAAGTGTTGCTCAGACTTTTGTATGTGTGTGTGTATCACAGTAATAAAAAACATGTATATTTTCTTTCTTATTCCACAATAGCGGTTTTTCTGGCAATGAGCGACGATTTGTTATGCCTACGTGACGATACATTTCGAAATATAAAAGGGAAGACATTGAGATCACCGCGCTTATGTAGTAAATATCTGGAAATAAATTAGAAAAACGTGCTCATTTCTGTAAGAATTGTGATACGTGCTACATAAAGTGTTACGTGTTTCGAGAATTTTAAGACGAAGTTCTTTTAGCCCTCGCTCGCCGAGGCCAAAGAACAACGTCACCTGCGACCGAAGTAATACTGGAACCTTTTTAAAAATCGTAATTACCAAAGAAACATTGGGTACAATGTATCTCAGAATTGAAACTTGGACCACACGATTTGCTGCCTTGCTGTCTATCCGCTGCGCGATGGTTCGTGAGATCAGCGCGCTCAAACAAACAAACAAACTATTCAGCTTTATGTATATTTCAAAGGAAACACGTTTAATGCGAAATATTTTAATTATCTTATTAACAATTTATTTTAACTACAGCCCGATGTTTATCTAGATAAAATATTTTGTAATTACGTTGCTTCAGCTTGTAAGGTTTTTATAAACGATACACGAATTGCGTAAGAAATTATCTTACACGCGCAGTTTTTGCGTAGGCGTAAAACACTATGTTGTATATAGTCTAAGAGTCTGTTCAAAATAGACGGGATATCGACGATTTTTATCGAGTTATTAAAACCTGTAGCGATTAGAACTCTCTGCCCATGTCGGTCTTTCCAAACGAATACTAACTAGCTTAAAGATTACGTACAACAACTTAGGCTTTGCTTTTAATAAACACCAGGTAAGGCACAGTCACACGTTTAGTCTTTCATAAGAAAAATAAGTGGATCATAATTTATACTTTTTTTAGACTTAGTTTTCATTTTTATACTTAGTTAAATTATTTTTTTAATGCCAAAAGTACTTGAATCTTTGATTTTTTTTCTTTATATTTCCTTCAATGATTATTTGATTCGATTTGTTTTTGTGAGAACCGAGCAAGAGTGAATTGGATTTTTTTGGACACTTTATTGTTTATGAAATTTAATTGGCAGTTACATTTTAAAAATCCATTAGTAAAAAAATAACAACACGCTCTGTCTATAAATGGCATGTATTGAAGTATTGTCTGCATTTGCGTGAGTAGTACACATTTAAATAAAACAATTTTCATATTTAAAACACGAAATGTAATACGACGTAACAGAAGGTGGTAATCTTTGATTCGTGACTCATGTGACCACTTACTTATTACTTATTGTAACAATGTATTTAAGGCTCTTTGTCTAGAAAAACATTTAATACGTGAACGATTAAATTGAAATATCTTTTTACACACACAGTCTCTTTCGTCCGCTCAATTATTATGCGCGATCGAGGTTGAAATTATTGGTTGGAATTTAAATTGTCTGTACTCTGTAGTTTACAGCGGTAGTACACGTGAAACATACATTTTTAATGTATTTTAAATACGGTCAGATGATTCGAATGCTTTGCAGCAGCTGTGGTCACGGGGGGATTGAAGATGGACGCTAGCGCCACCGTCATTGTTGATATTTGAAAAATTATTGAATTCGCGTTTTATACCGTTAAACATATTTTATTTAGAAGTAACACATTGCTGCTTTTATAATTCAATTGATCATAATGTGCAATGGAAACAAATCATCCTGCAGTACTGATGGCAAACTTTAAAACCTATGTTATTTGTACCGCATTTTAAATAAACAAAAATGTATTGTACTAAGAACGCGCCAACTTAAAATAAATTAAAGGAATGAACAATTTCGACTTTAGAAAGTGGGTTACAAAACGGTAAGATGTGAAAGAAAACTGAAAAGGTGGGAACAATTTCTATTTCTGGCGTTGTAAAGATATCATTTCCTGAAACTTTTCTAGCATACTTCAAAAACTTCAGAACTTGAAACGAGGTTTTTGTTTTATGAAAACCCAAAATTAAATAGCGAGAAACTAGTTATATTTTACCTACATTGATGTAGATATTAGATGGTTAAAAGTTAGTCTGTCTAGTCACCTCACTTAGGTATTTAGGTAATATTACCAAATGTCTAACTCTGATATGAAATTTGTCATTCTCAAGGGAGTTAAATTAAACCTGAATCTAGTCAGTTATTGTAATAAAGAATATATCTTTTAGGATCCAATTTCACCAAGATGTAGCGGTATTGGTAATACAAATTGAGGTCAGTTATCAATACAATTTTGCATTGTCTTTAATAATATCTTTGGTTTGAAGATCTATTAAAATTTATCGACGTTGAGTCGTATCTGTAATTTATATGAGTGGTTCGAATTAAATATTACGCTTTTTAACGGTTTAAAACGCGAAATATATTAGTTAACTCATTACATTTATAATCTATAATAAATAAAATAAATTGTAATACATTTCGCATTCGAAATCGTTAAAAATGTTTTATTTAAATGAAAACAATATAATATAAAGCAGTACACAAAGTACGTCTAGCATCTGAGTACGGTATTAGTAAAAAACAATAAAGTAGTCGCGTCTTACGTTTCTTAATCAAAGTATTTTTTGGGAAATTGGGTTTGAATTCTACGGTCGGGACAGCGTACAGATTAGTTTTATTAACTTCTACGACCTATTTATGCATTTTGACCTTTCGTACGTAGTTGAATGTTACCGCAAAAGACGAGACCCATTGAGGGATAGCTGAAAGGACGTCCAATTAAAACTTATCCACTCCACGAGATTAATAAAACTTGTTTCAGAACTTTCAATGATCGCATAAGCATGTTTTATTTACTATCTGCCAACAGTGAATGTGCAACTTTTATAGAGCCAATCTTTTATGGCGTCTGACACGATACAATAGTCATTAACAACATACGTAAATAAACATAATATAATATAATACTGTAACATTAAAAGTTTCTAAGAGAAAGAGGAGCAAGTGAAAAATTAAAAAAGAAAATACAAAACTCTTTTGACGGTCCCCCCGTAACCACCCGAATCGTCGTGGCGTAGTTAAAGATAATAAAAAAATATATTTCACGTTTAAAACCATCGTATAAAGTGTTTTATTTCATAAACTGAGAGTTAAAAGAAACTCGGTTTGATTTTATTAACGTATCATAAATACCAAGTCTACCTTTCTATATCATGTTTACGCAAATAAGTTAATGAGATTTTATAATTTTTGAGTTTATGAAGCAATCTCTCAAGCAATTACGTCAAACCTCAGCTTATAGAGTAGGGTGACCATTATTCAAAATGAAGAAATGTTCTGCTGGTTTTTTTTTATATTTCGCTTCACACAGACAAGGATCGATATACAAGATGATTACAGGGAAAATGCCCCAGCCATATAGCCCAAGAAACTCAGTTCGGATTTTTTTTACATGTTGTGAATTTATTAACCTAAGGAGCAATTCATATTACTGCCAGGCGGTCTTGTAATTAAAGAAATCGTTCAGACAATAATACGCCTTTTGAGACAATCTAAATTTTATGACTTTTTAAAATTTATTTATCGATAAATTTGAAATCTCGACACATTCACACTTAGCGGCTCTTTGATCTGAGGGCGGTAGACCATGACACTGACGCCTATCCCCACTACTCACTAATTTCCACAATTAAAATCGTGTTGGTGGTTGGTGTTGGTTAAAAAACAATTTTAACGGGTTGAAACTGATATGAAATGTATATGTTAACTTATTTAACCCCGTTCGTTTTACAATTCAGTGATTTATTTAAATGGTATAGAAAATTCTTTAAAATAAATCGCGTGAACTACCGACAGTACATGAAGATGGACCAAGGAAATTGTTATACGAAATTGTAATGATAAATCATGGACAACGAGTCTTGCTTGAAAATTGACTTACATTTAAACGACAAAAATTTGCTTAAACGACAAGGACGGTACGGGGAGCTCTGACGGAAGTTCGTAGGACGTCTCCTAATAATGTTATTATTTTCCCTTCACAATTTTGAATCACTGCTCACATTTGAGGGGGCTTAGACTTCAATATTTTGTACACCTTCATATTAGCGGAACTAACCGGCATGAAGGTCTGATCAATTTGTCTGTATAAAATCGATCGATCTGTCAAAGACATATTCCTACCCCACTCCATTAAAATTCTCTTTCTGTCTACTCCATTTAAAGAAATATAATCTAGTATCAGGTACGCCTATTAAGGTGTTAGAGGACAATATTAATACTTACTTTCCTTGGACCAGTTGCTAAAAGTGTTTTATCAATTTGCTGGTCCAATGCACTTTTTGACATAACTTTACGGCTTTATCTTTTTTATCTTAATCTCTGGACGGTGGTTAGTGACAGGGACGAAATATAGATATTCCTACCACCCCTGTAATGTAGAGTCGTACATAGTGCAAACTTATATAAGTACTGCATATTGGACCTGCCAGCCCGCAAAAATCTAAAAATCGGATCTACGTAGAAAAAGTAAAGATCGGAGCAAGATCAGACGAAATGAAATTTAAATTTGCAAAAACCAATGAATTATAGCACACAAGATAAGTGGAATAAGGATTCTTCGGACAGTGATTTATTGAAAGAAGACCTCAATCTTCGCTACTGACTTTTCCCTTTTCAAGTATCTAAAGCGAATCACACAATACATTCGGAAGACCGGATTTAGCTGTAAAAGTATGGAGAACCATTTATCAGCTTATCTCGGAATAAAGCGGTTTCATCTTTATCTATGACACAGAGCATATGCACAACTAGGAGGTGCACTAGTGGAATAATTTATTTATTTAACTCTTCATTGCAACTCCCACAAACACGAAGTATATATATTACTAGCTGTGCCCGCGACTTCGTCCGCGTGGAATAGTGACTTGTGGTAGAATTTTTAATTATTTAGGCTGTTTATTAATTTATGTAAGGGCGCATATATAAGCCAGCCAAGCAATGGTAAGTACTAGTTTGCCGCAACACTCTCACCTCACATCACTCCTAATCTAACTCCCACTCTCATTCCTACACTCACTCCCACTCCCGCTCCCACTCCGACTCCTATTCCAAAAAAGCCAAAGAAGACAGTTTCATTGTTCTAGCTTCAAAAACCACGAATTTCCATAGAATCTTTCATCCCCCTTTTCAACCCCTATCAACCCTTTTTTGGCATTAAAAAGTAGCATATGTCCTTTCTCGGGCTCTAAAATATCTGTGTCTGTTAAAGCCGGTCAGACAGAGTTACTTTCCCATTTATAGTACCTATTAGTATAGATTTATTTCAATAAAAAATAATAAATGGTATGGATAACACGGTTTGATTTTGTTCGGCATTTTTATCAATTTGTTAAATGTAAAAAAGTAGTTATAGTGACGTAACTACAATAGTAAGACATATGGTCGCGGGATGTTTTTTGTAGATATTTATATATTATATAATATTGTCGAACATTTTTTTGTTCTATCATTAATACTCTTCGCAGCGTATGCGATGAAAGACATATTATGGCTATTTTTTTTACAGATATCTCTCATAATCTAGCTTTTTAATGAAAAAAAATTATTAAAATCGGTCCAGTACTTTTTGAGTTTATCCGTTACATACAAAAATACAAATCTTTAGTCTTTATAATATTAGTGTAGATAGCTGTTACCCACGATATTCGTATCCCGTCGTACGCGCTCCGTCGTTCGGGTCGTTCTTGCAAGTTAATCTTAAAGGACTTTTTTTTAAATCACTTTAAGGTGAATTATTCTTTCATAAACAATTTTTAGGTATCTTGAACCGTTTTTGCAGCGTACGCATCTGAAACCAACAGAGATGAAGAATTTCCCCCGTTTTGTTCACATTTCTCGCTTTATCTTCGCTCCTATTAGTCACATCGCAATGTGCCTAATAGGAGCGAATTATAGCCTATAACCTTCCTCGATAGATGCTCTAACCAACACAAAAAGAATTTTTCAATTCGAAATCGTAGTTCCTGAGATTAGCGCGTTCAAACAAACAAACTCTTCAGCTTTATATATTAGTATAAATAAATACATGATTCCTTTAAATATTATTAATAATGTTTAAAGATACATTATTGTCACCAGTTGTGGAGTGCAATCTGAGATAGAGAATAAATTATATTTTATGAAAAAACTATTGTCTGAAAAAAACACATACTCCGATTTCAAACGAGAAATAATTATTTCAGCTACGACATTTCAGATTTGCAGTAGCCGTCATCACACAGTAAATAAATTGTACCTAAGTTAAGTTTTGTTGGCGTTTTACACCGTTAAAAATGTTTAATTTAAACCTCACGTAAACAACCATCTTAATGGATTTTTAATGCAGCGAAAATGCGAATTTATAATCATGTTTCGGGATCGACTTCTTTAGTGGCGGCGTTAGTGGGACAAACAGATAAGCATACGACACTATAGGTGATATAGGTCGAGTAAGGTTCTTTCTGTTCTCTGCTTCGTTCTCTTCTTTTCGAAAGAGACTTTCATGTTACGGTGTGAAGAAATGTTATAAAAATTTAAGATATTTTCATAATGATGCCTATGTATTATTACGGATTGTAATATATGTATAAAATGTTACAACTCTTACATCGCAGTTAGGCATTGTAAATGTGTGTTGTACGACTTACGAAATACTTCCTTCATTTATCGCTAAGTACCCTATTGCTTTACAGAACTCTTTCCGCAGGGATAAGTGGAAACTTTTAAATTAAATTTCATAGCGCTTAAACACTGCTATTTCTGGGCTATAAATCTTGTCCTTAGCAGACCGCGCTTTGGTAGAAACTTTTGCAAGAAGTAACCTCTCGGAAATCGTTGGTTTAGAGGTTATTGTATGAAAGAATACAGAAAGTTTTTATCTCGATTTGAAACGGCCATAACAAAATATTTTTTCCAAAACATAATTGGCTTCAAAGAGTAGGTAGTAGTGAGGCATAGTCTACTCCAAATCTTTATTAATTGAAGTGCTTTAAAGTACTAAATGAAAAACTAACAAACGCAATAGTAAACTTTACGATTTTTTAAAGTAATTTTGAACACAATATCATTGAAACACATTTATATTTAAAGACGGCCAACGACATTTCAAACGCATTGTTTTTTATTACTAACAAGTACGTACAGTTTCAGAAAAGGTCGAGAAGAAAAGTTATTTACGTTGAAACAAGCTTTCAGGAAGCTTACGCCGGGATGCAATTTATTGAACGTGCTTTCTCAAATAGCATTCTCTCAAGCTTTGTTTTGCAAAGTTAGGTAATATTGAGTTTTCACACAATAAGCTCGGTCTATCTAAAGTTATTTATTTAAAAGCACAAAGCGGGCGTTATTTTGTATTTAGTTATTGCAAGGTGTTTTTGAATATTTATATATTCATTGAAATAAATCATTTCGGTTCGCGCGAGTGAATTTAAAACAGTAATAGTAACAGTAACAGTACAGCGATACATCCAAAAACCTAGTTTGAACCAAACATGAAGTTCACTCGACAGAAGGTGAACTATAGCATCTCATCTCATTTTTTAAAGATAAGTACACTAAATATTTCTAGTAACTGAGTGATTAAAAAGCAAACACGAAGAATGTACCCAATACTAAAAGCCTTGTATTCTTAATGTATTAGTCTAGAAGCATCTACAAAGCAAATTCATGGTTTAAGCTCTGAAAGCCTATCGGTTAGCCATAGCGAAGTTCTCTGAGAGTGACACAGTGTAGACAACGAAGTAGTCACAGAGATAATCTACCGACCAACTGCGAACAAAGCACAGATTAATAGCATCAGTAATACCAAAACTGAACTATTATTCGGATAAGGATTTCAGCGGGAGTAACGTATTACGTTTAATTTTAATATACTACTCGCGGAAACTACAGAATAAGACATAGAATACAATAAGGTATGGACCGACGTTTAAGATACTTTGCAGCAGCCCTGGTTACGAAGTGGAACAATTCTACTAATATAATTTGCGTTTTAAACCGTTAATAGTGTATTTGATTTAAATTTGTACTAATCAGGAAAATAAGAGACTATACTTAACTACAGATGTTTAGTTTTTTAGTATTATTCCCTTAATATGATTTAGCTTAAGGACGTCGATCGATTATGGAGAAGTGCGAACTAATGTTAACATTAAACACATTACTTCTGTATGTAACATATTCTGTGATCGATGCTCCCTCGATATCTCACAAACACAGGCGCGTGTCCCAGCATACATCGTCCGGATTTTATATTACCGTAGAAAAATATACCGCATATATATATTGCAAAATCTGTTTTATTGTCAATGTCAACAGCCACAATAGGATCCAAAACTATTTGGACTATATCATTTTTTGGTCATTCATCGCTTTTCGGTTCCAGTCTGTGAATTTAGGAATTTTCAAAGATACATGGACATGATGGCATTATATGAATTAAAAATCAATACAATACAGATAGTTAACGGTGATAACATTGCACGAGACATCATGTAGCGATCGGTTGAAAAAAAATAAGAATTGTTAGAGCAACAGCACGGAAGGTTGTGGAAACCGGTTCAAATCTCACCGTGTGTAGTCACTTTTTTTTAAATTAAAATAGATGTTTAATTTGTTAAACTTGCGTCGTTTCGTAAGTTAACAGCTATAAACTATTGCAAATAATATTGAATAATTCCGGGAAAAGATTATACACTAGCTGCGCTCGCGACTTCTTCGGCGTAAAATATATTCGGACAAAATAATTTGATGCTCGAACGAAAACCCGCAAAGAAAAATAATTTTCTCCATTTTTTCCACATCCCACTATTTCTTCACTCTTTTGGTAGCAGCGTGATGTTTTATAGCCTAAAGCCTTCATCGATAAATGCTCTAAACAACACATTTTCTTTCCTTCAATTACAGCCAGTAGTTGCTGAGATTAGCGCGTTCAAACTAACAAAATGTTAAGCTCTATAATATTAGTAAAGATAATAAAATGTAAAACACATATATATCAACAAAGTTTACGTAGGTCCCTAAAATGGGTAGGGATTTGATTACACGATAAAACTTTGCAGCGATTGGGTCGCAATTCCAAGCCGGCTTCACAACTCCAGTGTAATTTCAAATAAATCTCACTCCTGATCAGATAATGGCCGGCTGAAACTATTATCGTTCGTTGTGTTGATAAATTTGCCGACGTAATATTACTGGAACTTCGCTAACAATATTTGTATTGACAGCGTAAACATTCAGAGCGTACCCAAATAGCTCTGACAAAATTGATACATAACCGGCTTTACCATTTATGATGCCGCTGAGAATATATAATACATGCAAAATATACAACAGTTGACATTTACCGATGACTGTTATTAAGTTTTCATCATCTTTGAAATGTTACAAAGTCATCTCGTTTCAGTGCTCATTTGAGAAGTAGGTTAGCTAGTGCACGTTTTAATGATTACGGTACTGTCGGGTCAAAGAAAATATAATTGATAGTTATATATACAGTCTAATCTCTTATCTAAAAAGAGTTTCCAAAATATCCTACTGAATTTATTTATATTTTGAACGAAAGCAATATATTTTTAAGAACTCCGTAATTCGAATGAAAAAATGTATGCTGCATGACAATGATGATGCGATAATACGAACTCGGCGGCGTTGCAGATAGGAGCCGGAATAATTTTAATTACTGTTTAACACTTACTTTGGCACGAATTAGGTTTCAATGTTTTAGTTCCTGTCACTCTTTCGAAATAGAGACAAAGTGTAATAATTAAAAAAATATTAATGATGAACAATGGAGTGTGTATTAGTTTTCTCTCACAAATTTCGAATCATTTTATTTTTGAAACACTCGATAATTCGTTATATTTTAAGAGCCCCTTGAGTTTCGAATTTAATCATCTTTACGTACGTCTTGACAAAACGAACGTCATGTTAGAAGTAAGATAAAGTATTATCAGTACAAGTAAGCAGTCGTGTTGATCTAGTACATAGTATGAGATGTGGAGTTTGATCCTCAACCGTGCAAAAGATAGATTATTTATAAATCTTTCTATATGCTTTTTGAATCAATATTTTGTCCCCTCGGGATGCTGTGAAGCATCCGAAACATTAGACTGTTTTTGGGTTCAAAACTGTTTTATTTAAAGTTGTGCTACTCTGTGTGAAAAATACAGTCGATACTAAAATATCTTCGGTTTATCATGCTGATTTAACAAGGTTTACAATCAAACTAATTTATCTAATCTAACCCATTTAAGTAGAATAAGGCCAGAGTACCATCTTTGTAGGACCATGTCCCTCTTGTGGCAACTGTTGGATGATGGTAATGTCCCGGTCTATAACAGATACCGATATTAAGCAAATGTTTCAGGCAATAAATAAAATAATAATATTATGAATTATATTGCGACGAACATAATGCAGATAATCTAAATTTATTGGTAATTTATAGCTCTGTTTATTTTGTGGTATTACAGTAGATCAGCAGAGTTTCAGCTCTATAATCATTAAAAAGGTATTTTAATCTGCAAGGTTGATATATTCAGGTCAATAATAACTTTCTGTTTGCTTAAATAAAACACTTTCAACTGTTTAAAATGAGAAATATATTGCTAACTTATTTCTATCCACACTCACAGGGGGAAGGTTATTTACAGAAAATTTCGCGTTTTAAACAGTTTAAGGTTATGTTTGATTCATCTGATTTGAGTACTTCTTTACTGGTGTTTTTAAACATTGTAACAAATTATACATTAAATAACTATCAGTAAGTAAAAATTATAAATCACGTTTCAAACCAATAAAATGGATTTATTTTAGCACATAGATTAAGCGATGTTATAACTTTTATATAAAAATATATCTACAAAATACTTTTTAATTATTATTTGTAACTCTCAACAATGCTACACAAACGCAATGCACGGGTAGGTTCATTTCCTTTGTTAACCGTTTTCCTTCTGAGTTCACCGGCGTGTATCCGATGACGTGTGTCGGCCAATGAAGGGTGGGAAATTTAAAAGATAAAACAACGTACTACGTGTCTGATCTATCAAGAAATAAAAACTGAAAAGGGCTTTTTCTTTTATTACTCCTACTGTCTTACGTAACTAATAATCCTAAATATTAAATGAATAATTGACACACACATTTTAATTTTCGTGTTAGGCTTGAGGATCGAACTAGTTGAGTTGAGAGTGAGATTATGGTAAAAAAAGTAGTATTTAATAATCAACAGATCGTAGCTTCAAAGCCCGCCGGGTCTTACATGTTCAATTCAATTTATTATAATTCTGAAACTTGCTGGACTTCGTCTGGAAATCTGTATATTAAGTTGGTGGTAGGCATATCAAATTCTGTCCGGGTCACGAACCACCGTACACAGATGATTGTGAGATATGTGGATTTTCGAATAGCCAAAGCTTCTTGTGACATATTATGTGGCTAGTGTATTTAACATTGCACCAAGTCAAAATCCCTATGCTTGTCTTTCCTTCTTTATCATAAAAAAAAGATTCAGATTTTTGTCAAACTGCGATGTACTTGAAAGGTCTGTTAGTTCGGTTACGTGTGTTGTCGCATACATTCGTTTGACTTCGTCGGAATCCGAATTCAATTCTATATGGATGCCATTCGACTTGAACATCTTTTATTTTTCATGGCAGTTTACATTTACAGAGCTTCCAAACCCAACTATGTATTGTTAAAGCACTTTTGATTTTTGTCAGCGAGTGCACCAACTAACTTGAAATAAATGTAACACTGGACCTAATTTAGACGGTCATACAAAATTAAACTGACTAAAATAAAAAATATATATATTTTAAAAATTCCATGTACAATTAACGAAATTGTCAACACGGGCGGGACTAGAACCAGAATCCACAGCTTTCCGTGCTACTCTAACCAATTGTGCTATAGATTTCCAACAGGTTAAAAAAATGAATACTGTCTAGTACTAATATTGACTTATAATATAAGTAATATTATCATCCAGATTATGTAGATTTTTGTGTGAAGAAAGCAAACATTTTGTAGCTGTTACAGGGCAAGACTGTTGTTTAATTACCCCTGTGACCATGCGAAGTGGTGAGTAGTAGTTAAAATAAATTAACTCATACATTTTGAGTTTTTAACCGTTTAAAGTGTTACATTTAAAATAATAATTTTTCGTCCTCTCATTCTAAATAAAACAACATTGTTTACAACACCAACCAACGTCACCATTTAATGTAAACTTAAGCGAGCGAGCCCACCGCGGAGGATTAGTATGCAAATTCCCATCGAGTTGAGAAAAACAAATGGCGGTAATCCGATCGGAAACTACCCGCTCCCGAGAAGAAAATGCGCAGCTAACAACTTTATCCTATTCCTAAGAGGCTATTTTGCATTTTTCTTTGTACTTAAGCCATCTTTTCCATATATATGTAGAGTTATCGCTACAATATTCAACCAGCTAAAGCAGTGGATAATAAATAAATTCATGAAGATTTATATTTATGCATTAAATTTAGTTCTTGTATCGACCTGAAACGGATTTTCAGTAAGTCCATTGAGTGCGGATGTGTGGCACCACAAAGTGTATATGTGAAAGGGCAAAAACCAATCTTCGTTGCGAATTATTTTAGATAGTTTACTACGGCCTGACGTTTCTACAGTTTAGCGGCAGTTTGGCGTTTTAAATCGTTAAGTGTCTTATTTAAACATGTGGTAAGTATATTGTCTGTAGTTTACATTCGCGTAATACTGCATACATATTAATTAGTTTCATTCCAGGACAGTAAACATAAATAGGTTTTATTTCTGCAGTACGTATTCTTACCAACTTTTTATAACATTGTTTAAAAACAGTTTAATCTTGGGAAGAGACTGAAAGAAATGTTTGGCATAGATTTATAGCATCTCCCAAAGGGTCCCGTTTAAATTAACCCAGTCTTTTAGGCGTAATTAACTTTTGTCAGTGCGGTTTTCAGTCTTTTGGGAAATCTGCGGAATTTTTCGATCCCAAAAACAGTTTGGAGTTCTCTGAAAAGTTATCATCTAGTTCTTGTCTATTCGTGTGTAAAATAATGGGAACTTTGTTGTTTTATATTTGCCTGTAAACAGGAAACGTGGTTAAGATGCATATATTTTTTTATGATAATTAATAATTTGGTTTGACTAGGGTTCACTCGATGGAAGTACTCCAGTCCTATAACATCTCAAAAAGTCGCGCTGTCGACCTGTTACTATTTTTGGATGTTCCGAAATTCTCAGACTAGATCAATATCCAAAGTCAAGTTAATGAGAAATAATGATTTGTTTAGAAAAATGTTAGATCCGGTGAGAAACGAACCCACGACCGACGTTGATTATTAGCCATACGTTCCTACAACCACACCATCGAGTGCGTCAAATTTGCATATTACATCTTACATTAACGTGTAAATTAGGATATCTTCTATACAGTGTAACAATATTTTTATTTTCTGCGTAAAACTTGTAAACAGGAAATTCAATTTATCCAAGAATTAAATCGGCAATAATGTTATTATGATAGAAAATGTGCCCATCTAAAAATATTTTTTATTTACGACTCTTAGGAAATCGTTGAAGGT
Source organism: Leptosia nina (assembly GCA_963661955.1). NCBI lineage: Eukaryota > Metazoa > Arthropoda > Insecta > Lepidoptera > Pieridae > Leptosia > Leptosia nina. The sequence continues at coordinate 9,022,508 of CAVLEF010000010.1, read as the reverse complement.
TGTTCAGGGTGAAATTCCTCTCGCTACATCTGAAGTATCGATTCTTCGCGGAATTTCATTAAAAGGTTTAATAGCTCGTGCAGTTAATAAAATCGTAAAGTTTACACACCGATAATACTTTGCGCGGGGCTACATTAAAATACGAGAGATCTTTTGGCTTCTGACCTTGTTTTCGTACCCTCCGCATCCCTCGAAACCCTTCGACTGCCTGAGTCCGAACATCTTTTGCTCAATCGAAACTGATAAAGGAGCGCTAATCTTAGTTTATTTCTTTATTGTTTATTATTATTCTATATTTGAGCCAATCATTATTAATAGAATCATGTACAGAAAGATTTAGTTTGTTATAAAATTATTTTATTTTTCTAGGAATGCGAAGGTAAAAATATTTTTTTTAAATGTTTGATTGTTTGAACTTTGGTACGTACGCAAGGAAATGTTCATATTAAGTTGTTTTTAACACAGCAAGCAAAGCCTGGTTTTTACTTATATTTCGCACTAAACAGATGCAAAAGCGTTCGAATATAGAATTTTTTATCTAAATACAAAATGATTGCTGGGATATTTTATTCATGCCTCCCTGGAAGTATCAAAAGCCTTATGAAATTCAAATGTGTTCGGAGTCAGATAGATTCCGCTTGAAAATTTCGACCCTATTTAGCGGAGGGATTTGAGAGATTTTTCGGATTCCAAACATAATTGTACCGACCGATCACAAAAGAAATTACTCTTATTGTTATCGTTGCGCCCGCGCCGCGAGTATTTGATGCACGAGGGCACGTACAATTCAAATTTCTGAAATAATAAATTGCACGAGTTACAAACTTTTAAACATTTCAATTAGGGCTTAATGTCCTATCTTTTAGACTTAAAATTTGGTTTTTAGATTTATCAAACACTGTTCCTGTGTTAACATTTCACACAATTTTTATAATTAGGAGCAGACTTTTAAACCTGATTGCTAGCTCACAGCACGAAAAATAAAACTCAGCGCGTGTACAGCCGCGCACAAAAGCCACATATAATACCTTTCGGGTAATATTATGGAAATTGTTCTAAATGAATGTCCCGAATTTTCCTCGCCGGAAAAACTTCGACATGACCGCAAAAACAATGGAACAATAAAATTGTTTTGTTAACGTTTTACACGAGGTACCAAAATTAAAAAGCATCGCTGTGCAAATAAACAAGTCGTTAAATGAAAACCTCGCTCGAAGCTTCTATCACAGTGACACATTAAACGTTTTTGTTATATAAACAACACTGCATTGTCTGTAGTCCAGTGGATGATGATCTCGACTGCGGATCACGAGGTCCCGAATTTCAGTTTTGGTTTGAATGATACGATACATCGATTCATACTGTCTTTAGTTTTCACACATTTAAATAAAACATTTTTAACTGTTTAAAGGGTGACATTTATAAGTTAACTGATGCACAATATAAAGGCCAGCTTCAGCGCCTCAGCGAACATAGCTGCTGCAAAGCATTCGAAACGTTTGTACTTGAAATAGATAGTAAGTGAACTAAATACATTTGCGTTTTAACCTTTAAAAGTTCTTTATTGAAGTAATACTTTGGTGTTGGATTTTGAAGAAACTTTTAATAACGAACGTGAAAATGAGAAGTGTGGTTGCACGCGATAAATAGGTACTTGCCAACATGTCAATTGAAACCCGGGCAATTGACAGAGCTCTTTGAGTGCATTTGCCTAAAAGCCTAACGTAATAATTCTACTCTGAAACATTTCGACATTCACATCTGTACACCTTTATACAGAATTAATGACTTCGTAATGCGAAAAAAAATCTTTTCATAAACATTTCAAGGTCACCCTCTGAACCGTATCGACGCCAGGTTTCTTGAAACTGAAAAAGTCGTGAAAGAGTCGAAAGATCAACGAAATTTATATTTATAAGGGCTTCAGGGCTTAGACAAACAAGTTCAAATAAATAGACTTATGCAAAAGTATTAAAATATGTTTTTATAGTTTTTTATTTTGGTCAGTTCTGTAATTGGGTTGTAAACCTTATCGTGCCTTATATGCATTTAAATATAACTATTATAATGTTCCAAATGTGAAAATTAGCTCTAAGTTAATAAAACTAACTATTTTCCAATTACTAATTACGAAGAATAGATGGCACTAGCGTAGCAGTTTTCTCGACTTACTTTGACATGACCACAACAATCTATATTTAACTAACGATCGAAGGTTTGAAGGTAAATACAACACAGTAGACATATTATTCAAATTGGGTGTATAAACAGTGCTTCTAATTTTGACAAAAAGCTAAAATTACCGATATAAATGGTTTATCAAACAAGTGTTGCTTTCTCACAACCGGCGAGTAATTTTGAATTTGACATGAGACAATTATTTTCCGATCTGCAATTATGATATTATATCTCATGTTGATTTAAATAGAACAGTGAAACTACGTTCGTTAACATTGATTTAAAATCTATGAATAGATAGATGGTTACTTATTTGAGGTCACTAAAACTTAACGGAACGGAATATTTGATGTAAGTAGTTAATTTAGTCTGCTCTTGCTTAATTTAGTTAAATTGATAATTTCTACTATATTGAGTTAGTTACATAGGAAGCTCTATTTTAAGTGACATTTTTTTGTCTTTCAGTACTTGGTAGAATAATCATTTTGAGCATCAAATTTGTTTTTCAAGTCTATAAATTTAAGGTGATCCCCAAGACGGCGCCCGCGTCCCGGCGTTCTTGCGAGTTAATACCAAAATATAGACATATGCTGTCGCGGACGTTTTTTTTAGGTAATTTAAAGAGGAATCATCGTTCATACATATTTTTTGGGTGTATTGCCGTTTTCGCAGCGTACCTAGCCGAAACCCACGGCGGCTAAGCTACGTGAGAAGTAGCAGCGTGATGTTTTAGAGCCCATAGTCTTCCTTGATAAATGTTCTAACCAAAACAAATTTTTAATTCGAACCAATAGTTTCTTAGATTAAGGCGCTCAAACAAACATCTTCCGCTTTATGCATGTATAAGTATAGATATTCTTAAAATGGACGTTATAGTAGCACTATGTACGCACACAATGTATCCAAACTTTTGCGTTATCAAAGGGAGAAAGAATATTTGTAGCAAAAGCGATAATTAAAGAGACAGTTTGCGATGACGTACGGAGCAATAATATCACAATAGGTCGCTGCCAATTAGGCCATTACCTCTTATTTACTGTAGCGTAATGGATAATAACGCTGTGCACACACCACCGCCACGTTTGACCCGAATAGCTAATCCAATTTAGTCCGACTATCTTGTTCAGTGTGAACTATGCACATATTGGAGGACTAAGGGGCTCTTGGGTCCGCCAGGGGGTGATGACTGGCAGAGAGCGTTTGTGCCTTTGCAAGAGTTTGCCGGGTTATAATTCTAGCAATATTTGTTTGATAACCAACGGGTCGTGCGTTGCACACGGAGTCCAATATGTTTATAATTAATTTTTCGTTAAGCGATCGACTTAGTACTTTTGCTAGCGCGAAAGATCGGGAATCTCTGCCTTGTACACAAATAAAAACAACTTTGAATTGAATGATAAATGAATGGAGATTAATTTTGCTTACGGTTTTGAAAGGGTCTTTTAAAAATATTCTATATATCTTCCTTATGGGCGAATTTTTCCTGTTGGCAATTATCTTTAAGGTTCGGCAAAATACATTAGTTACAGCTTATTAGTATTTAATACATTATTTATATAATCTAACATCTGCTATAAGATAACATGTACACCACATGTATCATGTATCGTGATAACATTAAGCTCACCCGAAATACTTATAGATTAGTAATAGAAATATTTTTTTGGAATGATATTTTCACGTAAATGTAGAGTTTGTAATTTGCAAATGCAATACTCGTTCCCCCATTGATATACATGGAATGTGACAGAGATGGATTTCCGACTTATTCGTATGGATTGCTTTTGGGGTAGGTAAGTATCTGCCGTGTTGTGCCGTGTCTACATTATGTTTTAGCTGATTCGGAAAATGTTGTTTTGTTGTTTGCTATATTAATATTAATATGTTGGCACAACTCTAACAAACAAATTTGTATCTGGGATCCCAATTTGTCATCATGGACCTGATCATTTTTAGATCACTCGTTTTCGCGGTTGTTTTACGCATCTGACACTGTCTTTTAATCGTTTTTGGCAACAGCCTGACGTGATATACAATATCGAAAAAGGCTGTAGCCTGCATGGTCTATCTAACACAAAATATAAGTACTTTTTTAATTCGAACCAGTAGTTCCTGTGGTTAACGCGTCTAATCAAACAAACAAAGTCACCAGCTTTATAATCCTTACTTCCTTACTAATAGTATAAATGCGAAAGTAACTCTGTTTGTCTGTCTGTCTGTTACTCTTTCACTCCAAAACTACTGAACGGATTTGAATTAAATTTGGTACACAGATGGCCTAGACCTGAGAAAGATAAATGCTACTTTTTATTGCTAAAAGGTGGTTTTAAGGGGTTAAAAGGGGGGGCGAAAAGTTGTATGGAAATTCGTAGTTATTTTAAACCAAAACGATAAAACTTTCTACTTTGGCTTTTTGGAAATAGGACTGGGAGTGGGAATGAGTGTGGGAGTTAGAGCAGGAGTGATGTGAGGTGCGAGTGTTGCAGCAAAATAGAACTTTCAACATTAATTCACAAGTCACTATTCAACGCGGACGAAGCCGCGGGCACAGTTAGTATTCATATAGATGTATTAATAACTTGCTCCACTTTGTTAACCAAGATTTGATACATACTTAATGTATGAAGACTTTAATATTTTTCACATGTTATTGCACATGATGGCACTATACAATTAAAGTTTTCAAACGTTATAACTTTGTAATTTCATCTCCATGATTTCTTAAGCTGCAAAACATATAAGACACTGAAATTTTAATACCTAAGTGTTAAGGCTGAAATTACATTGCACGAGAGGTGCATGTATCAATGAGTTGAAAAATTCGTCGCTGAGGTGTAGGACTCGGTAGCTCAATTGGTAGAGCAACAGCACGGAACGCTGACGATGCCGGTTCAAGTCCTGCCCGAGTCGAACATTTTTTTTCAATTTATTCTCCATTTTTAAATTATACTTAATGTACACGCTACTTCTATTTGCCTTTGAGTACCGCTTAATTGGGTCTTACGTTTCTAGCTGCAAAATAAAAATGTAAATGTAAGTTATGTCATGTGTTTTTATTATCAATTGGAAATTAATTTTAAACATACTTACAATAATATATTTAGATAAATATTGTCGGTTTAAAACGCGACATATATTAGTTACAACATATCTTAACTACGACCCGAGCGACGTAAAAGTTAAAAAACGTAGGTACTACTCTCGTAAAATAAAGTCTACTAGAGAGTATAACGCTGTTATCTTTTGTCTTTATATTCAAAGCAGCTCGAAAAACCTCTCCGCATTCATTTCTCGTCACCTCGTCGGACACTTTATCTTGTTGCAAGCTGCAGGCGTTGCGTTGCCCGAACTCATTTACCTATTTGGCGCTAAATTGGAAAAGTTCGCCTTCAAAGTAAACACAGAGAACTTTTAGGACATTTGCCTTTTCAACTATACGAGTAATTCAATTAATAATCCTCATGTACATTGTATGAGGTCTACATAGACTACCTTGGACACAAAGTTTTGCGGGCAATTGTATTCGGATGTATAATACATTGCCAGTCAGTTTCACAAAGTTTTCTATCTATCAGTGATATTTCAGGGGGTAAAACACAATTGTTTTTTTCATTTATTTATGACACACTGGTTGATATCGTATTTTTAATAACAATTTTCCACGTACTTCACGTATTCAATCTTACGGTCTTATATAAATAGTGTTTTTAGTTTACGCGAGTATAACGTATTTAAATAAAACACTTTAATGGTTTAAAACTCGATATATATTAGTGAAACTCTTTCACCGTGACCCCGTCCCGTCCCTGTTAAAGTGTTTTATTTAAAAAGTTTATATATAAACCTCTTGTATACTTAATGTCTCTAATTCTAGCTGCCTCGTCTGTATTGTTATGGAAGGGTTGCGTTCTTTTCTAACACATACGATTCTAGCAACCTATTAAATTCTTATTCTTAATCTCAAATCACTAAATAGTATAAAATAAAGTCGCTTTTTCTGTCCCTATATGTCTATGTGCGTTATTTTTGCGTATTTTTGAGGTTTTCAATGTGATGATGTCGAAGATAATTTCAATTGTTCCAGTTATGTATTTTATGTACTGTCAGCGTTAATTATATTTATTGCTTTAATCAAAGATCTCGTAAAAAATTCTTGACGATATTTGTGATTAGAAATGTAACTGTTAAAACAGACACCTTAAACGGTATTATTTGAATAACTACAGAATTACTGACAATACTTGCAAGTTATTCCAAATAACCTTTCCGGTAGAGTTTTTTATAAAACAATATCCAGCGAAGATAGCTAGGCAATAAAACGTTGTCGCGTTCATTTGGCTCGCAATGGGACCGTTCGTAAAATCCGCTACGGCTCAGCTATAAACTGTGACGTAATTATTTTATAGTCTCTTGTGAATGCTAGATATGACATATGTAAATACAAAAATATATTGTGAATCATATTTCATAGCTGAAAACCCTTATATCTGCGGTCTACAAACCTCTACGGCACCTAAGTACTTACGACCTTTACAAGAAACTTAATATTCATATTTTTACTCTCTTTTCTTTTACTTATACAATAGTTTTACAGTCGCACTGCCGCTGAAATATATGTAAATTAATTATTATATGTATATATACTTAATTATTATAATCGTGAAAGTTTCCCATGAATGAATGTGACCCACAATTCTTACATGACCGATATTACTTGTTATCTGATAAGCCCTACTGAGCACAAGCTGAGTCTGATATTTTTTTTTATTGCTTTGAAATGTAAGTTATGCACAAGTGTTTGTTTTTTTAAACGGGTTATTTAATTATTCATTCCTTTAGGGACCCCTGTAAAAACTAGTACAGGTTTGGCCTAACAGATGTTTTATTTTGTATAGCACAAAAATATGTTTCATTATATTATTTACGTTTTAAAGTGGTAAAGAATAATCTGTGATGATTATTCTTTACCACTTTAAACAGTTTTACAGCATTATCTTCTGTTACAAATTACATTCCATCAATGAATATTATACATTGCACGTAAACGCATGAGTCAAGTTTAGCTCAGAGATACTAAAACGAACTCTCCTTTGATTTCTCTATTTCAACGTGAAGCTTTACGATAGATATAAATCAGGGACGCGAATTCGTGAATGAAATATTGTTTCTGTAGTCTGCCAATAATTGACGTTTCCATCTGCCCTTGGCAACAATTCATGCTGTCAGGATTATGCTAATCTCATGCCGTATTTGTGTTCAACATAAAAGTTCAATAAAATACTTTTAACGATTTAAAACGATTAATATATCATGCTGCAAAGCAGTCGTTCAATTGGAATCAAATTAAATTATCTAATATATTACGCATTTTAAACTATTAAAAGTTTTGCATATCATTGTCAACTAGGCTTTTCGGCCTATGTGAACGAATTAATTTTTCGAGCAATCGAGGAGTTAACATGCTCTGATGATGCCGTCCAAACGTGATGGCGAAACGTCGAGACCCTCTTCTCGCTCACATCGGCCGAACAGCCCGGAAGACAATGATATGCTGAACGAAGGCCGTGAAAGCCTTACACAATTTGTTAAAAGTTTTATTGAAATTGGTATTGATACAACTTTATTTTTAATATTTAACATACTGATTTTATATTTAATTTAAAACCAAGCTTCATCAGTTTATTACACACAAAAATAGACTGCCGTTTTGCATGTTCGCCAAAAACTCATTGATCATGGATACTAAAAGCTCGAGTAAGCCGTAATAATTACCTTATAATTTCAGTTACGGCCTATAAGGTTTATGAAGGTAACTTTAAATTACCACGTTCTAACTATTCTATTGGAAAACTCATAACAGACTTCATTTGCCGCGTTATCGTCACCCTTCACTATATTGGAAGGATGTTTGAAAATTACAGTTGTTTATGATAAAAACTTTTTATATTAAAAATGTCTTATTCTTTGTGATAGAGGAGAACGGGCAAACTTATGACGGAACGTAAAATACCCCAATGATATAAGATTCCAACAAGATGCGCTACCGACCTATTTCGGCTTTGGATATTTGGAAATCCATCGACTGAAATTGAAACGCGATTAAACTTCATAGCTTTGTCGTCTGTGGATAGTGATTCTTGGCCCAGAGGGAACTTCGTTAATGCTACCACCCAAAACTTTTCTAGTATCAATTGAACTTGGCTCATGACTTTAGTTCATTAACTTCTCTTTACCTCAAATATTAAGAGTATGATCTTTAAACGCACAAACATAGTCAGGTGTAATGAATTATTCAAAGAGCAACCCACCTCGCTTATAATTGAAATCTTCGAAGGGCAGGTATTAAAGCAAAGTCCGGAGCTCAGTTACCCCAAGGATTAGCTCGCTATACGTATAAAACGCTTCGTCCTCAACGACTGACTAACTGCTGTTGCTAGCTCGCTGCTCGATAAATAGCCTAAACAAATAATTAGCAATGACATGAGAATGACGGTAAAAAAAAAACAATCAAACTCATACAATCTAAAACATGCGAACGATAGTTTTTTAGTTGGTCGCTTTGACACTATTACCCACACCCGGAGCCCTATTACAGGGGAGGATTAAAAAAGGCAACCACGCCGGGGCCTCATCATAAAGGAGACTTTTTTTTATCCCAAAATAACGCAAAAAAAATTTATTCAATTATATTTTTGTTTGTTAACACTAAAAAAAACTATTTCGTTTTACAATTAATATTTTACTGAAGAATTCGACTATGGAAGTTTGTTTCATTTTTTATATTTCATGGCCGAGGGTGCAGTGGAGAAATCCTTTGTTGCTTCGAGGTTTCCAGATTCCTCAATACAGCTCTGCTCGCACCTTGTTTTTTTATAATTTTACTGAATATCCAGACAAAAACTTATTAAATATTCTAAAAGGCCTATAAACTACTTGCCACTAGAAAATAAAATCGTTATGATCACTACGTTAGGGAAATCATTTTTATTCACTAATTGAAATTACGCATTATTTAATTTTACATTAAAATACACTGAGTAAAAAACATAGTAATAACCTTCCGCGTGGCCACCTATATCAACAGAGCGCGTTGATGTCTCTACTTTGCCAAAAATGCACTCTTGCGCACAGGTATTAAGTTGTAATAACATTGAATATTGACTTCAGCTTACTGAATGTTCGAATAAAGTTATATTATACTTTTTCGTTTTAAATTAACTTAAAATTATGAAAACGCAATATATATCTAATTTATATGAAAATATACTCTTAAAACAAAGTTTTATGAATATGCGACCATTTTTAATTTATCGTCATCCAGAATGTCACTATTTAATAAAAGATTAAAAATGAGTTTTGCTTTTAATTTCATTATGAATATTGGTATCTGTGATTGACACGCTAAACACCTCAAAATAACTCTATTATATTCTCAAACGAGTTGAAATGCGATTTATTTTTAAGTTAACTAACGTTGAGCATTTAAAATATGTAGATTTCTTTTATTGCTACTAGTACAGTTGCGCCTACTGCACAACTTCTTATCTAAAGAATCTAAATAAGAAAAAGAATTAGTTCGATTATTATTATCAGCAGACAAAAAGTTTTCCCTAAAGTCCTATCGCTTGTATTGAATATTAGATGACTTCGTAAGGCCAAAGTTTGATCTTTTTGTGTGCAAAGTTTTGTTATTTATTATAGTTATTGTACTTACTTTTAGTATTCGTGTAGTATTCAGGATTCGTTTACATTATGTATAGGAAACTCCGTTTTTCACTTTAGAGTAGAGACACATTTCTGTCTGTTTTACTAGTCAGTTTCAGAATTTATATGTCTAATATTTATAAAAACTACAAAGAAACCTTAGACTTATACATATAGTATATATATATATATATATATATATATATATATATATATGTAACTAAGCTATTTGTACTCTTAATTCGTCTGAATGTTTAACAGTTTCTAACGCGAAATATATTTTGAAGTTAAAGTTTCTTTATTGACTTTATAAACTGACAAGTGATGAATGAAATGAAAAAAACTCGCGTCAGGAGTTCTGTTATACTGATAAAGAAATTCGTACAAAATTATTCCGTAACTATTCCAAAATAACAAATACACACAACGTATGTTTCACTTTTGAGGGTACTGCCACAGTGCAACTCGTGTTATTTCAACTATCATCGGCGTTTTACATGCTTCGCAGTAGCCATCCAGCAGTCTCAAGAGGATAGTGGGCGTCCAAAATGTCACTTCAATGTTTCAAAGCTAAAAACTAGCTCGGTCCTTAGAGTATTTACTCGCCGTGTTTTTCCTTATAACGGAACAATAAAAAATACACCTACCTATATTTGTTTCTTTGTACCAATGAGGTAACTCAAAGCGTAGCATGCTTCTATTTCTGTGGCTTTGCCAAAAATACGCTAACACAAAAGATCGAAGGTCACTTTGTATTAAAAATTGATTACCAGGCAGGGCTGTTACTTGAAGATTTTATACTTAAATTAATGTCATATTGTTTGTTTTTTGACTGAATTGTTCATTAATGTTTTAAGATTTTGTGTTACATACATTACGATGCGATTATTAGAGAATCTATCTTTTTTTATATGTTTTCGTGATAGGTTCACTCTATAAGTCTAATTGCTAAATATTGTTTCTTATATAATAAAAAAGATATATAGTAATATTAAAAATAAGCATTTCAAAGCCACCCATAGTCATAAAAAGTCGAAGCTAATAAAAACTTCGGAATATTGTCACATAGACATAAAAGGCCTACCAATTAATACTTCTTTGAAAAGCCCGCTCGCTTTAATTAGGAGCATTGAGGACACAAAACGGAAAAATATCGATGTTCGGTAACCGCGAATAGGGAGGTTTTTTACAGTCTGCACTGTTCATTCAAGAACCGTATCTTTTTGTATTTGGATCAAAAGAGTTTATAATTATTTCGTATAAAAGCTAACGATTACGTCGTTCTGGTGGTAGAAATGATTAATTGTGCAAACTTCGAGTACTTTAAACGAAGGCCAAGGTATGAAGATCAATATATGAACCTGGATAATCAAAGCTATAAATAAACGTGAAACCTTTTGTTTGTTTAAACTACACATACATTCGCGTAAACTACAGACAGTATTTAACTTTGTTTAATTCAACTTGAAACAAATATTATTGTTAGTTAGAAAGGTTTGTTTGGTTGAACAGTGCTTGTAAAAATATTCACAGTTGCGGTCGAAATCTATTAACCGTAAAACTAGGCCGAGATTTTAACTCAATTCGCCGAAGCAAAGCTTGCCCAATGACACACCCGAAGTTTCGGTCAGATTACGAATACGAGTATAAAATATTATTTTCATTTCTACTCGTATTTGCTTGCTTACTTTCGCGGTCATTTCACAGGACGAAATGGGTTTTTAGTAGTTTTATTTGGTCGGAGTCTTTCGGCGCTTTACTGTCACGAGTGCATTATCTAATGTTTAGCACTTCTCTGTCGAGCTTTGTCGAGGATAGCTCAACATTTCGTTAAAACTTATTCCCGACATTACATAATCTATAATATTTAAATATATATGTATAGGAATTTGTAAACAGCCATTTTTATGCCTGCTCGAGCCCTTGTCGTGGCATTTGATCTCGTTTAAATGGTTCTGAAAATGCAATAGAGTTTATTTCTGAGTTTTGTGCATTTTAGAGGCACCACATTTACATTTTTGCGGTTTCACTGTTTACCTTATGGTTTTATTTGAGCTACCAAACGAGAACGTAGGAACTTTACTTTGGTATTTGTTATTTTTAATACATTATTAAAATACAAACATCAGTCAACTTCACGTTTCTGTATATATTTTAAAAATTAACAGTTGAACATTTTATTTTATAAATTCAATTAAGTACTAACGTTTCTAAAAGTTTAGTTTTTATGACTTTTTGAATAAAATTACGAGACTTTTTTCATCATAATACGTTTATTAAATCTTTTATCAATATCATAGAATCTCATTTTATACACAATATTTACTATAACACAATTTAATCTCAAACCTATACTTATATTTATGTATACATATTTACAATAGGTAGTAGACGTCATTTACAATTTACAGGATATAAAGAAATTATTTTTTTAACCATTTAATTACAGTTAGGTAACACACAAACTTTCAGAGGTTTCGTCACTAAGTACTAAACAAAGCTGTCTAGAGGAACTCAAGTGTTGTATGAATTGTGACAACTCTGTGCTATTACCTATTAATATCATAAATATCATTACGTATTCATAATTCATCGCGACTCATTAGTATGACTAGAATAATACAATTTTCAAATTGAACTAACAGTGCTAATTAAACATGACGTCATTTACATGAAATATTGTTACGGACTAGCATTACACTTTCATTTATATATTATTCAAACAAAAGGCTGATATTTTATCAAAGAATTATATCCAAAGCCTAGTTGGGTTGACAGCGGATCTTGTTTATGTAGTGTTATGAAGATAAACCACCAAAAAGAAGTGAAATATCCAAGTATGGCAGGAGAGAATAGAAGATCATGAGGCGAGAATAGAAGAGGGTAGAATGTAAACACCGCATAGTTCTGCTCTCGACCTATATTTGTCCACAAAGACAGATATCCAGATTAAACTCAAAACGCCGATTTACTTTACGCCTTTTTATCGGTAGACGAGTCTTTGAGACTCCAAAATAATTTCGTATTATTTTTTTATGTCTATTTCCAGAATCTAATGAATAAATATTATCTAAGAAATAAATATCAATATAGTATAACCGTTAATGTATGAACACAAAACAAAAACGTAAAAACAGTACAAAACGTATAACTGAGCAAAATATTATCTAAATGAAGTCTTACTTTTTAATTTATAACGATGTACGATAATAAGTTTTGGTATCGCCTAGCTTCGCCAATAAAACACTACATTATTTGTAACCTAGAAGCGTATTCGCTTAAAGCTCAATTCAGACAAAGTGAGATCTCACGTTCCTGTTCACTGAGAGCGCTCCGAGTCCCGGGTCAGAAGACGGTCGGATGCGCTCCCAGGGTGCTGGCTATCTCTTCTTGCAGTACTCGCAGAGAAGCACTTTCTTGAAGGCTTGTCGGAACACCTTGTTAAAAATCGTGTAAAATATAGGATTCACCATGGATGAAGCGTAACCTAACCACAAAACAAAATCAAACACCCAAAGAGGTATTCTCTTCTCACACTCGGGGCATACAGCCGGCACCATGTTGAGAATGAAAAACGGCGCCCACAGCACGACAAACGTGAAAAACACGACACCGAGCACTTTCGTCGCTTTTTGTTCCAAGCGCAATATTCTTCCGTGGCGTGATGAGTTTCGAGAAATGACGCTCGAGTTTCTCGAGTGGTGGGTTCTTGGCGCTTGTCTTTGCGGAGTCGGTGGACCCTGGGGACGCGAATTTATTGATCTCTGACTGCGGATCGCTCTCACCGGGGTAGACAGAGTAGTCCTTGTCCCGAAGCTAGAACCGCGTCGAAACCGTCTAGCTTCCTCCCAAGTCACCATAGAGGATGCGCCTCGGCTTGGGCGTCTGAAGAAATGAGGAGTCTCTTCTGGTTTTAAATTTCCGTTTCTGGGATAGCCATTGCATCCGCTTATGTCTCCTCCGGGTACGATTATGACTTCCGTCGTCCTTCTTGGGGGGGTCGATTCTGAGCCAAAATAGGGGCATGTGCACGGAGGAGGAAGGAGTAAACCGTCTTCGGAACTTCTGGATTTTGCGGTTAACGTCACCGGTGCTAATAGCCCGTCGTTGCTCTCGTCATCAGAGGCACTTCTAGCGCGTTGGAGAGGATTTGGATCACAAGTAGACGACGGTCGTCTCTTGTCTTGTAGCATAGATGATGGTGAACTCGAAGATACACTTAAGGAGCCCGGAGTGAGCATACCTCCCTTTTCTGATATATTTGTTCTGTAAACAATTTATTTTACTATAAATAATAGGAGTATATGTGTAATGAAATATGACGAATCTAGTTATGGAGTTCATCGAATGAACAAGTAGTTTGTATTATTTTAAGCGCGTCAGCCGACACGGTTGACTGATATTGTAAAATATTGTGCAATCAAACCGCAGACCGTACATTTAAATTGTCAAATATTATGATCAATCGGTACATAACATTGTTGATAAATCAGAAGCGAACATTCGACGTCCTTCGAACCTTACATCAACATAATGATTTAGGACCAGATTTAATGATTTCCTTTAACGAAACAGACTTCATCTGGATTACGTTTAAATAGATTTATAACTTCCCAGTTTCATCGAATGTGGAATAATTTTACGACCCATGCAGTTTTGTTAATGCTTGGAATTATTAAATTAATGAATGAAACTTCATTTTTGTGTGAGCAACATAAGTAGCAATAACAATGTAGCGTGGAATATAATTCAAATTCAACGGGGAAACAAATTAACATGTGAAACACGTACAATAAGTATGTATGTCTCGGTTGGCGAGGGCAGTTATAGGACAGATATTTAATTAAAACTTAGTAAAACATATTTAACTAATATAGTACGCTTTTTGAAACAAATCGTACATTTTGGGTGTTTTGCAACATCGGGACGTAGATAAAATGCTTAAATAATATATTTCACGTTTTAAATCGTTAAAGGCATTTAACTAACGATCGTTTAAATATCGAATCGTACTATTTTCCTATAACAGCCCTGGATGAAGCGAACAAATAAGAGCTGGATATACCCTTTGGATGTCTTAGCTGCAGCAGAAGCTTCCAAGCCACGAGAGAGGCGCAACATCTCTGCCCCAAAATGGTGCAATGCGCTCATTGCTGATGGAGCGGGCTCACTGTGCAAGACACATGGTATACAGACACATATAACACATAGCATATAGCAATGCAAGACAAAGTATAATATTTCAAATGGGTGACAAACGTGAAATTATGTGGTGTTGTCTTTTAAATTAGATATGACAGGGAACCAATGAAGGTAAACTGTTACATAAACAACTACTAGGTACCATTAGATATTATAAAGAAAAGTAAAAAATAAATTCGGATCGGTTCGTTGGAATGAATGTATAGCTAATAGACGACGGGTCTTGGGCGCGATCCTCACCGGGTCTAACATGTTTTTAATCATTGTATACTTTTAATGCAACATTTTGGACTTCGCTTTTGTTTCACGAACCACCGTCGACAGATGGAAAACTATCAAATTTAATCGTGTTTCGATTTCAGTCTGTAATAATGGAATTCAGAATATCCAAAACAAAAATAGATCGACATCGCATCTTGTTCGGATTAATCGTGGTCGAGGTATTTCGCCTTTCATCAAGTTAACCCCGAGCCCGTCTGTCCTCATCTATTAGAAAAATAAATAATATTGACTGATTTATTTCATAGTTTTACTTTTGTTGTTATTAAAAGTAATAATTGTAATGATTGTAAGAATCTCTCATTTGTTGTATTAAAAGAAATTGTATTTAATTTTAAAATTCTAAATTAGTTAAGAGTTCAGTGGATCGACTATTAGGTAACAATGAAGCGGCTAAGCGAAAAAGTTAAAGGTCAAGAACAGTGAAAAGCATTTACTGAAAACAGAATTGGTGTAACAGATAGCGACAAACATAATAGAACCTTAAATAAGCATAATTAACATGCAACTATGGTAATGAAAACACACCGGAACAGACTCACAGCGAGAGTATAACGAACCAAATCATGTGCATAAATTTTAAACATTTGGTTTTCGAGATATCTTCCGAGTACTGTGTCTGTAGTTACGCGAGTAGGCGACATTTAAATAAAACACTTCTAACGATCTAAAACGACAAATTTATTACTCGTTGAAATTACTTGAAAGCGCTTTATTTAAAATATTATTAATAAGTGACACAGTGCAAGACTGTATGATTGAATTAGGAATGCTCAAAGGCAATTTGTAATCCGATCACAGCAAAGTTATAAGGGACGTAGAGGGGAAACTATTTCAAGGTCTGCTTTGACGAACCTAAGATACAGTAAAGGGAGAAAACTGTTACTTGAGTATTTAAAACTTTCACGTAACAATGTGAAAGATAACAAAATGTTTTTGAAAGGAATTGAACCCAGTTTGATATTTGTTAAGGTCTAAATTACAATGCGCTCTAGGCGAAACCGTAAAGTGGTTGAGATTGTCATTGTCAGTCACTGGTCATAGGTTTTATTTCTGTATTTAATTTGATTTGTAAATAAAATATTTTAAGTTTTATTCGTTTTAATATATCGATTTATATCAGCAAATACTATTTTTAATCAAAATACTGAAAACTATTACCCAAAACATCTAAACCTCTTTTATGAATCTCATTCATTGTTTCGCTAACTTAGGTAGTTCGTCGAGTCAACCAATACTATTTTAATTTAAAACACATTACAAGAAACGCACAATTATTACCACATTATTAACAAGAGCTGTTATTTATTAAATTACTATTAATAATATGGAATTATTTAGACGAGTTTGTAATGCAGGAACTCGCTGTTTCAAGTAACCAATTAGATTTGGTTGCATAGCTCGCATACTTAGTAATAATTAAATTGTGAATGCACACTGAAACGCGTGTATGCAATATAAAAATGCTTAATTACTGATTTAACAAGCGCACATGTTACTTTTATTAACGACAGTTTTAAAATTAAAAGCCACATATTAATATAGCTTGAAATGTATCTTATATTGCAAAAGTTTTATGATAAAAGTGAGACACGATATCATCACCGTAATATATCAATTTATTAATTATTTGCATCTTTCGGACAGTGTAACTAGAATCGCAAGAAAACGATTTCCACATACTTTTTTGCTAAGAAACATATCGAATTCAATTTTTCAAAACTTTTACTACTAAAACTTTCGTTGCGATTCTTAAATTAACATTAAAGAATAAACCGTAGCCACAAGAACTGGCTAACGATAGCCACTAGTGATGGACGAATTGCGAAGTGTATATTTATACATATATATGTGTATATGTATAATAAAGTTTAAGGAGTGATTTAATTTATTATAAGTTTTGATTAAAAGCACATACTCTAGCACAGAATATAAGCGATAGTACATTGGTCTATATAATTTCAAAGCGACACCAAACGTACCTGGAGTCTTGCAGCCAGAGGTCTCTAGTATCGATCGGTGGTAGTTCTGTCTCCGTGGACGCAGCTGAGTGTTGCGGAGTGCCTCCTCTCGGGCTGAGAAACCGTTTCCACGTACAACGTCGTTCTATAGACGCGAATTAAATAAATATATGAGTACATATTTCGTATTGTTTAACAATTAAGTCTATAACTCGACAACATTAAAAAAATAAGAAAACAAATTTTAAAACTGTCTCGTTGGTTTAGTGGTTAGTTTACTCGACTCCAGTTGAAGAGGTTCGCACCTCGGCTGCTATAGTACTTGTTGTCATTGTAATTGTGTGCGCCAACTCACACTGGAGCAGAGCGGTGGGCTTAATGTTTATTTTCCCCTCACCCCAGTTATGGGCGGAACTTATAAAATTGTTATCTCAGCAATATAATATCCCATTAATAATATCCTACTTTTTGCGCTTATCCACGACCTTCCCTTTCGCATAAAGTATTTAAATGCGACCTCTCAAAACCTCTTTACGATTTAAAATAAGAACGCCCAAATCTCCATTTGTAAAAACGTTTTGATCATCGGCAGTTCGCTTGCGAGACTATTACCGAAAACGAGATTCATCTAAATTATAAAAATAAAAAAAATCTTTATGATTTCGTTGCCTGGTTCGGCGGTGATCCTTACTGATTCCAATTTTTGAAATTTACATAATACATGCGTGTTGTAAATATCAAATTTCATCCCAGTCAAGAACCGCCTTAGACAGATGAAAAAGCTGTGAAGTTTTATCGCGTTTCGGCTTAAGTCTGTGAATTCCTGAATGTCTAAAGCCATCATTGTTCAAAATCTCATGTTATGTTACTGAGGTATTTCAGGTTCCATTAAGCGAGTCCCATGATTGCCTGTTCTCTGACGTAATAATTGTAATGGTTATGATATTACTTTGAAAACTGAATGTATTAACTGAAATAGTATATTGGTATGATCAAATATGTAAAACCTAGAGGAACAGGATGCTGTGCCGTTATTCTGTATTCTACACTGTTGGGTGAGAATTAGAGTCCAGAAATTTTCAAATGTATTAAAACTTTTACACAAGCTTCACAAGCTTCTAGATTTATTCAATATCTCGAGAAGTATAACACGAAATACTACAACGAAGCAATAAGCCTTTTGAATAACACTATCGACAGTTCTAGTGATTACTTTCAACAACACCGACCCGGAGCTAACATTGTGATGCTATCTCTCCATTCAAACTATTTTAGAGTTTAATACAAAATATTTCTATTCTTCAGTTACAGCGCTGGTATTTCAGTACAATTTTATAATAAATGGGTAAATATCAAAGTCGCGTTTCGCTTGTCCAAATAACCAAAGCCAAGTATTTCTACTTCGTTCGAACTCAGATCACCATTTTATATTAAAATACATTGCCAGTCGAGATTTCAAATTTATCGATAAATAAATTTTAAAAAGTCATAAAATTTAGATTGTCTCAAAAGGCGTATTATTGTCTGAACGATTTCTTTAATGGCAAGACCGTCTGGCTGTAATATGAATTGCTCCTTAGGTTAATAAATTCACAACAATGTATTAGTAGTTTATGAGACATTAAAAAAAGCCGGTTTCTTGGGTGTTCTTCTCAGTTATTTTGCTCTTTTGAACACTCTGTAGAATCACGACGAACAGGCAGACAAACAATAAATTTTTCACGAATCTAAATATTTTTTCAAATTTTAAATAGAATAAAATATATTTTATTTTTATTTTCATGCCAACAATGTCTGTCTGTCCTCCTCTGTTATAAAACACACCATACTGACTATAGCAAGTAGAAAGGTTGCGTTTTTATTCACATCTAAGTCGCAAAGTAGATAAATTTACGAATGGAGATGGTTAACAAATTAATCTAAAAACATTCTAATTCGGTTTAGATAATTATTTTTACTTTGTGGTGCGTCATTTATTTTAAAATAAGTCAATTACAATTAATGCACAAAATAGAACTATGAATGTTTGAAAAATATTATCCACAACATCTTATTAAGTATTATTTGTAGTTTACGCGAGAAGCATTAATTACAAAACACGGTAGTGGATTAACACGTGACATATAAGCAAAATTATTTTTAACTACGACTTAACTCTAAAAAAATTTTTGTAACAACCATTATATATGGTTTAAGATGTTTATATCTCTGTAAGATTCTTTATTTTATTTTTGTTTTAAACCGTTAAGTATAATAGTTTATGTTATTAAAATATCGGGTAAGACTGCAGGAATAGCTATTTCACTTGACCCAGGTACTAAATAAATTCAAAAAAGAATATTTTGTGCTTTTTGATTAATTGCTCCTCCTGCAGTTTTATAAGGTTCCATAATAATAATACCGATCGGAACCCCACCGAGCCAGCCGGCTGCCCATCCTTGGCCGAGCCCCTTACGCTGCCTGGCCAGCAGTTGCACCGTCAGGGCGTACGTTAGGAGCATCACCCCCAGGGGGATGTAGAAGGAGATGACGGATCCAATAGCTTTGTATAGAGGGTCAGGGATTTGACAGGAACCACCGATCAGCACCGATTCTTCATTCTGAAACAAGGGTAAACAAGGTGCTTTAATAATGCGAATAAGATTATACTTGCTTATAATATATGGAACAAAAGGTTAAGGCTACTCAATTGGTGCAAAGACTACCTACAAAATCGAACATACAAGGTAAGAGTATACAATGAAGATAGCAACCCAGTGTCAAAAGGCACAGCACTAGGATCTGTAATCGGACCTTTGCACTTTCTCGCGTATAACACCTTACCTAATACCGCAAATATCGTAAGAAATATCAATTTGCCGACGATACTTGCATTATATCTGCTGGACACAGCGTAGAGGACGCGGAGCAAAAACTACAAATAGATTTTGACTCCCTATCAAAATGGTCTCATGAGTAGGATTAACTCTTAACAAAGATAAAACAAAGCTAATGCATACCAGAACGAGTCATAACAAAGCATTATCTTACACCGAAAATAGTAGCTCACAGCCACTCGTGTCTACACAGAAACCCTACTGGCACAAACTGTATTCTTAGTTCAAACTAGTGCATATCTAGGATTAACAATAGACGAAAGACTGAACTGGAAAGCCCACATTGATAGTGTTTGTGACAAACTAAGAGCAATTTTAGCTAAATGTACAATTATTAAACACAAAACACCATATAAAACGCTCTTACTTTTATATAAAGTGCTGGCAGAATCTATAATATTATATGGTCTTGCTAAGTAACTAGCTATGGAAGAACATGCAAAGCCCGCAGAGCCTTTGTGATAAAGCAGAGGCTCGATGCGGCCATGATATGCGCGTGGGTTGCGCGTGCTAATGGGTATAATTTGGTTTGTACGAACGGGCGCTCAGAAATTCGGTTTAAGTGATTTTCCAGCTTATAATTTCACAATTTTGAAAAAGTGTGTACATAGTTCGATTCTACTACCAAGAATATACAGTTTTGCCAAGTATAAAAGTTTATAGTTTTAATTTAAATAGAAGAAATACAGAAAACATATATAATGTATGTAACTTGAATAGGCATTTAGTGAAAAACTTCAATTTTATTTATTTGTATAGATTGAGAATGTGTACAAATGAACTATTAGTGCTGTATATTTTTAAGACACTCAACGAAAAAGGGTCTCATTTCTAAAAATATTACCAAGTCGACTGTCCAATTCGCTTCAATGATTTGGATTATTTTCTTTCTATTACGGGAAAAGAGGAAAAGTGCCGTAAAACCCGAACACATCATCTTAAAGGAGGAATATGAGATGTGTGCATCAAATATGTATTACCTTATTTACGTTTCTAATGCAAACGTTTATGGTATTACCACCGAGGAGGACAGACAAGCTTGGGGTGCACTTTAAGAAAGGTGAAATAAATGTGCTCTCGACCTATTTTAATTTATGACATTTGGAAATCAACATCGATTGAAGACGCAGATGTACCATTTTATTGCTTTTCTATCTGTGGATCGTAGTTCATGATCCGTACGGGACGTATTCCAACTCTTTGCGAATGAAAAATGATAAACAGATTTTAGGATTATGTCAGACCAGGTGTCAATCGAAACCACGATCCCTTGATTATTAGCCACACAAACTTCAACAATTTAAATAAGACAGTTTGAAATTACCTCATTTTCAATTTTGTTTAATTAAGGCCCGATGCTTTGCAGCAGCCATTGTCATTGAAGGAGAACCTAATGTTAAATTTAAACCTATTAATATATTTCGCGTCATAAACCGTTTAGTGTTTTATTTTAAAGTTTACTCGCGTGAACTACAGACAATACTTAGTTTTGAAGCGTTAATGTCACATTAAAATTGCTTTGGCATATTCTACATATTATTTCTCGTGCCTCAATTACCGTTGGTGGCGTATGTGTTGAGGGTTTCTTGGCGTTAATTGTAATTAGAGTGTAGTGACGTTTATTATTTAGAGCAATTAGAAGACGGAAGTGGCAATGTGCTTAGCTGGAAACGGGATAAATCTAAGAGCAGTTACTTAGGGCGCCAAGTGATAATACAATTGTTACACATGTGTAATTCATTATAATTTAGGTTACGTTTAGCCAAAATATATATGTTTTTTATTATTGTAAGCACAGAAAATGATTTGTAAATTTTAGAAATATCGTATGATAATTTTTTCCAAAACATTTCTAATATCAAATCGGAATCTCGAAATTGGAAGTGGTGGAAGGTGGTCGGTCCTATTTATTACCACTAACTTAATGACTAATGATAGTGGTTGAGAAAGCCAATGGCGTTGTAAACCCTCATCTATATGAGAGGAGATTTGCGCCCAGCTGTGGTCGTTAAAAGGTTGAAACGACATAGAACAACTCGAAAGCGCCCTGGGAACTCTTACTTATTATCAATACTATATAGTTACTTGACTAACGAAAAACAACTACAATATTATTATCATGTTATTGCATATGATAGCATTTTATAAATAAAACGTTTCAAATGAATAGAAAATTGACGTCACGGGCAGAAATTGAACTGGGATCCACAACGCACTGTGTTGCTGCACTCACTAATTGAGCTGCCGTGGCCTGAGATGGCGACTGTCTTCAATCAATGGATACATGCAACTCACGCGCAATGCAATTACAACCATAATACTTGCGTAATGTTAATTATTTACCTTTGAATACATGAGACTTAGTGGGAGGCTCATTGCCGTAGACAATATCCAAACGAACATGATCTTGATGGTCACCCGTTTCCTTGTCTTGTTTCTACCGAACCGCATCGGATACCGTAAGGAGAGATATCTGTGGATGAGTAATATTATTAATCTGTTGCGCTCAAGCGAATGACATTAGACACCATATTGCCATCATTTGTATAGCTTGCTTTTCTAAGTAAAATTCTTTATTAAACAAAATTAAGGGCGTCGTAATTGAGAAATACATTTTGACGATTCACGACGAGTGGTTGATATCCTCAAATATTGAGGGTTCCTTGATTAAAGCAAACACTGATTCAGGTATTTTTGAATGCACGCTAGTTAAGTAATGGTATTTTAACGGCTTAAAATTTAACATATATTAGTAAACCCACTTCTATCTTAACGTGGCGATTTAAATGCTGCGTAGCAACTGTGGACATGGTTCCGAAACGTCGGATTATACTTAAGTGTAATGTGTATTTATCGTATAAGCTATATTTTTCGATGTGACTCATAATTTACCTGTCAACACTGATCGTGCATAGATGCATTATGGATGCAGTGCACAAAAGCACGTCCAGACAGACCCACACGAGGCAGTACACAGCCGGTAAGGGAAAGTATCCTGAAACAAACATTTTCGTTTAATATTGAGTCGACGAACAACGATGCTCGTTCTTCGATGTTTATATAACGTAATGTTATTTATATAAATAATATGCAGCCCAACTATTTATTTTATTTTAGCCTATAACCTTGCTCGATAAATGTTTTAACCAACACAAAAATATTTTTTTAAATAGACCCGGTAGTTCTTAATATTAGCGCGTTCAAACAAACAAACTCTTCTGCTTTATATATTAGTATAGATATATTAAATGCCTACTTCTTACTAATATGCCGCTTCGTTACAAGTTACAAATTTATAATTTTGGGTATATAATAGTTTACATAAGATTAGTTCAAGTTATCATAATATAAAATAACATAAAACAATGAAGTTTGATTATTTATTGAATAAACACATAGTTTTGTCTTAGGCTTTCTAAGTTAAATGAATCTTCATTTTTATCAATTAATGTCGTTAAGCTGGGCACAGGTTTTGTATTAAAGACGGTTCTAAGAGCTCGGACCCACCACGCTATTCCGGTTGAAGGGTTTTAACACGTTATGGTACCCATGAGGGTTTTATCCAAATAGGTACCAAAGATACATTTCGCCCAACTCGCAATTCAAACCCAGGAACGAGGCACTTCTGACGTAACAAAAAACTTTTCAAAGATTTTCATTCCCATTGAACTATTGCGCTGTAAAAATGTATCATAATTCACCGCTGTATACAGCAAATGGCTGTTTCAGCAACAAACTTACTCGTCTAACCGCGGCGGCTAAATACAGACGTTTATAAATTGCCATCATTACGAAACTAGACATGCAGCTATTTTCGTGTAAACCTACTATTATCCTCGTATACGGTCTTATCGTTAGCATTACGTAATACGAGTGAACCAACGCGTTTTACATTTTTTTTTTTGAGTTTGCAAATTTATCGATATTCAGTAACTATAGCCCTATTTTCAAATATTCCTTTAGTTTCAGAATATCCAAAGCGTAATTATTAGATGTATATTTATTTTATGTGGGCACACAGCTTCGTACGATGGATTTTTGGACAAAGTCTAACATTTATTGATTACAAACATTTGGATCGAATCCACGACCGCTTTAATTACACTAAGGAGCTAGAAATACATTATATTTAAAAAATTGTCTCCCACAAATAACAGCGGAGTTAAGTAAGCGTATGGAGTGATAAAAAGTATCTTCTGATTCAGAGAAAAAATCTTATATTAGCATTGGCTTTAGTTTTCGAGACATTTAAATGGTATAAATTGTAACTAAGTTAACGAATCCATTTCGCGTTTTAACCCGTCAAAGTGTGTTAAACTAATATAATGTTCAATTGTTTACGAGGAATAATTTCAAATAGCACAGCGTATTAACTCCAATCATGGATAAAATTTCACTAAAGAAACTCGAATTTTGAATTAATGAACAACTATTCTTTTTAATAGAGGCACAAATTATAAATGATGTTATATTAATGTTCTCAATCATTTGGCTATTCTTGTTCATATATATCTATACTAATATATAGAGCTGAAGAGTTTGTTTGTCTGTTAGAACGCGCTAGTCTCAGGAACTACTGATTCGAATTGAACTATTATTTTTGTGTTGGTTAGAGCATTTATCGAGGAAGGTTTTATGCTATAAAAATCGCCATGACTAATAGGAGTGACGAAACAGTGGGAAATGCTTGTGAGTTTCCGTTGCGTACGCTACGAAAACGGTTTAGATACCCAAAAAAATATGTATCAAACGAAACGAAACGAAGTCTACACAATACTCACCTGACATTGCTGCATTATCGATTCACTCTATTTTTACTTCTACTTTGGTTATTCAATGTGACCCGAGTTTGACTTACGTCGACTAGGTATTATTCTGGCTAATTTATTTATAAATATTCTACTTCCATTCGAACTTGTAATACGTAGCTTTACTAATAGAAATATATATAGTTTTTTTGCTCGTTAATTCTTTTAGTATTTCATTAGTATTTCAGTTTACGTGAGTAGTCATTTAAATAATAAACGTTTAACGGTTTAAAACGGTAAATATATATATTATTATAGTTAACTTGTTTTTACTTTAATTTAACTACATTTTGGATGCGGCGGCCGTGGACACGGGGGTCTAGGATAGTGTCCCTAATATCAAAACTGCTATGCTACGGTCGTTTGTTTCGTCGTTGGGATTTGAAAAAACTGGCTGGCTGGGAAACAAAAGTAAACTTTCCAAATATATTTCGCATTTTAAGACGTTTATGTGTTTATTTTTATTTGTGTCAATCTATGTGTGTGCTAATGAAGTCAAAATTCTCTCATCAATACTTTAAAGATAACAATGCTTGGCGTTTCGCGAAAAAGTAAGAGGAAGTAATAATTACTAGGCCTAAGGAGATTAAGTGTTGCATTTGTTTAACTAAATTAAAAATTTGGTAATAACAGGTAAAATTAAACGTGCTCGCAACTTCATCTTTACGACCCTATTTCAAATTTATGAATATCGGTTCGGTCGTTGTCAAATTTTCGAACAATTCCGTCTTATTTTATTAGGTACATAGAGAGCGAATGATGCAAAGTCAAACAAAATCATTTCACCCCGACACGACCCTTAATTGAAGGTTGCTAATCTTGAATTAGCAACGTAAAGGTTTGAAACTGACAGCTGTGCCTTCCAAAGGTGGCTTCGCGATGACGTCA
Organism: Leptosia nina; assembly: GCA_963661955.1. Taxonomy (NCBI): domain Eukaryota; kingdom Metazoa; phylum Arthropoda; class Insecta; order Lepidoptera; family Pieridae; genus Leptosia; species Leptosia nina. Next base: position 8,996,612 of record CAVLEF010000010.1, on the reverse strand, counting down.
GCATTTCGGGGACAAAGGCTATCATTGTGAGTTAATTATGTTAAAATACGGTGTACGGCTTAATTCCCGCTTAATTAAGATAAAAAGGCGCTTAGTCCTGTGCGGTAAGAAAGTGGAGAAATTTTGTATTTCACGACCCTTAGTCGCTGTCTCGTACTTTCGTTAGAATGGAATAGTACTAGGGGTATAATATACAATTACTATGATTATTAATGCGATGGATCTATAATACCGAACAAGAAATTGATAGCATGCCCGTCCAATACATACGTACGACGCGAATTGCATGCCAACTAAGGTTCAAGTATTAAACAGAATTAGATATTAAAAATTTGTCAGAAACATCTGCAAGAATGGAAAACGTTTGAGTTTAACAGGCTCGTTGATATAATGGTAGTAACGCATGGCTAGAAATCGACGAGTCGCGGATTCGATCATGACCGGGTACAAAATGTTTATTTATATTTTTTCTGAAACAAGCCTTCGCCTGGAAATCTGGATATTAAATGAGTGGTAGGAATATCGAATTTCTATCTGGGCCAGAAACCACAGATAGAAAAAACATCCGAGAATATCCGAGGTATTTTAATTTCCATCAAGTGAACCAGATGCTTTATACTTTATTATGAAAGAAAAACACATTTTAACAAACAGAGTCCAAGTCTTAGTGTACATAGGAAGAACCACAGCTTAATGTCAGTTTTATGCAAAGATCTTTTTTAAAAGGACATTACAGCTGAACTTTAACATGAACTAATTAAAGAGGATTAGAAGAACTCTCTTCGTTTAAGTATACTTAGACTTTGGAACTAATTAGTAATTGTCTAAGTAAGGAACCCGGAAAACAGGTATGAATAGGACGCAAAAAGATTTTTAATTACACGTCTTTGTTAATTATAAACCATTGTATTCAGTGCTTTCTCTTGTAAAAATATGTTTATTTAGTGTTTCTTCTAAATACAGGTTTGAAAAGTAAAAGCCGTACATTTACTAACACTGAGTAAAAAAGTATTTCAACATCGTGTTTGAAGCAGCATCTACAGCGTTCCATGCTGCTGCTGTAACCAACTAGGCTACCACGTTCTACACGTCATTGTCGCATTCTTCAATTGATACAGACAACTCATAATGTCGACTTTAACACTAATGATATGATGTAAAGTGTTCGTTAGTTTTTTTTAATGATAAATGCAAGACCTTGTGGAAAGAAGAAATTTATATTTTATATTATATTTTTAGAAATCATTAGCAGATTTACTAAAATAAAAACAAAATAACACAACAACTAAATAAATTTAAATTCAACAAAAGCCTATCGACCGGGCAGCACGTCCGTTCCGTACAACGAGCAACGAAAGAAGTGTACGAGCCGCTGCCTGAGGCTTGTTTATATAGCCTTCAGTGTGGCGGGTAGTTGAGTTTTTCTGATGATTTCCAACAATATATATTATTCATTATTGTAGAGGTGGTTATTCTGTTTTAGTTATATGCTTTCGAATCATTTAATACTAGCTGTGCCAGGGGCTTCGTCTGCGTATTAGTGTTATTGGACATGTTTAAGGTTTTCAAAATGTATTTTTTGCAGTTTAAAGATTTCTCTTTAAACTCAAAACTTCATTCTTTTGTAAATATTTTTTGGGTACCTTAAACCGTTTTCGTAGTGCACGCAACGGAAATCTTCAAAGGTGAAAAATTTCCCCTGATTTTTTCACATTTCCCGCTGTTTTTACTCTTTTTTGTCGCACCCTGATGTTTTATAGCCTTCCTCGATAAATAGTCCAACCAACACAAAAATTATTTTCCACAAACAAACAAACAAATTCTTAAGCTTCATTTATTAGTATAGATAAACCTAAAAGGAGTTACTTTTTTACCTTAATTGACAATAATAAAGTGTCGCTAAGCACTCACCTCGAACAAGCGTCAAAATACCGACCGGCATCACCAGAACAGCTACAAGTAGATCGGTGATCGCCAACGACATTAGGAAGTAGTTGGTCACATTCTGCAGTCGCCTCTCCAGATAAATGGCTAAGCACACCAGCACGTTGCCAGCGGCCGTACACACGACCAACACCAGCGCTATCAGCGCCCACCAATTGTTCACGTCCTCGTCACCACCATAGTCAGTTCCGTTGACCTTGAAGCTGTAATTACTCGCAATAATACCCCACGTTACATTGAAGTCGTGTAATTCGCCAGGGTTAGTGAAGACCGGCTCATTCATTGTTGTGCACAACGTCCCGTTTTCAATTTCATTTTGGATAAGCAATTCATCTTATTTCGTAAATGTGGTATATTGTGTTCGGCGGGTCCGTTCCGTTGATCATCCTCAAAGCGGCATTACCGTTTCATTTATCATCTGAAAGAAAATTGATTATATTTACTTTGGGTAGGGAAGGTCTCTCAAATTTGGCCGGGTCACTGCTAGATTCTTGCGGAGAGATTTTATTTCTATTTTCGTTTTAGAATTGATACTGACAAAAGTGATATCTCGATTTAGCACGGTATAATGGGCTCGTTTGTCTTACGCTACCGAAAAGGAATCAGATTGTAAAATGTTAATTTCGTTAGTAATGTTGAGTTACTAATTGTATTAAGTTTATTCCGTTAGTAATGTTAAGTAAATAATTGTAATAAGTCTATTTCATATTTCGTTAGCATTGTAAACTTACATTATCCACCTATCACACGTATTCTGTTACATACCTATATTATATCAACACACGTAACACGCTCTCACTTCATACATACACTAACACACATAATGCAAATACTCACCTAAATAGACACTAATCGTAAGTAGACATAAGTTAGCTTAGATGTCTTTATTTATTGTAACCCATCATCTGGAAGAGACTAGTCACCCACGACACAGGCTTGCCCTAGTGTGGGGACTAGGGACTTTCGATTCTGTACCATATATAAGGAAACAATAAAGATTTTTGATTTTGATTTGATTTGAGAAGGTCGTGGGCTCCCGTTAAGTAAACCCCGTGCATTATCCTCCTCTACCATAAAAATGCTTAAAAGTACTATAGTAAGTAAATGGTTTTCGTAACAAATAAATCAGGCTTCATTAATTTTTTGCCCCACAACAAAAGCGATACCGACCTACATTTGAATCATATGCCCCATTCTGAGCTATTAAAATGCAATAAAATACCATTTATTTTCTGTACACAAAGCTCAATAAAGCGAAACACGCTAATGACACTTTTACTAACATTAGAAGAAAGTTGTGTGAATTCGGATTTCATATAATATTATTGTAAGTATTTAAATAAAACACTTTTAACGGTCACTTTTTTACGGGGATCCACGTCGTGATCCACGGCAGTAATCGAAATAAATTGTAAATAAGTTATCTAATACATTTCGTATTTTAAGCTGTTAAAAGTGTTTTATTTATGTGTGTACAACTCGTGTAAACTACAAATATTACTTATCTTGTAATAAATGGTTATAAATGGGACGGTTCGCTGAGTTTTAGTTAAGTTGAAAGTACGATAGCTCACGTATTTCACGTTTGGAATAGTTAACCGTTTTTTACCGCTCTTACAAAGAAGAATAGTTAAATAACATTACTATCATCTATAGTAAATAGTTCGTTAGTCAAAACAATGAAGAAATTAAATTAAATTGTTGGCCTCGCAAACTATAGAGATTTGGTATTTACTATTAATTGCATTATTTTTTTATGTTTTAAGTAAATGTTATTTATTAAGTATATTTGACGTCATAAAGATAAGCCCTCCGATTATATTATGCTAATAATAATTGAGGTCACATGATCACAAACATGAGATCGCTACATCACGAAGGGTCTAAGGACAACATACCGAATTAATCTATTTCAACTATGCACATACATTAAGTACTATCTGTAGCTTACGCGTGTAGTATACTTATAGTATATTTAACGGTTCATAACGCGAAATGTTTTAGTTACCTACTTTTAATGTTAACTGACTGCTGGAGGTTTTCTTAGGATGTCCTTGATATTAAAGCAAAGTTGCTACGCTAGCGCCATCTGTCCCGTCGTTTAATTTATATGTCTATACATAGACACTTATACAATGTTAGATATACGTTTGAAAACATTAATATTTTTTCACATGTTATTGCACATGAAGGCACTATATAATTTAAAAATCGAAAATAAATTGAAAAAATTTTCGACTCGGGCAGGGCAACAGCACGGAAAGCTGACGATGCCGGTTCAAGTTCTGCCCGAGTCGAAAATTTTTTCAATTTATTTTCGAATTTTTAAATAATGTTAGATATTTAAAAAATCGAAAACATATTAATTCACACGTCAATTATAATAACCGTATCTTAGACCTGATTATTACTAACCAATATCAGATTTTCTCCGTCTCCAACTGTTCTACTCCTCTGGTTAAAATTGACAATCATCACCCTGCGCTCGTTATATCTCTTAAATCTGTCATAAATAAACCCCCTAAGGTCAGTAACGAGCCTTTTTTAAACTTCAATAAAGCCGACTATGTAAACATTAAAGCTGCCTTGGAAAAGGTTGATTGGAATGAAAAGCTAAAATCCGAACTGTCGGTTGATCATGCGGTTGAAGTTTTTTACGATACTATTTTTCCTATAATCAAAAAATATACACCGTTAAAACGACGTAAAGGCACGCGCTTTCCCCCTTGGTTTAGTAAATCCTTAATTAGAACACTAAAAGAAAAAGCAAAATACCATCGACGTTATAAACTTTACTCTAACCCCAGTGATTTCCTTTCCTTTAAAATATTAAGAGAACGATGTAATAAGTTAATCTCAGAATGTTTCATGTTAATGAAGCAGAATGCCAAATCACATATAAAGTCTGATCCTAAATTTTTCTGGTCATTCGTCAATTCCCTTAAATCTGATTGCAGCGATATACCGGATGATATGATTTTTAATGATCAAAGCGCGCATGGCGGTAAAGAGATTTCAAAACTTTTTTCAGAATACTTTAATTCCTTTTATGATACTTCATTTACAAACGATTCAATGACGTCTTGTTCCTCTTCTACGTCCGGTCCTTCTATGGGATCCATTTTTTTACCCGAGCCTGACATACTTAATTCACTACGTAGCATAGATCCTAACAAGGGTCCTGGACCTGACGGCATTCCACCAACCTTTATGAAAAACTGTTCTTTACAATTAGCGAGTCCCCTTTTCTTGTTATTCAACAAATCACTGAGCGAAGGTGTTTTTCCCACTAAATGGAAGACGGCCTTTATTAGACCTATCCATAAAAAAGGAGACTCAAAAAATGTAGCTAACTATAGGCCAATATCAATATTGTCATCCTTAGGGAAATTGTTGGAATCCTTAGTTCAAAAAAGATTGTTGTTTTTCTTAAAAGCGTTCATTGATTCTCATCAACATGGTTTTCTTCCTGGCAGATCTACCTCTTCCAACCTTGTTGAATACATTAGTGATGTTTCGGATGGCATTGAAGACGGATTTTCAACTCACACTATTTATACCGATTTTTCTAAAGCATTCGATCTTGTACAACATAATCTCCTAATCCAAAAACTAGGTCATGCCGGTATCTGTGGATCCCTATTGAGATGGTGCGAATCATACCTACGGAATCGTTCGCAAATAGTTACGATTCGAGGTTTTAAATCTCAATCTGAAACAGTGCCGTCGGGAGTACCACAAGGCTCACATCTTGGACCCTTATTTTTTGCAATTTATATAAATGATTTGTGTTCTTTGTTATCCTCTAATTTTCAAATGTATGCTGATGATCTCAAGATTTATAGAATAATTCGTACTACTGAAGATGTTCTACAGTTGCAAAATGACTTAGATTCTTTACTCTTGTGGTGTCAAAGCAATAAAATGTCATTGAATTTCACTAAATGTTACCACATGAAAGTGACAAAGAAAAAGGTACCTGATAATACTGTTTATTATATTAATGGAGTAGCGATCGAAGAAGTATCAAGCATGCGCGATTTAGGGGTCGTAATAGACAAAAAAATTGACTTTAGGGAGCACATAGCAACCATTTGTAAAAAGGGATCGAAGTTGTCTGGGTTTGTTCTACGAAAAACGAAATTTTTTAACGATCCAGAAGTATCCATAATTCTATTTAATTGCTTTGTCCGAAGCGTACTAGAATATTGCAGTCCTGTTTGGAGCCCATATTATTCCATTCATATTGACAGAATAGAACGACTACAAAAAAAGTTTCTATATCATCTTTCATATGCTATGAACCTGTGCAAAACCCTTACCTCCTACGAAAAGAGACTTCAGCATTACAAACTACTTTCTCTAAAACATCGACGTGATCTAGCTGACGGTTTATTTCTATCAAAATTATTTAATAACAAAATAGATAACATCAACCTAATTAACCGCTTAAATCTTTCTGTTCCCCGTGCAAGTAGTCGTATTCACAACGTATTCACTTTCGCTCTTCCGCACCGTCGAACCAATTTTGGTCAACACTCCCCTTTGCATCGTATGTGCAAACTATTTAACAATCACTCTTCAGACCTGGATATTTTTTATCACAGTACTTCCGGCCTCCGACAATTACTAAGTCTCCTTTTAGAGCACTAATATAATATTTATTTTTCAGTATCAGTTTTGTTGTTTGGTTACATTTTTATTAGTTTTAATTATTATTTACTTTGTACGATTAAACTTTATCTGCATGTCGTGTCTACATATTTATAAGCTTAATTTTTAAGATTTTTTACTTGTATAAAGCCATTTATATCATGTCTATATATTAAAGCTTAGTTTTGTAGACCTTTTAAATAAAAAAAAAAAAAAAGATATATCTTAAGGGAACGTAAATAACTTAAGAAGATATTTTGAATGAATGCGTACTTAGAATGTTATTAGAGTTACATACTTTTACGATACAGGAATAAATATTAATCGCCTTAAAAAATTGGTAATTTTTAATACAAGTTATTATTAACGAAAATTTTTATTTTCAACATTTTGCTGTTAGCGGCGCTATTTTTTCAATCCTTTTTATCCAATATCTAGATGTTCTAAACAAAGTCAATCGATTATAAATTGAAAAAATAAACTACACAAGTCTCGTAGAAATGTCCATGTAGAAAATCTATACTAATATTATAAAGAGGAAAGATTTGTATTTTTGTATGTAATGGATAAACTCAAAAAGTACTGGACCGATTTTAATAATCCTTTTTTCATTTGAAACCTACATTATCACTGAGTAACATTGGCTATATTTAGTACTCGATTACTATAGACATCTATAGAAATTCTCGCTAAAACCAACGAAACGCGTAAGAAAATTAGCCGTAAAATGTCTGTCTTCGCATACGCTGCAAAAAGTATTAATGATAGGACAAAAAAAAGTTCGGCAATATTATAGAATATATTAATATCTACAAAAAACATCCCGAGAGCATATGTCTAACTATTGTAGTTACGTCGCTATAACTACTTTTTTACATTTAACAAATTGATAGAAATGCCGATCAAAATCAAATCGTGTTATCCATACTATTTATAAATTTTTATCCAAATAAATAATTTAATATTCAAGACTGTTTCAATACCTGATGATTACTTTTTTAATTATTGAAATCGGACATTCCATTCAAAAGATGAAATTAAAATAAAAATACATGCCGTCGGCGCCACGCCGCGAATTGAGTAACTAATTTGACGATAGAGCGGCAGTGGGCGCGAACGACATTGAAAATTTCGATTTTTTTTTACATTTTTACGCTTCACTTAAAAAGTTCTTTTCAAAGCTACTTAGTTTTAGTATTAGGAAACACACTTTACATAATTTGTCAAAGTTCTTTTCAGAAGTATCGCTTTGAACTTGAATATTTTCTTTTGTATTATTATTAGTTTATTCTTAATTTCTCTCATTTAAGAAAAATAAAAAAAGAAGACGGTCGCAGATATCTAAGAATAGTTTCAAAGCGAGACTTGCAAGTTCGTCGTATTGGAGAGTCGTCTTCCTGATGATCGTCTCGAAAGTATTAGAGTCCCAATCGCGAGCCAAAGATTCTATCGTCGAATGTTCACGTTTAAAAAAATATTTTGTTTAGAAACACTCTTCTAATAAAATGAAATGACACAAAAAGACTTAGTTTTTCGTGTAGCTAATTGGAAGGGTGGTAATGGTGGCATTGACAAAAGTCCTGGTTCTTTATAGACGCTGTCAATAAGTGAGGTCGTGAACATTCGTTTCGCGCCGCAGACAGATAACGGTACGGTACGGAAATTAACGAAATAAATTATTTTCGTGTTCAGCATGCGAACGGCGGAAACGCACGAGGACGTCCCGAGCAAACGAATAGGCCGATGAGAAGTGTGTGCTTTTTCTAAGATTTACAACTGTAAATCACAAAGCAAAGATTTTCTAAACAAATGTACTATTTATGGTAATTATAAATCGCTGAAGAATTTGTTTAAACGGGCTAATTATTGGATCCAATTGAAAAAATATATTCTGATGGTTTGACCCTTTTTTCGAGAAAGTCATTAAGTTTTGGCTATATAACATCATGCTGCGACCAACAGGAGGGAATAAACAGTGAAAAATCTGGAGAAAACGGGGAAATTTTTATTCAACTTTGAAGATTTCCGTTGCATGTGCTACGAAAACGGTTTAAGAAACCAAAAGAAATATGTGAAAAAAAAAATAACTTGCAAGAACCTTTTCCATATTAAAATTTGGTAAAAAAAAATTGCATATTAACATTTATTATATACCAAATATTAATTTACATTTCTTTTTGGCGAAAGCCCGCTAATCCGCTCTGAAGTCTTGTGTTGAATTAAATTTAATCTGAACATAGGCAATTAAATAACGTGTGTGCTGGGACGCGACGAAACGAAAGAGAGCCTCCGACCATAGTGGAAGAATATTGGATATACGAGTTCATTGTGTTGGTGTTATTGAGGGGAAATGTTAGCTTTGGACTAGCAAAAATGGCTATACTAGCTGTGTCTTCGACTTAGTCCGCGTAGAGTAGTAATTTTGGGCATCATATTATTTAGTTTTGAAAATCACCTCTAGTCAAAGAAAAATCGTAATGGATACATTTTTACTATCCCGGACATTTTTAAAATTAATTTAAAAAATAATAATTCTTTAAAAAACTATTTTTTCAGCGTACGCAACGGATGTCCTAAAAAATGAATAACCTTCTCCGGTTATTTCACATTTCCCTCTGTATCTTCGTTACTATTAGTTATATTCTGATGTTTTATAGTAAAGACTTGGTTTGTATTTTCGCGAGAGTTTACATTTTTGAAACAGCCATAGCGATTGTGTCTGTGTTACAATTCATTCAGCTTCAAACTCAAGCCCTACTTAAAAACTCGATGAAAAACTTCGTAAAGTATAATACGGCTTGCACGGTTATAAGTGCCTTTGTTTACACTCGCTTAGACACGCGTTCAACTTTCTTTTCAATTTTGATACTCAGTTTGTTGTTGGCATTTGTTTGACCCATTTCAATACAATGAAATAAACCGACAATCTTTTACAAGTGCTTACAGTGCGAAGGAAATCTACATATACCTATATTATTGATATTTTTACACCACATGCATGCAGGATTTATACCGGTATCCACAGACTGCCGTGCTGCCGCTGTACTTAAATCACCCTGACACAGTAGCGTAGGGGTTCGGTTAAAAAAAACAACATTATTCGCGGGCAATTTGTTTTCTGTGTGTGTTTGTATCCCCTGTTAACTGTATATAAGCGATTTGTAATCAATGGAGTTTATAAATTCTAATAGACTCTTGTAGACATGCCAAATGTACGGCCGTACACCTGGAAAACTCAAATAGTTTTGGATTAATCTTAGTTCGACACGACAGCAATTGTAATTAAAATTTAGTACATATAACAATTATGTTTAAGAAATCATCGAAATTCGCCTAGAACCTGAGATACAAATCGAAGTGATACATCCATAAGTTACTATTTCATGCAGACAAGGTCGCGAGCATAGCTATTCTTGCATAATATAATACTTGGAAGTTGCTTACGTTGTTCAATTCTTTCCCTAGTCAAATTGCGACGTGTCCGAGGGACCTTTTTAAAAAGCGAATATATTTATTAAAACTAGACTTAACTACTGGTGGTCGATGTTAGACCCTACTACTACGTGGTCAATATAAGACTGTACTGTTACATGGTCATTATAAGACTGTCTATAATTCTCACCGTTCCACCATCCCAACTATGATTGTTTATATTTCATATTCTGAGAACTCTAAATGAAGTATGCTTAGCCAGCTCTTAAGTCTGGAGTGTCGATTGCTATATCCTTAGTGTGGGATGATGTAACTCCTCCCTCCTTAAGTTCGAAATCATCTTTTACAGAATTTTGACAATTTTCGTGAAAATGATTTCGACTCATTTTAAATTTTAAAAATAATCTTTTAAACATGAAAAAACATAGGAAAACTTAAAATTATGATTACATATAAAACTATTGTCCATACACTTACACTATTAACCCTTATAATGTTCTCACTATTGATTTCACTATTTTTTAGGGCATATGATAACACTTTTAGATCCGTTAGATCTACACCATTTAACTTTACGGGATTCACACACTTATATTTGGGAATCTTGAGATTTTCAGGCAGGTTTACCAAAGGGGTTTTCGGGAAAACTATCTGATTTCCTTCAGATCGTCGTCTCGTCAGGTGGTGTTCCTCTATGTCGTATCGGCATTGATCGTCGATGGTGAGCAGGTAAGTTCCTAAGATATTATAATGGAGTATTTCATTCTTACATGTTCTGGTAAGTTCAATAGTAGATTTTGTATATAACATCCATCGGTTTATCTGTAAAGGTTCTATTTTAATCCTTTCTAATTCAATGGGAATCTGCTCGCAGGACACGTTGTGAGAGTATTTCATCAGGTCCAGCATACAAGTATCTTTAACAGGAACTATGGTCTGCAACTCATCGCATAAGTAAGTATTATCATTTATATTCTGACATGGAGTCGTTAATGATTTGGCTTTCAACCCCTTCACAATAAGGTAAGGATATTTAGGTAATATGATTAAGGTAAGGTTTGTTTCGTATTGGGTTACAGGTAACGGTACAATTTTATAGTAATAATAAGTATCTTTCTTAACTAATGGAATCTCTAAAACCAAATTAATATCGTGGTTCCTAAAATATGATTTTAATATAATTGTTTGCTCAATTTTAACAATATTCTCAGGAGTTACTTCAAAAGTGAGTTTATCAGTTTTTTCTATAAGTTTTAATATATTGAATAATTCTTTAGACTTAATTACAGATTTATGTAAAACACCTATTTTACTAAATGCTAATACATTTTCTATTTCATTGATCTTAGTATAAATTATAAGAAAGTTATGTAAAAATTGATTATACAATTGTATTATCTCATTTTCGTATGAGTTGATAGACATATCATTATTTATTTTATTAATAGCAGAATCTAATTTATCAATATTTTGAGAGACGTTCACAGTTACATTAGTAATTGATTTTACCATTTCAGATAACAAGGTGGTTTTCTTTTCTATGGAGTGTTGGCGAGATTTTACTTCTCTTATCAAATTTTCGTATTTAATGGCATCATCGTAATCTAAATTTCCAGTAATTATTTTAATTAAAGATCCAAGAGGGTTAAGAATTCCTCTCTTTTGTCTTATTACAGGGGACAACTCTAAATATTTTTCCAAGGTAATATTTAATATATGGTCTACTTGCAATTTTACATCACTTCTATGGATTAAAGTTAAATTACTAACGGTATCATGTATTTTGATTAAATTATTAAATTGATTATATCTACGCATATTTATTTCTAATTCATCACTAACGGATTTAATATTAAGAATCTTGATGACTGTCCATTTATCGTATGAGATTAATGCGGTACCTTCTTTAATTGGTAGAATACCGGGATTCTTGTCAATCTTTTGAAGTTGAAGGGCCTGGATCACAGTCAGCTGGATCAGAACGAACCTGTGGGGGACGTCGTATATCTTTAACTGGGACTTTAGTGTTTCTATGGCCTGTTTCTATTTCAACTACATTTCGAGAGATACTACTTTTAACTTTGCCTTTTTTATATCTGGGTTTATCTTTACTTCTGCGTGTGTTTACACCTTTAAAGAATACCGTTTCGTCTTTTGTCAGGTCTATTTCTGTTTCTCCGGGACTCTTTTGATGTAAAGCTTGTTTTTTGGTGTTCATTTTATCTGATAAGTATTTATAAAGATATTTAGTTCTTTTGTTGTGATCTCTGACGATCATTTGGGTATACTCTTTATCAAACTCTAAGTTAAACTGGGGGTTACTCTCAGTATGTCCGAAAACTACTTCGAATGGCGTGAGGTTTGTTACTGAATGAATAGTTTGATTGTAAGCCATTATGGCATAAGTCATAACACTTGCAGCATCGGTAAATTTATGCTCATATTTTGCTAATCTGTATATTTCTAAGATTGTACTGTGGAATCTTTCAATTAATCCCATAGAATTCGGGTTGTTAGGCGTTCCTATATGTAACTCTATTTTATATAATGTCATAAGTTCCTTTAATAGTTTATTATTAAATTCTGAACCGGGATCTGCACTGATCTTATTAGGGACTCCGTAAAAAGAAAAGTATTTTATTAATGCTCGTACAACTTCAGGAGTTGATCTGTCGGGAATTTCGAATGCTTGTCCTAATTTACTAAACGCGTCTATAATTGTTAAGAAATACTTGTTTTCGATTGAGAATAAATCTATGAATAGTTCTTGAAATGGTTTGGATTGTGTCTGTGTTAATTGTATTTTTGGTTTAAACGGTTTTCGGTCGTACTTCATTTTTTTACATATTTCTCAAGAGTTTATTATACTTGTAACAGTTTCATCCATTTTGGGCCAATAGTAAGTTCGTTTTAAATGTGAGATTGTTTCTTTTATTCCTCTATGACATGTTTTTCCTATGTGGTATTTTTCAATTATTTCCGTTTGCTCCTTTTCGTTTGTGATATTAATTACTCTATTTGTGCATTCTATTATTTGTACGGTTCCTTTTCTAAATAAATTGATGAAAGTTTTGGCAAATGATTCTCTATGAGCTTTGTCTTTGTAAAAGATAAAATGTTTAATTTTTGGTCTAATATACTGTTTTAGAAAGCTTTTAATTAAGTCGAGATTATTAAGTGGTATGTACACTTCTAAGATTTTTTGTTTTGGGTGAGATTTTATTTTAACTTTTAATTCGTTTTTGTACCATGTGTTAATTAATATCTGATTAGGTTTAGTATCTATGGCTTCATGAAGAATAGGAATACCGTTTGTATCCATATCATCTGCAGAATGGATTGTATCAGTTTTAGAATTAATAGAAAGGGTAGAATTGCTATCATCAGGGGAATATATTGTATCAGTACTGGAATTTATTGAAAGGGTAGAATTACTATTATTGGGGTTGTTATTGTTACTTTGATTTAATTTTGTTATTTCCTCAGTTAATTCTTGTACATAGTCGTCAATTCCTACGTTCACAGCAGTGGAGTCATTGTCACCTAATGCGTTGATTTTTAGTCGGGATAATGCGTCAGCGTTTGTATTCTGTTTTCCATTTTTATGAATTATTTTAAAGTCGTATTCTGCTAGACGAAGTTTGTACCTGGTTAATTTACTATTTGGTTCTTTAAGAGAATCTAACCATGCTAGGGGTCTATGATCTGTATAAATTGTGAATTTAGTACCATATAAATATGGACGAAAATGTTTGACTGCCCATACAATGGCTAATAATTCTTTTTCTATTGTACTATATCTTTTCTCTGTATCATTAAGTGTTCTACTAGCATATGCTATTGGTTTGTCATTTCCAATTGGACCTTGGGAAAGTACAGCGCCTAGGGCAAAATCTGATGCGTCTGTAGTAAGAATAAATGGTTTAGAAAAGTCTGGGTATTGTAGTAAAGGTGCATTTACTAATAGTTCTTTGCATTTTTCGAAAGCGTTCTTATACTCGTCGTTAATAATAATTTTGCAATTTTTTTTTAAACATGTTGTCATCGGTTGAGTAATTTTTGAAAAATCTTTTATAAATTTTCTATAGTAACCTATTAAACCTAGAAAACTTTTAATTTCTGTAGCTGTTTTAGGAATAGGGTATTTTAAAATAGCATCAATTTTATCCGTATTTGGCTTAAGGCCTTCTGAAGTTATTGTGTGACCTAAATATGTTGTCTCTTTGCTTAAAAATTCTGACTTGTCTAATTGGATTTTTAAATTTGTTTTGCGCAGTCTTTCAAATACCGTTTTTAATTTTACTATGTGTTCTTCTAAACTAGATGAAAAAATAATGATATCGTCGAGGTATACTAAGCAGTGTATGCCTTGTAATCCGCGTAGAATGTTATCCATTGCGCGTTAAAAAGTCGCAGGCGCGGTTTTTAGACCAAAGGGCATGCGTAAAAATTCGTAATGACCGAATTGCGTAGAGAATGCTGTTTTAGGTTGATCTTTTTTTTCTATCTCCAATTGATGATATCCGCTTGCTAAATCGAGCACAGAGAAATAAGTACTCTTTCCTAATTTATCAAATAGATCTGTAATGTTAGGTAACGGATATTTGTCATCTGTCGTTATTTCATTTAGTCGGCGATAATCAACTACCATTCTAAATTTTCTTTCGCCGCTCGCGTCTAATTTTTTTGGAACTAGGTGTACCGGGGCACACCAAGGCGAGTTGGATTCTTGTATGACATTGTCTTTTAATAATTTATCTACTTGTTTTTTTATTTCGGTTGCTTCAGCTGGAGATTGTCTATATGGTTTAACGTGAATTGGATCTTCGTTTATGGTTCGAATTTGATGTTTTACTTGGTTTGAAAAACTAAGGGGCAAGTGTTCACTATAAAATATATCTCTGTATTGAAAACATAAATTGTAAATTTTGTTGCGTTCCTCCTCATTCATGTGATTCAGACGTAATTTTGACAAGTTTTGTTTTAAAATATTGTCTATTTGTGGGTTATAATTATTTTGTAAATTATTTAATTTAATTTCAGAGTTATTAAATTCAATGACGTTAATCGGTTTAGAGAATGTAATTTGTAAAGATTTCTTATTAGTATTTTGGATAATGGTGGTGGCAAAACCATTTTCACACTTTACTATTGCTGAGGGCATTCTAACGCCTTCACCAAAGCTGAAATTTTCTATTATTGCTTCACCTTGAATTAAATTTACAGGAACTCGAACTCTTGTCTCTGTTCTTGGTTCTAAATATACACTATGTGGGGGGCTATATACTATTGGGATTTCAGTATCTTTTGTTTTTAGAATCTGATTTTTCATATCTATATTAGCGTCTAATTGTTTAAGTAAATCGGAACCTATCAATCCTCCGTAATTATTATCTACGTCGTATATGTAAAATTTATGATATTCGAAACTTTTAAATGTTTTTAGCAATGGGATGTAAACTACTTGATCATGAAAACTTTGGGCATGTGTACTTATCACTTCAAATGGTTCATGATATGTATAATCGGAAAAATATTTTTTTGCTATTGAGGGATTTAAAAAGGATCTAGTGCTACCTGTATCTATCATTAATTTTGAATTGATTTCTGGGATTACGATATGGGGTAATTTTAATGCTCCGTGGTGATTAAGATATACTATTTCTGAGTTTCCATTTCCGAGGCCATTATATAAAAATTTTCATTTTCGGGATTTTCCGTTGGCTCATACTCGATTTGGTTAATGGAATTTTCATGATTATTTTCGTTAATATAAAATTCTTGTTGGTCATACAATTCTAATGGATATTCTTCGTCATTGTCTTGTGTATAAAAGAGATTATTCGCAGTTCTTTGCGGTATATTTGGTTTTGGTTGTGGGGCTGTTCTCATGGAAATGTCATTTTCGTATCTAAATGGTTTCGTTTGGTTTTGTGGTATGCCGAATTTAAATTGTTGTTGTGGTAAATTTTGAGGTCTGTACCCAAATTGTTGTTGTGGGTTTTGTGGTCTATTTTGGGGAATGCCGAATTTAAAATTATTTTGTGGTAGGTTTGGACGATAACCTTGAGGTTGAAGTTGTGGTTTAAAGGTTTGAGGTTGATTGATTATAGGACGAAAGCCTTGAGGTTGAGCTTGTAGTGGTTTTATTTGTTGAATACCAAATTTAAAGTTAGGGGTAAAATTAGGAGTAAATGTCGGTTTGCTATTATTTATTAAATTTTGACCATATTTTAATTTATTGTTATTTTTAGAGTTATATTGATTAATAAAATTGACTTCTTCCATTACTACGGATAGAGCTTCCTCTAATTTTGTGCAGCGATGAAGTCTGACAATTCTTATCATATCTTCCGGTAAATTATATAAGAAAACGTTTAAGGATAAGTTATTATATATGTTCATCTTAGCTTCTTTAATACTATCGTCGTTTAATAAATTTACTTTTGAAAATAGCGTACTACGAATGCTTTGAATGCGATTACAGAATTCTAGAAAAGATTCGCCATTTTTGATTTTAATATTTTCTAACTCTATTGCAATGCACTCCTCCGAACGAGGGTCGCCAAAATGTTTCTCTAAAAGTTCTTTAAGGTCATTCCAGGATGTAATATCTTGCCTTTCACTAATTAAATGAGCCGCTTTACCAACTAATCTACTAGTTATTGCATGAAAAACATAAGTGTCTTGGCAACTGGTTACTGGTTCAAATCGTGCCGTTCTTATCACGTATTCGCTTTTCTTAATGTATGAATTTAATAGTTTCTCATCTCCGTCAAATTTGGGTATTATGTTTAATAATTCGTTTGGAATCACTTTTATGTTCTGCATTTTATTTAATGGTATTTAAATTTCGGTATTAAAAAAAGAATTAAAATTAAGATTAAAATTAAGTAAATTGTATGTACGTCGTTACGTCACGTATTAGTATTACATAAAACACAATATAATATAAAATCACAATTAAAAATATCTTAAACTAATACAACAATCGGAAATAGAGGGAAAGAAATACAGGATTGTGAAGAGGTTTACTCACATTAATCTGCTTCCTCCCATCCTTCTGACTATAGTTGCACTGATATATTTCGCTCTTTAATAGTCGCTTTATCTATTTCGACAAATTTATTTTGGTTATAAGGATATATTCTTAAAGCGTTAAAACACACCGAGTCTATGGCAAAAGCCGATGTTTGTGCCTTTTAAGCAATAAACTCGTAGAATAATATCCTGTCCGCAGCGCCAGTCAAATTGCGACGTGTCCGAGGGACCTTTTTAAAAAGCGAATATATTTATTAAAACTAGACTTAACTACTGGTGGTCGATGTTAGACCCTACTACTACGTGGTCAATATAAGACTGTACTGTTACATGGTCATTATAAGACTGTCTATAATTCTCACCGTTCCACCATCCCAACTATGATTGTTTATATTTCATATTCTGAGAACTCTAAATGAAGTATGCTTAGCCAGCTCTTAAGTCTGGAGTGTCGATTGCTATATCCTTAGTGTGGGATGATGTAACTCCCTACAGATTGAAAATAAATTGTTTATTTGTTTTTATTAGCTCTATTTGTCACGAGCACCAATATAACAGCGTTTAAAACTGAAGTAGCAAATCGGGGGATCACAATTCAAAACAAACTGTTAATGAATAGATCTGAGCAAAACAAACAACTAAATTCGGTTAGATTCACTCTTATTGGTTTTCAGAGTAATTAGAGATTCCAATGAACTCGAGAAGTTTACTCGAGCTATTTGGAGGCTTATGTTATTATTTGCTTTGTTTTATTGGAATAGTGACAAAAGGGTTCTCAGTTTTAATTGCTCAGGTGCGGGAGTTGGTTAAACAATTGTTTATAGGATGTGTATGAAAACCGTTTCAACGATCGCTTCTTTTACAAGTACAGAAGTCTGATCTATGTCAGGCTTCTGTGTCATGCTCGACCGAAGCGATGTAACCCAGGACTTATCGTGCTTCACACGTGCAGAGGAATTATATGCCATAATTATGTAATGCAAAGTCGTCAGAGCTTAGCAAGCAAAAACAAAATGCAGCTGGGTACAGGCTACTAGTAGATTCACATGTATGTCCCATGTATGCATCTTCTCATATATAACATGTGTTTATAAATGTAGATTTAAATAGACTAATTTTAAAATAACTATCTTCTTTATTTGTACACAAATTAGAGGGTCTTTCCGAAGTTCAGATTTTTCATTAATAGAAGTGGTCACATGTCTTGAATTTGGTTATCGTTAATAATTTAGAGACCGAAATTGCTAAAGTCCTTTAATCCCGACCGGTGTGGTGCATCTGAGCCCTCACACCCTCTTTCTACTAAGAGGGAGATTACCCAGTGAAAAGTCGATGGTTGTTATTCTTTAGTTATTAATAAAAAGTTATGAGACTAACACAAATACTTTCGTTATCAGACTAGCAGTTGCTATCGTGTCGATAAACCAAGTTTGTCTTCACGTTTATAATAAACATTACTTACAAGTGAAAGGTTTTTTTTAAATGGATTTAATTCGAAGTTGTGCACAATCTACTTACTACTACATAATACTATTCTTATTATAAAGCTGAAAAAATATGTATAAAAGAATAATTCGTCTTTAAATAATCTTATATATATTTTATATGTAACTTATGGCAATCAAATTACTTCGTAAGGCAAAGTAACGTTTTATTTATTTATTTAAAAAAAGGCCCGCCAGCGGGTATTACAGAGTATGAATATATAATATTGACAATATAAAGAGTATAGCTATCTGCATATCCTTTTTAAGGTAGGCACTACATGCATTAAACAGACATGGTGTGTGGTACAACAAAGAATATTATAGGTACAGAATTAATAATCTTAATAATAAATTACAGTCTAAACAGAGTGAGACAATCTTAAAGCTAAGGTACAATTATTTAACTAAAAATAGATAAACACATTTCTTCATTTTCTTTGTATTCTTATTAAGTTTTTTCTAGAGTAAGTTTGAGCAGCCTACGAAACCGGTTATACGATAGATGGAAAGGGTCTAAGTGAGACGAATGTTTGTTCATTAATTTACAAAGTCTAGGGATTGCGGAAGAGGAACCAAGGACGGTTCGAAAAAATGGAACGGCAAAAGGTTTAATGGGAAAACGGGGGTACTTCCTAGGAATCCTAAGTTTAATTTTTGATAAAAGGATAGGACTGTCTACAAAGTTATTCAGAATTTTGTGGAGAAGAGAAAGGTCAGCCATATTAAACCTATTGTCAATGGTCATTATTTTAAAATGAGAGGCCCTATCCTTGTAAGGTGCTTGTTTTAAAAAGGGGGAAAAGACTCTGGTGAGATGCCATATAAATTTTTTTTGAATGCGCTCGAGCCTTAATTGATGTGAGGCAAAATGTGGGCGCCAAACTTGACTACAATATTCTATTTGGCTGCGGACCAGGCTATTAAATAGTAGTACTTTCGACGTGCTATTTTTAAAATGTTTACTGTTTCTTAGTATGAATCCTAACATTTTGGAAGACTTTTTGATAACTGCGTCCAGATGCGCTTCAAAAGTTATTTTTGCGTCGATTAAAATGCCAAGATCTTTAATAACTGGAACTTCTTTTATATGTTCATTATCTAAATAATAATTAGTAGGGATTACTCTTAGGTTCCGTGTAATTTTAATATGTTGGCATTTGTCGTAATTTAGTAACATTTCGTTGTCTTTACACCATTTAGCCAATCTATTCAAGTCATTTTGAATGCGAATTGAGTCATCTTGTGTACCAACAATCGCAGCAATTTTGAGATCATCGGCATAAAGAAATGGCTTGCAATAACTAAAATACCCGACAATATCGTTAATAAATATGTTAAAAAGAAGCGGACCTAAATGGGCACCTTGTGGTACACCTGAAGAGACACTGTGGATAGTAGAGTTATAACCATTAGCAACAACAAAAAAAGTACGTTTATAAAGATAGGATTTTAGCCATAATAATAAATTACCTGATAAACCGTAACTTTGCAATATATTAATGAGCAATACATGCGATATTTTGTCAAACGCTTTGCTGAAGTCGGTATAGATCACATCACACTGTTTCTTTGCATCCACGGCAGTGATTAAAAAATTGCTAAATTCTAAGAGATTTGTGGTCGCTGATCTACCAGAGATAAAACCATGCTGGGATGGTGATAACCATTGTTTAAAGTGGTTTTGGATTACGGGGCACAGCAAGGACTCAAAAACTTTTGCAAAGGTTGACAATATAGAAATTGGACGGTAATTCTGTACCGACGACGCTTGGCCACTCTTGAGCAGCGGTATAACTTTTGCCATTTTCCACTTATTAGGAAATATGCCCGATTGGAGAGACAGATTAAAAAGTAACGTAAGTGGTTCGTCGAGGCACGTGGCACATTTTTTTATGAAAATGGCTGGAATGCCGTCAGCACCAGTACCTTTATGCGGGTTTAAAGCTCTCAGGCGACTAAGAACTTCTTTACGGTTAATTTGATAGGACGCCAGAATATTGCTACCAGTATGGTCAGTTGTTGATGTTTCCTTCATGACTTCTACCATACTATTATACGCATATACAGATGCAAAGTAAGTAGCAAAAAGATTACAAATATCCGATCCATTTGTCATTTCCACAGATCCGTCAGATATAACTCGCGGGTAACCATTTGTAGAACTATGTTTGTTATTTATGTAGGTCCAAAAGTATTTAGGGTTATCTTTAATTGATTTCTCTACAAGTTCTGTGTAAGAATTATAGTCTTGTATGGCTCTGCCCTGACATCTGTTTTTTAAAATATTAAGTGATACTTTGTCAAGTTCATTTTAATATTTTTTATATCGTTGCCTGTATTTTTCCTTTTCTTTAAACATCTTAATTAACGATTTAGAAAACCATACCGGATAACTGTACTTTTTAAATTTCTTCATGGGCACATATTTATTAATAGTTTCGGTGATCACATCATAAAAAATATCTAAAGAATCATCCACGTTATTCCTAGAAAGTAGCATTTTCCAATCACAAGTATTGAGGTGATTAATTATTAAGTTATAATCAGCTTTATGGTAGTTAAAGGAAACGTTATCTTTATTTTTTTTAAGGTAAGTTTTTTTAGATGAGAAAAAATTGACTGTAAAAGGAGGATGTAGGGGATCAGGGGGAACGAGAGGGATAGCAACAGGCGAGATTTCGCATGAATCGAGATCTGTCAAGACTAAGTCTAAAATTCTGCGTTTACTATTTGGTATATAGTTAAGCTGCCTAAGGTTATTTACATTAACAAAATCAATAAAAGTATGCCCCAACGGGGAGGTTCTGTAGTTACAGTCGTTATTGATCAATTGCCAATCCAAAAAGCTTAAATTAAAGTCGCCGATTATACAGACGGGCATGCTACCATCCAAAAATGAACAGGACTTATCGATAAAATGTTCGATTAATGTTTTACTAGCCGGAGGGGGAAGATACGCCGCGCAAAGTAATAAATGTATACACGAGTTGTTCAATTCTAAAGTTATAGTCACCCATAGGTCTTCGCATTTACTTTCATAGATCGGCATTCTTCGCGGGTTCAAGTAGTTTGCAACTGCCATGAGAACGCCCCCACCTTCTTTATCAGAATGAAAACCTGAGCTAATTCTGTCTCTTCTAAACACTGTATATCTTTCGTCAAATAACTCACCATCGAAGATTTTATCGTTCAACCAAGTTTCACTAGCAACTACTACATCAAAATTACTTATACATAGGTTTCTATAGAATATATGAGTTTTGGTCCGGAGACCTCGACAATTTTGATAGTATATTAACATTAATTACTATATTACTTCAATATTTTAAGAACAAAATATATAAGAGCAAAAAATATTCAAAGCCAACAATTACAACTACTCCAACTTCTCAAGAGTGTGCAAATTTTTTATAAAAATAATTTTTGACGATTCAGTTTTGCGCATATAAACACGTCCACCCCTAACCCAGACAAATTTAAATCCAAGTTCCTTAGATTTGGTTCTTGCTTTGGCGTGAAGGATTTTGTTTGCCGGAGAGAGGTGTTCTAACACGTATATAGGGTTGGTTTCTCCTTTAAATCCAATGTTGGACGTATTTAATTTATTGTCTGAATTGGCTTTGTTATATTGAATCACTGTGCCAAGAAAATTGTCCCTCAATCGTGCCGACTGGAATTGTACTATAATAGATCGTGGACGGGAGCTGTCAGTGTTCACCTTCGCCACTCTGTGAAAATCGGAAATATGTTCATCCTTAAGACTGAAGTTTACTGTCTTACTAATTTGCTTTATGACTGTAAGCAAATTCTCTTCTTTTCTCTCAGGAACACATTGTATTTCCACGTTATGCCCCCGTGTATATTGTTCCAAATGTTCAATCTTTACGCAAAGCTCCTGATTCTGAGAATGTAATTGTTGGTTTGTTTCACGTAAGTCGTGCAGTTCCCTGATTGTGGCAGCATGCTTGCTGTTTAAATCCTCATATTGCTTGGTTATATAAGTTAGGGAAGCTTGCAGGTCCTTAATATCATCTTTCAAGGGTGTTATTTCACGGCCTAACAAGTTCGCCATACGTTCTTCCTGTCTTGAAAATAATGCCTCCAGGTCCTTATGAAGTAGGTCTCTGACGACTGTACCAATCTCACTACTGTTAGCAACTACAGAGGTGGGGTCAGGAGGAGAAGAAACAGCGACACGTTTCTGAGGTCTTTGGGTAAACTTCTGAGAAAGATTGGTAAGTGGTAATTCCTCATTGTTGCCCTTTTTAGGTTTATTGCATTGCTGACAAACCCACGACGACAGGTCTTTTAAAGAATCAAAATTCAATTGCGACGAGCCCGACATACATTTTAGGTGATATGACATCTTACACATAGTACATGTTGCGTAATTATTGTCTTTAAACCCAATCCCACAGCAGGCCCAGCTTAGGTCGTCCATTTTGATGGTTTAAATAAAAGAAGGCTGTCGAACTCACTCCAAAAGTAGAATACTTTTATTTTAGATAACGTTGACAAAAAGCCTTGTATCGATGTTTCACGTCAAAAGACTTGAGTCAAGTCAATAGTCACAATTTAATATCATTAGAGATATTGACATACGAGGTGTTAAACTTCTTTGTTTTGAAATGAAAATGACGGTGGTTGACAAAAATTCCGAATGCAAGTCCAGCTATTACTTCAAATATATACGAATTAGAAAGTCCTTTCAGGTATTCTCCAATATATGTTACTAATTGTACCTTGTTGCAACGATTAAAACACTTTTTAATGAGGTATGACAAATCTACACACAAATAATTCACTGATTGTACCGCACCATGTTAACACACACGAGTTGTTTTAATGTGAAGTGAACGTTCGCTAGGTTATTATGATAAAAATGCAGTTTTGTGTGCAATCTAAAACTTTTAAACGATTCGTTAACTTAAATACTGTCTATAGTTTACGCGAGTAGTACACATTTAAATAAAACACTTTAACGGTTTAAAACGCGATATATTAGTTAAAATTATTTGAAAATGACCGTCACCCGTTGACCACGGCTGCTGCAAAGCATCCGAAACGTCGGGCCGAAGCTAAAAATCATGTTCAAATAAGTTTAACTAATATATAGCGTTTTAAACCGTTAAAGTGTTTTATTTAGATTTGTTAACTTGTTTTTTACTTACTTTAACTAAAGTCCAACGTTTCAGATGCTCTGCAGCAACCGCGTTTTTTTAAAATTTAGTTTTACAATATAGTACTCTGTTGTAAGGCAAAGCAGTAATATCTATTGAAATGTATGTAACAGCACGTAAGTAACTCGTAAGTTCATTAGCATTACGCGTATTAAGGTAATGAAATTCACTCATATTTCTGAGAAAGCTCGAATTAATTGGCCAATTTTGTCGCAATACTATGTCGCGAACCAGTCATTTACTATTCACTCGTGTGGCATTACATCGTTGATGTATTATGGCTTGAAATAGCGGGGTAAGACGGAAATATTTATATAGTTAGGTAGTAGTACTTGACAAGAAATGGGTTTTTGGAAACAGAAAATGTAGTTTTAATATAGATGTATTTGAATGTAAACAAAATATATATGACATGTATGTGCTACATCATATTTCTTGGCTATTTTATTATAACTTGTGTCGTCTATATACAATAACTTTACTTTCACATAAAAACCTGTTAAAAAGTTTTCTGCGCCTAGGACTAGAAATGTTTTAAAATTCTACCAGAGTTTATAATTTTGATAAGATTGGGCTTGTAAAGATAAGCTTAAAAGTTTGCACTTTACTCTATAAGTAATTTTGTAAAACTTTCAGAGAAAATATATGTTTTAAACAGTAATAAATAACAGAGTTAAGGATTCCTTTTTTATCCTTCGAGTACGGAACCCGAAAAGTGGTGTTTTTTAAAGAGACACAGACACCAGGCCATTAAGATATTATAAAACTATGTCATGTGACAAAGGTTAAAACGGTTTACAGAAACTGTCCCTTCTATATACTGTCGTTGCCAAGTAAATTCACTTTATGAAGTTACACTGGTCCATTTCGGTGTCCCGTATAAATTATATACGACGCTTTTGGGACGGCACGTGGGACTAAATTTATGGCCGCGTGTTTGTGTAAACAAGGGCGATTAGTTTGGGACAAAGGAGAGCCTGGGATTCCGTTATCTTTGTTTTTGCGAATCTCCCTGACCGGCGCGAACATATCGTTCTATCATTATAGACCGCAGTTGATTAAAGCGGCAGGTTCTTTGCAGCATAGCTTTCATCCGAAACGTCGGGCCGAAGTTGAAAATCATTTTCAAATAAGTTTAACTAATATATCGCGTTTTAAACCCTTAAAGTGTTTTATTTAAATAAAGCGGCAGAATGTTTAGCCGCGGTGTTGCTCGTAGAAATAAGCCCTTTCGGTCGTTTTTTCGGGAGAAGATTTTTTTTTAGACAACGTTGTCTATTACACTTTGTCCTTGTCCCTATCGTTATAATAGAAATCTAACAGGTTAGTTAAAAAAGGAAACGGTTTATATTTGTCACCATAAATTGGACATTATATAAATAGTTCTAAAATTCTTCTTCTTTTAATCCGGTACGCTCTTGACAGAGCGGTCGTGATCGCTATGTACTCGTAGTCTTAGAGGGGGCAGATGTGAGTTCTAAAATTAACCAATCAATTTTAACGTTAAAACATAAATTCATAGATTTAGCGATAGTACTGAACTATCGCTAAATCTGGTTTCAGATGGCAGAAAAAGCCTTTAGCAATGATTTCCAGATAGCCTCGACGCGACAAAGATGGTAAATTCAAAAAAGGAATTCTTTCGTACTTTTTTTTTCGGTAAACTGACAGCGCGTTTTCGCAGCGCACGCAACGGAAACCCTAACTGGTTTTCCTCGATTTTTCCACATTTCCCTCTATTTTCTCGCTCTTATAGGTCTTAACCAACACCTACCAACTACCTTAAACAACACAAAAATAATTTTAAATTTGAACTAGTTGATCCTGATGTAAGTATAAATATACATAATATTTGTATAATTACGTGAATATATAATCGTTTATAGAATTAATAGAGAGCAGGAAACTATCACGGTTGTGATACGAAACGAATAAAGAAGCGTTTAAATGAAATGGAAATGAGAAAATTCAAGCTAAACTGTTACCACTATGTAAGGTTGAATTAACCTTTTCTCCAAAAATGTGAAGGTGCACTAACGATGTGGGAAGCCCGAGCACTTATGAAGAGCTTCAATTTGTGGGACAGTTCATCCCACAGAGTAATTAAACTCAGAGGCTTTCGGCCAAATGTCATTCGGGTTCACGATTAACTCTGGCTTAAATTAAAAATGTAGGTAATATTTAATCTTATACAAAACAGCGGGATGAGTTTACGCAAGGATTGACCGTATATAATATATTTTATATTCAGGAAAAGTGCTTGGCCTATTCATTGTTTTTCCGACAGAAATCAATTTTACCAACACTGTACGAATATTCAAAGGAAACACAGGTCCACAACACATCTCGTAGAGATGTTATATATGGCTTGGCGTATCTCGCTTTCTATTAAGTAAATATGCTTCCTGTCCTCCTTTATAATAATCTTATACTTTTACATCAAACATTTATGATTAACTGTAGTTGTAGTATATATTACTGTCGTATTTTCAGTCATCACATACTTATCATAACTTATTAACACATTTAATTTTTCGTCATAGTCTCTATTGCTAAATATTCTATGTCAAAGTTTTGCTTAACAAGAAGTGAAGAAAGCTTTGCGTATAAAGTGTTATTATATAAGTACTAGCTGAGTTAGCGACTTCGTTCGCGTAGAATAGTTATTTTGGGTATCAATTTTTGTTCTTGCAAACCTCCTGTTAAATTCTATAAATCGTTACCCACTGCTGTTACCCACCGGTGAAGAAACACCGCTGTGTCTTCGCTCTTATGTGTCATAGTGTTATGTTTTTTAGCCTTTCTTAATAAATGCACAAACACAAAAATAATGTTTAAATTCGAACCAGTAGTTCCTGAGATTAGCGCGTTTAAACAAAGTAATAAACAGTTTTATATATAAGTATAGATTATAACTTTATATTACAGTGTCATTTTCTTGTAGAACTTAAGTTAAATGTATATAACATATAATGACTACGAAGACACTAATTGCTACAAAATATATTCTGTCACACCTACTTCCGTTCAATTATCGCTAAAAATGTATTCTTTTTCTTATTTAACGAAAGTAGACGACAACTAAAGTTTGGTGTCGTCTCCTTTAGGTTTATTAATACACGAAGATTAAAAATAATGTTTATAACTGCTACTGAATATTATCCGTATTTTGAATTAAAGAGAACTTGTAAAAGAAGACATATGGAAATATAAGTAATTACTCGAGCTTTGAAACAGTTAGATATGGTTTAGTCGTCACGTCTTTTGTTTGGATTTCACTACAACGTTATGAGAAACAATTAGAGAACATTTCAGATGAAATTCATCTGAAATGTTCATATTAAAAGGCTTGTGTTATTGAAGTTTTAGAGTGGTCTGTATTTTAGGCGAGTAGTACACATTTAATGTCGAAAAGTCGGACCGTAAATAAATAAGCTTAGATGTTATGTGGAGAGAGAACTTTATTGTCCAACAAAAAAAGACTTTTAACAGTTTAAAACGCGGCATATATTAGTTAACATATTGAGATTTTTGCTAACTACGCCCCGTCGTTTCGGATGCTTTGCAGCTGCCATGATCACTGGCACAGTTGGACCGTGTTCAAAGAAATCTTCTGTTTTTACATGTCTAATGTAGCATTCTATATCCAGCCTACCTCAGCAGAAAACGACGTAATTTTATTACAAGCACAGTCTGAAAACATTATATTTGAACGAAAGGAAGATGCAATGTTTCCGCTCACTAAGTTAGCAGACGTGATGGATGGTCTAAACATACGAAGGGGGTTTCCTAAGCCGTACTGAGACAACAATAAGATATGAACGTAATAAGTTTTCCTTACTAAATTAATTACTAGTTTTTAACATAAAAGAAGAAA
This sequence comes from Leptosia nina, assembly GCA_963661955.1. Classification (NCBI taxonomy): domain Eukaryota; kingdom Metazoa; phylum Arthropoda; class Insecta; order Lepidoptera; family Pieridae; genus Leptosia; species Leptosia nina. The sequence goes on along the minus strand of CAVLEF010000010.1, from coordinate 8,968,998 downwards.
CAATAAAATTATTTTGATTTAGTAAAAATGGATAAGTAGATGCCAGACCCACCATAGGGGACAGGGGGTCCGGAAATGAGACTTGTCGTTTGTATATAATTCTCAAGTATATATTATTTAAATGGAGAAGGAATAGAGAACTAAATAAAATAAAATGTCGTTTAGCTTAGTGTAGATTTATTTAAATATAAAACAGGAAAAATATGATTTATAATTGTGACACTTTAATATGATGACAATAGGCTAAAACCGAGATGCGTTTAGACGATACAAATTTTTTTATTGTTAATACAAGGAAATTACATCTTTTAGTTACATTTAATTGGTTACTTTTTCAGCTACTTCAAAAAATTAAAACTTTGTGACGCCAAATGTTTTCTCTTCTTATCTGTAGACAATCTGACTATTCTTCCATTTATCCAAAACATTCAAAAAAAATGGGTTTTAATAACATCTTGGACCCGGCACTAATCGCTGGGTAATTAGATTTACTTAAAATCTAATTACGCAGTGATAGCTACCATTGGACTAACAAGATCAAAGTAAAGCGACGGAAACAATCAAGTAGTAGTAGTGTGCATGATTTTGGATTGCTTTTACTCATATAAGTAAGCTCCAAATGTTGAATGCTTAAGTGTGTAGTATGTGTTGAACTTTCGCTTCCTACTTCCTACTAATCCCCCATCAATACGATTCTGATTTCTCATACGAGAGACGTGTCAGGAGCTTAGACCAACCACGCTGTTCCAGTATGCGATGGTGGGCTACGACAACCGTGATCGGCGGTGGATGGATACAGATTACATGATCGTAGAAGATGCTGAACATACAAGATATTGCCCGACTAGGGGTTCGAACATGAGACTCTGTAATCTGCATTCGAGTTAAGAACTGCTAAATAAACGACGCAGTTAGTGAAACTTTTTCGTGTATGAATTGACATGAATAAAAATAGTCTGTAGTTTACGCGAGTAGCAGACAATTAAATAAAACACTTACGGTTTAAAATACCAAATATATTCGTCCCTTAGTCTAAAACTTTGAGCCGTTGTTAAATAATAGATTTCATGTAACAAACCGTTAAAAACCGTATATATACATTTAAATAAAACATCTAAATGTGCACAGCGAAGAAAATATTCATCACAAAAACAACGCAGTGCTTATATTGAAATACATAACAAGATTGTTTTACGAACCTTTTAAGACAACTGATTGAAGTAAATGCAACAAGAAGTATAAATTGAATTTTAAATAATTCAAGTGCAATGAGAATGAATGCGGAGATTTAAAATGGCGAACCTTTTATTTCTAAGACATTTGCTGTTGTTCTAAAGTTTCTCTATTTTACTGGATGTATTTGCGTTTAACTTTAAATGGAAAGTACAACAAGAACATATCCATTCAGCATATATAAAACACTTAATCGTAAAACGTAAAACGAGAAATATATTAGTTAAGAACGTTCCGACGTTTTGATGCTTTGTAACAGCCGGGGTCGCGGAAAGACCGATTGAAACGTCGGGCCGTAGTTAAAAATAAATAATTGTAAGTAAGCTAACTAATGTATTTCGCATTAAAATCATTGAAAGTGTTTTATTTAAATGTGTACTACTCGCGAACACTATAGACCATACAGAGTATGCTTTAGTTTCAACATTTTCGTAAACCTACTTGGGTTTTGAAACGGTTCGATCGTCCTAAGTGAACAATACTTCTGGCCGTTCTCGCGAAAGCTTTACATGTGTCCTTTTGTTGTCTTTAAGTCTACATGCTTTTCACACTACTTTCAATCTCTATCTTTTCGTATTATTATTATTATTTTCTATTAAGGGTATTTATAGAAGGTCAACGGTCCACGTCGAGCTAATCCTTTATTCATTCCCCCTTTATGGAGGGCATTGGGTTATCCAACTTTCAGTGTCCCCGTCAAACTTATTTCAAAGAATCTTTTTAGTTTTGTATAGCAAAAAAATATTCTTTCGCCTTGAAACTTGGCCAAATATAATAACATGTTAAAAGTGTAAAGTTACGAATTGAACTTTAATAATTGCAGGATTCGAACAGGGAAGCATGCTGTTTGCTCCAAAGCCTCACCTATCGTGTCAGATTCAGTACTTTCTAAAAAACTATAAATATTCGTGTATACACTTTGAAAGATCTCCTTATTGTAAATATAATTCATGTATATTTCAAATATGAGACAACTTCGTGTCTTGAAAGGTTTAAACAATTTACGGAAGGTGGAACAAGATCAATATTTAAGTATTCGTCTAGTATAATGAAAGGTACTCGCTCTTGTCTTACCGGTGCACCTGTGGTCTGCCAAGCCTCATTCAAGGAATGGAAATCCTGTTATAAATTCAATCGGGGATTCCACCCACACTCTTAAGAGAGTGGGGCTTTGTTCGATGATAAGTAACAAATATTTGAACAACTTGGTTATCTCCTAGAATTGATTAATAGATTGTAGAAGTTAACTGTTTTATTTAAAGAGTCAAAACTCGCGTAAACGGATAATAGTTTTATTTAAATAAACAATGATTTTATGTACCATTTAAAAGAGAAAATCGTAAGGTATTAACTGTTTGTTTTTAGTGAGTGAGTTTTAAAATTTTCGTTATTCTACAGCTAAACTTAATAAAGTTGATATGTCTAAAATTCAATGTAATACATATTATGAACATCGAACTGAAGTTGTATGATGTCCCATACAGTATCTATGTTGTAGAGACACGACGAATGAACGAATAACGCGAATAACGTTTCAGTCATACAGCTCATAATTTTGTTCTTTTCATAATTTTGACGAAATAGGATTCCGAATGTAATATTCCTCTCAATCCGGGAGGGAGGTGGGGCCATTATCCACAGCCTCGTGATATCAGACTCAATAAGGACTCAGTGGAGTAGGAAAAGTGCTTCTAATGTAGCGAGAGAATACTTCGAGCTTCGGCCTTATCATTTAAGAGCTGATTAGAATACAGAATTGAGGCAGTAATCGTGTTTCTTCTTGTGAAGATATAAATATAGAATTTTTAACTATTTTTTATTTTTGTTGTGATAGGGGAGGATTGATTGATTAAGTGTGAAATTCTCCACCCCTATAACTTCCAAATCAGTGATGCGCTGTCGTCTTATATTGTTTTTAAACATTAGGAACTTAACAGACAAAGACTGAAACACGGTTTTCTTATTTACGATCCTTTCGTCTGTGGTTCGTAATTCGGACGTATTTGATATAGAGATCAATCTTTGTTGACGAGATTACACATTAAAATTTATTTTAAAATATTTTTGACCGGAAGCTGAGCTATATTTTGCAGCCATTGGACAAACGGGCCTGAACAAACCCTAATTCTAAGTAAAAACTTAACTAGAATATTGTGCGAGATGCACGTGCATTTTGCTGTAAGAGTACGGCCTCTCTAAGCGACCTTTAATGTCATCATAATAACATTTTGTCTAAATAACTAATTATATAACATAACATTTATAAAACAGTCATCATCTTTTTTACGTCAATATGTAAATATATATATTAATTTAAAGTTCGAAAATCAATTGAAAAAAATTCCACTCGGGCAGGACTTGAACCGGCATCGTCACGGACGGACTCGGTAGCTCAATTGGAGAGCAACAGCACAGAACGCTGACGATGCCGGTTCAAGTATTGCTCGAATCGATTTTTTTTTCAATTTATTTTAGATTTTTAAATTATATAGTGCCTTCATGTGCAATAACTCGTAAGAAATAATACAGTTTTCAAATATATTTATTAAATAACTTATTGAACCGTTATAAGCGAAAAATATAACGAGCCAACGAAAAACGTCCGAAATTTTTTGAAGCGACCCGCAACTTGTGAAGGCGTTTTATCCCGGCGAAACTTTTCCTGAGAGCACATTTCTTCACAAATCGCCGTAAAAGTAAATCCGGCCATTACACCACTAGCGACCTTTTCGAAGCGGACCATTACGTTCCCAATTCCTCTTATTACCACACCTATAACGCGAGAATGAATTGCCCTAACGCCTTACCTCTCCAGTTATCGGCGAGTCGATTTCGTTTTGTACTTACGACGCGTAAAGTTATTTTTATAACGCGGCGGACGAGATGGTTTCTTATATGTAAACAAACTTAAACCAACATCAAATGAAGTTCAACAATTACAGTCAATCAGTTCTCTAATTAAGCTAGCAAAACGAAGAAATAGAACTAATTAAAAACTCGTCTCTGGTTTTGTCGCTTCTTCTTTCGTTTGCACGGAGCTGCAGTCACTATAATAGCTTAATGCATAGTTTCTCCAGATCCTGCACCACTAACATACTACTGTAGCCTTTCGTTTGGCGTCTGTCGTTTGCACATTTAAATAAAACAGCTTTTAACGGCTTACAACGCGGTATATATTACCTTTTTAACGATAGCTCGAGGTGTTGCCCCTGAGATCTTAGTTACTATAAATTAAATAGAAACTAATATATTTCGCCTTTTAAACCGTTAGACGTGGTAACGATACCTTCTGATGGAAAAGGTTGAGGGGGGCATAAAAGACACTAAGCTTGTATCGATCGTTCTTGATCAAATTTATAAACAAATATATCATAGTCGTTGCTAAAAGCATCGCAAGGCGACGTCTTAATGTATTAGCGCTAGGAAGAGCTTGAAGGAACGAATAGCGCAGGAAATAAAATTGAGCGAACTTTTGTCTTTAAAACACTTCAAGCCCATTAAAGTTTCGTTTAAGGTAAACTCACGGAGAATGCTTTTAAAGTGTTGTTTGGAATTTTGAGGTAATTCGAGTTCGTTGAAAAACGCGAGGCGTCGCTCGCTGGCAAGAATAACGCTGTTTAATTTCTACTCTTGAAAGATAGTTCCGGTTCTTTGATATATTCATAGATTCATCGTATGCTTTTTCTCGATAATTTTGTTTGCTTCAGTTAGTAATGTAGCTTTTATTACTTAAAACTTTTATACATCTTTTGACGGTTGAAACAGAAAAATATCCGAATATCCAAACCAATAGATAGGTCAACAGCATCTTGTTTATATGTTATATGGCTGGGGTATTGGGGTATGGGGTTTACAGACAAGCATAAATATACCCCATTTATGCTTTTCTGTCGTCATTTATCGTAAAAATATCATCACAGTTTAAAATGAGTTAATAACTATTTTTTTTTATTATTATACATTGAGTTTTAAATGTTTTATTAAATACCAATAAAGTACTGTATATCTTTTCAAATCGACGTTTCTTTTTCTGTAAAAATCAAGATGATAATTTACCGTAATCTTCATTATAGTTTGATGTTCACTTAAAAAATTATATGACCTGTGCCCGCGGCTTCGTCCGCGTGGAATAGTGACTTGGGGTATTTGGGGAATTTTTAATTATGTAGGCTGTTTATTACTTTATGTAACGGTGCATTTAAGGCAGCCAATCTATGTTCTTAGTGCTACTTTGCCGCAACACTCTTACCTCACATCACTCCTACTCTAACACTCACTCTCACTCCCCCCCCCCTCTCGCCCACTCCCACTTCCACTTCCACTCCCCCCCTATTTCCAAAAAGCCAAAGAAGAAAGTTTCATTGTTCTAGCCTTAAAAAACCACGAATTTCCATACAATATTTCATCCCCTTTTCAACCCCTATCAGCCCTTTTTTTTCTCATGCTCTCAAATATGTGTGTACCAAATTTCATTTAAATCAGTTTAGTAGTTTCAGAAAGACAGACTCTGTCTGAGTTACTTTCGCATTTATAATATTAGTATAGATAAAGAGATATATATGAGTGAAATATTTAAAATTCACACATAGTCTACGTTATAAGCGCCAGTATTACTTTTTACATGCCGTTAGTTATATATTTAAAAAAGTCATTTTATAGTTATGCCGACGAGCAGAATGAAACTTTTTAAAAATGCTCCAACAATGCGAAAAGAGAAATCAAATTATCAAGTGCACTGACCCGAATTCATTCTATCAGCAAAAACCGTTGAAATCTAGCTGACTCACTGCGAACTAATCACATAATGTTGGCGTGGTGTATGCTCCTGCAAAAAGCAATACCGTATGCTTTTTTAAGAATCAAATGCTGGTTAAAAGTCATCATCATCAACAGTGATTCAGCAGTTAGTGTTAAGACATGTCTCCTTAAAAATCGGTGCTGACAAATGCATGTTGACAAATGCTGAATGTCAAGGAAGACTCCGCTTTGGGACATCGCAATGTTTACTTTTCCCGGAGTGAGGAAGCAGTTGTATACAAAGATAAATCTGTTGCATGTATGAACGAAGAGGGTAGGTTATATTTAATGGAATTACTCATATACTGCCATTAAATAATAATTATGGATATAATTAGCTTTTATTTAGCTGTGTCAGCGGCTTCGTCTCCGTAGAATGTTTATTTTGGGCATCAAATACTGTTTTTGCAAACCTCCTCTTTATCTTTACAGATTTAACCTGTTGCTCACCACGTCGGTCGCGTCCTGTCGTTCTCGCAAGATATTCCTCAAAGTTAGACATATACTATCGGGACAATTTTTTTAGATCATTAAAAGAAGAATTAATTTTCATACATATTTTCGTATTTTTTGGGTATCTTTCGTTTTCGCAGCGTACGAAGGGATTCACAATATAAATATATAAATAATATAATATATATATACGATAAATAATACTCCCCGCCTTCTACTTCTACACATTGCTCACTGTTTCATCGCTTCTATTAGTCGCAGCGCTATGTTTTATAACCTTTCTCCGTAGTTCCGGAGATTAGAGCGTTCAAAGAAAAAACTCTTCATTTCGTGACCACGGCTGCTGCAAAGCATCCGAAACGTCGGGCCGTAGTTAAAAATCATTTAAAAATAAGTTTAACTAATATATCGCGTTTTAAACCGTTCAAGTTTTTTTTTAATGTGTACTACCCGCGTAAACTATAGACAATATTTAAAAACTCTTCAGTTTTGTATAAATTAGTATAGATCAGTATACGTGATAAATAAATCAAAAGTGTTAAATTACACGCTGGCATATAAATAAATTACTTTAAAAAAAGTGCTAGAAATTTCCCGCGTTTTTTCACAGATTATATCAAATTCATTTTATTTGACATAATCTGTATAAACGACCGAAAATCGATAATTGCTAGCGAGGAAGTAACGAAATGTCTTATCTGCCATCAGCAATTTTGCAGAGGGGTCGCGGTCACATCACTTGGTTTTCAAGCGCACACTTTGTTCCAAGGTTCAAGGGAACTGACCAATATATTATATAGGTATAACTAGGTATGGGAGAGATAATACATTTTATTTACTTTGATCAAGCTTATGTTTCGCTCCCATCCGAATTTTGGTTCGCCCGGGCTTGAAACTTAGACCTCTCACGTGTAAAACAATGCTAATGGGTCTTAACTATTCAGTCAAGAAGGCTTTTGACGATATTTGCATATTGTTGCATGTTTAGTAAGATTAAGAATTAATTATGAGAAAATAAATTGGATAATTTTTAAAGATTAAATAAGAGAGAACTCAAAACGACAACTTTTATGTATTACAGTTGAAAACATTTGTCATTTCATTGATAAACTCGTTACCGTAGACATTTTCGCCTGAAAAATTCATTGGCAATTTTGCGCTTGAAGGCTTGCACATGTTGTTACTTTATTGCATCAATTTGAAGGCACGGTTTGAGAAAACCAATAAAAACGCAAACTTTAGCTAAGTCATTTTAAATCAATGTCGAGTCCGTCGAGTACATTTACAACATTGGATTGCTGTCAAGCGTTGGACAGTAAGTTTGATTCCCATTGGTTCCAACGACTACTTTAGCGGTTTTATACACTTTTTGTTATAAATGTTAAAGTCGCGTAGTGAAAGATAATCAAATAATACCAGTATAAATTGGCATATTTGTGTGGGAGAGCGGAATAAATGAATATTGTATTATACCACATAGATAAGACTTTTATACTAATGACTAATTGAATCAGATCGTCCAAAGTATGTATATAAAGTTCGTTGATTCAACCGTTCGGTGTCCACTGCTGGATATATGCCTAGCCCATAGACCTCTACCGTCCGACCGGTCGTTAGTTAAATAAAACTATGCTATACTAAGGTATTCGAAAATTCCATATTTCACATTTACCAGCACTTGTAGTCCGGAAAATGTGGCCATTAAAAGGGTCGAAGGAATATCGAAATTCCTTCCGGGTCAACAACCACCGACCACAGACGGAAAAGCGTGAAGTGCAAATCCAGGGTTTCCTTTTAATCTGTAACTACAGCTAGCTTACACGACTTGTTATTTCAATACTTTTAACGGTATCAAACGTGAAATATATCAGTTAACATGTTTGTTACTACTAGCCAACGTTTCGGCAGTTTTTTCTCAGCGCTTTTTATTAACTTAAAATGGATGGATAATTTAAGTAATAAATAACGTGTTTAAAACGGTTAAAGTGTTTTTTTTTAATCTTACATTATAAGTACCACTTTCGTTATTATGTTATCTTTGTGTTATATGTCTGTGCTAGGAATATTAGAAGGACATTAATTTAATTAAAGTTACCGTGTCAATGTCATGAAAATATGTATGTAAAAACACCTAGAGGTGACCGAACGATACAATCTAACCTATGTCATATTGATTGGGTCTTATCGGAAAGTGTTGAGGGTAGAACCTTGTAACGTGTGTGCTAGACTCATGTCACTGGGAATTTATTTGAAGGTTGCCTAATCCGAATTTGGACCATTAGAGAAGCTTATCTTAGTGTAGAGAAATATGGGTCGGCTCAAAAGAGACGGCGACGGTTCTAAGATTCAGAAAATATCATCTTAAATGTTTACTTTGATAATATACAGAATGTAAGAATAAAATCAAAAATGAGGTTAACGGAAATCTCTATATTGGGCTCTTAGGTAACATGCAATGAGCTTAGGAAAGGTTACAATAACAAAATATGTACGTACTTGGGCAATTTTACGGAATCCTTTGAAACCGATACACGCTTGACCGGTTAATTGTCGATTACTATACTCCAAGAAGTTCTAAGGAAAGGAAAAAATAGAATATACAAATCCTTATCGATAGTCCACTGACGTAATATTTCGTTAGTAGCGACTACTTGTTTGTTATACCTTCAGCTAACGAAAATTTAAATAGAAAAATGTAATGAATGTTATTCCAGGAAAGCCTGATGAAAAAGCTGGAACTAAGATAAATTAAATTCCATTTTCTACGTCAAGGCAACTAGTTTCCACAAAGACTAAAAAGAATTAAGTTATCATAGCTCAAGCAAACGGAAGCTGACGTAAGTTTTCGCTTAAGTAGCTTCTCGACAGCCATCTTTTGTTCTCGTTCTGGGAACGTCGCATTATATTAGCAATAGTGAATGTCTTGGGGTTCTGATTTGTTGTCAATGCAATAATCAATATTAGCTACAAACCTAAATATGTATTAGTATTCTACGAAGCAGGAAGATTTGTTGTATCTGTATTTAATAAAACAATTTGAACGGTTTGAAAAGCGAAATGTATTAGTAGTTTATTTTAAATTTATTTTAACTAGGGCCCGACGTTTAGAAAGTTTTTTAGAATTCATTTATATAAAAAAATTCCATCAGTACTCGCTGAAACTACAAACAGTACTTAAATATCGTTTTTAAACATGTAAAAGTACGAACTAAAATAGACGATTAGTTCTGAACTACGGCCCGACATTTGGGAATTTAAGACAGTTTTTTTTTGTGGGATTATAAGTGGCAATAACATAATGTGGTAGTTTTATTGTTACTCTCACTAGATGGTGTTATTATACTGTGTACGTTTTTTTATTTTGCGAAAATAATAATTATGACGCCTTTATCCCCTTTTCAGTCGGCAGTAACAAATTTATTTAAGTATATAAAACAACAGATGAATTAGGGACATAAGCTCACCATTTAATAGACGAGTAAAAATAGCACTTTAAAGAAAATTGCCCCATATTTAAAGTGCCTTTTACCACAAAGGCTGCTTCTAAATTATTACATCAATCCATCAAAGGCTCTGCGTAACTTGGGAAAGTATTCCTTAAACAGGTATTCAATTTAAATTTTTTAGTTTAAGAAAGTTTTTTTGAGCTGTTTATTTTAAAAATATTAACAGTGACCAACAATAAATAATTAAAGTTAATAAATAAAAGTTTTACTTCATTATTCTAAAGGACAAAACAATACTCAATATCAATGATAATTAGTTTAATAACGACTATTTTAATGCCTATCTATGGCGCTTACTTACACAAAAACAAAAACCATTGGTTTAATAATATGAAGATTAAACAATTATAAAGATTAAAAACATAGATGCTTTGCAGCAGTCGTGGTCTCGGGGCTTTATCCGAATTCGGACCGTAATCTAATTAAAATTGTTAACTAAAAAAATCCCGATTAAAACAGTTCAAATAGTTTTATTAAATGTAAAATTATATGTGTTCTACTCACGTAAACTATAACAGACAAAACATAGTAATAGTATTTTAATTACTTTGACCTAGGACGGTATGCTACGCTACAGCTACAATTGAATAGCTACGCCGTAGACGCTCGTAGCACATCTGTAGTTGCGTATTCGTATTGTACTGAACAAATAGATAGCATCACACTAGAGCAATGTTGCGTTAGAAGTTTTCTTCTTATTAAAAATGGATATGTTCGTAAAAAATATTTCTTCCTAGGGGATGTCCTATAAAACACTTCCTCACATTCCTATACACAACTACAAGTCTTTAGAGTTTAGTTCTTGTAGTCGGTCTATTATCTTGTTTAATATGTTTAAAAGAAATTATTTTAATATTGGCTGTGCCAAGATAAGTTTAACGCTTTTTAATATCTTCGTATACGTACGTTAAATCAGTTGTAAATTTTCATTGTTTAGCAGTTCTTCAAGTTCAAGGGCATACAAACATAAAATTGTCGTTCAAGATTGATTTAAAACTTTTTATTCATTCAATGTTACAATTCCTTTCAACAGAGCGATATAGCTAGCTTTGGATATGGTGAGTTATAAAAAAAATATTTTATCTCCGTACTCACATATTATGAAGTATCACCTCTTTCGGGCTGATCGGCCGACGTGAGCGAGAAGGGGTTCTCGACGTTTCCCCATCACGATGTTAACTCCTCGCTTGCTCGAAAAATTAATTCTAACAAAAGCCTTATACAACTTATACAAAAAAGTTGTTAATTTTTGCTTTTAAACAAGTTATTTTGAACTTTTTTGGATTTATTAAAACGGGGTTATTCTTAATCCGCGCGAGTAATTCCGATACTAATTTAAAGCTGAAGGGATTAACAAACAAGCAATTCATCATCCCCTGACATTGCTCTTTGTGTCGTCAACAAAGGTTGGCTTAATGAACTCAAAGCTCGACGTCTAATGATACCTCTCAAAGGTCAAATTATTGAACCGCACCAGGATGCCGTTCTGACGATTCAAAACAGAGTATTATCATCGATCATATTCATCGAGCAAGGATCATATTGTGTTGATAATACTCTGATTAATAAGCACCATAAATTTGTGTGAAATCTCGTCGTGGGGCATGGGGCGAACACGTTTCTGTGATCCCTAAAGTTGGCATCTTCATCTGCCACAAAAAATACAAGTCAAATAAATATTAAATTTCTTATTAGTATTACAATAAATTTACATCCATATGAGTTATTACCATAAACATTTTATTTTTTAAGTAAAACATATATCGGTTTGAAACGCGAATTATTACTGACGTTTCAAACATGTCTTGCAGCGGCGGTCATATGGTGGCATTTTAAGCAGGTAAAAGTGTTTTATTTTAATTTGTATTACTCGAGTGAACTACAGACTATAGTTAACGTCTTATTAGTTCAAAACTATGCAGTCAAGGCTACATGTGAGATATTTCTTTAAGCACATTTAAAACATAAAATGCTTAATTTCAAACAAGCTGTAACTGTGTGTAATTGCAATTATTACACGGGATAATTTGATGGCGTCAAAACCGTTGATTGAATTGGTGATCTCTGATCGATTTTCGAAACCAATTATAATGATATTGTTGTGGGAACTTATGCGTTTGTTTAAGATTTGGTATGTGATAATAGGTAATTGATTAAACGTTGGTGGAAGAGTATTTGTATGGTCGGGCCACTAAACTAGTAGCACGAATGGTTGATGACGTGGAAGCGATTGCTAGACCACAAGGACACAAACGTCAGGTGGTTATTACAAAACACGCAATTTTTTTACTTTATTTTAGACTTGTAAGCTTAGCATTCCTTTAATTTTGCATATAGCTTAAAAAGCTTTTTGCTGTAATGCAATAGATTTGTGTAAAATTATGTCAAAGTATTCAGCACCAAACAAACAACATATTTTTCGTATAGACACGTGAAGTCTACTTAACTTGTTACCTACGTAAAGGAACTTTCCGGGCTTTGACTTCCGCTTGAGCTAATTGCCCTGTATCCGCCCCAGGTATATTGAACTCTACGGCGTGCAGCTTATATTGCCTCCTCGGTTTTTAATCTTAAACATTTCATTATCGAACTTCGCTTAAGTTACTTTTCTTTTGTTTTACTTAGTAAACATTTTAAGTTTTGGCATTTGGTTATCAGACCTAATAATCGTGTCCTAATAATAAAAGTATGATAGTTTGAAAACATTAATATTTTATACATGTTATTGCACATGAAGGCAACAGCAACAGCACGGAACGCTGACGATGCCGGTTTAAGTCCTGCCCGAGTCGAAATTTTTTTCAATTTATTTTCGATTATTAAATAGTATGATAGTTGCCAGTACTAATCACTACTAATGCGAAAGTACTAATTCTATCTGTCTGTTTGTCCGGCTTTCACGCCGAAACTACTGAACCGATTTAAATGAAATTTGGTACACACATATTGTAGAGCCTGAGAAAGGATATAGGTTTAGGACTTTTTATTGCTAAACAAGTGTTTGATTTGCCAATGAAGGTTTGAAAAGGGGATGAAAGTTTGTATGGAAATTCGTGATTTTTGAAGCTAGAATAATGAAACTTTCTTCTTTAACTTTTTAGGAATGGGAGTGAGAGTGGGAGTGGGAGTGATGCGGCACAGTAGTACTTATAACACAGATTGGCTGCCTTAATTGCGATGACATGCATTGTAAAACCTTTTGCTGTACGAAATAAACGTATAACGGGTTGAATAAGGGATGAAAAGTTGTGTGGGTGTATCGTAATTCATTTTTATAGAACTTGCCATTTTGATATTTCGAAAGTAACTATAAAAAAATGTACTCAAACTATACCATGGATATACTTATTATGAATACCTTAATAAGCTCTTTGCAGTGAAACATTGTATCTTATTGTGTACACATATGTCTTATTCAATTTGTAAAGTAAAAAAATAAACAGCCTAAATAATTAAAACTTCTACCTAAAGTTACTACTCCACGTGGACGAAGTCGCGGGCACGGCTAGTAAAACTATAAGATCTGATATGCTGCTATGATAATGTTTTTCTGTGTTACAGACACACACAGACGTAGACATAGTAGAGAATTTTTGCACGATCAAAGATCCTTTGATTTCGTATAAATTAAGCTTGCTTCTCTATAAATAAGATATATATGATGAATTGATGAAGGAATTTTCTGTAGATTACGCAAGTAAAATTTAAATAAAATTATCGTTATCGTTATCCCGTTTTTATACTTAATAAGGTAAGTAATATATTTTGCCTTTTAAACTGTTAGAGTGCGTTATTTGAATTATTAATTAGGTCAGAGAAACTCGAAGTAAAATTTAAATTATTGGCCGTTGCCAATGAAACAAACTTTAAACTCTTAAAGTTTTTAGTTAAATTGCCCTAATGAAATGTGCTCTTTACGTCAGACGACGAACAAGTATAGAGCTAGCTTCCTTGCTGGAAAGTTAAATACCCTACAGTATCTAATTAAGACGTCAGACCTGCTTTTAATTTGGACATTCGTATAACTACAGACTGCAGCCGAAACGCAAAAGTATACCTCGCGCAATGCATCATGGGTTTACCATTATCATCTGGTGTACGATTACTGGACGGAGTTTTACTATCGTTTATTCGGACAGCAAAAATCAAGACCACTTATGATCGCGATGTTTGGTTAACAACATTTTCAGATAAATAGCATGAAGATTAATTATTTTTTTGTGTTACTTAGTCGCAAGTAAGAGCATGTATGAGCGCTGTCTAACAGACGAGCTAGTTTGGTTGACTGGAGGGTTCTGCTGGGCCTTTGACAAAGGACCCTTTTGGTATCACTTTTCTTCAAATTAAATTTAATCTTTTTGTCTTAATTATTTCATTGCAATTACATTTACCAGCATTGTACTAAATGACAGCCAAATAAAGAGATTTATTTTTATTATGTTATTATTATCACTACCATGCTTTCTAGGGACAGATTGTCGAGACTCCAGAGTAGGAGTCTAGACCAATGAGCAAGTACTGATTGCTATCAAAACATGAGATTAAATTAACATCAATCAAAATTGAAGTGACATAACGTTAAGTGATTGTCCGAGCTTCGTATTATGTCATTAGTGAAATTAATTTTCTCGGAAACTACTATCGACGCAAAAGAGATTTTTTTTTTATTATAAATAAAATTCAGGACTGACTTGGTAAACATTTACATCTCCTGTATTTATCGGTGATGGCAACAATCAAAGTATACATTATTATATCTAAATTGTATTTAATTTCATTGGATTCAATTTCAATATTGTCTAACCACATATAGTTATAACATTTCTTACATATAATTATTACGTAATAAAACATCTACATTTGTAAGCTCATGGGTATAACACAAAGCAAATCTGATTCTGGAATATTAATTCGCACACGTTATAATGGACTGATGGGTTAAAGTAGCTCTACGTAATTTAACTTCTTGGCCTTCTTTGTTCCGCTTTTGTTTATCACAAAATTCAGAAGTGAAAATTACTTAAGTGAAAACACCAATAATTATTTTTTATGTAAACGTTAAATATTATCAGTTAAAGAAAATTAAGTTCGAAACTTAGCCTTTGTAATCATTAATTCAAACACAACTCGAGTTTGTTTGAGCTTGCTCAACGCTAATTTGGAATTGTTTAAAGTTGTTTAGAGTTCAAACAGATTATGCAATATACCTATAGATTTAAATTCTGTAGATTAAACTTATTGACTTGGCTTTACTGGTCTTCCTTTATTTTTATTTTTTACATGTTTGCACATTGCACATGAAGGTACCTACTATATAATTTATTTTCGATTTTTAAATTATAAATGTAGACCGAATTTGTTCTCTTCTTAACATTGTTTGTAATATACGCGAGGACACATTTAAATAAAACACTTACAACGGTTTATAATGTGATATAAATCGCTTAATTTACGTAGTTAAGTAGCACTATCTGAGATTTTACTTTGATATTAAGGACACCCTCCATCTTCAAACCTCTATGACCACGACTGTTGCAAAGCATTCAAAATGTAGTTGAAATAAACCATTAAAATGGCGTTAAATTGTTCTCTGTGGTAATTACTGTGACAGATAAGCCATAAATAATGGATATATTAACTTTGTGATAAGCAAAGTACACAATATATGTAAGTAATATTACGTTTCACAATGCATTACTTAATAATACCATAAAACATATTTCTTCTATGAGCTAATCGAGCTTTACAATGACCTAAAACGCAAAATGCAGCGATGACGTAATATCGATTTCCAACAGTCAAACTTGGTATTGTTACGTGAATATATTTTTTTGTGTAAATAATAAACACTTTAGGACATTTTCTAAGTAAAATCTGTATTTACAAATCTTCTTTTATTCTATTTAATATATTATAATGTAAATATAGCATGAATTTCTTGTCCACATAATGGCGGACAGTACAATTACATCTGCAGGACTGCACATTTAAGTAAGACTAATTATCTTGTTATAGAGGTAATAATAATTAAATTAATACTGAAACGCATTGTCTTGCAATGCATTAAACTAAAGAAATTCGAAATAGTAAAAATGTGTTCAATGAATAAAACAGACATAGAAATGTGTCTATTCATGCCATCGCAACGTAAGGTATTGTTTGTAGTTTACGCCAGTAGTACATATTTTAATCAAATCAAATCCTACACACAAAATACAAAAAAATAATACCTATAATATATTCACAATAAAAAAAATACATTTGTTTTTTTCTTTTTTATAGGTACGCAACGAAAGCTGCTCGATGTTTCGGATGTTTTGCAGCAACCGTAAGTAGTTTATACATTTCGCGTTTAAACCGTTACGTGTTTTATTTAGAGAACCGTTAATTAATATTGTGGTGTAACGAAAGCCGAACAATGGCAGAGCAATGTGCACGATGTTCCTATTACGGGCTGCATAAACATGCTCAAGATTGTAGTATTAAATTCATTACCTCGAGCATACAAAGACCTTGCGGCGTCTAATATGTTCTTATGAAACTTACCGTCTACTCCGAGTTTCCACCTCGTCATATCAGAGGATGAGCAATTATTATACGTTAATTGTGTTTTAAATGTTACGTCCATTTGTTACATTTTGATATAATTGAAACTAACATATGTTACTGGAAATTTATAAAATCGTTCAGTGTATACAATTCTATTCAATATGAAATCTATGTTCCTAAAACCGCACGAAAATGTGTAAAATCTATATCTATACTAATATATAAAGCAGAAGAGTTTTATTTTTTTGAAATTAGGGTCTCGCTTCCAAAACCATTGCCAATAACTTCGCAAATAGCTTCGATATATCGGTAAAAACCAGTATTCCAAATTGTAGAATAAAATTATTTAATCAAAACAATTCATGTAAATCTATAGACGCTAGATGATACTATTTCAAAAAGCAACCCCTAGTAGTGTTAATCATATTATTCAAAAATTAAATTCCAGAAAAGCACCAGGCACAGACAATATTGCAATATCTGACATAAATCTAATAGGAGGTTATGTTTCTCCAGCCATTTCTCATTTAAATATCGTAGTGTTACCACAAGGTTGTATCCGGATGCTTTAAAAATAAGGTGTGTAAGACCTGTGCACAAGAAAGGGAAACGCGATAATTTCGATAATTATCGGCCAATCACGTTACTCTCCGCAATCGATAAAATTGTAGAAAAATATGTGTGTGAGCAAATACATAATTTCTATAAAAAACATGAAGTAATAAGCCCAAATCAATTTGCATTTCCATCAGGCAAGAGTACAGCGGGTCTCTTGTTTAACTTTATGGATGAGGTCAATGGTCACCTTAATGAAAAAAGGCACGTGTTTTTATTTGTTAAAACAATTAAAACTCACGGCAATGCTATGTGTAACAGCTGCAAAAACCGGCGGCCATTTTAATAAAATTGTTCCGCCATTTTTGTCGTATTTCTGACCGGATACTTCGATTTGCAATTAAAGTAATAGCCGATCGTTATCCTTCTCCTAGGAATAAAGATGATTACACAATTTTAATCTGGTAATAGTGTTTTATTTGATATATTCTATACACTCGAGTAAGCTACCTCCCACTAACAGCTATTGTCGTAAATACTCATATCTTATAGCAGCAATCTAAAAATAGACTTTTGTCTAATCTCATACAATTTAAAAATGACCAAAGCAAAGTTTTTTTTTACATTTTACACATAGTCATGTAAATAAAATACTTTCAACGGTTAAAAACGCAACATATATCACTTCTATTTAATTTATTTTAAGGAAGGCTCGACGTTTCGGATGCTTTGCAGTAGTTTAAATACAATTAAAAATAAATTTCACGCTCTCAACCGATATACCTACGTGTTTAAACCTTTCCTTCCTTGGATATTTCGTACTTTTTACTTTTTAAATATAAACTTAGTCTAACTATAGCCTCCGTGACCATGGCTACTGCAAAGAATCCCAAATGTCGCGCTGTAGTCAAATTACAAATAAGTTAGTTGTTATATTTCATGTTTTAAACAAGTAAAATCGTCGTATTTAAATCATTTTAGCCATCAGCAAATTAGCAGTTACCCAAACTCAGTACTGTATCCAAAATAAATTGGGCATACGCTTTTTAAGTCCTTGTTGACAGTAACGAATGAATTGCCTGTATTCATTATCTGGGGCTCAGCGGGGATTGTGGGGCAACCCGGCTATTAATATACTGTGTTTTTAAGCTTGGTTAAATAAATAAATGAAACAATTTTGCACCCATGTTCTCTAAAATGCAACGAAATATAGTTTTAACCAAGTAAGTTTTAAATGATTACTGAATAAATCTAAGGTAAATATTTAAGGGGGGCTCAATAAGGAGATAAATTATTTATACGTAACAGAACAAAGAAACCCGAGAGTTTAAAATTCGAAGTTTGTGTACGCTACGGAACCCGTTGGGCGAGAGCACGAATCGCACTAAGCATATCCACCAATTCTTTATATTTAAAAAATGATGAGTTATTATTTGAATTTATATTTAAAAAATAAAATATACAAGGAATGCTTTGTAAAAGGAAATATAATTGAATAATTCTAATTTATTTTCACCACTAATACGAAACGTCGGGCCGTTGTTAAACACACTTGAAGTAAGTTAACCAATTTCAAGTTATAATCACGGTTCAAACCGTTAAAAGTGATTTATTCTAAGGTGTAATACTCATCATTTTAAATTCCAAAAAAAATTAAAAGCCACAGAATCAACAATGGTCCGAATCATCAAATGACATCTTATTACTGATATAATAAGCAGAAATTTAATTAAGGTTCAACAAAACTCATTTGTAACAGTGTTATTCATTAGAAGATAAACAATGATGTTGACGTCTCAGTATCCAAAATATTTGTATTTCACTATAAGTAATTTAGTGTATTTTAATATAAAAGTTACTCAAATATTTTTTTGGTGCAAGTGTTACCGCCAGATCCAGAAGTTGTAAAGGAAAATTCGAAGCGGGATAAAACGTAAAGCTTAAAGATCGACATAGAGCCACTTTGGATGCCACCTAGGGGCAAAAGGATATTAAGCCATACTGTTAAATACTTGTACTAGATTAATTACATTTCAGCTCTCCTCGACGGCGAAATACTGGAATAATATTCCACCACAGGCGCTACAGTACGATACTATATTTATAGTAATAGGATATTCGGAAAGTCATTTCGTTTTTTCCCGTCAGAGGACTTAATTACGTTTTTTCGAAACCGACTTCACACTTAAGCCGCGTAACCATTATACGTCTTGAGAGCTGATACTGCAAAGCTTGTGTGTGAAAAAGTTCTATTAATTCTACACAGTAGTTTTTGGTTGGTGCCCTTTTAAATATGGAGAGCAATAAGCAGCATTTTCGTCATATTTTACTTTGTTACTTCGAAAAACTACTGTCTAAGCGAGTAAAAATTGACGGTGTATGGAGAAGGCGTGTTAACAGTACGCCAGTGCCAGAACTGGTTTGCAAAATTTCGATCCGACAATTTTGATGTCGAAGATGCACCACGGTCTGGAAGGCCGTTCGAAGCTGACAAAGATGAAATCTTTCCGAACAACCCACTAATTTATTTACCTAAAAGAAATATAAAGTCAACTCATTGAACTACCACAGCTGTTCTAGTTTGATAGGAAATAATGTGATTTATTGTAATTATTAATTAAATTAGTAAATCTTATCGTCGCATTTTATTATCGTTTTTATTTAACCAAAAGTGTGCTTATCGTATTGTATAAAAACTGTATATGCTATTATTATTATATTAGACTAATTAATTATAGTAAAAATCATTTTTGCCTAAACTAATTGCGCACATGTTTGCTTCCTTATTGAAAAGCATAGTTTTTTTATTAGGCCACTCTGCCTCTAGAAGCCTCAATTGGACGTTTAATAAGTCGCTAACCAGCGACTGCAGAAAAAAAAACATTTCAAACTAATTTTGTATTTTTATTATTTCATACTTCAAATTCTTGAATTACAAGACAGGCTAAGGCTATTGCTACCTTCATTACGTTGGAAATTATTTCGATTCTGATGGGATTCCTGAGGGAAATACGTCGGGAATGACTATTTCAAGTTTCGCTTGGCTAAGGATACCTGGGGAATGTAAAAATGACAATCTTCTGAATCACTTAAAACAGAAATGTTCAAGGAATAATTCGATCAGGATGGGATATTGTATGTGTTAGATTACTATCATCAGCAGCTAATATAAAAGTGGTTATTCAGGGAATATACCTATAATGAACCAGCTTCTGTGTGATTAAATAAGACTAACAGATCTATGAATCGTCAATCTACGATATGCGCCAATCATAGATTAGAGATACTAGTTAACTATCATTGAATGTAATATCTACACTAATAATATTAAAAAGAGGAAAGATTTGTGTTTTTGTATGTAACGAGTAAACTCAAACAGTTAGCTAAACCGATTTTAATAATTCATTAGAAAACTACATTATCACTGAGTAACATAGGCTATATTTAGTACTAGATTACTATAGAAATATTTAGAAATACAAATTAAAATCAACGGAAGGTGTAAATAACTTAGCCATAAAATGTTTAGAATATATCACAAAAAAACTTCGTGAGACCATATGTCTAACCATATTGTAGTTACGTCACTGTAACTACTTTTTTGCATTTAAGTGTGTGGATGGAGGCAAGCGACATTGAATATTTCGATTTTTTTACAACTTTATGTTTCATTTAAAAAGTTATTTTCAGAGATACTTAGTTTTAGTATTAGGAATCACACTTTTTCATAATATTTGTAAAGTTCTTTTTAGAACTATCTCTTTGAACTTGAATACATGGAAATTACCATGCGCGATAGGTGCATGTATAAAATTCGGCAACAGCACGGAGTCAAGTCCTGCCCGTGTCGTAAAGTTTTTTTAAACATCGATTTTCGATTTGTATTACCAAAATAATAATATAAAATTTGTGTATGTAACTAGTCAGTAGTAGGAGGTGACGGATACTTTCTGTGTCTCGTGACGGCATGTATTAGTGTTCCGTGTCAGTTTCAAATAAAGCAAGTAATCGAGTTTCACGAAGGCAAAGGCGGGCGACCTTTCCTTAAAACTTGTCCGAGAGCAGTGAAGGAAGGCGCTATCGCCGTGACAAATTATTCAGATACGACCTCTGACACTTTCTAACTGAATACTTTCTCGGGCGAACGTCATAAATTCGTTAAGGCTACGGCTTTTAATTGCGGCTCCGTAGGCACAGGAAAGTAGAACAAAATAGTTCTTACATTATTTGCATCTCTGAAGTTAAATGTAAACGGCACTAAATGTTAAGATACATCAGATATAAAAAAACGAAACAGGATGCACTGTCGACTTATTATGGCTTTGGAAAGGTTATCAAACTTCACCATTATGGAATGTTGATATTCGTAACATCCATTTAAAAGCCACATTTCCGCGCAAGGTGTAACATGTTTCAGAAAAATTATAAATAGATTAATCACCTATTTGATTATAAGATATTGCATTAAACCAACGTCCCCGTGAAAAATAGAATTAAAAAAATAAAAATAAACTTTTAACCGTTTAAAACGCGATAATTCAGCAATCGTTGTCACGGATGTCGCGGGTCGTATCACTACAGTTAGCTAGTAAGTGGAATTCGTATATTATCACTTTTCCAGAAACACAGTATGATATGGAGACACTAGTGACAATACTACGTAAAGGTTAATTCTATCCCCTTCGAAATAAGATCAAAGGAAACGAAAAGTTTGCCCGATAGAAACGTAATTACCTCGGAGCGTGGCAGGTGACGCTTCTCACGAAATAAAAATTCCTTAAATGTCGTGATTCTCTGATCTGGTTATAAATGCATTGAATAATTTTCTGCCTTCCTTATTCTTTTTCAACGGAGACAGCCCGGTCCGCTTCTACACTCAAAATACAGATACTAAAATGGTCTCGGTTTGAAGAATTTATTCTCTCTAAGAATACGAGAAAACAATGATTTTACCGTGACTGCTGCAAAGCACCCGAAACGTCGGGTTAAAAATAATTTTCAAATAAGTTTAACTAATATATCGCGTTCTAAACCGTTAAAGTGTTTTATTTAAATGTATACCACTCGCGTAAATTATAGACAGTTTTTAGTTAAGTTTATTTTATTATTTCCGGAAATAAACCGAAATGATTTCCGCTTTATAATTAGAGGAATTAAGAAGTCGTTTTTGTCTCCGGTATCGGTGATATTTCCTAGTAACAGTTGTTTGTCTGTATGTGTGTGATGTGCAAAGAGTTTGAGAAATGTAAAATAATTTTGAGTCGGGTTTATGAAGTATAAAGCATTCCGCCTATCGATTTATTTTATATACTTTTGTAATATTTTGTGTGTAATAGAAAAATGTTATTCGTGAGGAAATTCTAGTAGGCTACATAAATGCGTCATTGAATAACAAATAAACTGTATGTAATAAAAAGGCTGAAAAACGAACGCCTATATAGCCCAATAGTTACCAAGCATTTTGCATGAAAGTTTTTTGGTTCCAATCTCGGAGAAACGATAAAATGTTGTCCCCCATGTATATACTCGTGGGGGCGACCCCACGGGGAAACAGGATTTCACTCACACGCAATCTTCTTTTTAATCACTTGTCGCTTACAATAATAACATGGGACTGACATACTATTCGTATATGCTACACAGTAATGATACCTGCTACATGAATAAACAAAGCCTATTTATCTCGCAGCGGCATTCGCAAGATTAAATAATCACCTACGATAGAGACACGATCCCGAGTTTTAAATTGTTAAATAAAATACTTTTAACGGTTTCGACCGCGTAATTTTCGACTATAACATAGATTTTTTTTAAACACATGTAAATATAATAGTAGAATACTACATTCAAAATATCATGTAATCTCCTCATGACCGGTTTCATGCATTGCTTTCAGCGTAAGAGGTACATGGTTTGAATCCTGGAGAAACATAATGTATAGTTTTAGGTTAGTTCCCTTTAAAAGGAAACCACGAATAATAGGATAGCATTATAAAAAAATCTATATTCTTGTACTTTTTAATTCTGCACATTTGCTGTAGATGTTTTTGTGTCAGTTATTGTAAATCTTGTGCTACTTCTGAATAAACGTATTTCCATTCTGCGCACCGACCACCCATAGAGTATGGCTTATACCAGAGTTAGTGTTAATAAAACGATGCGACAACTCTCTTATAGAAAAAAATCGAAAATGATGATACTGAAATAAAATTCGATATTACCATTCTATTCCCAAGAACACTATAAATTTTGCCTCAAATGTATGTAAATGTTCGCAAAAGTAACCAAAAGTGAACAGTGGCTGTGTATTTGTTAGTCAAATACCCTAAAACGGGCGGGAAATATACCCGAAGTCTCAATAAGGCAACGAAAAATGTTCATTTAGATTTATAACAAAGGGCTTCGTATTTTTCGTCCGACATTTCACGCCTATTACTTGCGCAAACAATATGGAAATTGTGGTATCAGGTTTTGCTGGAAATAAATTAAAACGAATGATTACGCTTTTAAGAGGAATCGTCGCTTTCGTTCTTTTTGTAATTAATTTTCATTGCTGACCCTACAATGAGGTATTGTAGCAATTTTGACTTGAGGAAATGATCTTGTTTAAAGGTGATTTTGTATTGTATAGGGATTACGATGTATTCGACGGGCTCTTTGGCCCAATGGTAGCTATCAATGGGTCGTGGGTTCGATCCCCACCGGGTCCGACATGTATTTAATTTTCAATTTATAATTTTTTTGAAACATGTTGGACTTCGTCTGGAAATCTAGATTAAATGGGTGGTAGAAATATCAAAATTCCGCCCGCTTCACGAACCACTGTCCACAGATATAAAAGTCGAAATAATCGCGTTTCGGTTTCAGTCTGTGGATTTCCGAATATTCGAAGCCAAAATAGGACTACAGCACATCTTGTGTAGAGGCGTAGGTAGGCCTATTTCGCCTACCATCAAGTGAACTCCATGCTGTAGTTTACACGAGTGGAACACATTTCAATATACCACTTTTAACGATTTAAAACGCGAAATTTTGGCAACTATTATAGACCATGGCTGCTACATAGTATCCAAACGATAAATTGAAAATGAATTTAGTATTACAATTGGCGTTTTAACCAGCAGAAAAAATAACCAAACAATAAAAACTAAAATGAAATCCAAGCAAATCGTTCTTCAAACTTTATATGTTAATTGAATTAATCTTGATACGAACAATTTATCTTTCCGACAAAACCGTTCAGCGCTGTCAGGGGTGATTTTTGTTTCTGACAGAGCTATTAGAGAGCAAAGAGTTACTTTATTTAGAAAGTCATATTGTAGGTATATACTTCCTTGAAACCGATTAATTTCTCACTGGAAACAGCGTTCAAGAGCTTAAACCGACCATATTGCTGCAAGCAAAGTGAGTTTTAACGGAATTAGTTATGATAACCCTGGACTGACGGCTTAAGGCACCCTCCAATGCACGGGTGTATATTTATTAATATGGTACAATACGTTACGTAACATGCTACGTAATCTCGAAGAGTACACTATTTTTTACATTGTACTGTTTTAAACTGTTAAAAAAAAGTGCAAGAAACCAATGTTTTAAATTATTTAACATACAAGCTTAGGGTTCAGAAAATAGGTGTGGAATATGAATAGCCGGTCTTATTGCATCTATCCAAGATGGGCCGACGACCTTTTTTTGTTTTAAACATTGAGCGATCCGTATACTGAATCGAAAAGTCTTACACGTTACGACTTTTCTATATGTAAACGATGGTATTTACTGCCCAAATATTATACACGAAGTTGTGTTTTAAACCCGCATCCCGTTCAATATTAGCCATACGTTGCTACCATTGGACTAGCGAGCTCGTTTATATGATTTTGACAAATTGTTAAAAAACATAGTCAAATGCTTTGTCTGCAATTTACGCGTGTAGTTTAAATAAAACACTTTTAACGGTTTATAACGCGAAATATTTATTTTAACTACAGCTTGCCAACTACGTGACCATGGCTGTTACAAAGCACCCGAAACGTGGGGCCGTATATAAAATAAGTTTTTAACCAAGTCAAAAGTGTTTTATTTAAATGAACTAAATCCCTGTTATCTCGTGTTAAAATAACTTTATAAAATATAAATGTATCTTATGTTGGTTTGTCCATTTCCGTCATTTTAATTTAATCCTAGATATTAAAAAAATATACTATTTACCTCCACTAAGTCCACACTCAAGTCTTTAAAATAAACTTTACGCCTGAACCACCACACATTAACGAATATACGACGCGAACTAAATCTGAAATACAACTTGTTATATCGAATTTATTTTTTGCTCTAACATACGTCCGAAGGCCGCGGCGTTCGCTACCGAGTGAGCTTTCAGCGCACCTGTTGCCTAGCACTCCTGAAAATGTTCAAATTTCACGAACGATATTAGACTATTGCATAAAATCCATTGAAGAGTTTTCATACTTCAATTTTTTCTACGTCCTCCTTGAAAGATAATGTACTGCAAACGTTTTAATTTTAAAAGGACAAGTGTCACTAGAAACGGAAGCTTCTACTGTAACAACCCCTAGAAATTAATTGAAGTTTCAGCTATAGTTGAAATACATCTATTTTTATTTCGGCCATTAGCGATTTAAGAGCTGCCTCTCTGTATACTGTAGATAGAAAAGTTTGAATAAGTATAGACATTGCGTGGTTGCTACAATTGGTTAGTAAAATATATATATATTAATTTATTGTATATGATGTATTAGGAAATATACGCAAAAAAGCATCACTGAACATCGGCGTTGTGCTTCCTTCCAGGTACAACAAAAGCTGAGTGGTGTCCCTCCACATACATTTATTATTATTTATGCCATTGTATGTTTGTGTATTATTTTTTTTTGTGTGTGTGTGGAATTAATTGAATGTTTTACAGTTCATATGCTTTTCTGTGTAACGAACACAGAATTTCTAACCATTAATTCGCAAACAAATAGCCTAAATAGCTAACCACTTTCTCGCCCTACCTGGACGAACAACTTCGTGATTGTTGCATCCACCGGAGTATTAACTAATTTGTAACCATAGGTCGTCAGAGTTATGTAAATGTTTCAATAAAATGAAAAATAGAATATTAAATGAAACAAAAGGCTGACCTAAATATATGTATAGTCTTGAATTCCCTTAGTTTTAATAAAACATTAAACAGTTTAAAACGTAAAATATATTGGTTTCCAGACCTGGCGTTTCGCAATCCCTTCACTAGTCGTGATGGCGTCATCTATTAGGCCTAAATAACTCTAAGCAATAAAACATTTCGCACTTTAAACCGTTCAATTGTTTTTTTTATATTTGCCCCTCGCTTAAACTGACCATATTCTCTTAGCTTACGATATGTGTACAGTTATTATATTTATAGTATCTTAAGCGCACCTGTATGTGACAATTTTAGAAAAAGGAGAATACCTTTACACCTTAATTTTTGTAATGATCTATTCCCGAAACAATTGCTTCGACTTCGAAAAATATTTATTTTCTATTAGATAGGCTATCGAGGAAGGTTATATAACTTCACGCTGTGACCAATAAGAGCGATGGAGCGAGGAAAATATCGGAAAAACTGAGAAAATTAACCACGGGAAGCCCCCACACTTCTGTTGCGTGCGCTACAAAAACAGTTTGAAAAATCAAAGAAAGAAAAAATTCGAATATCATTTCTCTTTAAATGATTTAAAATTGCGACCTTCCAGAACCGTTTCTATAGTAATTTGGTTGAAATGAATGCATTACTATATTAATCTTGCAAACAACGAAGCAACTTTAGCTAGTATAATATATCTATCGTATTTTTGATATATCTTTAATATTTTAAATCTATGAACACACAAAAGTGACATATTTCACACAGATCCACCTAAACCCTTGTCAGGGAAAGTCGCGAGAGACTTAAATCGTGGTGGCTGCGGGAGCATTATTATTTCGGTATTTATTGTGCTTTATCTATCCTTCGTTTATTTTATTAGCTATAGACTGCGATTGTGTGTTTGAACGCGCTGATGTCTAAAATCACTGAACAGTGAATTAGTATAAGATTCTGAAGACACCAAGAAAACCTACGATGGCCGTATATGTTATTTCTATAAGGATTGAAAATAATTGACGACACGGGCGGGACTCGAACCGGGTATCCACAGCATTAATGTAACTAGTGTGCAATGTAATTTCAACCTGACATAAACAATACGAGCGGTCATAAATGAATAAAAATACAAAAGTTTTCTTACTGAAGCTTATAAAAAATTTCTCTGCATTTTTTTCTTTTATAGTCGGTTGACTATAAACAGTTGAACCGTTTTCCACTTTTCCACAGAATTTGCATACTTAGTTATTTAGAAAGTTATTTCTTTAACTTTTTGTAAAACTATATTTATATTTAAAAAATTGGCGACATGGATAAGATTCAAACCGGCACCCACAGCGTTCCGTGCTGCCATATATCGCAATTTTTTTCAATCTTTATAGATTTTTATTGTAAGTGGTTTTTTACAGACTAATCAACTCTAAAAGGAATTGTAAATATATTGTTAATAAAGAGAATTATTTCGGCCTATGATCTAATACAGGAAAGCTAGGGGAAATCGAAGTATTTCTAAGAATTATACTGTTATTCTTGGTCACGATTTGTGGGTATAAAGTGACCTAATTCTTGCAACTTCAGAGAACTTTCTAAATAAACCATATAACAATAAAGTAGGTTTTGGCGTGCATAAAGTTAGGTGCTAACTTCGTGATCGTACCTATGGGATTAATTTCCAAATTAAAATAGCGTCAGGTCGCGTTTCGTACCCAGATAGCGTAGGATTCTATTTTACAACACTCCACTTGAACCTTAATGCTAAAAGATTAAAGTTGCAATTCGCTTAAAAAGTTGGACGTCTGATTTTAATCTTGAACCTCTGGAACGACGGCACTCGTTTCGAATAAGGATTTAATTTTGACACAAATTCAATTCCCGAGGTGCCATAAAAAAATAATCGATATTAAAATTGTGCGGTTTAAACTCTAACGATATGTTTCAATCGGTCCTTTACTGAATGTAGGTTAAATAATGACATTGCTAGGTATTGTCCGTAGTTTACGGGAGAAGTACACGTTTAATTAAATCACTTTTAACAGTTTTAAACGCGAAATATATAAGTAACATATACCGTTTCTCCAAATACCAAGTATGAGGAAACAGATGGTAGTAGTAGCAGTTTTGACTTTTATAATTTAAGGACACCCTCCATCTATAGTTTACAAAACATAAGGCCGTAGTTAAATTAATTAAAAATAATTTCACTAATATATTTGACGTCTTAAATCGTTAAAAGCAAGTCGACTTTTTATTTAAATAGCATTATTTTTTTATAAAGCTTAATTAATTAATAAAACGTTAATTGGTGGCAGAATTGTGAAATTGAAGATGCTTTGTAGTAACCACGACTGCTATATAGTATATAACGCAATGTATGGATATTTTTGGCGTTTTAAAGTTTTTTTTATTTAAACACTAGCGTAGATACGCTGTTAGCCTATACTGTCTTTAGATATTAGTATTTAAAATTTACGTACCTAACTGCTGTTATGTATAATCTAAGCAACTAGCTTTAAGGTCTGTTGAAATTGTCAGTTTGCCAAATCAGTTTAATTAAACGAAGGTAAACGTTTATGACTACTGCATGTCATCAATAGCGTTTCTTTAATTCCAGAATATACAGGCGCAATAGCATTAACTAAACAAATACGTCTTTTTTAAAGAAATCATAAAAGAATGAGATTCATGTCAAATTATTTAACTTGAAAAGAAAATCTTTAAAAAGTTTTAAATAAACTAAATGCCAGGAATCTCTTAGAACTTTTAAGTATATAAGTAAATGGCTGGAAAATTCTTTATAAAATTCACAAAGGCGTAACTCTCATAGCTCAACTTACGCGAACTTCATAAGTCGAGGCTTAGACATACTAAGGAAACATGATATAACGGCAAACGTTGCTAGGTATCCTTCGAATACATTTTGAATCTTGACAAAAATAATGTTAAACGGAATAAAACATGCATTGCTTACAGCGTGTAATGTTTTTACACTACTACTAACCCCATCTGTCGGTATTTTTTGACACCACTCGCATACCTTTACAGCAATAATATTAATAAATTTTATATCTGCGATCCATTTGTACTGCATGTTAATTATACATATTTATTAAAATTCAGGTGTACTAAACATTATTGACGGGTTACAAAATACAATTTTACGTTTTAAATCGTTAATTTTGATTCACTTAACATGTAATACTGACGTAAATGGAAGATATAACGGAATGAACTAGAAGAAAAACTGTGTAGGCGTGTCAAAAGTAATATAGCCGCATATAAGACATTTATAAAGCTTTGTGTGTCTTAAGATAAACTTAGGTTTAAATGAACGTCTAAAAATAGTTTAAAAGAGGTCTTTTGATCGGAAATACTTAGGCCACACGTTCCGTGACGCTATTGAACGGAGGCTGTGAACGGTTGTTTGCTTAAATGTAATTTTGAGTTGAATAACTTAGATTACATATTGAACTTATTTTTTTCAACGTTTCATAGGATAGTTAGGATAGCCTTGCTTTGACTGAGTAATATAAAACATCGTTCTTTCTGACTTGCTGGTTTTTTGAAACACTTTAAATGTTTCAAAATACGAAATTTATTGGTCACCAATTTTAAGGTTGTCATTTCATATGACAATAGTGGGTTTAAAAACAGCGCACACCAAAATTAAGAAAGTTTAAGTAAGTAATGATCCAGCTAGTTTTTCTTAATATCAATTAGGACGAAACAAATGACTCTAGCTTAGCAGATTTGCCTTCGATGCTACGGGCTCCCACCATTCTTAGTTCCCCCTTGACCATAGCTGTTGTAAAACATCTGAAATATCGGGCGTAAGTTTACGAAAAAGAATACATTTATTTATCTATTACTGCTTTATTATTTATAAAACACACCAAAGAAAATACATATTAATGAGAAAACATCTTACGTACTAACTTATAAATAAAGGCGGCCTTATCGCTAAGTAGCGATCTCTTCCAGGCAAACTGAAGTACAGGAGAAAAGAATTATAGAATAATTTATTTAGTGGGTTGATGTAAGGAATAACAAAGAATATCAATGTCATCAATATAGATAGTTATGTCACGTTTATACTAATACGTGATTTGTTTAAATGTATTTGAAGTTGTGACCACGCTTTACCTACTGGTCTTATACATATATAATACAACATTTTAACTAGTTGTTGAAATAGTAGTATTTATTATGTATTATATTATATGGGCTTAAGCTCCTTTAGCGACTGTTAATGTTAAATAAACTATTTTTATAGAAGTACAAAATAAATTATAATTATATGATATATTTTTTTAGAACTTCGAGAACTGTTAAAGCACTAACGACAACGCTACATAAATACAATTACACAAAACCAAAGACAGCTACGTATGGCGAGCAATGTCGCGTCTAGTTATACAGTTGGGAGATTCCTAGTAACCACACAAAGTTATTCTAAATTGAAAGTTGAGAATTGCCGGTACCTAAGTCAAAAGTTTTTTTTTATTTCTTATGAAACACTCGAAATATAAAACATAATTTCTCATTAAAAAGTTATGCTCACTCCAGACATCGGTAGAACGTCGGTTTCAAAGAGAACCATTAAACTTGTATGAATTCTAACATGTCTGACATATTTTCCTTCCCGTCCGCAACCAATAAATAAAGATATCGCGGAAACTCGCTTTGAAAAATAGCTCTCAATATCTCAAACTTTGGGGTAATTTCAACTCCTACGCGCTATTTATATAATCTATTTCTTGATATTTTTTTTTAAGATTTTGGCGCTGTGCCATAATAAGAACGACAATTTTAAAGGCGGTAAAGGTTGGATAAAAAAATCTAGAGCTAGAATAATAGCTTAGACTAAGTAAACTCAATCATTTTAGGGAGAAAAATTTATATTCTCTGTACTTTCCCCGAAGACGTACGTCATCGGTTTTGTCAACGTTTTTCTAAATACTGTCTGTAGTTTACGCGAGTAGTACACATTTATATAAAACAGTTTAAAACGCGATATATATTAGTCAGTTTGAGGTCAGAAACATCCTCTATCTTCAGTCTCCCCGTGACCGCGGCTGCTGCAAAGCATCCAAAACGATGGGCCGAAATTAAAAATAATTTTCAAATAAGTTCAACTAAT
This sequence comes from Leptosia nina, assembly GCA_963661955.1. Taxonomy (NCBI): domain Eukaryota; kingdom Metazoa; phylum Arthropoda; class Insecta; order Lepidoptera; family Pieridae; genus Leptosia; species Leptosia nina. The sequence continues at coordinate 8,937,638 of CAVLEF010000010.1, read as the reverse complement.
ACATATCGCGTTATAAGTCCCTTTTGTACTCTCCAACACAAACTACTGCAATCAAAATCCTAACATAATATACCCAGCTATCATTTAATATAGAAAATCTAAAAGCATTGTGAAATTTAGTTTCCAGTTCAGCGCGGTTCAAACTTACCAACGTATTAAGTCCCCAGTCTAATGTTCTACAACAATACAGTGGACGGCGCAAGAGGTAAGTACTTCTGAATGGTGTGAAAAATATCTCCAATAAAAGAATCGGAACCCCGACTCGCACGTCTATTCGAAAAGATTTCACCCTGTTTAAAGAATTAAGGGCTTTTTCCTATCTTTGTATCTTTATTTGAAGACGGAAGTGGACTGACCTACTTGTATTGTTACAGACTTTCCAACGAAAAGTGTGCTTTTTCGTTAAATATTCGCCATCGCTTTTCTAGGCTATACATATACTAAAATAATGTTTTAAAGTAAAAGACAAAAAGTAATCTTTCGTGTTTCATGTGTAAAAATACACTTCCAAACATTAAATTCTATATAGTTTATAATACATACATAAGTTACATTTTAGTTAAATATGTATTTATACAACGAGTACAAAAACTAGTAGTAGAAGGGATTAGAAATAAGCAGCTTACAAAGTTTATAAAGCTGTACGCTCCTGTACATAAACAAAACTTGTTTTTCATTCCATTTAATATCTTTTTAGAGTATCTAAAATGGATGAAAATTTAGTAGAAGAATATGTAGATTTATCTATAACAAGTAATTTATTCAAACTACAGTGAAACTACAAAAACACGATCGCATCGAGTTAATGTGATTTTAATTCAATTACTATTTTCTTATTAAGTTCAACGGGTTTAAGCGACTCGGAGCGGTGTTTCCGACAATCCGGAATCCATTTAATCTATTTCGTAGTTCCACGCGGTGTCCACAGTAGCATTTCAGTGAGCCAAGCCTGTTTTTGATTGGAATTGAGCCAGCGCCCAAAATGTACTTAGTGCATTATCTCCAATTAGTGTAATATTTAGTTTACGCCAGTGAAACACTTTTGACGGTTTGAAACGCGAAATACATTAGTTAAATTATTTTATTTTAACTGCGGTTTTGGATGTTCTGTAGCAGTCGTGGTCATGGATGGACTGGAATGGAGGATATTCCTAAAATCAAAGTCAAAACTGATGGGTTAATGCCATCTGTTTCGCCGTAGTAGTTTCCTGCTTACCGCTTTGTTCAACTAATATATTTCGGCTTTTAAACCGTTTAAAATGTTTTATTTAAATCCGTGAATTGGAAAAATGCTTACAGATCGATTCTATAAAACTTTGAATTTATTTTGGCCTAAGTAAAGTTGCAGCGAATCTTCTCAATTGTATACGAAAGAAGGTATTTAATATATGTTGTAATAAATAATAGTTTGGCACGAAGCACAGTAACAAACAGATGCAGCATTAAATAATAAGTGTCTGTAGGTAAATCTTTTTAAACCCTTTCTGTATAGAGCATGTTGTCTTCTATTTACTTTGGTGTTCAATTTCTTTCAAACGCCCAAATCCGCAGGGACTACTGAAAAGCAGTATCATTGCAATGCTCTACATCATCAGGGTCTTAACGTTGTCATCTGTTCTTTCCTTCCTCAATTTATGTCTTTGTTACTTTACTAATTCTGTAGGAATGTTTATTATTGTTATTTAAAGTCTTTTCTATGGATATTTTAATTCGTGTTTTCGAAGGAAAACAACCTAAGGAAATCAGCTGTCATGTGATCATTTGGAAAGATTGTGAATCGAATACGAAGAATAAAGGAGAAAGAAATGGTTTTCCAGTGTAACCGAATCCTTAGGTCGTCAGTAAAAAGATTGAGCACTATCTATCCGGGTCAACGATCTACGGCACCGACTATAAATCACAGCAGGTAATTTCCGAACATTACATTCTAACGACTGCTATTGTGTCGGTCTGTACGCCGGTGGAAATTAGCCCTTTTCACTTGAGTGTTTCCAGGCATAGTTTCCAGTGATAAAAGAGGTCTCTTGGAACTCCTTAATGGATGGTTCCGTGTGCTTTTTAATGAAAACGTGGGCAAACTAGCGTATGAGTATAAAACATCTACTCCAGATGCACGGTCAACCTATTTTGGCTGAAGGCATTCAGAAATCTACAATCTGAAGCCGAAACGCGATTACATTATACTAAATTTCCATATTTCGTCGACACATTTAAATTCCAAGTTGAAAAACAAAGTTTTATATTTTTGTAATATCATAAATTGGTTTAAGAAAATTGTTGCACGGGAATCAAAAACCACGACCCGTTGATAATAGCCGACAGTATATTGGACCGTCCAGCTGTCTTCTTCACCTTTGCTTATGAGTCACCGTAAATTTTACATAAATAACACAACATTGCTAAACAAAAGTGAGTTCAGAATCGTGTATCTTGAAGAATGAAATTGCTGCAGGGGTACATTTTTGCATCAATGTTCAGGGTTGGTAGACATTTATAAGTAAATCATTGTGAATTAGAATTTATATTTTACTCCTTTAATTAACTTCTTTATAGTCTCCTTAAGGCTAACTCCGTAAAAGACAATAGAGCGTCGCGACTCCGTAGACAACAAGCAATAAAAGCTAAATCTAAAGCAGCTCTCAAATTCCACATTCTAAGCTGTCGGACTGAAAACAAGAATGATAGCAACAAAGCCATTCTGGATTGCCATGAACCGCAGCGTCGTAAAATACGGGCGATAAAATTATGAATGGAAGCGAATTTGATATGAAAACTTTATGGCATCCATCACGACGAAGCCATGAGGGATATCCTTTCATTGTTAACGTTAAGCTTTTCATGTATTTCTTGATGAGACAGACCGACAACGGGGACCGAGAGGAAATGTTTCATATGTAGCAGCGGTCAGGATCAAAGTATATTTGGAGCTACATTGTGCTTGATAGTACAACGTACAAATCTGTTTGAATTGCAATATATTTGTTTAAGTAGTCATTTTCGACGGGCTCATTGGTCCAATGGTATCAGTGTAGGGCTAACAATCAACGGGTCGCAGGTTCGATCAGCACCGGGTCATGTTTCTTATCAATTTCTAATTTTTCTGGAACATGTTTGAATTTGTCGGGAAATCTTGGAAAAAAATTCAGATTCTGGATTACAAAAAAAAAACAATAAGTATTTTATAATTCCAAATAGTATAAGCTATTTTTTATATATAATATTTAATTAAAATACATAAAGTTCGTTTTTAGTTTTAGTAGGATATAAGATTTTTATTGATGTCATCAATATCGTCTTAAAATGATAAACGTCACAATCTCTCTCTTATCAACATTCAAATATTTTGCATGAGATAAATAACCTTTGGTATAAGTTACAAACAGAAGCGGTTTTTAGTTAATCTACCGAAGGAAATTAATTAATTCTTAAAGTAAAAGAGACTTCGCATGTAATAAAGGTATTTTATAAATGATTAATAAAATTAAAAAAAAAAATTTTTATATGACATGAAACTTTTTACTATTTCCTTAATTTAACTGATACGTTTTCTAAGGAGAGTGATCACACAAATGTTCATAGACTAACTGTTGTATTATGTTTCCATTTTTGAAAGAAGTATAGAAGATGAAGTATGGCAACACAACAAACAAGAAGTTAAGTCATCTGATAAAAACTATATAATATGTTTTAGGTCATACAGTTCCTCGTTATCTTCGTGTCATATCGCGCGTAAGATGCCTCGTTTTAACCTACTTGTTTGAATATTTTCGTAGTACTTTGAAGTATTTTTTAAGATTCAGGCTTCTTATTGTGAAAATGAAACCGCCTTGTGTTTTGTTTGGATGTTCTAAAATCGTGAGTAAAAAGATATTTATTTTATAATCTTAAGACTTACTTCTTATATTAGTTATGAATACATATTAAATTAATTGAACTCAGTCCGGGGTTCGAATCATAGCTCGGGAAATATTTTATGTAGCTATATTTATTTTTTTACCTATCCCTACCTTGGAGTTTGGAACTAACCCATTTATCATTGAATCCTGGCGGGTCAAAGTTCTTTAAACTCTAATTGAGAGACCTGCCATCAGTGCATTAGTTGGAGACGAACAAGTATTTTTTGTTTATTTCATTAATAGATCAAAGTTCATTTGAAAATATAGTAAACAGTGTTATCTTAATATTATATCTCTACGATAATAGCAGTATATTCAACGTAACTAAGTATGTACAGTATAGTGCAGACGGATTAATGTTTATTTACTACTCATATATCTTGTACTTGTAACATGATAAAATCATTTAGGTAATGATATCATAAGGAAAATTATAAACTGAAATGAAACTATTATTTTGGATAGAACGTTCTCGTTTCTGTTTTTGATAATTTAAGAATGTATTTTAATAATGTTTTCAATATGATTTCGTCAATTGTGTATAAATAAATATTAACACAGTGCCTAAAGATTCAAAGTCATGATATCGTTTTTCTTTAAGATTTCGTAACCAAAACGTAAAAACTAAACCGTCTAAGACTCGGCTGTCTCTCCGGCCGGATCTGTTTATGACCATGCTTATAAAAAAACACAAATTTATATAATACATGCGCGCATAAATTTCGACAATCAAATGTAAATTTAAGTTAAGTAATTGTATGCAAAGAAGAAAGCACTCAGCTTCAGCACCTAAGAGTGGTGGAGAAAAATCGCGTGACTATTAACTACAAACTACTCAAAAGTAAAATTGAAATGTAAAAACCAATTGATATCGAATATAAAATTGATAAATTGTAGCGGAATGTGTGCGGTAAACCTAAGGAAGATTAAAATGTAAAACATTCTTATTTGATAGATGAAATTCTTATTAAACTAAGTAACTATTATACAGTACTTCATTTGTTTGTTGATCTGTCCCCTCCTAATTGTGGTAATCAGCGAGAATTCACACGGCCTGTTATGACGTATAATGAGTCTTTGTCAGTACATAAAGGGCAGCAAAAAATATGAAAGTCACGAAATTTGATAGAACACGTACAAAACAATGGCAGTGACCGGCCACACTCAGTCATGCGAACTCGGGTGATACATTACGGGACAGAGTCGGTACTTCTGGTACAATTTTTTTTTAATAAAGTGGCGTACATCTGGAATTATTCACTTCACTTATAGGCCAGTCGTTTAAGCGAATCGATCATCGGTAACGGTGACAAAAAAGAAACGCACGCGAGATCTTGTGTCCCGTTAATTATCGTTATAAATCTTAGTTACAAAACGTATTTGTTAATTTTTTTTTTATTTATTAGATATAGCTTTGCACAGCCCGTGGTCACGAGGGTGACTATAATTTTCAAACAAGATAGCCAATATATTTCGCGTTTAAAACAATTATTTACTATCTTTATACCTAGTTAGTTAGTTTCTGAATGTGAAAAAAGTTGACACCGTTTGTAAATAAATCTTTTAGGTCTCGAAAAATCCACTAATCAAACTACTGTTTTCAACGGCATTCATGATACATGTTTTATCGTGTAAATCAGTCAAAAATATTGAGACAGAACTGTGACACATAGTTTAAGGCGTATTTTATAGTAGAGAATGACTGACTAACCCGTGGTTCACTTTTTGGAATGCGAAATATAAGATCTTAACAAAATACTCTGTGGCTGGGATATTCGGAAATCTAAAGGCTGAAACCGGAACGCAATTAAGCTTCACTGTCACCACCACCAGCACTGCTGATGGTGGTTTGTAACCCGGAAGGAATTTCGATATTCTTACCACATTCTTATTTATTATCCATATGTCCAGACGAAGTCGAACATGCTTCAGAAAAGTTATAAATTTATTAGAGGACCCGGTGGGGTTCGAACCCATCACCCGTTGATCAATTGCCATTGCTACCATTAGACCAACGAGGCCGTCGAATACTTTTCAGGATTAAGGCTGAAAAGTACAATAGAAGAGTTAGATCCTTTTAAACTATGCGATAACTTGCTTTGTAGGGATTGAATAACCTCTAACAACTCATAAAGTGATAACAATAATTCACTATCATTGATAAGATTCACACGGAGTTTCAATTCACTCTTAATCTGATAGGGTGCAGGGAGCAGTCATTGTTCTTCCATCCCGTTTCCGCGTATGCCGTCGGAAAGAGGCCGAGTTATTCGGTGATAACGCTGAATGTAATGGTAGCTCTTTCATTTGTTGGTTATGACCAAGTAGGCCGCAAGGATTGGTCAAGTTCGCAGTGATCGTTGTGTTATTTATCGGAAAAAGGGCAGAACAGGGAAGAAAAATGGTAATGTATTAAAATTGCAAAACTCTCGCTCCATTAAAATTGCGAATACGTCGCGGCAAGTTACGCTGGCCGAATTATAATCGCGCTGTATTTTGAAAACGACGAAAAATTTCACAATAAGTGGCTAAGTTGTCGGAGATTTTGACGTAACTCGACAGTGTTTTTGTATTAGGAGACTTCAGATATTTTTGTTAAATTTATATCATTCTAAAGATCATTTTTTTACAAACGTTAATATATCTTTTTCTGGACTAGCTGTCTGTACGTACTTGATCACTAAATAATCGAAAAAAATAATATAAGCCCAATTTAATTTACAATTTTAAGTACACATTTAGATAGGTAATAAATTAGGTATTACTTTTATGAACCTAATTTGTAAAGCGGCCTATCAGTTGACCTTACTTTATCTGCATGAAAACAAAAATACAGATACAAATAAGAATATTATGTTTGCTCCATATCGAAATAAAACTTATTAGAGCAAACATGTGTTTTCGCTGTAATAAAACAAAACTCTCCCTTCATTCCTTTCGTTTTTTATTTTCGGTAACTGTATTCGAGGTTAAACGGTTTCAATCACGTTATTTAAATAACTACAAATTCGATTCTTTGTGAACACTGCTTTTGAATATGAAGTATTAATTTACTGGGCGGACTCTTAACGGTTTTTATTTTTAGTTGTATACATAATTGACATTGTAACAATACGCAATTGTAGTAATTTCAAGGATAAAAAGTACGTACTATTGATCACGTTTTACTCTAAACGATTGCGGAAGCTTTTATCTAAAACACAGGTAAAGACATAATGTTAGAGTATGTCTATTTTAGGTCCTTACACAATATTTAAAATTACGAAATTCCGTCCACAGATAAAAGTACCCGTCAAGTTTGATCGCGTTTCGTTGACAGTGGGTGGATTTCCGATTATCCAAAGTCAAATTAAATCGACAGCGCATATTGTTATCAAGTCAACCCCCAGGCTTGTCTGTCCTTCCCTATGATAGAAAAATACTACCTTGGCTTTGTGATAGCGATGGGAGAAGCAAACGAATACTGGGATCAAATAAAAAAAAAACCAATCGATACTTGTTACAACACACACACACAAACATTTGTCTGCCCTCTGGAAATGACGAAACGAGATTTAATTTTGGCTCCGTTATGTGGAATGCGTGTAATGATAACAATAATAACGTATTTTACATTTGAAATTGCCATATTCTATAAGTAGTATTGTAATTAGTATGTTCTCAAATGCCCGGGCTCTATTACCGCGGTGGAAACAAGCTTTTTGTTAGTAAATTTATTTTTTTATCTATACTAATATTATAAAGCTGAAGATTTCGTTTGAATGCTCTTATCTCAGAAATTAGTGGATAAGAGAATACCTAATTATTCTTGTGTTGGTTTGACCGTTTATCGAGGTCGACCAAGAAACAACGAGAAATAAAGAAAAACGGGGAAAATATTCATCCTTGTGAACCGTTCCGTGCGCAGCTATAACGGTTCAAGATACCCAAATAATAAGTATAGAGGAACAAGAAAACAAGAAAAACAATATATGTTGTTTTAAATAATGTAAAAATTGTTAAAGACAGTACAATTAACTCAGAAGTAGCGTTTTTAATGTTGTTCATTTTCATTGAAATACTTCATAAGGCTAAAGAACGTTTGGCAAGACCAGCTCGTTAAAGATATTTAATTATTTCTTCGATTATCTATATATTTATTTTATTAATAAAAATACCACAAAGCCCTGACAGGGATGACCCTAATGAAGCCACGTTGCTTACATGCTAATAAAATTAACTATACATAATATAGTCGCTAACAACAGATCTTCGTTCGTCTTATAGATTCAAAGTTTCCCATAGTGGCGACCTGAGTCCTGAATGTACCGTGTTTGAATAATTGCTTGTTATGAAGTCAGTGAACTTGGCATACACAATTTCCTATTGTTACCTCTTTGCCGTGTACTTATTCATACGAAATAATTATAACAAAGCCACGAAACGGAACTTCGCGTTTTACCAAGGGGTTCCTGTGTTCGGAGCCTAAGAATATTTGCGCCAATCAGGGTTTTTATGATAGAAGAAGAAAAACAAGCGTGGGATTCACTCAGCCGTAAAATATCCAACAGGATGCTCGGTAGACCGAATTTGGACTTTGGATGTTGGGAAATCCACACACTGAAACCGAAACGCGATTAAACTGCACAGCTTTTCATTTGTGGACGTCGGTCTCAATTTTCCAGACGAAGTCCAACACTGACCTGTTAGGATTCAAACCCACAACACATTAGTTGGCTTACACTCACGACCCCGTCAAATATAAATGATGCCTCAGTATTTCCCTCGTAGACACGATCGCTCGCATTATGCTCTCGCCCTTCGTGAACCATATGAACCAGCCTTAGCATTCGTGTCGGGATCGGAGCGAGTATTTGAAGTATTCCCACGTCCCAGGCCATATTAATTAAGGATGAGGCGTAACGTAGATTGGTCTAATCTACTTTGTTAGCGAAATGAAGCTACTTTTGTGGTACTGACCTATTTGGGACAATTTTACGACGTCAGATCAGGTTGAACAATGTGTTATTTTACGCCGGTTTGCGTGTTAATTAAATAAAACTATTTTTAACGAGTTAATATTCGACTTTATTAAACTACGATTCGATGTTTCATAGTCTTTACAATAGTCGTGGTCATGGGCCACGTGCATTGTAAACAAAATAACTTATTCATAATAGGTCATGTTTTGAACGGTTCAAATGTGTTACTAGCTTAAACTACATAACTATAAATATTATGTACTTGCTAGATGCCAGCAAACAATACCTTTATGTATTGATTAAATTTTTTGCTATGAAATGTATAATTTCATCTGTGGACCGTGGTTCGTGATCCGGACGGATATTTGTTATTTCTACCACCTATTAATATTCTGGATATTACCTGAGTAATTAGGAAAAATTTGGACCCGGTGGTGATGTACCCCACTCGTTGACACGTTCGCCTTACATTGCAACCATGAGACCAACGAGGCCGTCGATCACCAAAAAATAGTACCAAGCCATTAGGAAAAGTGGAGTACAAAGTACTCGAGTCGCCTTCTCGCTATGGCTTTGTACGTTGTATATGTCCAAAGTAAAATATAGGTCACCGGCTTAGCTCTAAGCTTTTACCGATAGATGAAGTCTTTTCATGTCATGTTTCACATTAAAAGAGATGTATAGAGATGAGAAAATACATATGTCTCATATTAAATGGTTCTTATTCGTTTTAATGCTAATTGCAGTCCATACGCACTACATATTTATTTTAAACTAGTTGTGTCAGCGACTTTGTCTGCGTAGAATAGTTATTTTCGGTATCGAAATTTGTTTTTGCAAACCTCCTCGTCTATCCAGCTTTAGTATATCTAAAGCTGGTACCAACGTCGTTTTGGCAAGTTAATCTTCAAGATAGACCTGTAGGTACTGTCGCGGCCTTTTTTTTAGATTGTCTTCTCTAAACAGAACCCCTTAAAGATGAATAATTTTCCAATTTTTCCACATTTTCTACCGTACCCTCGCTCCTTTAGGTCGCATCATGAGTTTTAAAAACCTAAAGCCTTCCTCGATAAATGCTCTAACATACACAAAAAGAATTTTCAATTCGAACCAGATTAGTGGGTTTGAACAAACAACGAAAAGTTTCATATATTAGTATAGATTAATATTTCAAATGGACTATACTTTTCCATGACAATTCTTTCTCGGAAATATATGCAGAGAATAAATTTCTAGAATTAACATAATAACATCTACGACCTTTAGCCTTAGTATCAACTTCATTGAGTAAACTACAATTAAATTTTGCGTCTCTTTCGCGCCCACGAGGTTCAAAAGAGATAGTGAAATTCATGAGTCTCTTGTAGAAAAAGGGGATAAGCGTGTTCCAAGCGTAGGCGCGAACTTAATAGAAGGTTGTGTGGGATGGTGTTCGTGAAATGTCTACAATGAATTTTCACACTTTATTGACGGGAAGAATTATATCGCTATCTTGGTTCGCAGTAATCTATTTAAAAGGCAACGAACTCACATCTTTTAACCACAATATGAGGTATTTGTATTTTGAAATAAATATTGTAACGGATTAAAACACGAAATATAAATAAAGTATTAGTTAACTCGTATGGCGGTATTAGGAATATCTAAATTTCGTCCGGGTAACGAACCACATCTATACTCACATATAAAGCTGAAGAGTTTGTTTTTTTGTTTGACGGCGCTAATCTCATGAACTACTAGTTCAAATTGAAAAATTCAGTAATGCTATAGGCGATAAAATATTGCGATGCGACTTATATGAGCGAAAGAAAGAGTGGGAAATGTTATCTCTTTGTGGGTTGCTGTTGTACTTTTTGGTACGAAAGAATGATTCCTTTTTAAATGATCTAAAAAAATCTCCCCGATAGTCTATGTCTATCTTTTAAGATTAACTTGCAAGAACGACGGAAAGCAGACACGTGGGTAACAGAATTTATAAAGATGTGGACGAAGTTTGCAAAAACAGTTATTGATATCCAAAATAACTGTTCCACACGGACGGATTCGCTGATACGGCTAGTTCCGCAGATAATTTTAATCGCGTTTTGGTTTTAGTCTGTGGATTTCACCTAACGTAAAGTGAACTCCACCCTCATCTGCTCTTCTCTATCATAAGGAGCTGTCACCGTTTTAAACACGATACGGTTATTTAATCACGTTTAAAAATATTTTTCATAGAACGATCCGGAAAGAAGCAGGTATTTAGATATCTAATCAAATGTATTTTTAAATTTTGCCTATTACCTTATCTCTGAAGGTTTATCGCATTCCAATTTGTAATAATTCATATCGCCCAGTTACAAATTCGATTTTAACGAAGGAAGTGCGGGAGACCGGCCTTATTAGGTGAAAAGTAGAAATTGCTTGTTTGAACTTATTTTGTGAAATTTACAAACATGGTAAATATTTTTGTGCTCCAATATTTCGTAATTAATATTCAAATCATTCAATAAATAATTTTCCTGCCATAGTGTGTATAATAATGAAATTTTGCTTATACATTTTCTAGACTTGAAAATAGATTCTAATATATTTCTAATTTTCTTTCACTCGTATATAACATTTTCACGCACGCACGCTCAATATTGTCTAGGTATATCGGGTCTGATAGTGTTTTTATAATGCTAAACGTCTTTATAAGAAATAATATTATAAAGTGGGGATTTATTTCTTATGTTAAATATTATTACTAATGACTCTAAAGATATGGTTTACTGTAAGAGGCAATAAAATAGCAATTATGAATGATAAGAAAATATATGATTCATGTGAGTGTGACACACTTCTGATTCGGCTCTACAATTGTGTAATTATACTCAATTTAAAATCTCTTTTCAGAGTAAACTCTTTCGAACAAAGTCGAGTGATTTCGAAACTGAGGCGCTGGAAGTTCACAACGAATACAGAAGGGAGCACGGCGTACCCCCGCTAGTCCTCAATAAGGAGATCTGCAAAGTCAGCCAGAAATGGGCTGAAGAACTAGCTAAAAAAGATTCCATGTCCTACAGTCTAAACTCCGACTACGGTGAAAGCGTATACTGCGGCTGGTCTTCGGATCCTAACGTGAAGATCAGGGCACGTGACTGCATAGACCGGTGGTACAACGAAATCAATGAATACTCTTTCGGAAAAGAACCTGAAGTACTGAATTGCGGACATTTTACACAGATTGTATGGAAAAACACTCAAGAATTGGGTATCGGCAGCGCGAAGAGCAAATCTGGTAAACTATACATTGTAGCCAATTACTATCCACCAGGTAACTATGGGGGACAGTTTGTCAAAAATGTTCTTCCACCAGGAGCATTTCAGTTTAAAAGTTCTTCAAGCGTGAGTTCTTCAGAATCCCCGCGCGAATCTAACAATAACTTAAGCTCATCACCACAGAAATATGGTAAGAATATAAGCGATTACGCGTCCGAATTGGTCACGAAGCTAAAGTCCTCATCAATATCAAGCGAGAGATTTGAAGAAGATTTCTTGAAGGCTCACAACGAGTACAGAAGTAAGCACAGAGCTCCGCCGCTAGTTCTGAACAAAAAACTCAGCAAGTACGCTGAAGAATGGGCGAAAACAATAGCAAAAAATGGTAGAGTGGAACACAGAGATCAAAACGAATACGGAGAAAATATATTTTATGCCTGGTCGTCTGACCCTAACTTCGTTTTATCCGGGAAGGACCCCGTGGAGAAATGGTACAGTGAAATTAAGAATCACGAATTTGGAAAGGAGCCAGACAACTTGGGCTCTGGACATTTCTCTCAGGTCGTTTGGGAAGATACGATGGAAGTTGGTGTGGGTTTTGCGAAAACAAAAGAGGGACAAGTGTACGTTGTAGCGAACTATCATCCACCTGGCAATGTACTTGGCAGTTTTGCAGCCAAAGTTCGTCCGCCTGTTTATTAGGAAATAAAGGCATACTCTAGAGAAGTTTACATTCCAAAGAGATGAAACTCCATTATAGGATTTTTTAAATGTTTATGTAATTTTTATATTTATATAAGTTATTATTATTCTTAGGTCTTAGTATAAGATCCAAAGAGTGTTTTTACAAGTTATCGCAATTTTATTATACTGAATACAACTATGAGAGTTACCAAATATTTGCCAAATATAGTAGCTAGCAATATTAAATTATTTTAACTCTTAACAATTATATATTATGTTTCGCAAAATAATACTTACGTTTTTGTTTACTCTACATAATACATGTACATATTTGTAATAATCGTCTAAGACTCACATGAATATAAAAGTGGCTTTTTGAAGACTGTAATTTTAAATTTTTGTTTTAATTTCACCTCGGTCTTAAAAGACCAATGTATGAGATTGGCATAAAAAACACCATTTCATGGTATGCATTTTGTTAAATATAAGTTAGCTATTAAGTTATTTATTTCATAGTAATTGTTTTAACGAATTCTAAGCCTTATTTTACAGCAGCAAAGATTAAAATTGATTATGCAATACCCTGTAAGGTAGATTAAACTTGCGGGATACTATAACTCAGATGTGAATCGTTAATATTGATAGGATTCTGGACTAAGGAAAATAATCTTTAATGCGTGTTCAAAGGGGTTATTATCGCTTGAATGTTGCACCGTAGCTAAATGTTTAACGTGCGTAAGTTATTGCAATCAATGCACAGAATTTGTGATAGAGGTTTACTTATATAGTAACTAATTGTGATACCAATGAATTGGAAAATACATGCTTATATCTTCATTATTTTGGTGAGGATTAACACACTTATGAGCCAGAAAATATAGTTAATACTACATTCCCGTATACTTCAGCATACAAAATAGTAACGAAAAGACTTCAATGTAAGGTTGTCAGCGCAGTAATTTGTACCCTTAGTTTAGTTAGATAAGAAACTATTTTGCTTTGTTCTAGAATCTAGTCAAAGTGCAAGGAAATATATATGATTCAATGAAACTTCAAAGTATAATCGATTTGGTAAAGGTAAGTGCATATTTGAACGTTATTTTTACTGTGTATTGAGAATAGTTTTCTACCAAAACTTGTCCCCTGATTCTACTTGTTAATTATCAGTATATATTGTAACCCTTATCATAAACATTTTTGTATAATAGAAATCTTAAATTGTATATAAATGTCTATTTGATATATTCATTATTATGTATTTTACGTAATAAAAATCACACCATAATACCAAATTGTTTTAGTCACCTGAATAAAATATATGTTCGTTATGTTATCCATATACGACAATAGTACAGTCATAAGTTTGCGAAATCTGAATCATGAAGTGGCAAAAGTCCACGTCGATTTTATGCCTCGCCTTAAGAATTGGCTCTAAGACTTATTACAATGAACCCAGAAAAACATTTTTTTATTCGACATTTTATTTAAATTTTTGTGTAGTAAGCATTTAAATTAGACATTTTAATGTATATTTTATATTAAGAGTCGCGATGGGGTCGTAGTTCAAATAAATAGATGTTGTGTAACGATCAACGGGTCGTAGATTCAATCTCAACATGTTTCTTATCAATTTATATATTTTTTTGGAAATGAGTTGAACTTTGGAAAGTGAACCACGTGCTTGTTTATATCTTCTGTCAGAAATATTCTGTTTCATACTGTTAAACGTAGTTTTATTTAATATGTTATAATGTATGCAGAGGAGAAATGGTAACCTTTATATAGACGTATGTCTACAGTTTATCCAAGATAGTCGATGTTATTATCGCCTGTACCATGCAACAGAGGATATATTATGAAAGTTATCTGTCACATGCAGGACATTGCACATAGACATATCATGGCTTCTCCTTAAAGATAAATATGTTTTCTTTTTGGTGGTAATAATATCTATTAGTGTTTATATAAAAGACTTTTAACTACAGCGGAACGTTTGGCCGTACTTAAAATATATTTCGCGTTGAGACCCTTAAAGTTTTTATTTAAATGTTACTCATACTCATACGACTGATGACTTATGTCTCATATGATTATTTTGATGGAAGTAGTACCTGATTTTCATTCTTCATAGAGACGTCACTTCACAAGACAAGGCTTTAATTCACCTAAATCTTATACGTAAGTATTGTCTCCAGACAAAACAAGACGTTTGTACATATTATACTTAGTATAAATATAAACATGAGAGTTTATAATTGAAATCTAGTGTCTTCTATGAGTTTTGACTAAATCTCAAAATTAACGACGTACCTCTATTTTATAAATAATTTAATATTCAAGACTGTCTCAATACCTGATGATTACTTTTTAATTATTGAAATCGGACATGCCATTCAAAAGATATCACGAAGTTAAAATAAAAATGCATTCCGGCGGTGGCCGCCACGCCGCGTATTGAGTATCTAATTCGACGATAGAGCGGCAGTGGGCTCCTTACGCAGTGGGCGCGAACGACATTGAATATTTCGATTCTTTTTTAACATTTTATGCTTCACTTAAAAAGTTATTTTCAAAGCTACGTAGTTTAGTATTAGGAATTGCATAATATTTTCAGAATTATCGCTTTGAACTTGAATATTTTCTTTTGTATTATTATTAGTTTATTCTTAATTTCTCTGATTTAAAATAAATATCCTTCATAGCAATATGCCTAGAAAAGAAGGTTGCAGCTATCTAAGAATAGTTAGTGTACGAGTGATCGTACGTATCGTAGAAAGTATCATAGTGTACGCGACTTGAAAGAAATAGAGCTAGGAATTCGCGAACGCGTGCACGGGACTCTAACACTGAACGCTCGCAGCGGCTCCTGAAGTCCTGACACAGCGTGATAGACAAAGGTCGTTAACAGCTAGGACGCGAAATACATTTTTTTTTCTAATTTAGTGATTCATGGTCGTTTTAATTAGCATGCTTATAATTTTAATATCTGTACTTATTTATGTCTACCCGTGCGAAGCCGGGACAGGGTCGCTAGTATTATATAACGATGCTACTTATAACCAGCACTATCAAAAACAGCATAATTCAGCCATCAAAAGGTTCCAGCCAATGTACACGAATATTCACTTTATGAGTCGCCCTTAACTTTCAATGTAAGTTGAATGTAAGTTACCGCGGACATAGCTTATCAATTAGCCGCAGAATATAGGCCATTGTGATCGATGTGATGCGACTTACGAAGATCTATCAGTAAAGATCCCTAGACAAGAAGTTGAGACAATATTTTTAATAATATGATATTGTTTTTACAAAAAAATAATACATACTTCTTATGAGAACGGAGGGTAGACAAGCTGTACCTCATATATACTTGAAATATCCAAGCCATATCACATCTGTCTGTCACTTATCACAACTGTCAACCTTTTTTGGCTTTGGATATTCGGAAATACACAGACTGAAATCGAAATGCGATTACACTTTAAGACAGAATTCTCACAACTCATTTCAGATCCAGATTTTGGAAAATAATATAAATTAATGATAAACATATTGCACCCGGTGCTCGGATCCGCGTCCAGTTAATTATTTTCTATCTTTAAATTCATTTCAACGAACCCGTCAACACATCTTCTTTTAACGTATAGGTAATATTATGACTTTGTTATCAGAGAAGAAGCTTGCTATCCGATGACGATATACTCGGAGTGCCAAAATACCCGGAGCATTTGCCACGGGCAGAGAGAATTTTGCCCGGGCATACGTTGCTAAAGCCCGCTTTCGGCATGCTGAAATCCTCAGTGAAATTCCCTCAGAGATCCATTGGCAGGGACGTGTATGGAAATGTGGAAAACATCGGGATATCGTGAGTAATTTGAAAGTCACTAGGAGCTTTGAGTTCTTAGGTATTGCCTGTTGTTTAGGACCTACACATTTATAAAATAAATAAAACATTTTTAACGGCTTGAAACACGAAATACTACAAGTTTAATTTCGACGTTTACTGACGTTCGGGCAGCACTAAGCATCCGAAACGTGGGGTCGAAGGATCAATAGTTAATTAATATATTTTTCGTTCTAAGCCGCTTAAAGTCTTATTAAAGTTAGTATTAGTCACAGAAATAATAGACAATTTCTAAATGTATACTCGAAAACTATCTTGACTATTCAACAGAAGTCATAACCAACTTGGTTAGTATTTTTAAAGCAATTACGACATTACTAATTTCCTTTTTTTTCGTCGTTCGTTCTTTGTTTTCCTTCTTGAACTTTTTAAATTGGTAACATGGCCTTAGATAAAAATATAATCTTGTAATTTAGTATTTATATGTAATTTTGTTCCTCTGTGCCTATACAATGCTGTGTAACGTGTGTAGTAATTATATGTTTAAGTGCGCTACAGCTGAAAAAAATGTGTTTCAGATATGGCAACGATAACGAACGTGTTAAGTACAGTAATTTTAGAAAAGCCAACGATCTATTGGTAATATCACCTCTTTACATTATATCACATTTATAAAATAAAAATACTACAATTCCGTCTTCTTTGCTTCCAGACGGTCATAGGGAAAGCAATAAAGAAGTTAAATTCAAGAAATATTGAGAGGTTGATGTCTTATACATATAACAATACGTAATTATAAGTTAAGTAATTAAGTATTAGTTAAAGTACAAGTGGAATCACGTTGCCCCATATGGGGCATAGGGCAAACACTTTACTGTAACAGTTTCATTGATCAATTTAATTTAAAGGCATGTAGTTGAATCCAGAACTTCCCTCGCTTAACGCAATGCTGGGCGACACGTAACCAGTTACAGAGGTGGTTTTTTAAATTTAAAATTATTTATAAAAAAAAGAATGTATCAACATTTCCAAATTAATAGACATTCGCGTTACAAAGGTCGACAGCTCAACCTTTTAATATAACTACAGTATCTTACTTTCCATTAAGTGAACCCTTGCTTGCCTGTGCTTCTCTGTCATAACAAAACAATATGCACAAATTAGATAACAATAAAGTAATACTTTTGTAGATCTGAACCTGTGGTAAGTTTCTTAAAGATTTTTTAGACTAAATCAAATAATAATATATAAATTATATCTTAACTTACTTAAGAACGGATATTAAAATTTTTACTTAATCAACTTCTGACCTTTAATATGTGAAAGATCATTATTTTCTTTCATATATCATAACAGGGTCGTTAGTCCAATATATGAGCAATAATCAACCGGTCGTTGGTTCGATTTCCAATGGATTCAATTTAGTTTACAATTTTTCTGGTACACTGTCTCTTCGCTCCTATTGGTTGCAACATTTTACATAACCAGTAGTCTCGGAGATTAGCGCATTTAAACTTGTCAGGTGACAGATGTTGTATTTTCTAGTGCGAGGTCGGTTCGGTTAATCTCTTAAGAACTTTTCCTCGAACGGAGACAGACGTATTGCTTGATCGATAGTAAATTCTTATAAAATTGTATGCCTCGCAGGTAATCATCGAGGTGGATCCTTTAGAATTACAAGAAAATGAATCGTAAGTATTGTACTTAGTTTACGCGAGTAGTAAACATTTATATAAAACACTTTACCTAAACCCCGTTTGTATTGCATTTTTAAAATCGCTCCTATATTATTACAATTATAGTATATTATAGACTACTGTATTCTGAACTATATTTCACCTATATATGTTGCTAAATAAAACGATTTTATACAGTTCAAAATACGACCTATTTAATATAATAAATATTTAACTACGACCAGGGACATATGACTACCTATTACGGCTGGGGTGGGCTATGTTGGACCGTAGTTAAAACAAAATAGTATAAAAGTAAAATTTCTCGTTTTGAACCGTTACAAGTTAACAAGTTACAAATGAATTCTCTAAATTAGAGAAACTTAGTACATATTACACTCTACTTATAAGTTGTAACATAGGACGGAACGGTGTGAATTATTTTTGTTTTAGACTCTAGATTGTAATTTCTTATTGGGTGTAATTTTCAGCAATGATTTCAAAAAGATGGTAAGTCGTTCTGTTAAAGTCATACAATATTATTTTTATTGATTAAACACAAACTTCAAACCGAATCGCTCTGTACTCAGTTACTTAAAAAAATCAGAATGATATTTTTAAAATAACGACGTTACTTCATTTTCTCTCTGCAGTCAATGGAAGAAGAAAACAATGCTAATGAAATAGCCGACGAGTAAGCATTTTCAAAGATAATAAAACTTTATTTCCGAGGAATTATTATTTCTAGAAAGCTGTAGCTTATTGAATAATTAAAATACTTTATATTTTCAGCTTTGATTCGATTTTTTCAGATGGCAATGTAAGAATAGTTTCCAACATTTTACAAGAATAAACTGAGTAGGTTTTGTAATTCACGACGGGCCGATGTTGTGTAATGTACGGGTAATAATCAACGGGTCGTGGGTGTTCTTCTAAATGTGGACTTCCTCTGGAAATCCACATTTAATAAGAAATGGGTAGTAAGAATATGGAAATTCCGTCCGGGTCACAAGTGAAAAAGTGGTGAAGTGTCGCGTTTCGGTTTCCGTCTGTGGATTTCCGAATAGCCAAAACAGGTCGACACCGCATCTTGTTTAGATGCTATAGGCTGGAGTATTTCACCTGCAATCGAGTGAATCCAATGCATGTCTCTTAGGTGGAGGACGTCCGACGATCCAGGAAGATAAAGTCGGCATTCAGAAACCGGCAGACGAGTGAATCGACAGAGTCGTCGGGCCTCTCGCCGTCGTCTGACAGTTCTGATTACGAGAAAAACGAGGGAAATCCATACACGATTCACAAGGACAAATACAAACAGAATTGGCTTTGGAATCATAAGGTTATTTAAATATTTGCACTTGAAATTAAACACTTTTGACGTGCTTCTGTAGGTTGCGCGCTCACACATTTAAATACGATGATTTTACCGGTCTAAAGCACGAATTATTTAAGAAAAATTAATTAACAATTTATTTGACTACGGGCCAATATTTCGGATGATGTGCATCAAGGGGCATGTAGTTCATACATAGTAAATAAGTTGAGTAATATATGTCGCGCTTTAATCCGTAAAAATGTTTTAATTAAACTCTTACTTGATTCATAGCCTGGTACCTTCTTACATAGTAAAAGATGTCTTTTATTTTCCTAATTCTAACAGTGCTAAATGTGATAGACTTCTAAAAAAAAAATGGATTTAGACTTTACAAAGTGAAATCCCGCGCGCGCGGGGCGAACACATTTCTGTGTCCGTTTTATTAACCGGTTTTATTTACAGCCAAGTAGCTGATTAGACTTCTGTGCCCTGCCCGACCTGAATATACTATTGTTGCCCCGGAATTCGAACCTCGCGCCCTTAACGCAATGCCACTGGCAACACTTTTCCTCATTTAGCTACACAGGCGGCTGTTACTCTTAACTAGTATTTTAATATTAAATCGTTTTTATAGTTTGACGGCGATCACATGAATGTCAACCCGCTGTCGCCGACATTTCAAAACTTTGGTCCCTCCGGGGCTGCGCTGTTTTTTGGAAGGAAATGGTGGTATTTTAATCAGGCAAGTAAAATTAAGAATAATTCCTATAACATTGTTAAAATTACTAGTTATTGCTAATTATGAACGTTTGTTTCAGGATGACTTTAAGCCGTTAGAGTAAAGTAAATTTTAGTGGCATTTTCCATTATTTTTTAATTACAAATAATAGTTATCGACAAAATATGGGTTTTTTTGACAAAGTGTTATACCTCAGTCGTACTGCAAATAAACATAATTCA
Organism: Leptosia nina; assembly: GCA_963661955.1. Lineage (NCBI taxonomy): Eukaryota > Metazoa > Arthropoda > Insecta > Lepidoptera > Pieridae > Leptosia > Leptosia nina. Next base: position 8,917,059 of record CAVLEF010000010.1, on the reverse strand, counting down.
CTATCGATCTTGACCATGTCTACATTTTCAAAACCAAATCAAACATACCTGAAAAGTATTTCTGTAGTGTACGCGAGTAGAACACAATTAAATAAAACACTTTAACGGTTTAAAACGCGTTAGTAGTTATACGTTTTTTTTAATTCACGCTACAGACTAATGTAAAGAATGGAAATACGTTTATTCAGAAACAGTATTTACAATTAAAACTTAGTCTAACGAACAATATCAAAAAACAGTAAATACAAATTTTATTAGCCATAGGCTTTTAGATCAAATAGACCGTATGTTTTACCTTGTGACGTCACCGATATATTAATTAAATCGAAGTGTGAAATTAATAATACACAGTTATCTTATAACTTTGTACAGATTAATTAATATCCGCAGTTAAGCGTGAATTATCTGCACGTAACAGTACGCGCCTATTAATAAACGATATTATCATTAACCTCAGTGCGTGCCATTGCAATTTATTGTTCCTGACAGTAATTGATAGGATTAAGGGATGGGCACACATTCGGTTAAGGCCGCTTGATTTTAAAATACGGCTTCGGAAGCCTTATATTTAGGTATATACTTCACTTGCAAATTATATCAAATGTAGTTCTTAAAAAATAACCTTTAATGTAATTGTGAAGTATGTAGTTAGAAATATTATTTCGTATTACTATGTCATGATGATTCATAAAACTTCGTTTCTTCAAGTTTTCCGTTTTGGTGGTCTAGTGGTTATTGCTGCAAATGACGAAGTGTCGAGTTCCAATCCTAGGTTGGCGAAACGTTAGTTGTTTGGGTCCAAACTTTGTAAAATACTCTCCTATGCAGAAAGTAGACCTGGACGTGACATCAAAATATTCAAAAGATCTTATTAGTGTCATACTGCTAGGAAGTAGGAGATTGAAAAGAAGATAGAAACAATTGAGAAGAAAAAAACTTAAAAACAACTATACTGACATCGTCTTCTGTTTTGACTAATAGGTATAGTATTATAGTAGTTGTATAGTAATCATAGTTTTAGTTTGTGAAACAAACGTCTTCGGAATTTTGGCTTTACATAGACCAAGATGTCCAACATTCGGCTTCGGTTTAAATACGTATCTTGCCCATCTCTAATAGGAGCAAAATAGGGACGATCGATGTTAGGAAATCGCTTGATAAATTGTCGATTTTTGGTCGAGACGTCGTGTACGATATTCGCTTTTCTCGAAGTTTCAGGGATAATATTAATAAATTCAATGGTACTGCCTAATTCTTTTTTACTATTTTCTTGACATGCAACCACATTTTCGTAATATTATGTATCCTAAATAATAACATTCATTATCATAAAATCTTTGCATTAATTTTAAGTAAGTTTTAGATTAAAACAAATTGTTTTAAATACAAACCTTGTATTATTAAAAATATTTGTATTTAGAATATAGCTGCGGGATATTTGAAATGTACTTAAATTTTTACCACAGACCTATTCACATATAATTATTAGGTTTGAAAACATTAATATTTTTCACATGTTATTGCACATGAAGGCACTATATAATTTAAAAATCGAAAATAAATTGAAAAAAATTTTTCGACTCGGGCAGGACTTGAACCGGCATCGTCAGCTTTCAGAGCAACAGCACGGAAAGCTGACGATGCCGGTTCAAGTCCTGCCCGAGTCGAAAAATTTTTTTCAATTTATTTTCGATTTTTAAATTATTAGGTTGTTAAATAAATGTCTTGAAACACAAATAACTTAGAAAATACGATAAATTGGATTAATATTTCTCTCTTAAAAATAGTTTTTCCAATGCTAAAAACTCTTTTGTACAACACGTTTTGTTTATCTGTTTATTTCATATATTATTTGTGTATTAATTGTAAATATCTTAGTTATTAATTTCGCTTTGTTGTACAAACACGTCTTTTTTCATCTTAATTCTTAAAGCTATAATCAAAGACTTGTAATTGTGCATACAAGCTAAGTTTGTATAACAACGCTTCTTAAGTAATTAAATTTAAAATACACTTAAGGGTGCCCCTTAACGCAGTATATACTAGTAAGCATATTTTAATTTATTCGTAGTATAATAAGTTAAAAGCGAATTAACGAATATAATTCGCGTTTTAAAACGTTAAAAGTGTTTTATATAAACGTGTACTATTCTCGTAAACTGCAGACAGAGGTAATCGTCTTTAAACGGAAATAGGAGCCGAATATCTAAAACGTACCTATTATTTTAAACAGGGTTGATATTGTGAAACCGCGTTGAAAGCTATACAAAAAACGCGGAAAGGTGAAACAGCCGGATTGCCTTTCAGAGCCTTGTTTCAAAATAAAATGCGATGTTTTCGTTTTAAAGCCCGCTCCGTCGATATCCGTTTAGCCGCACCCAATTCGATTGGCTCCGGTTCGCTTCCTGAATGTGGCATGACGTTGTCACATAACCCACTTTGTGGAACCTTTAATTTTTCGATCTAACTTCAGAGGGTCGTTCCGATGTACATATATACCTGAGTTATAGCAGCATAAAACCAAGTCGCTTCTTTGCCCATATGTACGCTTAAATCTTTAAAACTACGCAACGGATTTTGGTGCGGTTATTTTAAATAGTGATTCAAGAGGAAGGTTTTTATATACAAAGTTCACAGTTTTTGTGTAGTGTATTTAGTAACAGCATTGCCGCAGAGCGAAGCCGGAGAGGGTCGCTAGTGTACATATAACTTGGATTCAAAGCCCGGGGAAACAATTTATTATTTTTCGCTCAGGGCACAGAAGTCAGAACAACTACTTGACCAAAAAAAACGATCTTTTGAATGGGCACAGACACGTGTTTGCCCCTTGCCCCACGCGTAAATAGGATTTCACTGTTTAGATTTACTAGCGGTTTTCGTCTGTGATAAAATGACTTAAGGAACCGACAATAATTGGTTCAGTTATTCATTTCGAGGGAGCTTAAAAGAGTTCCTCTATACTAACTATACAACACAACAGGCGTAAGTAAACATTATCGCCGGTTTTACCTTTATGTAGTTGTCTTGTATCTTTATGATTTTTTCAAATCGATCCTATGATATTACAATTATAGGTTACTAGCTTACTAAATAATATATATCTTAATACATTGTGTAAGGCTTTCACGGCCATCGTTATGAATCATTAACATCTCGCTCACGTCGGCCGAACAGCCCGAAAAATAATTATATAATATATATCTTGATATGAATGAAACTCTAATTTGTGTCGACCATTGTACATATGTGTAACTGATGTTAAATACAACGTTTTTTGACACTTTAAAATGCGAGCTTTAGTATCTATTCAAGGACAACCACGGGGGATGTGTTATTATAAATTATATGGTATACAGCATCTAAAACGTAGGCTGATAGTAAAAAGTAAATAAACAAATATATTTCGCGTTTTTAACCGTCGAATGTGGAATGATTGAAAATAGATACATTTATGCAGTGAAGGAGAAATACCATTTATTTCTAAATAATTTGAATACACCGAGAAAAGGAAGAAATCAATATGCAAATTCGATTTAATGGACGCCGAACTTATTAATTATAACCAATCGTAAAATTAACAAGAAAACTTTGATTGCTTTCGACGATTTTATTATAGAAACTATGGAGGTATAAAATGGAGAAAGTTAAACTTTTCCTCGTTATTTCTGTAAGTTCTATTTTATGTTTTCGTGTTTAGAAGTTTCGGATTGATTCAATCAGGCCTTTGTGTATTCTAACTTGTTCAATTAATTGAAGCTAGAATAAATACATTTTTGTTCATATATTTCATCGAAAGGCAAAGCTTATGTGCTGCGCCATTAAAGTCAAATTAAAAATCACTCACACCTAGGTAACTAGGCAATTTATATTTACTACCAGTTTTCCACCAGTTACCAAATCAAGGGCAAACGAACGAACAGAACGGGAGAAAAATTCGCGCTTCTTCTTTCATCGCCAAGTTTCAGTTATAAATGCTGTAAACCAAGTTGTATTTCAGTGAATAGATTTCAATACATCTTAGAGACGCAATTACTTCTGAGGTCTTGCTCATCCCAAAACAAACATGTTTCAAGATTGTTGCAGAAACCTTTACCTATACGAAATTTTACTTATGCTTTTAGGGTATATATCACTGCAGCGGAGTCAGCTTACAGTCTCAGTTGGAACATATAGCTGTAAGATTTCTTCACATATATTAGTATTTATGTCCCAAAGCTGCACATAAGTCTCCTCTTGCGTGAAAGAGGGCTAGACTTCGACTCGCTGCGCAATCTTTTCGCACAATCATTTCGCGCAATCTCGAATTGAATACTAGGTTGAATAATATTTAATAACCGAAACCAATGGACACGTGATCCCCGAGGTACACTTACTAACAAAGTTTAGGCTGTAAATAGCCTTTTTAAATGTCAAACATCAGAGTAATATTTATTCCGAAAGAGGATCGAACTTTGGACGTCGAGATGTTCAGTGATTCGTGGGCGAATAAATAAATATACATTAGACCATTACAATATATTAAATATTATATAAACACGATAATTTACAGAAAAGTCGAGCGGAGAGTCGAAGAAAAAGCACTGAAGATCTACCATCGGTAAGATATGATTGAGCCTAAGATGTTTGTTGATAACAATGATTTTACAACTAATTAACAAATAAAGTAATTATAAATTTGATTTTATAACTTCAGTAGTTATAAGATGGCGGAAAGCCTTCAACAAAGTAGTGTACAAGGCGCTATACTGATTTTCCGGCAAACCCTGTTGCTATACGATTAGATTAGAGTGTTAAGCAAACTAAACACATACTTAATATTTAAGTAAAAGCATTTTTTCTAATAATAGAGAGGGACAGACAAGTATAGGATTCTCTTGGTGGTAGGTGATATAGCCATATCACCCAACTCAAAAACACTCGATGTCGACAAGCTGAAACGGAAACATGCCTTTTCCATTTATGGTGGTCCGTCGGATGCATTTTTTAATTCCGCACGATGTTCAAAATGTTTGCAGACAAATTATGAATAGATTATCATCTTCGACTCAGTGGGGATCGACCCACGACCAGTTGATTATTTACTACTTCACATTCACTACCTTTATATCAATAAAGTAATGAGAGTAAGAGCCGTTCGCCGTAACTCGATTACGGAGGCAATATTTTTCAGTTCCTAGAAGCCTACTCGCACGGTACATGTGCGGTGAGGGTAGTGCTCCCCAATAACTCTTATAAACGTTTCCAACACTTTCACCCTATATAAAAATTAATAGCCTTTCAGATGCACGTGAGGTGCGATAAAACTTTATTTTCAACGTAAAGATGTTTAATGGTGACCCTGTACGATTACTCGAATTTATTTCAACCCTAAAACCTTAGTGCTTTTCCCATTGTTACGACAGCGATATTTCTGTTACTAATACTAAAGAATTACCTATGACATTCTTATTTAAATTGAACTCTTTTAACAGTTTAAAACAGAAAAATATTATTTTACTTTCGAATCGACGGGCCGTAGTTTTTAATTAAAAGTAAAATATTAACTGTATATATTTCGCGTTTTAAACCGTTAAAGTGTTTTATTTAAAAGCACTTTATTACTCAAACTAATTATATACCTACAAATATAATACATACTAAATTAATTATTCACATAACAGAGTTAGTGCAAATACTAAGCATAGCCATATTTGCATTTAACTGATTGATAAAAAAAATATTGAAGAAATAGATTTAGTTGTCTCGTTTAATGATTAACCAAAACAATTTCCTATTTATAGCGAAGAAACAGTTTCTACAAATTCGATCCACGAGAATTATCCAGCATAGTAGGTGTCCCTTCCTCGCCCAGCCATCTCCCTGAAGCGGAACCCGTCCTCCCCGGACACACGCTCCTCAGACCTGCCTTGGGCATGCTGAAGTCCGCCGTCAAGTTTCCACATAGGGAATTGGAAAACGGGGCTGGAGTTTACGGAAATTTCGACAATTTGGGTCTTAGGTCAATGTTTGACTCACAATCATATGTAAATTAATAAAATAACTTATGTGACCTTACTTTATTCAATTGCAAAACTGGTTCTCTGAGAGGTACAGGGTTCAAATCCCCAGACAAACAGTATGATGCCTGTTTATCTCATTTTAATACATTTCCAATTTGAACTAAATTGTTCTATAATAATCTTTTTTTTCATAAATCAAACGTTACAGATACGACGCGAAAAATGAACGTGTTTTATACACAGGATTCAGAAGATCTCCATCCGACTACATTATGGTAAATATTACATTGATTTGTTTTAAACCTTAATAAACATTAACAGTATACAAATAGTTTAAGGCTTGACCTGAACGAACTCAGGTGTCCCTGGGGGGCGAACTGTGACGCAGGATCGAGGTGGCGTTCTCTCGCTCTGGAGTTCAAGACCCACTTTATGTTATGAGTATGGAAGCGGAGACTAATTATAACTAATCGTTGATCAAAGTAGAAACGTTAAATACATATGTTTCGTTGCCGTCTTAAAGCTTTTGACTCTGAAAGGAGTGCAAAGCCTGTCCAACTTGGAAATATAAGGTGCAAAGCTTTGATGTTAAGTTGTGATTTCAATTACCGTCTTTTGTTGTTCAATGCTTATTATTTTAATACTAGTCTTTAGCTGATCATTTATTCCTTGGCTATGATTATAAAATGTACTATTTTTCCAGGTCTTGCCAACTAAACACCGAGAACAAAAACCTAAGTATATACAGCGTGTTTTATTTTTTAGTTTTTTTAGTAGGATAGACACGCATAGGTTGACTTGATGGAAGGTGAAATACTCCAGCCACATAACATGTAACTCGACTTTGGATATTCGGAAATCTACAGAACTTCGCGGCTCTTTCATCTATATGGCCCGGACGAAATTAAATATCCAGTTTTCAGGACGGAGTCCGAAATGTTTCAAAAAGACTGCAGTGGGGTTCGACCCTATTGATGATTAGCCAAATATTGCTGAAGGCAACTAGCCCGTCAAACGAATAAATTACTTATTGTTTATAACATTCACTTTTTATTTAAAGGTTTAAAATAGCGTCAGCTGTTTTAGATTTGGTGAGAAAATCTTACGATTTTTATAAACTAGTGCACAGCCTCGTTTACAAATATTTTCATTCATGTAAATTTATGCAACATTAATACAGGACAGAAAAGACTTCAGGGAAAAACTTCTGGAGGCGCTTAACAAAATGAATGTTGGTCAAAAGGGGTAATAATAGGTTTTAAACGTTATTTGACTGAAATACTTTTCAATTTGTTTCTCCTTTTGCTGTTTTTACTTAACTACTAATATTGGAATGTTTTGATCTAATCTTGAGTTATTTTTGTAACATACTTAGGTTTCATTTTAAATCTCAAACCATCAATATATTTTTTTTACAGAAACATAAAGATCGTAATTGCTTCTTTAACAAAAAATGAGGTGAGTATAATTTTCATGTAATATTATTATTTCTGTATATGTAAAATATGTGTAACGCTTTGCTTTTTTAAAGGACATCTCAAATTCGCATACGGAGAACTACTATTTACATGACAAATTACATAATAGGTTAGTGTTAATATAATAATTTATACTAACCTTAAAAAGCGACGACATACAAATTATTTAATCTACTAAACACAGTTTTAGCTGATGTAGCGAAATGTTATTGTTAATACATATGTAATATGACCCGACGTTTTTTAGTTCCAGTCATGACCACAACTGCTGTAAAGCATTTGAAGCGTCGGGTCGTAGTTAATAATAAGTTAACTCTTTAAAAATCCCCGACAGTCAATAAGTATTATAATTAACGTGGTTACTTCGAGAAGTACAGGATCGGAATGCTTCGGATTTTTTGTCTGTATATCAAAAACGTGTCTTATACATAGGATTAGTGTGAAGAATAGTTTTTTTTTAGATGTCCCTAGTGCTATTATTATATATTGTTATATTACTATCCCACGCTTATTATACTGTGGATATTTGCCGCAGGTTAACGACAAATCTACGAATATTTTAATATAAAATTCATCTTTTTTCAACAGAAATAAAAAATGGAGATGGGATTCTGCGAAAACCGAGGTAATATTGGAATGATCGATTTTAATCATAACAGGTGGCTCTATTCAAGAATTCTACACAAAGGGATCACATCGCACTATTGATAGAATCATTTTACACTCCACTAATAGAACGATCGCGAGTAGAAATCTATTCTGAAATTGATATCCACTACAATCAAACATTTAGAAACACTTCAACGGTTTAAAACATATATTATAAACATATATAACAATATATTTCGCGTTATAAACCGTTAAAATGTTTCTAAATGTGTACGATTTTTGGAAGAGTTTTTTTTTTAATTTACTTTAACTATTTTATTGGATAAAGTAGAATAATGAGTGTAAAAAAGATTTTAGAAATATGTTGGACTTGATGGAAATCGAACCCCAGCCCGTTGAATATAAAATGTAAACCGCTACCATTACACAAACAAGATCGTAGAAAGTTTATCTCTCTGTACTACAATCCTGCTATCAAATGGTAATTCGAAATCGCTTATTGTCGACGATTCTCCGTCTAACGAAGCCAATACGTCTCGCAAACTAGCGAGAAGACCCACCATTGCTTAATCAAGCCAAATCCCCAGCTTCGCGTCATTTCCGGATGTCTGTCGCTTTTGTTTCTAATCAGAATATTTTACAACGATTACCATAACATTTTCAGCAGATTTAATCTAAATGCAATTAAATTCAAATGTATGCGCACATTTATACATGTCGGAGTTACGTTGTCTTCTTGGTCACTCTTTGTCGGAATCAGCAGGATTCCGGGTAAGAAATAATAATAGTCAGTTCCTTGGCAGGTGACTTATGACGATCCAACGATAACTGAACTCGACTCAACAAATGCGCTCCTTTTTATTATCGTTGCCCCCTCCCGTTGCCTAGACTCTGTACACGTCAAAGTGACGTTTGTGTTGTTGACGTCCCGTACGCATGACCCGGATGCGACACGGCCATCCTGAGTGAGCCACGTCCTCGTGGCTAGTCTGAAAGGAATTAAATTGCACGCAGCATCATTCTTGCTCGGCCATATCTGACCTAATCAGGATCGTTCTTACAAAACCATCTCTTGTGTCACAAAACACGATACACCTAAAAAAAATCAGAAACATTATTAATAACAACACAACCCATCTAAACATCAATTGTAACTGTAGGTCATCCCTGTGACCGCACAGACTCTTAAGTCAACCCTTTGACAGTTTTACCAATAGTCATCAGTTCAGTGGTCAATTAATACAGTCATCCCTGTGACTTACACACGCATTCAAACACACATCGTCATCCATAAAGCTACTATACCAGGATAACTGGACCGGTGACCGAACAAGCCATGGACAACCTCACAGCATCCGACAACACTAGGATAACTAGGTCAGTGTCCGAACAAGTCATGGACAACCTCACAGCATCCGACAACACTAGGATAACTAGGTCAGTGTCCGAACACGTCATGGACAACCTCCTTCAAGCATCCGACAACACATGGATAAATTGGTCAGTGTCCGAACAAGTCCTGGACAACCTCCTTCCAGTATACGACAACACATGGATAGCCGTGCCGGTGTCCGAACAAGCCTTGGACAACCATTCCGACATCCGACAGTATAATTTATCTCTAATTCACAACTTTAACGAGAGCTAGTTGATGACACAGCAAAGCGTTGGTCCAGGCATCCATTGTGGTACAAATATCCAGCGGTCGCATCGATATTGCACAGGTCGACCCGCTTCTCTGTACTGGAAGCACCGCCGCTACCGTTGCTTCCGCCCTTTGCTCTTCCGCTTCGGGCAGCTGGATGCGTAGTGTCCTTGCAGTGAAAAGCTGCTTAAAATTTTCCCAAATCATCCCATCAGTAAGCACGTACGTCCATATCACGTCGGTCTGGATCAAAATCAGGAAAGCAGAGTTCGTTCAGCGTTCGCGACTGCTTCACGACTTATTTATTTGCAGCACGTGGGGCGTTCAGGCTACATCCCAATTCTGATGTCGGAGTTACGTTGTCTTCTTGGTCACTCTTTGTCGGAATCAGCAGGATTCCGGGTAAGAAATAATAATAGTCAGTTCCTTGGCAGGTGACTTATGACGATCCAACGATAACTGAACTCGACTCAACAAATGCGCTCCTTTTTATTATCGTTGCCCCCTCCCGTTGCCTAGACTCTGTACACGTCAAAGTGACGTTTGTGTTGTTGACGTCCCGTACGCATGACCCGGATGCGACATACATATATGTATTTCCATACTGATTTCAGGGTCACGACGGAAGACTGAAACGGTAAATATAGATAGATATAAAGAGTGACGTCTTTGTGTCATTTTTTGTTGTAATTATTTTCATTCTTCTCAGATTCGTACCAGTCCATTCAAAGGTAAATAACACAATTATGTTTGACGGTATAAAAATATCGGACGGGCTCGTTGGCGTAATGGTAGCAAACCCCACCGGGTCCACTACATTTTTTTTATCAATTTAGAAATATGTTGGACTTCGTGTGGAAATCTAAATATTAAATGGATAGTAGGAATATCGAAATTCCGTCCGGATCTTGAACCACCAAAATTTTCTGTCCTACTTTTTTTTGTACGTAACAACTAGTCTAAAAGCCAGTGTTCCACAGACTAACAGCAAAATAGTACTTTCGTCTTTATATGTATTATACGATGTAATGAGGCTAAAGTATTTCCATCATGGGTTTTTGAATGAAGAATCAAAAATCTTACTTGATGAGATTTCTTTTCATACTTTTTTATTATAAGTCTCCTTTTCCCTCTTTCAGTATCTTTATAACCTTCGCGGTATCCCCAATGAGAAGCCAGTCCTCAGAAACCAAAATGAGGCTTTGAATGTACAATCTTCTGCAGATGTAACCCTCGAAGACGGAGTTACTGAAAAAAATGCTAACGAGACACCAAAACCAAAATTGGTGAAAATTCAGGTATTAAATATATTATTTCTTATAGAATAGTAGCAAAGAATATTTGAAAAAACAAAATAATGTTGGTTTTTAAGATTGTCTGAATATCCCGTTTCTCCTGTTGGGCATGGGGCGAATACATGTCTATGTCAGTTTCACTGATCGGTTTTATTTACATGCAAGTAGTTGATCAGACTTCTGTGCCCTGACCGACCGAAACAATCTACTTGTTCCCTGAGATCCGAACCCAGGTCCTCTTGCGCTTAACGCGATGCTACGCAACACGTTTAAACATTTAGCTACAGAGGCGGTCTCAAAAGGTGGTTAATATTTTAAAATACGACCATAATCTCTATAAATTGGCACAGCTGCTGTAGAAATGATTACAAGGAGCCGTACCTTTTTCATTTTCAGAAGGACTTCGATCACCTTCTGATTGATGAAAACGCTCCCGAACATAATGAATTAGTACCGAAAGCGATTTCCAATGAAAAGTTGAGAAAATGGTGGTTTTACAACCAGGTAAGGTTCTACTTAGATAATCTTTTTCTAAATTAAAAGTCGATTGTGGTCTGATACAATTTTACGACACGGGCTGGATTTATTCTTATTAGGTTTTTACTTTATATAAAGCCATCACACACAGTGTAAATATGTGAAAAATGTTAAAATATTCAAAAGTTAAAAATTATTAACTATTATGTGTACTTAACGGGAGCAGTACATATTTAAATAAAACACTTTTGAACAATATCATTCAAGAATCAAAAATAACGACTCAACTTGAGCTACCGAGTCCTAGGTAGCTCAAGTCGAGTCGAAAATGTTTTCTATTTATTTTCGATTCTTAAATTATATAGTGCCTTCATGTGCTATTATATATCATATAAAAAATAATAAAGTTTTCAAACTTTTGAACTATTAAAAACAATAAATAAAAGAAGATTTGTTATGTTTTCAGAATGACTTTAAAGAATTTTCTGGCGAAAGAAGATTATTATAGGCTATAAATAAATAAATGATAATTATATTTTGCCTCTTTTTTGTATTGATCGATATGAGTCTATAAGAATTTATATACACGCCATCTAACATTTAATAGTACTACAGCGTAAACATTTGTAAATGACGCGTGCCATATTGAAGTGGTACAAAAGAAATATAGATGGCATATTTGCAAATGAGAACAATTTATATATGACTTAAAATAGTAATATCCTAAATGCAAAAAATATCTCAAAAATTGGTTACATATTAATTTTTATTGGATATACGTTAAAAATTAAATAACTCTAACTTACGCGAGTATTTAAATAATACAATTTTAACTGTTTTAAGAAATATATTTAACTTATTTTTAATTTATCGTCATGGTCACGGGTGGACTGAAGATGAAGTGTAATGAATTAATATATTTCGCATTTTAAACCGTTAAGATTGCTCTAATTAAATATATTTGCGGTATTTTTCAGTCATGAAATCTATCGCTCTTAGTACACAATACGATAATTCTGAGCTATCTAAAATATTTGCTGAATGGCTTAGGTACAAGATTAAACATATACGTATACGAAGGTAGACGCAAGATTCATTAGTGTTTCTGAGTTATGTCTATAATGGCAAGACAATGGTGTCTTAAATCTATTACGAATAATAAAAAGCAAAGTTTAGTGTTGTGTTTACTCGCAGGAGTTACCCTTAGTGTTATTATAGTTATCTATCTGCGGTGGGTTTTGTTTGAAACCAGATAAAGAAGTGAAAAGTATATATAAAATTACTTAACATAAGGTGTATATAAATATGACAATTATTTAGTTTAAAATTTAAATAAAACACTTTTAACTGTTTAAAACGTAAAATATATGAGTAAAAAAAATATATAAACTGCAGCCCAACATTCCTAAATAATAAATAAACTATACAGTTTTTTCTGTTAATCTGTGGCTGACGTAAAACCGGTATTTTAAGTTTAAAGGCGATAATAGCTGCATTGAAGAGGACAAAACTTGGTACCTTATGATAGAGGAAGGCAGAAAAGAATTCACCTGTGGACAGTGGTTCGGGACCCGGATAAAATTTCGCGATAGTAGGTATCGCGAAATTTTATCCGGGTTTATATAGATTTCCACACATTTATATAGATTTCCCGAACTGGTGGGACTCGAACCCACGACCACATTATTAGCATACATTGTTATAATTAGACCAACGGGCTCGAAAATGTTTACACAAGTCTAGTTGTAAGTTTATGTTTAAACACCAAAAATGTCTATTCGATTCTAACAGAAATAGCAAGTATTTAAATTTGATGATACTCCAATTCTACTGACTAGCTGATTTTTTGTTGAAGTGCAGCCTATATTGTTTATTGATTTGCATTTTTTCGACAATTGCTAATGTTACAAACGAAATGAGCGTGACGTTGGAATTCGCTACTGAAACATTCATTCGTTCTGCGTGTGCGCCGACACGCGATGATTAGTGATCAGTAATTCGTAATAAATCTTCCGCCATTGAGATTTGGTATCGACTCTCAATGTCAAAGTTTAAAATCATTTATTCACGTAGGTAACTATATACACTTATGTCACACCACTAAAACTAAAGACTCTAAATCTGGTAGTAAATGTACCAGTTCTCAAATCGAAGGCGTAGAACGATCGGGAGAAATTATTGATGCATCCTAAGTTTCCTGATTAACGTCGGCAGTTAATCGAAATAGCTTATTTTTAAGCCATAGCTTAAAAAATTGGTTAAGCCTTTTACGCCCATCTTTCTGTATAGCATTGTATTTCGAAGAATTCTTTGTGCAATCGAGGAGCTAACATCTCCTGATGATGCCGTCCGCTCGTGATGGTGAAATGTCGAGACCCTCTTCACGCTCACGTCGGCCGAACAGCCCGAAAAGGAATGATGTGCCAAATTCGTTATTGCTAGTTGTACCAGAGTAATCAACTTTTTCGTACATCTTATCTAGTTGATAGGCGACCAAAGACGTATCTTTGGTCGGTAATAGTGAAGGAAGTGGGGCTTGCCTTAATCTTTCGTTGTCTATAGATTATTAATATTCAATTTAACCCACTGAAATTAAAAATACACATTTTGTGACCAAGTTGGTAAAAATAACAAGAACTTAAATAAATAATTACCTCTTTAAATAAAAAAATGACTTTACATTTTATTTTAATTGCATGCAGCAGCCACGGTCACGGGGGAAGACCTAATATACCTAATACAGCTAATATATTTCTCGTTTGAATCTTGAAAAACGTTTTATTTCAATGTTTACTACTCGCGTAAACAAGACACAGTAAATAAATACCTACTTTAAATATAACGGATGAAAAGACATAAAAATCTCTCATCTTGCTAAATTCCTAATTTTAATGTTCTTAAAGTTTAGGAAGTATATATCTAACAGTACAGTACAGTACAGTGATCATCTATCTCTTGATAGATGATCACTGTACTTTTAAATCCTCAAAGTATTCTTAGTTCTATTATTTATGATTCTTCCTGCACTATGATGCAGCTAGAGACGTCTAATATAAAAGCAATAGTTACTACAGAACCAAGGAAAGACAGTGACATTTTTCTTGGCCGGTATTGGAATACAAAATATACTACTTATTTAGCAGTAATTTTTCACATAAAAAGTCAATAATGTACTTCTAGCTACCACTTTAGTACTTGTGTATGACAGACACATCTAATAATAAGGAAAAGTTAAATGTCGAAAAATAATACTGGGAAACACGTTTCTACTTTGCGCCGTATCCTGTTTGAGGGCAAATTAAAAACTAATAGCTTCGTCGGTGATTAATCCGCTTAGTTAATGTTAGACCTTGTCCATTTACTGTGATTTTGAGCAAACATGTTGATACGGAGTTTTAAATATTTGTGTATTTTTGTGTTTCTCGAACTTGTGTGGTACGTAAAGTAAACCTAAAAGTTTGGTTTTAATTATTGATTAGTTGCTTTTTTTAAATTATTCTATTTTTTATTTTAATTAAAGGTACCTCTTGTTTACTTTGTTTTATAAGTTATTGGATGGCTATAAAGTATTGTTAGTTCAGTTAAAAATATACAAAATAATATGGCGCGAAATATATGAGTTAACTCATTTTTACCTTAATTAAACTGCAAACTGACGTTTAAATATATATCGCGTTTCAAACTGTTATAAATATTTTATGTAAATATGATACTTATAGATAGAAAAATAAAAAAATCGGAGGGCCTCAATATATATATTTACTTTATTTAATTGTTAGGTATATTATTTATTATGGCTTTTTTGTTTGTAGTACATACCATAGAATAAAAAACAAAAAAAGAGAAAGAATCTTACTCACTAACACTATTATATTATATTAATTTTTTTTAACAAAATATGCAAATTGTCTTTTATCTTATCTATCTAAATATACAATTATTTACATATGTACAATCCATTAAATGTCAATGATCGAACTTAACACCCTATAATAGAGAAATATACAAAAAAATATATTTTGTATATGAAATGTATCGTGTCAACTTACCTTTGAAAATGTCATTGCAGTGAAACAAATGCCAATCAACGACAAAAATTAGTAATAGATCAAGATGGAGGTGCTGATGATGCAATGGCAGTCTTTATGGCGCTGCTGAATGAGAAATACTTCGAAGGGTATGTTATTTTAACTATTACTGTTTCTCAAATTTTTACTCTCATGACTACGACAGAGAAAAGACACCCCAGCATTTTAATATCCAAACAAGATGCTTCCTATTTCGGCTTTAAATATTCGTAAATCCAAAGATTGCAATGGAAAAGCGATTACGACTTTTTTATATTTCTTCTACCACCAGATGTTTCAGATCAAGTCCAAGTTGTAGAAGAAAAAATATTAAGGGAATTTAAAAATACCTTGAACTTAGTGGAAATCCAACCCACGATACGTAATAGTCGTTCATTCATCAAAGTTGTTAAAATAAGTAATTGTTAAATAATTTAGTGTATTGAGAACAAAAAAATTAAACTACCTCACATTTTTCTTAATTAGTTCGAGGTAGATTAAACAATAAGGAAGTCCAAATACCAGCCTTTGGAACTATTAAAGGCTTAATGATGATGGAGTATTAATTTCAGACCCGAAGTGGTAGCACTGACGACGGTGCACGGCAATGTTAATGAAAGCCAGGTGTTCATAAATTCAGGAAGGATCCTCAATGTAGCTGAAAGGAGAGATGTGAGTATTCTACATGTTTAACCAATTCCTAAACTAACAATAATATTTTAATTATTATTACGAAGTTCGTTAGTATTGCTAAGTGAAAGTGTAGAATTACATTCTCCTACGGAAAGAAGACAAATCTGTACCTGTTCCAGTAACAAGTTATTTTTTATGTGGTGGTTTACCAAAACACGATTGAACTTCACGCCTTTTCAATCTGCTGGCATGGCCTGGACGGAATTTCGATTCTGCCACCCTGCTGATTTTATATCTAGATTTCCAGCTTCAAGCTCAATATGTATACCAAAAAATTCATAATTTAAGAATTATTGTTTCTAATAGCCACAGCGTATTGTTATACAGCCTAAAGCCTTTCATGATAGTAGTGTATCCAACACAAAACAAATGTTTTTAATTCGATCCAGTAGTTCCTGAGATTAACGCGTCTAAACAAACAAACTCTTCAGCTGTATATATATATAAAGTGCATTTATATATTACAGATACCAATCTATCGTGGTTGTGTAGAGCCGTTCGTCAGAGGAATAACGTCGGATTTCTTTTTCGGTTTTGACGGCCTTGGAGACAACGAGGTGGAACACTACGACGCCCTTCCATCCCAACCATTACACGCTGCTCTAGCGCTGATTGAGCTGTCTAAGCTGCACGAAGGTAAGTTATACAGCCAGTTGTCGAAATATGACAAAAGTTAAAACAGTTATGATAACATTAAACATTATTAGGATTTCTCGCCCGTATTTTGCATTATTAACGGTTAAAAACGTGAATTGTATAAGTTAGCACATTTACAAATTATTAAAAACTATGCCCCATGATGCGGTCACTAATTTTATTAACTAACCACAAAATTTAAGTGACAGTGAATTTATACTAATAGTAGCATTAATTTTTTTCAGGAAATCTAATCGTGGTAGCGATTGGAGCTTTAACAAATATAGGGCTTGCGATTAAGCTGGATCCAAAATTTCCGTCGAGGCTGGCGCAGCTGTATATTGGTGCTGGGCATATTCATAGTAAGAAATAATATTTCTATTCCTCTTGTTAAGTAAACTTACATTCTAGTCTTTTTAGAGTACTAGGACTATTTCTTGTCGCTAGATAAGTGAGTTTTCTAACTTGGCAAAAGATCACAACGAATATGGCTGTTTTCAAACCATAGCGTACTAGTGAAGCCCTTTTATAGAGAGTAGTCATTGCCACAAATGATATAAGGTTAATGAAATAATCATTATATATGGACAAAACGACCTCAATATCCAAAATCACTTTAATGACGATTTATTTTAGATTTTTTTTATGTCATTATTATTTAACTCAACAATTGTAACGCTTTTCGCTTAAGTGGGACCATACATATAATATATACTTAAATATACATAAAACACACGATTAGGTACATACATTTTATACTGACCCCCTTTTAGAAGAAGAAGAGATGCATTTTGTATTGATTATTCGCGCACAATTTACTAAACAAAAAAAATATTATTCCTTTTCAGATGAGGAGTATAAAGAAGCAGAATTCAATGCAGAGATGGATCCAGAAGCCTACTACATGATAGTCAACAGCAGTTTACCTACTGACCTAACGATAGTTCCGTTTTCACCCATCAGGACAGCCTTTAAAATAGACAATGTAGGATTTATATAAACAATCTTTTCATGACAAACAGACTAGTGGTTCACATGAAGGTAGCAGCCCTAATATCAAATAAACTTCTCATTCGAGTTGTAATTTGTACAATATTGTAGTGGCATTACTCTATTGTAAAAATTACAATTTGTTTTTAAACCTTAAATATAAGTTACATTTAAGGTTTAAAGACATTTATTTCTCAAAAAAGATACAAGATCACTTACTTGAGAACACTATACAAATCAACATTATTTTTCAATTCTTCCCGCGTGCAACGCTCAAGAAATTATAACTAAGAATTACGCATTACGCTGTGTTTGTAACATAAAAAGCTGTTTCTTGAACGTCACTGGCGGCAAACGTTTGAGGTGCGATAGAAGATGGTTAAACAACTGCTCGATGAAATGTTAACATTTTGTGGCCATAATTTGTTCTTATTTTTGGCAAGATAAGGTAACTGCCGGCGAAGACTACGTGTATTAAACAATTAATACTATAACTGTAAGTATTTAAATTAAATACTTTAACGGTCTATTGGATTTAAGTATGGCTTGACGTTTCGGATGCTCTGCAGCAACAGCTCACGGAGAGACTGAATCCCTAATGGCAAAGTCATATCTGCTACGCTAGCGCCATCTGTTTTGTCGTAGTTCGTATTTTTCCGTTTCATAAAGACCAAGCCAATTTCAATTATTCACGTAGGTAACGTAAACTACAAAGTTATGTTTACTATCAGTCCTTAAATCAATTATTATCTGAAATGTATACTATACACGTACTTTGCAAGCTTTACTTGCCAAATAATGAAGAACCCACAACTTTTAAATCTAAAAAAATACGATCTGTATAAATTATAATGAATGAAGTGAAACGGATGTTTTGATAAATTACGGCTCTTGCAAGTTGTTTAACCACTGTAAATGAGATATGGTTCTCGTTACTTCGCTACCGGGAGTAGAGTTTTTATGACAGAGGACCATACTCATACATTCATTGACGATGAAATACCTCAGTCGCACAGACCTGTTTACGCTCGAAAATCCAACCACCTTTAACACCTTCACCATTACTTCATTACTTTCAGAATTGGCGTCTGAACGTTTTGGGCGCAATACCCACCACCATCATGCAGTACATGAACAAATTCGAGCGCCTATCGATACCAGCAGCTCCGTATTGGTCCACGCTGGATCCTGTGGTCATGGCTGTAGCTCTGCACGGCGTGGTTGTGGATACCTGGCATACGGCCTTGAGCAGTATAGTTCTTTGTGGTATGTAATTTATATACAATTCTTATCAGGTTAGATCAATGTTAAGTGGTGGTCGTCAAAGCCCGATAACTTCTACTGGGACAGTATGATGAGATCAGTTTTTTATATCTTGGAGATGTGACTTGTGTCCGGAAGTGGGACTTTTATTAAGTTGAAATAGTGTCTATAGTTTATGCCAGTGGTACAAATTTAAATACACTTTAACGGTTTAAAACGCGAAATATAGTAGATAATAACTTATTTACAAATTATATTTCAAAACGATATATTAAAAGAAATTGTAACACCTTTTAACTTTTTCAGGAAAGGACAGAGGTGTAACACCACACGACTTTTCTTCTGCGACTCCAAACGCGCGGGTTGCTGTAACCTTTAACAAGGGAATATATAAATTCTTCATATACTCTGTCTTTTCTGCATCTCTGAGACGTGCGAACACTTTTTTATTATGAAATAAAAGAAACACTTTCTCGTGGTTTATAAAAACTTAAGTTAATTATGTATATTGATAAGTTAATGTAATGGTCGTTAAAATTAAATTTGTAAACCTCTAATAACTTGTAATCACTTACACAATTTTATAACAATATATAAATGGTAAAATACATAAATCTAGTTTCAATTCTACACCAAAGAGACGTGCTACTAGAAATATAAATTAAAACATAAAATAAAATGCGTTTGAGGCTTCTTAAAATTGGTTTCGTATATTTATTTATTGTTTCTATGAGGTAAGTAATAAACGATCTTTTATTAGATTTTATTGAAAATGTCTAACTGATTCTGTTTAATTATTTCAGTACTGCAAATGCGTTTGGACCAAAACTAATAATTGACCACGATGGAGGAGCAGACGACGCTATGGCTATATTCATGGCTTTGTTGAACGAGAAATACTTCAATGGGTAATAATAAGCTTGATCCTCTAATCGTAAGAATAAGTTAGACGTTATTTACATCTACTAATCATTTTGATCAGCGTGGTAAATCCTTATTTAAGATCCAAATTAGTTTTTGACAATTGAAAAATAGAAACAAACAAAAGTATGTCTTAGTTTGAAACTTAATCCATGTTAAGATTTTCAGATTTTAAACTCCCTTCTGAGTTAATGCCTCCACTAGCTTTTTCTATGATTTATGGGCCGCTGTTGCCCTTAATTATAATCTGCTAGAAGAAAATTGCCTCTATTTCTTTTTCATTTCGTTTCAGCCCTAAAATCGTTGCAATAAGTACGGTGCACGGAAACGTTAATGAGTCTCAGGCGTTTCAGAACACTCAAAGAATTTTAAGCATCGCCGGAAGAAGGGACGTAAGTATTCATAAAATGGTAAGTATCCAAAGGTACAGTAACTCTCATCAAGTATTTATTTTAGATACCAATCTATCGTGGCGCTGGTAGTGCACTGGTGATAGACGTACCGACAGACAGATATTTCGGAATAGATGGCCTAGGAGACAACGACACAACCAAGTATGAGCCAATTGAAGCGCAGTCAGATGTTGCTGCTATCGCTCTAATAAATTTATCCAAAAAATACTCAGGTAGGTGTGTGGATATACTAAAACGCAGTAGGTTGCGCGCGCAATCTTAGTAGTATATATTCATCAAGATTTTTTAAATATAAGACTGGCCTGGTAAAATCTACTCATTTCATGGGCGGTGGGAAAATTTTAATTCCCATTGTCGAAATCCGTTAACGTAATTGCCCTTCAGTTTCAGTTCGCGGATTTCCAAATATCTAAAGTGTCATACAGTCGTTTATATCTAAGGATAATAATCAATCAACTAATTACGACTGCCTTAAGTTGTAAATTTTAGTCTAAGAATTTATACATTTCGAAGCTAAAGAGTTCGACAGCACAACGTATATCAATAGTTAAGCTTGCTTTACTTATATATTAACGGTTCAAAACAAAGCAACATTTACATAAGCTTTAAATAAAACACTTTGACGGTTTAAAACGCGATATATTCGTTAAACTTATTTGAAAATGATTTTTAACTTCAGCCCGACGTTTCGGATGCTTTGCAGCAGCCGTGGTCCCTTCGTATTTTAAACCGTTGGAAGTGATTTATTTTAATATGTTCTTCTAGCGGAAACAGACATTAATAAATTATAAACTATATAAACGAAAACCTATTTGACAGATGCACTTACCATCGTAACATTGGGACCATTGACGAACATAGCTTTGGCGGTGAAATTGGATCCAGATTTTATTTCTAGAATATCCCAAGCGTACATCGCGGCAGGTTATGTCTATAGTAAGTATAAAATATACTAAATTAGAAATCACGGGCGGCAACTGAACCGACATTCACAGCGTTCTGTGCTGTTGCTCTAACCAATTGAATTGAATTGATTCAAACAAAATTAGTTTTTAATTTACATAATGCCATTTTGTGCAAAATGTCCAAAAGATGTTGAATTATACTATTATAGTACTCAGGAAGTAATTGTTCATAGACCATTTATATTGTAAGTGAGCAATGTTTTTTACGTTAAGTAAGTCAGTCAAAATCCAGAATTTATATTATTTTTTAGCAAATGGACTTACTAAGATAGAGTTCAATGTTAAGTTGGATGTTGAAGCATATTATATCGTCATAGAAAACGGATCGTCTGACCAAATAACACTCATACCTTCTTCCCAAATAAAACAGTATCTTAATGTTGGAAGGGTAAGTTCCAAATCACTTTTTATACCACAAATTAGTGTGAGGTAAGGATCAGCTTCTAACATCGACCTATCTAGGCTTTGGACAGTCGAACTTAGGGATTTCGTTTTTAAATATTAGATTTTCATGATACAGGATGATAAACATGCACTCGATGTCAAAATACCTCAGCCAAATGACATACCAACAGGATGCGTTGTCGACCTTTTGACTTTGATTATTTGTAAATCGCGATTAAAATTCACAGCTATATCATCTGTGGCTATTAAAAAACTAGATTTCCAGATTAAGTCCAAATTTTTAAGAAACATGTAGATTAACGAGATGTTTGACCCGGTATGGAATGAAGTCACGATCCGTTGGTTATTAGCCCTGCCATGGTAGTAATATCCCCTCCCATCATTTATTCTTTGGGATCGACACCAGGAACTATTTTTAAAGACCACTGAGTAATCGTTTTTAACAATAAGCATTATTTTCTATTACAGAAATGGCGTAGAGATACTTTCGGCGTTATAGACACAGACATTGTCCGATCACTAAACGATTTTGAGCGAATCTCCATGGCACAAAGTAAAGACTGGAACCTTTTAGATCCCGCTGCTATGGCCTTAGTTCTGGAACCTTCTTTGGTACTAGAAAAGAAACTGACTAGGAATAAAGTTTATTTGTGTGGTAATTTATTTTCTCTTTAATCATTCTCCCGTTCAGAAACTTGTTTACACTTAAAATGTTGGTGCTACAGCACTCAAATAAAATACTCAGAGTAGTGAGTATTTTATTGCGGTTGTTAGAGGCAGAATGGCCTAATAACCAAACATGATTTTCAATAAGAAGGAAATTAAAAATGCGCAATCAACTTAGGAGAAAATGAATTTGTACTATTATTTGTCTTAACAATTTTCGGTCACTGTCCTCTTGTATATTAACATTTTTAGACTATGAAAATATAAATAACACAAATCATAAAATTGCAGTTAAGCTATTCTGCCTCTAAGCTCAATTTATGTACCAAGCTATTATGATATAAATTAAGGGACGAAATTCAATCAGTGAGTTAATAAAGACAAAGGTCGACTGTCCCTCAAATCCTCAGGAAACGTTACAATGTTAAGCCGTGCAACAGACATAAAAATATACCTGGAAAAATTAATAAAAAAGGTTAAACTATTTTTAGGTAAATTACGAGGAAAGACCAGCAACGACTTCAAGACGAAATCACCAAACGCAAGACTGGTTTATTCAGCTGATAAAGATGCGTATCAGGACTTCCTGATGAAAATATTTTCAGCGGAGATCAATGATCAGAGTAATGGTGACACTAGCAATGAAAATAACGACAATTCAAACAATGATAACAGTGCTAACACCACAGAAAGTAATGATAACGCTAATGGTAACGATGATGAGAATACTAGTAACACTAATGATGGTGATAACAATAATTAATTGATGTATATTATATTAAAAAAATAATTAGACCGTTGTTTGAATGTTATCTAGAGTATCTCCTTGCCTTCGTGTAGATTTTAAGCGCATGTTAAGCTTTGACAATCTAACTTATTTTGGAAATAATGTGGAATATATTGTTTTGTATTTATTATTGCAATTCCCTACCCACTTTCAACCTTTCCACATGGAAATTCAATTTCTGTCGATACCGCTATCGGTATTTTCTAAATCTTCGCTGTCCTTTGTCCCCAGATATAGATGATAGTTTATATATTTAAGTATAATAAATATTAGAGATGAGCCGAGTAACGAGTGCCGAGTTTTACTTGGTTTACTTATTTTTCAATCGAGTACTCGGCCGAGTAACTCGGTCAGTCAAATACCAGTCAAGACATCGGCTAGCTTTGATAGACCCCTCACCCCGCCCACGTCTTGATTGCTTGCAAACGCGTTTATTAAACGAGATTTTTTTAAGATCTCCGAAATTACTAATAAATATTTTTGGATTAACACTTTAAATTATATCTACCCAAATATATTGCTTTTCTTAAACAAAGTATAACCGAGTTATTCGGCCGAATACGAGTATCAAAAAACCTGCCGAGTACGCAGAGTACCGAGTAACAATGGAGTACTCGGTCCATCTCTAATAAATATTTCTGTTTCTATTTACAAGAGGTACATATAGGGAGAGCTTCCATTTAAACGTGTAAATGTATGGACCCTTCGCGCTCAATTCCAACTCGCGCTTGATTTTGTCTGTTTGCACACATGCAAAGAAGTTATCTATGCTAATAATACAAAAACTGACGAGTTTGTTTGAACGGGCTAATCTTAAGAACTACCGGTTGGAGATTAATATTAATTAATTTATTTAATTTATCGAGGAAGGCTGTAAAAACAACATCTAGCTCCGACTAATATAAGCGAAAGTACGTTTGAAATATATAGGAATATTATTTATCTTTGAAAATAACGTAGCGTGCGCTGGTGATAGGGTTCAAAATACCAAAAAAATATATAAAAGAATTAGTCTTCTCTAAACAATCTAAAAAAAATCCACGATAGTATTTGTCTATCTTTTAAGATTAATCCACAAGAACCCTTTTTATAGTAAACTAATTTTGTCACAAGAACGTTTGCCAAAGAAGCTTCGTATAATTCTTTAAGCCCTCCCTTTATTATTACCAATTCTCATCCTTTAGTTCAGTAACGATCTGACTCAGCTGACGCGCGTACATTGTCATTTTAAACAAAATTTACGGTCTAAAGGTGAACGACCGGGAGTTTCATATATATTCTAATTATTATCGTGTGGTTTAATAATGTCCTACTTAAATGTGTAGCAAAATGACAGAACAGTAAGTTGTGTTTTCATATTTGTTATAATAAGAGAGTACACATGGTAATAAAACGTTTTTAACGGTTTAAAACGCGAAATATATTAGTTAATTTATGAGAACATTAATATGTTTCACAGGATTGCCTTACATTAATTAGAAATCTATTTACATTGAAAGACATATGTAGCTCAATTGTCGATGCCGGTTCGAGCCCCACCCGTCTCGCCAACTTTTTTAAATTCTGGTAGCTAATTTTTAATTTAACTACGGCCTGACGCCGCTGAAATAGTTTAGCTGATATAATATTTCGCGTTTTAAACCGTTAAAAGTGTTTTATTGGGATTATTCTGTTTCAAAACAAAATTGTGTAAAACAAACAATCTATTTATACTATGTTATTTATAACCTGTTTGATACCGTCGAATGTAAGCGAGCGTGTGAGAAATAATAATTCGACCGTCAATTACGTAAACAAACTATCTCTAAACCAAACCAGTGACAATGTTTATGTGTTGTCACTATCGTCAGTCGAGACTCGTTCCAGTTCGTTGCGATATACTTATCTCATCGTACACACAAGTATCTTAAATCCACTAAACTAAACACGTGAAGTGATGCGATGTACAATGACGGCTAAATTAATATTTGCACTGTTTTTAACCACGAGCTTCGCGTAAGTACTACATAATATTATACATTTTTATGAGCAAGGAGCCGTGGGTTTACTTGAATTATAAATCATATACATGTAAAGATGCGCCATGTGTTTTCATGCGGCTTTGAATATTTATCCTTCACGATCTATTGATATCACTTCTAACCTTTTATATAAATGGCCGCTACTAGATGGCGATACGCGATATTTAAGTGTAAAAATAAGCATTAATTCGCCCGATCTTTATCTACTCCACCCCACTACACTCTCTATTCAATTTTTAAAACTTTGGTTATATATTTTTCATTTTAAACCGTTAAAAAGTGCTTTATACATAAGCCGTATCCTAAATTTAAATCCTCAATGACTTGGTATTCAACGATTTAATTAAAGGCTGAATAATAAGGAATATTTGATTTTTTATGACCAAATTATAACAATATGATTGTTTTCAGAGCCGAAACACAATTCTTAGTAATAGACAATGACGCGGGTGCAGATGATGCGATGGCTATATTCTTAGCTTTACTGAACGAGAAGCATTTTAATGGGTTTGTTAAATTTTATATTTCAGATAAGTCATATGTTTATGTTAGTCGTGTGTTATGTTTTCTATCTTAAATAAGTATCGTTTAAGATGGATTAAGATAGTGGCTATAAGTTAGCTCATTATATTTACAGACCAAAACTAATTGGACTAACGACAGGCAACGGGAACACAAACGAAAATAACGTTTGCATCAACAATCAAAGGATTTTAAAAAAGGCAGGGCGACAAGATGTAAGTTGAAGTAATCTCTGTTTAAATTACCCGATATATCAACATCTAGCACTAAACTTAACTATAAATTCACACCTGGAATATGAGCGAATAATTGGCTTCCGTCAACAGACCAAAAAGTACCTCCAACATGAGACAAAAAATCAGTTGTGTTGCAAGCAAAACTATTTCTTAAATAAATGAGTTATTGGATTATTATCACTCCCAAATCCCATTGCTGGGTTTTGGGCCTTCTTAAAGGGTTACTATGATTTAAATGTAAGCCCTAGAGAAATATTAATATAATACAAGTAACGGAAAATAGATAAAATACATTTTGGATTGCACAAAAGAGATTGCTTGACATTTAAGGATCTTAATTTTGTAGTTAAACCGTGCTTGTAATAAATTTAATAAGTTTATTTGTATAGCATTAGTTATTTCTTAAATTATTAAAATAAATGTATGAAACATTATATTTCTTTGAGTTCAAATTAAACACTATTAACAGTTTAAAACGCGAAGTATTTTAATAAACTCATTTTATGGTATTTTTACTAAAGCCCAATTTGCCCGAGGGTTGCCAAGGGAGGACCATGACGTGTTCAGTAACAATTTTAAAATAAGTTAACTAATATATTTCGAGTTTTAAAGTGTACTACTCGGGTAAAGTACAAAATCCATCCTTTTAAGGTACCTATATTTAGAGGTGCTAAAGCTTCACTAGTGACGACCCCTTACGCGGGCGATTATTATGGTGTGGATGGTCTTGGTGACATTGGGGAGGAGCTTAAGGATGTAGCACCACCGAGCTCTCAAGACGCAGTGCCGGCCCTCATAGAACTATCAAAGACACATAAAGGTCAGTAAGACATTTTCACATTTGCTCAAGAGAGACTTAGCCATTTTAAACCAGGTACGAAATGCCGCTTACAGAGCAGTTTCTATGGAAGAAGTACTTGTTACTTTATACTCAAGCTGATTTTATAAATAACAAAGAGATAACAACGGGTGAAACATCTGTCTAATCAATTTATAATTTTTCTGCAACGTCTGGAAATCTTTTGGCGTCAAATTTGATCGCTCTTTGGTTTCAGTCTGTGGATTTCCGAATATACAAAACCAATATAGGTCAACGGCGCAGCTTGGTTTGATGTTATATTTATTACGTGAACCATGTGCTTGTCTGCCCTCTTCTATCATAAAAAACAATTTGAAATATGACGTTGTATCACATTCTATATTTAAAAGTCTCTGACGTCATAAACTAGCTCTATTTATAACTACCCTCTCTTTTTCCAGGAAAATTAACGGTCATTACTCTAGGCGCACTAACCAATGTTGCATTAGCTATTACACTAGATCCAAACTTCTTAGGACGACTGAACCATTTGTATATCGGCGCTGGACATATAAACAGTTAGTAAAATTTTATCTGTTATAATATTTATCTTATCTATATCTTATGTAGTATGGTTGATATCTTAGGATGATATCATAAAATATAATTTAAGCTTATAAGTGCTTAACTATGAAACAATGTCAAGAAGTTCATCCCTTCTTGACATTGTTTCATAGTTAAGCACTAAACACATAGAAATGCCTATTTTTAGAGACGTTCCAAAAAAATTCTACCATCAAAAAGGAGACTAGTCTCACAGCTATGACGTTAAGATGAAGCTCAAAATAAACGTACTTAGAAAATCAAAAACTTATTAAATGAGCAAGTTTTTCCTTTATATTATCTTTCCAAAATTGTCTCCTGTTATGTTTATGATAACGCTATACACACTATTACCGTAAAACAAACACAACGAATAAATGATATACCCAGTATTTCTTAATTTTTTTTTTTTTTTAAATAACCAGTTGTAAAAAGTAAAAAGTTTCAGTGTTACCCTCGTAGGGAGAAATAATATAGATAATACTAATTTAAATGTTTCGCCATCCAACCCCCGACCCCCTAATAACGACATATAAGCCATTGTAATGTTGTCGCCCTGTTCAGGTGACGAATTCCCTTCAGCCGAATTCAACGCCCATATGGATGTTGAGGCCTATCACATAATCGCAAAACATGCAACGCCGGATAAAGTCACCGTCCTACCATTCTCGCAAGTTATGACGCATTTAAACCTTTCCCGGGTAAGATATTAAAAATTCTTATTTAAGTACTGTCTGTACCTCACGTGAGTAGTAACCAACTTTAACGAAATAGATGACGCTAGCGTTATTAGTTTGACATTAGGGACACCAATTTTCTAACTACTGTGCTACCGGTCTTATATTGTCTACATTTCAAACAGCGTCTTTATAACGAATTTTTTAATTATCAAAATACTACCTTTATCGTAGTCTTTTATCAATCTAAATAGATTTTAAATTTATATAATACCATCATGTGTAAAATATTAGTTTTCAGACGTTAAACTCTGTAATTTCACGTTCAATGATTTTAAGCTGCAAAGCATAAGACATCGAACTTTAACACGTAATTGTTAAGGTTGAAATTACATTTCGCGAGAGGTGCATGTATTAGAAGGTTGAATAATTCGACGATGGCGTTTATCATAGACACGATAGCTTTAGTTAGAGCAAATAGCACAGTACGCTGTGGATGCCGGTTCAATTCCCGCCCGTGTTGTAAATGTTGTCTAGTTTTACGGATCACCTACATCTAAGGGAAAAGTTTCTAACACCTTAAACCTTAGCTTGTTGCTGTATGTCATTAAAGATTCTTGTTTTTTCAAGGAATGGCGGGAAGAAGTGTTGGGCGTAATTAACACGGATATAGTGCGTGCGCAGAACCAGTACGAAAGGATAACTTTGCCGCAGAGTGGCCAATGGCACGCCCTTGACCCCGCCGTCGTCGCCCTGGTCGTGCGCCCAGACTTGGTCCAAGAGTACAAGTATTCGAAAAATGATATCATTTTATGTGGTAAGTGACAGAACAACTAAAAACATTCTAAAAAGTCCTCGTGGTTTAGTGGTAGAACTCGTTCAACATTGCGTGATACACAAGAAATTCTGATTAGAAATATATTTCGCGTTTCTAACCGTTGAATTTGATGCCCAGAATTCGTGTTTACTACTGTCAGTACTTCCCTTTTAAGCAACGTAATCCACGTCAGCTGGCTGTTAGTCTAATTAAGTTAGGATTTATTTATTTTGTGTTTTTACAGGAGACAAAAGAGGCTTAAACACGAACACTTTCGTTGGGAGAGATGACGCCAATATGAGAATAATTTATTCAGTGAAGACGAAAGAGTATCAACAATTCTTATACGATGTCTTTAATGCTGGCTCTTAAAGTCTATCCCTAAATCTAAGTATACCTATTAAATCACTAAGTAAAATTAGTACTTCATTTCATCGTCGTAGTACATATATATATATTAAAACAACTTATCAACTTATTAGCTTCTTAATTCTTAAAACATTGATTGAATGTCATACTTATAGATTTTATCCTCCCGAAACTAGTTCAAGAATGTGCAGGAAAACCAGGCATTTCGTTCAAGTAAAACGTTGAGGAAATCGCGACGCTCTCGGCTCTCACGTGTATTGGTTTGAACAGGTTTCATTATAGCGTAAGATCTGCTTTAGTGTACAATATTCTCCGAATAATACTTATTTAATTGTTTTTAATATCTAAAAAGTTAGGTTCCTAACGACGACTACATCGAGTCATGTGTTCAATCTTACCTCACCGGGTCTAGCTTATTTCTAATCAATTATTATTATTTTATTACCTTCTTATTTATATAACATATAAAAGAGGAAAATCTTACGTACTTATAATTTAAAGGCGATCTTGAAAAAGACTTATTAAGTAGGTAGGTGTAAGGAATAATAAACGAAAGCAAGGGTACAAGGTAAAAGTATACACAGTAAGTAGGAGAGAGACTAACTTAGGAGTTAGTTTCTTTCCTAAAAAGTAAAACTCTTAAAAGCACTCAATCCCTCCGATAGAGCTTTTCTGGTATTGGCAGTGTGTTCCATAGGCGGGTAGTTTTAATTACGTCATTATTAAAGAAAGAAGTTTTATGTTTAGAAAGAAATAAGGAAGATCATTCATAGAATGTAGTTTTAACTGGTGGGAACTCAAAAGAACAAATAACTCTTTTAATTGAGAGGGAGTTTTGGGATCAAAAAGGACACGATAGAGGAGATGCAGCAGATGGGAATTCCGACGAATGCGGTTAAGGAGTCACTTAAGCTTTTTACGACAAAAATGAAACGGATATGCGTACTCTAATGCCACTCCAGCATGTATATTGTGAAATATTAACACCTCACCATCATTTTTGAAGTTAACCCCATGCCTGAAGAAATAGAAAGAAAAAGAAGTATTATTTATTACTGTTTTTCATCCATCTTCCTTAAGTTAGACGTTCTCCATGTTCTACAAAACGCATCAAGCTCTGAGTCCACTCACCTATATAGCATTTATATTCTGCGCATGACCCACAGCTCGCAGTCAGAGCCCCACAACGATGAAGGGCACACTTTGTTTTCTCGTTATATTGTACCTTGCTATGTGCGTTGCTGCTAATTACTATACGACAGCACGCAGCGGCTTCGGAGTCAGCTGCCAGCAGGCTTGTGAAGCAGAAAGCAAGGGACCCTTCCGCTGTAGCGGTTCTGGGTGGTTCCGATGCGAATGTTATTGTCAAAGCTATCAAGATTAGTGAATAGTGTTTGTTGATTAAACGTAAGGAATTCAGTGATTCGTTGTTTTATTGTTTGTTTACATATTTTTTAGATCTTTTATGTGATGAATGAAAAATCTATTATAAATTGAAAAAATCTACGGTACGAGCAGGACTTGAACCGTCCACAGCGTCCCGTGCTGTTGCTCTAATCGATTGAGCTACCGTGTCCTACTGGGCCTATTTAAGTTTATAATAAATTTTTAATTTATATAATGCCATCATGTGAAAAATATTGAAGTTTCCAAATATATTATGTGATGATTACAAATCTCTCGATATCGTGGTGTTTACAAGTGTTATACTTTTTAATTATCATATAAAAAATATGTAGAAGTATTATCCTAAAGGATTTCTACAGTCGCAGTAGGTACTCAAACAAGTGTGTAGTAAGATATTTTTTTTCGTAAGAAATATTTTTTTAACACAATAATAAACAGTACATATTTTATATGCAAGTGGGTACAAATGTACTATTATATTTTGTTATTAAGATGTAAGAATTTAAAAAGTCAATTGAGGCGTTTATTTTTATAGTTAAATTCTGATGCTGTAGTGTTTGTAATAGTTATAAATAGTGGTATCTAGTGAATATTTCTGAAACTAAGGGACCTATAAATGTCTTTGAGGTCAACATTTGTGCAGAGACTATTTCGTGGTATTTCTATAGGTACATAGCCTACTTTACTTTCATATTTCTTTGTCCATAACCAGTTTAATTCGAGGAGGTCGATAACCAGTGTCGCGGGCTTTATTTCATCTCAAAACTAGATACAGCAATATACTCAGTTCATTTGGTAATAATAGCCAAAGATACTGATCAAATTAAAGTAAATTTATAGTGGCTTTCCATAAAACGACGTGTATAAAAAACACTGTATTTAATTGGATCTGCAGTTCCACCACACCACAGCGTTACAAGAAGGTACAACTGAGTCTCACGTTTGCGCATCTATTTTCCTCATGTTCAAATAAGACAAACTACATATTATTATGATGGATTAATACAGGGAAAATTATATTATTTCATTGCTAAACGAGACATCTAGCGAAAACCAAAAGAACTTTTAAGCGTTAAACGAAGCGAAAACTTGCAGAATTTTGTATCTAAATAGATTTTTGCTTTGTTAAATTTCCCTAGAATTGTCACCCACCAAAATGAATAATATGAAGAAAAAATGCTCAATAAGTGATACAAAATTGCCTCCAAAAAAAACTTTGTTGACAATATTCGCTTTTACTGTCAATAAAATTTATGCACGGGCATCGTGCACAATATATGCAAATATTCAACAAGGGTCAAACAAGTTACTGGATCATTAAGTATTTTTCTAAAATATATGGAATTATTCGTATATATTAGACACCAAGAATTTGCTACAAAAATCGAAAAATTCGCTCACAAGGATAGTTATTGTAAATAGTGTCATCTAGTCACGGTTTTTTGAATCCAAATGACTGTCTATATTGTTTTCTTCTATGTTAAATCGTTTCGCTCTTTTTACGTAGTTTGCCTAAACACAATAAGTGCTGATACTTGTTAGTCCAACTTGTTAAC
Source organism: Leptosia nina (assembly GCA_963661955.1). Taxonomy (NCBI): domain Eukaryota; kingdom Metazoa; phylum Arthropoda; class Insecta; order Lepidoptera; family Pieridae; genus Leptosia; species Leptosia nina. Next base: position 8,884,743 of record CAVLEF010000010.1, on the reverse strand, counting down.
CAGCATTTTACGAGTAAACAGACTTTAATAAGTTCAGTTTCAACTCGCTGGAAATCGTTTGAAATTAATGTGGTAAAAATGTAGTTATAAATTAAAGTTTGTTGTGTCTGTCTATGTCAAGAATGATTTAAGGATATTCTCAAGTATTTTGTTTTAAAATTAACAGTTGTTGGAATAAGAAAATTATTTAATAACATTGACTAACATCTCTAGTTTTTCGTTTGCTTGGTTGTCATGGCGTTCTAAGGCTTATTACTTATTAATCTATTTTCAAGATCGTATACCTATACGTTCTCGGTTAAATATATTTTTTTTAGAATCTTATAAAAGATATTTTTGGAGTGGAGAGGAATCGAAAGGTTTTTAATACTATTTCAAGTCATGAAGAAAACTGCATAATCTAATCAAAATTTACTGATAAAATAAGATATAAAGTGGGATAAAATTGGAGATTTAAACATCGACCGTTCCGTTCCGACACTTCAGTAACTAGTGCCGTAGTTAGTACCTAACAACTATCATGTTAATTTCTTTGAATAAAGTATTATTTTTGGTTTCATCTGCGATATCGTTTTCAATAGAAAAGTAAGTCCGTATTTTATTAATCGACGGAATGCCTTGTTGATATGTAGTGGCCACTCGACTGATCACGATCTGCTGGGTTATAATCGCTGGTGGGGGGAAATGTTAGTTCTGTATTTCGATGTTTCTGGTATTAGCATGAATTTTGGAAGTAAGAGGTGCTTTAATGGATTACGTTGTCGCTAATTAAGTGAGGGTAGTTGATACTTTCGTCTGAGTGAGGAGTCTTTAATGATCTGCTTTGATAAAGGAGATTTAAACGTTGGATATACAAAATGAAGAATATTCTATTACAGCATCCATAAAGCTACTATGTTAAATGTGTCAATAGCTAATATATGTACATTTTTAAATTTTATACTATTAGAAAATAGTCTGTTAAATTCGATTTATTGTGTGGCTAATTTTAATTTCAGAGATACAATTATGGATAAATGGTACTTGGTAATCGACAATGACGCAGGTGGAGACGACGCCTTGGGTATTTTTTTGGCTGTATTATTCGAAAAGCATTATAACGGGTAAGTACAAATATTTTAAGTGTTAGATACTAGTTTCTGCATACAATAACCATAATAGATATTGCGACAAAATGCGTTGTCAATCTATTTTGACTTTGAAAATTGTTTTTTAAATGATAGACATGGCATGGGATTCTCTTGATGACCTATTTCGTCTTCGGATATTCGGAAACCTACAAATCGAAACCCAAACGCGATTAAAGTTCACGGCTGTTCCACCTGGCAATGTTGGATCGTGACGTGGACGGTATTTTGGATATTCCAACCACCCATTTAATATAGAGATTTTCAGATAAAGTCCAACATGTCTCAGAAAGCATTTAATTGATTAGATGAGTTTTATTTCCCTCGATAGACCACAACTGATTGGACTGACCACAGTACATGGCAACGCTGAAGAAGAGAACGTGTACATAAACAATCAAAGAGTTCTAAAGCTTGCGAAACGACAAGACGTAAGTAAAACATAAGTGAGTCTTAAAATAAATCAATCAATTTAAACCGGTTAAATCGTGACTCAAATTCGATAGTGAAGTGAATTACGACACGACGTGTCTGGTGCTTTACAGCAGTCGTGATCCTAGTTAAAGTGACTTCATAATTGAATTCGCATTTAATCGATTTTAAAATAAACATTATTGTCTGTTCAAAGTTTAAATCGCATTCAACTTTCTACTAGCTTGCATTATTTAGGCCTTTGCCTTGTTATTATTAATTGTCTTTCACTTTCATGATTGAAGGTGCCCATATATAGGGGATCCAATACTTCGATAGTATTCAAACCACCCCCAGCTTTCTATTATGGAGCTGATGGTCTCGGTGAACTTGAGGAAGAGTTAGCCAATTTGGTTCCCGCAAATAAGAAAAATGCTGTGGATGCCCTGCTCGACCTTTCTAGAGAATATAACGGTGAGAATATTAATTTTAATGTAAAAGTCTATTTACATTGAAAAATAAAAGGGATACGAGCGGGTTCCACCCCCGTCAATTTTAATTTACGTAACACCATTATGTGTAATATTTTATTGTATACAAGCTGTGCCCGCGAGTTTGTCCACGTGGAATAGTGACTTGGGGTAGAATTTTTAATTATTTAGGCTTATTAATGTATATAAGGGTGTAGGCAACACTCCGACTTTCACCTCACATCACTCCTTCTCTAACTCCCATTCTAATTCTCACACTCACTCCCACTTCCATTCCTATTCCCAAAAAAGCCAAAGTTTCATTATTCTAGCTTCAAAATCCACTAATTTCCATACAAATTTTCATCTCCATTTCAACCCCTAACAATCCTTTTTTGGCAAAGTAAAGTTGTCTATGTCCTTTCTCAGGCTCTAAAATATCTGTTTACCAAATTTCATTTAAATCAGTTCAGTAGTTTCGGCGTTAAAGCCGGACAGACTGAGTTACTTTCGCATTTATAATATTAGTATAGATACATCTTTATTGACAAAGACCTCTCTTCTCTTCTATTCTATTCTGTCAAGCCAGGTATAGGATACATTGCTTTAATAATATTTAATTTATGTAAAAAAACTGTCGTTACATTTATACTTTGTTAATTTTCCAGGAAAATTAATTGTGGTAACTACAGGACCAGTCACTAACGTTGGATTTGCTGTTAAAAGGGATCCAGATTTTTTATCACGATTGAAGCATTTATATGTGGCGGCCGGTCATATATATAGTAAGTAATTTACGAACATAACGAAATGTAGTGTGTAGAGACCACTCTCGTAAAAAAAGCTGCTTAAATACTAACCTCAGGCTTATTTAAATACTAGGATCAAAATGCCGTAAATTATATTTTTTATCAAATCTTAATTATTTTACTTCGCGTTAGAAAGCGTCAACAACATACCCGCGTCTGGAAATCGGGATATTAAATGGGTGCTCACCAACCACCACCCTCCATTGTAGATGAAAAAGATGTCAAGCTCAATCGTGTTTCAGTCTGTGGAATTCCGATTATCCAATCTATCTTATCGTATCTTGATTGATGTTATATGGCTGGAGTATTTTACCTATTATCAAATGAACCCCAAGCTTCTCTGTCCTCCTCTCTAAAGAAAATCTACTGAACGGAAAGCCTGAAAATGCCAATACAAGGAAATGCGGTCATAATTTTAATCATTCGTAAGTTCACGTAATCTTACTTAACGTGAACTTAGCTGACTTAACACGCAACGTCAAAATCAAGGTCACGCGCAACTGGAACCGCGCTAACGTGTCGTTGACCCCATGTTATTTTCTTGTTTTCTTGTACATTACTTTTATATGTACATTTGTTTTCTATACAATAATCTATAAATAAGCTTCTTCAAATTAAAATTATATTTGAAAAGTAGTAAAAAAATTACTATTTTTTTTTCAAATTTTTACCTAGTAGGTTCGTGGTGTCACTTTTCAGGATTAGTTCAGATATACTTTGTTTATGCATGATTTTATGACGCTGAAAAACAATTATAAACGTCAGGTCGTAGTTTGAAATTAGTCAACTAACGCATTTCGTTTTATGGGCTATTAAAGGTGTTTTAACTTTGGTGGAAATTCAAAGTTTTTAATCTCTAGATTTTTGTCTAAATTTACTAATATACTACTAGCTTAGTTGTAGTTTGTTTGGCGCATAATACTTTTACTCCTTCCAGGTGAAGAATACCCGAAAGGGGAGTTCAACGCGCGCTCTGACGCTGAAGCATATCGCCTAATTACTGAAAACGCTACACCAGATAAAGTTACCGTCTTTCCGTTTTCTCAAGTGAAAACTTCGCTTAATATAAGCAAGGTAAGTTGAGAAATGATATATTACAAAAGCAATAATTTTACTCTTGTTGGATAAACTAGTATGAGGCAGCTCTGTGGTTAAACAAACATTATGCAAGGTCCCAGAGTCAAATCATCAGAGTAAAAGTTGTGTTTAGTTTCAGGGAAGTAGTTTAATAAATGACCTGCCTGTAAGTAAGATTAGTCAGACTGACATAGCAATATTACGTCTGTCCCATGCCCCATAAATTGATTACGGGATTGCTTTTCTTATAACACATGACCGTGTTATAAGAAGTGACATCCCGTTTCCCCTCGTGGGGCATGGGGGCGAACACATTTTTGTGTCCGTTTTACTGATCGGTTTTATTTACAGGCAAGTAGGTGATCAGACCTCTGCTCTGCCCGACCGAAGCAATTCACTGTTTCCCCGGGACTCGAACCCAGGACATCTCGCGCTTAACGCAATGCTAAGCAACATGTTTAACAATTAAGCTACAGAGGCATGAAATTACATATGATGGTCTAATTGTAGCAATGGTATTGGCAATTAGGTAAAAGTGGCTTAATCAACGGGTCATAGCATCGATCCCCGCCGGATGCACATGTTTGTAATTTTTCTGAAACTTCTAGATGTTATATATGGCTAGAAAGAATATAATACATCAAATAGGTCGACCGTACATCTTGTGAATGTTATATGTTATACTTCACCTTCCATCAAGTGAACTATTCTACTATTATAAAAAATGAGAGTAGATTTAATTTTAATATAAGAAATAGCTAATTATATTAAGAATAAATCTGCAATGGCAACATGAAATAGACTTGGACTTTGATTTTTAAATTAATTTCCGTTACATTTCAGGAGTGGCGTGTTAACACCTTCGGAGCCTTGCAGAGCGAGATTGTCAAAGCACAAAATATGTATGAGAGGATATCTTTGACTAAGAACGATCGTTGGCACGCGCTTGACCCCGCCGCTGTAGCTATTGCTCTGAAGCCAGACTTAGTCAGAGAGTATAAATATTCTCAAAACGACATCCTCTTAGAAGGCAAGTTGTGCTTTAATGGGATTTTTTAATGATAGAGTTAGGTGAAATACCGCAGCCATATAACATCTACACATCTGCGCTGTTGTCCTATTGTAGCTTTAAACGGTATAAGAAAATAAATTAATTAATTTAACCCATACTGATATATCCATTTGCCTTTACAGGTGACAAAAGAGGAATCAATAAGAACACATTTGTTGACAAAGATGAAGCTAATGTACGGGTTGTATTTTCAGTAAAGGAAGACGACTACAAAACATTCTTACTCGACTTGTTCTCAAAATAGTTAATTGAAAAGTAAATAAACAGTGTAACTACACATACAGTCCTTTTTTCGTATTGCTAAACGAGACATCTAGCGGCAACTGATATAAACCAGCATTAAACAAAGTTAAACCTCTTGTGTTGCTTTTTTGACCCGTATTTGAACCTCACGTGGTTGTTTAACAAAATACCACTATAATAACTTTATTTATTTCTAAAACAACCCACTTATATCTAAAATGAATACTATAATCTTATTCACAGAATTTCAGCGACAAAAACATTATTCACCAAATTTGTGTGCCAAACGCCATAACACCTCGGTTAAAGTTTTCCAAAATTTAGGTAAATATATACATTTGTAATATCTGAATATGTATTTTTGTACATTAGAACTGAAATGGAAAGCTTCTAAAAAGATATTTCTGATGATATTACACTATTTATATTGAAACCGAAAGCAAAGAATAACTTACCTTTTCATCGTTTCCCTTACAATAAGCTAAAAGCATTATCTACTATTGACCTTTAAAAGTTACGTACAGCAGGTACGAGAGATGATGGAAAGGAAATTGCCACTATGATGTATGATGCCGACACGTGTCGTAAAATTATCAGCATTTTAGTAACTTTGTGTCAGAAAGGACTTCACACTAAAGCATATTGAAGTGGTTACATCATGAAAATATAAATTTTCGAACAAATTATAAGTTTTACTCCGGTTATTTTGTACAGTATACTAGTATAAATCGTAAATAGGCGCTAAATAGAGTTCAGCATTAAAAAAAAAACAGGTTTAGGATTAAGGTAGGTACATACTTTATTGATCATGTTTTTTTCGTAAATTTTATGACAGAGGCAAGCCTAGAAAAACAGAGGATAGGAAATACCCGAATATAATATCATATAAACTACGGAAGCACTAACTATAAATTTTCACGTTATTTTCGTAGACGTAAATATAATATCCCTTCTATCCATTTAATAGACGAAGAACGACAAGTTTCAGAAAATAATATAAATTAATTAGGAACAAATCAAACCAGGTAGGTATCAAACTGACGACCCGTATATAAGAAATACATTGTTACCGAGAACGTTGCAAAATTTAAAAAATATTGATTTTTGAAATTTTAAAGTATCCTATTCTTTAACAGCCACAGAATATAAATTAGTAACTCGAAATTCCGAGCATGCCATATAAGGCAAAAAATAATGTAAAATGAATCAGATATAAATCAGTTTTATGGGTATCGTTAAAAAAGGTTCTGATTAATTGGGGTATGAACAATACTAGAGCAATTTTACAAATGTCACCGCTGAGACCTTGTATAATCTGTGATGTCGTTCGGAATAAAAGTGGGTAGGATACGAAATTACTAATTAAGAGGGTAGTTGCGTTTTTGTGATCCGAGGCCGCGATGTCGTAGCGGTGCTAGCGGGCGCTACGTCCCTTCTAATCTTAGTGTCAGCAGTGTTATTTTTATGATAGATACGTCATATTATATTGGTATGAAAAGTCCTCTCTCGAAGGGTCTTAGTAAAATTAACTATCGACCTATATTCGATATATTTAATGTTTGTGACATGTTTTTAGTGCCTTGTGGTTGTTTGATCTAATAGTGTGAATGCGAATTGGTAAAGACGCGACCTTGATGAGCCATCTTAGGTGCGAGACGTCGGACCAGTTGCCATTTTATGCACTTCTCTTTGTTTTATTGAAATCAATTATTGTAATTATTCATTTAAACGGTTCTAAATAGGGTTGAATATTGTTCATGTGCATCCACTATTTTCATTTATTTAACAGAGCTATCGGTTACTTATTAAATTAGCGCATACAATGTTTAAACCGCTATAAAGTAGGTGTATGATTATTTCGTATTTACAATTTATGCTTTGAGAAATCATTTACACTTGATGATGACGATCTGCGAATACAAACAGAGGTGTCATTATAGAGTAGTTCGATATTTGTCTTTAGGTTTTAAGATTCAAGATTTTTGTAGAATTCTCTCGATCATATTTCTTGCATTTTAACTAGAAACAAGTATTGGTTGTGCATTATGTTCTATATCAGTGATATAATATTATATAAAATGGATTATATTTCAATAATTAATGGTTTTCACAAATGCCTTATTTCGTGTATTTAAGTTGAAATCAAATAGCAGAAAGTAGGAAAGTAAAAATTCACTTAAGAATATAGTATGTACTTTAACCTCGGGGATATTTTTAAATAACAGACATTGTTCATTAAAAAAACGAAATTAAGAAGGCGCCTGAGTCGTATTCGTCGCGGAATCCTGAGTTGAATTGAATTGAAACATGACAAGTTCGTACGTAACGATCGTCCCGGCGACCTAAAAAAAAATAAAAAAGATAATCATTAGTATTTGGGACTGTTTTATCGTTTTGTTAGTGTACTCACAGTCAAAAGTAAACCACGCGTTACGCTGAAGAACTGTAGTCCACTCAAAGCCACCTTGTCACCGTTGACTTGATCCAGAAATCGTTGAACCTATAGATTTTGAAATTTTTAATAACACGAGTCATCCTTACATGCAATTCTTTCCTTAGTTATGTCTTTGTAGAAACACTATACAGCAATGTCACATTTTAAATATTTTTATTGAATCGAAGTAACAGAAGTATGGGCTTTTATTTAAAGCGTATTAAATGAACCACTTTAACGGTTACAAATATGAAAAGTAGGTATGTCAGTAATATTCCGGATGTCTTGCAAGCCGACTGCCGTGGTCACGAGGGCCTAAAGATTAACATAGCAAACTTATACACTTAAAGACACCGTGAGTCAGTTCTGTAAGACCCAGTATCTTAAAAAAGAAACTACGACGAAATCGACCTATAGTACAAAACTAAGATCACTAATATATTTCGCGTTTTAAACCGTTAATAATGTTTTAGTATAACTTTCTTAGCAATTCGTTCATGCTAAATTCGGTTGTATTCCTCACCTCAACGCAATATACTGGCGAAGGTACGTCATACAGAACAGGTGCTGGAGTGTTAGATGCACTATTCACTTGAGAAGCGATTAGAGAAACCGCTACGGACCGTGCTATCAAGTATATCAACGAAAACAGGAAGTATATAGCTGCTTCGTACCCGCCTAATATCGTTTTTGACCTGATGGACAATATTTTTTTTATAATCTTTATTCATAATCTAGCGGTACTAGCGACTTTGTCCGCGTAGAATAGTAATTTTGGGCATCCAAATTCGTTTATGCAAACCCCTTCATCTTTAGAAACTTCCTTCCTCGATAAGCCCAACACAAAAATATTTTTTCAATTCGAACCAGTAGTTCCTGAGGTTAGCGCGTTCAAACAAACAAACAAACTCTTCAGCTTTACTTTATACTAGTATAGATAGACGACGTCGGTCACGCCCCGTCGTTCTTGCTAATTTATCTTAAAAGATAGACAGAGGTGTATACCGCGGACATTTTTAAAAGCAAACACAAAAGCCACAGATCTAAAACACAGTTTACAAATGTATAATGAAGATTCTTACCCTTCTGCGCGGCTGTTACATTCAGACGTGTCTTTGATCCCATGCCTAAAAAGTATGCTATTAATTTATTGTAAAAATAAGTGAAAATATTCAGGTCAAGAGCGAGTGGCACTCATCCTAAAAGGGTTCCACGGATTAGGTAAACAATAACTGGCCCGCAACCTACATAGGTATTTTAACATTCCTTTTTTTTTCAAGTTTACCGCTTACTTATTTATATCAAACAAAATGGCGTTTTTAATGGGATTCTATGATCGTTGATTTTATTTTGTTTCATTTTGTGGAAACCGAGGAACATTTGTCAAAGTTTGCTTTTACAATTGAAATTATAAAAATCTATATGGATTGAAAAAAAATTACGTCACGGGCGGGACTTTCGGCATCCAGAGCGTTCCGTTTTTATTTTTACTATTTCGGTTTACACGCAGGGATGCACAGACTCTTGAAGGCCACTTGGGCAAATCATGGTGGCGGGCTGCCAGAAGTATAGGTAATTAAAGACAATAAAGAACCGATAATAATGAATTAGAATTTAAAAATAACTTATTAATTTGAGTATTATTAGTGCTGTCGGCGAGCCACCAGTATTCGACCGGCAGGCCGCAGTCTGTACATCTTTGGTTTACAGTACTCTAAAATTATACGTCTTGGCCCGTACCAAGTAAATTAGCCTTTATTGCCTCTCAGCGTGTAAATATTTAAGAGATATTCAATGGCGTTAAGTCATTCATGTGTACTCACTCCAAGGTATTGAACAATTGCAAACAGATAAAGAAAAGATTATTTGCAAACGATATGAAAACTATGCCACTGATGACGTCATCGACCTTCCGCACCAATTGGGCAGCTCGGCCATATTCCTCGCGAGTCGTCCGCCAGAATACCTCGGGAAGGTACTGCAATGAAATACAAACTAAAAAATCTAGAAGTTGTGTAACATAGATCCTAGAGCCTATCACTTCCTTTTATACCTACGATAAGTCTAGTCTACCCTAGGAGGTATTGTGTGTAGTTTACACGAATAGAACAATTATAAACGGTTTAAAACGCGAAATATATTAAATAAACAATTTTTTGAGGGCCCGTCGTTTAGGATGCTTTGCAGCAGCCGTGGTTACGGGCAGATTTAAGATCTAGTTAACTTATTTTTAATTTAACTTTAATACGGCCCGACGTTTCGTATACTTTGCAGCAGCGGGGTTCCCCTGTGACCGCGACTACTGTAAAACATCATAACAATAAATACAAGCTAAATAAAAATAAATTCATCGATATATTTTGCGTTTTATACCGTTAAAAATGTATTATTAAAGTTTGTACTATTCATGACAAGTAAGACAATAGACCTCCTAGGTTAGTTTAGACTTTTCGTGAATTTTTCATCAAGCAAAACGGGGATAAGCGCTCTCGCATTACAAAAAATATATATAATTAATATAACATGACTTGTGTCTACTACTTGAGCTCCTTATTATATATCAATATCACGCTCTCTTGTGAGAGAGTGTGAGAGAGATGCATGGTGGGTCAATAGCCCACCATGCATCCCAAGATTCGAATCCGGAACAGTCGAGTGAAATAAACATTAGAGCTTTGAGTTAAGAGGCTATATAATGTTATCTTATTCCGGAAAACACGCCATAATTTCCGTAAAGATAAATTTTCTTGTTGATAACCGAGTTTCGAACTCGGCTCTTCGAAAAGTCCCACCAGACCCAGGCGATTACCAACTACAATCTACGTTATATCAATGTCTTAACGGAATCCATTAAGCCTCACCTTCCCTTGGGCTGCGAGCAATTTCATATTAACATGCTCCAAGCGTGACGTCAAGTAATAACTCATGCATATAACGAATAAGTCAGAGAAGTTCCATATAAACGTCGACTGGAAGTGGAGGAACTGAAATCGAAAGGCTTTTTAAATTCAAATTTAAATTCGTTTTTCTACGCGTGCAAAATTATACAATAAAAAAATGCCTAAATAACTTCAAGAGTTTAAAACGCGATATATATTAGTTAAACTTATTTGAGAATTATTTTAACTACGGCCCCACGTTTCGGATACTTTGCAGCAGCCGTGGTCACGGGGAGAATAAAGATGGAGGGTATCTCTGATGTCAATTAAAAACTGCTACGATAGCGCCATCTGTTCCGTCGAAGTTGCTATTTGCGACCAACAAACCGTTAAAGTGTTTTATTTAAATCTGTACTACTCGCGTAAACTACAGAGAGTATTTCTTAAATTACTTACAAATAACACACAATTAAAGAAAAATAACACAATTACTTGGAGAGACGTTGCACCAACAGCTGAGTGATGACTCAGCTGTTGGTGCAACGTCGATTTTTATTGATTTACACTTGGAGCGACAGCCAAATTAAATGTCTACAGTTAATAATTAGAAAAGTTAATTAAAAATTTAAAAGAACCAACTTTACAAATAAAATTTACACTTTTACATAAAAATTAACATATTTTTTTTATTTTCTCATCTTCTCAAACCTGGCTTCTGGCTACTTCGTGATTCCCATTAAACCTACTTAGAAACGTGTCACAATAAGCGTTGAAAATAAACAAATAAACGTTGCGTATTAAAGTCTAGAAAAATAAGTTAAAAATGCTTTATTTAACTTCTTTCGCTCATGCTCGCATTCTAGATAAAGAATGATTAACTTCGCCGAAACGGAAGACTGCGGAAGATAATGAAATGCTTGTTTGCACCGGATACCATTCGGACACCGTACAGCATTAATTTTCAAAACTCGAGACTAAATGGAAAAGTGTTTTAAGTTAATAACTTTGCACTATGGTTAACAATATAAATAACTGCACAGAAATTTATCTTATTTCAGTGATTAATTGTAAAACATAAATCATTTTAACGGCTAAAATGCGACATTGATAAGTAAATTTAAATTACTATCAACAATATCTTTGGAGATCCCGTGATCACTAACTTAAAATTGAATTTATTAAAAAATATTTAAAACTCACCATACCCATTTCCATTCCGTTGTTTTTAGGCAATACCCAAACAAACTTCGAAATTGTTTTAGCTGAGTATAATTAGCAATGAGTAATGCGTAACTATTAGTGCATGACAAAACTTTGTGCAACGTTTCTTTGACGATTATAGAAAGTTAAAGGAAAATCTTTTAAAAATCGTAAATAAATTGAAAAAATTTTCGACTCGGGCAGGACTTGAACCGGCATCGTCAGCGACGAGGTCGTTGGTCTAACGGTAGCAACGTATGGGTAATAATAACGTAAATAGTCAACGGGTTCAACAAACTCTTAATAACTCTACTGACCTGTGTGACGAATCCCAATACCGGTGAATAAGGTAGATAGTTAAAAACCCACGGGTAGAAATGCCTTACGAATCCTTCATATAAACTCGAATCTGGATAACAGACCATGGCACCGGCAAACGCAGACAGTAGTGATAGTATATGTTCCACTGGAAATATATATTTTTATCACTTAACTTAACTATCGAGTTACGCGAGTAATACACTTTTAAATAACACTTTTAACGGGTTTAAACGCGAAATTAGTAAACTTGATTTAATTAATTTAACTACAGGTCATCGTTTCAGAAGCTTTGCAGCAAGCGTATGGTGGGCCTTATAAAAAAAGAAAGTGAAAAGAAGTGAAGTTTACGCGAACAGGACCTATACATTTAAATGAAACATTTTTAACAGTATAGAAGCGATCAAGTGCTTTAATTTACTGTCTCTAGATCATAATTGCATGGGCATTGCATGAATGAAGGTTTAGTCATGCCTTTAGTTCGTCTCTCATTTGAATAATAAATCAAATAAAAACGGACGTTGTAATATATGTATAGTAAAGGTTCGATGTCGACCTATTTAGACCTGTTTCCTTGAATTGCATTATATTTAACTACAATGAAAACGAAAACTTATTTCTAACTTTAGTTCCCTCGTGACCTTGTCTGCTCCAAAACATCATATAAGACGGATCGTTCAAGAATTCAACTTATTTGCTATTAGTGTCTTGAATTGTATGGTCGATGTGGTTGGCAAAGTAAGTCATCGAAAATATTGACTAACGCGATAAGCCTTAAGTAAGTTTGGCGTAAGTAATCTAAACACGCTTACATAATTTCGTCATAAATCTATTTTACTTACACAATGCTAACGTCAGTACAACTGCACAAGTTCCATTACATTTGTACGTCAAGTTGGTATCATAGTTTGGGTCCAGATCCTCAATTTTGAAGGTATACCGGGCGAGGTCAGGCCACTTCCGAGCCACTTGCAGGAACATAATCATAGTTATGCACGTCGTACTGTAGAATATTATTGGGGCTGGAAAAAGAAAAACCATATGATTTATAGTTAATACTGTTCTCTCACAGAAACTATGTTAAGGGAAGCATACGCTAGAACCAAAACTTCAAGGCAGCATAGTAGATTGAGTTCCACTGGTGGGAACTGTTAAAAGATTAATGGATACCCTAGCAAGTAGATGTGTTACTCAGTCTTCAAAATACGAATATTATATAATTAATGAATATATTTTTGTTTATTTTTCTATCACTCTTAAATTTGATTATATTATGGCATGTGTAGCGAAAATAATTAAACGCGTTGCTTTAAGCGCGGAGGTCCTGAGTGCAAATTCCGTTAAAACAATAGATAAACAATCTATCATTTTTCAGTCGGGCAGGGTACATAAAAAAGGCCCGATCAGAACCACTTCTTAAATTATTTATTTTAAACTTCACTTTTCTACCATACCAGGGCTAGGTGGGAACTAGCGCTGCTAAATATGACAAGCGCACCTCAGCACAACTAAACTGGTACCAATAGCTTTTTATTATTTTTTTAATTATTATTTAGTATTGTATTACATAGTCTCCAATTAAGAAATTTGAAGTTTATTCTAAAAAAATTGTAAAAATGGCATTAAAAAGTTTTGAATTAGAATTTAGTCTCACAAAGAAAAATAAACAGATAACATTGAATTCCTCGTACTTGTTCCATTAAGCGTTGTTTCAGAGTGTACTAATTTGTGTATGCACATCACGGTAAGAAATATTTGTCCGAACAGCGATAAAAATAGATATAAGCATTTCCACGAAATCCACTTGAATCTGAAAAAAAAACCATGTGAAACCTTAGTATGTATTTATTATAAGCTAGACGTAAAAATTAAGAATGTTAATTAAAAAAAAGCCATCATTTCTCGTTTCAATGTCCCACGGCTGGGAATATGTCTCCTCTCAAAAGAGACGTTTTGCAGAGGTGAGACCCACCACGCTACTTTTTCTTTTTATTTCGTAGACCAAAGTCTCGTTATTTCAGTCAAATTTTTATTCACCTAACCGGGATCTTTCGTTCCGCGTTGACCACCAGAGATATATTTACAACCAACTACAATTATTATTAGTTAATTTTATTAACAAAATATCTACTTTCTGTAATTACTAGCTGTGCCAGCGACTTCGTCCGCGAGAATCGGTATTTTGGGTATCCAAATTCTTTTTGTAAACCTCTTCATCTTTATAAACTTAAGATGTTACCCACGACGTCGGTCACGCCCTTCCCGTCTTGCTTGCAACTTAATCTTTAAAGATAGACATATAGCGTCGCAGATTTTTTTTAGGTCGTTTGAAGAGGAATCATTCTTTGATACATATTTTATGAGTTTTTTTAACCGTTATATATATAGTATAGATTCTACAAAGAGCAAGAATATTATAAATTCGTTAATATTTTGACTTTGGACATTTAGAAATCTACAGACTGACCGAAAGGCAATTTTTACGTCTTTTTATCATGAAATTCATTTAATATTCAGACTTTGTCATCTAACATCCTTACAAAAATTATAAATATAGTTCTGAAATATATATGCCATACATTGCTACCATTAAACAGTATAAATGTTTAGCAATTCAAAATTCCACCTCACCTGATATCCGAGTTCTTTTTGAAGACGCCGATGACTGGGATCAAAGAAAACGCTTGTCCAATTATCAGGGTAGCTCGCAGGGAGAGGAGAAACGTCGCCGGTACTTTTCGGGGTTTTAATTCCGTCACGTCCACTTTGTTTCCTATTCAAACGTATTTTTTCTTTCATTTGCAAAGTAGGGAATGCTAATTTGAATTTCGAGTGTACGCGACATCTTTACCAATATTACTATTCAAGAGGTGATGAGGTAGACATCCAGTTCAACTCTTGGGTGAAAACCAACATATCATCTGCATATGTGATGAAATAAACTAAGTGGGTAACTCCAGTTTTACGAGTTTTCTAGAACCGAAAATTGGGAGTCATATGTCCCCATTTTAAAGGTGGATACTCCCGTAGCTATTATATATGTTCACTCTTATTCTTTATATAATTTTAATAGCTAGAAATTAACTCACTTTTAATTGGTATCCAATGGACTGTGTTTTTCAGCAGCCCCTTTGCCATCTTTTTCTTATGCTGGTAAATAATTGAATGGTACTTAGTTATAGTTTAATAAAATATACTTCTGAAAAAAGAAATCATATAATTCAATTTATAGTCTTAAAAAGCAAACATGATGAAAGATTTAAATAAAACACTTTGCTTCTCAAAGAGTTCTATTTAATTCGTTCTTCTTTTCAAACACGAAATTTATTAGTTAACTCATTTAGATTTTATTTTAACAGCAGTGTAACAGATTTGACTTTTGAAAACTTTAATATTTTTCACATGTTATTGCACATGAAGGCACTATATAATTTAAAAATCGAAAATAAATTTAAAAATGTTCGACTCCGGCAGGACTTGAACCGGCATCGTCAGCGTTCCGTGCTGTTACTCTACCAATTGTTAAGGTTGAAATTACATTGCGCGAGTGGTGCATGTATCAATAAGTTTAAAAAATTCGACGATGAGCTGTAGGACTCGGTAGCTCAATTGGTAGAGCAATTTATTTTTGATTTTCAAATTATATAAATTTGACTTTGACATTAGGGACAATCCAAATTCAAATCCCTCCACAATCAATCGCCCCGTGTCCATGGCATCTGCTAAGCATCCGAATCGTCGGGCCGTAGTTAAAATAAGTTCTGAATAACTAATACATGTCCCTTTGTAAACCGTTAAAAATGTTTCAATTTAAATGCGTACTACTCGCGTAAACTAAGGACTATAAATAGTCTTATAGACTTAGTTCTCACTAAACAAAAGTTTTTAATATATATTTTCCGTGTCGTGTCTTGTTATTTGTAACGATGATTTAGATAAATGAGTACTGTAATTCATTAATCGTAAAGGCTGTGTTTTGTAAAAGTCGATCGCGCCCAGTACATGGAAATTATAGATGTAGCGACAACTTTGCGTGCACCGTAATTACTACCCTCAAAATTGGCAGATTATAATCTATCGATTTTATTATTTACAGCTTTAAACGTTGTAAATATGCTAGTACCTCAAACCATAGTCGTATTGGGTCTAGGTGGCATGACATAAATTAAAATCCATTCTGAATTCAAAACTTCTATGAGACGTGTGGGACTTGAACCTGCCTTCATCCAGCATAGAGTCGTGGCCAAACTCATCGAATGCCTTCAACCCAGACATTCTTGATACACATGTCTTTCGTTAGCTCAATTGGTTAGGACAGCAGCACAGACCGGTATTAAAACTGGATGCAGTTTTAGGTCCCGCCCGTCTTATCATTTTTCTTTTTTTTATATCTTAATAACTTATTATCAAGACTTCACTGTCTGTCAGTACGTCTGTCACCAGACTATATCTCCAGAACTGCGATAGCTAGCTATTACACTAGAATTTTTACAACTCTTGGTATATCTGCTATAAGATATGCGCTGAGGAAAGTAATGTAATTATTTAGAGAGGATCAATGAAATGAAACCTTTTGAGTGCCAGTCGGAATTGCACTTAGCCAAAGTTTTGATACGGCACCATTTGTTTAGAATTATGAGTTTAAAATCGCTATAGATATAAAAAGCTCATTTTATATGCCAATAATGAAAAGATCGCAGCTGCGTCGGTTAAACACATTTTTCGATTCGTTTTATTCATTTTTATTGCACGGTTGGGTCGTTCCATCGAAAACTAGCAATGGAAAGATCAAATTCATATCATAAAATTTTTACACCAACCTAATAAACCTCGAGCGTTGGGCGAGCTATAAAATTATTCGATAGTGAAATAGTGTAGAGGAAAAGGTGTATCTTAAACTATACCTTAGACTCCTGGATCTAAACTATTGAATACTATAATTTCATAGATAAGACTTTATTTTAATTTGAATAATCACGGGAAAAACAATAGGTTTATGTCCTGTCTAACAAATAGGTACATATTGTAATCTACTATTATGTTATCCTTTTATAAGTAACTGGCTGCGCCAGCGAAAGATATTTTAGGCATCATATTATTTATTTAATGTTAAAAGACAATTTATGTCCCGGACATTACTTTAAACAATTTAAATAAGAATTATTCTTTCATAGATATTTTTTTAAACGTTTTCGACACACACGCAATAGAATCCCTCAAAGATGAATAATTTTCTATTTTTTTCATTTTCCACTAAGTTAATGATTGGGCTTGAATGCTAGAATTTAGAGCTTTACCTATCATTAAGCGACACTTTTCATTTTACTCTATAGTTCGGTGAAAACTATGCATTACACTTGCTATATATTTGTTTTTTACATATTTGGTGTATTTTCGTATGAGTACGAAACTTATGGCAGAAACTACAATATACCAAATGTCGGGAGACGAGACACTATACCACTCCACGAATTGGTGAAGAGGAGGAGGGAAAACGTTTTGAACTATAGACGAACGAAGGACATTCGGCCGGAATCGTACGCTTATGATAAAAGATATGAGGTATAAAATTATTCCCTCAATGCTTTGTTCGCAAATTGCAACCTACAAAAAAAAAACGTCTGTTGTTTACGCGAGTAGTACACACTTAAATAAATCACTTTTAATGGTGTCAAACCAAGTTAAAATAAATTAATTAAGTAATACTCTTCGCTTTTTGAACCGTTAGAAGTGTTTCGTTTATATCAATTCCGCCAAAAACATATAAGCATCTTTAAAGTGCAAAAGGCAGCCTTTTTTATTAAGATATATATATACAGACCATTTATTTAAAACCGGTTATACCGGCTTTTTATTTATTTATTAATTTGATAGATTTACAAAAATATTTTCTGCGTGTATGTCCCTCGCTCGTTAGAGGATTAGTACGTTGGGAGTGCATGTATAAATGTTATTAAGCACTAGAAGTCTAGGATTATTACCGGAATTAACGGTGCATAACGAATTTTGGTAGCCAAATAGAAGTAGTTCAGAAACTACTCTTCAGCTATGAATAATAGCTACTTATGCATTTATAAATGTCTTTTTAAGACGAAAAAATTATATGCCATGATAGAAAAAAAAATTACAATCTTGTAAATCCAATTTAAAGGATGCGCTATGGAGGGAAACGAAAGCCGCGGAAGACAGAGAACGCTTGGACAGACTGCATAGAGAACTGAGATGGCTCACGATTAACAGTAACGAGGTCGGAATTGGATATAAATAACCCCCCCTTTACTTGCTGATAATAAACTACGAGTTGCTTCTGTGAAGTAAAGTTTTCACTTATTAAATAATGTATACTAATACTATAAATTTGATCGTATTGTATTTAAAAAATATTTTTGTGTTGGTTGGACCATTTGTCAAAAAAGGCAAACATCAAACTCATACAAAATATCAAACAGCACTAATAAGAGCGAAGAAACAGAGGGACTTGTGGAAAAAAAGGGGCAAATGTCTTATATTAAGAGGTTCGGTGCATAAGTAAGAAAGAATTATTCTTTTTGGATATATAATCTCTCTTCTCTCTCTCTCTCTCTGTCATCTTTTAAGAGTATCATCCAAGAACTGTTTTATATTCAACAAACTTTATAGGGAAAAAACCAAGTTCGATCTGCCGAATTATCTATCACGCATCATCTATTAAGATCTACTTAAGTCGTTTATTTATTATAGTTCTAATTTATACGGTTATTAAATAGTCTAGGCATACAAATATCGCATCTGTATGTTTAAACGTGCTGCCTAGTAATGTGTTAAACGCGAAATGTCCTAGATTTAATTCCCGGAAAAAAATAGCTTAAATTTACATATTCGGTTCGGTAGACTACCGTTAGAAGAATCTATTATAAAAACA
Source organism: Leptosia nina (assembly GCA_963661955.1). Taxonomy (NCBI): domain Eukaryota; kingdom Metazoa; phylum Arthropoda; class Insecta; order Lepidoptera; family Pieridae; genus Leptosia; species Leptosia nina. The sequence continues at coordinate 8,865,802 of CAVLEF010000010.1, read as the reverse complement.
CATAAAGATGTTGGCCCACACTCTGCGATAGAGACGGGTTTTCAATTTTTTTTCGGTATACAAAATAAAACTCTATGTATAAAAAAACAGTTGTGACAAAAACTTAAGATATATAAGGACTCATGCATATATCACACGCACATTTGTAAGGTGTAAAGAGCTTAAGAAGTAGCAAAAAAAACAGGGTGTTTTTGATTTGGCATATAATTTTTCTTGTTCTTTACAATTCCTTACTGTTGCTTATATATATTAGGTTAGACGAAAGAGCTATAATATTCAAAAATCATAGCTTTCTCATGTTGACTTTTGAGAAACCACGAGAAAGTGCGCCTGTTTGGCTGGTCAAAAAAGACTATTGAATTGGCAAAATAAAAATATTTTAGCCAAAATAAACAGACACCCGATCCGTTAGCTGGATCTGTTTGCACAGACAATAATGGCCGTCTCTAATTTATGCTTGCTTAGTTCTTCTCAAAAACAAAATATACGAGCGAGTAATAAAATGTTCCACTTAATATCTAACGACATAAATAACAGAGCTTTTAACTACGCTGGCCAATTCAATTAATATATTATTTAGATTAAATTGAAATCCCGTTTTCCCCTCGTGGGGCGTTGGGCGAACACATTTTTGTGTCCGTTTCACTGATCCGTTCTTTAAGAGGCAAGTAGTCGATCAGCCCGCCCGACCGAAATATTTATTAGTTTCCCTGGGATTCGAACCCAGGACCTCTCGCCACCAACCATTTGGCTTGAACCATTTGGCTACAGAGGCGGTCATTATTTGGATTCATTTAGTACACTTCTGGAAAAAATAAATGTAATTACAATAAAATAAATAATATAAAAAGATTTGGTTTAATTTGAAGAAAAAAAAAGTTAATTTGAGTTGCAGCACAGTTATGCTACAATACTGATTTTCAGCGAAACCCTACTGTTCCCTTGTAGGCTGTAAGACAGAGTTCTTACCACCGTTTGATTTTGAATAACAGTGACTAAGCGAGAACCATTTGTAAATCAAGTATTCGGGAACTAATGCAATTAATTATTGGCGTAAATAGGAGAGTGAAATTTTTGCGCCTAGCGACGAATTATGATGGTATGCAAGTAGCAGACATATTACATGAACCCATTTTTAACGGTTTAAACATAATAGGAATACAGCGCCATCGGACTGGATCGTAGTTAAAATTAAATTTCAATCTCGGGTTTAAGACTCAGTGTAAGGTAAATTTACTTAACTATTATAGTTTGTGTTTAAAATCATAACAAGAATAAACATAAACAAAACTTTAAAGTCAAAACTCAAATCTGTGACTGTCTGTAGTTGTCTGTATCTGTCTATAGCTTATGAACGACCTATTGGTATGAAATCATTTAAAATTCAAAATCATAGTTATCTACATACAATAAGAAACGCTTTCCACTTAAAATATGTGGTCATACATAATTACACATCAAAGGGAAAATTAATTGAAAATTCTAGTGCCCAATTAATTATTTTAATTAAGCAATGTTCGTGTAATTAGTGAGCCTGTAAGGAATTACACACCTGTATTACAATACACCTCAAAATCGTTCACAGACCCAAGGCTTTGTACTTGAATTATTATTATTTAGCTTAACCTCTAAATATAATATTTTTCTTTCAAAATCAATTCGATATGTGACTGGAAAAATTCAAATAAGTTTAACTCATATATATGGCGTTTTAAACCATTAAAGTGTTTTATTTAAATGTGTTCTCTCGTAACCTTAATACAGTTATTGATTTTAAAAAATCTTAATTATATAATAAACTTACTTTATATTATCTCCAATTGCTTATTCTAATATACATAATAGCTTTAGACAATCAGTATGTCACTGTATACAATCGTTAGCTGTATAAACACCAAAGGTAGAATTAAGAGTTGGATAAACATCTGATGCCACTGAGCTGACAAAACTAACAACTACGAACGTTAGTGCTTCGTAAAAAAACACTCAGTTGTGGGTCGAACATAAACACTTGCGAGCCTAACAGTCACTATCACTTACAGGGCGCAAACTTTTAATGTCCACATACATAAGGACTAGGACATTACTTATTGAGAAAAATTAGAATTTTTTGTGCTATCCTGTGTTGTAGACAAAAAAACGTATTTTGTGCATTTGTTTCCGAATAATGACGTTATAAAAATTTTCCCTCTACATATACATATAGCTAGAGCAGGAGAATATTATTTTTCTCTTAAAGCAGATTTAAGTATAAAATTTAACGTGTCTAAATCATGTTAAGACGTTACGTTGCTTATAATTGCTATTTCGTAACTTATTATATATTTTGAAGCTCAAAATATGGGATCGTTTTAAAAAAAAAATTGGTTCATGTACCAACAGTAAACTTATATAATATGATCACTTTGCTCCTTTGAAAATAAAAATGTTTTGAAAACAAATCGCCGAAATTACAACGTATGGACTTGGATATTTTTCATATTATTTTCAATTATTTTGTATTCATTTATTAAACGAAACCTTTACCATTATTTCATTTTTAATACTAAGCACGACTTTATGAGAAAAGTGTCATGTGACTTGGAATTGCTTTGTGAATCACTAACGCGAATATTAAACGATAAGCGTTTTAATAAATGTTTATTGGCTTATAAATTTTAATGAACCCCGATATACACATGCTTAGTTATGAATAAATAAAGGCAAACCATATAGTACTATCACAATAAAAATGTATATGATAAGACTTGGTGGCTCAAGCATCCGAAACGTCGGGCCGAAGTTAAAAATAAGTTTAACTAATATATATAGCGTTTTAAACCGTAAAAAGGTTTTATTTAAATGTGTATTACTCGCGTTAACTACAGACAGTACTAGATGAATATTTAAAAGTTTAAAAAATACACTTGCGGCCTTGAAACGCTCGACAGAAGAGGTAGCTTAATCTAACTTGAATTGTATTGATAGACTAAATGCTTCGTAACGCGTTATGTAACACAAGATTGGTATAATGAAACAAAATTATAATGATAAAGGGTGTATTATAGTTGCTCAACGTTTTGTGCTATACCTACGGTTGAAAAAATTTAACGTGTCGTTAAATTTAATTTCAATTTATATAATGCCAACATGAGAACAGTATTAAAGTTTTGAAATATGTAATTCAAGTGAAGACAACAAATATTAAGGAATAAACAAATGAACATTATAAATATTCGTTATACTCAAGTAAGTCCTTCTACGTAGGTACAGTGTGTGCATTTAATATTTTAAAGTTAATTTCCTGATGCTCCACAACGTAGATCCAGTAAATCTTCCAATTTTGTCCTCAGAAATACCGCAGATGCAAGATCTTGCACGTTCCGTTATACGGATCAGATATTGTTTGTAAACTCCCCTTCGTTTCTTACAATTTATCACGATAATATATTAAAAACGTGCCCTCAGATTAAAAGGAATTCTTAAATTAACTTAACAAAATGGAACAGTTTTAAGTTGCAAAGAAAGCCTTTTGAATCATTTAATAATTTACACTATATAAGAACGGAATTGTAAAATAATTTAATGTGTAATTTTGATCATAAATGTGAGAGTATGCCGAGAATAAAAAACTTTCGATGCTTCACTTTGGACATCTAGTTTTGCTCTGGTAGATTGACAGTTGCATATTGACAAAAATATGTGATTATAAAAATTATGCCGGATAAACACGCACAAGTTATGGTGCTTAACAACATTTGCCTGCTCATGAAGGAGACCTTTCATTGCGCCGCAACATATTAATATTAATAAAGTTTTATATTAAACACTTTTAACGGTTTAACGCGCGATATGTGTTAGTTAACTTATTTTTAATTTATTTTAACTATTGCCTAAAATTTCCGATGCTTTGCAGCAGCCATAAGGGGTGACTGAAGATGGAGGGTGTACCTAATGTCGAAACCAAATTGGCTATACCGCCATCTGTTATAAAACTTACTCATTGTTTACATAAATTATTAACTAACATTTCGCGTTTTAAACCGTCGAATGCGGTTTATTTAAATGTGTACCATACAGACAATTTATGAAATTGTATCTATCAATTTACACCCGCGCTTCGGCATAAAACTTTAATAACACGAAAACACGTAAAAGCTATTTCAGGAACAACTTCACAAATTATCAGCTATCAAAATGTCATAAAGTAGTGTAACTTTGATGGATCACGACGAAGGAAAGGAAATGTCAAAGATTGGTTTTAGAGGAATATGTTATAGAATAGCTAATACTAGTGAACGCTTCTAATTATCTAATAAGTACAAATAAGTTTAGTTTTTTTTTTCATTATTTTCAATTTATATAATTTTTTACTTTCTAACAAGAAAAGAATCAACAAATTCTTTTTTTACAAGTTACCCGAGTACCTACATAATAATTGATTTGTCAGTATTGCATATAAATCAAATTGCAACCCTCATTTTTGAAGTTGGTAAAAAATAATTATTAAATCATTTAAAATTGAAAGTAAAACATTTTTTTTATTTATTTAAGCATTTTTAACACCAATTATATATGTGTTTTTATAATAGGTAGTAGGTTACATATCTGACATTACATATATACTCTGCATTATCTTCTCTCTTAAAATTAAAGTTAAAAATATTTTACTCAAAGTGTACTCGACTACAGACAATCTGTACTAATATTATAAAGCGTAAAGAGTTTGTTTGTTTGTTGTTGTTTAAACGCGCTATTCTCAAGAATTACTGACTTGAATTGAAAAAATTGTTGTAATAGAATTTTTTGTTTGATTTTTTGTAAGATCATTTATCGAGGAAGGCTTTAGACTATAAAACATCAAATTTCGACAAATATGAGAGAATATTACTCTTTGCGAGCTTCTGTTGCGTATCTATGACCGAATTATTCTTCTTTATATGATATAAAAAATATCCGCGAAAACATTGTCTCTCTTTTAAGATTAACTCACTAAAATCATTTTCATGGTTATCAGATTTGGTCGTTTGTTGTCAAAAAAACCAGGTCGGCTAGTACTTAGTATAATTTGTGTTTCGGAGCTGCTGGGTTGATACCAAACTGGAGCAGAACCAATTCGTACGTAACTATCGTACCTGCAATCTGTGGACAAACTTAATATATATAAGAACTTTTTTATGACAGCGGAGAAAGTATGGGGTTCAAATGATGGAAGGTGTAATTCCCCAGATATATAATATGAGGCCGCTAGAGACAGAGTAGCCTAACGGCAATTTTATGGCTTGACTTATTTATATTTTTATAGTCTAAAGATGTTAATCTACAAGAGCACAGTGACCGAAAATTGTTAACATAATTCTTACACAAATCGTAGTACAAATTCATTTTCGCCTAAATTAATTGCGCATTTTTATCATCCTCCTTATTGAAAATCATGTTGTTTGTTATTAGGCCACTCTGCCCCTAGTAGCCTCATATATCAACAAGATGCACTAACGCTACACTACACTACCTATATTGGCCTTAAATAATCGGTATTCCACCGACTGCAACCGAAACGTGAATAAACTTCGCGGCTTTTTTTCTGTCGACGGTGGTTCGTGTCCCGGATGAAATTTTAATATTCCTACATTAAATATGATCTAGAAAAAGAATAAATAGTTTTTTTAGTAATGCTCGACCTGATATCGTACGTACGGTTCGTTGATTTAAATTTAAAATCCGTAAAAATTTTGAAAACTTCAATTAAGTAACATAAGACTGAAATTCAATTCTTACTGTGAGAACTAATCCACGTTTTATTTGGAAGAAGCGGAGACCACTCAATGCGACGGATTCTCCATGGATTTGATCAAGGAATCTTTGCACCTGAAACGCAATCAAGCACCATTTCAGGGTATTTTATTCAGGCTCGATTTCATAAAAGCTATTTTTGTATTTTTTTAAATGAATTTATAAGAAATTTTTATGTAGAACAATTTAGATAAATAAAATGACACGGCCTTCAAACCTAAGCTACATTTCGTCAAGTCAAAAGCAGTTATTTACGTAGGTTACTAAATACATTTATAACGTCACACAAGGTGAAAACTAAAGACTCAAAATTTTTATTTACTACGAGAAGTTTAATCTAGTCACCCTTTAAAAAATAACGGACACTAAAATGTGTCTATCCCAATTATACTTATAGGGTTAGGTTTTTTTATTTCTGATTACATTTTATATAATTCTGTCGTCACATAGTTTGTTTTAACTATGACGTCACACGACTTATAACTACTCTTGTGACGTAATTATCGCATTATCAACTTTACCTCTATTGAATACATAGCTGGTGGAATTTCGTACAATGCAAATGCGGGCTCCTTGCTTGTCGAATACACCTTCGCCGCTACCAGGGACACAGCTAGTGATCTCATAACGAGAAACATAAAAGAATACATGAAGTACACTGCTTGTTCGTAGCCCTTTAACGGTCTGGAATTTAAACATTTGCCACAATGTATATTAAACTGAGGCGATCGAGTTGAATTGACAGAATAAGCTTCTCTCACCTCTCATCTGCACCTAAGCTACACGACGGCGAAGCTTTTATGCCGTCTCTGTAAGTATTTAAACAGCAATGAGGAAACGAAGTTTTGTTTGACATATAGTTGCAAATAAAACTCTTTCAACGGTTTAAAACACGAAATATATTAGTTAGCTTCTTTTAAATTAAATTTAACTCGGCTTTTCGGATGCTTTGCAGCAGCCATGGCCGTAACACTGAAGATGGATGGAGTCTCTCATGTCAAAGTTGAAACTGTTACGCTAGCGCCACCTCTTTTGTCGTAGTAGATCTTTGTACTTAGTCCAGTGCTGCTGCAAAGCATTCGAAACGTCGGGCCTAGTTTAAAGGACTGGGTACGCAAGTCTGTTCGACTAATTGCTTTTGAATAATATCGATCAATGACACGGACACTGATGTGTTAGGTCCTATGGCCCACAGGGTAAAACGGGTTTTCAATTGGGTTATATTTTATTCGGGTGTGACACACAATAATCCTAAAAGTAAGTGACTCAATAATACTCACGCAAGTGTGTTTAGTAACTGCAGACATATAAAAAATAAATTATTCGCAAAGGATATAAAGATAATTCCTCCGATAACATCGTCTAAGCGCCGCACTAAATTTGTAGCCCTATTGTATTCTTCTCTTATATTTCGCCAAAAGTTTGCTGGTACAGTCTAAGAAACAATCACGAATTATACGCAATACATACTTGGTCAACTTCTTTCGAAATTATAAATAAATTAAAAAGTTAAAGCCTCTTACTTAAATGTGTATTACTCGCGTAAACAACAGACTGTATTTACTCAATGATCTTCTTATTCTTCTTCTTACTTTCTTGGCTTTCCCATTCAAATACATCAAGAAACATTTATTCACGTAAATAACTAGGTATACGTATGAACATCAATCCAATGTAACTCTTAAAAGTTCTCAAATCAAGGGCGCAAACTAAAAGAAGAACCGGCAAGGAACCCTCGCCTTTACTGTCTTGTAATTTTTATACTACATACTTTAAATATCCTACATAGTATTACTTCATGGACCAGAACCTTTTATCATTTGAATATTGTTATACGTCACACCTGTTTCCGATGTAAAATAAAAACTAAATCTAAATATGTTAATATAGTTAGAGGAAAAAAAAATCGAATTTCTATCCAACCGCGTGCATATAATTCAGTTGAACGGTTTCAACGATTCAAATGGCGTTATGCAAAACTGATACAATTATTTTTTGGATGCGTGAAAAACAAGTTATATACGGATGGAATTTTAAATTTTTAGCGACGCAATTTCATAATTTTCAATGTTATAGTTTAGAATTCAATTAATTTTAATGTAGGTTGAAAAGTTAAAAGAGATTCAACACACTGGCCTTAATAGAACCGTGTTTGTTTTTTAATTTTAGATCAAGACAGACAAGCATGCAGTTGACTTGATGGGAAATGAAATGACCAAACCATATAACATCTAAACGGCATTCGCTGTCAGTATATTTGGATTTGGGATATTCGGAAATCCGCAAAATGGAACCGGAACGCGAGTAAATTTACAGTTTTTTTATTTGTGAACGACGGTTCGTAAACCAAACGGAATTGTGATATTTCTACGACACATTAAATATCAAAATTATCAAACGAAGTCCAACATATTTTTTTTAAAGATACGATATAGAAATCAATTTTTAGAAATATTTTGGACATGGATCAAACTGGCGACCCGTTGATTTCTACCATGACACCAATGAGCTTATCAAAACTGTACGAACTTTACTAATTTATTGACTGGCTTACTAGTCGCTACATTATTGTACAAAATCTAGACAATGAGAGTTTGCCTGGAACTGCACATAATCTTAAAACACTAAGCTGTATCATTTTCAAGTAAAATTAATGAAATGAATTCTTACCTTTCCTTTAACAGCCAAAATTTTTCTATTCACTTGTTCCAATCGAGAGGTCAAGTAAATACTGACACAAATAACAAACAAATTTGCAAAGTTCCAACTAAACGTACACTGTATGTTAATAAACTGAAATTGTATAGAAATATATATAAATAATTACGTTATCAGCTACTTTAGCATTTGAAAATATTACTATTTTTCACATGCTCATGATGGCATTATAAACATTTAAAAACTTGACACGAGTGGGACTTGAATCGGCGCCCGCCGATGCCGATTAAAATCTTGTCCAAGTTGTAATTGTTTTTAAGACTAAATACTTTTTTAACTTACTTCGTAATTTAAGTCGTAAAAATGATTTCCAATACTACTTTTGTGTTATTAAAAAATATAATATTTACCTGTACAACAAGGCCCAAAGTATTATTATAATCCAAAACGGTAAAAATCCATGGAAAACTGTGCAAAATAAACGCCCCGTAAGTGTCAAACTTTGGTTTCGGACAGTCAATTACGTATATTATTTTTGATAAATCAGCCAGAACATGTTCAACTAGAAAAATATTTAATTATAAGTTTTTTTTTTCATTATAAAATAATTACTTAGGAATTTTTAAGTTTATGTTATTATCTAAAAGAAAATAGAATTGCGTCCTTCTACGAAAACGTGCTACGCGTAATATAATATATTTGTAGCACCCACAGCTACGAAATTGAAAGTTACGATGAAAGTCAGCGTCTTAACTAATGTTACAGTTATTAAGAATTATTATGTAAAATAACAATAATGCATATAAAGTTACAATAATTCCAAATTGAACATAAAAATCGGCTTTAAACTAGTATGATTAATATTTTTGTACTTCTTAATAACGCAAGTAATTTTTATAAAAAGTAAAGATGTAAAAAAATTTCAGCATCTATTCAATTTTCAATGTAGACTTAAAAGTAAGTTAAATATAATTATTTACCCAGAGCTAGTGCCAATACTAGAATACAGGATAAATTGCATTTAACGATGAAGGCTCCATTTATATTCGGATTAATTGTTTCGACTTTTGCAATATATTTACATAATTTGGGCCACTTCATAGCCGCGCGGAAGAAAAAAATTGTTGTTATGCAATTTGAACTACTGAAGATCAAAGGTGCTGAAAACATGCATAATAAAGTTTTCAACTTTGTCATATTTATTAGATTGTGTTATATAAATAAAAAAGTAAATTTCGTTGCCTCTATGTGGGACATGGGGCAGATAATTACTGCGTTCATTGGACTGATTGAAGATATAAATTTATAATAATTTATATTCGATGCTTCCCTTGGATTGAAACCTAGAATTTTGTGCTTTTGATTACCAGCGCAAGGTATATGTTATTTCTTCATTAGTTCTTTATTGTAATTACTTACTAATTGAATGAAGTGATGTGTCAGAATAAGTGAAAACATACAAGAAACACACAAAAAATACAGCACTCTGCCCAATAATCGTCAGAATGCTGTAGATACAGCGAACAGAAAGAAGTTTAAATCTGAAATGGTAATTGATTAATTATTTTACATAAGTTAAACAAAATTGAAAATTATCTTAAGGAATACGCCCCACAAGCGTGACTTTAGTTTTTTAACTTTACAGACAAACATATAAAAAAATATAATATAAAATTTGTATAGTTGGTCGAATGGTAGCAATGTATGGCTAATGATCAACGGGTCGTAGGTTGGATGCCCACCAGGTCCATTGTGTTTCTAATTTTTCGATTTATATATTTTTTTGAACATAATGGACATGATGGATCGTCTGGAAATCTGAATATTAAATAAATAAATTCCGTCTGGGTCACGAACCACCGTCCACAGATGAAAAAGCCGTGAAGTTTAAACGCGTTTGGGTTTCAGTCTGTGGATTTCCGAATATCCAAAGCCAAAATAGTTCGACAGCGCATCTTAGTCAGATACCCTGGGGTGATGATATTCTACTACAAGTATCCCCATGCTATGTCTGTCTTTCTCTATCATTTAAATAATATATAAATTCCTTAAATGATTACCTTAAATGAGATACATCCATACTGTTTATTCCAACGACGGGATTCAAACCGAAAAACTGTCCTATTAATATCGTCAAATTCATTGCCCTCTGAAAAGTTAGTCGCTTTTCTCTTGTTTTGTGCATGACTTTACACTTTCACAAACAACTGATAATATAGTAATAGCTATGTAAAATAAACTTTATAAGGCTTTCGGAAAAAATTGCAAAGCCCCATAAGTTCCCGAGGTGGTCGGCCGTCGTGGTCGACAACCTTTCGGCATATACCTTTCGCGTTGGTGAAATGTCGAAAGCTATATCTCACATACGACAAACAGTTAAGACCCCAAATAGCTTATTGATATATAGCTAATACTATTAGAGGGTCACTCAGTACATTCAAACCAAATATTCGTAATTTTCGTGACCTATCCAAATACGTCGACAATAATTGTTATCATTCTGAAATTAATTGCAACGTGCATAAACAATACGAGTAAAGTGCATTATTAAAAGATACAATCGGCGATTTCAAATTTTCACTATCGATAAATTAAATCGGTGGATTGTAATTAATAAGTAATTGAAGGTTATTTATTAATTAATTAAACTGATTTTGGTCTTTTTTTCGACTCTGATGTTATAGAACAAACACAGGTAGTATTCGAATTTCAAATCGGTACAGACGACTTTGAAAACGTTTAAAAGCGAAATGCTTTTCTTCATAACCCTTGATAACACACAAATCTCGGCTGAAACTCGAGTGAGATTCATTTATCCCGACAATCCCGTTGGAATTAAGTTCCCGAGGCACACCTGTGCACAACTTGGAACTTATCGCATGAAACCTTATATCAAACTTGAGTGATAATACTTGTTGAAGATTTGTTTACTGCATATGTTATTATGAGCGTGTTCACACTGTTGCCAAAGCTATCTGGCATTTAAAATGTTGCTAATACTTAATCACGGAATGAAACCACCTTTTATGCAACTAGCTGTAGCGGCGACTTCGTCCACATAGAAAAGTTAATTTGGTTTTTCCAACCTCCTCATTTTTATAAATTCAAGCTGTTACCTGCATCATCTTCCCAGTGTTCCTGGGAGGTAATTTTAAACTATAGACCTTTAATCGATCATTTAAAAGGAATCTTTCTTTCATTTATATTTTTCTGCTATTTTAAACTGTTTCTATAACTGAAACCCACAAAGGTGAACAATTTTCCACGTTCTTGAACACTTCTCTCGGTTTGTTTGCTCCTTTTTTTCGAAAATATATGTTTATTATGTTATCAGAAGTTTTATTTCGTCGTTTAGCTTTTATACGTCCTACAAAAGTACGGTTGTTTGTTTTGCTCTAACTGTAGAGTAGTGTTTCTAATAGGTATAGTGCAAAGATACATGTTGATGTTAATTTAAATTATTATAATTTTCCACACCTTGTGTTCAAGCCTTTAGAATTTGTGCTAAATTCAAGACTAGAATGTTTTCGTAGTCGGTCTGTTTTGACTTGATACATCGGAATATCGAATGAACTAAAACATCGCCGTGTTTTGACAGTCAATAAAGATTTCAACTCTAATAATTGTGAAGAATATTTAATATGTAAGATGGCTGTAATTTGCAAAGTTTATAATTTTAATCTTAATGCTTCACATAAATTAAAAAAGCTATTAACTTTGAAAGTTAGGCGAACCAACATCCATTGCGCCCCGTGCTGTTGCTCTAACGCATTGAGTTGCCTCTCGCTACGCCGAATTTCTTAGACCCATATTTATTTGCAACTCTCGCGCCACGTAATTTAACCTTAAAACTTTCGTATTGAGATATCCTAAGCTTTATGCGTCCGTTTTGCTATAGTTTTTATTTAAAGGATCAGACTTCTGTGCTCGAACGAAATACTTTCCCCCGGAATTCAAACCCAGAATCTTTTCTCTTCATCCCAACGCTATGCAACACGTTTAACTATTGATTTAGGAGTTAGTAGTAATAAATAATTCGTTATATATATTTTACATGTATTCATATTTATATAATAACTTATTTATACGTTGTTTTGCCATTAATCATATAGCGTGTGAACTTATAAAATATACCTCCGTCTACTTCTGTATATCACTTTTCTCTCTATTTATTTAGTACAGGAAATATTTATTACTTTGCTCATTAAAAGTGTCAGATAGTAAAAAAGGTAATGATATTGAAAAAAATCGACGATGACGTGTAGGACACGATACCTTAATTGTTTAAAGCAACAGAACGGAACGCTGTGACACCGGTTCAAGATCTGCCTGTGTCATAATTTAAAAAAATCTATAATCGATTTTTAATTTAAAGGTACTGATGTTATAATTGCTCTTTAACATGCATATATAAATAAAGCACTCTTAACGGTTTTAAACGCGAAATATATTAGTTTATTTGTTTTATTTAACTGTTAATAAATAATATGTTTTTAATTTCACTTTACATTTGCGGGAAGCCGAAACGTCGGGTCAGGTTAATTAAATAAAAAATAGCATATAATATTTCACCTTTTTTACCGTTAAAATTATTTTAACCAAAGTGTACAATTGATGTAAACTACAGACAATGCTTAAGACCAACATTGGATTCAATATTTTTCGATGTATGACAATTGTAGAACTAGTAGTTCGTATGTTATTATCGTCGATATAAACTGAAACAAATTTGTTGAAGTAATTAAATTTGCGTAATAAAACATTCAAAGGCGGAATGAATGAAAAAATACCGTCAGTAGGGTTCCGTTCGTTATATAGAAGCATTTTAATCCACTTAGACCAATTTTCGAATGAAAAACTTGATCCATAAAACGTTGCACCTGAAAAAGGAATGTTCGTAACTGCACAGTATTTTTATCTCTTTCATGGAAAGAGTAAAAGTGACGAATATTATACAGACATATTTTTTTATTATTTATTCAGTACATGGCAATATTGGGGAATATATATTAATATTTAGATTTAACATTAAAGACACATAAAGTAAATTTATATATGAAACGCAAGTCACGTCTTATAATCATTAACTCCTGTAAATAAAAGTAACACCCCGTGTTGGGAGTGGAGTGAACACATTTCTGTGTCCGTTTTGTCCGTTTTGCTTATCGCAATACTAGGTAAGGAGTTTAACTACAATTTTTTTTGAAGGGTGACTTGTCGAGGAGGTTGGCATGATGTTAGCAGTAATCAATGGATCGTCGGTTCTCTTCCCACCGTTTACAACATATTTCATCTGTAATTCCGTCCTGGGAACGAATCACCGTCCATAGATAAAAAAGTCGTCTAGTTCAGTCGTGCTTCAATTTCAATCTATGGAATTCCGAGTATCAATCAAATAGGCCGACAGCGCATCTTGTTAAGTTATATCACAGGGGTATTTTACCTATCATCAAGTGAACTGCATTCTTGTCTGTCCTCGTTTGTCATAAAATAAAGATTATAATCACCTCAATACTATATGCTCTAGAATCTAGTTCATATAGAGCTTGGAGTGGTTCACGACTCAGGTTATGAAGCCAACCAAGAACACCTATAGTTAAAATGGACTTGGACATTAAGAAGAGTAGACTATAGTATCTAAATTCCGTATAAAATTCTCTATCTGCATCTCTGTAACATAGAATATTAAATTAAACGAAACACTTTAAACGGCTAGAAACGTGAAACATATTTAAAGTTTTTAATATTTTTCACATGTATTATGTAAAATATCGAATTTAGATTAAAAACAAAACTTATGACAAGGGCGGGCCTTGAATTAGCATACACAGTTTTTCGGCCTGTAACCAATTGACATGATAGCTCAAATTTTAATTTACGCGAAATATATGTTTTTAAATACGACTTGAACTTTACTATGACCAATATTTTTGGGAAGCTAAAGTATCAGAAACATTGTCGTAATATATATCACGTTTTAAACTGTTGAAAGTGTTCTTTCATTCCATCACGTCACATTACTTACGTAGACTACGGGTTATTTCTACTGTTGGCATCACATTTTTTTATTCTTATATATAAGTCATACACATTCCTTTAAGATACATATAAAACTTCCAAAACTGGCCAAAACTTCTTAATATTATATAGCTAATTATTATTTTTTAGTTTGATACAGGTACCTCAAAATGATAAAAATAACATTGCAGTTTTGTAAAAGGTTTTCCAAAAGAGACGCAAATATAACGGGGTTTAAAAAATTGTCCATTTTCTTTGTTAGGTCACACAAACGAGTGTATTGCATTTGTATGTGTGCCCAATGTATTTTGCTTCCACGCTGAAATATATAAATATCACACATAGTGCTTATTCTCTTAATAAAAATAATATTTATAAAAAAAATCACAAGAATATTTCAAACGTCTTACCCTATTTTGCTTTTGTCGTAAATTGTTGTTAAACGTGCGAAAATGTTGTGCCAAATACAACGCGTGCGCAGCGATAAAGAAATCAATATAGGAGATCAAAAACGTCTGTTGTAGCAATGCGAACTGTAAAACGTACAGGATTAAAAACCTTTTATTTTTGTTGAATGTTAAGTTAAAATTCTATTTAGATAATTATTTTCTGTGAATTTGATGTACTTATTTAAATTGAAAAAAAATTATAGGACTGACGGGACTGGAACCGACATCTATTAAGTAGCACACTAAACTATGATGTAAATTGAAATATCATACTTTAATTAAATTATAGGCTTAAAATTACATGACTAGAATTAGTAACTTGTAAAACATGAGCCACTCAGAAAAACTTTACAAACACGGTTGTGTTGTAACACTTGTTTCAGCAGCCGTGGTCACGAGGGACACACAACAATAAATTAACTATACATTTCGCGTTTCAAACCGGTTAATTGTTTTATGTATACAAATAAAGTATAGTGTGTAGTTTATTAGTACACATTTAAATAGAATATTTTAAATGAAAAAAAAATAACAATTTCAGAAATAAGTTTTTTGTTCATATCCTTCAAACGTGTACTACTCGCGTAAACTACAGACAATACTATTCCTAAGACCAGTAGATCTAACTAGGTATTTCTCAGATCGCATATGTAACCATAAATCTAGCATTCTGCGAGTGAAACGAACAATCTATACTTTTCAATCTTAGCATCGCAGTGTTCACGATTTTCTTTTACTTAGTTTGATTTCTTACCTAGATATACTTTTATATAGAAATAATGGTTGGTTTAATGGTAGCAATGTATGAGCTAATTATCAACGGGTCGTGGGTTCGGCCCTCATGTTTCTATGTCCTGGCTCCAACTTAATTCTAATCAATAAATTATTTTTCTGAAACGTGTTGGACTTCGTCTGGAAATTTTATATATTTCGTCCGGCTCCCGCACCACCGCCCATGGATGATAAAGATGAAGTTTAATCCGCGTTTCGGCTGTAGCCTTTAGATTTCCGAATATTCAAAACTGAAATAGGTCGACAGCGCACCGTTTGTATATCATACCATCAACTTTTAACACATAACCTTTTGACTCAAGGCAAAACTCTCCTTCACAGTCTAGTCGCGAGATATCTCACCTGGAACCCAAAACCCATCACAGTGTTATAAGGAATATAATAGAACTGCTCCTTAAAGTTGTTCGTGAAATAGTGTTGGAGCCAAACTTCTGTACCATTGCGTGGTGCGTTACGATACGTGACCAGAACGATAAATGTTAAATACAGGGCGTGCTCAACTGAAATTTTACAACAATTATCAAATCTTATAAATTAGAAGTTGACGATAACGAATAAGATAGTTTATTAAAATACTAGTTTAGTACTACAGTTTGTAAGAAGTTAGACAAGGTATAAACAACATTTTATTAAAATCAGTTCAGCCGTTCTGTAGGACCGCAAAAACACTGTGACAGGAGTATTTTATTTATAGACACAAACATCCCTAAACACTAATATGAACGTAAAGCCGGTTATCACCGGTCGGTTACCATAACTAAATTAGTGGCGGTAGTCACTAAAGCCCACCAACCCCACTGGAGCAGCATAGTGGGTCTTAGCACTTAAAGTCCTCTCATATGATAAGGGAAAAGATGAGATTTCTACGCGTTCCTGGCTAATTGTAAATCTTATTTGTAAAAAGCGGGCTAACTTTGCACTTACTAACGTATTTGTGAGGGGTCCGTACAATATCAGTAATAATCAATGTCATTAAACATAAAAATGTTTTAAAATATACAATTATATTTTAATAAAACACTTTAACGGTTTAAAACGCGATATATTAGTTAAACTTATTTGAAAATGATTTTTAACTTCGACCCGACGTTTCGGATGCTTTGCAGCAGCCGTGGTCACGGGGAGGTCAGTCGTTTTAAACCGTTAAAGTGTTTTATTTAAATGCGAACTACTCGCGTAAACTATAGACAGTATACAATTATATTATTATTTAGCCTTTATAAGTAACTAGCTGTGTCAGCGACTTCGTCCGCATAGAATAGTTATTTCGGGCCTTTATAAACATTATGTGTCGAAAACATTGTTTAGATCAGTTAAAGATAAAGAATTCCTTCATACATATTTTTCGGGTATCTTGTACAGTTTTCGCAGCGTAAACCTCGGTAACCCCATAATGATGAATAATTTTTCCATTTTCAGTTTTTCAGTTTTCGCAATTGCCGCTATTTCTGTGCTCCTAGCCACAGCGCGATATTTTATAGGCTTTAACCTACCTCGATAAATACTCTAACTAACATATAAATAATTTTTCAATTCGAACCAGTAATTCCTGAGATTAGCGCGTTCAAACAAGCAAACAAACTTTTAATAAAATCCAGTGTTTGCCATTGCTCAGATGCGAATTGAAGGCTACTTATGAATGCTAAATATAACGAGTACATGAACAAACAAACAAACTTACTTGCAGCACTAGCAATTAAAATCACCATACATTTGTGAATCAATTTTATAAAATTCTGAGGACCATTTATAGGCTTCAGTAACCGCTCATATTTCTGAATATCCTTTACAACTTTAGGCCAGGTGGTGCTAACTTTGAGGAAGAATATCGAGAAGAAGTACGCTGTCATGTGAGTTATCAAAGTTGCTGAAATAAAAATACCCGAGTAAATAAATTGTGTAAGGCTTTCACGGCCATCGTTCAGCATATCATTGTCTTTCGGGCTGTTCGGCCGACGTGAGCGAGAAGAAGAGGTTCTCGACGTGTCGCCATCACGTGCGGACGGCATCATCAGGACGTTAACTCCTCGATTGCTCGAAGATTTTCTTCAGCGAAATGTCGAGAGCCTCTTTTCGCTCATGTCGGCCGAACATCTCGAAAGACAATAATATAACATTTAAAATACAAGTAGTGTGCAAAAGGATGGCTGAACTTACGTTAAGTATTGTTTGTAGTTATGCATGTAGGATACACTTTTAACGGTTTAAAATGCGAGATATATTAGTTTAATCAATCTAGACCTAGCGTTTCGGATACTTGGCAGCAGTTGTCTACTCGAGATGCATTGTGCAATAAATATTCAATAGATACAATTAAAATTAATGATCTCGATACGGTGTGGTAAGAATATAGACATGCCGCCTTGTTCACGAACCATTGACCACAATCGTGTTTCGGCTTCAGTCTGTAAATTTCCGAATATCCAAAGAACATCGACAACGCACTTGGTTAGATCTGTGACAGAGGGATTTTTACCTTTCATGAGAGAAACTTCTTCAATCTTTTTACCATATGAACTTTAGCAACTTACCAGTCTGTTTAATTTTCGTCGGTCTTCTTGTAAAGTACACATAAGTGTGTAGACCTGCGTTCAAGGATTGAAATGTAATTGTCCAAACACAATATATTGCATATAACGATACCCAAGTACATCTAAAAAACAATAGTGTTTTAAATATTCCAAATATAAACTTTTAACGGTTTAAAACGCGAAATATATGAATTATCGTGGTTTTAGATACGACCCGACATTTCGAATGTTTTATAGCAACAATAACCCTATGTTTGTCTGTCCATCTGTATCATCAAAAAACATAACTCTTGGCAAAGATATATGAATGCGGAAAACCTGGATTGCTTCCCATTGTATTTCAATAGCCCGGAAACAGGAAATATTCCTGGAAATTTCATAGCGAAATACACGTGTCGCATACAAGCGTAGTAACTCATGTAGAAGAGATTTTGTACGCAATAGCCGTTTTATCAAAGGCGTAAAACACATCCGCACAATCATATATTTTACGAATGAATTTTGTGATTGAAGGCTAAACATTAAATAATCAAAAATCGACTGAATTTAATGGAACAACGTTGATAAACAGTTTTCATAAATTTTGGCGACTCTGTAAGCCGAGCCTTGTTTGATTTGATCAAATT
Organism: Leptosia nina; assembly: GCA_963661955.1. Lineage (NCBI taxonomy): Eukaryota > Metazoa > Arthropoda > Insecta > Lepidoptera > Pieridae > Leptosia > Leptosia nina. The sequence goes on along the minus strand of CAVLEF010000010.1, from coordinate 8,846,956 downwards.
GATGTGGTTAGGGTCTCGACACACTAGGTTTTAATGCGTAAAATATGCTAACTATTATATTTATTAGAGATGGACCGAGTAATCGCTTAGTACTCGGTACTCGTCGGGATTTTTAATACTCGGCCGAATAACTCGATTATACTTTGTTATTTGATAACGAAAAAACTTTGTTTAAGAAAAGCAAAATATAGAGGTAGATATAATCAGAGCTAATCCAAAAGTATTTATTAGCAATTTAGGAAATCTTTCAAATTTCAATTAATAAAATCAAAACTATGCTAATGAATGAGTAGTAAGGAGACAAAACTTCGAGAAAATGAGAGCAAGCCGACGTCTTGACCGGCGCGAACCTGTTTATACTTCTTTATGCGCGCAAAGTGAGGATTTGATCGAACCATGTTACTCGGCCGAGTCCTCGGTTGATAGAAACTTGAACCGAGTAAAACTAGGTACTCGTTACTCGTTAGGCCTGGGCAAGTCAGAGGACTGCCCTGGCCGGAGCATTCGGCGCGGATCTATCCCTGCCCGCCATTGTGGCAGGGATAGTTAGGAGCGCGGACGACGCTCCGTGGCAGGCCTTTAAGGCCTTCTGCGCCGACGTCCTCTCGCGAAAGGAGGAAGCGGAGAGGGCGAGGGAGATTGCTCCCGACGCCCCCGCACTCCGACGGAGGAGACTTGGGCGGCGCCGGCGCGATTACGCCCGGCGTCCGCCGTGACCTCGGTCTTAGGACCGAGCCAGGAGACATGGCCAACAACCGGCCACGTAGGGCGAGCCGCGCGCGGGAAACACGCGCGGCAGGACACACGGGCGCGGGCATGCGGGTCAAGGGCAACTAACCGCCCGCTCGCGTCCGGCAAGTCTCCCGTGGGCTCTTGGAGGTTTAGTGGGTAGTGGTCAAGCTGGCCGACCCCCACACTCCCCCCGCCACTTAAGTGGCCAGGCGGGGGCGTCGGTAAAGAGTCGATTCCTCCAAGTAAAAAAAAAAAAAAAAAGGTACTCGTTACTCGGCAAAAGTGTTACTCGGTGTATCTCTAATATTTATAGATACTGGATTTGTAACTATTTTTTACTGTATCAAACTCATTTCTAATAAATTGTCTATACGAATCTTATAAATTATTTTATGAATATTTTTTATTGTATTACTTTTTTTAAATTAAATACTGTCTATAGTTTACGCGAGTAGTACACATTTAAATAAAACACTTTAACGGTTTAAAGTGCGATATATTAGTTAAACTTATTTGAAAATGATTTTTAATTTCGGCCCGTTTTACTAATATATCGCGTTTTAAACCGTTAAAGTGTTCTATTTAAATGTGTACTACTCGCGTAAACAATTGACAGTAGGAAATAATTTATTTAAATGTGCGTTTTAACAGGTGTACCCCAACCTTTACAGCGATAACTTTGATATTTAAACATTCAACCAAATAAATAACGAAGTTGATGGATTGTTTATTTTGTTGGATCTGACAAGAACGTTTGGTTTAATTTTATAGCATTTATTTACATGTAAGTGTGTTTGTATAAGATTTGTATTTCCAGTATAGCAAAGAGAATAAGAAACTTTATCCACTAGAAAAAAAATCTAACGCAATTAAACGTTACGGCTTATTCACCGGTGGTTCGTGACTCGTGCGGTATTTGCTATCATTAACTCAACGGGCTCGTCAAGATCGCTTTTTTTTTCTAACGTTTACTTGAACTTAACCGATAATAAATCACATTAAACTGTTTAAAACGCTATAAACTGCTTTTCCATAGCCACAGCTGAAGTCACATTTTAAACAAGTAGCATGTGTTTCTTATTTCGTACTACTCGCGTTGAACTAATATTGTTGTTTAATTAATTTGGATTTATCTTCCTTTTATTTATATATTATAGCTGATTTTGATTCTATGCCTACAAACTATAAATTACAACGAGTATTTTACAATTTACTGCCCAATAACTTTATTCCATTATTACTATTGTTATTATGGAAAAACTATTTTATTGTTGTTGCCTCCTGTTCATACTTCGTAAGACTTTAAAATGTATTATTTTTATACAGCTCAAATACATTAAATGTAAATATTAACATATATATAGTTGTGTAAATGTAGAAAAAAGTTAAATCGTGCCCGAAGTTTACGCAGTACAAATTTTGAATAAAACACTTTGGTTAAAACGCGAAATGAAATAGTTAACTAATCTTTAATTAATTGCAATTGCTAAAACAAATAAAAAACGCGTTAACGAATATATTTCGCGTTTTAAATTGTTAAATGTGTACAGTTAAATATATCAAATATCGAACGTAATTGTCGTGAAGAGTTTTGAGATATTTCCTTGTGTAGGCGTATGGAGTAACACCAGGAACCCAAAAATATTTGCCTGGCGACATTCTAAAAACCCATCGAGACCACCCGTAGACCCTTGCCATGACGTGTGCCAGGATCTCCATCCTGATGACAGGGAACCTGTGTGCATGATCTTTAGTAGATATAAGCGGGGGTACCAATTCTTTGTCAACCTTTGCCATGCGAGACGAACTATGTGCAGGGAGAACATTGGTATGTTTTATGTATATATTTAAGTATTTTTATGGCCGTGGAAATATAGCCAATAGACAAAAGTTTCCTTTAGTCGTATATCTTCTTAATTTTTTAAACGGCTGGACGGTCGTAATTAAAAACGAAAACAAATTTAAATTATATTATATAAAAGTACATAAAATATAATTTGTATAATTATTTCTTAAGTAGTTTTAAACAAAACGGCCAGCATAAAGCATCATTGGCTTTTCTTTATAAATTGTTTTTCATAAATTTAAAAAAACGTCTTAATTAGCTCAGGATAAAAACAGCAGCCTTTAAGCCTATTATAAGTAACCACGTTATTGCGGACATAATAAAGAGTCTGCTTATAGATTGTATATTGAATATAATATCCGTTTCGATATCTCCCAGCGAATATCTTTCATACAATGCACATATCTATCGTCACAAACCTTGTTTATTTTTAAAGGGATAAAATAATTAATCATGCTAAGTAAGCGATAAGATATTTGTCTTCTTTGTTTCAGTGCTACATATGGTTCATTCAAGTAGATGCATAAAAAGCAATCAATTTTATATGCCTATTAATTAATTTGTTTTAATTGTTGTGATATAAATTTTATTGATGTTGTTATTTACAAATTCTTTGATTTTAATAAATATGTTTAATTTAATACTGGTACGTGGTACATATACCCAAAATTCAACTCGAATTTCGTACGTCAATTTCAACACAAAATATCGCAAACAATTTTTCGATCAAATCAACTGGTTTTTACTACCGATCGCTTTGCGATTTCACGGTTTACATTTGAATGCTGTTTTGCTTTAAGATATTATAGAGAAACTTTTCACAAAATGGCTGTTACTTCTCCGTCCAGGTTTGCGTTAAAAACGAGACTTCTCGAGTTCAAAACACGCAGAAACTAAGAAAGACTGTCCTATTCGGGACCGGCACAAGCATATTTACAAAATATTACCATACTATATAATTTTAAAATCGAAAATAAATTGAAAAATTTTTCGACTCGGGCAGGACTTGAACCGGCATCGTCAGCGTTCCGTGCTATTGCTCTGAACGCTGACGATGCCGGTTCAATTTTTAAATTATATAGTGCCTTTATGTGCAATAACATGTAAAAAATATTAATGTTTTCAAATGACCATACTAGTTAATAATCTAATGGAAATTAAAAACATCTATGACACGGAGGGAACTCGAGCCTACTGTGCTATCAATAGATCCACCGAACCTAACAAGATATTGTTCAATTTCTTAAATTACTACTTCTACCTTCATGCAATTTCAATTCAATAAATTCATAACATCTGGACCTGGATCAATCTTAGGTATTAATATAGAGTAGCTTTTCAGTATCATTTGTAGAATTAGACAGTCTATAGAAATTCCTTTGTAAAGACAGCAATTCTAAAAGCATTACCATACTGTACAATTGAGTCGTATACGAGCAATTTTCGCGGCAAATGCTTTCAAATACTCCATTACACGAACGACTTTCCGCTTAGCACAAAGGTATTCGTTCGATAGACTTTACGAATTTCGAGTTTTTCTTATTGGATCGTCAGGCTTCGCGTCTATGCGAATCCGTTTAATTTTGATATTTAAAACTCCGTGAAACATTGATTTCACAACATCTAGTGAGATACATTTTATAAGTTTTTTTTTTAAGTGGTCACCCTCTAATGCTTAGTTTCTGAAGTTCTAGTCACCGATCTATTCGAATACTTGAAACTGAAGAGTTCGTTTTTTGATATCTTAAAGCGTTATCACAGCGTACGCATCGGAAATCCACAAAGATGAATTTCCCCGTTTTTTCCACTTTTTTCACTGTTTCTACCCTCCTATTAGTCACATCGCGTTGTTTTATATCCTATTGCCTTCTTCGATAAATGAAAAATCCTCTAACCGGAGATAAGCGCGTTCAAACAAGCAAACAAACTCTTCCTCTATTTATATTAGTATTAGATAGAGTTGAGAGATGTTAAAGAGATGAAATCATAAATGTGTTAACAAGCGGCTTTATTGGAAGTAGGGAAATAATTGCTGTTGATATTTTTATGTATGTATTGTACGAAGAAGTAGTTATAGTAATTAATTCCGTCCAACCTTTATCAAAATCGCTTCGAGAATGACTTCCGCTAATGTAGCTCCTAATAACGGCTAATTGAAGCCTCCGATTGACATATACGATAAGATCTTTTATAACAAAAATAGATCAACTACATTTTATTAGCTAGTTTTTACTGCCAATACAAATATCTGTTAAACATATATTTAACTAACGACATCTTGTTTCGGGCGAAACAAATACAAGAACATATATTACCCCATATATACAAACCAAAAAACTAATGGCTGATTATTTTAGAAGACATATAGATGTAGATAAACAATGACGAAATCGCTTTACTTCGTTTATTTACCAATAGATCAATATAGATAAGTATATCAAAACCGGTGTTCCCTGCGCGATTTAAACAATTTTCATTTCTCTTGGAGTCGATTCAGGATCTCTCGCGCATTTATAAATTCTAGAAAATGTATACAATTTTAAAATTGTATAATTTATGTACTATTTCGATGTCGTATTAGAACACTGTATAAAAGTAAAGCTTTCTATAAAACAAAGTTGAAAAGGAAATATTAATTTTTATTAAAGCACTCGAGATAACACCGTTCAGATAACAATCACGTCGCAAAAGCCAACTTTATAGATATCTGAAAAGTAGAAATTTCCTAGAAAATTTATGGTATATCATTTATGTCACACATTTTCATACGATTTTAGGAATTATAATATTTTCCTAAGAATTGTATATGATGACGGATTTCATATATTTTTGGTAATTCATAGTTGAATTAGACGTTCAGCCACGTTTTGAACTGAATTTATCGATTTCAGTTTTGTACTAAAAATAAAAAAATACAACAAATCCAATAAGAATAAATATTAAGTATTTAAAGGATTTTTAGTAAGTACTTTAGAAACTCATATCAGATAATATGAAACAATATAACTTCGATACTTCGTTTGCACAAAGAAAATAAATGAATCAAACAAGATCGTTATGAATCAATGCAAAGTTTTCTTTCACCGTAATAAAAGAAGTTGTGCAAATTATATTATTTATGGAAAGTACTTTGTTTGGTGAAATACTTTTACTTTTCCGTTCCGTGAACAATGGAATTGTAGAAATGCTTACGAAATTTTTCTCTTGTTTATGCGCGGGTCTGTCCGTGGCTTTGATAAAAAGTCATTTTATATTCTTACTAGGAGTTATCTGGTATCTCCACTGAGTCCAACATGGTTTAAGTATTCTTTAATTACTGGCTAATCCGGCATAACTCTAACAATGCAAATGGGTAACAATGCATTTCGACCAAATTTGATTACAAAAAAACGGTTTTTTCAACTTGCGAAAAGGTAAACATATACTGTCGAGGATATATTTTGTCATTTAAAGGGAAATCATTCCTTTATACATATTTTATGGATGTTTGAATTATTTTCGCAACGCAAACAAGGGAAGCTCTCAAAAAACTTTCCCAACGTTTTCCACGTTTTTCATTGTTTTTCCGCTCCTGTTAGTCGCAGCGTGTTATATAACCGAAAGCCTTCCTCGATAAATGCTCTATCCAATACCAAAAAATGGAACTTCAAAATTCCAACCAGTAGTTCCTAAGATAACTTAAATCAAAGTTAATATGCTATTTCATTTTTATTCTGCACTCACTTTTTACTATTCATAAGATCACAATAACACCTGTTTCTTGTAAAATCTTATTTGTAAGCAGACAATTTGAATATCTCAACTATAAAGATTGTTGGAACAGTCTAGACTATGCGATAGTTTTTATAGTTGATAAAAACATGTATATCTTCAGTATATAAGTTCAGTTCTTTACATCTTTTGATGATGATCAATCGGTTGTGATTACGAATCGACGAAAACCACTCTGTAGGAAGGTTTGGTTAGAATGTATAATAAATTCAAATTTAAATAATTTACTAACAAATTTATTTTATTGCTACCTAAGACTCAAAGTGGTAAACACTATGAGTCTTTTAAGATCTCAACCCAAAAACTACCTTTAACTCCATCACCTGTAGTGACCTTGATCTCTTTACTCTAGAGAAGAATGCATTTACAATAAAAGCATCGTACAGAACTCTTTTTTTAACGATTCTGGTTGAACCTTGCACCCAAACTTGTACTGTGTTGTTTTTCTTTTTTTCCCTTCTAACTCTAAATATATATAGGATCTCTTTTGTACTTTTCGTTCTATTATCGAAAACTTTCCCTAACTTTACTATTCTACTCTTCTTGTTCTAAATTATTTATAACTATTAGCTGTTAAGTTTTCCTAATGTTATTAAAATAAAAATAAAATAATATTTATTTTTATCTAAGCTCGCATTTTTGTAAATTGTTATATTTCTGAATCTAAAAGCGAAAACTTTTAATTGGCTTCCTGATATCTAATTTGTCGACTCTACTCTAGTTTTCTAGTTTCTAGTTTTGCATACGTGAATAAATAAATGAATTATTACTTTTCTTTGGAAGGACATTACTCAGCTATTCCTGTGTGTGCTGTGTCAGCGCCAATTTTCAGTGATGTCCCATAAATGACACTTAGAGTGACGGCCAGAAACAAAATCTAAAATTACAAGTTTACAAGATTTTCACTTACACACCACTAAGTACGATCCCCATTGATTGAAGCTATCTTTCATATTTCATAAACATTCATTTAAAATCTTATATGTTCGTAAATTACGTTTGAAAATTTCTAATAAATAATAAACCCACACACTTTTTAGCGGAGAAGTAAAGGCCCGTTGTAAAATATTGTGAAAAATTCATTTTAATCTTAAACTTTAAATTCCCTGTTCATTCAACCTTGAAGCAGAATTTATGCAAAGTCGGTTATTCTGACTCAAGAAGTACTACGTCGTTGAAATGGTTTTCTTATCTTGAGAGAACTCAGTTATTTATTGTCGTTGCTGACGGTACATAACTTTTTAGCTGTTCGTGGGGATCCGTGACCTAAGGGCAAAAAAATCTACATCTATACTAATATATAAAGCTAAAGGGTTTGTTTGTTTGTTTGTACGCGCTAGTCTCAGGAACTACGGGTTCAAAATGAAAAAATATTTTTGTGTTAGTTAGTTGTCGAGGAAGACTATAAAACATTGCAATCTTTCTAATAGGAGCAAAAAAGTGGAAATGTGGAAAAAACGGGGAAAACTATTAATTTTTGTGGGTTTTCAATCAGTACGCTGCGAAAGCGGTTCAAGATACCCAAAAATGTGCATAAAAGAATTATTTATCTTTAAAGGAGGAGGTTTGCAAAAATTAATTTGAACGCCCAAAATACCTATTCTACACGGACGAAGTTATTGACAAAGCTAGTAGTTTGATATAAGAAAACATACTGTCTAAAATGGCATCTTTTCAGAAACACAAATAGATTCAAAACGATTTAAAAATAGAAACAGATTTAGAAATAATACACTTATAACAGTTTAAAACGCGACATATTAATATAATATATTTCACATACATTTTATGATATGGGAGGACAAAGATAGCGCATCTTTCATCGTCGACCTATTTTGGCTTTCGATATTCGGAAACCACAGAGTGCAACCGAAACGCCATTAAACTTCACGGCATTGTCATCTGTGGTGGTTAGTGACCAAATTTCCCGACGAAATCCAACATGTTACAAGAGAATTCAAAATTCATTAGAAACATTTTGCAAGCTCGTGTAACTACTCAATGGTTATAATAAACCAGTTTTAACGTTTAAAACTGTGCGATATACTAGTTAACTATTGTTCCCCCGAGACCACTGCTGCAAAGCATCCGAAACGTCGAGCCGTAGTTAAAATAAATGAATAATTAGTTAACTAGCATATTTCGCATTTTGAACGTTAAAAGTATTGTTTTATTTATTTATTTGTTGTTACTTGCGGAAACTGCCGATACTACTTAAAAGTTATTATAATATCTTTCTGCCCCTAAGAGGAACAAAATTCTTCGTGCGAGAGTTCGATTAGTGTCTGTTTTTTATTAATAAAAATGGAATTAAAAATAAGTAACCCTGCGTGGAGAAGACCCCATATCCACATGTTCTATACCAGAAGAGTAAACAAAAACAAATGACATCAAACCATTTTATTACCGTGCTCAAAACTTTAATTTATGTTACGAAAGATTGGGCTTCATGTGAACTGCAGAAGCACCAACTCGTAAGTGACAATAGTTCCGGCCACCTGGAATCAATTTTAAGAGCGAGGCCCCATTAGTGCGTTGCGCCGCGTTGCGTCGTCGCAGCGTCGTCGCTGCGTCGTTTTCCATACATTTTATATAACATGCCCCATTAGACCGTTGCGTCGTCGCGCGCGTAGTTTCAACGGATCGACGGACAAGAGACGAAGCGGGAGGGGGGTGATGCGCTGCGTTGTCGGAGCTCCGCTGCGACGACGGACAGTGATGCACTGCTAGAGGAGGAAGCTAGACGAGCGTAACGACATTTTTTATCTTACCATGAGTGAGCAGAATATTGATATAGATTTTCTCATATCCTTGGTCCAAGAAAGACCCATTATATGGGATAAATCACACGAACATTACAGTGATAAATTTCGTAAAGCGAATGAATGGGTAGCTGTTTGTAAAAAAGTATTTCAAGATTACGACGAGTTTGAGGACCAAAAAAAGAACAAGATTGGTGAGTTGGTATTTGTTATATTATTTGTAAATTCAATACATAAGTTAATTTATATCTTTTTCAACTGCCATGGTAAAGCCCCTTCTGGACTCATAAAGTAATTAGCAAATTGATCTCTGATAAAATTTTCGGCTAATGATTCTTCACTGCTATGGGGTCTCAATTGTGGGAACCTACTTATTGCCATATTGTCTTGTTGTTTTAACCCATCGTGTTGTATAACAAAATGAAGAAACGGAACGAAATGAAAACACATTATCATCTTCTCCATTTCCTACAAAAGAAATGTCCTCGTTACCCCCAGGTCCTTCTCGCTACGTGCCTGCAAGCCGTAAGAGATCAAACCAAGCAATAGATGATTTCGAGGCGCAAGCTTTAGAAGCGTTGCAAGAGAAAGAAAACCGCCACTTATCATTTTTCAAAGGAATTTTGCCTTCTTTGGACAGCTTTACGGAATTACAAACTTTGACGTTCCAAAGCAAAGTTATAAATATCATTACCGAAATTCGGTTCGGGGAACAGACTCAATCAACAACATTTCAATCACGCGGATATCAAACTGGACAACAGTATCAAGCAACACCATTGCAGTCACGCGGATATCAAACTGGACAACATGCCCAGTCACCATCGCCATCGTCGTATCGAACAGACGAATTCGAAGCTACCTATTCAACCAACACTACGATTAATAATTTTACTGATGATAGTCAAGAAGAAGATTATAACTTTGCTTTGTTGTCTAATAGTAACACTTAAATTAAACTGTTTTTAAAGATAATAAATTAATAACTGATTAACATTACGAGTATTATGATATTTGAATTACTTACCTCAATGTAATACCAATCATTTCAATTGGTTCTAAAGGGTTCCTGAATTTGGTATACTGCTTTTGTATATGTGGTTTTAAGGTTTCAACCAAATTATTAAAGCTGGCCACACTCATTCGAAAAAAATTGAAAAAAGTCTTTTCATCTAATAACAACTCCCTATATTCCTGCATAAAAAACTGACCATCACTATTTCTTAATGCTATCAAAGGAGATATCCAGAATCTTCTATGATTTCTACGTTTATTTCGGCGGTGCCGTAATAAAAGCAACAAAAGAACACGTTTGTATCTATCCATTGCAAAGGCTGAACTGAGACGCAACTGCGTCGACGTGCATGCCCGCTTGCGTTGCGTTGGCGCAGCGTCAACGCAACACAGGTGTGGCATACAATGCGTTGTTCCGTTGCGATGACGCGACGCAACGCAGCGCAACGCACTAATGGGGCGGTACGCTAAGAGTAAAATCATTAAAATATTATGTGACTGAAACTGATTTCTCTCTTGGCTCTGAAGCCAAGTTCAATATGATGAACGAATAAGATACTTGGCCGCCTCTGTAGCTATATGGTTGAACGTGCTACCTAGCACTGCGTTAAGCGCGAGAGGTCTTGGGTTCGGATCCCGGGGAAACGATAAATTGTTTCGGTCGGGTAGGGCACAAAACTCTGATCAACTTGCCTGTAAAAAAAAATCGATCAGTGAAACGGACACAGATTAGTTTTTGCCCTATGCCCCACGAGGGGAAACTGGATTTCACTCTCTCTCTCTAAGATATTACTTTGACGTTAGTATCGTGTTTTATACGTACTACTCGCGTAAACTGTAAATGTATTATTTTTTTAGGTTACTTAATGTAATGTATTTGCAAACAACATATAAACGACGTGCGCTGTCTAACTATTTTGGGTTTAGATATTAAGAAATGCACAGACTAAAACCAAAATGTCGGTTTCAAACCTTTTACATCTGTAGATAAACCCAGACGAAGTCCAACCTTTCAGAAAGTTTATTCATTGAATAAAAATCTATTGTAAATTTGAAAAAAAATACGACTCGGACAGGACTTGGACCGGCATCATCAGCGTTACGTAGTTTTGCTCTAATCAATTGAGCTACCAAGTCCTAATTTTTTTCAATTTATAATCGATTTTGTCCAAAATTATGTTGGACGCTGGAGTCGAATCCACGATCTGTGTATTACTCAATCTTTATTTAATATACCTTAATTAGTTTAACCGTACTAGATTATGTCGCCCAATCGGACATATAATTTCTTTGCCTCTTACCGAAAGCACCAGTTCTCTTGTAATGTGGAAAAAATTCATCCCGGTAAGTGCCACGTTATCCCCGTGGACTTGCTCGATGAACCTCTGCACCTGATTAATCACTCTATTAATTAAATAATCTACATTAATATTATAAAGCTGACGAGTTTGTTTGTTTAAACGCGCTTATCTCAGGACCATATAATTGTATACCTCAACACAGTAGACCGGAGAAGGCACAGCATAAAGGACGGGTGCGGCCAGTAAAGTCGCGGAGTGGACTCGCGCTGCAATCAGCGACACAGCCAAAGAGCGAGAAAGCACGAAAACCAGTGAAAATGTCATGTAGACTACATTCTCTAAGCCTCCGAATGGCCTGAAATAATTTAAGCCCCCTTAAATAAAACACTTTAAACGGTTTTTCAACGGTTCGTTAAAAAATAAAATACACATACCCGGAAGGATAATTCGGACAATCGTAGTCTGAAACTTCTTCAAGATTGAAACTAGTTCTGTAAATTTAAATAAAACACTTTAACGGTTTAAAACGCGATATATTAGTTAAACTTATTTGAAAATTATTTTTAACTTCGGCCCGACGTTTCGGATGCCATGCAGCAGCCGTGGTCACGGAGAGACTCGCGTAAACTATAGACAGTATTTAGTTCTGTAAAATAAATATTCTTCTTTTTAGTTTTAACGCGTTTTCCTTTAAAGTAAAGACAATATTACAAGTACATCACTTATTTATTGCTTTAGATTATTAAGTATATTGACGGGCTCGTAGGTGTAATGGTAGCAATGTATACCTAATAGTCGACGGGTCGTAGATTCGATTATCACAGGGTAATTTTTTTCTAATCAACACTTAAATACTGTCTATAGTTTACGCGAGTAGTACATTTTAAAAATAAAACACTTTAACGGTTTAAAACGCGATATATTAGTTAAACTTATTTGAAAATGATTTTTAACTTCAGCCCGACGTTTCGGATGCTTTGCAGCAGCCGTGGTCACGGGGAGACTGAAACGTCGGGCCGAACATAAAAATCATTTTCAAATAAGTTTAACTAAGATATCGCGTTTTAAACCGTTAAAGTGATTTATTTAAATGTGTACTACTCGCGTAAACTATAGACAGTATCTAGTGTTCTTTCTTCTTCTAGAAATCTGGATATTTTAATGGGTGATAGGATTATCTAAATTCCGTCAGGTTTATGAGCCACTGTCCACAGATAAAAAAGCCGTGAAGTTTAATCTCGTTTCCATTTCCCAACTGTCCGTATTCAAAATAGGTCGACCACGCATACTACTACATACTACGCACTTCAGAGACCACGTTAAGCCGTCTCGGTAATCAAAGTTATTTGAAGCCCACATCTAACCTATTAAACTTTCTCTTCTATACGAGAGGAAGCAATCTTTCCTACGCCCAAACAGACCAGAACAGTGTCGTATTAGCAGATAATGAGAAAGTACTATACTCACGATAAAACGAAGAACAGCTGCAAGCAGATGAAGAATAGATTGCTCGCGAAGGCTACGAATATGATACCGTTAATGTTGTCGTCAAACACGTGGATCAGTCGAGTCGCATTGCTGTAGTCTTCCCGGAGGCTCCTCCAGAACGACGGCGGGCGAAACTAAAGGATAAATAATAATAAAAAATACGTATGTTCACGAGTGTAAAGAAACGATAACATAAAAATATAAGTATTGTCCGTATTTTACGTAAATAATTGAACCTAAATATGTAAGTTCTACGCAGTATGTGGACGCTCTTAATCAGTCAATCTTATATACCGTTTTCTCGATGATGCAAACAATATCATTTGCTGTCTGTGAAATAACATGTGGACGATCCAAACATTTAATATTTATATTTAATTTTTTTGCATTAGCTTAGTAGTACTTCCTTAATACTTACCTGACCTTCCGTAGAGACAAGTTTCTTGTTAATATGTTCAAGTATAGAGCTCAAGTACAGACTTATGCAAATTATGAAGACGTGGGAATAGTTCCAGGTCAAGTTACACAATATGTTGAGAATCTGAAAACATACTCAATTAAAGAAACAGATTGTATTAGTTTAAATAAAACACTTTGACTTTTTTTAGCAGCCGTTGTCACGGGGCTGCAAAGCATACGAAACGTCGGGCCGTAGTTTAAAATAATTTTCAAACAAGTATAGCTAAGATAAATCGCGTTTTAAACCGTTAAAGTGATTTGTTAAATGTGTACAACTCGCGTAAACTACAGACAGATCGTATTAGGCTTTTTGCATTTTTGAGCTGTTAAGCTGTTGTTAGAATTTGTTTTCAACATCGAAAAAAAATGATATTTTAACCGTTTAAAACGAGATTTATTTTTGTAAATATATTAGTTAAACTTATTTGAAAATCATTATAACTACGGCCCGACGTTTCAAATGATATATATTATTTTCAAATAAGTTTAACTTATATATACCATTTGCAGTCGATTAGTTCAAATTCTGATAAAACGTAGAAACAATTTTTCACGAATACAGAAGAATGCTGATCACTTCTATCAGTTTACAGAGAAAATCGCTAAAAAAATAAAAATTAATTTGCTTCGTAAATTATAAATAAAGACAAAGTTGTTTTTTCCATTTACCACGTTAAATACTCCAATGAACGTGTTATACTGAAAATTAGTGTAGAATAGCCATTCAAAATATTGTTCTGTGTACATCCTTAATATGTCCTGTATGTTTGTGTTACAATCGGTTACATGGCTTAATCTTGTCAGTAATGCAAGGGAATGCTCAACTGAAAATACATTATGTTAAAATTGTTAAGTAATCAATGAAATGAAATAATTAAGGGAAGTCCTGAGTTCGTGAATAGCAAAATTAAAAAAAAACTTTCAATCGAGTATACGCGTTACGTTGTTTACGCGATTAGTACATTTAAATAAAATACTTTTAATGGTTTAAAACGTGAAAAATTACTTATTTTATTTTAACTATAATCCGACGTTTCTGATGTTTTGCAGCCTTGGTCGCTGGGGGTGTTTTAAAATAAGTTACCAAATATATTTCGCGTTTTAAACCATTAAGAAAAAGTTAAACACTCAGAAAAAAGACAAGTTTACTTAATTTTTCAGGGAACTGCTTTTTGTCAAATAGCGTCTATATTTGTACTTGAATAATTTTAAACTCTACGTCTTTATATTTGTCGACTAACCGCAATTTCAATATTATTTGCATCATTTAGCTATAAATAACATAAATTTTTGAAAACACATGATGGCACTGTAGAATTTAACCAGATTAGAGCAGCAGCGCGGAGCGCTGACGATGCCGGTTCAAGGCCTGCCCGATTCGTAATTTCTTAAATTCATTTTTGATTTTTAAACACAAAGGTCTTTAAAATTCGACGATTACATGGATTCAAATGCTGTTTTTTAGCCAAAAATATTTTTACAATTTACAAGTACTTACAGAGGGCGAGACTCATACAAATAATTGTGACTGTTGCGCATTTACAATGCATATACGGATCCACATATTCATCTAAGCGGGACTCTGTTAGTTCCCTGTTTAGTGACTGCCATCTCTTTGCAAGACGCAGGAAGAGTACAGTAGTCATGAACGTTGTAGCGTAAAATGATAAATATGCTGTAATTTTTAAAAGTATTTATGTAATTGTGAACTGAGTTGTCAGTTTATAAAAAATCGAGATATTGCTCGCGCTGCTTACAATTAAGAACGTAGTTATACACTAGTAGCTGTGCGAGCGACTTTGTCCGCGTATAATAGTTATTCTTGGAATCAAAATTTGTTTTTGTAAACTTTATCTTATCTTCTTCTTTTTCTTATTCTTTTTTTTGATACATATTTTTTTGGGGATCTTCGTCCGTTTTCGCAGCGGACGCAATGAAGCCCACAAAGATGAATAAATTTCCCCGTTTTTTTCACATTTACCATTCTTTCTTCGTTTTTATTAGGCGCGAAGTGTAAATTATAGTTTAAAGCTTTTCTCGATAAATGTTTATAACCAACACAATAAGAATTTTCCAATTCCAACCAGTAGTTTCTGGGATTAGCGCGTTCAAACATACAAACAAACCTTACAGATTTATAATATTAGTACTGAAGGTTTTGCTGTACTGTAAAATAACGTTTTTAGATTATACTTACCTAGAGCTGTAAGTGTTATAGATTTTTTTGCCAAATCAACAAAGCATAAGAGAACTAACACTAACTGCAGAAAACACAAAGCCAGGCTATACAAGTGTTTGAATGACATTATTTTGAGTCTGTAATAATAAGAAAGATACGTTTGTAAAAGAGTCGACTGCCACCGATGCTCAAATGTTTTAGAAACAATAATTTACGACAAAAAAAATGATTAAAAATATTCTTATTTTTCATCTTCGTCCAATTTCTTGCGCAAGCGCGGTGCACTGTGGATGCCGGTTCAAATCCCGTCCCTGTCTTCAATTATTTTCAATGTAAAAATATTATTTTACTCATAGCATTTACAGAAATAAAACGCCATTCTTTACACAGTCTTTCAGTTTGATTGTAAAGAAGCAAGTTTATTTAAAAAGATACCTTATTTCTGATACATCGTTTCCTAGTGCACCAGATACCGGATTTAGACCGATGCATTGTCCCACAATGATAAAAGCACTCGTCGACCGTCGAAAAGCAGATTGTTGATTGTCGAAATCGCATCGACAATGCTGCTTCAATTTGTCGATATCTACAGTTAAAAAAATTGTAATAAATAATTAATTTAATTGAAGTTTACTCTTAAATTATGCTCTGTGAATCAGTATTCTTACGGCAATATATGATTTTTAATCTATATATTATATACATTTTAGTATGTTGTGTGGGTAAAATCGAATTAAGGATAATTTACAATAAGTTTTTGATAAATATTACCAATTCTAAGATTTACTAGTTTGTTTGAGGTATATTTTTGGAACTATTGTTAAACAAGTTTCCTCACATTGCGTTAAGGAGTAGGCGCCTTTAGTTTGATTCCCGGAATAAAATACCCTACGGTGACAGTAATATTTTCTTCCTGTGGGGAAACGCGATTTTACTTCTATTACTTACATTGAAATAAATATTCGCAATTGAAACGGTTTAAAATATATCCTCCATTTTGTTGCTCGGCTCTAAGTCTAAAACATATTATTAAGATAAATATTTTAATATATAATCAACGGGTTGCAGGTTTGTTTTTCACCGGGTCCAATATGTCTCTCATCAATATATATCTTTATAACTTTTAATTATAATCTTTTACATATAATCGATATATATCTTTTAAAACATGTTAATCGTTTGAAAACTTAATTGATAGAGCAACAGCACGGAACGCTGACGATTTCGGTTCAACTACTGCAGGAGTCGAAATTTTTTTCAATTTATTTTCGATTTTCAAATTATATGTTGAACTTTGGAAATCTGGATATTGAATAGGACTATCGAAATTCCGTCCGGTTCAAAAACCACCGACTCAGATGAAAACACTTTGAATTTGTCGCGTCGGTTTAATCAATTATCCAAAGCCAAAATAGGGCGACAGCCTATCTTATTAAACGTTATATAGATGGGGTATTTCACCTTTCATTAAGTGACCCCCATAATTGTCTGTTCTCTTTTATCATAAATAATTATAAACAATATTATCATTTGACTCACCTTATAATCTGATTATTTTCCGCGGTTGTAGCGAAATTTATATTCTCAATTTCTCTGTTAAGGTCAAAACGTGTCACCCCTGCGGTTTTAAAAAAATATTATTCACAAGTTTTAAGCTTAATTACAAAAAAAAACCCAAAATTTTAGTACTTTTCTCTTTGACATCGACGTTCAAAGGATGGGCCATTATTTGAGATGATTTAAAAATTAATAGCGCTTCCTGCGCCTTCCCGATTATAAACTTTATAAAGAGAAACGCTCAAAACATAATGACAACATTAAATATTTTGAAGGAAAATTATGACTACAAAACCACCTAAGTACACCATTACAGTTATAAGTAGGGTTGCAACGATTTGTATATTCGGCTGCATACCGAATATTCGGTAAGCCCCTCGACCGAATAACCGAATGTTCGGCGAAATTACTCGGTTAAATTTAAGCTAAAATTCTAAATAGATGGTGCCCATTTTTTACTAAATATGAAGTCCCCATAACGAAATACAACACGAAACACAACGTGAGTATTTAAATAAAACACTTTATCTAAAATTATTTTAACGGCCTGAAGTTTCGACTGCTTTGCAGCAGCCGCGGTCACGGGAAGACACGGGTCTAATTTTTCAAACAAGTTTAACTAATATTTATCGCGTTTTAAACCGTTAAAGTATTTTATTTAAATGTGTACTACTCGCGTAAACTAGAGATAGTATTAATTAATACGCAACGAAAGTATCCGAATAATCGACGGCGAAGAGTAACCGAATATTCTTTGCAAGCCTAGTTATTTGTAAGCGATGGTTAATGTATGTATCTTGATTTGTATGACATCTGGATTTTAACAGAATTGTATTAATCAAACAGTACTTAGAACTCTGATTTTGTGAATCCGATAAAAGCGAAGATGTGTTGCCGATAACATGACAAGTGGACGATAAACTTTTATGGATTCTTCATGTATACAAATTGTTAAACTTTACCCTAATTGCGACACTTTACTAAATCTACGGAATGAATAATTTAATAGTGACAAAACATACAATATTATTATATGTAGTTAAAACTCTAGGCATTGTAAGCGTTTTGGAAAAACGTTACTAATCGAGAAATAATAAATGACAAAATGAAAGACAAAAAAAATGGATGTTATGTGTTGTATACCGTTACCGATAAATCCACCACAGTACACTGGAAGTGGAATTTCTATAAACGCTTCTATGCGATTTTTACTTATGATATTTCAAGAAACTAAATTATATTTCTTTATAGAGGAAAATACGCAAACAAGCTCACTTATCGAAAGGCGAAATACCATCAGTGATTTCTAAACAAAATGTGGTATCGACCTATTTTGGTTTTGGACATTCAGAACTACGCAAAGTGATTACACTTTACGACTTTCCATATATGAACGGTGTTTCGTTTCAGTATTCCCACTATCCATTTATGATCAAGATTTTTTGAAGCCTAGCATATTGTTAAAAAGTTATAAATTTCACCATTTATAAATAAAAAGGATTATTATTGGTGAGAATCGAACCCATTGATTAGGTAGATACCATTTAAACAACAGTGTTAATTTAAAAGTATTTATTAGTAATTAAGGAAATCTTTGAAAATCTCAATTAATAAGAACAAAACTATGCTAATGAATGAGTAGTCATGAAACAAAATTAGAAGAAGATGAGAGTGAGCCGACGTCTTAACCTGCGCGAACGTGTTTGTACTTGTATTCGCGCGAGTTACTTCGCCGAAAACTTGGTTGAACCGAGTAAAACTCGGTGGTGTTACTCGGCAAAAGTGTCACTCGGCGCATCTCTACCATTTTTCTAAATATGATACAATGATGTGTCATTGTAATCCTCAAAGTTGATAATTGCTTGTGTTCGACTGTTCTGCAGTAGTACAACTTCGTATGTTATCACAGCACCTATAGCCTAAAATAAATAATTTATCTTTAGTTTACATTTAGTTTTAACAGTTTACAATACAAAGCCTAGAAATAAATAAAAAATATACATGTATTGCCTATATCCAGCCAGATCTATTATCTATATTCTACGCCATAAATCTACATCAATATTTAACCGTTTAAAACATGTATGTTAGTGAAGGGATAAGCTAACTAAATCTATTTTTCAGCTTAAACAGTTAAACTAATCAAAAGTCACCACAACTGACAGAACAAAACCACAGATAAAAAAGCAATGAAAAAGATTTGCGTTTCGGTGTGAGTCTATAGATTTCTTATTTTCTTAGCAGCTTATTAAGTTATAATATGGCTGTGGTATTTCACCTGTCACCAAGTGCACTCTATACTTGTCTGGCCTCATCTATCATTAAAAAGACCTATGTCAAATCTATACCCATAACGCCATCTGTTTCGTCGTAGTCGAATTTTTCTCCATACCAACTAGCTTTACTAATACTAGCAGTTTAAACTAGAAAAAATAATTTAACTTACACTCAAAATCATCGCTTTTGTTACGGAAAAGCAAATACCGTTCAATGCGGGCTCAATGTATCGTATTTGTCGGATGAATCTCTGCACCTGAACGGATTAAAACATGCTTTTATTTAATACACCTATGGATAGTAGCTAGTCCTGAGAATATTGCCTTTTTAATAATACATTGAGATTTACTAAGTACTTAACTGATATATATACTAATATTTTAAACTGAAGAGTTTGTTTGTTCGAACGCGCTAATCTAGGGAACTGCTAGTTCAAATTGTAAAGTTCTATTTGGGTTGGGTTTAGCATTTGAAGAGGAAGGCTTTAGGCTATAACATAACGCTGCGACCAATAAGAGCGAAGAAATAGAGAGAAATTTGAGAAAACAAATCATGCCCAACATAATTATTTCACTCGGACGAAGTTGCGGGCACAGCTAGTTCGAAATATACAGGTTAATAAATTACTAACTTCAAGAGTGTACTCTTCTGTGGCGACACGACGCAAAGCTCGTAATGGTTTCATGGCTTCGGTGTGGACACTTACAGCAGCTAACGAGGTGATCGTGGAACGCATAAGCAGAAAGAAAAAGGAAAACACGTAGTACGCTGTATATTCAGCACTATCGACAGATCTAAAACAGAGTGGCTTAGCTTAAAAGCCTAAACAAGTAGTTTGCTTACGTTAATATATTTAAAGTTACTTACGAAATGACATCTTCTTGTGGGCAACCTTCGCGTTGAGAGTATAGGCGACTGAAAGAAATTATCAGTATGTTAAAGCATGATCCCAGTCTATAAATATCAAAATAAACTTGTAATCTATGCAATGTCATCACGTGCAATATTAAAATATTTAAGTTTTCAAATGTTAAACTGTTCATTCATCCGCAATGATTTCTTAAACTACAAAGCATAAGACATTGCATTAACCATAATTCTCAAGTGTTAAGGATGAAATTACATTCCGCGAAACGCGTGCATTTATCAATAGGTTGAAATATGTCGGCGACTGGATGAGCAAGGAACGCTATGTATGTCGGTTCCATGCCCCGCCTGTGTCGTCAACTTTTTTCGAACGACAATAATTTTTAATTTAAAATAATTAAACCTCTTTCTAACTTACATGAATTGTTATACAACTTATTATATTAGTTTATTTTATAACATTTAGTAACTTCTTTATCTTAAGATACTGACCAATTATTCGCGGTGTTATTGGGTCGGTACCCGCAATTGGTTACTTACTTAGTAGCGTAGAATAGTTGCAAACAAAGATAAAATATATTAGTGAAGAAAGACAACAGAATCAACAAAGATATATGCGAATTTATGTCATTCAACATTTGCGTCAGGTAAGAATAATGTACACGTAATTCAGGCCAGTTCACAGACTTCTGGAAAGAAAAATCCTTTTAAGCAAGTGACAAAAACATTACATGTAATAAGAAAAATATTTTCTCACCCTCGCGACTTGCATTGATATATTCTTATTAATATCTTTGAAGTAATGGTGTAAGTACATGCTAATACATATTATAAAAACATCGACGAATGTCCAGATAAACGTTGCTTGTACGTTGAAAATCTAAAAAAAATATTATCTTGATACAATAATTATAATTTAATTATCACTTTAAACCATTTTGCTATAGAGCTCACATAAATGTGTTCACCCCATACCCCACGGGACGAAACGGGATTTCGCGTATTAATTCATTAGATCGTCGATCTATTTTTAAATATAATAAAACTGTTGGATAGGTTAGTAACATTGATTAAGGTATGTTAGTTTGTGTTTGTCACTACAATTAAAGAAATAAAATAAGAATCGTTAAAAACTTTTAAGTTAAACAGTTTTATTTTTTCTGCACTGAAAACTAAAAAAAAAGTTAAATTTTGACATAATCATCGTGTTTTACTAGTGTAGTACCCTTTCATTTGATACCCATGTTGAGGGGGTTAAGGAAAAATACGTAATCCGCCATTTTGTACCGTCGGCCATCTTGGATTTATAATGTATTACATTGTATTGTCATCTAAATTAAATGTGTGTACCAAATTTGAGATCAATCTGACAACGGGAAGGTGTTTAAATTTCTAATTTTGACATAAATAAATTCTGTATGGGTCGAGCTAAATAAAACCGTTTAATAATAAAACGAATGAAACATAAACATATATAAAACAGGAAGCATGAACGTCATGCCATTGTTTTAACAGTACAGTGTATTTGTGTAAGAGAAGAGGGTTCAAATCTCAGCAAAGCGTAACTGCACGGGTAAGTCACTTTTAACGATTTCGCCAAATACCAACTATGACGGAACAGATGGCGTAGCAGTTTTTATTATGATATTATCGTTTGTGTAATTTATAATTTTTCTGAAACATGTTGGATTTCGTTTGGAAATCTGGATATTAAATGGATGGTATGAATATCGAAATTTCCTTCCGGACCAATCCGTGAAGTTGATTTCCGAATATCCAAAGCCGAAACAGGTCAATGACGCATCTTGTTTAAGTGCTATAGGCTGGACTATTTCATCTACCATCAAGTAAACCTCATGCTTGTCTATCCCTCTCTATCATAAAAAATACCCTCCATCTTCAGCCCCCCCGTGACCACGTCGTTTCAATCGGTTAGCAATACGGATTACTGTCGATGCTTGTCCTAGCTCCGCCCAAATACTTCATTACCTTGTATACAAACGCCTTCCACAAATCCACTTGGACGTAGCGAAAAAGATGTGAGGTGTAAAAGCGAACATATAGAAGCACGATCTCCAAACTCAGTGTTGTTTCGTTCTTGCAATTCATTAGAAATGTTAGTTTATAGTTCACGGCCAGGACATGTTCAACTGAAAACATTAACTGTCATCTTGAAATCTATTGTCTTAAAAATCGCGCTACCTTTAACTTCATGACCTCTTGACCTTGATGTCTTCGAAACACCTTTTTTGAACGGTTCTTGCTGAAATTCTCATATTTATATTATCTCTATTTGTAACATTTATTTTATAAATATACTAGTATTTACTCTCTACAGTCATAAGGAACTTTTTTGGTTGTAAAACTTCCTTTAGCTTAAATTCTACACGGCTGCAAAGTTTTTCAATTATTATAAAAAAGTTATTTATATAAATCACTTTTAACGGTAAAAACTCGTCATGTATTAAAATGCGTTATATATTAGTCAACTTATTTTAAAATACGTCCCGACCTTTCGGTAGCTTTGCAGTAGCCGTGGTCACGGCTCCAGTCCATCGGTCCGTCTTCAGTTTTTATTAGTTACTTACCAATCGCTAAACCTGTGATGGTATAAGAGACAGCAACAAATTTTAAAACGTCACACTTAGTCGTCCTCATTGGACGTAGTAGTCGTTCATAATTGGCCATTTTCTTGACTAATCCAGGCCATTTTCGTGCGAGATGGAAAAAACATAAAATGGTACACAAACTTGTGAAGTAGAAGAGAAATTTCGCTGAAAAAGAATATCGAGAGACAATTCAATTCTTAACTGACAATTAATAAATTATTAAAAAAATGTAAAACATTGCTCTCATTAATTTTTTTATGATAAGGGTAGACAAAAAGGTGCAATGCCCATGCCACAAAGCGTTTAGGCAAAATGCGCTGTCGACCTATTTTGGTTTCGGATATTCGGAAATCCACAGATAAACACCGAAACGCGATTCAACTTTTTAGCTTTTCTACTTTGGGCGGTGGTTCGTAATCCAGACGTAATTTCGATACTTCTACCACTTATTCAATATCTACATTTCCAGTCGAGGTGGAGGAACACCTTACAGAAAAATTGTAATTGATTAGAAACATGTTGGAATCGAACCAACGGCCCCTTGATTATTATTAATACATCGCTAACATACCAATGAGACCATCTTTATTTTGTTTTCAATTAGTTATGTAAATACTTACTGAAGTGACTGATTTTAAAATTCCAAGTAAAATGATAAAAACATAAGCAAGTTATGATTACGAAACAAAAACATATAACCACGTTTAATAAATTATACATTGATCTTGTATTGTATCTGAAAAAAAAAAACTTAGTTATTCGGTTGAGCCTTTGCCAAGATGATGGAGAAGAGATACGTCAAAAAGAAAAACTTAAATACATTTTTGATATTTACAACATTATTAGTTCTTAACGGATTTGATATTCAGAAGTGTTTAAAAATCTAAAATAAATTCGACTCGAGCAGGACTTGAACGGTCGACTTGAGTCGATTGACTCGGTAGCTCAATTGTTAGAGCAACAGCACGGAACGCTGACGATGCGGGTTCAAATCCTGTCCGAGTCGAAAATTTTTCAATTTATTTTGGATTTTTAAGTTATAATATAGTGCCTTCATGTGCAATAACATGTAAAAAATAATAAACTTTTCAAATTTATAAGTGTACCTAATTACCTACAAGATTAATGATTCTACCTTGATTCTAACTTTGATATTACATGCAGAGCCTGACAATTACTTCCACTACCACTAAGCTTTACCGTAGTCAAACTACATATACTGTCTATAAATTGAGAGTAGTACACATTTAAATAAAACACTTTAACGGTTTAAAACGCGATATATTAGTCAAACTGATTTGAAAAGCATCCGAAACGTCGGGCCGAAGTTAAAAATCACTTTCAAATAAGTTTAGCTAATATATCGCGTATTAAACCGTTAAAGTGTTTTATTCAAACTACAAATTTTAAAACTTCACAATGGTGAATCCTACATCTATCACTGCAGACACATAAAAAGCTACTGAAACATTACCGCAATCCATCAATAGAAGTCTTGTCTAGCCCAGACACTGCAAAAAGCCCCAATGACCGTGGAAGCCGCATAGTATATCTTAGGCACGAATGAAATTCACACTCCATTGTCGAAAAATAAAGCTTTATTAAAATCTAGATTTAAAAAAACTACGACACGCGCGGGATTTGAACTGGCGACGTGTCTTTAATATTTTCGATCTCGATTTTAAATTTTTATAATGGCATCACGTGTAACCTCTCTTATAGTAGTAAGTTTGTATAAGTGAATCCTTTGCGATCATTATTTCGTTTTTTTAATATTTTGATTGACATATTATATATTCGTAAGGCAAACAATTAATAGAAAATGTTGATTGATGCTTAATCACGACGGTACACAATTATGTTGAGTGAATGTATTTGTTATCGTTAACGATAACATCGGTAAAAGTTAAATCATTCAAAGGTAGAATTAAATAGATAAATTCGTTAATGGAAGGCGAAATATCCCAAGCCCATTAAGTTTAATAATTATGTGTTATAAACCTATTTTAGCTTTTGATTTTCGGAAATCCACAGATTGAAGCCGAAACGCTATTACACTTCACGGCTAATACTTTTAAAACGTGAAATATATTAGTTAATTCACTTAAACTACAGTCTGACGTTTCAGATGCTTTGCCGTGGTCACAAGCCCTCTTCGTAATCGTATTTAAAACAAATTAACCAATAAGTAAATGTGTTATTTCCGCGTTTTAAACCTTGTACTAGTTTGTTGTTTTAGAAAAATTATGATTTAACTATAAGAAACAGGCCCGTTAGTCGTTAGTCATACATTGCAACCAATTTCAGTCCTACACTACACCGCACCCCAAAATGATTTCTGTGGCGCAAAGCAATGAGCCAATTTCAGATACCATTAACGAAATGAGTCTTGAACGTGTTTGTCATTTAGATCTAGATTCATTAAAACTTATCCACTTAAATTGAGATTAGTTAATATACCTACTGACAGGTCAAACTTATATTATTTTAGGCTAATATATAGTGAATCATAAACTCAAAACATTTATTGACTCAAATTATTTAATAATTACAAAGAAGGGTGTTTGTAAAATTGGGAAAGCACTAGGCCCCGGTGTTCAGTGCCTTCCCAGGGAATAAAGAGTGAATTAACTACGGGACTATAAATCCTATTTAAGTAGAAGTAAAAAATATATATATTAACTATAAACCGAATAACATAATTTGTATGTGTATAATGGTATGTGTGTTGTAAAACTAAGTAAAGCAAAAATTTATTTTTAAATTTTGGAAAAAATATAGAATTTCTCACTAAAAATAAAGTAAAAAAAAAAACATAATAATGAACTAAATATTGACGTTCTCCGAAGATTTTTCGAGTTGTCGAGGACTGCGTTAAACACGAGATGTCCTAATTTTAATTTCATGGAAACATCAATTTCATTTGGCCAAAGTATAGGAGCCTGATCAATTAATAAAAATGAAAAGTTTACAAATTAACTAGCTGTAACCGCGGATTTTTTTTTATCTTTTTTTTTTATATATTGAATGTTTCATTAAGCGTTAAAAATGTGAAGCGATAAAAATTTTCATGAAAAATTTCATACATTTTACTTTTGTGTATTCTATCTGCATACAATTTGCATTTGAGCAAATAAGGTATTCGCAATTGATTAATCCTCAAAATGTTTTATTCACGAAGGAAATTATTAAATCGACGTTGATCAAGAACAAGTTGGAGAGCAAAGTAGATTAAAAATCTTTACAGTTTTTCATTGATATCTGGAGATATTTTAATTAGTTTTTCTTAGGTATTTTCGTATTGTCATATATAGTTTATCCTGTTGCATTTATGGGTAATAATCAACGGGTCGTGGGTTCGTTTTCTGTTTCTTATAATCAATTTATATTAACATAAACTTTTAGGCCTCTGGAAAACAAATAATTCCTACCACCGTGAAATATGTGGTACGAATATTGGAATTCATCCAAATCATCAAAAATAATCCTCATATGGAAAAGGCTGGGATATATTTCAAGACAAGCTCCATGCTCGTTTATCCTCGGTCAAAAAATAGTAGTCTTAATCTAATCGCAATTAAATCCTAAGACAAATCCAACATTTTTAGGGTTCCGTATACAAAAGGTAAAAAGGATTCCTATGAATTAATTATGCTAACTGTCTGTCAACAGACATTCGTAATAACGGCTATAATATCTAAAGAGTATATATGATATTTCAACAGAGTGTATTAAATACTGTCTGTAGTGAACTCGATTAGTACACATACAAATAAAACACTTTAACGGTTTAAAACGCGATATATATTAGTTAAACTTTTTTGAAAATTATTTTAACTACTACTATATCTCCCCGTGACCACGGCTGCTGCAAATCATCTAAAACGTCAAGCCGAAGTTAAAAAATTTCAAATAAGTTTTAGTAATATATATCGTGTTTTAAACCGTAGAAGTGCTTTATTTAAAGGAGTGTATTTGTATTGCAGGTATAACATCAAATTCCGACGTACACTTGGCCGGTTCGTTGTCTTGTTTTATGCTTTTATTCTTAAGTGATGTCGTTAAGTAAGCAAGACAAAAACATTAGTCTCTTGTTACGAATAAAGTACATTTTATAAGCTCCAACAAATTGTGATAAGGTATAAAATAAAACTACAAACAAAAATGCTTAGTTATATTACATACACTTCGGTCATGAACTGTCGCATCGCAAGTATTAAACTATATCATTCACCATAAACTTCGTCTACAAGATAAGGTGTTTATTGTTATATCTTTAAGATTTGAAATTGACGATCACAATAACATAATAACTATATAAATAGATAATTTGGGTATAACTCTCGATTGTAAACTTCAGTGGGGACCACACATTAAAAATCTTTCGAATAAACTAAGCTCTGCAGCCTTTGCTGTAAAGAAGATACGACAGCTTACTGATGAAAATACAGCCAAGCTTGTCTACTTCAGTTACTTCCATAGTGTAATGTCTTATGGTATCCTTTTGTGGGGCAACGCAGCCGATATTCAAACCATATTTGTTTTGCAGAAACAGGCTATTCGATCGATTTGTGGTCTTTCCCCACGAGAGTCTGTTCGAAATAAGTTTAAAGCATTGAATATCCTAACGTTGGCAAGTCAATATATCTATGAAAATGTTTTATATGTGAGGAAAAACGTAGATACTTTTAAAACAAACGGCAGCTTTCATCAGTACAATACGCGTAATAAGGACAAAATAAGTGTACCAAACAAAAGGCTCCATAAAAGTAGTAGTTCTTTTCAAGGTAACTGCATACGATACTTTAATAAAATCCCCAGCGAAGTGCAAACACTCTCAATAAATAGGTTTAAATCGTATGTAAAACAAAAATTGCTTGAAAAGGGTTATTATCATGTTAATCAATATTTAAATGATAAAAATGCTTGGGGTGTGGAGGAACCCGCTCTTACAAGGAAAAATATGTTGTGTACTAAAAGTAAATCAAGAATGTAAAATGAAACTTGGCGATAAAAGGAGTGACGGCGAGTTTATTGCCAGTTCTTCTCGTACGTTCTACGCCCTTGATTTGAGAACTGGTAGTAAATGTAAAGTTAGATTCTATAATTATTTTGTGACGTTCATAAGTGTACATAGTTACCTACATGAATAAATGATTTTTGACTTTGACTTTGACTTTGACTAATATCACGTATTCATCTAAATATAATGATGATGATATCTTTTTATTTTATCATTTAGTACAATACTGAATTGAAATAACAATATGATTAATTTAATATAAAAAAATATTTCATTAAAATTTAAAAAGGGCGTCAGCATAAGTTGCAGCACAGTTATACTTGTGGCTGATTTTCAGCAAAATGAAAACCTTGATGAAAACCAGTGTTGTAACAGGTTACTAAAGTAAGAAAAGTATTTAACAATTATTTTAATAAGTGGTAAAATGCTCAGAGGCAAGGTGCTTAGGTAGTGCAATAAAAAAAAGAATTCAAATAAAACACTTTAAACAGTTTAAAATGTGAAATATATTAGTCAACCTAATTTTAATTTATTAATACGGCCCGACAGGACGTATCACAGTAGCTGCTGCAAATCCGAATTTTCATTTAAAGCAAGTTATTTATATTGCGCTTTAATAACGGTTTAAAATGTTTTATGTGCTACAAATAGTACTGAATGATTGAAATTACAACTTATCAATAAATTCTGAGAATAGCGATATCATTTTTGAAAAATCACATTTGATCGGAAGTCTTCTCACAATCATAGCTACGTTTTTTGTTTGTCATACTGTAGAAGTATCAGTTCGTACTTCACTATAGCGCCAGCCACCTAAAATATAAAATAATCCTTCATCGGAAACCCACAAAAATTGATAATTTTCCTCGTTTTTTTTCCACATTTCTCGTTGTTTCATCGCTCATATTAGTCCCAGTGGGATGTTTTGTAGCCTATAGCCTTCCTCGCTCAATGCTCTAACCAATAAATATTTTGTAAATTCCTGAGATTAACGTGTTCAAACAAACAAACTCTTCAGCTTTATATATTAGTATAGATATAGAGTTCTACTCGACTCTTGAGCTCCCGAAGGCCAAAGAAACCCTTCACTTCTTGAATTACAAACCTCTAAAAGTTTTTGACGAGATAAGTAGAACAACCCCATTCCACTTAACCAGATCTTCTCATGTTCTATTTGGTATTTCAATCGCTTTATCTAAAAAGGAATTTAGTAATTTCGTCATTAATATATATATATAAAGTATTTAAATTAAACATTCACATTAAAACGCGAAATGTATTAAGTTTTTTACAACAAGCTGTGCCTGCAACTTCGTCCACGTGGAATAGTAACTTTGGGTAGAATTTAATTATTGAGGCTGTTTATTTATTTATTTTATAAATTTAATAAGACACAATATTGTATTTACACAAATACAATATAGTGTATTTTTATATGCTTATTTGAATTTTATAGTGATTTTCGCATTTATGATATCAGTAAGTTCTATAAAAAATAATCACACACAACTTTTCATCCCTTATTCAACCCGTTATTACCTTTTTTCGTACAGCAAAAGGTTTTACGATGCATGTCATCAAATAAGTCGCAATTAAGGCAGCCAATCTGTGTTATAAGTGCTACTTTGCCGCAACACTCCCACTCCCACTCCCATTCTCACTAATACACTCACTCCCACTCTCACTCCCTTTCCCAAAAAGTTAAAGAACAAAATTTCATTGTTCTAGCTTTAAAAATTACGAATTCTCATACAAACTTTCATCCCCCTTTTCATCCTTAACATCCCTTTTACGGCAATAAGAAACCTATGCTCTAGAATATCTATGTACCAAATTTCATTTAACTCAGTTCAGTACTTTTGACGTGAAAGCCGGACAGACAGAGTTACTTTCGCATTTGTAATATTAGTAGTGATAGTGAAGTAGTGATTTCTTTTTAACTACGGCCCGCCATTTTTGATGCTTTGCAGCTACATGCTCAGCAGGTCACATGGCGTCATTTCGCGTTTTAAACCATTAAAAAGTGTTTTATATGAATGTGGACTGATTGCATAAACTACAGACAATATTTAACTTAATAATAATAAAACTTAAAAATTATTATTTTTAACACAATGACATACATATATGAATTCAAAACTTTAGCTTTAAGGTCGAAATTACATTGGCAAAATGTGCATCAGTCAATGGGTTGAAGAAATGCAACGATGACGTGTAGGACACTGTAGCATGTATAGCATGCACTGTGGATATCGGTTAAAGTCCCGTTTGATTATTTTTTTACTCTAAATATTTAATTGTATATATGGTATATTTACTTCAATGTTATATCCTGCGCTTGTACACATGTTTAAGATAGGTATGGCCCGTTGGGAATGCATCCGGATGTCACTAGCCGCTAGAAGAACAGCGCATGCGCGGAACAGCAGCCACGCCAGAGAGTAGAAATAGTAGACTCGGTTTATGACTGTACCATCTTCTTTGATAAAACTGATTAAGTACAAAATGTGATTTAATTACAGTTAGTGTAAAGACGGTGAAATATTATTTCGCAGAATAACGGCTTTCAGAGAATTTCAGTATGCTGAAACTATGAAAAAAGACTTATGCTCTAGCGTAAAAGACAAGATGATAGAGTTCCGTTGAGTGTAATCGCGTTTCGGCTTCAGTCTGTGTATATCCAAATATCCAAACTAAAAATAGGACAACAGCGCATGTAGAAAAGTTGTTTATCTAGGGTATTTAACCTTCCATTAAGCGAGTCCCATGTTTGTCTTTTCTCCATCATTAAAAAAAATATTTTTCACAAACCTCAAATTTTTGATCGTTATAAAAATATAATTGACGAAAAGAGGAACTTACCCTATACCTAAAAACAGTTGTAAACAGATAAAATAGAAATTGTTCAAATTCGATAACAGTATTAATCCACCGATGCTCTGATCCACCTTTCTGACAAGATTGGCCTGATGTGCGTAGGATTCTCGTAGTTTCCTCCATGTGTTTATTCTGGAGACCAAAGTTCGTTCCAACTGAAAAATAAACTCGATATGATTATATTCATCACTCACAAACTCCATAGTAAATTTCCAAAGTTGAACATCTTTAATTCTGGGTCTAAGCTCCAAAACCTTTAATAAGGGAGACACTATCTGTTGATGTATACTATAGTTAAATTGACAGTGAGGTCTGGCCATTACATCGTAGCATACCATACCATAAAAGGAATGTATTAAGCAAAGTAAGAATCAAAATTAAAATATTGTGTATATTATAACATATGTCCTCTACGAAAAATAACCGGAAACGTGTCAACACCGGCAAAATATTCTCTTCGACTATTTTGAACTGTACGTGACATTAACAAGGATAAAGCTAGCACTTTTAAATAAAACACTTTAACGGTTTAGAACGCGATATATTAGTTAAACTTATTTGAAAATGATTTTTAACTACGGCCCGACGTTTCGGATGCTTTGCAGCAGTCGTGGTCACGGGGAGACTAGCACTTTTAACAAAATCGGTTCATTTAAAACACTTCTCACTCCCACCGTGACCACAAACGCAAAGCTTCTGAAACATCAGGTGTTGGACTTCGTATGAAAAAGCTAGGTATCGAAATTCTATCCGGGTCACGCAACACTGTCCACAGATGAAAACGTCGGGAGGTTTAATATATTTTTTTGCAAATACAGTGTAAACTCCATGTAACGTCACTCTATTTAACGACAAACTCTCTTAAGCGTCGAAATTAATTGGCTTTGGTTGGTTTAGCTTGTTTTTCATACAATGTTTCTTCTCTCCATTTAACGACAACTCTCTATAACGCCATAAAATGCACAGTCCCTTCAGTGTCGCTATATAGAGTTTACACTGTATTAAAATTCTAAGGTCGACAGCGCGTATTAATTAGAGGTTGTATGTTACATGTATTAAGCCAACCCCATGCAAATAAAAATAAGGTTTTTTTTATTATTGCTATAACAATATTATTCATCTTACTTTACAATAAGCCTTCATTCTTCTCTCGAAGACGACGACGCGACGGACGAAGGCGTTTAATCTGTGGTACTTGGAGGCGAGGCCCATGCTAATTAAAATTATAATCAGGTCTTGGAAATTCCACAGCGCTGTCGCCAGCTTACTCAGAATGAATATCGGTATTGCCAGCCACAAGGAATATTCTCCTGGAAATTGACAAAAATAATGTCTTTAGTTTACACGAGTAACACTTAAATAAAGCGAATTTTAGCAATTTAAATTGGTGAATCATCCGAATTTTAAATAATTATTTACTAGTGTTTTGACTTAAACTTATTAGTCTTTTATTTTATGGTTTAGAAGGCTTTGATGGTATATAAAAATGTACACTACAATTACTTGTTTATAACACGATATACAACATGAAATATTCGGTTTTTTATTTGAATCCGTTAAAAGTGTTTTATTTAAATTTTACAATGTGTTATCAACACATTTAGCTGTGATTACATAATGGTTATTGGAATGTTTAGCAAACGAATTTTAATTTTAATTAGTTTTAATATAACTTGGATATATTTGTGTTTAACGTTAAAAATATCAAACTCGACTTAATTTAAGTTTACATCTGCAATTGCTTAACATTATTAATAAATACATTTGCAATAATACACTAATTCTATACACTTAAATAAAAGAAAAAAAATACACAATATAAGTTTTTTTTATACTTGTTTATTTTAAATAGATCTCTAGTCAATACAATATTATGTTATTAATTCAAGGCTTCAAGTAGAGAAATAAACTTACGTTTTTCTAGTAGAAAGCCATGTGAACTGAGAATGTACCTCTCAAAGTATTCTCTGAAAGGACAGTCTAGTCCTGTAGCTGACATCATGCTTAATATGTGCTCCACTGTAAAATGGATACAGTTTTATGAAAATACTCATGTTTTTAAAGCTAAGTGTGTACATTTCACTTGTTAGAATCTCTTAAGCGAGTTTTTTTAGTTTATGACGTCATTATTTGTTAAAAATGATGTAGTAAATTTCTTAACAGTAATCTTTATTTCATTTTTTCATTCTTGCATTCCTGGGTATCGAACCCCAAAAATATCAGCCACGCAAAGTTAATACCGGCAA
Organism: Leptosia nina; assembly: GCA_963661955.1. Classification (NCBI taxonomy): domain Eukaryota; kingdom Metazoa; phylum Arthropoda; class Insecta; order Lepidoptera; family Pieridae; genus Leptosia; species Leptosia nina. The sequence goes on along the minus strand of CAVLEF010000010.1, from coordinate 8,813,948 downwards.
AATTAACAACACTAACAAGGATGGCTCACTTGATTGTAAATAAAAATACCATAGCTATATAACATATTAACAAGTATGTGTAGTCGACCTATTGTAATATTCGGAGATATTCACAGACTGGAACCGAAACGCGTCTATGATTAATTTGGATTTAATAGACCACCCATTTAATATCCAGATTTCTGGACAAAGTCCAACGTGCTTCAGAAAAATTATAAAGTTATATAACCTCAATTATATGTACACATATATACTCAAACATATTATATATAGAGGAGAAAACTAACCAAGAGCACACACAACGACATAACCAGTAACAAATAGCGTTCTCCGTCTAATCTTCTTGTCTGGCGGTAGTACGAGACCGCTTTTAGTCTCCATTTGAAGCCAATACTCGGACAAATCCTTCCACTTGTTCACTATCCTCCAAGTTATCAGCATAGATAACAATGCATTGCCGTAAAATATAGAACCGGATAGGCGAGCTGTTATACTACCTAAATAGAATAATTTAATAATAAAAGCTTTTATTATCAAACTTAAAAACTGTTTAAAAACACTTTACGTAAATAACGCATTTTTTTCACGTGCTGAAAGGTATTGCATATAATTCGCAACGCGCGTCGTAGTTATCGTATACGTATCAAACTGCTTAAATTGTTTAGTTTTAATATGTAAATAAAACACTTAAACGGTTTAAAACGCGATATATATTAATTAAACTTATTTGAAATTTCAGACAGTCTCCCCGTGACCACGGCTGCTGCAAAGCATCCGAAACGCAGGGTCGTAATTAAAATAATTTACAAATAAGTTTAACTAATATATATCGCGTTTTAAACCGTTATGGTATTTAATTTAAATGTCTATTACTCACGAAAATTTCAGGCAGTATTTATTTAATATTTACAATTCACTTAAACTAGAGACCGTACTTACAAGTATCACAGGCCTTCTTTATACACTTAGCTAACAGGTATTCATCAAAAAGGTGGTTTAAAAGATGAAGAAAGAAAGGTTATTGAATCAAACAAAGTCTGCGTGTGTATAATATTCGTAGATATTTTAAAAATACACACTAGACGTGTTACATTGCTTAAATTATGCTTAAGTGGATCCCGAGACAAAGTTTTCAATAGCAATTAAATTAAATTCATAAAAATTGAAGAGTCGACTAAAATAATAGAAGTTCGCTCGTTCGAGAACACGTTTCAACGCCAAATTGTTCTAAGTATTAAAAAGATCGAGAAGCTCGGTTTGAACGAAGGAATTCTATTAGGAGAATCATTGTTTTGCAAACCTTGGGAAATATTCTCTTAATTTCGTCAGAGTTTTATAACTGAACTTAACTGGATTCGGCAAATTGAAGACATTATGGAGGATATTACGTTTCCCCGTTTTAATCATTATTCCGTTTTATCATAAATTTACTAAATGGAGGCTGGGGAGATATTTATGAAATATAAAAAAGAAAGAAGGAAAGAAGAAACTTTTTTAATCGTTCTAAAACATTAAAATTATTTAACTACATCTCCATACATAATATGGATATTCAATATTTAAAATATACATTGTTTCTTTGAATAAAACACGTTTAACTGTTTAAAACGCGAAATATTTTACTTACGTTAATTTATTCTTGCAAAGAGGTAAATCTAATTTATAAGAATTCACTATACTCAAAGTAAAGACAAGCATATATGTAACTGACAATATGGCAGAAGATAATATTTTAGGATTAACGAACCCAAATTCCTCCGTAGGGGGAAATGGTGTTGTCTCTATCGGTGTCCTCAATATAAACATTAATTTATGTCTATCTAAAGGGTCCCTTTAATTTTGTCACACTCATTCTAATACCGAAATAATATAGGAAATTTAAACCGTTACGAAAGGGTTATCTACAATAAGCAAGTTGTTGGCCCCTACGTAACGCAGTTTTGGTGTTCAAATAGCCTTATGAATACAAAAGTTTGTTCTTCTCTCATATCCCCTTTATTCCGCTTGAAAAAGGGAAACGGTTAAGATGTATCCGAACTTGTGTTTACCTTCTCATTAAATAAAAGGTTATATGCGTTATATACAAACTTCTAATACGATACGAAATATATTTTATTATAATTGTTAGTTTTCTGTTTTAACAAAACACAGCTTTTTTTGCTAAGACCCATCACGCTGCACTACTGGGGGTTAGTCACCACTGCCATTAATTTAAATAGTGTATACGGTTTACACGAGTAGTATACATATAAATAAAACACTTTCAACGGTTTAAAACGTGAAATGTAGTAGTTAAACTTATTTACAAATTATTTTAACTGCCGATGTTTCGGATGCTATGCAGCAGCCATGGTCATGTGTGGATGGAGGATGAAGGATGTCAATAATGTCAAAGTGAAAACTGCTTCACTAGCGCCCTCTATTCCGTTGTGATAACGACTCCTGCAGAGCATCCGAAACGTCGGGCCGTAGTTAAAATAATTTTAAAACAAGTTTAACTCATACATTTTGCGTTTTGAACCATAAGAGTGTTTTATTTAAACGCCACTAATTTATTTCGTGAACCGTGACTTCCTTAACTCCATAACTCCAAACTGAATATGATGATTTCTTAAAAACTCTAAACTCTGAATTAACATTTCGCACGACCCGAGAATCGAATTCATGATCTACAGTCCACTTTACTACCCACTTGTCTAACTATTTATTAATTATTAGTTATTAATTACTAAGAACATTATAAAATTGTAAGGTGTACCTTTTGGATTAAGATTCCAACCGTTGAGTGTGCGTATGAGTTTCCAAATTGAGAAAAATTCAAGAGTTACCAACATTGTGAGCAACACAAGAGCACCGACTAAGGCCGCTTTCCCGCCATAAGTTGGTATCCCAAAGTATTTAGCCGCTACGAAAACTCTCGTCATTGTAGGCAAGAAGTTCTGCAAAGACAAGTTTTTTTTATAAAGAAGAACAGACAAGCATGAAGTTTACATGATGAAAGGCAATTTTTTTAGTTACATACGTATTTAATATGCGCTATTGACTGAGATTACAAAAGAAACGCGATTTACGGTTTTTCATTGAACGAAACTTCTTAATACCTCTAGTCACGTGTGAATTTTAAGTTGAGAAGATGTTAACCCGATGGGATTCGAACCTGTAACGGTGACCGAATTGAAACAACGCGCTTCTCAATTAGTTTTTGAGACAATATAATTAATATAATAAGGTATAAATATAATCTATGAGGTTTGTCTACCATATATTCTTAACTAGTAAATCTCTCCTAACACACTATTGTTTTTGGTCCTATCAGTTTGAATAAGTTTAAAGTTTAATAAAAAATATTTCATTAATAAAACTGATATTGGTTTAGTTTTGAAATACAATTTTAAACTTACGTCCCATTTGCGTTCCTTCGGGTGCATTTTCACGTTTATCATACGCGTGTTGCTCGTGCAATGTCGGGTCGTATTACAAAGATAAACAAACCACTCCACTCCTATGTTTATTAAACTTATCATAACGTGTATTGATTTCCAACATTTAAATTCGTGACAGTAAGTGTAAACAAGAGAAAATTGTTTTGTTGACAAGTCATAAAGACAATATGAAAGTTTAGTCAATTATGTTGCCATATACCTTAGATTGCTACAAGATAATGTTGGTAGTGTCATGAATTAATGGTGTTTGATGTTTTCATAAGTACACAGAACCAAGTAAAGAATTGTTTTTAGAACTCATTAAACATTTAGTCGATTTAGATTGTGAACGATTTTGATAAATGGCAATTGGCCTTCCTTTATAAAACGGTTTAAAACGAGATATTTGTGACTTATATTTAAACTTTAATATTTCAAGATTTACACAGTTACAAAGTGTTTCATTTCAACAGGGATAGTTTTAGAATTCAATACGAATAATGATGAATAATTTTCCCAATTGTTTTCACATTTATCGCTGTATCTTTGCTTTGTATTAGTCACAGCGATATGTTTTACTTTCTCAATGAATACTCTAACCAACACAAGTATATATTTTTTTATTCAAACCAATAGTTCTTAAGATTAACGCGATCAAACAAACAAACTCTTCAGCTTTATATATTAGTATAGATTTACTACTCATGTAAACTTCAATATATACGGGAATTGGCGTTAAAAGTTTCTACTTATATTTAGTTCAATTTAACTTACATATATCGAGTTTTAAACAGTTAAAAGTGTTTCATATTGATTGTCACTCTTTAAGCTACAAGTTTTTACTCTTTTGTTAATCTTAACATAAAACCAAGTACTATTGATCATGAATAGAGTTCATTTTATTACTTAAGAACAATTTCCTCTTTCTAAGGGTTCTGCTCTCAAGGAAGTGCGTATCTGATGAAAAGCTATTGAAAGTATACTTCACTTGGGAGAAAACTCTTTAATAAAATGAAGAAATAGCAAAAAAGAAAATGGTAAAATCGGTTCGAAACGCGACATATTAGTTAAATTTATTTGAAAATGATTTTGAACTTCGACCCGACGTTTCGGATGCTTTGTAACAACCGCGTTTTAAACCGTTAAAGTGTCAAAATAGGTCGACAACACACCTTGATTAGATGTTATATGGCTGGGGTATTTTACCTCCCATCAAGTGAATCACACGCTTGTCTGTTCTCCTCTATATTGAAAAAAATCATAGCTTACTAAACCTATCAGATTTAACCAAATAGAATTTCATTATTTAATAACAGGCCGACCTGGCAAACATCCTTGTGCCATAGCAGTATTTCGGTGTAATCTTAAAAAGTAGACGAAGATAACCATTTTCGCCAGGCCAACGCACGCAACGGAAAACCTCAAAGTTTCATTTTATTCCCCGATTTTTCCACATTTTCCACTCTTTCTTCGCTCCTATTGATCACAGCAAATTTTTTTTTTCAATTCGATCCAGTATTTTCTGAGATAAGCGCGTTCAAACAAACTCACTCTCCTTCCAGCTTTATAATATTGGTATAGATAAGGATTATTATTTAAATAATACACTTTAACGGTTTAAAACGCGACGTTCCGGAACGTCGGACCGCAGTTAAAATAATTTTTAAATAAGTTCACTAATATCGCGTTTTAAACAGTTGTTTTATTCAAATACTACTCGCGTATACTACAGACAGCGTTTAATATTATTATTATTCAGTACTATCATCGTGCAAATAAATTAATAAATTAATAAAAAATATAATTAAAGGTTTTAGCGAATGTGAGGAGAGATACACAGTAACAGACCACTTCGTACAACTAATGGCTCTCGCGTGATAGGCCTACAGACGGCGACTTTTTAGGTTCAATATTACGACGTGACGCCTGTACTGCCCAAGGGATAAGCTTTTCAGAGATAAATGTCGTGTCAACCTCGACACGTGAATTGTCACATTATTTCATATGTTTCCCCCCCGCTTGTCATCCTAATACTATTTGTTATTAACGGTTCTAAACGCACAATGTATTTGTTTATTTCTGGATTGAATGGAAAATCCCAAGAACTTTTGCAAAATGGCTGCTAAAAGGGAAATCTGTGACGAACACATGTTAGTGTCTGTTACTGGCAAGCAGTTGCTAAGACCGCGTCTGAGTCAAATAGTTAATCGCTAATAACGAGCGCGTGAGGGCCTGGATTAACATCCCGGCGAAATAATAGTTTATGTTGGTCGGAGAGGGCACTCAACGGAAGTCTGCTCAATTAAAACGATCAGTGAAACGGACACAGCTGTGTGTCCACCCCATGCCTAGGGGAAAATACGGGTCGTAGGTTCGATGCCCACCGGATCCAACGCGTTTTAATAAATTTGTAATTTTTCTAGTCTGTTGGAATGTGGATTTTCGAATATCCAAAGCCAAAATAGGTCGACGATATTCAATGGCTGTGGTATTTTACATATCATCAAGTTAGCCCCGTGCTTGTCTGTCCTTCCTTATTATAAAAAAAGTTGAAATTAGACTACGAAATTCATGGGAAAATTTTTATTTTTATGAATGCATCTATTTTAAGCTTTCCGTCATGCTGGTTCCGTTTTGTGGTTGATCATCACTGCGGTTGTCGTACTGGACTAAAACTAAGACGTAGGTGATGACAGAACTCGCCACCTAAAATAAGTCAAGACAATAATTGTGTAAGGCTTTCACGGCCATCGTTCAGCATATCATTGTCTTTCGGGCTGTTCGGCCGATGTGAAACGTCGAGAACCTCTTCTCGCTCACGTCGGCCGAACAGCCCGAAAGACAATGATATGCCAGGTCAAAAACACATTTATATGTTTAATATTAGCTATAAATACAATACAAAAATCGTTATAAATTAAGTATTTTTTTAAGTTGATAGTATACTATATAATTAATATCAACACTTTAACGCTTTGAAACGAGATGTATATTAGTAAAAGTTATTTGGAAATTATTTTAACCACGGACCGACGTTTTGGATGCCGTAGTTAAAATAATTTCTAACTATATCGCGTTTTGAATCATTAAAATGTTTTATTTCAATGTGGACTACGAACATGAACTAGAGGCAGTATTTAGTATATAACAAACAAGACGCGCGTGGAGTATGACCAGTGGAAGAGAAATATCACAGCTATATAATATATAAAGAGGATACGCAGTTGACCCATTTTGGCTTTCATAAACCCAGTGACTAAAACCGAACCGCGATTATATTCTACAGTTTTCATGATGGGGGCTCATGATCTGGCCGGAAATTTGATATTTATAGCATTTACTTAACATCCAGATTTTTCAAATACAGTCACTTTGAGTATTGTCTGTAGTTTACCCGAGTGGAACACATCTAAATAAAACACTTTAAACTGTTTAAAATATGAAATGTATTAGTTAATTTATTTATAATATTTAAAGTATGGCCCGAAGTTTCGGATGCTTTGCGGCATCCATCATGGGAGAACTGAATTTAATAAGTGTCAATTTAAACCGTTAAAAATTATTTATTTAAAGTCTCTAATATTAAAGTAGAAATCGAACCCACGACCTGTTGTTTATTAATCATAGATTGCAATTTAGTCTTGTGTGGTTGTATATGTATTTCTATGTTTAATGATTGTGAGTTAATAATTAAAACCAATTATTAATTTTTGGCCTAAATTTAACGACAGAACTGAATGTCAAAAATAAAACCAATTCTGTTTGTGCATAACGCGTGATATTTTTCATTCGGAGTGCAAACAGCTGTGGTGCCAGCGAGAATTTTCACACCTGCATGAACGTATTGCTTTTTTTGGACATGTTTGGGTTATATCAGATTTGTTCAACCCTCGCAACAGTATATTTAACAAATATATTTCATTTTTTAGTGACGAATATAGGACTTACTTAAATTAAATGTCTCTATTTTTTTTTTGTTTATTTTTTGATTTCGTTGAAACAGTAGAGATTTGTTGTAGTAATCGTAGATCCACAGGTCGCGAATTCAATTCTGACTAGGTTTAAATTTATTTAAGTAATTTCTCTTGAATCAATTTAAATTTTTAAAACAATTTAGACTACGTCTGGCAAATGTAGGTTTAAAATGGGTAAAAGAATTGAATTTCAAGGTAATCCACAAATGACAAAACTATTAAGTTTCATAGCATTTCAATTTGTGAGTTTTTTAATGTATAAAGTCGAAAATAGGTCGACACGCATCTTGTTTAGTATCTGTATGGCTGGGGTATTTAGGGGTATTTATTTCTTTCCATCTCTGTCATAAAAATAAAGTTTAAAATATTGTAGTTTAAAGTTGAAGTTAAAGTCACTATTTTTTTTATCTATTGTATCGATCATACATGGTATTGCCTATCAATGCGTTAAAAACGAGAGGTTTGAGTCCCGGGAAAGCAATACTTTTTTTGATCAAACGGCCGCAGAGACATGTTCGCCCAAAGCGTGCCCCACAAGGGTGCAATAAGTGTTTTATTACCTGCAACAGCACAGATCTTGTCAAGTTGAAGAAGTCCAATCCACTTAACGCAATGTAATCTTTACTCAGCTGATGTTGCAGCCTTTCCATCTTAAAACATAATTTAAGTTAAAACAAATATGCCTTTTTGATTAACCATGCGTCTTAATTGATTTTTTGAAAATCCTTAAATATTTAACATCGTTCCGGAAAGTTTATTTATGTTATTAGACGACAATCAAATCTTTTATTAATCTAACTACAACCTAAAGTTGTACCCCCCTGACCACTGCTACAAAGCATCTTAAATCGTGTTATAGTTCAAATAAATTAAAGTTATACAAATATATTTTGCGTTTTAAACCGTTAAAAGTGTTATATTTAGACGCGAAACATTGTCAAAATTAAGCATGTTTTTTCATATATATATGAGATATTTCTTTCTTACTGATAATATAATAAACTAAGAAACGTTTTTGGAGAAATATACCTCAATATTGTAAAATTGTCCTTTGCACTCGAACAAATAAGGCAAAGCACGTTTAGAATGTTCGTGAATACCAGCCGCTGCTAACACAACGCAACATGTGCGTGCGCAGATCCAACTGAGGGATACTAAGTAATGCATCTGTTGTATGGCATCTCCAGTAATACCTTGACTGTAAAAAAATATAAAATATATGTACAAAAAGAAAAAAATACGCAAAAAGAACTTAAACTCACACTTAAACCACAGTTGATAAGAACAGCAGGACGGAGTGGAGTGATCTTGGGTTTAACTATGTGTGGAATGAATTGTAAGAACGAGCGTGACTATGTGTGAAAGGGACGGACAGAGATCAAAGATGGCGACTTTAGAGTTTAGACGAAAAGAGCTAAAACGCGCTTGGTGAATGAACGATCTGTGATCTGGAGAATGAACGATAAGTAATCGAGATCCTGTTGTGATATAGACTGTGGTTCGGTGCTCGGTTCGCCAACAAGCTGGTTAGTTAGCTCGCTGTCTTAGGTAGCGCAACACAATATTTTATTTAAAAGTATTAATATTCTTCATTTATACTCACGTTATACCTAAGAAAAGTTGCAAGCAGATAAAGTAGAAGCTAAAGAAATTCGAGAAGACAACGAGTAATCCCAAAGCGGTGTTCATTTTCCGAACCAACAAAGCTTGCTTTACGTACGCCTCTCGAATCTTCCGCCAGAGGTATACGTGCAGGACCTCTTCATCCTGAAGTATGATATATATTATCAGGTAATGGAACAAGACTCTGTTCATTATTATGCATCTAAGGAAGTCCTTTTTATGAGAGAGGAGGACAGACAAACACGGGTTTCATTGGATGGTAGTGAAATAACCCAGCCCATATATAACATCGCAACAAGATGTGTTATCAACCTATTTGACTTTGGACATTTAGACAATATTAGATGTAATCCAGATTTCTTAACATGCTTAGAAAATATATAAATTGATTAGAAACATTACGTCATTGTCAAAATTTTTCACCTATAAATGTACCTCTCTAACAATTACACCTTACCCTAATATTTTTTTCCTTGCTTAGCTTCAAACAAACACCGGCAACGCACTCGTTCAGCCGCCTATACCTCGAAGCAAGGCCCATACTGATGAGTATAATAACCAGGTCTTGGAAGTTCCACAACATCGTTGCAACGTTGCTCGTCAAAAATACTGGTACGGCTATCACATAGTAATAATCCTCTGGAAACGCCAGTTACGTTTATTACTTGTCTTTTATAACATGTCGTTTATGGACTCTGTCAAGTTATTGCTGTGTAAAATCTTTATAGACGATTAAGAATTTGAGAGTCCTACGTGAGTTTTCGAGCGCGTAAGAGGACCGCATTTATTTTGATTCGTATTTGATAAAATAACACGTGGAAAAGACCCCTTCAGTAAGGAAGGAAGAAGAAGAAATTAAAAATACTCGTTTACGGATAGAATTTTTAATTGTAAACTTAATTTGTTGCTTAGTTACGGTGTGAATCAAGGACAAAGAATACAATTTCGTGTTTTTAATATTAGTAGGTACTACGAGTAATTCGCAATCAAAATTTTACAAATATAATTTTGAGTTTTGCAGTTAACTAGATGGACTTGTAATGAAATCCTGTTCCCGTGGGGCCTGGGACGAACACATTTCTGTGTCACTGTTCAGTTTTCATTACGGGAAAGTTGTTGAACTTCTGTGACCTACTCCACCAGAATAATTTTTCACATCTCTGAGATATAACGTTCAGGATCTCTCATGCAATTATAACATCTCGTGGCACAATTTAATAACGAAAGTGGTCAAGGCAGACTTATCAACAAACATATCTTACAATCTACTTACGATCTTTAAACAGAAATCCATGGGATTTAAGTATGTATGTCCGCAAAAACTCCGTTATAGGACAGTCTGTCCCTGTTGACGCTAAAATACTCACAAGATGTTCTACTGAAATAATAAAAAATAACTCAAAATTAAACTTTAAGCGTGTAAGACTAAAAGGAGAAGCTGAAATAGGTCGGCAGCGCACGTTGCCGAGATATTATATGGTGGGGGGGGGGGTACTTCACCTTGCATCAAGTAAAAGCCTATCATTAAAAAAATATATTTATATTAACGGAATATTTTATGGAACTACGAAAAGCCAAAATTTTCTTTTTGCCAACCCCAAAAAAAAACAAATACAATTACTTAATTTTTAATTTCACTATCAACAAAAGCTAAAATATATGTTTATTGTCAATCAATATTTAAGAAACTTTTAAAGCCTAATTTCAAAACAAGAAAATATACCTATTGTTCCCAAACTAATAAATATAGTTACTGCGATCAATCTTTTCCGTATAGAAGGATCCTGTGGTACATATTTCACAGTGAGCATCCATTCCACAGATGCCCAGTATTTCGATAAGGTTTTCCATTTGTATGAGAGCCTGCAGCACAGCACGAGAGATATCAAAGATGACGCGTAAAACATGGCTCCGGCCAAGCGAGCTGTGACGCTTCCTGCAAGTTAAATATGACTGGACATTTATTACACCACCTACATAGTTTAATAGTGAGGATAGAACTCGAAATATACATATAAAATGTATGCTAAAACATATATTATGTGAGGAGGAGAACATACAAATATAACATATAATAAAAACACAAAAAAATATAATTTTTAAATCTTTATCCTTCATTTATTATGGCTTATATTAACAAAAATCGATTAAAATAAGGATGACACGGGTAGGACTTGAACCGACATCTACAGCATTCCGCGATGCTGCTAAACTAACTATTAATAATTGCTTAATATTTTAAAAGTGGTTACAAGGGAAGTTAATTTTCTCGCTATTTACCACGAATTCGAACATTAGGACAAAGATAAGTTAATAAAGTCGTTTAAGGTCGGTTTGGGAACGCAAATGATCAAAAACTTAGCTAATAGAGACAACAATGTGTTCAGGACAAGAGGATATCGCTTAAAGAAAGGAAAAATCGATGACACGAATAGACGAGTGGGCCTCGAACCGGTAACTACAGCGGTGTCTATTGCTGTAACCAACTGTGTGTTTGTTTTATAAAGTATTTTAATAAAATTATTCCTCTACTATAAGAAAATCTGTTGTTGTGTTGAAAACCTCTTAATATCTAAGCAGATTATAATGAAAAGCGTCGCTGTGTCAATTATACCCTTGTTTAGAATACTTTGTATCCGAAAATATGTTGTAATATCACACATGTACCAACTATTCGAATATATCTTTAAATGCGCTGTATAATTACACATTTTAAAATAACGATATTCACTTACTAAATAAGAGATTAATACTTAGTTTTATCTATATGACCATTTTTCTACATTATCATTTCTCAAAGATTTTCTCTTCGTGGGTGAAACCAAGGATTTAGTCAGGTTAGCAGCTATACTAAATCTAAACATACTGTGGTTTGCTGTATCGATTGCCAAGCCCGCAAGAGCTCTTATAACTTTCCATATAGCTCCACATTCAACCACTAGCAACATACAGATTAGGACAATAGTCCAAAGTTGCCACAAGTTGCTCGATCCCGCTATCCCGATGTATCTTGCCCAACGGAAAATATTTGACATAAATTTGAGAAAGGTCTGAAATTCATAAAATATCTTTATAGTAAAAAAACACATCGGACGACACACGTGGGGTTCTTTCTTTGAAAACGCAACACTATAGTATCTTAACAATCTATTTTGGTTGTGGACTTTGCTCTTGAGTCATTCACAACAAAATTTATAGTCATTATTTTTATCTCCAGCGAGAAAATGCTGAGCAAAAAAAAATTAACTAGTAAAAATTTAACCAGTATCCTACTAAATATTAAAACTACATTATCACTATTAGACCAACGAACCCGAAAGAATGGCTCTGAAATTACGCATTAGAACTTTTAAAAACAAGTTATGTTTAAAAATCTAAATAGAAACATATACATTTAATCTTCTAAAATCTAAAAATATATGTAACTGCTTTATCTCTTTTGTAAAACATTTAACGTTAAGTGCGCAAATTCAGTTCGAAAGGCGATAGAACGCGGTTCGATTCCCGAACCGCAAAGTATCAACCATCAGGCAAGCCATATTATTACTTCTTGTCTGTAAATATAATTAGCCAAGAAACGTATACAAAAAAGTGAATACTTACATCATGGTATGGTTGATCGGGTAAAAGGAGGGTGTTTCCGAAGTAAATAGTTTCTTGTTTCATTTTTTACTGTCGTTGAAATCACTTCTATTCACTAGAAATGTGGATTGATAAATACAAACTAACGTGTCTAGTAAGAACCGTTTTCTATTGTACAGCACGCGATAGACCGCTTAACAAAAAACACACACCACTGGCATATAATTTTATTCGCGTGCTAAATTAAATAAAAATTGCGAAATACTAACTCCATTTTCTCAGTAGTATAGTGGTTGAACGCATTGCCTATGTTGCCATAGCAATGACAGATTCTATATTTGAATACAGTAGCTTTGATCTGAAAAATCGCAGAAGTTAAAACTCGGTTATAAATTGAAAAAATTTACGACACGGGCAACACTTGAACCGGTATCTACAACGTTCCGTATTTTTGCGATAACCAATTGAGCTACCATGTCATCCACACGTCGACGTCGAATATAATTACAACCTTAACCCTTTGGTATTAGGGTTTAATGTTTTATGCTTTGCAGCTTAAGAAAAGCATTGAAGATGAAATTATAATAGGTTAATAAAATTCAATGATGTCTTGTAGGACACGGTAGCTCCATTGGTTAGAGCAAAAGCACGGAGCACTGTGGATGCCAGTTCAAGTCCTACACTTGTCATATGTTTTTTTCAATTTTTCATTTATATAGTGCCATTTGATTATAAGTATTGTATTAATATGTGAAAAGTTTTAAAGACATGCTTTTTAAGGACTATCTCTTAGCATACCAGGTGTCCGATGCCCCAAATTGCCCCAAAGTGACCTCTTGGCAGATGATTGGTCATCAATACTTAAAGAATTGTCTGCCTTTGAAATTATCTCCTAATGTAATTGGTAATAACCTATTTTTAATTGTTATTGTTTAAATATGTGTGTCTCCTATTAATGTAACTGGCTATTGCCGTTTTAATTGCTGTAAATAAATGATATATACTATATGTAACCAAATTTCTAAGATTCAGAGCAATTAATATATTTAACACTTGAATGAAAATTTATGAAGATATTAACTTAACGAGGAAACTTAAAGTTCGCCAAGCCGTGGACCAGATCCTCCGTAAGTTTCGAGAAGAAAAGATAAAACGGGTTCTAAGTTAAATTCATAAATAAAGCAGCTGTTTAAAGTTTTATTGTTGCCATAAAGTGGCAGCAAAGTTATTTATTCTTGAAAATATCCTTATTAAATTAAATTGCCGATGAGGAAAACTTTATTTAAGTTTGAAGCTTGCGCAAATTAACACTTAATAAAACACTTGTGACAATATATAGCGCGAAATATGTAAGTAAATATATTTACAATTTATATTAAAGTTATTTTGAGACTGTATTTAAAATAAAGTGTTAATACTTTAACTAATACATTTGCCGTTTTAAACCGTTAAACGTGATTTATTTAAGTATTTTCGAGGTAACAAAAGATTTGCTCTTATACTTTTAAAGAATTCTTGCCTAGAGTTTTTTTTGATTACAACACAAGACACATAAAACAATAAAAATAAACGTAGAAAATCTAAAAATTGTAATGTATCAACAATTTTCATCGCTTGAATGTTCAATTTTCCGAATCGTCGCACTTTCGTAGCTGATTCGTAGCACGTTCGTAGCAAAGCGATATTGGTCTACGCGTACATCTATACACCCCATTTAGTATCGTCTGTAGTTTACGCAAGTAGTACACATTTCAATAAAACACTTTTATCGGTTTAAAACGCGAAATATTAATTTTACTTAATTTGTTTGTTTGTTTGTTTCGGACCATACTTAAAATAAGGAAAAAGTAAGTTAATTAATATATTTCGTGTTTTAAAACGATTAAAATGTTTTATTTAAATGTAGACCCCGCTAAAATAAAACTGTATGTTTGCTATTCGCTGCCATATTATAAGTTGTTACTTTGTAGAGGAAGCAAGGTGGAAACAAATAATTTTGTTAAAATAAGTCAAACTGATAATCAAATTTTCTAATAATTCATAAAACTATTATAATTTTCCAAAAAACCACCTTCATTTATTAGTAAAACCACTTAACCCAAGTTAAACAATTGAAAAGCAATTTTGTGCTGGCTGTTGTTAACACATGTTAAATAACTTATTGCGGTTTAAAACGCTAAATATAGCAACTAATTTAAATTTTAGCACGCTAAAATATCTAAAATACTTTACAGTTGCTGACTTAAAGGTTAATTAAAATTACTAATATATTGCTCGTTTAAAACCGTAAAAAAAGTTATTTAGGGGTATCGCTTGCAACAGCTGACGATGTATAAAGTGAATTTCTGATTTTCTTTGTTTGTATTATACTTTCTCTAGAATTACTACAACTATTATGTCGTTCATATATCTAGTTATTTACGTTATATATAACATATTATTCTCAAGAGGCACTTGACGTATTTCCGGTCGCAAACAACACTTAATATCTCGCGAGGTTCGCACTCAACGTTTTGATTGATCGTGTATATCATGCAAAACTATCCCAGTTACCACCTGCAAACGGCATTATCTTTTTATGTATTAGCAATTCTGTAAACTGTACTATTTAAGGGTGCGAGAAATCAAAGGTAATGTTTTTCTCTTAGTCACAAACTACACTGAACTCTAAAAATTAATAGTTTTTTAAAGCTTCACTGAAAATCAGTTGTAGCGTAACTGACGCAAGGTTATTTTGGTGTTTATTTCCTTCTAGTTCAACCTCTTTATGAGGTTAAAATATAATATGATTTAAATCTATATATTTTTTCTTTTACGATTATTATAACCTTTTTTTGTAGTCGTTAAACTGAATAAAGTGATTTGTTTTTAATTATTATTATAGAATTTTATAACTATGTTTTTTATTTTAAGTATGTTTAAACAAAGACCAAGTATATAGCTACTAGTTCCAAGTATTTTTTTTTAACTCTGTCATAATTAAGAGTACTAGTATATATCTCAATTAAGGAATAACTTAAAAGAAAGAAGTAATTTTGCTAATTGTATATAATCCTTTTTTAAGTGTTCCTTACATTTGGTTTAAGAAATTGACAGTTTCAAAACTTTTAAACAATAGAAGGATCTAGCATTGACAATAAATTATTATATTTAAAATAAACGAGATGTCAAAAGATTTATAAAATAGTTTCGGCTAGTTATAAACATTTTACATATGAAAAATGTGGGGTTAACACCAAGAAATTAGTAAGAAATTAAACTACGAATCGTCGAGTTGAAGTCAAAAGAAATTTAACAAAGATTCATTGAGCTTGATGAACGAATTTTATGTCAGCATTTAAAAACATAAGGGTTGAAGGGTTTTTATGTCACTGAAATGCGCTATCAAGTTTTTATAACCCAAACATATTTTACTTTTTAAAACTTTACCCCAATAAAAACACCACAGTAAGGCATAGGCCTAATCTCACATATAAAGATTCCTGCTGCAATATGGATTGGTGGACTTACCGAGTACCGCCACTAAATCTGTGCTTTTCGTGATACGGGATGGGGGGGGAGATAACACCCCTTCTTTCAAACTCTAGTCGACAAGAAAACATTTTACACAACAAATTATATCGACGTTTTAATGCTATTCAGCAGTGGTTATGGGTTAGATAATAATGATCTAACTAGTGTCATTTGCGTTTTAACCCGTTTAAACTATTTAATTTCATGAAATAAATAGTATGATTTTGAAACTGTATTAAAACAACAAATTAAGAAATAGATATTGTATTCTACTTTAAATTTAATATCTACAGTTTTACAAGAAAGTAATTACTTATTTCAAAACAAGTAATTTTAATAATGTAACATCACAACGCTCAACTAATCACTAAAATAATTACATCAATCAATATATAATCACATTTGTCACATTATCTATTTACATTATATACGAGGACTTTTTGTATGAAATACAATAATGCTACGTTTTTACCATTTGGTTAAGAAATAAAATATATGTCAACTAATATATAAATAATAATAAAATAAAATTTATGAGCTAGCAGCTAGCGGCAGAGTAGCCTTACTGCAATTTAATGACTTGAATTATTTATATTTTGATAGTCTAAAAATGTTTATCTACAATAGTACAGTGACCGAAAATTGTTAACAATTTTTACACAAATAATAGTGCAAAGTCATTTCCGCCTAATTTAATTGCACGTTTTTATTTCCCTCATTGAAAATCACTTTTATTTTTGTTATTAGACCACTCTGCCTCTAGCAGCCTCATATATTGTACACACAAAACTTTACTATTTATTGGATGTTATTACGTTAACCAAATTCTTTTATATTACTACTAGCTGTAGCCGCGACTTCGTCCACATAGAATTTAAAACATTGTTTCTTCGCCTGAATTGGTAGAAGAGTGATATATTATAGCCTAAAATTTTTTTCGAAAAATAGTCTTTCCTACAAAATTCGAACCAGTAGCTTCCGAGATTAGCACTTTGAAACAAACAAACAAACTCTTTAACTTTATAATATTATAATTGATAATTAGAATATATCGTTTTGAACGTATAATTGTAAAATAAACATTTTTTACAATACACACACACAATAAAACATTACAAACAGCTTAATACCGAACGTTGAAATCTCCCATTCTAGATTCCATGAGAACCGTTTCGGTCGTGTCGTGCCCCGCTTGGGCACTGGGCATGGCTGAAGGTCTCAAAGATATCGCGAGGGGAAGAGCTGATCTGGCGCAGAGCTGGGATGCACCACGCGTCGAACCCACGGATCTGTAGAGGGTGCAACGGCCACGTCTGAGAAGGGAAATATGTTCTTTCATACCATATTAATCACGTATAAGTGTACGAGATAGAAGAATGGTTGCCATCTTAAACACTGAGCATAGATGACAAGTTCGCTTGATTATCAAAAAAAATCACCGAGAACCATCCTCCAATCTCGACACCCGCACACAACGCGACCGCCGCTACAAACTAAAAAAACATTTTTAAATAAAACACTTCACTCTTCAAAACGTGTAGGGGTACTATTTAACTAATATATTTAAACTGTAGACATTTTAAAGTTCTCTAATGAAGAAAATACTTTTTAATGAACATGTAGCATATTAAAGAACCGAACATTCGACTTTGATTTGACGATAGATTTTCTCCCAACACACTACGTAGGGTCCCAACTGTGGGAACTATTTAATGACAATGACTATTAACTTTACTATTTTGACTTTGATTTGACCTTTTTTTTTCAAATATTACATTCTCTCGTAGGATCAATTCTTTACAATTAAAGTTAATTTGAGCATTTAGAATGTTTGTCTGACTGTATTTGTTTTCACTCCACGAAAGAAAATCATTTTTCAAACTTTTTTTTAAGTGTCGTGCTATATGCTAATGTATTCACACTAAATGCACGCCCACATTGGCAATAGTGACGCAGAGATCGTACTACAATCTCTTTGGAGACGACAGCCGACCAGAACCACTGAACACACAATTAGCCCGCTACGGTGCTTAAGAAACGTGTTGCCTAGCAGCGTGAGAGGTCCTGGGTACAAAGGGAAACAATAAATTAACCACTTGTTTGTAAATAAAATCGACCAGTGAAAGGGACACAAAAATATGTTTGCCCCATGCCTTATGAAGACAGGATTTGACTTTTCAATGTAAATTGAACGAAGCATAATTATTATATCTCAAACTTTCTGCAAAGCCGGCTGAGTAACCAGTTGAACGTGATACTACAAACTTCGATTCCGAGTTTTATCTTCGAGTGCAATTCAATCGTAGCCGACTAATGTAAGGGTGGGAACGTGCTCCGACTGCATTTGGCCTAACTTGGAACAAACGTATTAGCGCAATTTAAATGTGCTAATGTAATCCTACTTTAACAGCTGTTTGATCGCGTCTAGCTGCTCTCGTGAATATTAAATCGCCCCCTTCAAAATAACGTATTGTGGAAGGGCGTCTCCGTTTGTACAAGTCAATTCAGAGTAGAACAAATGCCTATACATTGAAAGATGTCCTTTTAAAGCATGTAATACTTGAAAATAAATTTGCAAAGCGAATCAATTTATTTTTAAACTTCGAAAAACGTTGTTTTGTTTGTGAGATTACTATGTTGACGGCACATACAAATAATTGGTGGAAATGCATAAATTTTTATCAAATTGGATTAGCATTAAAACGTTCCTTGCGAATTATTTATAAAAGATAGATTACGGTCACCGACTTTTTTAATAATTAACGAGAAATCATTCTTTCATACATATTTTTTGGTTTCTGCAACCGTTTTCGCGTGCGCAGGCAACGGAATCCCTTAAAGATAATTAATTATCGTTTTCCCACCATGTTCCACTGTTTCTTTGCTCCAATTTCCTGCATCCAGATGCTAATAAATAAATAAATAATGGTCTATCTAAAACGATACATTTTTAATTTCCTTCAGTAATTTCTGAGATTAAAACAAACAAACAAACTCTTCAGCTGCATACTATTGGTATAGAGTTTAGATAACAAAGCACTATAGCTTAATAAGATCTACAAATTTAGGTTTCATATTTTGTTTGTCTATCTTATCTAATAAAAATGTTAGTAGTGTCATCGGAATACCGATAGAACTATTATTTTTTATTGACTATTCAAACCTGGGACTCTTTAGAAAATTGGCTTTTCCTTAGTAGTCGGTAGAGATTTGGATTGAAATAAAGAATGGTTATTTAAAAAATTAAATTCAATGAATAACGTAATAAGCACAATATTTTAGGCGAGATTAACAAGGAAGGTTAAAATTGGAGTTCACCGGAATTCGAATAAATGATGACATTAATTAGCCATTTGTTTTCTTTTGTTGTTTCTTCTGTCGGCGATTTGCACCAATTTGTCACCTTTTAAATGAACGGGGAACATTTTGTTGTTTAACCTAATTAAGGTTTTCGGAGGGGGGGATTCTGTTTATATAAAACTTTTTTCAATGAGATATTTTAAATATATTTTGAAATACCGTCTGTGGTTGTCACGAGTTGTACACCTTTAAATAAAACACATTAAAGGTTTAAAACGCGATATACGTATATTAGTTAAACTTATTTGAAAATTATTTTTAACTACGGCCCGATGTTTCGGATGCTTTGCACCGTGGTCACGCGGACTAAAGATGGTCACGTCATAGTTGCAGAATTGACTAATAGTCAATTTATTTCATCAGTCGTCAAAGACACCCTCTTTCTTTAGTCTAGTAGAACGTCGGGCCGTGGTTAAAATATTTTTTATAAAGTTTAACTAATGTATATCCCTTGAAAACTTTAATATTTTTCACATGTTATTGCACATGAAGGCACTATATAATTTAAAAATCGAAAATGAATTGAAAAAAAATCGACTCGCGAGATGTGCCTATCAATAAATTGAAAAAAAATCGACGATGAGGCGTAGGATTCGGTAGCTCAATTGGTAGAGCAACAAAAATAGAAGTAAAAAATAGCCCAAATCGATTTTTTTTTTTTTCGATTTTTATAGTAATGTAATCGCGTATTAAACCGTTATATTTTTTTTTTAAATATATGTTTTTAGTTTTACCCAACGAAGAAAATTTAAAGTGCTATCAGTGACTGTACACACAGGCTACATATTCCAAACTAATGTCAAAGTCAAATCTACAATATTAGCGCCATCTGTGTCCTCGTAATTTATATTTAGAGAAACTGGCTGTGTCCTTACAGACTAACTCACAGTTACTTTTCATTTAGCTGTGTGCAGTTTATTTCTCGACGTCGGGACATCGTTTGTTAAAAATAAAATAAAAATAAGTTTTATTTACATGCGTTCTTTTTATTTGAAGTGTAGCAGACATATGTACTGTGTTTGCGCAGACTTTTCTACCCAAACAGAGCTCTGAGGTCCATTTTATGGAAGTCAATGACCCGCACAGCGGACAAAATTGCTATTTTGTGGACGTCCGCTTTATGTGCAATTAAAACTTACTCGCAAAATAGCTTTTGCACTTTTATGTCTTGCAATGAAGACAGAAATAAGATCTAATCTCTTTGACCAATTGTATGTCGAGCTTACTTGTTGTCGTATTTATTTTATTACAGGAACTATATAAAATTACTAACTGTGCCAATGACTTCGTCCACTAAGAATATTTATTTTCCAAATTCATTTTTGCAAATTCCTCGTCGCGGTTTTTCTTTGAGATCATTTAAAGAGGAATCATTATTTCATACATATTTTTTGGCTATCTTGATTGATCCGTTCCTTGATCCGTTTTTGCAGCTTACGCCTCGGTAACCCATAATGATGAATAATTTTCCCACTTTTTTCACATTTCCCGCTGTATCTTCGCTTGTATCAGTCACAGAGCGATGTTTTATAGCCTATAGTCTTCCTCGATAAATGTTGTATTCAACACAAATATTTACGGGTTTCAAATAAATTTTAAATTCAAACCCGTAGTTCCTGAGATTAGCGCGTTCAAACAAATAAACAAACTTTCAGCTTTAGATATTAGTATACATATAACGGACTGTAGCAAGTCAGATGCTGCTATAACAATTAGTAGCTTTAGAAGTGTACCAGACATTACGACTCTGTGAATTCGATCCGAATATACAAAAAAGGTCGACAGCGCATTTTGTCAAGATATTATTATATGGCTAAGGTATTTCACATTCCATCAAGTATACCCCATGCTTGTGTAGGACATACACACACCTTTTTCATAAAATGAAGCTGAAAAGGAAAATAAAACAACCATAAACAGTCCGAAACCCGCTGAAAAGCTTCTCAGCAATAAGTGATGATGATGTATAAATGTAATTTTAGTTTTTTTTTTTTAAATATACCACCAGTAACCCTAGGGTTGCCATTTTTATACTTTCAACACTTTAATAATTGACCAGAAAATCCTTTTTACACGAGAAGTTAGGTTCGAAACCTGATCTTGCCCCTGAAATCCCACCAACCTACACTGTAGCGGCATAGTGGGTCTAAACTTTTAAAGCGAACTTTCATGGAAGATGAGATTTGTGGCTAGAAGTGAGACATTACGGCGAAACAAAAAACGAAAAAGCTACTCCAATTGGTGTGCATAATTTCAAATTTCCATACAGCCTAAATAACTAAAGAGAAAGTTTGTTTTATATAATGGACTTTACAAAGATTTTATCAGCACAGTTTCACAAAAGCAATAGTGATAATGGAACTCGTCCTTAATTAATCTCGACGAAACAATAACACCATTGGAGCCTTAAATAATTTTCAATCTGCTTCCATTTGGATCCCGGCCAAGTCGCTAATATTCCGCGAGTAATTAAAAAGCGTCTGTTATTTTTAATATTTTGGTCGTGTTTTGAATTTGGTAAGTTTTAAGTTATATTGGGAATCTCTTTAAAACCTAGATTTAAGATTGAAAAGAAAACTACGACTAAAAACGACGCTAGCAAGACTTGAACCGGTAACTCTAACCAACGGAACTAACCTCTAACCGTGACCTACCCGTAATTTTCGTACCACCAATTTACTATCCAGATTCCCAGGCGCAGTCCGACATTTTTCAGAAAAATTTAAAATTGATTAAAAACAATGTGGGAAGTGAAGTTACGATCCGCCAATCAATACATTTTTAACTTACCTACTGCAGTGGCACCTTAACAGCCTCAAGAAGGCAGCTCGGAAAGTTCTATTGAACACTGTGTAAATAATGGGATTTATCGTAGACGAGACGTAGCCTAGCCACAAACAGATATCCACTACGTGTTCTGAAACAAAAATGTCATCATTCAATTTCTTTTATATGTTTAGAGTACATGAAAACGTGTAAATTGATATACTTAAAATCGATTATAAAATACTGTTTTAGATTACGCGAGTAGTACACATTTAAATAAAACTATTTTAACGATTTAAAACGCAATATATATATTAATATATATACAAATATGTTTACCTATTTTATAAATCGCGTTTTTAAGCGTTAAATTGTTACATTTAAATAGATTTTTTTTAAGCGTTAAATTGTTACATTCAAATAGATTTTTTTTTTAAATTAGGACACGGTCAGGACTCGAACCTGTATCCACAGATCCGTGTTGTTGCTCTAACCAATTGAGCAACTGAATACTATACACCATCGTCGAATTCAACCTAAGCATGCACCGTTGTGCAAAGTTATATCAACCTTAACACTTGAATATTAAGATTCAATGTCTTATACTTTGTAGATTAAGAAAATCATTGAAAAAACAAACCTTTTGAAAATTTATAATCGATTTTGATTTGCCATCATATGCAAAAAATATTAAAGCGAAACGTCGGGCCGAAGTAAAAATCATTTTCAAATAAGTTTAACTTATATATCGCGTTTTAAACAGTTAAAGTGTTTTATTTAAATATTAAAGGTTTCATATACAATTCAAAGATTACCTGGTACAATGCAGGCAGGGCAGGATGCGAAGAGAATATTTAAAAGGAAAAAAGGAGCCCAGCATAGCACGAAAGTGAAGAAAACCAGCCCCAAGACTTTGGTGGCCTTTTGTTCGTTTGCTACAGCGTTGGCTGATAGGGATCTGTCCTTTTTCCGATTTGTTAGAAACCTGGCAAGAGAAAATTTATTATTGAAAAAGTTGTATCTCCCGGGATTGGATCCGGCGACGGCGTACCTTTCCGTCATCACATTGCATGTATATAGGGAAAAACAAAAGAATTGTCTTGATTACATCTACACTAGCATAAAACTAAAGAGTTTGTTCAAACGCGCTAATCTCAGAAATTGCTGGTTTGAAATAAAAAATATGTGATATAACATCTGAAAACTGTGGAATATACGAGGAAATTCATCTTTGAAGCTACTTTCGGGCTACCGTTGCGTGCGCTACGAAAACAGTTGAAGAAAATCAAAAATGTATGAAATAACGAATGCTCTTTAACTGATCTAAAAAAATGTTAACGCCACTATATGTCTATCTTTTAAGATTAACTCGCAAGAACAGTTTCTATAACCATAATATTTGATCAAAATAAACGCAACAGTACAATACAATATAAATCTTACAAACAACAAAACGTTTGCTGGATCAGTGACTTGATCATACAATTAAAGTTAACAAACAAAAGTTTTCCTTTATGCATGAAGATCGTAAAATAAGAATTATATATTTATTTATACTCCAGTTTGTATTAAATTTAATTTTAAACATAACTATGTAAACTACAGTCCCAAAACTATAATGTCAGTCTCACTGGCTCTACAATTGTTGAGAATAAATTTTACGCTTATACAAGGACATTTTCCCTCTAACTTTGTCCTCAGACACTTTCCCTGTAATATATTTACAGGTAGTGTTTATGGCCACAATTAGTGCAGAGTAGTTTACACTCAAGGGTAATATTTTGTCAAGTAAGTCACGAATTATGTACTGTATTTATCTATTTAAATAAAACACTTTAAAACGCGAAATATATTTGCTTACTTATTTACAATTTATTAAAACTACGGCCCGTTGTTTCTTAAGCTTTGCAACAGTCATAGTAAGGTGGGGATGAAGATGGAGGGTGTCCCTAACGTCATTATAACAGCTACGCTAGCGCTATCTGTTCGGAACTGGCTGAGTTCTTGCAGAACTGACTAACTAATACATTTCGCGTTTAAAAGCGTAAAAGAGTTTTTTATTTAAATGTGTACTCGCATAAACTACAGGCAACCAAATTTACAAATGTATTTTTTATTTTACATCCTATACTGTCTGTAGTTTACGCCAGTAGTACACATTTAAATAAAACACTTTAACGATTTAAAACGCGATATATATATTAGTTAAACTTATTTCAAAATTATTTCAACTACAACCCGACGTTTTGGTTACTGCAAAGCATTTCAAAGTAATATATATCGCGTTTTAAACCGTTAAAGTGTTGTATTTAATGTAATATTATATTTCAATAATACGATAACTTTGTTGATTCCTAATTATAGTTCTATATTGGTTAAAATATATTGTATATTCAAAATTTGATGTCGCTGTAGCAAATACTGTCTATAGTTTACGCGAGTAGTACACATTTAAATAAAACACTTTAACGGTTTAAAACGCGATATATTAGTTAAACTTATTTGAAAATGATCTTTAGTCTCCCCGTGACCACGGCTGCTGCAAAGCATCCGAAACGTCGGGCCGAAGTTAAAAATAATTTCCAAATAAGTTTGACTAATATATCGCGTTTTAAACAGTTAAAGTGTTTAATTTAAATGTTGCTGTAGCAAACATTAATAAATAATTCATTTCAGATGAAGAATAATTCGAAATAAGTCTCATTTACATCTCAAAGTAGTTCACCATACTCCAATATTTAATCTCTTCGTTCGCGCAATGCAATAACCATGCATTATTCGCTTTACTACGTTTCATATAAACTTTTGGAGTTTCAACTAGAACAATAGTTTGAAATGACGAATAACTCTGCTTCTGGTTAAGTAATATTTAATACCTCGTGTTTCATTCATTATTCAACTTACAGTTCGTTCGTAGTTCCGCTCAATTTTGCATTGTTTTTATTATTTTACATGCATTTATATTTACACTAGTGTTATAACGCTGAAGAGTTCAAGAGTTACTGGTTTTTAACCATTTATCGGAGAAGGATTTAAGCAATAAAAATCTGTTTTAAAATAATCAAAACAAAAGTTCACGACGGACTATGTTTATCTTTTAAAATTATCTAACAAGAACCGTTTTTATGGGAAACAAATTTCTTCGAAAAACTTCATATGGCCAACATGTATTTCATAAAATTGTGTCTATTGCAATCAAGAAAAAATAAGTCATAAAATTCCACTATTTTCTTTTCTTAAAATTAAATCAATATTAATACTAAATTATATAGTATGCTTCTAATAAATACATAAAATAAAAGGCCTATTGCTCGTTTTAAGCCGTTAGAAGTGTTTTATTGAAATACATATCTCTCATAGAAAGGCTTCTACTTTCCAGTACCTGCCTAAAATTGAACCTTAATTGGGATCAAAGCACGGCTTTCAAAGAACCGGATATTGCATTACCTATTTGAGATCAAACAACGTCAGAAATACTCGCATAAATTTACCTCGCCCACCTCTGTGATGTCTAATTAAAGCAAGCGATCGGACAGCACTTACAGACAATTATTATTTCTCGATGAAACCGGCCCTTATGTCTCACTAGCTGTGTCAGCGCCTTCGTCCGCGTAGAAAAACTTTTTTGGGCGTCCAAATTCGTTTTTGCAAACCCCTTCCATTTTTATAAACTTAAGCTGTTACCCACGACGTCGGTCGCGTCCCTTGCCGTCGTTCCTACAAGTTTATCTTAAAAGATAGCGACGCGGACTTTTTTAGATCATTTAAAGAGGAATCATTCTTTTATACATATTTTTTGAGTATTAAACCGTTTTTACAGCGTTCGCCACGGAAACCCTTAATGACGACTAAGCTTTTTTTACATTTCTTGCTGTATCTTCGTTTGTATGAGTCACAGGGCGACGTTTTATAGGCTATAAGCCTTCCTTGATAAATGCTCTAACCAACACAAAATTAATTTTTCAATTAAAACTCGTAGTTCCTGAGGTTAGCGCGTTCAAACATACAAACAAACTCTTCACCTTTATATATTAGTATATAGATTACGTGTACGTTCGTGCTCAAGTAGCAAAATAATTTGCTCGAAAACTTCGCTTCGTCGAAACAACGCTTCACTTTTCAGTTGAAAATTTTGTTATCATCGGAAACTTTAAAAGCGCCATAGATACGACAAATTTATTACGTTACCTAGTTTCTATTACATGTTTTAAAAAGTCTGTAAAGAACCTATGAAAAAGTATTTCTTATGGTAAAAAAAGACGGACAAGTGTATGGTTGACTTGATGGGAGGTAAAAGACCCCAGCCATATAATCTCAACAATGCGCGATCGACCTATTTTGGTGTTTGTATATTCGGATGTGCCTACACTGAAACCGAAACGCGATTAAACACGGCCTTTTCATCAGTGGATGTCACCAAAAATTTATTTTAGGTTTTTTAAAATTTATTAGAGTTCTGTTAGACCCTTATGGAAATCGAATCCACGACACGTGTATTAAACATTAATAGATATATTAGTAATGTACATTCGTAATAATATAATATATAAACTTCAAAATATTCATTGGGTCATAGGGTCATGACACCCTCCCCCTCTGGATCCACCAGTGAACTAGTCTTACATAATATGAAAACTCGAATCACCTTAATGCCAAAGCGTTAGGTGCAATCTTTAGAGGCTTCAATTTGGCACGCCTGGTCTCCGCTGATATGTTGGCGGGAGTCTGTGTTGCCACATCCTTGCCCTTCTTGGAGCCCCCCGCACCAGTTCCGTTTCCGTTGCAGCCGTTCATATAACTTAGTTGAGGATGGGATACGCTCATACCAATTTTGTTTCTTTGGGGGCGGCTGAAACAAAAAAATGCGATATTTTTATAGTATTGGTATTTCTAATATCGATCTGGCGATAAGATCGGCTTCATAACGGAGCCTCCTTACGGAGTACGCTAAGCTGTCGGTTCCTATTATTATTCATGTAAGATTGGAAATCGTTTCATCTCGTTAACGCACAACTATAGGTTCGAATTTTTAATTCTTAGTAGAATTTCTTATAAATATTCTATAAGTAGAATTTATAAGAAATTCTATAGACAAAACTCACGCATTTTCCGGCTTTTTTATCTATGGACGGTGATTCGCTACCCGGGCGAAATTTCAAAATCCCTTCACCCATTTAATATAGAGATTGCTCATAAAATTGTTTCTAAAAAATAATAATAATTAGGTTTAAGAAAACATGTTTTGTGGTGGGAATTGAAACGAACACCCGTTAATTGCAATGACTCCGTCAAGAACAAAGAGCGATGTAATAAATTAGGTATTTAAGGATCTATATACACGGAACGGTTTACCGCATTCCAGGTTAGTCGCAATCTAAAAGATATATGGATAAGTGACGCACTAACATGCGACCACCGCACATCCTTGCGTTAACGATAAATCGCGTAGCGTGTACGGGCCCTAATTGCGACTATGGGTTAACCAAATATTTTAATAAGAGCCACGTGCCGTTTAATTAAATTAATGACATAATTGTTTTCACTGAGGTGTTATTGAATTATTGAAATTACGAATTCTCTAGAGCATGAACACTATTATTAAATTCGGGTTTACGTGAAATAAATACAATGGCAGTTGTCTTAGAGATGAACGAAAATGTACCTTATGACTTAGATGATACGATTTAGCTTTGCAATGTGGAGTTTTAAACACGCGAATTTATATTATCTTAGCTTCTTCGCGGCATTAGTTGTATCTCTTAGCTTTAGTTAAGACGAAACGAATAAACGACTAGTTTGGGGAAGATATACTCATTTAATTGTGTTTAAAATTTAGTGTAGAAGAGAAAAACAACGACATGCTCAAGAGCAACTAAAACCAAAATAATGAAAATGTGATTTCTTTTATGAAAAATATAACAGATGAAATGTGAAAAACCTTAGCCGTATAACATTTAAATAAGGTGTGTTGTCGACCTACTTTGCCTTTGGACATTTGGAATTCAAACCTGAAACCGAAACTCACTTTTGCGTTTTCCATCTGTAGACGATAGTTCGTGACTAGGTTTAAATTGCGATATTCCTAACATCATCGACGTTTTCGCGTAAAGCTTGTGTGAATTGACAAAAACATCGCTACATAGGATATTTTTTTTAATATAGATGACAGGCAAGCATAAGGTTTACTTTATGGTAGGTGAAATACCACAGCAATATAACTAAGCAAAATGTGTTGTTGACCTATTTTGGCTTTGAATATTCGATGTGCTAAAATCAAATACCAAGAATTTAAGAAGAAGACATTTTATTTATTTAATTAGTGTTTCTATTCGATGAAGAAAAAGTTATATAAAGAATTAGTTTTTATAAATAAATTAAAATCAATCCAATATCCAGATTTTGTAAGTGATTTTGTTAACAAACGACCTATTTATTTATCTGGTGTCCACGTTAAGAAAAATGTGTTTCGTAAAAATTACAAACCGATAGAAAAAAAACATACTGGACCCGGCGGGTACCCAAAAAAAATTTTAATCGTCATTTTAAGAAGTGTATAATGGAAAAAATATAATTACCTGGATACAGTTGTAACCCTCCAGGTCATATGCCTAGAGACCGCTGCGGGGGATAAATCTGGCGAACTCCTAGCATTTGTTCTACGAATAACCTGCGACGGCCCATTGTCGAAAGCTCCGCATTGTCT
This sequence comes from Leptosia nina, assembly GCA_963661955.1. NCBI lineage: Eukaryota > Metazoa > Arthropoda > Insecta > Lepidoptera > Pieridae > Leptosia > Leptosia nina. Next base: position 8,785,005 of record CAVLEF010000010.1, on the reverse strand, counting down.
GTTGGAAAACAAATAATATTTCAGTCTGGTTTTTGTGATAACTGCCTTTAGAGCTCAATCTTCCATTTGTAAGGTTCCGTATTGTGAATAGTTTTTACTTCAACGTTCGCATTGTGTTTTTATAAATTTTGGAAGTGGAAAATATTTGAGCCATTCAATCTAAAAGCTCACTTACGGGTTTAAATACAGTGTGTACCCTGAAATTCAATAATAGCTATTTGTGATAGTGTACATATTTTTAACACACATTGTCCCTTGACTAGAGTTTCATATCGTACAGACCTTTATCTAACCCGCTTGCCAAATGATTGTTGGCAGATGACACATGTCTTTTTGGACACGATTATTTTATTATGCCTATTTCTTTTTGCTAATCTTACTAATTTTGCGCCCGTTTTACGATTTTATTTATTGGCAAAGTTGATCAGACTATTAAAGTCTATAAATACTTATATATAAAAATTTTTTAAATTATTTTCTAGTTGGATAAGCGATTTATCAAGAAAGGCTTTATTTAGAACATTTCGCTGCGAGGAGCGAAGTTACACTGATAAATTTGGGAATAAAACTATGCTTCTCTACTGTATATGTTTCTCTTTTACGATTCACTCGCAAAAACCGTTTGTTGGTTAATCTTGCAAAAAACAAAAAGTTTGCCGGATCAGCTAGTCTAACATAAAGACGAGAATATAACTTGAAAATTGTTGGGAATCGTGCTGTAAAATAAAAACATCTAAGACGCATAGACGCCGAACACCTCTCTGGTCTCAGCGTGGCTCAGCGGCTTTTGTCAAAGTTCAGCGCTGACTCCAAGCATCTGATTGTGACGCGAGACAAAGAAGTCATTAGTGATGTTATACCCAACTAGCCTTTGTTTCACAAGTATTGTGTGGAGGTTGTGATGAATGAGGGGGCTGATAAGTGAACGAAATTGGACATTTAGTGGCCATTATGACGGATCGTTGCGTGGATAAATAGGACGGTTTTCGGTGTCGTGTTTGTTCACACAGTGTAAACTAGATGTGTTGTTTCGAAATTAACATATTATGAATTTAGTATTGTCAGCCGTTTAATCGAGTTGTACACATTTTAACACGTTCCCTGCGGCACAGATTTATCTGTACATCCCATTACTGCGTTACGGGTCATTTCAAACCTTGTACTGTACAAGACATTGTGGCGGCACGAGGCATATTAAACCCCACTTCCCGTAGACGACAAAAATCCTCTTTTTGGGGCCAAAAAAACGTAGTGGACGTCTTTTGGTCGCGATTATTATTAGCATTGAAATAAGTACCTAAATCTGCCGCCGCCCGTGGTTAGGTTAATTTGTTTCGTTTCTATAGATAAAATAAAATGAGGGGTCTAATATATCCCGTATCGCACTGAAGACAGGCAGGTTTACATATTATTTAGTGATGGGAAAAAAATAACGATTTCTATATAATTGCATTCCTTATATTTATGTTTTTCATTGAAACATTTTAGAAACAAATATTGTTTTTACAACCGGTGCACACTGAAGAGACTGTTTTTTTTTTAACTTTCATTTCAGCTTCCCGACTGCGAGGTGCGGAGTTTTTCGTAAAACCCTACACATCTCCTCTTCTTTGGTCCCTCTCTTTCGAGATGATGCGGTTTTACAGTAGGTTCTGTAAAAGTAAGGTTAAAGTGAGTAGATTGATAGACATGACTGCTTCTGTTTAGTCGGCTATTACGACTCCCACAAAGACGCGGTGGGCTAATTTTTATAACGGGCACCACACGGCACTTAAATACATCCAATATCACACACATTTTAAAATTAACTTACTTTGCTGATAATTATTTTTTTTGACAGATAAATATAGGTATTTGTGACTGACCTGTTTTTTAAATTCCTTCCTATATTCTGATCTTGTCTCAAGTTCACCACCCGATTTTTCATGTTCCTCCTCAATCAACCTCTTTCTGCAACGCTTCGACATACCTATTCGATCGGTGTCACTTTGTCGCGTGCGCAGCCATGAATGCGTTGCACAACACTAACCGCGTGAAGCTAGCGTAAGGTGCGGTACGAGGTGCGCAGGCGTAGGAGGTGTTCGCAACCTCGTTCCGTTAGTAAATTATTTGTTCAGTGCGGCACGAGGTCTAACAAACCCGGCATTAAAGTTGATATACCAGAGAACTAGGAATGAATAGCATATCACAAATATATAGTTATCACTCTCCTACTCTGAACAAAATGGAAGTTATGCCTCTCGCACGACAGAAAAGTTCTAGCTTTTTCTTTCACTTTTAACGGTTTAAACTGCGAAAGATATTGCTTAATTAGTTGTTTGCTTTACTTTCTTAATTTTCTGGAGTTTAAACGAGTAGTACACATTTAAATAATCTTTTAACGGTTTAAGACTAATAATACAAAATAGTTAACCTTTTCAAATTTTTATTCTAACTTCTAACTGCGGCCCAACGTTTAGGATGCTTTGCAACAGTCGTGGTCACGGGGGGACCGGTAAAGGAAGTCCCTATTGTCAACGTCAAAAAGTTGGCGCTAGTAAAGCAGCTTTGAAACATTACAACGACGGGCCATAGAAAATAAAAAAAGTGTAAATAAGTGAACTGATACATTTCTAGTTTCAAACTGTTTTATTTAAATATGACTTTTCATAATATAGCAATTGAATTATGTATGTCTAGAAATTAAATAATGGGGCTTATAACTAGCTGTCAATTTTGACAGTTGACGTAACATTTGAATTGAGATTTCGAAGTAAATTTTCTTTATTACATTACATTATTAAAGAATTAAATAATTAAAGCCCAATTACACCGAAGAACGTTCTTCGGTGTAATTGGACTTGAATTTACTGATAATATCCATGTAGTGTAGAGAAGCTTAATATTGAGCAAATATATTTTACATATATTTTAAAGCGAACTACCTTATCCTTAATATGCGAAAACAGATACAACTCAAATGTTGTTTGTAGTTTAAGTAAGTAGCACAGATTTAAAACATTTAAGAGTTAATAACAGCACCAATAACAGATCGCGCTAGCGTGGCAGTTTCAACTTTGACATTAGGGACCCAACCTTCAGTCCCCCGTAACCACGGCTGCTGGAAAACATCTGAAACGTCGGGCCGTAGTAAACATAAATCAAAAATAAGTTAACTAATATACTTCGCGTTTTAAATCGTTAGAAGTGTTTTATTTAAACACTTCTCTTACGATACCTATACACGGTTCAAAGACAGTTCAACTACATAACACAATCGAACTGTAATTTAGTTATTTTAATAAATCATTTTAAATCCCATAACAATATTTTTAAACAATCTTGACTCGTACAAAAATACTCCCAACACATTTTAATCATAAAAATTCAGAGATCGGTGCCAATAGCGATAATTCCGCTTTCCGTTGTATTTCTTCTTCGGTAGAATTACGCCTGGCGTAAGAACTTTTTGGCACGCTGTACACAAATATTATACAACTTTAGTTTCAAGGTGTTTAATTACATTAAAAAGTGTAACAAACGGTTATATAATTTTGTTATATGATTTCTTGATATCTTGTATTATGATTGATTGTGGCTCATTTTACATATTCTGAAATCCACTGACTGTAACTGAAATGCGATTAAACTTCACAACTCTTGATCAGTGGACGGTCCTTTGTGGCCATATCAGGTTTGAAGACTACCTCCATGTTACGACATGTTATAGACAAATGTCTGGCGTAGGTAATATTCCAAATTTATAAAGCTGATATTGTCACTATTTAGGATATATATATTTTTTTAATTATACCATACCCCCTGTTTTTTTTTTTTAATTATATCATAAATAATTACTCTACAAGTACGAAATCGCGTGCCTCTGCTAGTGTCAAATATTAGTATCATAAATAAAATATATATATACGAATGATATTCAGGAGAAGCAAGAACGGGAATGTAAAAAGGTATTTTTTTAAGTTTTATAGCCCAGTAATAATAAGTATTAATAATAAATAACAGCGTACCGTTTTATCCTAAGAACCGTTTAATCCGATACTGACGCCGTGTAAATAAATATTTTTAGTCTAAAACTCTTTAAACATTTATATGAGATTTTTATTGCAATTGTAACATGAACCCCGATATAATATGAAGCCACAACGCGATGAGAGAACAAAGCTGTGCCCGAATTACGTCAATAAGCTACATTATCATTTCTCGCGAACAAAGCCGAAATTGAAGCATAAAACGAAATGTGCCCAATAATAATACACTCGAAAACATTCAATGCTGGGCAGAAAAAACTCTCAACGAATGAATTGAAGTATATTGAAGCCGTTTCATACGTCAAGGTCTTGATTAAATATATTTACCTCAATTGATATTTCTATTGAATCGCCACTAATTACTAAACTTTTCACTAATCTTGAATCTTTAAATTAGATTCTGACAAATCAGTCACTATTCATTCGTTTCATTGGAATAGCATGTGCCATTTTATAATACAACTAGCTGTGTCAGCGACTTAGAGCGTTGTTTTGGGCATCAAAATTCGTTTTTGCAAAACCTCCCCTTCATTTTAATAAATTTAAGCTGTCACCCACGACGTCATTCCGTCATTCTTGCCAGTTAATTTAAAAAAGGGGACATATAGCACCACAGACATATTTCAGACCATTTAAAAGGGAATCATTCTTTAATACATATTTTTTGGGTATCTTAAACCGTTTTCGCAGCGTTTGCAACGGAAACGGAACAAACAATAAATAAAGAAAAAACCTACAATTATGAAAATATTTCCAATTTTTATTTCCACATTTCGCGTATTAGTCGCAGCGCATTGTTTCTCTAATCAATACAAAAAGTATTTTCAATTCGAACCGATAGTTCCAGAGATTGGCGCGTTCAAACAAACAAACAAGCTCTAGCTTTATCTATTAGTTTAGATTAACTATCTTGCACTGAATATAAAATATTACTTCTTCAACATGTACAAACAAAATTTCAAAAGCTCTTCATTAGCACAAGACTCGAAATAATCTAAACAATTCATATGAATCAGTTTTAACTGTTTTTTTGCTCGCGAGTGTATAATAAATTCCTATGGGCATTATAAATCGCATCGATCGTAAACCACTAATGTAATTGTTTGCTCTTAGTTCTAACCAATTGGGACTGATATGTGGATCTGGAAGAGAATTCATACATATAATTGCAATAATACGGAAATTATTATAATAAGTTTTTGCATTCAACGGAAAACATCAAAATAGAACAGGACGCATTTTTATCAATGAAATTCGTACTACATTACATTGAGTTTATATCAAACTAAAACATATGCGTAATTTTAACAAATTGATTGATGATGTTTCATATTGAAATGGTTTGCGACTTTATTTTTTCTTTGTATTCTTATATAAGATACTAGCTGTGTCAGCGACTTCGTCCGCATTTAGCAAACCCCTTCATCTTTACAAAATTCGATGTTAGCCACAACGTCGGTCGTGTCCCTTCCCGTCGCTCTTGCATGTTAATCTTAAAAGATGCATATAAAGCGTCACGAATTTTTTAGATTATTTAAAGAGGAATTATTCTCTCATACAATTTTTGGGAATATTGAACCGTTTTTGTAGCGTAGGCCTCGGAAACCGATAATGATGAATAATTTTCCCATTTTTTTTTACATTTCTCGCTGTATCTTCACACAGCCTTCCTCGATAAATGTTCAAACCAATGTCAAAAATAATTTTTCAATTCGAATCCGTAGTTTCTGAGATTAGCGCGTTCAAACAAACAAACAAACTCTTTAGCTTTATATATTAGTATAGATAAGGACCGTAGATGGCCCCCGTAACGAATAAAACATTTTTATGAATAAATTTACTGAATAAATAGTAGAAATCTATCGTTCATGGAGACTTCGTTTTCTGGTGTAGTATACAAAATACTTTTTTCTCTAAATGTTAGCACTATATAATAAACTTAACTTTTATTGACTTCTTTAAAATGGCAAGACTAGTTGTCTTAAGGCCAATATTAAACATAAGTCATTCACCATAATACTAAAGTTCTCATAATGAAAGTAACTTTAACCGAAGCCTTATAAGAGGCTTTTTTTATGAAAATCTTTTGAAATATACAGTTACACTTTAGTCAGTTCCTGAACGATATTAATGAACAGAACTTATGTTTCTACAAATGACTTGCATTTATATGGGTCCATTAATCCTTAGATAAAAAATCTACAATCAAATGCAGAGGCAGCTGATTGATGGCCCATTTCCCTCACTTGGTCTGCTGGGGAGCCTCTGGACTTTTGCCAAAACCAACGCTAAACAAGCTAAATGGAGATTCTATTGCGTAATTAACTTAGGCACACCCCGCTGAATTCGTAGGAAAACTTTTAAAATGATTATAACGGTTTAAAACGCGAAAAACTTATACTATTTTTTATTATGACGGCACTATCGTAATAGACAGCCATTATGAGCTCACGATACGTCGGGTCGTGGTTAAATTTACTACGCGATTTAAGGGTTCATACAGTTTATTTTAATGTATACAAGTAGTAGTACTTAAGTAAGATAATTTAAAAATTAAACAATAATCATAAACGGTTTAAAACTCAATATATTATAAATAACCTAATAACTATGACCCAACGGACCGTCTATTACTATTACCACCGTCTTAGCGATTCTGAGCTCGCGAAAAAAACCTAACTGTTTATCAAGCTGAATGTATCAGTTATTATAAAATATAAAAAAATCCAAATCAAAAATCATTTATTCATGTAGGTAGCTTAGTACACTTATGAACATCAAATCAGGTAAAAATTTAAAACTCTAAATTTACAGTTACTACCAGTTCCCAAGTTAGGGCGTAGAACGAACGAGAAGAACTGGCAAGAAACTCGCCGTTAAATAATTTCAACAATACATTTCGCGTTTTAAACCGTTTATTTGATTGAATACTTGAACATATTATTATTATTATTTGTATTTTTTGTTTGTTTGTTTGTTTGTTATTAAGAATTATTTAACACCCATCCTCTTTCTTACTTTTACAACTATACTATACTTGTAATAATCTACCTTTGCAGTATAAAAGGTCGAAAGCGAATTCCCGTTTATCCCTTTACGGGACAAAGGGCATATACTTATCTCCCTATTTAAGTCCTACATAAATACCCACACTTTCAAGCTTTCAAACTAATAACAAACGCCATTGTAATATGTTACTCTGCAAAAATGTTTTCCGAATATGTAGAGTAATGATGTGCCCGTCGTTAAGCTTCTAGAATGTTTTGGAAAAATGGGACATTATGTTACCGGCCCTTTTGTTTTAGCAACACAACGATTCAGCACTTTTATAGAAACAAAATAGGACGGCCTCGTTAATCCAATGGTAACAGTGTACGGCTAATAATAATCGGTCGTAGATTCGATAATTAAGTAATATGTTTTTGTGAATTAGGGTACTTCTGAAAACTTAATTTTTTCAGATACCATCATATGACATAACACATAATATGATCATTATATAAATTAAAAATCCGTGAAGTTAAATCGCTTTTCGGTTATGCCGTCCTCTCTCATAGAAAAGCACGGGTTTCATTTGAAGGAGGAAGGGAGGTGAAATATTCCAGCTATATAACATCTAAACAAGATGTGCTGTCGATCTATTTTCACTTTGAATATTCGTAAATCCACAGGCCAGAACCGAAACGCGATTAAACTGCTTTTTCATCTGTGGACGTTGGTTCGTGACCTGGACGGAATTTTGAACATTCCTACCGCCCAGTTAATATCCAGATTTCCAAACGAAGTCGAATATGTTGGACCCGGTGTGGATCGGACCCACGCTGATTACGGGCCATACATAGCTAGCATAACTCGAACTAGCTCGTCAAATGAGCCTGCCTGTTCTGCTCCATCATAAATGAACCGTTAAACTTCGACCATACTTGTCTCATACAGATTATACAACACGAAAACAACGATAATTCACAATCGATTTATTGGCAAGAGGCAACGTTTGTTTTCCTTAAGATAAAAGCCGAACGATAAATATTCCTCTACGCAGAGTTGTAGAGTTATTGTGCAAAAATGGTAATGATTTGGCATTGAGCATTTTGCATTTGATATTAAATGTTATAGCCATGTATATAGAGAGACTGTTCTCGCGACTCCGTCCGCGTAGAATACTTTTTAGTTTTTCAAACCTCCTATTTATCTTTATAAATTAAGGCGACGTCGTCCGCGTTCCGTCGTTCTTGCAAGTTCATCTTAAAAGATGGAGATATACTATCACGGATATTTTTTAGATCATTTCAAGACATATCTTTCTTTTTTACACATATTTCTTTGGTTTCTTAAACCATTTTCATAGCGCAAACAACGAAAGCTCTTATAGATGAGTAATGATAAGAAAAAAATTGGTAAATGTGGAAAAAACGGGGGAACGTTTTTCAACTCGAACCAGTAACTCAGATTAGCGCTTTCAAACAAACTCCTCAGCTTTATTACTATTATATTAGTACTGATATTTAATTTATTTTTAATAACTATGTTAAAATTTAGAAGGTAACAAACAGTAGGCTAACAAGTCAGGATGTTCTGAATTTTCTAATCATGGGAGCTTATAGCGCTAGACAGGTTAATTTTAAGGTTTATAACAAGCTTTTTTTTGGTGGTTATTTAACTAATTAAAGGTTAAAGCAGCAGCACGGAACGCTGTGGTTGCCGGTTCAAGACCCGTTTCGTCAAAAGATTGTTTTAAATTAAAAATACCTTCTCTGGGCGCCACCAGGCACCGGGGTCGCAGCTAGCCTGGCCTGTCTCTTAAGCAGCTGAACTGTGAGCGCAAAGGACACCACCATCATCAGCATCGGAATGTAAAACGCCACCAAGGACCCGAACACCCAAAACAGTCTGTTGTTGATGACACACAGTTCCGGAGTGGGCATGATGTTCTGTTTGTTGATGAGACCTGTGTGATGTTAACAAATTATACTTCGCTTAAATGAAATTTGAAATAGGGCGATAGAACAGTAGGTAGTCAAAAATACTTTTAACTGTTTAAAACACGAAGTGTATTAGTTAAACGTATTTACAAATTATTTTAACAACGACGCGACGCTTCGGATGCTTTGCAGTCCCAGGATGACCATGGCCGCTTACCTAATACATATCATGTTTTAAACCGTTAAAAGGTTGTCTGTAGTTAACGCGAGTAAAATAAATTCAAATAAAACACTAACGGTTTAAAACGCGATATATATTAAATAAACTTAATTGGAAACTATTTTAAACCGTTGAAGTGTTTTATTTGAACGTTAAAATCGTTTTATAAAATGTGTACTAGTCGTGCAGACAGTATTTGTTTAACGTCTCTGTAGCTAACGCAAGTTAAGTACTTAGTTTTACGTTTGAATGAATAACGATGCCGGTTCAAGTCCTACCCGAGTTGATTGATTTTTAATTTATAAGCCATTATGTTTACGAATAATTTCCTAGGACCCTTACCTATATCTTTCTACCCAGACAATCCTCAATGCAAATATTATTGCCAATTCAGCTCCTATTGTGTCCTCTTTGAATACTTGAAACATTTCAATAGACCTTTGCAAACTTTGAGGCACGGTCATTCGTTCGTATTCAATTTCCTTCATAGGGAGGTAGCTACTCTACTATGTTACTACACAGTTTATTATTATTAAAAAATAAAAAAAAATATGCCTTTAAATAAAACACTTGTGACGATTCAGCGCTAAATATATTAGCGCAAAAGTTGGAATGTAGTTAAATTAAATGAAACATAAGTTAAGTAATATGTTTTACTGTTACTACAGATAGTAATCTATAACTGTATCCCTATACAATATCTGTACACGTTATTATTTGACATAAAAATGTAATATTACGTATCGTGTGAGTAGTGCACATTTAAATAAGAAACTAAACGGTTTGAAACGCGAAATATATCAGTTATTTTTAATTACGATCCGATGCTTCGAATGTGGCAGCAGACTTTAGTAGTTGAAAATCATTCGAGTTTTAAGGGGTGTATTTTCTTTAAATTTAAATATTAATTCCCACAGCTGGGATTTAGGTTTTCCTGAAAGTATATTTTGGCTGTAATCTATTATGTTAGCCAATTTCACATTTCACGAAACCAATACTCCTCGTGTTATGCCATATTGTTGCTTCAATCATACTAATGTCCTAATGCTGATCACAAGTGTAAAAATTTCCACCACTCCGCTTCAGTGTGAGTTGTAGGTAGTAAGGAGTTCGTACAGCCACTATCCAGTGCTGGACACAGACCTGCCTATTGTCAAAGTTAAAAATTATTTATTCGTGTAGGTGACTATGTACACTTCTGAACGTCAAACCAGTTGAAAACTAAAGACTCTAAATATAAATTTACTATCAATTCTCCAAGCAAGAGTGTAAAACGAACGAGAAGAACTGGCAAGAAACTCGCAGCCACCCCTTTTATCGCCGAGTTTCATTCTACAGTCATCACGTACTTTAAGTGCACTACATATTTTTCTTTGTAGAGCGGGTCCCTCTGAACACCTTTTGGGGATCTGGATTCATGGAGCATTCGACCGGTCGTTTGCTACTTGAATCCAGAGGTTCCAACTACCATAACTAGGTTGTCTGTCTGTGGTAAGAGGTCGTCCAGGTTTTCGACGTCCGGTATGTACTAGGAGGTTAAGAGCGGACTCGAGAACCGCTGCCCCAACCGACACTGAATTAGTGAGGATGATGGTGATGCTGACTTCTAATTTCAAATTTTAGGCTGATCAAAATGAAAATAGAAATCTTAGAAGAATTCCAAATAACGCAATTACATTCGCTTCCTTCAAAAGCAAAATCTAAGTTATTTTCCCATTTGTTAATGTCGAAATTTGAAAAGAACAAACATCCAATCTATCGGTATTTGAGTTCTTTTTGTCAGAATAACAAATTCGTTTGAGCCAAATCATTAGATTCCAATCAGAAAGTGAAAAAGTTTAATTTACAGAGCCTCAAACGCGTGCGCCGTATTAGGGTCAGCCTACACCGACGCGAGATGACATTTGATGAAGCCAAGAGTTTTAGAATATTTTACTAATATATATCGCCTTTTAACCGTTAAAATGTATTATTTCTTGCGTAAACTACAGACAGTATTTAACATATAACCCTAGCAATATTTAACAGTATTTTCAGTGTTTAACAATTTTACCATTATTACATTATTAACATCTTCGCAACACTAGTGATGTACGCTGCACTACACTGCTTTTGACGGCCTCTGTGAATATTCGCCGTGTCGCGTCGCGTCCATTGTGACCTGACCCTTAGCTACAAAGCGAGATTAAGAGAATATTCTCTTTGACGAATTTTTACCCTCACGTACGTCATTATTGCGTTCTGAACAATTTCACTTGAACCCTTACCGTTTGTTATGCTGCACGCGTGCGGAGGCGAATATTTCTGGCGTTCAATCGCGTCAAAATCAGGGGAAACGGCGTGTAGAGCGTTTAGTAAATATATTCAGCCTTTCTACATCGAAAATTCTAGATGTCTTCAAGTCAATATTGACTGTTACGCGAGCGGTACACATTGAAATAAAACACTTTGACCGATATAACATTCGGTCAGTTTGGCTTTAATAAAACCTTTGGACAGTTTAAAACGCGAAATATATCAGTTAATTTTGTTACGACTTGACGTTTCGGATGCTTTGCAGCAGCCGTAGTCACGGGGAGACAAAGCATTAAACTGAATACGCATTCAAGCTAAAGTCTGTATACAATTTAATTTTTTAATTTTATTTTTTTTGTAGCAAAGCTGCATTACTTAAATTTAAATACAATATTGAAAACCATTACATCTTATTAGTTTAATATTGAGTTTTGTTTAATTTAAGCTTTTATTTATTAAGTTGGTCAGCTCCTAATATCAGAAAAAAAACAAGAGACGCTGTGACCTTATAGTGTTACTTAATTTACTTTTAAATACGACTCGACGTTCTGATTGCTTTACTTCGCTGTAACCACTTTCCAATACTCGTAAATTATCCGAGATGACAGGTCATTCTTAAAAGTAAATTTTACTTATATAGTTGTGAACTATTTCTGTCCTCCTATGTCACATAAAAAAGTGATTTAAATAACTTTTTTTTACATACATTTGTCTCAGGTGAACATTGAAGTCTAAAATTTAAGCTTAACAAAATCAATAAGAATCATGAATGAGGTAAAATCAGTCACAAAATGGGACACAATCCGATTTCGCATAACTTCCTTTCGGTAACTTTGTTCCTATAAAACGCACGATTTTCAGTAAGCAGTCCCTAAGGTGGATGGGAAAAGCCGTTTTCAATTTTACCTAACACGATAACGATGCTAGAAATATCCATAAAGAGATTCTTATCATTTCGATTCTTTATTACGGTATAAATTTCAATCAGCAATCATTTGGTTTACGAAAAAAACAAATGAATTATGATTAAAAATCGTTTAGTACTTTTTAAAGATCCGAGAAGTACAGTTCTATGCTATGTCGTATTTTTTATTTTTACTACCTTTAGGTAATTTAAGTATGTATTTGTTAGTTTAAAGTTAATTGAAATTGCCTAAAACTAACATTAAGTACAAGGCGAACAAGAAATATATAAAAAAAACTGTTTATGAACACATGAGATTGGGACATGTTAAATGACTCTACAAATAAAAATATACAATAAGAATTACAAAAATAATTAAATGTACATGTGAAAATATTGCAGAACGCAATAAGCCCGTTGTTTTAAAACATCTCAGTCCAGGGATAGAACGAAACATTTATTCAGTACTTCGAATTTTTCTATCTGTCTAGTACTATAAGAGTTTGGAAATTAAAAGGCCGTCTTTATCATCATCTCATAATGATAAAAGCCCTGTGGGGTTCATAAGTGAGCATAATTAAACCAAAAATGCGATTTCAAAGAATCCCCTCTATCAAGAAAAAAGTACGTGAAGACTGTACAATTAAACTTGGCGATAAAAGGAGTGGCGGCGAGTCTCTTGCCAGCTCTTCTCGTTCATTGCATTATTTCATTGCACGCCCTTGATTTGAGAACTGGTAGTAAGTGTAAATTCTTTAGTTTTTAATTGACGTTCGTAAATCTAGCCAATTACGATAATAAATGATTTCTGAACTTCTTTCTATCAATTTTCTAGACATTTCGTAGTATTCCTACTCTGTGGAGAGTTAATTCAGTGTGTATAATCGCCACTCAACAAAGTATTACTTCGCCGCGATGCAGTTATTAAGGTACAAGCATCTCTGAAGTATGTATAGCGAAACTGTGGAGTGTTTCGTAATGAGAGTAAAAATTTTAATTACCTCTTTAACGGCGTGCAAGATCGCTCCCAAGTGTCTTTAAGAAGCTTCGTTCGTTCTTATAAAATTATTAACATTAGTTAAGTAGTTCTGATATGGCGGTCTTCATGCATAAGTAGAATGGAACCTAGTGGCTTAATTTTTATAACAGAGGAAGATACGATGTGCATGGGAACATCTAATCAACTATTTTGGCTGACTAAAGAACATCTTAATTCTTTAAGTCACAACTGAAACCAAAACGGGATTAATTTATCGTGATTCGTGACCCGTTAAGTCCAGATTATTTTTAAACTGATTTGTAGAACAAAGTTGGACCCGCCAGAAAACGACAGCAATGAGCCTGTCAAATTATAAAGTACAATTGTTATACGTTTAGAGATGTTAAACGTCCCCGGAGCAGATACATACAACGTGTTGCCTTGCATTGTGTAGATGGGTTCGAATCCTGGGAAAAATAAAACATTTCAGTCTATCAAGTACCTACATAGACGCATCTTTATTAGGATAGACGAGAACGGATAAGGGTGGAGTTCACTTGTAGAAGTTAAAATACCCAAGCCCCACAACTTTTAAAACTGTGCGCTTTTGACCTGTATCGGCATTAAACATACAAGCTTTTTGTCTATCTTTACAAGACTATTGTAAAATCCTGTTTGAAACCTTCCGCTATGTCGGTAATGTCTTTAACCAATGAATCACGAGGGCGAATAAAAGTACTGTATTTGTCATACATGTTAAAAGTATGTAAATAGCGAACATAAGTTATTGTTAAGATCTAGCGAAGCAGAGCGACGTTTCGTAATCGTCGCTTAACCTTTTCCAGTTGAATGCGTTTCACTTTCATGGAAAATTGTTTTCTTCATTTTTTCTTATAAGACGTTGTGAAGATTTAAAATGTTTTTATTTTTAAGCTTCAAAGAAATACAACGTTCAAAAAGTTTGTTACAGATAACAGATATTTGAATTACATAGATTACTACTTGTACAACAAAACCACGTAGTTGCGTATACTTGAAAGAATGATTACTAAATACTGTCTGTAGTAAACGCGAGTAGTACACATTAAATTAAAACACCCGAACGGTTTAAAACGCGATACATTAGTTAACGGCCCGACGTTTCGGATGCTTTGCAAAGCAACGCCGGGCCGTAGTTAAAATAATCGTCCAATAAGTATAACTAATATTTATCGCGTTTTAAATCGTAAGTGTTTTATTTATCCCGCGAAAGTATATGTCCATCTTTTATGAATAACTCGCAAGAACAGTTTTTAGTCGAAATTATTATTACCGCGTTTTGTTAGAGTCGTGCCAACCTAATAATATTATCTCGCAAAGAACACAACGTTTGCTGGATCAGCCAGTGTATACAAATACACTTACCCAGAACTGTGATGGAACTCGACACGATCATGCTTAATAACCAGACGAGAGCTATTTTGATGAGCACCACGCGCTTCGTGGAGTGATGGCGACTCTTCAAAGGGTTCCGGATACCTAAATACCTAGAAAATACAATGTTAAAGTCAAATATCGATTTAATACAATTAGTAACAATTATATCCAAATATATAATAAATAAAAAAAAATGTAGTCTTAATATTGTCGACCACAATATTAAGTAATTTATTGTTGAGTTGGGAGTGGTGGGAGCGTTCGAGACCCCAGAAAGTGTCTTCGGCTATATTAATTTAGAACGAAAACATACAATATTATTTATTTGTGAATTGTTATAAGTCAAAGTCAAATCGGCTACATAAGCGCCATCTGTTTTGCCGTAGTTGGTATTTGGAGAAACTGACTTGGTCCTTGCAGAACCGACTCTACAATACACACGAGCCGTTGGGCCGTAGTTTAAGTAAACATAAGTTAAATATATTAAGCGTTTTATATCGCTAAGTGTTTTATATTAACGAGTACTACTCGCGTTAACGACAGACAATACTCAGTTTTGACTCATTTGTCTAATGGTAGCAATGTATGGCTAATAACCAACAGGTCGTGATTTAGATCCCCACCGGGTCAAACGTGTTCCTTATCATTCAATTTATAATTTTTCTGAAACATTGGACTTCGTCTTTTATTGGGAAAAAAGTATTTTAAAAACCAAATTTCAATGGCAAGAAAACATCTCTCGCATCAAAAAGAAATTACCTAGAAACATTTACCTAATATTGAGTATTAACAGCGATAAACTTCGCAATTAACCGAGTTTTCCTTAAACACATTACGACATTTGCGTTTTTCATCAAATGTTTATTGGGAAAAGTTGAAAAATCCTCAACGAAGCCAGATCCGTCGTAATGGATTTCTTTATCTCGTTATTAATCTTCGGAAGTTTGCTTCACAACTTTTAAAAACAACTGAGGAGGAATTAACGGAATGTAGATTCACGGAATGTAACGGAATGTATAATTATTCACTATTTTCTTTGAAGTTGTCATATCTTTATATGCTAGCACTTTAAACTGTTTAACTTTTGACCGCGCAAAATCTTTTAATTTACCAGATAATAAAAATCCTTTATCACACTGCACGGTGTGGAGCTGACAGGGACACTACTATATCGTAGTACACACTTTAATGGAACACTTTTAACTTTTTAAAACGCGAATTTTAGAAAGCCAACTTTGACATGATGAATTACTAATATGTAAAGAGTTGTCGAATGGCCCGACAAAATGAATGTCTCTTCGTAAGTAGTTTCTAATTAACTTAAAACGAAAACACAAAATATTTAATGGTTGAATCGATCCAAACATTTTAAAGTTATTCCATACCTATTTAAAGAGGAATTATTTCTTTGCACATATTTTTTGGGAAAACTGTTTTTGCAGCGCACGCAACGTCAACCCTCAAAGATTAAAACCCTCAATAGAGAATATATTTTCCGATTTTCCACATTTCCCACTGTGTTTTCCTAATAGTCGCAGCTTAAAGCCTTCCTCGATACATGCTTCAACCATTACACGAATCATTTTTAAATTCGGACCAGTAGTTCCTGAGAAGCAAACAAACAAACTCTCCAGCTTTAATATATTAATAGTAGATGTCTCACACTGTTTACCCGGTTTATAATTTCCTCCGATACGTTTAGTGTCTGTATTCGTGGCCGTCTCCGACATATATAAATATAATAATAAATTAACTAAGTAATAACTAAAACTTTATTTTTAATACATTACCCGTTATTTCAATATATAAGTAGAATTTAACAACGCCCTTATTTACCTCATTGTAA
This sequence comes from Leptosia nina, assembly GCA_963661955.1. Taxonomy (NCBI): domain Eukaryota; kingdom Metazoa; phylum Arthropoda; class Insecta; order Lepidoptera; family Pieridae; genus Leptosia; species Leptosia nina. The sequence continues at coordinate 8,768,395 of CAVLEF010000010.1, read as the reverse complement.
ACTCATCAATATTCATGCAAAGTGAGGCTGAAAGCTTTTGAAAAATACACTCGAATCTCATCTTACTGAGCGCATGTAGAGCGGATGAAATGGGCCTCAATTCTCAAATGGATTTACCGCTGAAAATTCAAGAATCCTGATAGCTTTACTTTCGGTATTCTCAGCACGGACAACTGAATATATGCAGAACGAAGTTATCTAACGGTTGAAGGAAATTGGGAGTGTACTGCAAAGGTTTTTAATCATTTCTAATGACAGCAAAATATATACGCGACCTCGTCTGAGTGTACTAGTTATTTTGGGCTTAATTTATTTGTTTGCATACTTAGCAGCTTTTAAAATTATAGCTGTGAGTTACACGACGTCAAACGCGATCCGTCGTTCTTGCAAGTTGATCTTAAAAGATAGACAATCGCTGTCGCGGACATTTTTTAAAGAATTTTGCACATTGTTTTACAGCTTTTGTATGGTTTCTTGAACAGTTTCCACAGTGCACGCAACAGAAGCCCTCAAAACTAAATATTTTCCTGGCTTTAACCACATTTTCCTGTTTCTTTGCTTCTATTAGTCGCTGTCTGATCCTTATGCCTAAAGGCGTCCTTGATAATATTTTTTTCAATCCGAACCAGTAGTTCTTGAAATTAGCGCGTTCTAAGAAAAAATCTCTTCACCTTTATAATATAAAAAAATATTATTTTGTTTCTTACTACTTTCTGTATTATACAATTATTATAAAAGGAATATTTATAAACAAAATAACTATAATTTTATGTGTTTCTCTCACATATATAGCTGCGCCATTTTAAGTTTTATAAAAGGTTTGAAGAGCAAATATATTTCAAATTTAAATTGAAGTCTAATGGACTCTACTGAATTTATATGAAAAAATTACGTTTCCTTCAGTGCCGTCAATCGACATTAATAATGATTCTCTATTAGTAAAATACATTTTCCTGAGCGAGACATTTACATAAATTCACTCATCTAGAGGCTGTGAAAAACTAATTGATTATCATTTATGACATATCGTGGAAGCCTGATATGATAAAAATAAAACACTTTAAGTGATTTTAAACGCGAAATATATTAGTTAACGTTTGCTTTGCAACAATCGTAGTCCGAAAGCATTCGAAAAGTTGGGGCTTAGTTAAGATAAATTCACTTGAATGTTTCACGTTTTAAACCGCTAAAAGTGTTCTATTGTAATCTTTGAAAATAGCCTATAATATGTGGACATTTGTGCATTTTTGTGTCGAAGTCAGCTTTTAGCTTTTTGGGTTGCTGTCACTTTAACGTAAATTTTAATAAAAAAACACCGAAATTTCAATAGGGAGGAAAGGCCTCAAATTATCAAACGCCTGGGATCCCATATTAAAAATTCTGGATCCCAATAAACAGCATACCGGCAAACGCGAAGATACCGTTAGTCAATTCTGTAAGGACCCGGCCAGTTTCGCCAAATACCAACTTCGACGGAACAGATGGCGTTAGCGTAGCAATTTTTTACTTTACTTACTCGATCTTTAGTCTCCCCGTGGCCACGGCTGCTGCAGAGCATCCGAAACGTCGGCCTAAGTTAAAAATCATTTTCAAATAAGTTGAACTAACATATCGCGTTTTAAACCGTTAAAGTGTTTTATCTAAATATTATTGTACAATTCAATGGAACCGAACCATTCGTGTTTAAAAATGACTCACATTTAGCCGTTTTTTATGTTCAGTTTATTTAGTTCTCAGTGTATTTATTGATATTGTTCAGAACTAAGACGTAAACTTACTTACTGTATGTAAACATCTTATGTTTAATACAGACTAATATTTTTTAATTCAATTGTAATTAGGGTCAGTAAGATGGCTCCGTGCTAGTGATATTAACAGCAAGAAAAAGCTGTACACATAAAAACTATTTTCAGCATATTTGTTTATATTCCCATTGAACTGTATGCACGCTTGTGTTGCGAAAGCAGTGTTTTTAATTATAATTGTTGTTAGGAATATTGCCCGTTTTAAACCGTTAAAAGAGTGTTATTTCTAAGGAAGAAATTTTTTTGCCGGTTTAAATCGCTAAATATTAGTCATAGTAGTGAAATTATTTATAATTTAATGTAACTATGGCCCGACGTTTTGAACGCTGTGCAGGGGCACAAGATAGATTGGAGATGTAGTGTCCCTAATGTCAAAGTCAAAATTTCTACGCTAGCGCCATCTAGCGGACGTCAAAAGTTTTTCAAATATATGTGTACTGCTTGCGTTAAACCACAGACCCTACTAACCACAGACCTACTACTACTTAAGGGTTTTATTTTATAATTTTGTCTCTTCAACTCTAAACCCCTACCCTAGTAAATGGATTCATGGTCTAATAAATAAATTGTTAATGTTACTGTAGTGGATTATAGCTACAGATATTTTATTTGCTAAAAATAGCTATAACTTTGTTTTTCAAATGAAATTGATTTAATTTACTACAAGTCTTGTGTCGTTTCAAGATGCCTGCAGTAAGATCTTAAATTCTTAAGAACAGAAAATAAAGATAGACAAAGAGAAGTGAAGTTCCACTTTTACGACATCATAAATGTTTTCTTTCCATTTTTCGGACCACTTCCTTTAAAATAGATCTTGTTTCAATGGTAGATATGTCTAGGTAGACATGAATCGATTTTTACAGACAGACAGACAAACACAGTGCTTTGTATTGCTATATCCACTGTTGTTTTCGCTCCTGTTGGTCGCATCCTGATGCTTCATAGCCAAAAGCCGTCCTCGAAAAATGCTCTAACCGACACAAAAATGTTCAACTCACCAATAGTTCGCGAGATTTGGGCGTTCAAACAAACGAACTCTTCAGCTTTATGTAATAAAGTATAGATCAAGAAGACGCGCTGTAGAACCTATTTTGGCTTTGGGAAGTTGTAAATGTAAAGACTAAAAGTGACAACTTCACAGTTTTTGTATATATACGTGATCAGACCGTAATCTCAAAATTATCACATTTTCCGAGTGAAATCAAACAGACGTATATTTAAAAAAAAATGTGTAAACTGAGTCTGAATATCTCTCAGTAAACCATCAATAAATTTAATCGCATTATTAGAATTATAATTGCTATAAAAACAACGACATAATCATCACAGCTTACATTATATATCTTAACTTTGCAACTCAAAAGTAATCTTTATTGCCGGAAAAAATGTTTCGGCTGACTTATTAAAAAGCTGGATTATACGCTAAACCGGGATAGCATTTTCCACACCAAAACACAAACAATCCAACACCATGTAATATTCAAATTTAGGCCAGAATTCCCACAAACTATGCGAGTGTTAAACATTTAAAAGGAGCGTTTTCGCACTTCCAAATTGAATCTTGCTCGCTTCGAATAAGACTTAAAATGCGTTACACAGAAAATCGGAGTAGGCAGTGATTTTGGAGCTTTAAGGAATATTCTTAGGCATAAACACAATGTATGTGAACTTGTAACGACTTACAATAGTCGTATGTCGATGTCGGATTTAGCTAAGTCTTGAATTTAAGTGTTGTACATAAACCTAAAAACGACGCACCAATATAATAATTAGGGATAAATTCGCCACATTAGAGTAATTAGTTCTTACGCGACTGTGAAATTTTAATATTATACCAAATTTATAGCCTTACCTACTCACTAAGATATCTCAAAGATGAAACTGCGTAAAATGCGTTGAAAATGCTGGGTTCAAAGCCCCAGGAAAATACTAAAATTAGTATTCAAACGAAACACTTTTAACGGTTGAAAACGCGGAAAATACACGAATTTGCTACCTTCCATATTCAGAACCCCCTGAACAAGGAAAAGCTAAAGAAATGTCGAACCGTACCTTAATTAAATTCAAAATAAGCGTAAGTTTACTATGAAATTAGTTAAAATTATTTATTATTTATTGTGTGTTAAACGGTTAAAAGTGTTTTATTTAAATGGATATTATAATAAATTGAATATATAAATTTCAAATATTTGAAATATTTCAAAAATTTTAAAATATTTGAATGTGTACTCCTCTCAGATACTATTTTAATTATTTGCGTAAATACGTTTTCCTCGTTTCTAAACGAGTTATTAGATGACTTCAGGTTACGTAATAATGAGGTTTCATTTCTTCTTAAAATGCAGCTGAAAATATAATTATTAAGCGGCAAGTACGATTTTTTTCTCAGAATTTTCCCTCTTCGTAACAATATCTCCATTCTGGCTATGATTAGGGTGAGCGGGCCCAGTCGTAAAGATAAAGAACCAATCTATTCTATTAGGCGGGATCCAAATATGGAATATTACTAATATTTTCTTGGGAAAAAAATCAATAATACTGGTACACTTTGTACAGTAACTTTCAACTGATATAAATCTAGTATTACACTGTTTGACTCATTTAAAAACAGGCATTTTACGCGAGAACTACACATTTAAATAAAAGACTTTTAACAATTTAATACTCGAAATATATCGATATAGACTCATCCCGTCGTCATAGCTGTTGTCCGGTCACGTCGGCTCTTAACGGTATTTTATTTAAATAATTTAAGTTCATAGTTTAAATTATACTTAATACCAGTTCTCAAATAACGAACGAAAATAAATGGCAGGAAACTCTTTCTCTCTCTCTCTCTCAGAAACTGGTTAATGTTGTTTCATATGCAATTGGAAATTTCAATTTCTCACTATGAAAATTAAAAAAAAGAGTTTTGATTTAGAAGCTTTTAAATAAATCTAATAATTAAATTCCGCCACATTGTTTGTTCGAGAATTCCTCCAAAACGGTAAACCGACTTAAATAAAACTTCGTACGTATATACTACGTTTTATTCAAGTCGGTTAACGTATATACAAAGCTCACACGATCATACTAGCATTTTAAACCGTTAAAAATGTTTTATGCCCTTTTTTCTGGGACAATTTTCTCTAGAGATAAGTTCTAGTTTTTAGGATAACATTTGTATGTATATACTGTACCTTCCAATGCTGATGAAGCACATGTGCATAATGCTGGCAGAGCACGCGAGCACGTCACACGTCACGTACACGTTGCACCAGACCACGCCCAGCGGCCAGTAACCTGCAACGTTGCACGTTCGACAAATATAAACAAACATCCGCCAAGGTTTGCAAACTGTTAGCCGCATGTTATATTTTGAGTTTCATATGAGAAAACATACTGTCCAAAAAGAGCATCACACAACGGTACAAGATTTAAAAAGATAAAAACTTGTCAGAGTTTTTGATTCTCATTTAAATAACTTTTACCGGTTTAAAACGCGACATGTACTTCTCGTTTAGTTAACTTATTAAAAGTCGAGCGGTAGTTTAGATAAACTAAAATTATTCGTGTTTTAAACTGTTAAAAGAGTTTCATTTTAATGTGTATTATTCTATCTTAGAATTCTTTAGGAATATATTATATAAACCGAAGTGTATATACTCGCATGTTGTCTAAAAGTAGGTGAAAACGTTGTTAATTTGCTCTTGATTGAGTAGTACAGCCAAGCACGAGGTTCACTCGATGGAAGGTTAAATACCGTAGCCATACATCGAAACCATCCAAAGACTTATTTATGGATGGAGGGAAATCGATATTCCCACCGCCCATTTATTTTCCACGTTTCTAAACGAAATTCAACATGTTACAGAAAAATTATAAATGGATCAGAAAAATTATGCATAAATTTACACTTACCTAAGAACCCCGGTATCGCCCCCATCGGCATAACAAACAAACTGACCAGCAGATCCGCTATCGCCAACGACAGCAGAAAGTAGTTCGTCACATTCTGCAGTCTCTTGTCCAGACACACGGCTAAACACACCAGAATATTCCCTAGACCACCGGCCACGATAAACAGAATCACAAACAAGAACGTCCATTCATATCTAGCCTCAACACCGACCACGCCGTTCGTGAAATTGTCATTCCAGTTACACTGAAAACTCTCGAACACACTCAAACTGTCATTAGTCACACTGTACGTCCGCATTGAATCGTGAAAGCATACCAGATCGTTCCAATCGCAAAGATAGTCGGGTAGTTTCACCCAGAGGTTCTTGAGCGCGTTTTCGAAAACTACCGTCATTAAATTGAGCCTAAACTCGCACGGAGCACCGTCGCTGCTATTTCCCACGGTACATCCGGCGCAGGTATACGAAGTCTCATTTTGGGCGTCCAAGTTTAGCTCGCAGTTGTAGAGGAGAGTTACGTTCTGCGAACATTCCAGGCCGTGGGTTATTTCGTCTGCACAGCTGGGGCCGCTGAGGAGTTTGCATTTCAAATGTTCCAGCTCCGATGTGATATTAGTCATAGCAGGGAGATTTATGACATCGCAACGCGGGGTAGATAAATGTCATCGTATATTCCTCCGTCTAGGTTATTCTGTCTTGCAGCATCTTGGAGCCAGATTCAATAACTGGAACAATGGAACTTAGTTTATTATATAAATACTCTACTTAAGAATTCTTTGAGCATGTTTAGTAAAGTGATTGGTATTCATCGGAATTTTACGTTATTATTAAAAAAAAATAATTTGAGGATATAACTTGCTAGTTTTCAATATATTGTATTCTTCTACTTTCTTTGTAAAGTTTCTCATAGTTTAAAAGTTACATAACTCCCTGTGTTTTTATTTCATACAGTGACAATTATATCTTTTACAAGTAAGCAATTAAATGTAAGTTACGCAAGCATAAGCTACAATACAATTTAACGTAATAACTGTTAAGGTGCAAGTATCAAAAAATCGACGATACGTACACAGATAAGGACACGGAACCATGTTGATGCCGGTTCGAGTCCTGCCCCTGTCCTAAATTCGTTTTTAAATAATATAATGTGCAATAACATGTGAAGAATATTAAAGTTTTTATCCCGTTTAAACATTTTCAGCCCTGTCTTACCGAAATAATATTTGTCGAAATTGAACCCGATGTCGTTTGAGGCACAATGATAATCAAACCACGGAAATGGTTTATTGTGAAATAGTATTTTTAACTACAGATCTTGTATAAACGGTATGTATATCATTTATGTCACAGGTCTACGATTGCCTCGCAGCATTCAGTTTTGTCTAAAAGCTCTTTGTAAAGTACAAAAGTCCTGAGTTAGCTGAATTCCAGACAAAAGTAAAAAGAAAATTCCTTCAGCGATAATTAGTTTTTTGCATTACAGCGGGGATAAGCGAATTAATTAACCCCTTCTTTTCAAGATTCGCCTGAAACCCACACTATGATGATAGAATTAAAGTTTTTGTCGCATTAATAAACAGAAGAAAATCTGATGACATTTTATATTTATGGTTTGTTAGCAACCAATGGGTCGTGGGTTTGTTTCCCTCCGACACTACACTGAAGTAAAAATTTACATTTCGGTTTGTAATAACGTTGTACTAATAAAAATGGGTCGACAGTGTATTTTGTTTTGAAGGCAAATAAAATTGGGATTAAAAATACGATTATAAAATGAACAATTTACGAGTCGCACAGGACTTAAACCGGCATCCACGGCGCTCTGTGAGTGGTTAATTTATGTAATGCTATCATATGCAATACTGGCTGTGTCAGCGACTTCGTCCGCGTAGAATAGTTATTTTGGGCATCCATTTTTTTTTGAAACCTCTACATCTGTATAAATTTTCAGCTGCCCACGAACTCGTTCGCGTCCCGTCGCTCGCGACCGGTATTCTTATATATTTATTTTTTGAGTGTCTTGAACGGTCGCAGCATACGCATCTGAAACCCACAGAGAAGAAAAATTTCCCCCGTTTGGTTCGCATTTTCCGCTGTATCTTCGCTTCTATTAGTCACATCGCGGTCAGCGCGTACAAACAAACTCTTGAGGTTTATATATTAGAATAGATGTGAAAAATATTACATTTTTCGAAATTGGAATTTTCAATATCTATACATATAGTAACTGTTTATAAATTATAGCCGTTAACCACCACGTCGTTTGGGTTGTGTCGCAAATAGTTTTTTTAGATCATTTAAAGAAGAATCATTCTTAATTTTGAAAGTCTTAAGGATGAATAAATTTCCCCGTTTGTTACACATTTCCCACTGTTTCTACGCTCCGTGTGATCGCAGCGTGATGATTTATAGCCTAAAGCCTCCCTCGATGAAATAATTTCAATTCAATTCAAACCAGTAGTTCCTGACATTAGCGCGTTCAAACAAACAAAGAAACTCTTTAGCTTAATATATTAATATTAATATACTACATATATGAGCACAGCTAACAAACCGCACATTTATTATGTATGACGTGTGAATGCATCTCATATCCGCAACCTTGGTGGCTGAAGACAGGATAGCAGCATATTGGAATGGAAATGACGCGCTTAGCACCAACGTCTTAATGGCTCATAAACTTGGCACGTGCTTTGGACCTTCGCAAATGCAATGTTTACGTCCACTACATCAATAGGAGTTAAAAGACTAGAAAAAGAAAAGTCCATATATGTTAATACAAGTGTTAACTTTCGTATCCAAGGACGAAACTTCAAATAGGTTGCTGATTTTCAGACTGTCTTATTATCAAATAAAATACTTTTAACGGTGTAAGAAGCGAAGTACATCAGTTAACTTACTTTTAATTAATTTTAACTATCGCTCGACATTTCGGATGCTTTGCAGTACCCGCAAACTGTCAAAGCAAATTTGCTACGCTAGCGCCACATCGTCGTAGTTGGAATTTGGAGAAACTAACTGGATCCTTACAGAACCGTCTCACGGTGTACCTCGTATGCATACCTTTTTACCAAACATAAGTTAAAATTATATTTCCCGACCCGACGTTTCAAATGCTTTGGGGGCCGAATCATTGGCTTGTAGTTAAACATAAGTTTACTAATATATCTTGCAATTGAAACCGCAAAAAATATTTTATTAAAATAAGTGACTTATTATTGCGGTTTTCTTATTTTACCACGAAATAGATATAGATGATAGAAGTGACGTGTAAGTGAAACATTTCACATAGCTCGTTGTATTTTGTGTGACATTTTAACTATCACTAAGTGTCATCCATGAGACAATGAACTAAAACTCGGCGCCGCAGCAAATATGTTGCTGCAGCATATTTATGTGTGTATTTTTTTCTTGCTGTTATTTATTCTTTGATATTATTGTACAATTTTGTATGCGTACTGAAAACTTTAAAGGAAATAAAATTTCGCCCAGATAGTTAAATTAAAAAATAATAAAATACATCGAAAGATTGTTCTGTATTAAACGAGCTATTGGAATGGAAAAATGATTCATTGACAGTGATAATATTCACACAGGCGTTATAATTGATGTGTTTATATTTATGTCAAACAATTCTAGTTCATTTATTCCATAAACGATCTTAAACCTCTTTTACACATTTTAAAAATACTAAGTAAAACCTCGTTTTAATGGTATGTCTGTGTTGTTATTTTACGCATTTATATAAAAAAAAATAACTATTTAAAGGGCGAAATATATTGGTCAACTTCAACACAGTCACGAGGGGACCACGCCTCCTACTGCATCATCCGAAACGTCGGGTCGTAGTTAAATTAAATATAGTATTATATTTTGCGTTTTAAACCAATAAAAAGTTTTATTTAAATCAATCTTCTCGTACTCGAGGTTTTCTAAAGGTCCTATAAGAGAATTAGAATTCGCTTTTCAAAACCGCTTTACCTTTGTAACATATCAACGGAGTTGTAAAGAATAGCTATATACGAACGTTTCAATACACGAGAAACGGAGAAATTCTCAAAAGAAAATATTTAAACCAGTCTCGCGAAACCAGGTTCGCTAAAGCAATGTGAAGAAGGCTTGTAGCTTACTATTCAGTTGGCGTAGAAATAGAATTATTCCGAAGTGAGGTTTCAGTTTGAAACACACTTTTGTTGTTTGTAAATAATAGCAGTGCAGGGTTGGGATTGCCAATTATTCTACTTAGATAGCGCCCTCAAGTATTGTCAATAGTTTTTGCGAGAGACATTAGATATTCGTAGTTAAAATGATTCAAGTTTCTAGCGCTCGTGTATTTTTCAGATACAAAAACAAAACAGACAGATAGTCAACAAAATGGTTTTATAGAGTATGAAAGATTATTGTGAAGCCTACCTTTGTCGGTACTATTGTTTACGTTTTTGTCTTGTTGTATGATCCTTGATTTTAAAAACTTATTTATTTATCTTTTAAAATAGGTACGTACTAAAATAAATATCTTATGTCTAAGTGTTTCAGCAATGAAAATTCTAAATAAAAGCTTTTTAACTGTTTACAACACAAATAAATCGGTCACTATCGAGACAATGTTGCATAGTCATGGATCCTGTAAAGCATCCGATACTTTGGATCTTAGTTTAAATTAACATATTTTGGTTTTAAACCGTAAAAAGTTATTTAACTTACAATTTACTACGTTTCACGCCTATATTACAACTCAGCTTTAAAAGGGCTAAATAAATCGTTATGAGAATTACCTCGCTGTTCTCAAAAATAGCCATTGTCTTAATAGCAGCGATTATGAGAAGATCTTAATAACACCTGGAACGTGGCGCTGTCGTCGCTTGATTGGCCTTCACCTTTGAAAGTTTCTTACACGACCAGACTATGAAACTGTTTTATCTCTTCTCATGCATTAGATATATCATTTAACTCAATAAATGCCTTATTGAGTGAACGATTAAACGCGTTGCTTACGCTGGTGTCCTGGGTTCGAATCCCGAGGTACTTAATAATTAGACAAAGAATTATCTGTAAATAAAATCTATCAAGTATTCTACAGTTCATGCGAGTTGTTTACATTTAAATAAAGCATTTTGAAGAGTTTTAAACGCGAAATATAATAATTAACTTATTTTAAATACGGCCTGATGTCATGCTTTGCATCAGTTGTGGTCACGGGAGACCGTTGCCCACAGTTTAAAAAAAGTAATGTATTTCTTGTTTCAAACCGTTAAAAGTGTTTGATTTAAAATCTATCAATAAAACTGATACAGAGATGTCTGCCTATAATTTATGTAGGATATGAATTTCGTTAATTAAACTGAATATTTCATGTAATTTTAAAAATTATGTATGTAGGCAATTTTCATGAACATTACAAAATATGGTTTAATCTTGTATAGAGGCCTACGAAGCTACGAGCTCTCAACTTATTGACAGGTCACATAATTGTTACTTAATTTCCCAACGTCCAAGGTTAAAATAGATCGCCATCGCATCTTACTCAAAAATGGCTGATTCATCTTCACGAAACGAGCTGTGTCTGCCTATGTTATAAAACGCTTACTAATTAAGATTTAATATGAAACCCGAGTAATAAATGTTCGCTTCGTGTACGTGCTATATTACAGAAGAAATAAAAATAAATTAATGCGATCTTCTGTATGCAGGACATGTTAGTGTTTGGTACGAAATGTTACGATTACATTCGCTCATATAGCCCAAGCTATCTGTATATATACATTTTTTTTATGATAAACGAGGCAAAGAAGGTTTACTTGATGGTAGGAGAAATACCGCAGACATCTAAATAAAATCCGCTGTCAACACATTTTGGCTTTGGATGTTCGGAAATCTGTGGCGCGATTAAATTTCACGGCTCTTTCATCGGTGGTTCGTGACCTTAGTCACCCGTCCGGTGTAAAAATGTTACATCTTCCGAGGCATGCGCGGCTAAACTTATTAATAATATAGTTATGTCACAAAAATTAGTTTTTAAATTTTAGAAGTCGTTAGAATAACCGGCCAAAATTAGAGCACGTTATTGATACTTCTATTTAAAAAGATATTATATAAACTATGTTGTTTGAAAGACTTACATATCAAGTGTATTGGTTTTTTAATTATTAAAATCTGCTATTTCATTTAAAAGATATTACGGTTTTTGAAAAGTCGTAAATCTAGAAATGGCATCTCAAAGCTAGCTGGACATTTCTGTAACGTAAAACATTTGCGATGTCACGTTCCTAGACTAACTAGAGACGCCCTGCAGCATCACTCGCTTTTTTTATAAGTAAAATACTGCCAAAACGCAAAATATATTAGGTAACTTATTTTTAATTCATTTACTGACTTTGGATAAGCCCCCCATGACCAAAGCATTCTGTAGTAAATTAACTAAAATACTTCTTGTTTTAAACCGTTAACTATTTGAGTATAAACTACCGAATACTTGAAAGCTGAACATATGAACATATCAGCTTCAAACACTTTGAAGGTTTAACAAATACTTTGGATAAATAAATACGTCAAGAAAATTTTTATGTAAATGTGGCCTACGATTTCTTTTGGCGGAGCTCAATACTTGATCGAAGGTAACATACCCCAGCCATATACAATTTCAACATGATACATATTATACTTTTAAACATATTATACAAGCGTTTACACTCCACGGTTTTGTGCTTAACGCAATTGTAAGCAACACATTTAACCATTTAGCTATAGAGGCGGTCATTTTGCGTATATTTTTTATATTACATAATAAAAAAGTACTTTTACACCAGAGTTAAAGGAAAATGAAAGAAACTATGGTTTATGCGAGTAGTACACATTTAAATAAAACTCTTTAACGGTTTTAAACGCGATATAAGTATATTAGTTAAACTTATAAGAAAATTATTGTAACTACGGCCCGACGTTTTGGATGCTTAGCAGCCGTGCTGACGGGGAGACTTTGTTCCAAATTTCGAAACGTCGGACCGTAGTTAAAATAATATAAATCGCGTTTTAAACCGTTAAAGTGTTTTATGTAAGAGAAACTTATGTCAAATTAAATAAAAAATATATATTTATTTATGTAAGTAAACGTACGTACGCTTGTATAATAAATTTACTAGATATTTCATATTCATGCCACTTTTAAATATAAATAAAACTGGTTTTCTTGGAAAAATACTACATTTGTCTTGACGAATACACCAATTAAAGGAGCAAAGGTTGTATAGACATGGAACGCCGTTGAATAGAACGGAAGGGAAAGGTACCGCAGAGGAAGTCGTAAAGTTTCCTTAGAGCGAATTACGGAAGTTACAATGTCAGTTCTGAGTAATAAATTAGCGAGACTTTATGACCGTGACCTTAAATTGATGGTATGGACAAATGCGTGTAGACTGATGAGCTTTTTGACGGGCCCGTCTAATGCTGGCAATGTATTGTAATCGAAAGATCGTGAGATTGATCATGTCGCAATTAACATAATATCATATTTGTCTGGTAGCTGGATTTAAACCGGTGATAAGATTTTTTTTTTTCAATGCAGGAGGACAAACAAGCCGGGTTAAGTTGACGGTAGGTGAAACATCCTAGTCATATGACACCTAAGCAAGACGCGCTGTGACCTATTTTGGAAATCCACAGATTAGAATTTAAAACGTTATATAATTTAAAAATCGAAAATAAATTGAAACAATTTTCGCGGGCAGGACTTGAACCGGCATCGTCAGCGTTCCGTGCTGTTGCTCTGTAGCGCAGTTTTTGAACAGCTAAGGCTGAGGTCTCCTAAAGCGGGCGGCGTAAAATTTTCAATCGTATAAGCATTTGAAACACACATTTCTATCAGCTAAATTTGTACGCATACATCTTTTCTATGAGGGCAAAGCCTAACGAAGCAACTAATGATTAAATACAGTCTGTAGTTTACGGGAGTAGTACACATTTGAATAAAACACTTTAACGGTTTAAAACGCGATAAATTTTAGTTAAACTTGTTTGAATATTATTTTAACTTCGGCCCGACGTTTCGGATGCTTTGCAGCAGCCGTAGTCATGGGTACACTAATTATTACAATAGTTTTGCTCAGTTCGCTTGCAGACGATAAAGAAACGTAATATCCTACGACTTAGCCGACTAGTATTTAGAGAGTATTTCCTTCTCTCAAATACTCGAACCGCAAATATGTGTTTAATGAAGAAATGAAGACTTGGAGCAACTTCAATATTGGTGTTGTTAGAAAACAAACAGATTACTTCGCTAAACAATTTCAAAACTTCAGGGACTAGACCACGTTTATCTTACTTTATCAACCTCTCGAATGTTTGTTTAAAACATTCTCCTATCTCATACTTTATTTTTCTGCTCGGCTTCCATTTTATGAACTACTGAAAAGAACTTCTCTATCGAGAAAATCTATACTAATATATAAAACTGAAGAGTTTGTTTGTATGTTTGAACGCGCTAATCTCAGGAACTACTGGTTCGGATTGAAAAATTCTTGTTGTGTTAGTTACAGCATTTATCTAGGAAGGCTATAGCCATAAAACATTACGCTACAACTAATAAGACCGCCAAATCATCGGAAAATGTGAAAAAAACGGGGAAAAAATATTCATTTTTGTGGTTTTCTGAAGCGAACGCTACGAAAACGGTTCAAGATACACAAAAAACAATTGAATCGAATAATGATTCCTCTAAAAAGAAAAAAAAATGTTGGCGACAGTATATGTCTATTTTGTAAGATTGAATTAGAAGAGCAACGGGACGCGACTGACATCGTGGGTAACAGCTATGAAGATGAAGGGGAGATTTGTAAAAAGAAATTTGGATGCCCAAAATAGCTATTCTATTGAAGTCGCCGACACAGCTAGTACCTATAACATATTTTACTATGAGTAAGCTTCGCTTTAAATAAAACACGTTTAACTTATAATTAAGTAAATTTACTTATTTATTTATATGTATATATGTATTGTTCTACTTCAAATGTCAAGCGTCGGACATCACAGAAGATGGGCGTGGCACCTACGTCCAGGTACAATAAAATCTTAGTGGTGTCCCTCGACGTCTATTTTATTGTATCTTTGTATGTACTAACTGTTTAAAACGCGATATATTTTAGTTACACTTGTTTGAAAATTATTTTTAACTACGGCCCGACAGTATCCCCGTGACCAAGCCTGCTGCAAAACATCCGAAACGTCGCATTTTAAACCGTTAAAGTGTTTCATGTAAATATTATGTGTACTACTCGCGTAGAAATGTTTTATTCGAATGTATGATTTGAACACATAGTTAGGTCAAATATGATCATGGTCTTTTTTTACTTTCGTGTCAATTTGATATACATAATGTCCCTTGATTTTAATTATATAATTAATAGTTACTATAATCTTGCAGCGGGGATATTAACTATTATCAAACAATCACGCCATCATATTGTTTGCATAGAATCTATGTCCTGCAGTAGATTGTCATGTTTGATGAGTTAATTGGAATCTGTAAGGCTATTTACCTATCTTTGTATATGAATATGAGTAATCCAGTAGCTAAGCATGGGGTTACATTTTACACGAGAAGATCTAATTAGGATAAAAAATTAAGATCTAATTATTTTTTACTTTCGAAAATTCTTAAACTGAAATGAGAACGAAGATTTACAATTCATGCAATTAGTTAAAATAATTATCAAATAAGTTTAACTAATATATATTGCGTTTTAAACCGTTAAAGTGTTTTATTTATATTCAATCATTCTTTGATGCATATTTTTGTTTCCTTGATCAGGTCTGCTGGGCACGCAGTGGATCATAGATGAATAGCTTTCCCCGCTTTTTTTTACATTTTACAGCGATGCCCGAGTTGCACAAATATTTTGCTATATATAATATATTTAACAAAACTTACTTAGTTTTATTGACTGCACGCAGAGCACGTCTACATTATAAAACTGGAGACTGCAATAAATTAATCTTAACAAAACACAGTCGCAATCTAGAAGATAAGAAGTTCAACAAGAGGAACGGTCTGTTAACAATGTAAACAGTAATGACGACACTGGCTCCTACGCTGGTTCCGGGTTATTTGCCAAAAATATTCGCGTATTTCAAGCGTTGTTTGATGAGAACAGCTGTAAATCCCAAACTTCATATTACTGACGCCTACAACGATAAATCCCAGAGCAAACAACGATATATCGCCAACTGAACGCATTCATCAAACTGTCGATATCGAGCGTCGCCTCAGAATAACGGTTTAAAACCGTAAAAATCCATAATTGATAATGTCTAATCATTACATTTAATAATAAACAAATAAAAAAAAACAATTACAAAAATAGAAGTCCCGGTTTTCCCAATTAACATAAAACAGATTAGTATCAGTAGTAAAAAAACTTTTAAATTAAACGGTTTTATTTTTCTGTACACTGAAAACTACAAAAAAAGTTAAATTTGACATAATCATCATGTTTTACTAGTGTAGCATTTTCATTCAATACATATTGAGGGGGTTAAGGAAAAATATATAATCCGCCATTTTGTATCGGCGGCCATCTTGGATTTATAATGTCATCGATTTTATTATATTGTATTGTCATCTAAATTAAAAGTGTGTATCAAATTTCAGATCAATCTGACAACGGGAAGACGATTATCAATTTCTTATTTTGACATAAATAAATTCTGTACGGGTCGAGCTAAATAAACCGTTCAAAAAGAGAACGAAATGCCATTGAAATTTGTCATTGACAATTTCAAGTAAATTAAAAATTTTTTCGACGGGCTCGTGTGTCCAATGTATGGCTTATAATAAACCGGTCACGAGTTCGATACCCACCGGGTATATTATGTTTTTGATGAATTTATAATTTTTCTGATGTTCCACTTCGTCGGAAAGCCTGGATATAAGATAGATGGCAGGAATGACTTAAACTCCGCCTGAGTCGCGAACTACCATCCAAATTTTGTTTTATGTATTAAATGAAACAAACATACAGTAATTGCTAAATATTAAACAGCAATTATAATGTATATAAGTTATCAGGTGCTATTGTAAAAACAATAATGTTTCAAGGGCAAGCAAATTAAAAAAAACAGTATACTATTCAAGCACATAGTAAAATAATTAACTATCTATAACAAGTATTGTCTGTAGTTTACGCGATTAGTACAAGACATTTAAATAAAAACGTCGGGCCGTAGTTAAAGTGAGTTAATATACTTCGTTTTTATTTAAATCTTAAATACTTAGCATAATACTAAAGATTTAATAAACATTATATAACAATGTATGTATGTACATTAAAAGCTAACAAAGAAATCTGACCCGCGTTACGGTCTATTAAAAAGCCTCCAGATCCAAGTGCACTTAAACCGGTCCAGAATGCGCAAGAGTGCACACAACGACCTGTTTTAATAATATTAAATACTAAGATCACAAAAGCAAATACAATTTGATCTTGAACGGGCTCGCTGGTCTAATAGTAACAATGTATAACAAATAATCCATGGGTCTTGTATTCGATCCAACATGTGTCCAAAAATCAATTTGTTATTTATCAATATTTCACAGACTTAATCTTTACAATCTGGATGTTAAATGGGTTGTTGGAATATCAAATTTGGTCCGGGTCATAAACAACGGTTCAAAATTTCAATGTCTAAAGAAAAAATAGGGCAACAGTTTCAGTTTTATAGGTATGGCTGGGTTATGTTACCTTCAATCAGGTAACCCCGTACTTGTCTATCTTTGTCAAAAAAAGACTCGACACACATACAGATGATTTATATATTGTTGTGAATAAAACAATAATATTGTTAATAATAATAAGTCACGAGCCACAATTCGATAAAGCTATTGTTCAAGCAAAGATCGAATTTAGATATAAACGAAAAGTTTTTATAAACGAAGAAAGAAGCACTTTTTTATTAAATTTGGCTACACACTTCTAATTTGATTAAAATACAATCGTCTATGAGGAGAAAATCTATCTTGTCTTAGGAAAAATAGCGTCACACATCATTTGACAGCCGTCGGGGACTCACTCGTGTTAAAAAGAAAATGTTTTATAGAACTTTACTGTTTTGGAGAAAAAAAAACACTTGCATAGTTGTAATTCAAAACTACGTAACTTTTAAAATTTATAAAGAATTTTATTTCCATAGAGAAGTATTATAATTAGGACTTATAAATTTTAATTTTGACCTATTATATTTTGCGTTTTAAATCGTTTATTTAATTAAATACTACTCGCGTGCAGACAGTATCTAGCTATTCTGTGAATTGTTTCGGTCCAACGGTATAACGACCTAATCTTGGCTTCATAAACAAGGCTCGAGATTCAAGACCGCGTGTCTCCGGAGTCGATAGCAGTTAAATCAAGACGGCTTTTGGGCTGGCGGACTGGAAAATTAAACAAGACGCTGACCAGCGCCATCCGATTTGTTCTGTGAGTTATTACTATTAGCACATTTTGCTATCGCATAACTTAAAGTTAATATCCAAAGGAATATTTATCTATACTAATATATAAAGCTGAAGAGTTTGTTTGAACGTATAATCTCGGGAACTACTGGTTCGATTTCAATGTTTTGTGTTGGTTAGAACATTTATCGAGGAAGGATAAAACATTACGCTGCGACCAATATCAGCAGAAACAATCGGAAATGTGGAATGAACGGAGAAAATTATTCATGTTGCAGAGTTTCCGTTGCGTGCACTATGAAAAGTTCAAAGCGGTTTAAGTTTTTTTTTTAATTTTTAAAGAGAATAAAATATATTTTATTTTAGGTACGAAAGAATGATTCTTCTTTAAATGATCTAACAAAATCCAACCACATATATATTGTTACACTACTTGCAAAAACGGGACGCAAACGATATTGTTGGTAACAGCCTAAGTTTATAAAGATGGAGAGGAGGTGTGCAATAACAAATTTCGATGCCCAAAACAACTATTCTACGCAGACGAAGTCGCAGATACAGCTAGTTGTATAATAAAGTGGGGAGCAAACAATATCAATATTGTATTACAAGCGTGAGTGCATAATAGAACTTTGCAAAAACGACTTGAATATTTGCACTTGTGAAGTGTTCTAAGAACTGAGGTTTGTGCGCAACGACTTCAAAGTGAATTGATGATAAGTAGAAATATTCGTTTTACTAAGTTTAAACCAAACTCATTGCTATATTTAACAAAGCCGAATAATCTTTACTAATGTTAGAGAGCTGAAGAAGTTGTTTGTTTAAACGCGCTAATCTCGGAAACTACTGGTTCAAATTGACCAATAGTTTTTGTGTTGGATGCAATATTTATCAAGAAGGATATATAGACAGAGTTTTAAATGTGGAATGGGATAATTGTTCATCTGTGAGGGTAGCGTGCGCTGCGTAAACGGTGAATGTACCCAAAAAATATTTATAAACGAAAGATTCCTATTTATATGATCTACAAAATTTTACAATGAGAATATATGTTTATTTATTCTTTATTGCACAAAACGTAATAATATTACAAATTACACTTATATACCAGAATGGGAAGCAATGGGCGGCCTTATCGCTAACAAGCGATCTCTTCCAGGCTTGCCAGATCTCTTCCTTATGAAATGTTAAGAAAATGAGATGTGCAAAGTAGGTGAAACAAATAAATACAAACAATAAATAATGATAAACAAAAAAACACAGAACAAAATAACATAACAGAATAAACATACAGATCTAAAAAAGGTTATATTATATATGCTTACTTACTTAAACGAAGGGACTAAATATATTTAAACTAAGTAGATAGTGACTTTACTCAGATGACGGACAGAAAATGTTTATAAAGGAACCGTTTAAAAAATGGGACAGAACGAGCCATGCGTATGGAAACGGGTAAGGCGTTCCATAGCCTGATAGATTTTTAACTGATTTTTTTTCAATTTTTAATTCATTATTAACAATTATATGTTAGACTTATATCAACATAAAATATGAATCTTGCAAACAACAAAACAACGTTTGCCGAATCAGCTATTCAAGTAAAAAACTCAAGTATAATTGAGCTGAAACCAAATTTAACTTGGAAATTAACGTCATCTTCACTTCAGTACCGGTATAGTACGAAATCTGAAGCGTCTTCTAAATTTGTTTTCTATTTTTGAGACAATAACAAGTTGTCACTCGACAATTCCCGTGACACGTAAAAATTTACGAGCCGAGTTATTTTATTGTTTTCATTGAATTGTGTTTCCGCACTTAGAAAATTGTGGTAATTTAATTAATCAAGTTTAATTAGTCTAATTTTAAGTTCTATAATCAGATTCTAGTTCAAGATGTGAATATCTCTGTGTTTTAAATAAAGAAGTAGAAGATACCTTTTTGTTTTTGGTAACATTATCTATACTAACTAGCAACGTCATCGACTTCGCGTAGAATAGTTACGTAAAACATATGGTGAAGAAGAACACCAAAGAACACAACAACAAAGAACATAATTATGGTGTCATCGTTTGTAGGATTTTTTTTAGATCATTTAAAGAGGATATTTCATCATCATTATTTGATACATATTTTTGGGTATCTTGAACAGTTATAACAACGTACGCAACGGTAACCCACAAAGATGAATTTTTTTTTTCAACAAACAGACAGTAGAAAATGTAGAAAGAAAGAGGGAAAATATACATCTTTGAGGGCTTCCACGTGCATGCGTCGCGCAACGCTTGAAGACCAAAAAATATGTTCGAAAGATTCCTCTTTACACACGATGTCTTGTATACACTATGTTCTATGTAACTATTCTACGCAGACAAAGTCGCGGGCTGAGCTAGTTAACTTATAAATTAATATAGACCTCATTAGTTATTACATTCAACTGTAGTCATATAGCAACGACGCTACTTTTCAGTGAAGAGGCTTACATTTAGAATCGTTATTTATATTAGAGATGCTTCATTAATTACATAAAATGAAATAACGTCAGATGGTCATACGGAGTACGAACCACCTTTACAGATGAAAATGCCGTGAAGTTTAATTCAGTCTGTGGATTACCGAATATCCAAAGCCAAAATAGGCCGACAACCGGTCGATTCTATAGGCTGGGGTATTTCGCCTACCAGCGAGTGAACCCTACGTTTGTCTGTCCTTCTCTATCATTACAAAAGAAACTAACAATCTATCCAGTTGCATTGATTTACTTGAACTTAGTTCATTGTTTATTTAAACAACATTCTCCGTTTGAAAATTTATAATTTTTTAATTCACGTGTGCCTTGCAACTGCCGTGGTCACGGGAGGATTAGACGGAGGGTGAAACTAATATCAAAGTCAAATATGCTACGGTAGCGACAAAGTGAATCGTTGGGCAGTAGTTAAAATGAATTAATAATAAATATACAAATATATATCTTGTTTTAAACTGTTAAAATTGTTTTATTTAATTTTGTACTACTAGTGTAAACTATACACCATACCAAATACCCTTCATTATATCTTCGTCCTTGGGAAATTAAGACGTAATAACGATATAATTATTTAGTTTGATTTTACGTCAAGACTCGTCGCGTGGTTTGCCTATACAATGACAATTGAAAATGATATAACAAGATTAAGAGCTTCGTTATGATACTTGTGGAGACTGTCATCATTCAGATTGCGAAGGTTTGCATTGTTAATTAATATTGTCCAAGGTGAGACTCATTTGAATATTTTTATACAACGCCTCAATCCACTTAGAGTAGTTATTTGAGAATAGTCGCGTAGCATAGGACATGAAAATTTGTTTTAGAAAACCACCTCCCCGTCAGTCGCATCCCGTCATTCTTACAAGTAAATCTAATTTCTCCCTTTTTTAGATCGGATTTAAACAGAAATAATTCTTTCATACATGGGTATCTTGAACTGTTTTCCCAGCGTACGCAACGAAAACCCTGAAAAATCACATTTCCGTTTATTCGTTTAGTCGCTGTATAGTGATGTATATAAAACGATAAAAGTCTTTCTCGGTGATTTTTCTAACCAAAACAAAAATATTCTTTCACAAAATTTTAACAAACTCTTCAGCTTTATATATTAATATATAAATTTCGAAGAATCAAATATGAAGAAGAAGAATTTAATATATCGGTGTGAAAAAGACACGACTCGTATCAACGTCATTGAAAAGTTTTCTAATTTAACAGATCTTTTGAAAATATTTTAATAACGATTCGGAAACATAAAACTCGTCGGATTTAATATTCGTTCAATTATTACATGGGGAAATGAAAGATATATTGTTAGTAGTTTACAGGCGAGGTACAAATGAAATAAAACAGTTTTAATTTAAAAATCGAAAATAAATTGAAATAATTTCGACTCGGGTAGGACTTGAACCGGCACCGTCAGCTTGCCGTGCTATTGCTCTAACAATTCTGCTACCGAGTCCTACACCTCATCGTCGAATTTTTTCAACTTATTGATACATGCACCTCTCGCGCAATGTAATTTCAACCTTATATCTTGCGTATTAAGGTTCAACGTTTTATGCTTTGCAGTTTAATAAATCATTGAAGATTACAAAGTTATAACGTTTGAAAACTTTATTATTTTTTACATGTAAGCACTATATAATTTAAAAATCTAAAATAAATTGAAACAAATGACGAACAAAGCCGTGAAGTTTAATCGCTATTCAGTTTGTGGATTTTTGAATAACCAAACCAAAATGGGTCGGCAACACATCTAGTTGATGATGTTAATTTCTAGGGTATTTCACCTCAAGTGAATCGCATGTGTGTCTGACATCTATCATAAAACGCACAAATAGTGTATGCAACATATACTCAGCAGTAATTTGGGATTATTACTTTACTATCAGCTTAATTCAAACGCAACACGCTGCCTAATGCCAATATGCAATAAAATGTTAATTGTAGTCCGTGGAGAGATGAGAAAATTATATGCAGTATCCTCCTATAGATTTCAAATACTAGCAGTTTTTACTTACCGGTTAGTATTACAGTCGACTCCTGAATTCTTACTTTGCTAAAGTACGAAAACACCTGTTATTTTCTTCCCTTGTTTTGCACATGCAAAAATAAATCATACTACATATCACTTACGAACAACAACATACTAACTGTCCTCTGAAGCTGTTCCCGTAATTAGATATTTATATTTTCTCGTACTTAAAAGCTAGCCGATCTTCATGTTTTGCGGACAAAGAAAAAGTAAAACAATCACAGAACTGTGTTCTTTAAAAATATGATTATCTTTGACATAAAATACTTTTAACGGTTTTAAATGCGACATGCATTGGTTAAAGTTTCATTTATTGAAAGTTGAAAGTCTAAAATTAAATATCCTTATTTTTAATTACGTACATGTGCATTGATTTGATTCTCCACTCTTCCTTATAACAACAGCTTGAAAACTTAATCACAATTTCGTCAGCGTTCAAAGCAACAGCACGGAACGCTGACGATGCCGGTTCGAGCCCTGCCCGAGTAAAAAAATTAACTTCGGCCCGACGTTTCGGATGCTTTGCATCCCCCATGTGGTCTCCCCGTGACCACGGCTGCTGCCGTTTTAAACCGTTAAAGTGTTTTATTTAAATGTGTACTACTCGCGTAAA
Source organism: Leptosia nina (assembly GCA_963661955.1). Taxonomy (NCBI): domain Eukaryota; kingdom Metazoa; phylum Arthropoda; class Insecta; order Lepidoptera; family Pieridae; genus Leptosia; species Leptosia nina. The sequence continues at coordinate 8,745,071 of CAVLEF010000010.1, read as the reverse complement.
CTATAGACAGTATTTAGTGCCTTCATGTGCAATACATGTAAACAATAATAAAGTTTCCAAACTTAATCACAATCGAACATTACAATATGCAGAGATGTAACAGTCAACCACAGGTTACAAATAGAGATAAAAAAGGCAAAAGAACAGAAGTCTGTGTGTGGGTGAGAAGCAGTATTTTCAGATACTTAAACAAATAGACATTCATATGGTACAACAACAGTTAGATTTATTTAAACGTGTAGAAGGTAGTTTAAAACCTTTTGGACTATTTATTTAGCTGGCTTAAGCAAAGGGAGATATCATTTTATTTACTTAGCTAATGAACTGTTTCCACTGTTAATTATATTATTCTTTCTTTTTAATTCCTCTCGGGGCCTCCTAATTACTTATTTTAAACACAAAATTTTGCCTTTGTATATTCTATAATAAACCTTGTGACATGAATATTTATGAAGTATTCACTTATGGTATACCTATATTTGTATTCTTGTTACAAGAATAAAGTTGAGACTTAGTTGTATTCATTTAAATGAGACACTTTTAAACGGTTTTTAAACTTAAGTACGTAGTATTTTTAAGTCCTATGCGGCAGAAGTTAAAACCAGGGGATGTCTAGTCAAAATAAATTTACTAATACATTTCGGTTTCAAGCAGTTAGAAGTGTTTTATTGAAAGTAATGATATGAGCAATAGTTCTAATGCCTAAATATATATCCGCTTATTTTCTACAAGTAATCATCCAAAATTACCAAACTAATAACAACATTTTGCCTAACGAATCCGGGGAGAACAATAAATTAATTCGGTCGGGCAGGGCACAGTCTGATCAATTACTGTAAAAGTTACAATCAGTGTAACGGACACAGACTTGTGCTCGCCACCACGAAAAAAAACTCATCATTTTCCAAAAACATATCATTGCAAAGCCAAGTCGAAAATAACTCAAAATCGAGTAATTCTTCATTATAGCCTCTCACCTCGAGTTTCAATTCGTCCGTGTGTACTTAGGATCACAAATAGAGGAAAAACTCGCTTGATACGACTTTATTACAATTTTTCCCCAATACTTGATAAGCCATTTATCTATATTTATTTAGTGTGTATGACATGAGCCTTAGATAAAATTAGACATGGGCTCAATTCGTTTCACTATCAGTAATTATATTTGACTACCTGCGATATGATTTGCGCTTTAGTAAAACGATTTTTTTAATAAAACTCTGAATGGCGTAAACCGCAAAATATAATATGAGTTTAAATACCGTCTGAACTTTACGCGAGAAGTAAACATTTTGATGAAACACTATAACGGTTTGAAACGCAATATATATTATACGCATTATATATAGATATAATCCAAGTCTCATATGAATCTAATATCGCAGGAGAACCTTTGATATGATGAACTCAACTGTAAAATGAATCAACGCAATGATAATTAATTTGCAGATCAATCAATTGGTACACAAACAGAGTCGAGGCACCTTCAACCTGTCGTGGGGTTAAGGTCCAGGACGCCAAATTTATGCCGAACACACGTTATCCCTTGTTAGCGAAAAGTGTACATAATTTACAACTAAATTCAACAAAAACAATTTTACAATGCAATGAAATATTAGGTACAATTCAAAATGTTATATAAAGACTAATCAGACTTAGTTTCTGTTCAGCAATACTTTCTTCTTTTGCGCTTATTTTCAGTCCGCCTTATCACATAATAACAAGTAGTACCGCGAAAATGAACAAACTGTATATAGTCTTATCAGTAACAACCAGATTAAAAGCGTCTGAAAAGTCCAGTCATCCATTTTAGATGTAATTGAAATAATAATTAGTAGATACTTTCTATACTTTACGCGAGTAGTACACATTTAAATAAAACGCTTTAACGGTTTAAAACGCGATATATTAGTTAAACTTTTTAAACCGTTTTAAACCGTTAAAGTGTTATATTTTAATGATAATTAGTATGCAAAATAATTTCTCATAAGGTTTTGATGACCCGTATGGGTATAGCAATCTTCTAGAAGTTTAGGTACTCATGACATAGGCGTCTAGATCCATGGATTGCTTATAATTGAGGCCGCTGAAGGCAGAGTAGTTTAAATGCAATTTTGTGACTACGTTAATTTTTAAGAGCAAAGTGACCGAAAATTGTTAACATAATTCTAACACAAATAATAGTACAAATTCATAATCGCCTAAGTTAATTTTCCTCCTTATTGACAATCATGTTTTTTGTTAATAGGCCCGTCTACCAGTCATCAAAACCTAGTCCACGACTCAATGTGGACTAACAGAATATGACAATAAAGCTCAAATGGGCATGGACTGGACACCTGTTACAAGTCAAGTACAACCATGGGTCCCAACTTATCACAAGTTGACTCCGTTTACTAAAAGAGAAAGCGAGGGAGACCGTTCAGCAGATAGCAAGATATTATGGAAACTGCTAACTTGTTTTGAGAAAGAAAAGCAAAATAGAGCGCGTAGAGGTAGCGTACGGAAGAGGCTTTTGGAGGCTAAATGCAAACCAAAACAAACTGTTAACTACGTTGGGGAATAAAAATGGGTTTTTTTAATATATTAAAAAGTGTTGAAAAGAGTAATTACTATTTTTATTAAAAAGTTTTATGTTGACTTATATTGACTTTAATAAGTATCTAGCTACCTTCATAAATAAAATTGTTTTGTTTCTCGAACGTTGATATTAAGGGCGTTGTAGAAAAGTGCCAAACTGTCCAATACTTGACGAATTTACCCCAATAAATCTTATTCCTCTTTATCTTTGTTTATATATTTAGATTCCATGAGATGGGTTTTCTCGAAACTTTATAAGACCAAGTAGTCCCTTAGGTGAAATATATTATGCGACTCAAGTAAAGGATTCGCTTAAGCATCTTCTCTTTATACATTTACTCACAGAAACTTATTAACTTTTAAGTACAAATAATTATAAACAATTGAGATAGTCTACTCGTTTGTCCAGTATTATGGTGAGTACACTCGACTGTAGATTACGAAATTGTAGATGCGAAATTTAGAAACGAAGCCCTTATAGTGGGACTGAGGTTACCTGCACAACTATGGGACTCTATTACGTTGGTTGAAAGAGAAGCAAGATAAACAATTACAAATACAATGTATATGAAGATTCGTATAAGTTAAAGTAGAAGAATTAAATATTCAGCAACCTATTATTATTAATTGATTCGTCAAATCAAACAAACTTTTTACTCTAATTGGAAACCGATTTTAGATGGAAAAATTACGACACGGTTCTAGAACCAGCATCCACAACGTTTCTTGCTCTAACTAGGATACGATATTTAAATACAACACTAGCAGTTTAAAACGCGATATATTAGTTAAACTAAACCGTTAAAGTGTTTTATTTAAATGTGTACTACTCGCGTAAACTATAGACAGTAATTAGGATGCGATAGCTCAATAAGACAGAGGAACAGCACGTAACGCTGTGGATGCCGGTTCAAGTCATGCGTCCATCGTAATTTTTTTATAATCTACAAACGATTTGTAATTTATTCAAATACCTTACTTATTGAAATAACAAAGTAATTAGATTTGTGTACGTTAAAACCTTCATATTTTTCTCGTTTTCAGATTACGCCAGGCATAATGTTATTAGGTTTCTCGGGAAATTTAAATATATTGTAATGAATAAATCTTTTCCTACTATTGACTCCGGTCTGTTTAAACTCTAGTAAGTCTCTACAAGATTTTCTTGGCATATATTCAATATGTTTTCATAGCTGTATCGATGAAAGATATATAGCATTTTTAATCATAAGTGAGAGTTATAGCTTAATAAAATTAGATGTTTACGCAATATCTAGCAATATTTTGATTGTGTATGACGCAAAATATATGCCACACTATCAAGGCGTAGATAAATATACATTAGTTATTTGTGTTTCATAATCAAACCTACCTTTAGCACATATTTTTCGAGTACATGTATGCTAATATAATTTGTTTGTTTGTACGCACTAATCTCAGGAACTACGAGTTCGATTGGAAAAAAATTGCGCTGGTTAGAGCAGTTATCGAGGAAGGCTAAATGCTATAAAACACCAAGCGAAGATACAGCGCGAAATGTGATAAGAATTGGGAAAATTATTCATCAACACGGGTTCCTTACGCTGCTAAAACGGCTCAAGATACCCAAAAATATGAATTAAAGAATGATTCCTCTTTAAATGATCTAAAAAAAAGCGACGACTATATATCTATCTTTTAGCATTAACTTGTAAGAACGACGGCAAGGGACGCGACCGACGTCGTGGGTAACAGCTTAAGTTTATAAAGATGAAGAGGTTTGCAAGAACGAATTTTGACGCCCAAAATAACGATTCTCGCGGACGAAGTCGCTGACACAGCAAGTCAAAAACAAAATTGTTGTAAAGTTTCCATTTGACAATTTTAACTTGCGTTTTCATATCCAACAAAGTATTGTTGAAAAACTTTATTATTTTTACACATTTACATTGAAAAAAATACTTTTTAAATAAAACGCAAAACGTATTTGTTAACTCGCAGCAGTCGTGGTCCCGGGGGACCGAACTAATCGGGAAAGAATCCGATACGTCGAGCAGTAGCTAAAATAAATTGTAAAGTTAACTACTATATTTCGTTTTTTAAACCGTTAAAACTATGCATTAAGTAGTGTTTGTGGTTACTCGCGTAAACCACAAACACTACTAAATGCATAGGCTATTTTCGGTTACTTAAGGAACCACATGCAGTATGAAGTAAGTAAGAACCTATCGGTTCTTTTATTTTCCATCAGCAAAGGCGATTACATACGTAATCAAATATATAATCATTGAGGGCTTTTAATAAGCCTCGTCCCGATAAAATTGATTGTGTCTTAAGGCAATCTATTCTTCTATTACAAATTCAAGATTTATTATATTCCATTGTGTTAATCTTAACAATATCTGGCATGATTTTTAATTATATCACGTAGGTTACATGGAGTCTATAGTTTACGTGAGTAGTACACATTTAAAGTGTTTTATTTAAAAGGTTACATGCAGTGAAAAGTAAATATGAATTATTATATTTGCTTTATATTAATATAATTTGTAATGACATGTATAGATTTTAAAGTTAATTAGAAAAGTTTTTTACCAACTGTAAGTTACGAGGACAATTTTTTTTTAATCTAAGTATTCCAGTAATAATCCCGAGCTTGTGGTGCCTCTGATATCTAAATAAATAAAACATATAAAGTCAAGTAATCAATCAATCAGCATGGTATACGCTTGTTTAGGATTCCGTAAACAAAGGTTAGAAGCGGGGATAGGGTTCAGTTCGCTATCTGTTTGTCAGCAGGCTGTGTCTCAATAACCAGTATTACAACAGATAAAATAAAATAATAAACAATATAACAACGCGTTAAATATCGGACTTTTTACGCTTAGTCTCGATAATCGAAAGGTAGACATTTATATTATTTAGTTTTATTATTATTTTATATACAAAAAACCATGGTTGTCTATTTTTGCTTAATAACAATAATTTGTTTACCTAATCATTGGTAACGTAACCCCCCGAACGCGATACCGACTCACACTTAGCCGGTTTTATGGAAAAAAAATGATTATAATAGGCAATGTAATAAATCCTAGACTTCCCCCATTTCATTCTAAACGCCCATTTGAGATGTATAAAGACTTTCCCGGCCTTGAACTATCCCGTTATTATATTACGTCAAAAGGCGACTTTCAAAGGCATTATTTTTTAATTTATCTTATATAAGTATTTTACTTACATTATAATTCTCTGGATATTTTCAGAAACCAAACTTTACGAGATATCTAGTGACATCACTAAACTGTTTGTAATAAAAACTTTTTCAGAGAACTTTCACACAGATAATGCAAATTTAAGCAAAACACACAGATAAATTATGTATATTATCTGTAAAATTATAAAGTCGCGAATACGTAAATTGTTCGCCGCGATTTACCCGTGCTAGAGATATGCGATCGGCGTCCGCAGCATCCGCAATCTCGTGAAAAACTGGCGGGAAATTCTGTGTTGGCGGGAAACACGGTGGCTACACTAATAGGAAACGGGCTTTTCTTAATTTCGGAAGCAGTGAGTACATTTTTACAATAGTAGAGTGTAGCTTATTGGAAATCATACAATACTAATTATTGTCAATTCATGAACTAAGCTATTATTAGCATATAAACATGAAGATTTAAATATACTTTCCATTATGCATCCGAAACATTTGGCGGTAATTAAAACCGTAACTAATACATTTAGCGTTTTAAATCATTAAAAATGTTTATGTGTCCTCAGTCCCACCTGCGTAAACTACAGACAATACTTACATTTGGCTATTAATAACCCGAATAATTTTACGCCTTGCAAATATTAAAACTGACTGCCGCTGAGCTTATATCTGTAGCTAACATAACATTCTGTCTATAGTTTGAGTTCTATTGATGGAAAATGTAATACATATGAATCTTCAATATAACCAATAAATGTTTTCCTTATGTTTACAATGAAAAAGGAGATAAAAAGAGTCATTTTATTTATAAGTATTTTATTGTAACTCTCCGCAATTACTGATAATGACCTTCGTTGAGACTGTTCCACTTTTACTGCCATAGCGTTCCACTTTCTTCAAAACGTCCAATCCAGATACAACATGTCCAAACACGACGTGTTTTCCATCAAGCCACTCTGTCCTAGAAAGAAATTATTAATAATAAAGAGAGTGCAACACATCCTTATTACTTGTACATGGTCATTTTTCATTTATTCATATAATAATTTTTTGAAAGCGCCTTTGCTGTCAATAAGAATTATTTAAAGCAGTTCCTACTGTCACTTACTTCGCTGTGCACAGGAAAAATTGTGATCCATTAGTATTTGGTCCAGAATTTGCCATACTTAATATTCCGGGACCTGTGTGTTTCAATATAAAGTTTTCATCTTCAAATTTACGTCCATATATAGATTTCCCACCTGTTCCGTTGTGATTGGTGAAATCTCCACCTTGACACATCTATTGTAATGCTAAGAAATAATTATTGAACAATATCTATATAATCAAAAATTTTATACACTACTGTGTTGTACTATGTTATTTTTTGATACTTTAATACTATAGGAAATTAAAATTAATACAATAAGTGAAATGCAAAACTTTCTGCAACACATCAGGGATGTTTCCAAAGGAAGTTGCAATAATTATGGAACTTCAGTCACTAGTTGAACAAGTACACAGCAGTTTTTACAAGATAGCTAAAAAATTAGATATCTATTATTATAACATTTTGAAAGGTGTAAATAGCTACTAATAATTTTATTTTTATTATCTGTGGAGAAAGCCTATACCCAAACTGTATACCCAATTTACTTTCATTATAATTATTCAATATATTAATTACATTTCGTTGTTTAGTTAATAATAATATTTAAAATTTATTTTTAGTTTCACTGTATAACCATGATAAGTTTAATTTAATTGTGACCAACACATACTACCCGACTGGACTTGTACATGTTTCAATAAAAAGGATTAATAATTGTTATTATTCAAAGGATACAAAATCCGGAATAATCCTGTGAAAACTGCTACCCTGGTATCCAAATCCTTTCTCATGTGTGCACAGCACTCTAAAATTCTCAGCGGTTCTAGGAACAATGTCAGCCCGGAGCATCATTATCACTCTTCCAACTTCTTGTTTGCCAACACTTATATCAAAGTAGACTTGAGGATTCTTTTTCTCAGTTACCTGCTTAGCAGCAGCTGGCTGAAATAAAAGAAAAACAATCTTTAGTGAAACACAGTTGGTATAGACAAGTAAGTTTTAAATATTGGAATTGAAAAATTTTAGTAAAAAGAAGAAATCCCGAAATTAAATCTAGGCTACTGAAATATTCTACTTACACTCTCTGTTTCTGTTTGCTCAGTACTATCGTTTTCTTTACTATCTTTGTCTACATCCAATGTTTCTCCAGCATGTTTCTGTAACCAGCTATCTTCCGACCAGACAGGCCTGGTTGATCCTTCTTTTATTCTCTGAGGTGCTGCTACGTTCACCCGTACTGTCCGTCCAAATAGCTCAGAGTCATTCTAAAGGATATTAAATATTTCATAGGACATAGAAATTGCTGTATAAACCATTTTTTAGTTATAATTGTTTTCATGTTATCATTAGTAAAAGTAAAGAGTAATACTAGTCTAGTTCAGTTTACCATATTATCAATAGCAGCTGCAGCATCTTCAGCATTCTCGAATTCTATGAAAGCGAAGCCTCTGTGCTTCTCAGTCTCATAATCTAATGGTATTTGTACATCGACAAGATCTCCAAAAGGTACGAAAGCGGCATGTAGAACTTTTTCATCTACTTCTTCTGCTAATCCGCCGACGTAAATAGTCCGTTTTGAATTTGGTTTGCTACTCATTTTAATAAATACTTCAGTAATCAAAATTAATAATACTTTGTAGAACTTATTTCATTCAACTTTTTTACTAGTTTTCTCGCTAAACAGTAGTCCTAAATATTCCTTTTTCCTAACAATGAGTAATAACCTAACATTCAAACACTCAAAATAAACAGTTTGATTGTGATTGTTGTAATTGGCAACTGACACTGATTAATACTTATTTGGTTAACGTCAATGTCAACCTGAAGACGTCAATATGACATTGTTGACTTAAGTTTATCATATTTTAGCAAGAGCCTGCGTAGGTCATTGTCAATTGTCAAAGCGGCAATATAGAAAGAAAGAATAATTTCAAACCAGTTTTTAAATTTTTACTTTTATCTTAACAGTGTCGTTAAATTTAAATATAAAATATATAAATTACGTTTGGGACGAGCGAGAGTATGGCAACTAAATATAAAAGCCGCCGTAACGCGTTACATACACAAGCATTACATAGTAATCTATCCACATCACGACCAAACCAAATTTAATGGTGTATTCATGTAGATTTAAAACATAAAACATAACCTATAGCTTGCTATAGCTTTCTCAAAGATAATAATATTTTATTAGCTATAAACTGACGTTTTAGCATCTAACGAGTAATAGTAGTATTAGCTAGAACCGTGATTAATTCTTTAGTCACACATAGCGAAAGTGACACACGGTACCGTTCTTTTTATTTGTTCAGGAATTTAGTTTAGCAGCTAATTAAACCTGAGTGCAACTTAGTAGTACATGGTGGTACCTACTATTGACCCATTGTTAACATTCTCAAAATTCTTAAATTATTTTGCCGCGTAAAAAATAAGCGCTTAAAAACATTGGCTTACCTATATTCTTTAGAATTATACAAAGTTATAAAGGAACGAATATTCTGTTTAGCTTTATCCATCTCCAAAAACGTATTCTTGCAGCAAAATCAAAACTGCAACAGTTGTATACTAAGCCAAATATAATTTTGGCATTATATCATTGAAGTAATTAAAAAAAAAATAGATTTAAAAAAAATTAACAGCTAGTACCTATACGTTATTTTAAATTTAAATTTGCTTACAAATCAATTACCCCCGCGACCACGCCTACTGCAAAGCATCCGAAACATAGTTAAAATACATTTAAAAACGAAAACTAATATATTTCGCATAAAATGCTAAAAGTAACACAAATAAGTATCCTGCCTTATTAAAATGGCTTTTATTAATGTTCTGTCCATACCAACTCTGCTTGCTGTCATCTCGACCCTATTTGAACCCGGCCATTTTAAAGCCTTATGCAATAACCTTTGACGAATATTACGACTCAACATTTATGGCTTCAAATCTGTATGTTTGTTGAAATACCGTTTCTGTACAAAAAGGAGATAACTGCCGCGTCATCTATGCAACCGTAAACCCAACATTTATCTACATAATATATTTATTCAATTCAATTAGTATTTACGAGATCTTCTAAGAATTTCACATGTCTTTGATACAGTTTCGCTTTGGAAGCTTAGTTAATGGCAGCTGCAAAGAAATAAGACTCCAAAACCAATAAAGAAAAAACAAACCAAACCCCTACGTCTAGAACCACAGAGACGATCCACATCTTATCTGTCCATCGTATAGTGAGTTAGTGTTTAATAAAAAAACATGTATTTTAATAGATATATGAAGTCGTCTTTCGTATTGTTAGATTTAACGTATTTAAGTCCCACTGTTGGGTTTTCACAGGCATTGGAGACAGTTTGTAGCACTTCGACCCATCATGTTGTTCCAATGGGTTAACGAGCTTTAACGATACCGCCACCAAATTAGTGATAACCAGTATTGTTTTTTAATTCATGACTCATGAGAGCAACAGCACGGAACGCTGACGATGCCGGTTCAAGTCCTGCCCGAGTCGAAAATTTTTTCAATTTATTTTTGATATTTAAATTCATGACTCATTTTAATTAGATGATATCTTAAATACTGTCTATAGTTTACGCAACTAGTACACATTTAAATAAAACACTTTAACGGTTTAAAACGCGATATATTAGTTAAACTGTTTTGAAAATGATTTGATCACGGGGAGTCTCCCAGTGACCACGGCTGCTGCAAAGCATCCGAAACGTCGGGCCGAAGTTTTTCAAATAAGTTTAACTAATATATCGCGTTTTAAACCGTTAAAGTGTTTTATTTAAATAGATGATATTATATTCTCTTATGGCTAAATCTTCTTTTAAAATGCGTATATTAGATAAGCTAACTTCTTAATCAAAATGTGAATAAAACTTAATTTGTAATTATACTAAAATTTCCGCAACTTTTCCGTTCAACTTGCATTCTAATACTCGGTAATCCTAATAGGGATTAAACACTTTAATCTTAGTAGTACTTGCGGACATACAAGCTGTTCATTCTACAAGCAATTCAGTGCTTAAATTCAATCGTAATAAGTTAAAATTCTATCGAATTTTAAATACCGCCTCTTTAGCTAAGTCATTAAAAGTGAAGCGCGATAAGTCCTAAATTCGAATCCCGGATAAACAGTTTTGGTTAGGCACAGATATTTCATCGACTACTTGTCTGTTAATAATTTCCAACAGTGAAACATACTCATAAATATGTTCGCCCCACGCCCCACTGGGGAAATCGGAATTTCACTAATTCTTCATACAAATTGTATTCAGACATCGATCACCTTTATATTAAACATTCGTGAATTATTATTACACAAATAATAACCAAACTAGATTCACTATTTACTGAGATACAGAGAAGACATAAACCAATAAAACTAACAGTAGGCGTAGTCTGTGGTTCAATTGTTATAGGAAAATTTACAAGTCTAATGTTTTAGCTCGCGGTTCGCTTCACCTGTGTGCCCCATGGGATCGCCTATAAAACAAGTAAGCAGTCCGTTTGGCGTTACTCTTCGCGCAAGGTCAAGACCAAGCGTCCAAGTCATTGCACCACACCGCGGCCGCCTCGCGCGTACACGCATAGCTGCGCTTGCGCAGTGCTTTGTTGTTAGAGCTTTTGACGGTAAGTACTGTGTGATTTATTTTTATTACGTAGAATAAGCTCGTTTACAGTTTTTGTTTTACCACAAAGTGCTAATTATGTAACATAAATCAATATGTTTTATTTAAATTAACCCATCGTCTATGATACTCCGTAATATATTTTTGAACATTTCATTCTTTTTTACTTGTGATTTACTAAATATTTAAACAAAGGGCATTAAAATAAATACTTGCTTACGTTTTTACTTAAGAAATTAATACTTTTTTTAATGCGTCAAAAGTAAAATGAAACAAACTTTTGAATACCTAACTAGCAAATTGTTCATACATTTATTGTACGCGTTATGCAATTTCTAATGCGATAACTTTGTATCAACATTTTATATCCCAACCTCCAAGTACCTAGTAAAACTAACTACATAGACGAACACCGCACAAACGGGTTGAATCAACCTGCAATATTTTTCTCGGCTAATAAAAAACCTCAGGCAAACTAGTTCATAATGACACCGGCTGGATCTCAATAATATGTTATCCACCGAAGACTTATACTTTCCAAGTACGTGCGAATCATTATACACTGGAGATAGACGGACGATTCTACTGTGTTATTAGTTACTCCGGAGTCCCAAGCAGTGCTTAAGTAGATAAGTAGTTTGTGGTCTTGATGTTTAAATGTCTTAACTAGTAACAAGTAGAACGGAAGTAGGCGTTACTTGTAGCTTACACAGAAAAATTGAGGTGTATCTTATACATACAAAACTTATTCTAATCTTTTTGAAAATATAAAAAAATAAATCTTTATTGGCGTGTATTTCTCTTGTTTTTGAGATTAAAATTAAATTGGTTTAACAGGCACATAACTCGGATTTTTTGCGAATAGTAGGTTTAGTTTTGGCCCCTAACGTCGTTCTATTATATTGTATATTATTTTGTCTGTTGAGTACTGTCAAACAATTTGATCCAATTGTGGCAAATCATTCCTAATAATCAACGGGTCGGTGAGTTGTTTTAAATTAATTTGTAAGTTATGGATAAACTTTGTATTGATAAAATGAAAATTTAAAAATCGAAAATAAATTGAAAATGTATGAAAATATTAAAAATGTTGTGGTGGAAAATATTAAATGTGTCGTGATACTGCACTCAAACCACAGATGGAAAAGTCGTAAAGTGTAATCGCGTTTCGTTTTCAGTCTGTGGATTATTAAATGTCCAAACGCAAAACAGGTCGACAGCCCACCTTGTTCAGATGTTATATCACCTACCATAAAATTAACCCCTGCTTGTTTGTCCTCCTGTGACATAAATAGAACTATTTTGTTAAACAAATTCTACGATACCGTGAAATTACAAAGCCTCTTTTTATCTCCCTGGTGGAAAACAGCAGGAGTGCCCGCTGTATTTTTGTAGCGCATTGTAATTTTTGTAATCAAAATTCACAAAGTCAAAGTCAATCAAAGTTTCAACAAAAAATGACCCACTTTTTTGCCAAGTTTTGGACGCGACACTAACGTCTTAATTACTTTCTTTAATTACGGTCTCAATAATTGTTTATCGGTTTTAAATCAATATAGTATATAATAAATATCTATGTATTGTAAAATTGTATATATCATTACATATATCTTTTACGTTTGCCAATAGGTATGTCATAAAATATATTGTCAATGTATTTTTCTAAAGTGAGATATGAAAATAGGAAAGTGCTTTTCATCATTGAAAATGATAATAAAAATTCGAATTGCTGTTAAAATATGATAAAAATAAGTTCATTAAGTTAAATATCAATTGAAAATTTTGCTTTTGAAACCGTTAAAGTTTTATTTTGATGTGTACTACTGAGGAACAGTGGAGTAACTATCGTAGGGTCCAGTGGTGCAGTGCACCAGGGCGAGAGATGAGAACCTTAAGTGTGTAATTTTAATAAAGACCTGAGTACATGTGATGCCATGAAGAAAAACTTCAGCCATACAACTTCCGTTGCGCATATTATTTGCATATCACTCGAGTATAGTTAATAAAACCGATCAAGTGCGAGTCGGAATTCGAAAAAGGTTCTGTACTTATATTAAAATATTTTAATCGTTTCAAGTGTCAACAATGGCTGCATATAAAAAATTATAAAGTAATATGGGGCAGAAAATAGCATTGCTCATAAATACACAATTCGTGAAAAAATTTTACTCATTACTTGTCGTGGTTCTTGAAATACTGAGATTTTTTTTTGATAAAAGAGAACAGGCAAACATGGACTTCATTTGATGGAAGGTGAAACACCCCAGCCAGATAACATCACGTTAAGACTGCTGTCGACCTTTAATAGCTTTGGATTTTCGGAAATCTACAGCCTGAAACGCTATTAATCTTCACGGTTTTCATCTGTGGAAAGAGGTTCATGACCTGGTCGGAGTTTTGATATTCCAACCACCTATTAAATAATATCCAGTTTTCCATACGAAGTCCAACTTTTTTCAATCACTTTATAATCTTTCTGAGTACCCAGTGGATAACGAACCCACGATTCGTTGATTATTAGCCATTGCCAACCGGTGACAGAATGATAGAGAGGTAGGACTCGAAGCCCAGTTTCACTCTTGTATTGCGGAACCCTAACCAGTTCAACCAACTCATAATTCACAGCATTTAAAAAGTACATCGCGAATATCTCACACTTACAGTTAATATTGTTATCTCAGTGTACAATCTCCCATCACGCATGCCACCAACCGTCCGTTAGGATTGCTTCACCTTGATAATTGACTCATTACATAAGTTCCCTTCCGCATAAACTGGTAATGATTTAATAACTTTTTATCACGAAGTTACGTCTCTCGAATGTGAGAATTCTTCTTTGCTTTGCCTTTAATGACAGAGGAAGACAGTAAAACGACTTGTTATTTCAAAAAAGATTTAAAAAAAAACCTATTTATTTTAGAAAAATTTTGAGCGGGTGATAATCGAACCCACTACTCGATGATGATATACTTCTATACTAATATATAATAATAATAATTTAGTTGTCAAACCATAAATCCATTTCTTAAAATTAATTAAATCTAATGTGTGCATTAAAGGGGATTAGTAACAATTTTTAACTTAACATGTACCTATATTAGAATATGTTAGTCACTAAAACTAAGTAGACAAAATGAAATATACACCTAATATAAAGCTGAAGTCTTTGTTCGTTTCTTTGAACACGCTAATCTCAGAAACTACAGGTTCGAATTCAAAAGTTATATTTGTATCGGTTAGAGCATTTATCGAGAGAGGCATTGCGCTGCGACTAATAGGAGTGAGAAAGCAGCGGGAAATATGAAACAACACAGGGAAAATTATTCATCTTTGTGGGTTTCCGTTGCGTACTCTGCGAAAACTGTTTAAGATACGCAAAAAATATGTATGAAAGAATGATTCCTCTTTAAATGATCGAAAAAAATGTCCCCGACACTATTATCTCTATCTTTTAAAATTAAATTGCAAGAACGACATCGTAGGTAATAGCTAAAATGTAGAAAGATGAGGTTTGAAAAAACTAATTAAGATGGCTAAAATAACTATTCTACGCGTTCGCTAACCCAGCAAATGATGTGTTGCCTAGGAACGCGTTAAACGGGAGGGACTTCGAATCCCGGGAAAACAAAAATCAGTATGGTGGTTTTAAAATTAATTGATTAATAGATACGGAAGTTATAACTCATTTATTAGAACATTCTCCTTCACTCAATTAACTCCATGCTAATCCGAGATCTACCGTTAGTTTAATAGTCTGACAAAACCAATGTTATGTTCGGTTGTTGCGATATCCGAGATACAAACTCTTGCGCACAATAACAGAACCTGTATTACAATGACTCAGCCGCGTTATCTTAATCTCTACATAAATTAATTAAAATCTCTTATTAAATAATCGAGATTTCTTAAAAATATACGACAGGTTTCGTGGATTTTGAAACAATATATTTTTAGAGTTGCATAATGAATATATTTAATTAAATAAAATGTTTCGTTGCGGAAGATTTGCAGCTGCCGTGGCCTCTGTTTAGTTAACTAATACATTTTGCGTTTGAAACCGTTGAAGATTTGTACTACATGCACATACTACGTGAATAACAGACAATACTCGAATAATACACCACGTATGAACTTCCGGATTTTCCAAAAGTTCAGATGAACTAAAGCATTTGTTGTCTGAAATTCCACGTCCACTGAAGACACATCGACTAAATATAGAACAAACTAACATTCAAAGTCACTCTCATGGCGGCGTTTTTTATTTTTTCGTCTCTATTATTTAACTCGACGTTTCGAACGCCTGCAAGATCGGGAATGAGTAGGACTTCTTCCTTCTATCGTCGTTGACTTTGCTCACATCCCTGTTTTTATGGTAGAATTTTAATTTTGTCCATTTATGTAAATTAA
This sequence comes from Leptosia nina, assembly GCA_963661955.1. Lineage (NCBI taxonomy): Eukaryota > Metazoa > Arthropoda > Insecta > Lepidoptera > Pieridae > Leptosia > Leptosia nina. Next base: position 8,729,170 of record CAVLEF010000010.1, on the reverse strand, counting down.
TTTTTAGGATCTTTATTAATTTAGCGTGAAATTGTCGTTTTACTGAATAAATTACGAGTTTAATTTATAATTAATTGTGTTCTTAGTGAAAATCAATGATAACCTTGTAAGGAAATCACGATGGCCATGTAAATTCTTTACTTACAATATGAAGTTCGAAAAAAATACACTACATATAACTACGTAAAAACGTTTTATTTCTCTGTCAATTGTTAGGAACGATATCGGACTTTTCTTAAGAATATTTAAACCACTATCGCTAGCTCGCTGGCTTAATACTGTCGAAGTCACTCGTCGTTGGTTTGTTAAAAAGTACTTCGGTGTCCCAAAGCATTACTATAATTTATCGTACCGTTTCTGTCAGTTGATTGCTAAGCTCCAAATTATAGCACCGTTACGAGTTACTATTTTATTCATTTTTTTCAGTTGATCGGCTCGTTGTTCTAATCTTAGCGATGTCTGACTAATAATCATCGGGCTAAATGTTTATAGTTTTTGAAACTGTTTAATTTCATCTGGAAGTCAGGAGATAAAATCGATGGTAGCAATTAGGTCCGGATCACGAACCATGTTCCACAGATAAAAAAGCCGTGAAGCTTGATCTCGTTTCGATTTCAGTCAGTGAATTTTCGAATATGAAAGCAAAAAAAGGTCGACAGCTCACCTTATTCACATTTTATATGGCTGGGGTTTACACCTTCCATCAACGAAACATCTCGCTTAAAAGGTTTTCAATCTTTACAATTTTCACACGACCACTAGACTTACCCAAGAGTCTGGTGGCTGGTATACTTGACTACAGATTCCAAGATCCTGGCTAGAGAAAAATTGCTTTGGTATTTATCATCACCCCCATGCCTTTTAGAGCATGTTCAGTGATCGGTGCCGGTTACTTCAACAATCACCGCTATTAAGAATGAGAATCGCCCACCAACCCTCACTAGCGAGTAAACTAAAATGCATATCCAATTACTTGACTTCAATATTCATATATAATTGATTATACCTAATGAATACCTACCTTAATATTTTTTTTGTTTGTAAGTTGTGATTGCTACCATTTAAATAAAACAATTTTCACGGTTAAGAACGAGAAATATTACTTAAAATGTATTTTGTGGACATTACCATGTTTTTTAAAAGTAATAAATTTTATTTAGCTCTACCTTGCTATTCGACCATCTCTCCCTGGGTATTATAAAAAGTAGAAATATAATCAATGTTACATGTAATCTCTGACACCTGCACTTACTTATCAAACTCCTATCGCGCGGTAATACAAAATGACAGGCATGTCTCCCGGTCCTGACATACCGGTTGGTGCAGTCGGATAGAGACTGGTCGCTTTTTGTTACTTTATTATGCCCTAAGGGCTTGAGACCATCAAACGGTACATGCAAATATAACCGGTACGTAATCAAAATGTTTATGACTTAGACAAAGAGCATTAAATAAAAATTTGAACGGTTTAAAACGCGAAATGTATTAGAAAAATTATCAAAAACCATTCGCATTTTCAAACGTTACAGTGTAGTTTAATGTTTCCTCGCTCGCTACTGATAGTGCTCAAAAATGTACATCAATGAATAGTTCGTGTAAATAAAACACTTTTAACGTTTAACATGTTTTAAACATGAAAAAAATTCGCTTATATATCAGATTTTTTATAGTTGTTATTAATCATGATACTTAATTGTATGTAATTAGAATGGAATAAAGCGCTTACACGGATTGAAACGGGAAATTAAATTGGTTAACATATTTTTAACGACAATACCACGTTTACGAAGCTTTACAGTAAGAATCATGGGGAGGATTTGAAACCGTTAGAAATGGTCTATTTAAATACGTTTAAATTACATACAATACTTATAAGCTTGATTGTCTGTACTTCAGGACCTAAAGCGAACAATCCACATCATTTATTTCCTATATTTATAAATATAATCGTAGATAATATTTCTAAAGATAAACCTATAAAGTGTAAGTAACAAGTTTTATTCAAACTTCGACGTAACATCACTAGGTACTATAGCAAAAAGCTTTTTAGCATTAGATTAGAGCCGCAAACAGTTTTTGCTTATTATTGAGGTTCTGAGAAGCATCTCTATCGTAAATAATTACTGTTTTTTACTCTCATTTACATGGAATTCATGACGAATTCGTTGGTAAAATCGTGGCAACGTATGGGTCTTCTGGAAATCTGAAAGTGTAAATGTCGAAATTCCGTCCGGACCACGAACCACCGTGCACAGATAAAAGAGCCGTGAAGTTAAATTTTGATTCGGTTTAAGTGTGTGGATTTCCGAATCCAAAGCCAAAAATAGGACGACATTGCATCTTGTTTAGATGTTGTGTTATGTATGTTATGTGCTTGTGTGCCACCTCTATCAAAAAAAAATATAGATGTATGAATTTTAATAGAAGATTTAAATCATGTAATTATTCATTACTTTTATTAAGAAAACAGGGCAAGCAAATAATATTAGTTCTATTTTTGTGAGAGAGAAAAAATAAGAAGTTTATATGTATATTATAATTTACAGTTACATTTTAAACTTCTATAACATCGAACAAATTAAGTGGTTATACCATAGTAACCTTGCATGTTAGTTGTTAGTTACATATAGCGTATAACTAACATAAAATACACAGACACGATTACAAAGTACTTTAATGTTATTGAACCCGGTAACGTTTCGTTTTATATTAGTTTATTGATTTAAGACCTCTATATAAGCTTTTTATGTAAAGAGTTTTTCTTACTGTGATAGCAGGTATTTTTTGTTTTTGTTCGCAGATTTCAATATGGCGAAAATATCTTTAGCAATATTATTTTGCTGCATAGCCCAAGGTTTAGCTAGCAACGATGACAAATTTATCAAAAAATACGCTATGATGAAGGTGAGTCAAAAAATAAAAGAAGTTCGCAGTCGGTAGGATTCGAACCTACGCTCCCAGAGGGAATCTGATTTCTAGTCAGACGCCTTAACCGCTCGGCCACGACTGCTGTTGGATGAAATTAACAAATTACTATATGTATTATAAATAATTCTAATTATATAAACAATTTAAAATTATAGTATTTATGTGTAAAATGTCATCCTAACTTTTAGATCTACGAAAGTTGTTTCGGAACGGAGGTCGTTAAGCAAATTCGAAGAGAAATGAAGGAGGCTTACGCGAAATGTTCATCACCGCCATCTTTCGAAGAAAACGCAAACCAACAAATCCCGTCAATCTTGTTCGGCAAACTACCGCCAGGGTTCGCGATGGACCCGAACTCGCAAACCATCACGAAGCCAACAGATGGCGCTGGACTAAATCAAGAAAATGAATTACCCAATCATGAAAAATTGCACGTGCAAAAGATTCCATTGAGCCAAATCCTACCTCTTCGATCACAATCGGTAATCATTGTATATTTAAAAAAAAAAAACAATCTATTGCCTCCTGTGAGGATTGAACTCACGACCCCTGGTTTACGAGACCAGTGCTCTACCACTGAGCTAAAGAGGCGACGAGAGTGATTGTCAAATTAATTAACCACTTCTCTATAACTTGCATTAAAAATTATTTTTTTGTTTTTCGTTACTTTTCTTTACACAAGTTAGAGAAAGGGTATTAAAAAAAATTGTTGAGTGACGGTGTTAGGTACCATATTCCTCCGAAACTACTCGACCGATTTTTATGATTTTTTTAATGCATAATCAGTAGGTCTTATAGTAGGTGTTATTTTTGGTGGTGTTTTGGCGTAGTGGTATTTTTCATATCTCTAAGTGTTAAGGGTTAACCTTAAAGATTTTTTTTATTATGTAGCATTAAAAAAATTCAACCCAAATTATCACTCTTCTATCGCCAAACGGTATCTTTTTATTGATCAATTATCACTTCATAAGTTATCCCAGGCTACGGTCTCATCTGGTTTACCCGAAGTAAGGATGAGACGGAACTCGCTCAACTGACTGAAGAAGGTCTTATCAGATACACAATAGATATTCCCTTGAAATCATTCATGGAGCAAAACGTTTGCCTGGTCAGATATTTTACCTATAACTTTTACTTTCTTTCAGCCATTCCAGCCCCAGTCAATACCGCCGTACATGATGCCAACGAACCCCCAGTTCAGGCCGTTTAGCTCAGCATCTCCGTTCTACCAGTATCCTTACCCCAATATGCCATACCCTTATCCAGGGCAGTACAACCCTTACTATCAGCCGATGCAGCAGTTCTATCAGCAACCTTACTTCGCTTCAAATAGAATGGCGGTAAGTTAGCTGTCTTGTTACTTTTAGTTACATCTTTTGGATGTATGTAGGCCACATTGGGGATTTTTTCACCAGTTTTTTTTAACAAAATTTTTTTTTAATATGAATTATTTTTGTAGCTGGCGTGATGGTAATGTTCTTTAAAATACATTATTTGTTATTTTGATTTGTTTTTGAAATATATATACGCTTCCTTTTGTATTTATAATTCTTTTAATGGTGTTTATAAATTTAAAATCTACTTAGATACTGTCTATAGTTTACGCGAGTAGTACACATTTAAATAAAACACTTTAACGGTTTAAAACGCGATATATTAATATTAATATATCGCGTTTGAAACCGTTAAAGTGTTTTATTTAAATTTACTTAGATTAAAAAAAAAGACACGGGTGGGACTTGAAATAGTATACACCACCACCACCACCACAACGTTCCGTGCTGTTCGAACTAACTGAGCCACCGCGTCGCACAATTGGTTAGAGAAGAAACAACGAACGCTGTGGACACTGGTTCAATTCCCGTCTGTGTTGTAAACTTTTTTTATCTAAATAGATTTTTGAAACATATGATGCCATTATGTACAAAAACATGTGAAAAATACAAAAGTTTTCGAACAGTGTTGGTAATAATTTTCTTTTTACAAGTTTTTTTCAGTTGTTTTTACTTGGTAGGTAATTACCACCTGGTAGCGATATATTGAATTATGGAGTAATGTAATTTTTTTTTTTGGTTTAGTATGGGCCAGAATTATAGGAGATTCATTCATAGATGATTATTTTTAGCGGGACCTGGACCTCCGCGACCGCTTAGACATAATTTCGCGCGGACCCAATTCCGGAAAAGTTAAGAACATAACCTGCGTGATGCAAGAGCTAGGTTACATAGACCACAACCTGGAACCCAATTATGAGCAGATTACGCAGAGGATCAGCAATTTGCCAGTTTCGAGCGACCTGAAGGGAGACATCCAGGATGGGCTGCAATTCTGCCAGAAGTTTTCGGTATTTTTTTAATATACTCTGTATAACAGTTCTTAATGATTGAAGTAGTAGTTGGATTTTTATACAAAACACACAATATGGCAGTTTAATAAAACAATTTTAATGGATTAAAATGCACATAATATGTTGGTTCACTTATTTTTATCTACGTTGTAGTAGTTAAAACTAACCTAAACTTGTTTATTTCATGTTTTAACCAGTCACAAGTATTTAATACTAAAGTGTTCCTACTACTCGCATCCACTACAGGCAATATTTGTGGGATTTCTATGCGTCCGTTTCACTTATCAGTTTTATATAAGGTTGATAAGACTAGTGCCCTGCCCGACCAAAACTGTCTATTGTTTCCCCGGAATCGGAACCCAGGACCTCTTGCGCTTCACACAATGCTAGACAACATGTTTAAGTATTTAGCTAAATAGGCGATCGTGCGACTTCGACCGCATAGTCTTGCAAACGTCCTTCTTATCTTCATCTGTTCTATTATTATAAAGCTGCAAAGTTATTTGTTTGTTTTCTTAAGATTAGCCCTTTAAAACAAACAAACTTTTCGGCTTCATTTATATATTAGTATAGATATCTTATTTTTAAATTTTGATATTGACTTCTACTAATAGGCTTACCTTTTACAGCAATGTGTGCCGGACATAAAACGAGACGTCGCACCACTTTCACAGGAGCTCATAAAACCTATGTTCTTCTTCAGATGTTATAAGGTAATATAAATGGCTTAGTCAATAATTATCCTTTATAGCCAAATCTTATTTTTAAACTATTTTTAGCATAAAAAGCTGGAAGCCTGCATAATGAAGGATATCAGGGAACGGTTTACCAGCGAAGACGACCTGGAGACTGACGGCGATTTTAGGTAAGCTATTTTGTTACATAGTAGTAGTAGTATGGGACTTAATATTCTGAAGAAATGTGAAGATAAGGAAGACATAAATAAACGTATCAGGTCCTTTTATACTTTTAAAGGAGCTAAAAATGTTTACATCAATCAACATATAGTTACAGCGAATTTTGCTAATTATAAAATAAAGTGGATATTCATCACAAAATATATTATAAAATAAAAAACCCATTTATTAAATTTTATCTTTAATATTTTTTGCAAGTTTATGATGTCATTATACATGAATTCTAATTAAATTGAAAAAACATTACGTCACGGGCGGGAGTCGAACCGGCATCCATACCGGTCCGTGCTGCTCAAGCTAAATTCCAAATGTTGTACCTTAACACAAAATTCCCTGAAAACCCTTTTTTCAAAATCATCAAACATCTAAATATATTTATGGCGTAAGTATACGCCAAATTAATAAAAATGTATTTATAAAACACAAATTAATTACTATGTATTAAATTACATATAATTGAAAGGAAGTGATATGAATATACGACAACATTGATATTTTAAAACGCGAAATATATTAGCTGTGCCGATATTGTGTTTAAAATTACGAGAAAAAGTACAATTTTATGTATAAACAAAAGTACATCAAGAATTTCGGTAGGGTGTGAGTTGTTTTCAATAAAATTAATGCATATTCAAAAATAATAAAAAAATTGGAAAATTGAAAACACTTTTGACGGTTTAAAACGCGAAATATAATAGTTAACTTATCACATATTAACAGTCCGGAACGTTGGTCCGTTGTTAAAATATCTTGTGATTAAATTACTAGTATATTTCGCGTTTAAAACTGTTTATAGTTAACTACTTGCGTAAACTACAGACAATAGTTTATTAAGCGCTTGTGTTTCTAGGTCTTTGGGGAGATCAGCTCGCGCGGTGAGGGATGAGCCTTTAAGTGATCCCAGGTTTGACGCCCTGGACGAAATGGCGGTCTACTTATATGACTATTTAAGTGGGGGGAACGGGCTGGACTATGAATTGTATCTGTAAAAAATGATATTGTTAAGCTTAAACCTGCTCAAAGTCTTTAACAGAATTTAGAAATTTAAGGAATAAAATCTATTTATATTTTCTATAACGTATAAGTTTTAACCAGGGCCGAACTTAGGGGAGGGCAAACGGGGCTCCAGGATCTCCACAAAAGAGTGACACTCTTATTTAGGTTTAGGATTTTTTTCAAATTCTGCAAAAGCGCCGGCTAAAACTTTAATTCAGATTATTCGTTTTCGTGTTTCGACATATGTTTGTTAATCTTTAGATTGTTTTAGTATTATTAAAGAGATATAATACTTTGGGGCCCTCCACACTTTTATTGCCTTGAGGCCTCCAGCGCTGGTTTGAACTACATATTTAATTTACTTTAAATTATCGACTGCTATTGTAGGATGTTTAAATAAAAATTTAATAGAGCATTTTTAATTGAAAAATCTCATTTTTAATTCTCTATTGAAGTAATTTATGAACGAAGGGAGATTATTAAATGTGTCTTCACAAAAATGTCTGCCATTTCAGGTTTGTTACATGTGTGGAGTGGTAGTAACACATATACTTGTAATATTTTAGTGATAAGCCATTTTTTTTCAGCAATAATAACAAACTATATAGTTACGCCGCGTCATAGCTCAAACTTATATTTAAGGACAATTGACATAAGCATAACATAAAATAGATGTTTAAATAATACATTGTTAACGGTTTAAAACGCGAACGACCGGATGCTTGTCCCTGCAGCCCGGTACTGCTCCAACGTATCCGAAACGTCGTGTCGAAATATATTTCGTATTTTAAACCGTTAAAAGTGTATTATTGAAATATGTACTCGGGTAATTTACAGAAAATACTTACCTACCGTAATCGCTAATCATAATAATATACAAATGTTGTTAGTAAATAATATTTTCTCGGTCAAAGATTTTTGCATTTATATAAATAAGGATTCAACGTAATTTATAACATAAAATTAAGTTTTAGAAAATTAATTCGCATTTATACTCTTAAGTTTAATACTCGTTAGATTAAGACGTAAATATTAAAAAAAGGAGACGAAAGTATACTTGTTTTTTTTTACCTATGCAAAGTTGTTTTTCCCGCGTAAATATACGAAACAGACATTTACGAAGATCAACAAGCTAAACTACCCCTTTATAAAAAAGAAATATGCTTATATTTTTATTAATAAAACCAAGCATTAAAGACAATGTACTTTTTCTGAACAATAGAGAGTTCGTCTCGAAATCGGGATATTACATGGGTGGTAGGAATATCGAAATATCTTCAAGTCAAAGACCACAAAATAAATAAAAAAGCCGTGAAGTTTAGTCGCGTTTCAGTTTCGGTCTATGAACTTCCGATCATCTAAAATAGGCCAACAACACATCTTGTTGAGAACCGACTGTTCTTTCAAAAATACGCGATTTTCATACGTCTATACAAGGACACAGCTTTTGACATTTGACTGTAAAATAGGGGCATTAAATCTAATACCACATATTGACGTGGTAAACGTTTTGCCTGACGTCTCGTAATATTTTGATAGACGTTCACCTTTGTACACCCTTCGTTGTGCACGCAGGGCACTATTTATAGGTCGCTTTATAGATTATTATTTTTAATTTATGCCTATCTAAAGACGCTTATAAAGATGATAATCTTTATTTTTATTTTATGACTAGCTAATCCGGTAAACATTGCTCTGTTTGCAAGATTAGCATGTTGATGAAATTGTAACAAATAATTTGGTAATAACGCATTCATTTCGACCAAATTGGTAACCATAAAAAGATGTCAGGGACTTATTTATCATTTAGAGAGACATCATTCTTTAATACGTTTTTTTATCATATTTTCCACTGCTTCTTTGCTTATTGGCCGCAGCATGTCTTTATATAGCCTTTTTTTTTCAATTCGAACCGGTATTTCTTGAGATTAGCGCGTTAAAAGAAACAAACTCTTCAGCTCTATTTTACACTAGCTACCCGCCCCGACTTCACTCGGGTGCAATGCTGATACTAAATACACCACACTATGAACGTTGCATTTAAAAACCTTCCTTTTGAACCACTCTATCTATTTAAAAAACGCATCGAAATCCGTTGCGTAGTTTTAAAGATTTAAGCGTACATAGAGACAGAAAAAGCTACTTTTTTATACTATTTAGTGATTAGTGTATATGGTCAATATATGTCCCGTTTTCTTTTCGAGATTATATGTAAGAGAAAGAAAGACAACTCGCAAAAATCCTCGTCCCCACCGCAGGGTGCTTCAATGCACATTTTTGTAGTTTCCGCAAAAAATTGTCTATTTTAAAACCCTTTTGTGGTCGAATTCGTCGATTCGAAGAAAGGCAAAGTTTTTGCGACAAATAAAAAGCCCTGCATTGTGTTTGTTAAGCGCAAAACTTTCACCGACTTTTATAGAGCAAATATTGAATAAAAAACGCGTACCTGCGTTTTGTACTGAATTCTTCAAAGAGGTGGGAAGAATTGTAGCAAAACTACCGATGTTTACGACAATTCCTTCTGTTTATGATCTGTAGAAAACAAAAGAGTTAATGCTTTTTAATTTATTGATGCAAAGAGAGCTGTTTTGGTTTACGCTCTGTTACAATACCGTTATCTAACGGCCTATAGTAAACATTTACATAACTCAAACCTTCTTTAAATGGAATATTTCCATAATTGTTAAATAGATAAGTTAACTTTTGGTTTCATAATTTTTAACCAGATTTAATTACTTCCATACCATTTTAGTGGAAAGCAAAAATGTATGTATAGTTTAAGTTTATTTTGAGGTTTAAAGGCAGGCTCTCATAATAACTTTGATTTGATTTCAGTTAGAAATTAATTTATATATTCTTATTACTGAAATATCATAGTCATAAGCAATACTGAAAGAAAAATGAAATCCCGTTTTCCCCGTGAAGAATTTGAACCATTCGGCTACAGAGGCAACAGTAACTAAAAAAAAGTAACTTACAGTTTTTGATTAAATGACAAGTTTTAATTCACACATGTAATTTTTGAGACCAAAGAAAGATAGAAATTAGCAAAATTCTTATACCGTACAAACATTACAGGAGTAAATTTTTTGACATTTTTGTCATGTTAAGTTTGTGAATATATGTTTTATATTTATTCCGTTTTGTATTCCAAACAGTAGATATACCTAGTGGCCCACAATTTAAGCGCAACGAATCCATCATCAGGTGCCCTCCTGTGATATAACAAATCCAGCCCTTTCATTATTTTTTCTTCGTATGCGCATATGTAGCAGATGCGTTCACAAATAAACACTTATTGGCGTAGAGTATTTGCATTGTACTCGATAGAAAGGTTTCAACCCGTCTGAAACACCTTTCGCGTATAAGGGTAAAAGTACCATTTATAGGCTACTTTCTATAAATCATTATATTGATTCATCTTTGTCAAATCTTAAATCTCCCAAAAGAGTTATAAGCTCTTTCTAACGATTCGATTCAATATCTAGTTACTTAACTACTACTCATAGCGCACGATGGAAACTAAATTGCAGTAAGTAAAAACATAATTTTACATAAATGAAAAAGCCATGTGGTTTAATCGTGTTTCGGTTACAGTCTTGATACGCAAAATTGGTGACAGCGCATCGTGTTTAAATGTTATATTGCGTATCTCACCTACCATGATGTAAACTGTATGCATGTCTGTCTTCCCCTATGTCAAAAAAACTGATCAAAAATAATCGGTTATGAAATATTTAGGAAAAATTTACTTATTAAGGGACCATAACTGGTCCCTTACCCTGTTAAGTTCCTTTTATTGAAAGCTTGGCTGCGTAAAATCAAGGGTTACAAAGAGGTGTTATGCAAAAAATACTGTCATTTTATGTCATTCCCACGTCGTTATATTTCATAATTGTAAGTAAGAGAATAAGAATGACATTATAGTTTGTAACTCGGGAATCAATCAATCAGTTTGTATGCAAAAAAGAAAAGATTCACACAGGTATTAAAAAAATAAATATAATCTTTATATATTATTATTGATTAAATCATTGTTTGTAGTTTACGTGACACATGTGCATAAAAAAAGCACTTTGTACTGTACTGCACTGCCCCTGTGATAATGGCTGCTGCAAAGCATGCAAAACATCGGATACCTAAATTTACCCAGATACTTATAATAAGTTTTCGCATTTTTAACAGTTTAAAGTGTTTAATTTAAATATTGTTATATGATAAAAGGTAAATAATAGTAGGTACTAACGTAAGCTATGCCTGCCGTGGTCACCTGGAGATAGTATCGCATCCGAAATTGCCCTGTCACAATAAAAAACTTGTTTTGTTTATCTGATATGACTAACTTGTAGTTTAGTTAAATGTTTCAATTTCGATCTTAATGAATTTAATCAATTTATATAAAACTTCTTTTTCCGAGTGAAATGTTAAACCGTGTTCTTGAAAAGTGTGAACTAGTTAGTCCATGTAGTTCTCAAGAGCGTGAAATCCTGTTGAAAAAAGTTTTAAGTGCCGTGTTACCGTCAGACTCTAAACTTCATAAATCCGCAAAGTGGACTTAATTCAGATTTCCACGAGCCACTTAAAACGGTTTAAAATGCAAAATAAGACTTAATTTTTTGACTACGTCAGTAAATGTATAATGTGTCGGTTGCTCGTCAGCAGTAGAGCAATTGGTAATAACTAAATTTTGGCGTTTTAAACTGTTAAACGTGACTTAATTAATGTCTACGTTTAAGCAAAACTACAATTAGCTATCTTCGTGTTAATTTAATTATTAGAGATGAGGATGATAGCAACTTGGACTTAATAAAACTTATCTATCTAATCAATGGGTGATCAGATACATAAGTTTCCTTAAAGGAAGTTCAACGTAGAAAAAATGTTGTAGCTGTTAAAAATAATTAGTGAATTTATATTTTTGTGTCCGCTCCATTGATTGATTTTATTCACCGACAGGAAGTTTATCTGTGCCCTGTCCGACCGAAACATTCGTGAATAACGGTAGATAATGATAAAAATAATTAGGCATCTCTAGCCTAGCCAGGCAAAATTAAAAACGTCCAAACCTCATAACTTCCATCGTTATAACTACAACATCCACGTGCTGGACCAGGTGGGTCGCTAACGAGCGTGCTCCCACGGGACACGAACCCTGAACCTCGTGGAATTTCCTGAGGACCAACAGTGGCAATTAGGAATTTCCGACACTCATTTATCAAAGTTCTGTCTTTATTTACGCGCGTACTGTAATTGCGAGCATTTCTTGTCTAACCCACTGCTTAATACAACGCTGTTGTAAAATACAAATAAGATAAATTTTATTACTTTAATTTATATATCATCTTCATTATATTTAGACTGGAATAAGTCATGTTCGGTAGCTCAATTGGTAGAGCAACAGCGCTGAACGCTGACGATGCCGGTTCAAGTCCTGTCCGAGTCGAATTTTTTTTCGATTTTTATTTATAAGTCACGTTTATAATTTTTAATTAAATAATTAATTGACTAATTAAATCGATCGACAGCAGCGTTGAAAACGTTGTATAGAATCGCTTTTCACAAAAGATCTTCTGGGTACGAAATCCGGGAAAACCATCGTTTGTTTCGGACTTTACTGTCCTGAAAATAAAGCCGATCAGTGAAACGGACATAGAAATATGTTCACCCCACGGCCTTTTAAAAAATCTGTTCAAAGCCTTTTGTTTATTTGAAAGTAATATTTATAGTTACTGCATTATAATGATTAGATATTATAACCGACTTCAACCAGAAAATGGAATAAAAAAAAGGATTTATACTACACGAAAAGTAATACATATTTTGATTTAGTTGTAACTAAATAAATATTTTCTTAAACTGATTTTAAAATATCAATAAACGCTGTATGGGTATATTTTCATCGATCAAAGACATGAACTTGGAATGTGAAGGTTCTATACTAACAAAAACTAAGTCTAATCTCAAAATAAATATTACTAAAAACAATTTTTACTGATTGATTTGCGTTGATGTGTTCCTAAACAGTGTGATGTCAAAATGTGAGAACTTTAAGTTCCGGACCGACCGGGTCCCTGGGGTCGAATGAGTCAAACACAGCACTTGGCCGATTCCCAAAACTATCATAATCCAACAGATCGTTCGAACAAATACTATTTTCTTGTGCGCTATATTTCGTTACTTTATTTGTAGACAAATAGAAGAAGCAAGACTTGGCTGATTTATTTACAAATGAGTAAGGACTATAGAATATTGGTGTCTACGAGATTGTAATAGGTCCTTGATAGAACTAAATACTTCTATAATCACTGTTTAGTGTATGTAATCTGAAAAACAGTTTAAGCTTACTTTTATGACAGAAGCGATATAACATCTAAATAAGGTACACAGTCGATGGCTTTGAACGTTCGGAAATGCAGAGACTGAAATCCAAGCGCCAACTTAACCGCACTTCCATCTATGATTGGTAGTTTGTAACTTGGGCGAATGTTCAATATGCCTAACATCCATTTAATACCACATAGGTACATCCAAATTAAAACATATAACGTGTAATTGAAATATTCTTAATACTTAGAAACAGGTTGGATTCGATATTAGCCATACATTCGACCAAACAGTCAAATTATTCCCACTCACCCGTGGTAAGTGGTAATAACTGTGGCACAGTTCTACCCATGTCTTAACTAAGCAAAATAACATAAAAATCGCGACTAAAACTCCGAAAACGGCCTTTGAAATCGGATATCACCCGTAATGTTCAAAATGTAGCGACAAAAAGGCCCAATCGACGCCTCCTCCAGCGGGGACATGCCAAAAACAACATTTTCGATGATTTATGAAGCAAATTAACGAGAATATATCCTCATTCCTGAACATCATTTCCTGCTAGAGCAGACTTGCAACGGAGCCCGAAAAAACGCAAGCAAAATGCAGTCTTTTCGAATTCCGCACAAAGTTTTGCCGGCTAATCACGTGTTTCGGAATCTTAACGAATTAATAAAAAACATCTTGAATTTCACATATTACATATGTGGAAAATGTTTGATTCTATTGATCTTTTTATAAGATTAAAATATTATATTTTTTTAATATAGAGATGGACAAACTTCACTTGATTGTAGGCATAATATTCATATTATCCATGTAACATCTAAACAAGATGTGCTGCCGATCTATTTTGGCTTTGGATATTCGGATAATAGGTATTTTATAGCATTTCAAAGCAGTTAAATGTAGAGTTTAATTAGTAGATATTTGGTTTTATCGATAAGAGCATCGTCGACGAGTATTCTCAAATTTTTATCAATGTAATTATTTATTCAATAGTGCTTACTGCGACTATTCTGAAACAAAAACGATATTCATAAAATATCTTTGACGTATTTTAAACTTTATTATTTTTATGTAACTCAAAATTATCAGAAACTTCCATAAACGTCAAAATCACTTTGAGCAATTAATGTTGAAGTGAAGGATCGCTGGTGACATCCGCATAGCGTGTCTCGTGTTACTGTCTTTTTTGCTATTTTTGTATAACAAAAAATTAAAACCTGCATTCGACGAGCAAGTGTTTACAATGCCACTGATAGATAAGAAAATTTGAACTCGCTGATACCTACATAAAAACCAATACAATTTTAATTTTACGTGAAATATAATTTTGTAACAATATGAAGTTAAAAAATAAGGCTTTTTTGTCTTATATACCTTAGCACCATTTTTTATGATTAGAGGAGACAAGAATGGTGTAATATTAAAAAACGATGAAAATTGTTCGTGGATTTCTGATGCGCACGCTGCGAAAATGGTTCATGATACCCAAAAAATATGTACCAAAGAATGATTCTTCTTTAGATTGTCAAAAAAAAATCCGCGACACGATATATCGTTTAAGATTAACTTGCAAAAACGATGGAACGCGACCGACGTCATGGCTTAAATTTATAAAAATGAAGAGGACGTTTGCAAATACAAATTTGGATGCCCATAACTATTCTACGTGGACGAAGTCGCTGACACAGCTAGTATTTGATACAATACTAATAAATTCACAATTAATTTTTTTTTGTCTTATCAAAGCTCTTGGAATATCCACTCGACTGCAGCCGACCAAATTCTTCATGGCTTAAAAAGGCACAAGACTTTCGCTTACTCCCAATTGGCACAAATGGCCAAACAAAAGTACCTTTTTATCGCTACCATCTGCAACCGGACACCGAGATAACACCACAATGACTCCCGAACATAAATCTCCTTCCAGAAAATTTATAATTATTTTGCGCAGTTGTTTTTTTAAGTGCGATCATTGATCGTCCACCCTCGCATCATGACGCCATTGTACGTGAAAGAGTGAATTTTTTCTGGTCATTTTAAGGGCCATTGTAAAAAGGTGGACGAAATGGGGGACATTTTTGCTTAATGGCTTACAGCTGAAGCTTTTTTGTCGTAATGCGTTAACGTGTCGTTCGGTCATATACAGCTAGTCTTAAATTTATACATTCCATAATTAAACAAACTACATATTATGTAAGTTGTACGAAATGAAGATATCAATGAACCAAAGAAAGACAGACATACGAAAACTTTGACTAACAAAAAAAGCGTATATGTATATAATAGAGGAGGACATACATACATACATAGGATTTAAATACTGTCTGTAGTTACTTTGAATTACTTTAATTAAGGCCCGACGTTTTTAAACAAGTTAAACTCATATATTTCCTGTTTTAATCCGTTAAAGTATTTTATTTAAATACATAGGATTTACTTGTCGGATACGATAATATAGTCACTAGGCAATGAGAAATCCACAGACTTTCTTCTTTTTTAAATTTTAAAAGTTCTCTATTTTAGGCCGTACTTAGTATTTATTGTAATCACCTAAAATATACAGACTTTGTCCTTAACCGTGATTTCTTGACTAAATTATGCTCTACATTAAAAAAACTAACTCCTCATTACGCAGGTGGTCGTAATTAAAAGTCAATCCCAGGAACGTTCTCGGTGGCGCACAGATAAGATCCTTTTGTCGCCTTAACTCACAGACTTCGCAAATTACTGTTTGCTTTGGCAGATGGTGATTAATTGTCTATGGTTTAAAATGGTTCGTCACTTGAAAGTAACTACATTATTATCTGTGTAAAAATGTTTTTAGTCTATATATCGTGTGTGCAATCCCGTTCCCCCACATCTCTGTGTCCATTTCACTGATCCGTTCTTTAACAGGCAAGTAGTTGATCAGACTTCTGTGCCCTGCCCGACAGAAACATTTTTTTTGTTTCCCTGGGATTCGAACCCAGAACCTCTCGCGTGTAACGCAATGCTAGGCAATACGTTTAACCATTTGGTTACAGAGGCCATTAGGCTATATATTATATATCATTATGCATCAAAATTTGATTTTTCAACCCTTATCTTTATAAATTTTCGGTTGCAAGTTAATCTTAAAAGATACACATATTCAGTTGTGGACATTGTTTTAAATTATTTATATATATTTTTTGGGTATATGAAACCGTTTCCGCAGCGCACACAACGGTGAATATTTTTTAGTTTTTTTTCTTCCCATTGTTTCTCCTATTGGCTCTTACTTCCTCAATAAATGCTCTAACCAACACAAAAATCTCTCAAATAAACTCTTCGGCTTTATAATATTCGTGTAGATCGTTTAGGGCAATTCATTAAATACAGAATATTATCAGTTCAATCGGTTTTTTGCCCCTTCCGTTGAATTTTGGCAAACAGTCGGTTATCGCCGCCGCAATCTCTGTTTCACTTTACGAAAATGGACAAAGTCCAACCACGCATATAATTCAATTAAAACACCCGCATCGCTCGTTTAAAATTATTATCGAGATAATTTCGCTGTAACACATAATTCTCGTTTCATAATTTTCTTCACTTTATTCGTGAAACTTGGTTAAGTACCCGAAAATTATCATATCTATCCATAATGACAAATGACCGAGTTAAGAGCGGAAATTTTTGTTACGTAAGGTGGTAAAAGTGAGATTTTTAGTATGTCGGGCACGCTGGTCCAACGGTAGCAACGTATGGCTAAAGTAGCGAGTGGTAGGAATATAGTACCTAATTCCTTCCAAGTTATAAACCATACACCAAAGATGTAAAAGCCGTAAGTGTTACGTCTCTGTTACAGTCTGTGCATTTGCGAATGTCAATGTCAGTTATACTTAAGTAAGTAGGTATCTACTTGTAGTTTTGCGACTTGTACCTACACGTTTGAATAAAATACCACCGCTGCTGCACTGCATTTGAGACGTCAGGCAGTAGTTAAAATAAATTGTAAATAATTCACCTAATATATTTCGCTTTTCAAACCGTTGCACGTGTTTCATTCGAACGTAATGCTGGTTACTATGGTTAGTGGGCTATAAATGTATATAATAACAATCTTCGTTATTACGTATGTATTTCTCCAAACATGACACGATTTTGCAGGTGTCTCCATAGTTTTCCGCGCCATATGTACGCAGTACGGGGCGTTAGGCGTCGGTTTAAGCAGCAGCTGAACTTGGAAATAAATAAGAGGCCACGACACGCGCCGCGCCTCCCCTTTATAATTATTTCATTTTATTTTTAAATAGTTTTTTTCTGCTCGACGAAGATTCCCCTCGCGTTCTCCGAAAACAATGCACTCCCCATTGCCAGCCGGGCGTTGTTTTAAATTGGATACGGGCATAATAATAAATTGACGGTTTTAAAAGGGCTTAGAACGGCGTGAGTAATGATCATTAAATTGATCCCCGCTTTTGTCTTATTTCATATATTTCTGTTACTTTTGTCGTATTTAAATAAAACACTTTAACGGTTTAAAACAAGGCATGTTGTAGTTAAACTTGTTTTAAAATTATTTTTAACTAGGCCCGACGTTTCGGATTCTTTGCAGCATCCGTGGTCACGGGAAGTCCCCGTAGTTTAAAATAATTTTCAAACAAGTTTAACTAAAATATATCGCGTTTTAAACCGTTAAAGTGTTTTATTTAAATTTGTACTACTCGCTCACACTACAGACTACATATGTTGTATTTCACCTATAAGATATACAAAACAAACTTTTATGGAAGTGAAAAGAAATTATAGGTAAGTAAGATTTGTACGATACAGCAATAAGGGAGAAGCTACTGTATTTTATATTAATGTCATTAAAGCAATTCGTGCAAATATCTAACTATCCGAAAAGACTGA
The DNA here is from genome assembly GCA_963661955.1 of Leptosia nina. Taxonomy (NCBI): domain Eukaryota; kingdom Metazoa; phylum Arthropoda; class Insecta; order Lepidoptera; family Pieridae; genus Leptosia; species Leptosia nina. The sequence goes on along the minus strand of CAVLEF010000010.1, from coordinate 8,710,774 downwards.
TAATATGCATACCTTTAAGTTTTCACAACCATCACGCTATCAATGTAACCGTATTCTATTATATTCACAAATACAACAAAAAATTTAGTAAAACGTCTTCCCGATTACCAAATAACTCTAGGATTCTCGATTTTTTTTATGTAATGTTTGAGATATATCTTTTTAGACGTGAACATTTCAATAACACATTATAACCAATTGTATGGCAATTAGTTAATTAAATTTTGCTTATTTTTTCCCTAGCTATGGGCTGCGCAGCCACCGTGTGAAAATTGTCTAAACATAACGGTACATATTATTTAACCATTCGAAAACCATCTGTGTGATGATGTCGATTTGGAATTTATGATAGAGGAGGACAAACATGGCGTTTACTTGATGGTAGGTGAAACGTTTCATGTTCATTATCTGTATATAAAGACTTAAGAAAGAACATAAAAGTTATGTAGAATATATTATTGTTTCAATTCACATTTACACGTTATCTGTGGACCGTTTTTTAGCATTTATACATATAAATCATAGATAATAAATATAGCTAAATAGTGTAGTAATAGTACATGGTGCTTAGATTGCATCTATTATCGGATTCCCGAGTTCGAATCCCGGTACGATCTACTGTGAAATAAGATGAGGAAACGGTCTAACTAAGTAACAGACACAAATCTGTTCGCTCCATTCCCCACAGAGGAGGGAAACGGTACTGCTTCTATTTACCGGAACCAGTAATGAGATCCCACAGGTAGGCATCTAGGAAACCGGATCGGGGTGCACGCGCCACCAAAATAGCCCCCACAGAATGCAATATTGACAAATCTCGCCGCTGCACCGAACCAACACACGGTGTGTATTATCAAAATCCTCGGTAACACCGAGCGATATATCAGACGCTGCGAAGGGGAACTATTTTTAAACAGCCCCTACGATTTTTTCGGTCGCGATATTTTTACGAACGACCACCGAAACGAGAGCTCTTGGATCGTTCGCGATCCAACAAGAAGAGAACGGAAGGGGGGGTTCATCTAAAACGGTCGCTTTTTAATAACTTCATACGGCGCGTGCTGCGAGTGGCGCGCGCGCCGAACGCGTCATTCTTTATCTTTTTTATCGCGGCGAAACAGCCAATCAGCGGTATTTTATTTGAGATAAAAAGAAGGGAACGTTTTTATTAGTTAGGTGCCGTGGGAGCTTTATAAAGGCGGGGCTTACAGTTTATATAAGCTTATTCTCTCACCACATTTGTATACAACAACACTTTATCAAAACTGAATCTTACTTAAGTAGGTAAGTTGTTGACTTCTCAATTAATAATGCATTAGCATCAAATATAGAATGTACTAGACGCATATAGTACACATATAAATAATACAACTTTAACGGTTCAAACGCGTAATTATTATATATCTCTATTCAAATTATTTGTACTGAAACTACTATCACCACGTGACCATGGCTGCTACAAAGCATCTAAAAAGTCAGGCTGTAGTTAAAATAATTGTTAACTTATATCTTTCGTGTTTTAAACAGATACGAGTGTTTTATTTCATTATATTGACATTTTTTATTCAACGTTACATAAAACATAGACGTGTTAAGTTTATTTATAACGTAGGTATTTTCTGTAAACGAAAGATAACTTACACGAAATCAGATGTACCTAATTGGGTCTCATTTAGTTTAGGTACCTTCCATATATTATCTGACTATTAAGATACACTGTTTGTGACCTGATACTGTTAGGTAGTGGGCACATAAGTTATTTGGACCAAATATAATATGAGCTTCCAATAATTGTTCCGCAATATTAAGTTGATCAGGATTTCCCAAAATTTCTTACTTATACAAACGCACTACAAAGTCGATTTACAAAAATCTTAACCTTAGGTATACCAAATAAGAAAATTCTTTAAAACAGTGAAAACACATTTTCGTCGTTCGTAAAATATCGCGGGCTTTGAAGAAATACGCCGAAAGGGGGTTCCGTTGCCTAGCAACGGGAGCGACCCTCGAGGGGAAAAAACTGCTAAAAATTCGGGTAGCGAATGGACGGTGATTTTTTATGGCATCATACATTTTTTCCTCAGCGCTACGATGTTTGGGCGACTGGGGAGAGAATATGTGTGCGTACATACAGGAGGTTTGGTTATATCTACTAGTATAATTATTGGCCATGATCTTTTATGACAGCTAAGCGTGGAGTTCATTGGATGACAGGGAAGACAAATAACATATATTTTTGCTTTGGATATGAATTCATAGATTAAAACAGAAAGTCATGTATATATTTATCGTTTAACATTAACTTGTAGGAACGACGTTGTGGGCAACAGCTATAAGGATGAGGTTTGCAAAAGCAAATTTTGACGCCCAAAATAACTCTACGCGGACGAAGTCGCTTTCACAGATAGTTATTAGATAAAAACCGCTATGTACTAATATTTTATCACTATAATAGTGTTTATTAATTTATCTTGGCATTACGTAATTGTTTTTCAATATACTTACAAAAATTACTAATAGTTTACAGCTTCACAAGAACATCCTGTGTAGTGTCCGAAAGTCTCAGAAGAGTGCTAAATCGTATGTCCGGTGTGTGAGTGAGTGGAGGCTGCGAATATTATAAGTATGGATTTTATCGTCCTCTCCCTCTAACGCCACCCTCTCACTCCTTCGCGAGAAAAAATATCCTCGCAGGGAGTCTAAAATTATGACTTGGAGGGTTTGATTTTCTTTACGTAATCGCCATTTGAAGTTTCCCCATATATCTTGGAATACGTAAGTAATTGTAGTATTTCCTTGCGCATTATTCATATTGATTCTTGTGTGTGCATTAATATTAGTTCAGCCATTTCGTCTCTTAACATGGACAGTCGAAATCTTTGCTACAAAATACTCGGTCTATTATTTTATTTCCTTTTTAAACATTTTTTACAGACCCTACGTCAGTGGTTAAACACGAACGTCCTGTGTTCGAATCCCGGGTTAACGAAATTGTATTGGCGTCTATAAATAGAATCGGATAGAGAACATTTACGCCCTATATCCGACGGTAGGAGACGAGATCACAAATATTTCGTTTCAATTACTTCGTAGAGCAATCTTTCATAGAAAAATTATGATATTACAAGTTTACGTGGTCTTGAGGCAATTAATTAGATATTTCAATTTCATACCGTTAATCGTGTTTTATTATAAGATGATGTTACAAAATTTCCGTCGCAAAACATTAAGCTTATTTAAGCGCTATTGTTCGTTTCTTCTCTCCATTTAAAGAGAGATATCTCCCATTTCAAATATTAGTTGTCAATAGGGGAATAACCGAAAGGGTTAAATACAATCAAAACCAAAACTTATGTACAGTGATTCCCGATACGAACGTAGCCATAAGGCATACATTGTTTATTACAGATATGAACAGACAAGTTCACTGTCACATAGTTATATTAAATTATTCACAGTCAAATTAAAAAAGAAACATTTATTTGGTTGGTCGAATTGAGAGCCTCCTCTTTTGAAGTCGGTAAAAAGTAGGTACGTAAGTGGAATCCCCTCGTGGGGCATGAGACGAACACATTACTTGTTTGAGTCATCGCAACAGTTTTACTTACTCACAAGTAGTTGATCAAAATTTTGTGCCATGCCCGACTGAAATCTTTTGTTTCTCCGAGATTCGATTCCAGGAGCTCTCGTGCTTTACGCAATGCAAGGCAACTCGTTTAACTAATTAGCTAAAAAAGTCAAAAGTAAATAAAGATATTGTAAATTTATTGAATTATTTTTAACAGCTAATAATTATTTTTTTTGTTAAAATATTATTCTATACATAAGTAATATTTACCTTATAACCGTATATATGTACACAAATGTCACTGGAATGAGTCAATATTTCACCCTCCGATCATATTACAAAAAAGTGTGGGAGAGAATTTATTAAATTGCAAAGAAAAGGGAAAGGGTTAGCACCCTTATCGTCCGCCATCTTTTATTCATGGCACCCACTGAATCACGGTTCACTACGGCGAGAGGGAAAAAGCTATTTTTCAATTCTGTCTATTACATACCCCCGTTTAAATCATTTATTATCATGATCACTAACTTTCATTTCTAAAATAAACAAAAAAATCTAACTTTTAGAGTTTAAATAGAAACTTGAAGCGTAAGATATTGATGAATTAAATTGAAAATTTTAATTGCAATAAATCATTTTTTAAAAGGACAAATATATTTAAGATATTTTTAATTTGGATAGCCAGCCGTGGTCACGGGAGGAGTGGGTATACGGAGACAGTTCCAAATTGTCAGAGTTAAATCTCCTACGCCACTGCCATCTGTTTTCTTGTAATGGGTATTTGGAAATCTAGTTATGTTATAATAAGTTGTTACAAGGGTACGTAAATACATTTCGGTTGGTTCGTCAGCAGAGTAAGGTTTGGTACCTACCTATAGTAGTTCACATAACACTTAAAATGTAAGGTATTTGAAATCAAAAGAATTTGTCATTGTCAAAACTCGAATCCATGATACATTGATCGCGTGCTATTGTTTTTGAAATTATGCCGCGGTTCCTCGTCCGTCCCACTTTTATTACAAACTTTTATACGTTAAAAATAAATCTAAAAAGGTTATATTGATACAAGATGTATTGTCTGACCTTTACGCGAGTTACACGCAAGTGAAACTTAGCGCGCCGTAGTTAAGACAAATTTAAAATTAACTAATATTTCGTGTTTTGAACTGATAAAAGCTTTTTATTTAAACAAGATAATCTCTCAAAACTTCAGGTAACCGCGTAACAATTACACATCGCTAAAAAAACGCGGTCCGAATCACATTCATTCCTCAAACGTTTTACCAGGAATTAACTTGCGTCTGCGCGTTACTTTTGTCATTGCGCATGCAGGTGTGGACCTGTCCATCGATCAATTATGGCATTTACTACCGACTGTACCATACAAAGGGAACATTCCTAATCGCTGTTAAAAAACACAAAAGATCAAGTGTAAAAAACGTTTCTCTGCATGCCAAAATCGGTCCCCTCGCGATACCGAGCTTTGAGCAATAACGTTTATTTTCCTTTGTCGATGTTCAGTATTAAAAAACTCGCCGATAAAAAGCCTCATCCATCTTGAATTTGGCATTAATCGTTGCGTTTCTGCGTTTTGTAGCGAGTGTTTCTTTATGATCGCGTACAAATTGTTAAAGGTTTTTATCGCCATAAACTAAACTTCTTCCAAAACTAAAAAAAAGTAAGTTGCTCTTAAAAATACCATTTAGTACATTTTTAGGATTATATAAGGAAGATTACATTGGGTGCGCTCCGAAAACGGTTCAAGATACCCAAAAAATAAGTATAAAAGAATAATTATTATTTAAATACACAAGAACTGCTTTGGTCGAAATACCTCATGCAACAAGAGAACGTCTGCCACGTCACAATTTAATAGACGAATACCACCGATTTTATGCTCAGATTTTGCGTCCAAACAGAAAAGAAGACTAAATATTTGAGAAAAAATATAATTTCGTCAACAAACTCGGCGTAAATATATTTTTTATGCACTAAGCGGTAAGTTAAACTTTTTTCAACGTTTTTTTTTTCTAATTTAGCTGTCGCGAATATTTCTGGCATTAATTAAAAATTAATTACTCTTTTCTGGTTTCTTTTTATCTGAATGTACTAAACGGTACTTTTAGAAGCAACTAACGTTTTAAACATTTTTAGTTAAGCAAGAAGTTTAGAACTTTTATGACTTAAAAAACTTTTAACCGTTTGTACGTAATCCTTAACGCAGAAACGCAACGATTAATGCCAAATTTAAGATGGATGATGCTTTTTATCGGCGAGTTTTTTATCACTGAACATCGGCAGAGGAAAATGAACCTTATTACTCAAAAGCCTACTCAAAGCCACCGCAAGGTGACCGATTTTGGCATGCAGGGCTTCGATTTTTTATTTTATTTTTTGTGTTTTTTTAACGTTTGTATCAGCTAGTATTTCACAAGACGTACTGATTTCTTAATTAGGTACTTGTTTAAATAACAAATCTTTATAATTCTAAGACTACCACCGATAGGTACAAATAGAAACAGCAAATCCATCAATCGTGTAACGCTCCATATTGTTAGCCCCGCCTGGCATAAATCCAGATCTGTCAATCTGTCATTTTTGAATTATTTTTAATTTATCTGCCCCCGGCCATTATTTTCGAGCGAGGGGTCAATTGCATTCGGTCACTTTATGTGCGCGGAGTGCGTTTTATTGCCGATCTGGGTTTCGACTATTTCCAGTCTTAACGTTCCTTATGTAATACTTTAAGTCGTTTTAAAATCTATCGACAATATTTATTTTCTATATACTGTGCACTTACATGGGGCTGCTAGAGGCAAAGCGGCGTAATAACAAAAAACATGATTTTCAATAAGGAGGAAAATATAGATGCGCAATTAACTTAGGCGAAAATGATTTTGTACTATTATTTGTGAAAGAATTGTGTTAACAATTTTTGGTAACTGCGCTCTTGTAAATTTACATTTTTAGACTATCAACGTATAAATAACTCAATCATTAAAATTAGCCTAGAAGAAAACAAAAATAAACACAAAAATACATTTTAATAGATATATCTGGCGGAACACCAGTCAGCTTGTATTGTAGCTGTATGCCTCCAGTTGACATTTAAAGTAGAACAGTGCATTTGGTTTAAATATAATATTAATTACATAAACAGGTTTGCACCCACGACCATGGCGTCACGTGCTGAGCTATTAATTGAGCAACGTAATATATAAAGCTTACGTGTTTAGAAAGAGATAATAAAAGATTTAAAAGTAATTCATAATAATCAAGTCTTTTTTGTGTAGCACGCAAATGAATAAATAAAACTTTACCAGACAGACAAGATGCATACATAAATATTCTGTTCCAAATAGGTATTCATAAATAACTTTCCATCGACAGAAAAAGTCGGTATCAACATATATGCACAAGTAGGTACTTAATACCAGAACCTCTTGAGCTTATTTTTTTTTATTCTAACAACTGTTAACCTTTGCCCGTTAAGAAGTGTGCGATCTGACCGTTACACAATAATTGAAAGCACCATAACTCAAACCGGTGACCCGTAAGCCAAACGTCTTCCCGCGGTCTTGATCCAACATAAATCACAACACATCGAACGCGGATCCGATTGAAAAAGTGTCAGAAATCGAACCAACGGTCACTGCACAAAGGCACACACGGTCGCATTTCATTTGATTTTACGCCGAAAACGTAACAATGTACGATTGTTCGAAAAAGGGTAGATTTTGGTAATCTCCTTAATGGCGTGTGTGAAAAGATTATAAATTAAGTTTCTGCAACAAATAAAAATGACCCCGGGCCATTGTTGCAGCGTCGATGGGTATGACCGTGGTCATTGTGTGTGACCCCCGGCTTAACACCAATTTGCGATTGCTTCGACAGCCGTGATCGTTTTTGAGTGTCGCGGATTTAAAATGTATAACACCGTTACATTTGTACTATGTACTTTGTCTTTTATATACATGTCGATATCAAGTTAGGTACGATAAAAAATATAAGTATGTTTATATAAAAATATGAGCTTATGTAGCTCAATGGTTTAACGAAGAGAATTACGTTAAACTAGAGGTCCTGGGTTCGAATCTTGGAAAAATTACGAATTGTTTAGAACAAGGCGCCGACGTCTAATGAATTAATTTTAAATAAAGTCAATTAGTGAAACTTACTCAGATATGTATTCGTCCCACACCCCATGCACTAAGAGCGATAAACTGAATTTTACTATCAATTTAATTACTTATACATGCCTACGGTTGTATGTCGCACTTAAGTTACGAACTGTAACGTGTTCTTTAAAATACAGAAAATTTTCCTGCATATTTTAAAAACATAACGGCAATCATATTCCTTAGCAATCACATACATTTTTGAATTACGTAAATGTATTAAAAATATAAACAGTCCTACTTACTTAGTATTGCAGTGGAATAAAAAAACGAAATTAAATATATGATCATATAAGTTACAATGCGTCAGAGCTTAGAAGCTCTCCTAGATTCAGAAAGGGACAATGTCACGGCTGTAATTTTTCAAAATTTGCAATAAATCGTTGACCCTCGACCATTTTGACCCCAAAAGCCCATGGACAATGGCCGTAGCGTCTTAGGGCGGCTGACCCGTAATAATAGCTCCAATTACAATGCTTATTGAGATAACATAAATTATAAAATACAATTGTTGCAAAAATAATTGTTGCAGCTTTGCCCGGTGACTGTCAAGCCACGAATTGAAGCGGAAGTTAGGCGTTAAGGACAGCAAAATTAAATTACTAATTTTTAAACTTCTACATATCAATTCTAATTATTATAAATGTGTTTGTTTCTCGTTGCTAAGCAACAAATGCACAAAAATTTGTCAAACAATTACGTAGTTTAAAGCACGACTAGAATAGAATTCTTCTGAGACATGTCAACAATCGAAATAGCCCCAAAATGGCCCTTTGAAAACTTTAATATTTTTACATGTCATTGTACATGATGGCATTATATAGATTAAAAATCAAATTTTATTTTTGATTGTAATCTATAAACTGTCACTTATTAACGATACCTTTTACATCAGCGTCTTGTCGATACCTCCCGCTATTATTAACTCACCATGCAAAAGGTAACAGCCACTTGCCAAAAAACTATTTATATTAAACCATTCTCCCCTCTTATAAATTTCACATTGATTGAATAAAAAGCTCACCAAAAAACTAACAAGTGTAAACATCCCTCAATCAAGTGGAATCACCGCGGCAGATTAGTAAAAAGTGGGTAAAAAACGTGAGAGAGATCAGTATCTTAACAAAAAGCCACCCCAAAATAATGGTGGGGTAAAAAAGACCCCATGAGCTCGCGCCGTCGCGTCAATAAAAAACCTGTTCGGCATCGCGATACGCTTTTTATCAACCTGATCCGTTGAACAATTTTTACAATGAAATAAACGTACATTCTTTTTTTAATAGATAAGTTAATAAAATAATGTATGTTTTTTATGAAGTGAAGGCCCGTTTCCCCCTCGTGGGGCATGGGGCGAACACATTTCTGTGTCCGTTTCACTGATCGGTTCTTTTGACGGGCAAGTATTTGATCAGACTTCTGTGCCCTGTCCGACCGAAACATTTTTTTGTTTCCCTGGGATTCGAACCTAGGACCTCTCGCGTTTAACGCAATGCTAGGCAATACGTTTAAGCATTTGGCTACAGATGCGGTCGGATGTTTTTTATACATGACCCATAAATTGGTGTTATTAGAAAGTCTAGTAAAACACTTAAACGAATATTGGTTAACATATTTTAACGATTCGATGCTTTACAACTAATCAAGAGGAGCGTTTAAAACTGTTTAAAATGTTATATTTAAATGTGTACAAATTCTGTCTGTTGTTTTAAACACTAACAGTTTCAAACTTAAACTATATTAGTTAAACTTGTTTAAAAAAATTATTTTAAGAACGCCCGCAGCAGTCACCCCGTGGCCACGGTTACACGTTTAACTGATACATATATTTCACGTTTTAACCGTAAATTGTGGTACTTAAATGCTTATACGTGTATTTTCTATGATAAATTTATTATTAATGAAGACACAACTTTGAATTCAACGGAGTGTTTAAATAAAAATTGGTAACGAACAGATAAAAATACTATTTGTTTATGTTAATCATAATAATAAGCGTTCTGACTAAAACGACGGATGCACTTAGGCCCGATGATCCAAATAAGATCTTAGAACCAAGGATTAAGTACTAAAAACTTTGTACAATTTTTTATCTATCATTTTTAATCTTCTCGCTGTCTTTTAGAACTTTCCATCTCGTTGCATTGAAAATGAACGACGATAAAAAAATAGTTCCCTTTCAAACGTGAACATTGTTTGTGCAAAGGCCTTCCGAGAATATGCAAATTACCGGCTACCGTATTCATGTCGCCGGACTATAAAAAAGGTTAAGAATAGAACAAAAAAGTTTAACAGAAGGTTTCTTTAAATTAGCAGTTTCGTTAGAAACACCTAGATATACTTGCTGGTGGAGGAATTATGATTATTTTTTTAAGTTAAGTATTCTAGACGATATAACTTTGATATACTTACTAGCGACAAACTTTTTTGCCAAGTATTTCGACCAAACTTGTTCAAAAAATAATAATTCTTTCAATTCAAACAAATTCTTCAGCTTATATTAGTATAGTATAACACCGCTAGAGGCAGAGTAGCCTAACTGCAGTTTTAAACTTATTTATATTTTTGTAGTGTAAAATAATATAATAAATGTTAATCTACAAGAGCGCAGTGATCGAAAATTATTAACGTAATTCTTACATTAATAATGGGACAAATTCATTTTCGCCTAAGTTAGTGTATTTTTATTATCCTCCTTATTAAATATCATGTTTTTTGTTATTAGGCCACTCTACCTCCAGCAGCCTCAAATATCATTATGTACAAAGCTCTACAAAATTTATTCATTGTCTAAACTAAATATTTAATGTTGCTTCTGTGAAATGTAATAAAAGAAATTATATTACAGTGGCGTAAAAGTGTTGCACAGTTATAATTAGATTTACAATTGAATGTTATTATTTTACGAATATGTACAATATACGTCGAGTTCCATGTTGACAGCTTGATATTAGATACTTTTTGGCGGTTTTTACTTTTTTTCTTCTCGGAAGAGGAAGCGATCGGCAGCTGCGTCTCGTGCCTACTTGCCAATACTTTTTGCATGCTCAACTTGCTGCCACATTTTTTCGAAGCGCAGAAAAAGTTCGGGTAACGAACGCATATTCGTTTCTGTGATTTTAAAACGACTTCCGAAAATAGACGATGTTTGTTTCACATTTATAAGGCTCGAACTCACCAAAAAACTTTTAGACTTTACACGAATTACACTGAAATATTTTTCACGTAAATAACGGTTTAAGACGCGATATAATATATTCGTTAAACTTTGAAAATTATTTTAACTAATATAAATCGCGTTTTAACCCGTTTAAGTGTTTAATTTAAATATGTACTATTCGCGTAAGCTAAGAGACAATATTCACGTAAATTTGAATTATAAAAAGATTAGTTCCGATTAGGTCTGTCCCATAATATTAAATATACTTTGAATACTTTTGTTTCTTAAATACATCTTAAAAAACAGTTATATAACGAAGAAAGTGATATCAAAAGAAGATTCCTTGCATCACAAAAGAGCTTTTGGTGAAGCTTGCGAATTCAGCAACGACGCAAAACAATAACTTTATTGCGGGTCCTAAATTATTCGTTGAACCGTGTTCGCTTTTAAACCTACTCTCACTTTTTGCTTCGCATTTTTTGCTTCCGGTAGCGAGAAATTGACACGTGGCTACGACATGGCTCTTGTTTGTGAATTTGTAACGAATTTTACAATTGACAGCTAATTCGAATCACATGCACATTAAAATAAAACTCTTTTATCGGTTTAAATCTCGAAATTCTATTTACAAATTAAAAATTGATTATAAATTGAAAAAAATTACGACTCGGGCAGGACTTGAACCGGCATCCACCGGCATTCCGTGACACAGTAGCTCAATTGGTTAGACGAACAGCACGCTGGCAAGTCCCGCCCGAGTCGTATTTTTTGAAATTTGTAATTGATCGATTAATTTATATTGTGTCACCATGCAATATAATATGAAAAATATTCACGTTTTCTAACTTATTTATAGTTTATTTTAACTACGGCCCGACGTTGCAGCTGCTGCTGCTGCTAAGCATCCGAAACAACACCACCACGCCCAAAAAACAGACACCCCCCAATTACCATCATTAGATTAAATTATTTTTTCATTAAAAATAGGAATACAACTCAACAGTGACACTAGATCAATAACTTTATTTTGTACGACTGTTACAACAACGCGTCACGCATTGTATCCATTGTTCCAATCTATACATAGAAGGCCTTGGTGACATTTTTTTTATTTAATTGGAAAAGCGTAAATTTTCCATATTTACTCGACAGAAAAGACGTTCAAACAATGTAAAGATTAAATACTTCTATAAAAATATTTAAACAAGTGATTTCCTAAAGGTTTCTTTATACGTAATTACATTGTATTTATATTTTGCGCGAGCGCACCTAAGCTAAATATAAATATTGTATTTAGCGTATTTGAACTGGTGTCGGTGCAAACTTTGTACCTTATATAATTAATGTTTAAAAGTACTTTAAAAAGTTTATATATTATATATACATATATAATATATAAACTTTTTATATTAATTATTATATATACATATAACTTATGTAAAAGCAGACGCTTTTACATAAGTTATATGGTATTTTTCCGTTTTACTGTTAGTACATACTAGAATCGCCATGTTTTCATTACATTGTGATAAACTATGAACAATCTATTTTAGATTGAAAACAACTATTGACATAAGCGGAACTCGAACCTATATCGGAAGCCCTCTGTGCTGCTACTATTACAAATTAAGCTACCATGCCAACTTTTACAAAAAAAATAATATATAAAACCTTTTTAATGTGGCAATGATGGTGATGATGATCAAAAACTTGTATCAAAGTATTTCATTAAACGCCTGAACAGCCTCCATTTCGAGCAACTCGCAGCAATTTTATCGTCGCGCAAGATCGCCTCATTCATATGAGGGAGGACGTTAGGGGAGGGTGGAGCCCTCGGGATAGATTTGAAGGTACAATCATTTTTTATGCGAGGGGAATAACGATAAAGGCAGAGACACAGTTAAGCGCTTTTCCGTACATAGCCCAGTTGTTCATCGCATTACCTAGCACCAATTCGATTCCTGGATAATTCATAGTTTGGGTATGGACAAACAAGGAAGTTACAAGTATATCATTTTATGAAAAGAATCTAAAAATTCCTAGTTTTCGAAAACTGATTTTCTATTTATTCAATTACAGAGATGTAGGGCTTGAACTCACGACCACAGAGTTCCGAATAGAGACTAATTACGTTGCCGTGCTCCACTTACAATCATCGAATTTTGTTAATTCTTTTTTACATCTTTGAAAAGGTACCAAGTTCTTTCTTCTTTAGCGTAGGAAATCTTTCAGAATTATAATATTTCTCTTTTCCATATACATTTATAAGGTAATTTAGCCTTTCCAGGTTGTTTGTAATACAAAATATTGTATCGGTAATATCCCCCGGTACACCGTAAACTTAATTTGTAGCCCTTCGTAATAAAGAGCGTGTCTCGCAAATGCCATAAAGGCTGAACACATTACTTTTTACTCGTGCCGATAAAGGGCACTTCTCTTGGCATGCGCGCATATTTCTGCCCTAGCCACCGTGCCGCCCGCCCAAACGGAGCGCTGACCGGAAAATGCTAATTTTCGACTTACGAGTGGATTGGTCTTTTAGATATATTTGAGTGATTTTATAAGGGTCTAAATTTTTCTATAATTTTTTAACAGTATTTACTTCAGCAGCAATATATTTTAAGGACGAGTAACATAAGTTTTCCATTGCCGCAAACTCTCCTTACTAAATTAAGCTCGAAATATATTATTAAACTTATTTACTATTTATGCCCGACGATGTTTTTGAATGCTTTGCAGCGGCCGTGGCTTTGGTCATGGACACATGGTTTCATTGAAAATAAGTTAAGAATTAATTTCGGTTTCTGAACCTTTAAAAGTATTTTATCCATATTTAAATATAATGAACATTACGGCCCTGTGGGGCAAGTGATGAACGAACAAAATCTTTGGGATTTGAACCCAAGTGCTTAACGCAACACGTTTGAAGACGTATCTACGAAGGCGGGTAAACTATATTTATTCATTTATCAAGTACAATTAGCTACTTTTGAGTCAAACTAAGGTTCACCACGAAAATTGTTATCAAAACTAATACAACAATTATTACAGTAATTATAAAGAGTAATGATTTCTTATCATAATTATCATCCATGTAACATGGACACCTTCTACACTCATGCTAACCAACAGAATCTTGAAGTTTTCTTTTACCGGAGGACACACGACAAAACGTACAAATAAATATTTTTGTGCACACCGAGAATTTAACCCCCGACGTCATACACCATTAGACTAGACCTCTGCCACAAGACAAAGTCCTATCTCAACATAAGATATGGGGCTGATGTATTATAAAAGATGTTATATAAGAGCTGAACGCAATAACATGTAAGTAAACTCAAGGCCATTATTTGGTACCTTATTTACATTTCAAACATAAAATAACAATTACGCAAATAATGTTTTTTTTTAATGACGCTAACTTCATTATTTTGTTTGTCACAATCGGTTTTAACTAGCTTATAAATATTAATTTTAGTCGTCAAGGCGAACGAGACGTCGATAAAAAATGTTCTTCAATACGAAAACACTATTGTTAGATATGCTTGTGTTAATGCTAATCTATTCTTCACTATACAATATAAAGCAAAGTCGCCTTTTCTGTCCCTGTGTACGCTTAAATCTTCAAAATTACGCAACGGTTTTTGATGCGATTTTTAATAGAGTGATTCAAGAGGAAGGTTTTTATACAACATTCGCAATTTTTCTGTAGTGTATTTAGTATCAGCATTGCACCCGAGCGAAGCCGGGGCGGGTCTCTAGTAATGTTTCAAAGCCGAAGAGTTTGTTCGTTTAATCGCGCTAACCTGGTTCGAATTGAAAACCTTCTTGTGTCGGTTATACCATTTGTCGAGGAAGACTATAGACTATGATGTTATGACTTATAGCAGCAAGGTAACAGTGGAAAATGTGGATAAACCAGAAAACATATTCATCATTGAATTCATCTATTTTATCATCATTTATTCATCTTTCTGTTGCTCACGCTGTTAAAACTGTTTAAGAAACAAAAAAATGTGGGTTTAAAAATTATTTTCTTTAAATGATCTAAATTAAAAAAAATCCTCAACAATGTAAGTCTAACTTTAAAGAACCGTTTTTATTCTAATAAATTTTAATTGACAAACATTGTAAATTTGGTAGACGGTATAGTGGTTTGAGCATTGGACTGTAGATAAGTATGTTTTAGTAGTATGTTTAAATGTTACTTCGTTATTTAGAACATTTCTAACTATGAGGTGGCGTCCTCTCGTATTTGTATTGGGATTAAAACCCAAGTGTTTAACTTATCACGTCACTATCAAATCAAATCAAAAATCAAAGTATATAATATAAAAAATATGTAAAAAAAAATTAAAACGGTCATGGATGACGTCTAAAGCATTAGCAAAAATAAACGTGAATGAATACATTGCCTGGAAATCGTGCATAAATCTATATCTATACTAATATATAAAGCTGAAGCGTTTGTTTGTTAGTTTCTTTGAACGCGGTAATCACATGAGCTACGGGTTCGAATTGAAAAATTCGTGTTGGTTAGAGCATTTATCGAGGAAGACTATAAAAACATCGCCCTGTAACGAATACAAGCGAAGATACAGCGAGAAATGTGAAAAAAAATGTGAAAATTATTCATTATTATGTGTTTCCGAGGCGTAACCAAAAAATATGTATGAGAGTATGATTCTTCTTTCAATTATCTAAAAAAATGTCCACGAGGCTATACGTTTATATTTTAAGATTGACTTGCAAGAACGACGGAAAGGGAGGCGACCGACATCGTGGGTCATAACTTTAGTTGATAAAGAAGGTGATGCCCAAAATAACTACTCTACTCGGACGAAGTCGCTGACACAGCTAGTAAGAAATAGATTTAAGAAATAATTTATTTCAGTCATGTACTTTACATAATGGAGCAAAATCTATTTTTATGTATTTAATGAATTTAATCAACATTATAGTCAAAACATTTGCATGACATTACAATGCCTGTTATGTTAAAATTTAATTTAAGTAAAATAAAGAAATTGTGACGCGAGCGGGTCTCGAACCGCGCTGTTGGTCTTTCAATCGATAAATTATAAAATTTATCTTCTTCAATTTCAAATTAATATCATTGGACTTTAATTAATAGTTTAACTCAACCACCACAGATAAAATTCAAATTTAATATGTAGTTACCAAGTTGAATCACGTACAAATAAAGTTAAGATTGGTGACATATCCCAGCCATATCACATCTCAATAGGACGTGCTATGAGATGCGCGGTCGACCTGTTTTTGCTTTGGACCTTTGGAAAATCACAGACTGAAAGTGAAACGCGATGAAACTTCAAGACTTTTTCATATGTGGATGGATGGAAGTCTTAAAAAATTAATTAGTTAGGAACATGTTCTAGCCGGTGGGGATCGACCTTAGGGCCCGTTGATTATCATTAAACCAATGACCCGTCGAAAGCAAGACAGGACAGAAATGACACGCATTAAGTGAAAATAACCATTGTGTTTCCTTTAGTTTCACCAACTAGACATAAAAAGAAGAAAACATGACTTAACGCTATAAAATACTTTTTTAAAGCTCGCTATTGGCTGGGGCGCTTAAAAAGCTCGACGCCCATTTAGCGCCCCTACCCTCGCTTTTTATGGATCGCGAGTTTATTTATAAAGATATATAGGGGTTGTCATATGGAGTTTGAATATATAAACGCGTTTACGCGTGTAGTATCTACACATTTCAATAAAACACTTTTATCGGTTAAAAACACGAAATTTATTAACTCATTTACAATTTGTTTTAGTAGCATTTTCAGCCCCGTCCATAACCACGGCCGCTGCAAAGCATCAAAAATGACGGGCTAGTCAAATACATATAATAAAGTAAATAATTTTCGCGTTTTAAACCGTTAAAATGTTTCATTTCTCGGTTTATGAATTAAAAATGAGAGCAACTTAGTCAATCTTGTAAAGTTATTATCGTTAGTTTATAGATTGTGGTCTTAAATTCGACTACTTACGCTAATGTTATCAACGAGAGAGCTCCATAAAAGTAATAGTTAATAAACAATAATATAAATAGCATTAAGTGAACAATGAGCAAAACAATGTCGTTCGCTTCGTCCCCGTTTATAGTCGCTTAACACAAAACATCTAGATTTATAACAATAACGGCGCGCCCCGGCTCACTTATTTTTTATTATTAATATCGCATAAACAATAACTTAATAACTCGCTCCCCACCCACAGTGGCTCGCTCCGCATTGGTTCTGGTAAAAATAGGCTGTGGGGGTGCGAGAGGGACGCGTGTATCGCCGCATGCTTTTATCTCGCTCCCGCTAGAAAACTCGTCGCATCTATGTGGAATTCATTTATCGATGTTCGGGGCATAAAAATTGACAGATTTTTTTTCAGTTCATCCCGAGAAGTGGCTTCGATCACACGCTTTTCAGGCGCGGCGGCGTTAAGTTGTGTTAAAAAATTGACAATCTTTTACATCGTAACTTGTGCTCTAGTGACTATCTGTTATAAATTTATTAATGAAGACATTTGTTGTGTGTGTTTAAATTTACCTGAATATTAAGAGGAGAAAGGTAAGCGATCTACTTTGATTTAATTGTGCCGTTAAATTATAATATATGTACTAATTTTCATTTCTAAAAATATTTTAAATATGAAATTCGGGTTTAACTTTCAGTTTTACGTAGTTGAGCTTACAAATCAATATTATTACTCTTGGTTGTCAAATATATGTATATATATATCATTATAATATTACATATTATAATATAGATATCTATTCAAATAGCCACAGTGTTATAAACTAAGGTAATTTCCGCGACAAAACGTGATATAGCAATTTTCTATTTTTTATTATTGCAACTTAAGCAGAACATACAATCACTTACATTGTACATTTTGTACAAATAAGGTATTTTTAGTGCACTGCGGTACCACGTTGAAGTAGTGTTATCTAGGTTTCAACAAATTAATAGCTACTTACTGACTTATTATAGATTATAGTTAATTTATAACCCTGTTGCAATTGAATTATTTCGTTTTATAGTTAGTAATTTTAGTAGTTTTATAATGCTGATTAAGTTGAGTAACAATTACAAATACAATTTAGTTTTTCGTTGAATTTGACATTTTCTTTGCTTTTCTAGACATTTCAACTGCATAGTGCATTTCAAGTTTTATATCGTTATTAAATAAGCACTCGTGAATTGTTGTAGGTATGTTAAGTTGTGCTTCCCCCGCCGGCATGCCGCCAGCAACTCACGCGCATGGTGCATCCTGGGGTCTTCTACAACAGCCACCCATCATCGTAAGTACAGCGATATCTACATAATTAAGTACCTAATGTTTCTCTTCAAAATAGTTAGAGCAATCAACAAATGCTCTACATTGTTTTAAACGATTCTTTTCTAATTGCTATTTGTCAATTAATAACAAGTCGTTAAAGACTTCAAAGAAAGGCCGATGTCGTCGGATTGATGCGCGCGGCATTTTTTGGTTGACTTAATTAAGATGTCATTAGTTGTCAAGTGACCCGCATTATTTAATTACCTACAAAAATCGTTAAATAATATTATCGACCGCACAAACAAATATCGTGGCACTAAGCACTGGACACGTTTTGAGTTTTACTAAATTAGAATATCTTTTTAGAAAACGGAGCCAATGGACGAAGGAAGCTTCGCCAAGGACCAAACCAGTGGATTCTACTCTGAAGGTTTTCACAGCTCATCGCCATCGTCTTCGAGCAAGGATTCAAACGGACACTCGCCGAGAAGTGTGGGCAGCGGAGGAGAGCCGTCCTCCTTCTATGACAATACCAGTCTTAAAGCGAAAGCTAACCTTGGTATGCATTTAGATGCCTACCGTAACGGACTACCCTACAGCCTTTTAACCCCACCGGGATTCGAAAATAGACCAGCAGACGACCGTGGAACCTCACCCGGCTATGAAGCTTCATACTCCCCCAGAACTCTAGCCCCTCCCACACACGTCTCGACCCCGATCGCTCGTGCTGACGCAACGCCGCCGAAATCACCTCCAAGGACACCATCCTCGCCCGAACACGCCAGAAGAACTTTCGAGCACTTTCACGATTCCGGTTTCGACGGCGTCGGGCAGAACAAAAACGACGACGAAGGTCGCGAGGGTTCGGGATTCGAAGACGACTTCGACGACGAGCCCGGCCTTCGCGTCCCCGCCGTCAACTCCCATGGCAAAGTTAAAACATTCAAATGTAAGCAGTGCGAGTTCGTAGCCGTCACTAAGCTCAGTTTCTGGGAACACAGCAAAGAGCACATCAAACCCGAAAAAATGCTGACCTGTCGGAAGTGCCCCTTTGTCACTGAATACAAACACCACCTGGAATATCACATGCGGAATCACCTGGGTTCCAAACCGTTCCAGTGCTCGCAGTGCTCTTACTCCTGCGTGAACAAATCTATGTTGAATTCACATCTGAAATCGCACTCGAACGTATACCAATACAGATGCGCCGATTGCAACTACGCCACGAAGTATTGTCACTCTCTGAAACTGCATCTACGGAAGTACAAACATAACCCGGCGATGGTGCTAAATTTAGACGGAACACCCAACCCTCTCCCTATCATCGACGTCTACGGCACGCGCCGCGGACCTAAACAGAAACCATTGTCTAAAATGTTCGATCAAACTCCGTGCAACAACCAATCGCAGCCTCCTCCGCCGACTCATTCTCTATTCGGGAGCCATTTTCCCGTCAACCTACCGTACCTTCCGCCACTGCTACCTCCGTCTTTCCTCTTCCCGCCGAATAATAATTATGAACAGCGCACCTCTCCGAACTTGCCGGAACCAATGGAAAAGCGGCAACCTCTTTCACCACAGTCGATCCTGCAGCAGCGTCTGTCGTACTCCGAGAGGCCTTCGGAAGTGGACGCTCCTTCATCGCGGGTAAAATCGCCTGTCAGCTCACCGCAGACTCCGACGAATGCCAACGGTCAGTCCCAAGGCAACGACGCCTTGGACCTTACGAGCACGAAAACGAGTGAAGCCGGTTCTCCACCACCGGCGGAGCAGCACACTCCTTTGACCCCGACTACTGCTATGAAGAATAGGCGAAAGGGTCGCGCTTTCAAGTTGCAACCTGCGGCTTTGCGACTCCAGCACGAAGACAAAATGGAAGCGGATAATTCGGACGCTGAGTCCGAAGCGTCGAACGATGTCCCTTCGTCGTCCGTTCGGAGCGCGTATACCTGCCAGTATTGTGATATAACATTCGGCGATCTGACTATGCACACAATACACATGGGATTCCACGGGTACAATGATCCTTTTATGTGTAACAAGTGCGGCGAAAGAAGCGCCGATCGCGTGGCGTTCTTCATCCACCTCGGTCGCGCGCAGCACGCCTAGCTGGCTTCGAACGCGGTCACCCTAGTCAGTATGTCGGGAGCTTCTTTAAATAGGGAATCAGAATATGCTTCTACGTTAACCAAAGACGCCCTAATTAAATTTTTATATGTTTGGATTGGATTGCTTAGTTCGTAAGTTTCCTAGCTATAGTCGACGTAGATCGCCACAGATTATGTACGCATCTGACGAGTACATCGATACGAATGTAAATTATATGAATGTGACCAAAAATTCAAGACTGCGTCTCAGGATAAGTACAAATTGTAGTGTAACGTGGCTTTTCCTCAAAGCTTGTACAATATTACGATAAAACGGATTACGGTGATGTTACCTATTAGAATAGCATTAAAATAGACGAAGATCGGGTCTTTAATTGTATTTAATGTCGTGTAAGTGAACCAGAGTGTAACTATTTATAGAAGAGATTTATTTTTATTTATTTATTGTAGCGTATGTTTGTCGTATTGTTTCCTATCTGAATCTGATTTTTGAGAGCATGTTAGAATCGCAAACCTTATTGTCGACAGGCATTGTACCCTTTTGTATTTTGTAGATATAATATGTTAATTGTGTGCTGGAAACAATAAAGTAAAAATATGTATTATCTATTCTTTTATTTATATCGTTCTAAAAATAATTTGCCATATTCAATGAAATGAGTTGGCAATTATAATAATAATTTGCGGCATTTAGTTTAATTACAACTGGTTACAAATGGAAAAGACCGCATACAATTAACCTACATAAATTTAAGTACAGTGAAATAAAAGAACTAAAATGTTTTACGTTAACAATATCTCGCTAATCCGATTTAGACCTACTTTAGATAGACGACGGTAGCGCAAAATCGCCAGAGCTCGTTTAAAATAAAATGCATTGTCTCAGTGTACATTGTTATGAAGTCTATTTTTTTAAGAACAATACAAATTTATGTCACCGTTACGGGTAAAAACTGGCGATGAATATTCATGAGGTCTCTCTGAATCGTCTTCCGATGCCTCCGACGTAACGAGAATACTAAAAAATTAGTATTGTGTTCGAACTGTTTTCTCGCCGTGGCCATTTGAATAAAATGTAAAGTTGACAAAAAGCAAAGTTCATATGCCAAAAGTATTACGACATAACAAAACTCGTAAATTAAATAGTGTCTGTAGTTAACATTTAAATAAAACATTTTACCGGTCAAAACGCGATCTATATAAGTTAAACTTATTTGAAAATTTATTTTAACTACGGCCCGACGTTTCGGATGCTTTGACTGCTTTATTTAAATGCTGTAGTATTACGCATATCTTACTGCTAAAAAAAGACCATAGATTATAAACTTACAATTAAACAATAAAAGAACTAAATAATTTTGCTCTATTGGTAACTACGTCACAGTTGTGTCTATTGATTGCTAACATTATGATAATCAAGCGTCTGTACATAGAACACTTATGATCAATGAGTGGAGGCATACTTTGCGATCTCTCAGAGGATTTTTCACACTTCTGTTGACACCAATCGTCCAAATTTTAAGTCTCTCATTAATTGATGCGTATGATTCATAAGCTAATTACTTTGGCAACACTTACATCGTAAATAATTCCTTTATTCCCTCTCTAATATAATCCCAAGAAGCGGGATCGCTGAGGTGGTTATTAAAATGGAATATTGATGATTCTAATAAATTTATGCAAATATTAATTAAGCAGTGTTTTGTTGACGAAAGTTCTTTGTATGGTTGAAAAAATATTATGGTTTTATTATTGACTTCAATACGGTTGTCGGATTTAGATCTAAAGAGGAGTTTCAAGACGAGAAGGTATTAAGTACTACAATTTAAACGTGCACAACTAGATACTTTTGGATATAGGTTAAAGATTGTTAGTCGAAAGTGAAAAATTTACATCATAAAACTTAGAATTAATCTGACCTATCAGTTTTTAACAAAATTAAGTTAAATAAGACCTTATTTAGTTTATTGATTTTATACCCCCTATATCACTATTTTTAACGGAAATAGAATTTATCTATTACTGTCGACAAGAAAGTACACATTTTGTACCATTTATACTCGATTGAGCTAAGTGAATAAAATCTAATAGAAAAATTTAATGTTGTAAGAGATTTTAAAATGTGCTTAGTGTTTCTTATTAACGTGTTTTTTTGAATCAACAAAATAAAGATTAAGAAAAACGTCTCACTTGTTTCTCTTAATCTGTCTTTTGTGGAACCATGATCATGAGATCTTGAGTCGGATTCAAACTCAGTACCCACGCGGTTAGTGCAGTTCAAGGCATCGCTTTACCAACTACGCCCACCAGGTCAATGTTATAAATAGTCAGTAGAATGTGTACTTTAAAATACTCAAATATAATGAACGAATTATTTAGTGAATAATTTATGTACTCTTCGGACGTCAAACGCTGCTTAGAAATTTACGCGGTATACTTTTATTGCTTAATAAATAAGAATTTATAATTTCTTTCCTAATTGAGTCGTTTAAATAATTAAAAAAATATGGTAAGAAGCATTTTATGGCTGAAATTTTAATTTTTATAATATAAAAATAACTTTTTTACTATTTTGAAAACGTTTAATTTTAATTGGTCCATTATGCTCGGTTCGTTAATTTCTAGTGCCTTTTTTCGGTAAACACCTCCGTGCTATATGAGGTTCGTTTTTGTTCAGCCTACGCAAACACGGCTCGACATACACAGGAACAGAGAGCAACATTTTCTTGCACGAGAATACTAACATTTTAATTGACTAACACAAACGTTCAGATATTTACGCGGTCTATAAATACTAGCCACTAGTTTTTGTTAAACTGAAATCAATGCGTAAAAAATAATCCGCGTTATGATATATCAAAAAATGGCGCCATTGTAAATCGAAATTGGCTCTTAAATAGCCCCTAATTTGTAATTTTTCACACACACCCACAAATCGATATCGCACTAAAAAGTGAAAACCATTAATCACTTCGCCAAAGAAAAATGTGTTTTTAAGGAATTCAGCTAAATGTTTGAAGTGTGCGACGTGGTCAAATTTAAAATTTATATGTTAATACTAGGTTTGTAGGACTAAAGAGGCTGACATGATCAGTATATCCATGTCCAAAAATAGGTCTTGTTTATATATTATATGGCTGGGAAATTTCAACTTCCATCAAATGAACCCTGTCATAAAAAAGGGGTTATCCTTATCTTCAGAGCGTTCTCTCTTATTCACATAACACGCACTTTTCAAAGCCTAAAGTAGCTGAGCGTCATACAATCAAAACTTTAAGTGCGTACAGACTTTGTAAATGTAACTTGGCGTTAAAAGGCATGGCGGCAAATCTCCTTTTTCACATGTTGTTGCATACGATGGCATTATATAAATTGAAAATCTATTTAGGATACGGGCGAGATCTGAACCGGCTTCCACGGCGTTCCTAGCGGCTCGAACGTCATTTTTATTTCAAACTAAATAGATTCTTTTGTTTTTCTCATTGTCATTCTTTTGACGACCTTGATTTAAGAAATGGTAGAAATTGATTTCCTTTGATTTCGTTTAGAATAGTAGATCTTCGTGTAATTTCAGATAGAAGTCCCTCAATATGTGAACGTTAAAGATCACTTTTGCAGAACGCCGATTATGGGCGGTAAACCTGTGCAACTCCAATTCCCTACAACAATAGCATATGGTCCGTTGACCACGTTCCGCTCCCGTTTCAAAGTAAAAAGTTAAATTGCAAAGTAAAACGGTAAGAGGCGTTTCGGAGGCGGCACGCTCCGACCTCAAATGTGCGGATTTTTTCCCTTCACATGTTAGAATTTTTTCCTTGATCTTTTTCAATGACAGCTGCGCGATGACCACTCGGTGCGTTTAGGCTTTTTTTGGGAACGGTTATGCGATACCATGATTGAAGAGTTCTTAAGATGCTGGAACAGCTGGTTAGCTGAACCGAAGGCTAAGCGATAATAAAAATTTTTACTATTACATTATTTTTATAAATAATACAATTACATATATTAATAATAACACGATTTATTTTACTGACCCGACAATGTGATCACTACGGCTGAAAAATAAATCTCGTTTTTACTGGTTCAAAATGAGATTAATGAATAGATAATTGAGTCTGTGTTAGTTTTGAGAGCCATCGTGCCTGAATCGGCGTGGTGATCCCGGGTTTGAATCTCAGTAAAACAATAATCGTTTCAGTCTAGCAGGACACAGAATTAAATTAACTGTGTATATACATCTAATTTTTTCAATTCATAATAGATTTTTAATTTATATAGTAGGTACCAACATGATCATTAACATGTGAAAAATATAAAAGTTTAACTGTGTAAAATACTTAGTAATTTAGGAAAATAGATATTTATAAACAAAAAAAAAACCTATTTAGATTGAAGGAGTAAATCGCTGTATATATGTTTGTAAT
This sequence comes from Leptosia nina, assembly GCA_963661955.1. Classification (NCBI taxonomy): domain Eukaryota; kingdom Metazoa; phylum Arthropoda; class Insecta; order Lepidoptera; family Pieridae; genus Leptosia; species Leptosia nina. The sequence goes on along the minus strand of CAVLEF010000010.1, from coordinate 8,686,037 downwards.
GCAATTCCAAGTACATACCTATCGCTCGTATTAAAAAAAGCTGTCATCCCATTATATCAAGAACGTGTCACGCACCTATATCTAAATAATTTGCATCGAGCTTATCAGATGCACAAAATATTTTGATAAAAAGCGCTTAGCGCGGCAAAAAAGTGCGTCCTTAATCCCTTATATAAATGGGGACCACTAAATGAAATTCCGTCTTCTAGGAAGCTTAGAAGGCGACACTTGTTTAATCTGCGATCAGGCGTGGATTCGGGACTCGGAGGCATTATTTTGGGGACACGTGTTTAGGTTTGGCTTTTTTGTCACTATTGATTGTTTTTTACTGAACAGAAAACTTATTTATTAGTGCCAGCAGGTGTTTAACATGGAGAGAGTATGGCGTATCTATTGTAATTGTAAATGAGAAATTATGTTAATATTAAATCGATTAATAGGCTTTCGTAGCTTTAAATATATTACAACGCCACCATTAGAACATAGCCCCTACGTTTCTGTGTTCTGCCCGACCGAATTCGTCTTTCATGCTTAACGCAATCTTAGGTAACGCGTTGCCATTGAGATACAAGGATCGTATTTTAAATGAATCACACAGCTAGCCCTAAATAATACATAATTTATTACATAGGCACATAAAACATATATATTTTTTGGAGATAACATGGCGTCGTACGCCCCCGTCCGAATGTTAATAAATGACCAGATTGGAAATTCAAATGAGGCTGGAGAAATTTATGAGCGGAATCCCTCACTTCCATTACACCCTCGCCTGATGAATATCACGGAGGACGAAGAATGCTGCTTTATAATTCTCTTTTAAAGAGTACGAATACACTGCGATGAAAATAATGCTTATATTACACACGACAACGTAACATTGATCCCTTTTTATTAAGAGTGCCTATAGCAAAAACAATTTTATTTTTTTTAATGTGTATAGTGCGGGTTATAAACTAAAGTCAATGCTGTTAATAAAAACAAAATTAAAAAAGGTTTGTTACATCTGACCGCCTCTTTAGCCAAATTGTTAAACATACTGCCTAGCATTGCATTAAGCGCGAGAGCTCCTGGGTTCGAATCCCAGGGAAACAAAAAATGGTTTCGGTCGGGCAGGGCACAAAAGTCTGATTAACTACTTGCCTCTTAAAGAACGGATCAGTGGATTAACTTCTTACATCTAATTTTTAATCTTAGCTCGCATTTTTGTATTTTTTTTTTAATTTCTGAATCTAAAAGCGAAAACTTCCAGCGACTTCGTCCGCAAGAATCGTTATTTTTGGCATCCAAATTAGTTTTTGCAAACCCCTCTTTATAAACTTAAGCTATTAGCCACGACGTCGTCCGCGTCCCGTCGTTCTTGCAAGTTAATCTTAATAGATAGACGTATAGCGTCGCGGACTTTTTTTTAGATAATTTAAAGAGGAATCATTCTTTTTTACACATTTTTTATGTGCCTTCGCAGCCGTTTTCGCAGCTTAGGCATCTGAAAGCCACAGAGATGAAAAATTTCCCCCGTTTTCTTCACATTTCCCGCTGTATCTTTGCTTCTATTAGTCACAGCGCGATGTTTTATAGCCTATAGCCTTCCTCGATAAATGATCTAACCAACACAAACAATTTTATAATTTGACTTGAATTTAACTTTTCAGCTTCACATATTAGTATAAACAGATAATAATAATTAATCTATACGCATGCTCAGTACCTACAATATTATACGTGTGTCATTTTAAGAATTAAATTGAGGAAAATGTCAATATTGTCAATAAGTAAAACTTATTCACGTAAATATAAAAGTCTTTAAAAGAATCTCTTGAAGATTTTAATTAGAGGGAATATTTAACATTCGATGCTATATCTCCCTTCCCTATCTGAAACAAAGAAGTTTAACGATAAAAGTAAATTAATTAATACAATTCGCGTTTGAAATCGTTAATTGTTTTATTTAAACGTCAACTGCTGACATAACAAGAGTCAGTATTTATACCAGACGATTAGAATCCTTTGCTTTTAATCTCTCATAATGAATAATTTACAAAAGTTACTTAGCGCAAGTAAACATACGAGTTTTACTTGTCTTATTGTATTTTTACAGTAAGATAATCCCTCGTTACAAAATTATAAATCATTACGCTGTATCCATTCATCGCGATCATCACCAAATAGAAATGTTGAAAGTCTGCGAAGCAAGAAATCTGGTTGGCTACGTCGCAATTATTATTTTAAGATGAATCCTTGTCAAGCGATGTCGGATTATTTATTTAAAAGAAAGTTTTTACTGTAAAAAGCCAGGGAGAAGGAAATGCAAAAACCCTAGTACCTGCACATTGTCCCTTGCACATGCGAATGGCGAATACATTCGAATCGATTAAAAAAAAAACTACACGTTTATTGGAAAAAGTTCTTTGTCATCGTCGAAATTCTTTGTGAAATTGCTGGGAGAAATTTTGAAATGCAACTCAATCCTTTATATTTGTTTGGAAATAATTCAATTTATGAACAGACATTCTAACAGATGCACATGCTTATGTCATGATTAAGCATTGTCCATAGCTTATGCATTTTAACGGTTTAAACCCGAAATAATTTACTGATTATAACTATCGTCGTTGGCGTTTGGAGCAGCGGTGGTCGCATAAGGACCTAGTTAAATAATTTAACTGACACATATTGGTTTTTAAACAGTTAAAAGTACCTAGATAAAGAGATTAAACAAAATTAAATCACAGAGATAGGACACAATAGAGTCCTTTGTGTAGACTTTTAAAATGTGGAACGAAATTTCCAGAAAAATTGAACGTCGATTTGAATTTTATAACTCTTTAAAGAAGGAGCAATAAAAATGAGACCGTCGCATTCATTGAACGGGGCCAAAATGCAAATCCTGTCATAATATGCAAATACACTTCGACAAAGACGACACCGGCCGATCGTAAAAATCTTAGAAAATCGTTCTAAATATGTCCGAGGTAACGGTACACTGGAACCGCCTTCAATAAAAAAGGGTTGCAGTTTTTGCAAACGAAATCCTTTTAACTCGATTAATGGACAATGGTATTAATTTTTGTGATGTTTAGTTAGGCTTTCTACGTCGTAAATAATAAAGTAACGGGAACTGGTTCTTCATCTCGCCGATTTTATCCTTTTACTAACGAAGACTTAGATGCCTGTAAAAAAACGTAACTTATGTACACATTTAAATAAAACACTTTTAACGGTTTAAAACGCGACAGTCTTTCCGTGACCACGGTTGCTGCAAAGCATCCGAAACGTCCTCTGTTAAAATTAAGTTTAACTAAGACATTTCGCGATTTTAAACCGTTAAAAGTGTTTTATTTCAAAAACATAACTTTTATATATGTAGTTTTGTTTGCCCGATTCGAATCTTGGACCTCTTCAGTTAAGTGACTAACCACTAAAGTAACTTTTATATTTAGATTGAAAAGTCGAAAATAAATGCCATTGCGATAATTGGTAATTGTAGTAGCCGAGATGGTGGTGGTGGTAAACAACGGGTTAAAATTGTGATTTAGGTTATATCTCCTTTAGTTTTAGTTGTGGTTTAATCAACAATGTCTATAGTCAACGTCATAAGTAATGTCAAATGTCAAAATTAATTATCAAGAATCGTATCGCACCGAACCGCAAGACACGCGCCAAAATTACTTTAATACCCCAAGACCCCTTAAAATTGAAGAGGGGTGCTGCTACAATACAGGAAACACGCTTGACATTACACGCCCTGAACTTAAAAAGCAACACGCGAACAACAAAAAACAAAATGAGCTTGTTATCGCTGTTTAAAAAACTCCCCTTGCTGAGTTTGATTTGTTTTTTATTGCGTATTTGTTACGATTAGCAGTATGTACTGTGGTTGCTGGTGAAAAAAACGAATTTCAACCCTCTTTAGACGTTCACTTTATGTTTGAAAGCTTGAATATTTTACACACTTTATGATAGTAGGGGACAGACAAGTCTATTTAATTGTATGTGAAATACCACAGCTTAATCTAAACAACTCTGTCGACCTATTTCGGCGTTGGATGTTCGAAAATCCACTGACTGAACACGAAATACAATTAAAATTCACGGACTTTACATCTGTAGATGGTGGTTCGTAACCCGGACGAAATCACCTACGGGTATCCTTCAATATTATTTAGTTGAAATGTCGATATAGAAATATGTTAGTATTTAAAGAAAACACTTCTAACAGTTTAAAATCGGGCCGTAGTTATAATATAATTAAAAATAAGTTAACTTTTATATTTTGCGTTAAGCCGTTAAATTTGTTTTATTTAAATATGTACTACTCGCGTAGACTACAGACAATGCTTTAAAATGTGTAGGTAAACAAAATCGGTGTGGTCCCAATTTTTTTACCATCTCATAATCTGTCTCATAAAGTAATTCATTGTTTAACACCTAGCATCCGATTTCTTTAACGACCGCCGTTTCAGAAAAAAGCTCCTAAAAAGTTCAATTACCACGATGCGGTTTAAAAAGAGGGTGCCTTTGTTTTTTATTTGCTCGTGTGCAAAGTAAAATTTTATTGTTTTATTTTATATTCGTGTTTGATAAATATATAGCAATTTAGAACGATATTGATAGAGCTTTTTATTGTGAGTTAAAAGAAAAATGTCAGTTGTATTTCTTCATGTTGACCTTGAATAACCTAGTATATGTAGTACCTAGATAATAAAAAATCGTAATGATATACCCGTTGTTCTTTTTGAAAGGGTAGTTTTGAAATCAAATTCTCATCTACCTCTACCTAAACTAGACATTTAAATAAAACACTTTAACGGGTTAAATTGCGATATATGAGTTAAACTTATTTGAAAATGATTTTTAACTTCGGCCCGACGTTTCAGATGCTTTGCAGTTTATTTCGCGAAATAGACCAACATTCTTGATTAGGAATTTATTAATATCTCCATACAACTACAAACTACAATTACCAATTATTGCAATGGCATTTATTTCCGACTTTTCAATTTAAATATAACAGTTACTTTAGTGGTTAGTCACTTAACTGAAGAGGTTCAAGATTCGAATCGGACAAATAAAACTGCCGTGAAAAAACACTAATCTACCTCCGCAAAATTTTGTGTTGTTTTTTGTTGTTCTGTTTATTTAAATGTGTACTACTCGCGTAAACTATAGACAATATTAAACTAGATCTTCGACGACCTTGAAACGAGATCTTCGCTGATTTATTGAACATCAGCTATGCACATTTCTCATATCTAACATCTACCACGAGCCAATTGTAAACTAAACAGTAATTTCACAGACCATCAAATGCCAAGATATCTCCGTAAAGATTGTTATCAACGGGGCTAAAATTAAGACGTAACCTATCCCTCAATATGTGCAGCGAGACAAACCGTTATTTTGTACAAAACTACTCGGTCAGTCAACAGGGCTTTGTGCCTTTTTTCCACTTACACAATACAAAATAATCCCCAAAAAGTGACCCCAAAGTGCTTAGAATAGTCCGTCGAAAAAGTTAAAATCGCTCCTTTGCAAATCGTCTACAGGATGTCCTCGAATAGCGCTGCTATAAATTTTCATATTTTTTTAAAACTATTGATAATTTATAGTAATGAAATATCCATACGTCAACTGATACAACATGTTTCACAGGTTCGAGTCCAGCCTTTGTCATTTAATTTCTCAATCGACAATACTCTTGCCGATTCCTTTTTTTAATAATCCATAAATCTTTGCAATAACATTGACATTTTATAAAGTTATTTTGACGCCACACTACAGTTTAGGAGACACAATATAGGAGGAGTATGTTTGATCCCCCTGTATATCATACAATGTGCATGATGGGTGCTGAACAGCTTGTCCTATGGACATAATAACATAAAGGATGGACGTCGCGCGCCGGGCCATAACAGCACACACCTGCCCGAAAAAAATCCTCACCAAATCTGTTCTAAGCCCAACATTTATAAGAATTGTAACACTGAACTTTATTGGCAAACCAAAAAAGATATTCAATATAATATAGTTGATACAACTAAGATGCGGTAGTTTATACGAGTAGTAATCATTTAGATGAAACATTTTTGACGGTTTAAAACACGAAATATATTAGTTAACCTATGTTTTATTTAAGTATGGCCAGGTTCAAACGTTAAAAACATTAAAAATGAGTTATATTATATACTTCGCATTTTAAACCGATAAAAGTGTTCTATTTAAATACATCCCAGATGTATAGAAATTGTGTAGGTACCGTTGAGAAATTAAGACTAAATCGAGAGTTTTTACACTCCTTTGCGTTACTTATCTTCTAAATTCACGTATAGGTGTACATTCTACCTAACAATATTAAAAAAATACAGACTACATAAAATGCAAAGACAATTTCTGTATTTAGATAATAATTGTTCTCCGTTTTAGTTAATGATAAATAAAAAATATTCAACGGCCCTTTCTCGTTCGTCCTTAGCTAGACATTTCCGTAAATAAATTCAATATTATTTAGGATAAAATATGATCAACCGTAAATTGCAAAATCGATTACCCTGGCGGCAATCAAACCCTACAACTTATATGTCTTTAAACCTCTCATGTGCATGGACTTGGTTCAACTCAAAAACAAAAGTTTACGGATGTACATATTTTAGTTAATATAAACTTATTTTCTTACTAATCATGTGTACTTATATGAAGTAATAAACACTTTTTACATCTATACGTTAGTAATTATTTTAAAAATTTTAATGTTTTTATATGAATAGGGAAGTAAGAGCTGAGACAAGAAATTCAATTATAGGTTTTCTTATAATTTAATTTCTTTGACGTCACAGTGATCTCGAAACAAAAAATTCATAATGGCTATTTAGAAGTTTTTAATTTGCCTTCCAAACAATTTTGGACGATATCGTGATAGTACTTTTAACGGTTTAAAACGCGAATTACAATTTATTTTAACTACCGCCCGACGTTTCGGCTAATTTGCAGCAGCTACGGTCACGTTCCCCGCGTTTTAAACCGTTAAATGTGTTTTATTTAAATGTGTACTACTCGCCTAAATACAGACAATACTAATTTAGTTCTTTTTCAGTTAGTAGAGTAATATTACGTAGTTGCATATAACCAAAACGCCTTGCAATTAAATTAAGTAATAATACTCAGTTATCGAGAGGAATTCTCCAAGATCACTGGCCCGCTGTCTGGATCAATATCGGAGGTCGTTTCATCACGTCGATGGGAAAAAAGAGGAGAAAAAATACATAACTTTTTAGGGGCTGGCCTCCCCCACGAGCCACGACTCACCCGCGTCGCCTCATCCCCTCAGTCCCACCTCTCAGAAAAAAGCAATCGTTGGCGCGTGCTTCCCTGACTGTCGTATCAAATTTATATAAAGGTTGACAAAAAATTGTGAATGGTGGCTCGTAGTAAGGTTTATTTGATTCTGGACGTGGGCAACAGATGGTATAATCAAATACTAACATATAACACGATTGTACTTACTCAAAGACGTCTGTAGTTTACGCGAACTTTAAAATAAAAGATTTTTAACATTTAAATAAAACACTTTAACGGTTTAAAACGCGATATATTAGTTAAACTTATTTTAAAATGATTTCTAACATTTTAAACGTCAAATTACATTCTGTTTTCAGTGTCCCCGTGACCACGTTAAGTGAAAGCATCCACATCGGGCTGAAGTTAAAAATAAGTAGTACATTCGCGAAAGCTAAAGACAATACATAGATATATAATGTATAATCTAATAAAAATAATGAACTATAAATAAATAAACTAAATGTAGGCTGTGTACTTAAATATACCGATGAAATAGTTATACAATAAAGTTTATTTCTTACATATTAAGAGGCCCTACAGATAAATATTTGCTTGCATATAAATTCATTCAGTATATAGTTACAGAAATATGTCTGCTATCGACATATACTCAAAAGAATTTGGTTTCATCTCCAATAAGGTTTTAATAAGTGAAAAGTTATAAAAGTTCGTATTGGTTTGGCAGGCAGCCATCTTGGAATAAGCCTGGGAAATATTTGCCGTGATCGTTTTATTTTCTTAGCTCAAATGGATGTGGGTAAAAATGCCTTATAAATTATAACGTATATTAAATAATTTAGTTGTAATTAATATTAGGGAACTACTTTTTACGTCGGGTCGTTTTCGAAGTTTGTTAATTCGATCTCTACAAATCTGTCAATGTTATATGTCTAATTAAGATAAACAAAGATTGAACAACTTAAGAAACAGTGAGTGATAACGATGGCTTATGTAAACTTTAGACACATTTTTAAACATTTATAAACCAAACCCCTACTTGAGACTGAATTGGTTATAATAATTAAACACTTTATTGCACAAACAAATAAAATAATAATAATCAATTAATTATTTACATTAAGGAGTTAGTGGTAGACGGCCGTATGTCCTATTGCGTGTTCTTCCAGGCAACCTTTGTATACAGAAAAGAAAAACAAATTAACGATAAAAGAGAAAAGCCTTGTACTTATTGTCTGATGATTTATTTTCCTGCAACAAAAATAAAGAAAGACTGTATATTTCGTAATATAGAGTACATATTAAAATACGATTGTTTTAGTATGACAAATTTTGACGGTCTAGGTTGTGTAATGTGTAATTTGTGTTGAGCAATGTATGGCTATTAATCAACGGGTCGTCAAGATCCCTACCAGGTCCAACATGATTCTAATCAGTTGTTAATTTTTCAGGGACATGGTGGAGTTTCTCTGGAAATCTCGATATTAAATGGGTGGTAGGAACATCGAAATTCCGTCCGGGTAACGAACCACCAGATGAAGAAGCTGTCAAGTCTAATCGCGTTTCGGTTTTAGTCGGCGGATTTCCGAATACCCAAAGCCAATATAGGTCGATAACGCATCTTGTTTAAATATTATACCTATGGGGTGTTTAGCCTACCATCAAGAGAATCCTATGCTTATCCTATCATAAAAAAATGGTGAATCTAAGGACGGTGTAACGCGTTATCAATAAGGGACCACTGAATGCACAACGGAACGCATCTCCATCACAATGCGTTTTTGAACGGAAAATACATTGTAATTTAGAAAAAATATCAACATCTGGCCATTGTCTCGTTCTCGCGGGGGAGTCGCTATAAAATAAAATAAATAAATAACAAAATGTCGCCACCGCACGCGTCATTATTCAAGCGATTGACAGCCACTTCCATAGGTCGGGGATGGCGAGCTCAATAATACGCCTACTTATGGGTACCGGTCTACCATCTGAAACGAATATAAGCCATTTTTGATACTTTTCAGAAACTTCGATTCAGCTTATATTCAACGTATTTTATTTATTTGCTCTTCCAGGCAACCAGGAGAAAATAAATAAAAAAACAAAAAGCAAAGGTACATCATAAAAAATACACAGCAAGTAAGAGAGAAACTAATTTAAGAGTTGGAAATATAATTATTATAAAGCATACCTAGTCTTAAAAGAACGTACTTGTGTGCTCACTTGAGATGTGTCAGTCATGTATAATATTATATGTATACGACACATTCTGGGGTTAAGTCCAAGGCGGATTCAGGGGGGATAATGGGGCCATATCTATTTTATTTACAGATTATTATGTTAAATTCTTAAAATGTACAATTAAGAAATAATATTTTGAAGTACAGTACATTATTAAAATACCTACTTATTACTTGTATCTATTACTATCTGAATTAAATTAAAAGTTCTTGGTGTCGGAGCTGGATCCGCCCTTGATTCAGTCCAGCCCAAAACGATCTAGCATCGATGGAATAGAATATGTAAGTAAACAAAACTTCTTCGCGTACGTGACTCAATAGTAACGACCCAATTATTATTAGAACATAAAACACAGAGATAATGTTCTCATTATTTATGTAAATTTCGATCCAGACATCGCTAACAAAACGCACGATAAGTGACCAAACATTTGCTCGTTGGCGCCTATTATGATAGATTGTTCCAAGTTAAGGTAAATACTTAAAATAATACAACGTCGTTATTAGTTTAAATAGATAATGTTTCGAGAATCGATACGAAATAGGTACCGGGCTATCGACCCTAAAATAGATACGCACTTTTCTATTAACACATTGTTTTCTATAGGTATATGCAACATCTCTAGATCTATTTTTAATATGAATAAATAAATAAAAGAAATTAATTTATTGTGGTCACTATATAAAAGTTTGCCTATTTCATATATTGCAACTATCAAAATCAGTCCACATTCGGTACAAACAGTATTTCTAAGACGCGTGTCCTATCGTTTTTGAACAACGGTGGCGAATCGGAGTTCATGAATAAATATATCCGATATTCCTTTTGAATAAATGTGTCGAATAAAAAAGTGATTTATCAAAAACTTCTATTCGTTCGTACCCGTCTTTTATATCGTTTAAATAAACATCGTTTTCGAGATGACGTACAAAATGGTGCGTACCGAATTTTGAAAGTCCTTTGTGCGAATCATTTTAGCGTGACAAAGAGTACTAATGAGTGGAGGACACCCACGCTACGATGATATTGCTATTTCGTTATAGAACTTGGACAATGCGTGCATAAAAAGGTAAAATCTCGAAGAATAGGTCCTCGCCGTAAGTTTTATGATATCATGATATCTAAAAAACAATCTTTACCAAAAATATATAACACATTTCCTTCCCACTAAACTAGATTCTATAGTTCATCCTTTCAAGAATCTTGTCAAGTCCCACTACTTATTTCTAACTAGCTGTTTCAGCGACTTAGTCCGCGTAGAATAGTTGTTTTGGACATCCAAATTTGTTTTTGCAAACCTCTACATCTTTATAAATTTAAGCTGCCCACGACATCGTCGCACGCGTCGTTCGGGTACCGTCTGTCTTGCAAGTTAATCTTAAAGATAGATATATTGTATCGGAGACATTTTTTTAGATCATTTAAAGAGGGATCATTCTTTTTTTTGGGTGTCTTGAACCGTTTTCGCAGCGTAGCTCTTAAACTAAAGAGATAAAAAATATAATTGTTTATTATAAGTTTAAGTAAGTAGGTTAAGTTTCTTTTCTGCTGGCACGCATTCTTCTTTTATTTCTGAACTTTGATTTCCACCATGGTCGTTGGAAGAGATGGCTATTTAAATATAAAGTTGACGTTTGTCCTTATTTTTTTGTGACAATAAAGAATATCTGTATTGGTAACACCAACAAATATTTTAGAAGTTAGCTATGAGCAATATGATCTGATGTGATTTTAAGCTATAGCCAATATAAGTCTCAACCATTAAAGATCATCACGCCACGAAAGTCTACTTAAAAATACTCAAATAATTCTTTCAAGAACCCTAGAGAAAAATGTTTGAGAAATACAAACTTTTTTACTCAAGTATACGAGTTTAGGCGCATTTAAAATATCCAATGATTTTATAATTATTATTTTTAATAAATACCCATAGAGATTTAAATTGTTTATTTAAGATAACATTGCCTGTCACAAATATAGTAACATACAGAATCAGTATATAATCTGTCTTGTTCTCAACATACTTGACATTGACACAAAGTCCTTGACAATCTATGTTTGACAATTGGCAATTGAACGCTATAATGTAGATCTGTGAACAGAATTATTTGCAAGTTTAGCCGCTTTCGTGACTTTCAAGTTTTAAAAGAATTGTTATATTTCGTTTTGATATTGTGTAAGTACAAATATTTCCTAAAGTATAGCGTAGTTCATGACATTTTACCTTTATTCTCCAGAACCTGCTTTAAGTAAGCTAACGATCCAACATTTCCTGTTTATTTGAAAAAATGTATCTTCATTGAAAAATCGTTTTATTTCTTCAGATAAACATGGCCACATCGGTAGTAGACACTTACACCGATCCCAGCATGAGCTGGATGAATGCGCCACACAGTACGGGTACATCCATCATGGCCTGTGAGTTCGATGGCGGTGTTGTGATCGGAGCCGATTCACGTACTACGACTGGTGCCTACATCGCTAACAGAGTGACAGATAAATTGACTAAGATATCTGATCACATTTACTGCTGTCGTTCTGGGTCTGCTGCTGATACGCAGGCGATTGCGGATATTGTCACATACCACCTCAGTAAGTAGCATAATTAGTAGTAGTTCTGTAGATCTTTAATAGAGGTATTGGCAATAACATCAACTCTTTAAGGCATTAACTTGACAACTGTAGCTGCTATGTATATAACCTGCCTCCCAAGGACCGGAACTCCCTCAATCTTTTACCCCACACATTTCAAAACTATTATTTTTTGATAAAATATATTTTACGTGAAACTAGAAAGAAATGTAAATTTTTAAAGTTTTAATGTTGTCCGAAACGTCGGGCCGAAGTTAAAAATCATTTTCAAATAAGTTTAACTAATATATCGCGTTTTAAACCGTTAAAGTGTTTTATTTAAATGTGTACTACTCGCGTAAACTATAGACAGTATTTAATTTTTAATGTCTTTTTATTTTAACCATAGATATTGAATAAAATAAGATAATATTTATAACTCACTTACAAAAATGACTTCAAAAAATGTATTAGTTAAGTAACTTATAATAGCTTTTATAGTTAAAATAAATTGGAAATGAGTGAACTAATACATTTTTCATTTTAAACCGTTGAAAGTTTTATTTAAATGTGTACTACTCTGTAAACTACATTACTTCAAATTCAAGTATTACATATTTATTTCTTTATATTAAAGAAGAGAAGAAAAAATAATAATTTGTCCTTAATTAAATTAAATTGTATTTATTTGTGCCCAATATTACTTATAATATTTTATTTATTCGTATAATATTTTTAACAACATATCCAAAATGTTTTTTAAAGTTATAACAAACTTTTTTTTGCAAAATCCTTTAGGAAAACACAATTTGTTGTTTTTATAGACCTGTATCAGTAATTTGAATTAACAGAAAAACTATGTATGTTAAAATTGTAAATAATTTTAAAATGGTTTTAAATTTTGTAATAGACTAGACAGGATGAAACCCTATGTTATTAATTTCAGCATTTTGGTAACTTTTATTGAATATAAATATGAACTAAAGAACAGAAAGCAAGTTACAATCTTTCAATTTCATAGAATTTACGATAGAAAATATCTACACTTCATAAAATTTCAACAATACTCTTCGTATATTATTACAGGACTCACACACTTTTTCATCAAAGCCTAACCCAAACCCTACCTGAAATTGTTTAAACAGAAAATTTTTAGTAACAGTGTTACCTTTCCGCACGCCGCTTAGTATAATAGCATAGCGCATGCGCTGCAATACCAAATCCATAGGTTTTATTTACATAGATTATGAGTCTGATTAGACTACTATCTAAACCTTACCTCGGACGTCTCCTAAAGTATCACAAATCTGGGCCCAAACAGATGGCAGCCCTAACTGTATTTATTGTGAACTGCTACACATAGCTTTGTTCATAATACATAACCCATATAAACCACTATTTGCAATTTCAGACTTTCACAAGATGGAGTTGGGTGAGCCTCCGCTAGTTCAAACAGCAGCAGCAATCTTTAGAGAACTTTGTTATAATTACCGAGATTCGCTTGTTGCGGGTATCCTTGTCGCTGGATGGGACAAAAATAAAGGAGGTCAGTTTAGGTCTATTTATTATTTTGTATGCAAAGGAAAATCTGTCGTCGCCCTTTATTCTTATACCACTATAAAATTCACATAAAATAAACCATGAAGAGGAGAGCTACCCCCTCCCCATCCTCCCCATCCTACCTCACATCAAAATTCGATTCTCTGTATATATATATATGATATTGATGTAAAGCCCAATCAACAAGTTGTTACAAGTTTGTAGTTAATATATATTGTAAATAAGTTAACTTTGTAATTAACATTTGGCATTCAATTTCATTTAAAGTATTTCCTTAAATGTGTGTGTGTGAAATCCTGTTTCCCCTTTGTAGGGCAAACACTTTTTGTTCCCGTTTCACTGATCCGTTTTTTTACCAGGCAAGTAGTTGATCAAACTTCTGAGCCCTACCCAACTGGAACAAAAATTTTTTGTTCCCCTGAGATTCGAACCCAGGACCGCTCGCGCATAACGCAATGCTAAGCAATACGTTTAACCATTTGGCTAAAGAGGCGGCTCTTAAATGTTTACTTCCTGCATAAAATAGACACAGTACTTCATATCAAATTCATATTTAAATTAATAGCCTTAAATACTTATTTCTTTACTAGCTGTGCCCGCGACTTTGTCCGCGTGGAATAGTGACTTCTTACTTTATTAATTTATTTAAGAGTGCACTTAAGCCAGCCAATCTATGTTGGAAGTGCTATATCGCCGCAACACTCTCACTTCACATCACTCCTGCCCTAACTCCCACTCCTATTTCCAAAAAGCCAAAGAAGAAAGTTTTATTATTTTACCTTCAAAAAGCTACGCCCTTTTAACCCCTCACAACCCCTTTTTTAACAATAAACAGCCTATGTCCTTTCTCAGGGTCTAGACCATCTGTATACCAAATTTCATTCAAATACGTTCAGTAGTTTTGGTGTGAAAGACTAACAGACAGGCAGATATACAGAAATTATGATTTGTCGATACCTATATTAAATTGTTTTTATTCTCTCAACTCTTCTCACTCATTTATTTTATAATTTAATTTTTCAGGTCAAATTTACTCAGTCCCCATTGGGGGGCATGGTTCAAAGACAGGCAGTGTCGATCGGCGGCTCCGGATCGTCATATGTCTATGGCTATGTCGATGCTAACTTCAAGCCAAAAATGAGTAAAGAGGAGGCAGTCAAGTTTGTCACCAACACTCTCACTTTGGCTATGCTACGCGACGGCTCTTCTGGTGGTGTAGTTCGTCTCGGTGTTATTTCGGAGAGTGGTGTTGAGAGATCAGTGGTCCTTGGCGACCAGCTACCCAAATTTTATGAGGGTTAATGGTATTGCAATATATTAATTTTTAATATATTATGGTTTTTTTGTTTTAAATATGAAAAAAAAATTGTATGGCTTGATACTCCATATTTTAATTTACTATTAAAGATTGCATGAATGATTCGAATCTCCAATAATTTTAAGTGTTAGCTTAGAAGTCAACTTAGTAGAGTACTTTAAAATGAACAGAACAAATATTTTTAGAGAAGTAAATACAAAAAGCCTTTAAACCGGGCGCTTGGCGGATCCTGGTTGTGCTTACGACGGTCTAAACTTAGATTTGAGGCAGGTTTTGTTAAGAAAGAGAAGCACATGTTTTAACTTTCTTTATTGGTACTTTGCTTATTTACATACATTGTGTATCCCATTTCAAATGAATTTGTAGAAGAGGTAAAGTTTTGAGTTCATACGTTTTGGTATTTAATCACCGAGACATCGCTATAACTAACAAATTGATTTTTATAAAATTTTCAACATCAGAATTTCCAAACATTTTTTGTACAACTTAAAAATAAACAAGAACTAATCAATTTTAGTCATTAAGGTATTCTCTTAGCAACTATTTTTAATAATATCAGTGTAGTCAAGTATTTTAATTTAAACTGGAATTTAGTTTTTAAATTTTTTTGTTAATATAATGTATTGATTTTTCAAAATTTCTATACAAATCAATAATTTGCGCCAACACATTATTTTTATAGGTAAAGCTATTGAAATCTTGAAATAATTTAAAAAATGTGTAGTTGAATTTTTAGTACTAATTAGGGCTCAAACACAAACACGTTACGATGACGCAACGTACAACAATGCGACGCCGGGACGTTACAAACTCACGATGCAATCCTGCGAAATTCAAAGATGACGCATGCTGTTGAAGTCGATCATTTAATTACCCTAGTCGAGCAGCGTTCCGTACTATGGGACAAAACATCTAAAGAATACAAGAATAAAAATGCAAAAGCAACAGCATGGAAAGAGGTCGGCATCGTGCCGTGTATCGAGCGTGGCACATCACGTTACGATGTCGTGTTTTTTTAGGATGCTCATCGTAGATTTACACGATGCAACGTCGTACCGTGATACGATGCGATGTGTGGGAGCCCTTCGGCCGGGTTATATATTTTTTTCTACAAATTCCGTTGGAACAGAGTGGCATAGAGATCTTTATCGCTTAATATTACAATTATATATGGTACAATTCAAGTAATGACTCCCAACTCCTCCATCGTTTCGAGATCCCGCATGAGCATCTGAATTGTCTGCTTCGTTCGTGGGCAGTAATCCGCCGTCTCGTCATCTTCGAATGATGGATCTTGCGATTCCAGTTCTGTATAAATGAGGGCTGTTTTTATTATATTTATTGGAAACTTATTGGACTAAAAATAAATAAATGGTGGCTACTGAGTCAGTCCGTTATAATACTATTTAGTTAAGATTTCGCGCTATGTTATTCTGTTACCCCTTTGTACGGTTAAAACTTTAAATTTGGATTAATAACGCACCGGCAACCTGCGCCTCGATGGAGTCCAGCCGCCCGTCGATGACTGCCTGGCAGCGCTGTATGTGCCGCAGCAGCCTCTCCCGACACGCGCTGTTCTCGATCGCCGCTTCCGGCTGCGGCACCAGCACACGGCTCTCTTGCTCTGAAAGAGACGAAGACTCTTCCATTAAGAATATATTCTTATGATCTTAATGTGAAAAATTGCCTTTTCTTCTAAAATCGGAACCTACAACATAACAATAGATGATAATAAACAGTTAAGGATGGAACAAATAAGAAGTTTAAATAAAACACTTTAAAACGCAACATATATTAGTTATTTTATTTACTGTTTGACTATTTGAGCGCGAGAAGTCCTGGATTCGAATCACGGGAAGACAAAATAGTTTGGGTCACACAGAGCATAGAAACTGGATTAGGAATTCGCATTGTAAGCTATATCAGAAAGCAGACGCATTTATATGTCTCTTTTTTATCGATTTATCTTACCTGGATATTTTGGAAGCATATTGATTATAACTGCAGTATATTTTAGTTTTTGAATTGGCTTTTTATAATTATTATTTACAATTTATTTTCACTATACATATTTACACACCTTATGCAAGGGGTCCCACTGTGACCACGGCACACAAACAGTATTTAGTAAAAACGTCAATAAATTTCGCTTTTTAACCGTTAAATATGAACTACTAGCTTAAGATCAAGGCAGATCTAACCTTGCATCGTCCTGGCCATTCGCTCCAGCTCGGACGTAGTGATGGGGAAATCTAGAGGCACCCCGCTCAAGTTGAGCAAGGGCTCCCTCTCGTCGCCGTCTTGGGCCGGCTTCACGGGGAGGTTTTCTTTGCCAATGTTGTTGATGATTATGTTAAGGTCTGAATAGTCCGAGTTTATTCGCTCTTGGGCGAAATTTAGCTCTGCGTTCTCCCAGTCCTTCGCCCAGAGGTAGAGTTTCGGATGGTTCTTCTTGCTGAAAAAGAGAGAACAAAATTTTAATTTCCCGCGAATCCCAAAGACTTGACATATGACGTAACGTCAAAATGGAAAGAGGTGGCGGTGTTAATCTAAGATAGTGTAATTTAAAAACAGATAATTTAGTTAATTCCACATATTATTTATTAATAGTTGCCGAAGTAACAACAATAGCTTTTGTTTCGCGCATACACATTTACACAAATCTCATATATGCGGCTGCTAGAGGCTGAGTGGCCTAACAACAAACAACATGGTTTTCAACGAGAAAAATAAAAATGAGCAATTAACTTGGACGAAAATGAATTTGTATTATTATTTGTGTAAGAGTTATGTCAAAAGTTTTCGGTTACTGTGATCTTGTAGACATTTTTATACTATGAAAATATAAGTCAAGTCATAAAATTGCAGTTAGTCTACTCTGCCTCCAGCAGCATTATATATGGAATGAAATCACAAGGAAAAGCTAAGGCACGATACGCAGTTTTGGATTTGATTCGGGCGTGTGTATATATTTTTTGGCAGTAAACCACTATTTAAATTAAATCCTTAATAATTAACAAAATACCACTTAGTTATCACTCACGTAGCGACGTGGTACTTGACTCTCATAGCGTGCAAAGCGTCCTGTATTCGAAGTAAATTGCCGGATAGCTCGTGCGACCTACGCAGGAACTCGCAGGGCTTCGCCCCAGGAAGGAGCCCCTCGTATAGTCTGTCTTGATCGTGCAAGAAGCGCTTCGAACGTCGTCCGCCTTTTGGATTTAAACAAATACTGCAGGTATATTTCTCCGGCACCTGAAAGCGAGACCGATATTGTGTTATACAAATAAAGCAGCTATCTAGTTCTCGTACTAAGGGTTTAACTTGTCTTTGCTATTTCGAGTTCCTACATGTAATCATAAAAACGAGCTTTATAGACAAAAATTTAAGTTTTTCGTTTGAGCCCCTTTTAATATTATATACTATATTCGATATCATGTTTGCTAAAATTTTTATCTAATATAATAATAGTATATATTGTATTGAAGCAGATTTGTGTCAAAGATGTATTATTTCTTACTATAAAATCGGCAGTTATATTACAACAAATTAGGGTCACCCTCCACCTTCAGGCCCGTGACCGTGACAGAATCTGGAACGTCGGGCCATAGTGAAAATATATTATTAAAAAGGTAACTACACGTTTCGCGTTTTAAAGCGTTAAAATTATAACATTTATAACAACTACTCACGTCAATTACAGAGAGTGCTTTATAACAACGCATAGAGAACTAAGCCATGAAGTGACATTAGAAGCTGTACCTCGGATTCCCTCTGAATATTGTGGCAGAGCGCGTGTTGCCAACACAGACACAGCTCGCACTGCACCATCAGCCCGTCCTCCTCCCGGAAGCCACAATGGCAGTTGATGATTTCCTCGCGTTTCATTCGCTCAATCTTTATGCGTTCGCCGGCTGAAATATAAATTATTTATCATTACACCGATACACATTTGTTAATATACAACATATAAACAGAAAAACGTACTCTCGGTGAACATATACATTTCTCCCCCCTTCGCCTCTTCATTGGACTCCGAGGAGGCGACGGGGTTCGTGGGCTTGTCCATCGTCTTTGAGTCCGGGGTGCCCGAGCCAGGGAAACTGGACCGAGTCTCAAAGTCAGAGTTCATCGTGGGCCACTCCTCGTCTTCGCTGTAGACCGACCTGGGTGGTTTACTCAGCTTTCTGTAGTCCTCCGGCTTAGTTACCGTGTGGGTGGAGATGGCGGCTTCAAAGTCTACGCAATCGACAATTTCCACGGGTGGAGTTATTTTGGGGGTATCAATTTCTTCTTTAACGTCATCGACAAGCGGTTCAGGGTTCGTCCGACGCACAGGGAGTAAAACTTTTGGCCGCTTCACTGGCTTTGGTATTAATGCTTGGCGAAGCTTCGGCGACTCTGCAGCGGGTTGTTCCTCTGGAACTACAGGAGGAACAGTCACTGGTTCCGTTGGAATCTCTGTCTTAACTACCTCAGGCTGCGGTGTGATCAGAGACTTCGGTAGCCTTGGTATTTTTACTTTGAGCACTCTATTCTCTTTGGGCTTTCGAACTTTGCTACCTAATATCGGTCTGTGCCTTGCATATGCCAAGTCTAACACTTTAGGTGTGTCACCCAGCATCTTCTTCAGCTCTCTGTGATAGTGTTTTATGTGCATCTTCAAGAGTGTGTTATTTCTGAAGTTTTTAAGGCATCCTTCAGCTGGACACCTCAGTAAGTTATCTATAACTTGAACTTTTAGGGAACCGACGTACACTGTAAATAGTCAAACAATAGAATTTTGTGAATAGTAGTAGTAGAATTAAAATATGCTACTTTATAATCATCAGTAGTAGTAGAACCTAACTAATAGGACTTTAAAAAATTACCGTAACCGTCTTCTATTGGCGGGTCTTGAGGTTCAGAAACTGGTATGTCATTATCAGCTTCGCCGCTTGTTCCTGATAGTCCTTGAATGATATACTAAAAGAATATTCAAATTAATTAATCATATAATATTGAAAATATGTTTTCATTAAAAACTAGCGATGGCCGCGACTTCGTCCGCGTGGAATAGTTATTTTGGGAAACAAAATTTGTTACTCCAAACCTCTTCCTCCTCATCTAAAATCATAGCCAATCTCAAATTATAGCCAATGCCCACGACATCACCCACATCCTGTCGTTCTTGCGAATTACTCTTAAAATATAGACATATATTGTTGCGGACATTTTTTTATCAATTAAAGAGGCCTTTTATCATTCTTTCGTTCTCAGGGTTTTGGATGTTTTAAAGCCTTTCAAGATAAATGGTCCAACCAACACCAAAATATTTTTTCAATTCGAGCCAGTACCTCCTGATTAGCGCATTCAGACAAACAAAGTATTCAGAGTTACAATATTAGTATAGATTACACTTACAGTCGGCTTTCTTATCTTCAATCTCTTATTCTTCATATCCTTTTTAATGCTAAGCTTCTTCTTGAAGAACGGCGAAGTGTTCGAAACGGGAGCTGCACGCGTTCCACTGTGGGTGACCCAGCCCATCCTCCTTGATAACTTCAGATGCACGCCGAAGTCCAGCAAGGCATACTCGTAGGGCTTAAGTTCGCCAGCTGTCAGATCGAGGTAGTTGCGCATCTCGTGTTTTGTGTGAAACCTTTTGTTGTCTGGACTGAAAAATAAATTTAAAAAAAACTGTGTACTCACGATAAGGGTTCGCTCACTTACTCGTTCACCTACATACAATCCATGTCTGTATAAAAAGTGAAAGTAACTGGTATTAATGATTCATACGAAGGTGGGCGTCAACTCCCGTGCCATAGCTACCAAGCTACTTCGGGCGACAACGAAAAAAACAATTTGTAAATAGGTTTTTAAGCTATAAACAATTTTTAATAAACTAAAAACTTACCTCACTAAAACTACATCCCATTTCCCAGCAGACAGTCCCAAGCTTCTGCGAACCATGATCTTTTTCCAGCCCTCTGGTAGCCGCTTGTCCTCAACCTTAGAATTAAATATGTACCGAGTAATTATTGTAATCACTTTAAGCTACTTAAAAAGCTACTGGGTCGAACTAAAGTTATACCGCAAAACAGATACAGAAATATGTCTGTCTCAAGCCTTACATGGCGCGAAAAATGTATGTGTACTACTTGCCTTGTTAACCGATACCAGATACAACTCAATAATTAACATTGTCTAAAGTTTACGCGACTACTACCTACAACGCTTAGTACCAACCACATAATCCCAATCTACCCGAACCCTATCTAGTAACTAAGTTTCAAATATTTCGGTCTTTTTACCAAAACGGTACGGCGAGGCAGCGCTGGCTTGTTGTTGGCATCAAACTTCGGTTCCGTCTCCGTCTCGTGCACTTCGCCAACCGGCTCTCCATTGACCCAACGACAACACCATTCGCCCGGCAACAGGAAACTCTCGGGCATCTCTTGCTACATGCAGAAGCATCATTTATTCACAAAGATGAACAAAGTTTTACATTATTTAATTTATTTATTAATTTTTTTTTTTTTTTTTTAATTTTAAAGTCCTGTCTGGCATTGCGTTGGCGTTAACACAGATAGGTCTAGATTCAAACTCCAAGTAAACAAATTGTTTTGGTTGGGAAGGGCACAAAACAATCATCGACTACTGGCAGATTGAGGTGTTTGCCCCACGAACAACAAGGATGTTGTTGTTAACTCAACCAAAGCATGATGCAAACTTATTAACTCAAATGAAACCCAAATGGGTTTGTGATCTGTCTTTTAATAATCTATGTGTATTGTGTTTTTTCTTTTAAATAAATATAAAAAATGAACTCAATAGTGATCAAGGTTATCTACAAGAAAGTAAAGGATTGATTCCATGCTCTGACAAACACTATAGTTCTCTATTTGCATAGGATTCAAATCCGGAACCTCTCCTATTCGACACATTTTACTATTGGCCGATGATATTTTCATATATATTAACTTCATATGAACCTTAAACATACCGGCATATGCTGCTGCTTCTTCTGAATCGCTAGGGCTTCGGTCTTCTGCAGCATTTGTTTACGCATTTCGGCAACTTGCCTCTTCATCTCTTCTAATTCATTTTTTACTCTTTCCACCTGTTTCTTAACCTTCTTGTCTTGTAACAACCTCATCTTCTTCCCCTTTTTCACTTTTGATATTGCTTTCTTTGGCTTCTCCGTCTTTACCACAGTATTACTACTC
The DNA here is from genome assembly GCA_963661955.1 of Leptosia nina. Classification (NCBI taxonomy): domain Eukaryota; kingdom Metazoa; phylum Arthropoda; class Insecta; order Lepidoptera; family Pieridae; genus Leptosia; species Leptosia nina. Next base: position 8,663,846 of record CAVLEF010000010.1, on the reverse strand, counting down.
GTACTACTAACTTCCTGTGTAAGAGTTTCATTCTCGGATTGAGCTTCAACTTTCATTTTTACAGTTTCTTCTACTTCATCAATGTCCAACGCATTCGGATCAACCTGAATTACCTCTAGACCTATGTCTGGAGATGGTGGTTTTTTCTTTACAACTGCCTCGATTTCACTTAAGCCTCCTTCTAGTTTACTTATTACTTCTTTCATTTTATCAATGACTTCTTCATGTTTACCTTCATCCGGTTTATCAAACTTCTCCAGCATTTCCTCTTCTTTAGTCACCTGAAACTATGAATTTAAATTTAAAAAAGATTCCTTCCAAGATGTAATATCAAAAAATACTCTCATCAGATTTTAACCCTATACCTATATTTAACATTATACAATAAATTACGAACTTACCGAATCCGTGCTACTGTTTAGATCAGAATCTGAAATCTCTGAAAGTGTCGATGCCTGTGCTAGATTTTCAGATCCAAGGAGATCATTTAGCGTTATTTTATCACTGTCTTCTTTAACATGTTTGTCTTCGTTGGCCTGAGAGTTCTCTAGCTTTATCGCTTTCTCATCAAACGTACCAATTATTGAAGCAACTGCATCTATCAGATTTAAAAGTAAATATGACGTACACTTCCTTTTAATTTTTCCTCATACATTCTTAGAAAATAGCTTAAATAGTAATTACCTGGCACTTCTTTTACGTCTGTTTCTGGCTCGCTTTTGATAACAGACTTCCGTAGTACCTTCACCTTTTCCTTAGTCGCACCATCATCTTGTTTTATCTTACGTTTTTTCTGGCCGATATTGAAAATTTCTTTAATATTTAATTTTCGTTTCATTTCACGTCGCTCACTTTTTGACCCCAAGTAATCTCTAGTGGGATCGAACAAGTGCGTGTCATACTTTTGGGTTCCGAGTGGACTTGGTGTTCCTAAGGGCCCCATTCCGGGAGCCAGGGGGGATAAGGCTGAAGTATGCGGTGACATCGACGTATCTATGGAAAGGGCATCAAAGGACTTTCCAGAAGAATCTTTCGCTTTGCTCAACCTCGCCGTGGAACATTTCCAGTGAAAACCGTCGTCAAAAATTATTTCATATTGACCTAAAAAGACCATGTCCGATTGTAACATTGTTTTCACACTTACCAAAATCATTTTAAGTATATTGTTATTAATTTTTTTTTCGGATTTCTCGGCTAAACCGAAACTCGAATTTGAGTGAATCGGTCTTCGCTTAGTCGGGGTACGCACAACCTAAGTAGCTATTATTAACTGTGCCCGTGACTTCGCCCGCGTGGAATAAGAGTTACTTTGGGCATCAAATTGTTTATTTTTGCAAACAACCCGATAAATTACAGCCGTTACATACTACGTCGTCTGCGACTCATCGGTCTTGCGAGGTAATCTTAAAAGAAGACATAATAGTCAAGGACATTTTCGAACCAGTAGTTCCTGAGCTAAGCGCGTTCAAACAAACAAACTCTTTCGTTTTATAACATTAGTATAGATATTGTATTTCACGGCTATTTGTCGCGTAAGATAAACTTAAAAGGAAATTATGTTGCTGCCGCCATAGATAAATTAAAAATATTTAAGTTCATATTTTATTTAAACAACGTCATAAGAACAAACTAAATCTTACTTAAAAGTCCTGTACTAAATGCAATTTTTTCTTAGCACTTACCATCGGCCAATACTTTGTGAACAGTAGCCATGAATCGCCTATTATCTCGCCATCGAGCTAGACATCTCTCTCCTTCTTGAAAACTGGCCTTCCTTTCATCTAGCTTTTTATCCTCATTATTCACATGCTTTGGAGGCATGTCTGCACTTGACACTTGAGAAATTCGGCTTGGATTATACGGGCGCAGCCTTGAACTACTAACACTGATCCATTCGTCGTGCCTAAAAATTATATTATGGTTTTATTTTTTACGTTAAAGATACCAACTAGTTTTAAAATTATATAATTTCAACTTAAATGCAATTTGACACAAAAAAAACTGAGATTCCAAATTCAATCTTTAATCAAAACCATTTTTAAAAAAAAGGTTTTATATATACAGTCTATAGTTTACGCGAGTAGTACACATTTAAATAAAACACTTTAACGGTTTACAACGCGACATATTAGTTCAACTTATTTGAAAATGTGCACAGAATCCGAAACGTCGGGCCGAAGTTAAAAATAATTTTCAAATAAATTTAACTTAAACTTAAATATATCGCATTTTAAACCGTTAGTGTTTTATTTAAAGGTTTTATATATGACATAAATAGCCTAGATTAAAACAATGCAGTCCTTATTCAAACTTTTTAATTATATCTGTATCGAGCTTATATGCCACATAAACAAGGTTTACAAAAGAGAAAACATACATATTTTTTGACTCCTCAAAATGGACCAAGACTTCCATTTCATCATAATCTACTTCACTGATAGTAGCAGTGTGCCATTGGCAGCTAAAGTCTTTGGCTTCAACTTTCGAACCAATAGTCAGAGCAACGGCCCCTGAACAATAAACGAGTGGAAAATTAATCTTAATTAATTAGTCTTACAAAAAATATTATTTAAAATCCTCTGGTTTTTAGATAATGCATTAAATATAAGAGATGTGAAATATTTAACTTAAGAGCTGAGTACCCTGCATAGGTATTATTCATTTAAAATGGTTTCCAGATCAAAATTAGATTTGTGTAAAAAAAATATTTTTCTAAAAACTTTTTTTTCCCTCAGAGACGGCTACTGCAAAGCATCCAAAATGTCAAGCCGTACATAGAAAATGCTTAACAGAAACAGCTAATTACCTGATTTAAACAGTTTTTATTTTAACCCAAAACTTTAAAATTTACCATTTCTTTATTCTATGTAAAATCATTCATTGTTAAATAAAATAACAATGTTTACCTTTATCACCTTGTGGCAAAGAGGATTTGACCTCTGCGTTTTGGTGTCCATTAGTTGTTTTATCGTAAGATTTATTTAGAATGAAATCCATAACATTTGGTGCTATTGGCACAGGCATTTCCTGAGACTTATGAATTACATCTAAGGCCTTTACACTCATATTAGCAAACTCCTCTGAAGTGACAGGATCTAGGAGTTGATCATCATTACTCAAGTCCATATCCAACTTTTTGGGCTCAGACCCCATATTGCGTTCAGACATCTCAATTTCTCTATGACAATCTTCAGGAGGTAGTATGCTTTGGGAATCAGTCATGGTCCAAGGAAAAATAGATGGTGTAGCGTCTAAAATTTAAAAGATTTTAGACATCATTGACAATTTGTTAAAAATAAATTAAAAGAATAAAATAACACATTAAATATGGACGCTGATACAGATCTGGCTTAGAAAAAAGGACTAGCTAGCAAAAAAAAATTACTGAACTACTTCTAAATACAACAGAAAAAGAAGCATTCACAGACTTAGCAATGCTGATCCAACGATATAGAAAAGGTTATTGGTGTAGATGTCAACAGGCCATTTCAAGACAGTTTTTGTTGAAAAAGCCTATGAGGTTGTTACACATATAATTTTATATGTGTTGGAATATGTAGTCAAGCATACATACGAAAATATGTATGCAAAACAAAAACATGCAAATTATACCAAGTCTAAATATGACTCTTTTGTATGTGTAAAATCCCGTTTCCCCTTGTGGGGCATAGGACGAACATGTGTCTGTGTTCGTTTCTCTGATCGATTTTTATTTACAGGCAAGTAGTTGATCAGATTTCTTTGCCCTGCCAAACTAAAACAATTTATTGTTTCCCGGGGATTCAAACCGGGGCCTATTGCATTTAACCCATTGCTAGGCAACACATTTAAACATTTATTTACAGAGGCGGTCAATATGATTAAAATGTCAAAATAAAATAAATTTTTAGCATGAATTCTAAATTAAACAATAATATTCTATTTCACATTTTTTTTTTTGACATAGAAACATGTTTTAAATCACCTTAATATTGCTCCTTGTCTTTCAAAAATCAAACAAAAAGGGATAAATCAATTAAAGATCATTTTACATTTCTATATAATGAGGAACTATATCATAGGTACATTTTAACAGCATGGACTTCCTAAATATGACTTACATGAACATGCACTATGAAAACAATGTACTTAATTTGTAAAAAAAAAAAATAAAAAAAACATTAAAAAAAACATTAAAATGCATTAGAAAAGCAATACAGAAGTTCATGAAATATGCCCTATTGATATGAGCTACAAGTGGATATAAAGTACATACTGTCATTAAATGGTACCTGTTTTAAGAACATATTTTGATTCCTGGTATATTCGAAAGTCACTTTTACGAAAATGCCTTGAACACACAAATCCAGAATTATCAATAACAGGTGCAACATGAGTTGCTTGAATCCAAGAATTGAATAAATTAACGTTTTTAGGATATTTGTGATATGTAACTCCAATATCTTCTTTTCTTGAAGTTGAGGAAAAGCATTGGTCTATACAACATCTCTTCTCCGTCATATTTCTGACATTATAAGAACCCGGTAGTATTAGGAAACTACCCAAACACCAACCTATACTTTTGAGTTATAGATGCACATTTTAAGCGCCCAAAACTGCTTTGCGATACAAACTGACTTAAATACAAACATACAAACCTTATTATTCTCAAATAAGATTATTTTATCCTATTTAACACAATAGCACTTAAAAATAATGATGCAATCTGACAATGCCGACATAATCTGTACATGCATGTACTTATAAGATCATGCGTAATAGGAATTGTTTTATGAATGTTTTACTATTAATATCACATATGCACAAAAACCTTCAATAATTTAGAACGAAATATATATTAAAAGTATTTAGGAAGTTTAAGTAATTCCAAATGTTATGATGTTCATATTATTACCGCATATATACATTCACTATATGGTCTTTTGCTACAGATATACACATATTTTTACAGAGTAAATTATACTGTCAAATAAGTTATCTACATAGATTATACAATTAGCTAAGTTTAATAAGATTTTTGTTATATATCACAGTTGTTTGATGTTTCCATAACTTAACCCTTTATTACAAGTAGTTTAATTCCAAATTAATAGTTCTTTTTTAAATATAAAAACAGCTGTTCTTGTTATTAACAAAATATCTTTTGATGCGTGGTGTGTCAACTTGATAATTGCAGATTTCCAATCTGTCACTATATGAACGTCAATAACATCACTGTAGTGTTTTGTTGCTGTCAAAATACTTTCTATACCTACTAAGATTTAATATGAATTCAATGCTACAATAGAAAGTGCACATTCAATATATTGCGTGTGGGTTTTTATGTTGCAATTTTCTTCAGTGAAAATGGATATTGCAAAATCTCTGTTTAGTTCACGAGATCATGTCGGATACGTCGGTCGTAAAGAACACGAACGTAAGATTAGCGCTGCCCTAGCAGATGATGACCCAGAAGATGTGATAGATGCTATTCGTGGAATGAACGTTGCTGACGAACTTTTGCCCGCGCCTGGAGGACCATTTTCCGCCCTAACACCTAGTATGGTTCCACAAGATATCATGGCAAAACTTGCACAGCCCGAGTCAGAAGGTCACGGTGGTCTTCCCAACTATAGATTTGATGAATTCGGATTTTGTGTTGATGAGGAGGACGAACCCGAACCGAGTTCTACCAAATTACTTTCTGCAGCATTCATAGAAGATGATCAGCATAGACTTCAATGGGAATTCTACAGTAAAGAGATTAATTTCTCTGAAGAAGAAAGTAAAACTCACAAGAGTGACAAGTTACAAAATATGGTAAAAGATGGTATACCACATTCTCTTAGACCGCAGGTTTGGATGCACTTGTGTGGAGCTAATAGAAAACGAGCAACTACTGAAATAACATATCACGAAATTGTGAGAGCATCAAGTGATGATGGATTAGTTACAAGTAAACAAATAGAGAAAGACTTAGTTCAGATTTTACCAAATAATGTTTGTTTTTCACATCCAACTAGTACTGGTGTGCCACGGTTAAGGAGGATTTTAAGAGCACTTGCTTGGTTATATCCAGATATCGGTTATTGTCAAGGAACTGGAATGATTGCTGCATCACTTTTACTTCTTATGGAAGAAGAAGAAGCTTTTTGGATAATGTGTACCACAGTGGAGGACCTGTTGCCAGCTTCTTATTATTCCTCCACATTAATCGGAATACAAGCTGATCAGAAAGTTCTCCGAAGTCTCATATCATCTTATCTGCCAGGAATAGACCAGGTATTAAATGCACATGACATTGAACTGTCCCTTATAACAATGCACTGGTTCTTGACATTATATGCCAATGTTGTCCATATGAAAATATTATTAAGAATTTGGGATCTTTTTTTTCTTGATGGCTCTATTGTTCTGTTTAAAGTTACACTTGCAATGTTGAAAATAAAAGAAAATAGATTTACTGAAATTTCCAATTCAGCCCAAATATTTAATGCATTGTCAGACATACCTGGGGAAATTGACGATGTAGATGTTTTGATTAAAACCATTGATGATGTGTGTGGAGAAACATTAAGTCCAGCTTTAATAGAGACCCATAGACGAAGACATTTGGCTTATCTCATGGCTGATCAGGGAGCGCTAGTTGGAAATCCGAGCGCTGTGCCAAACCTACCAAAGCAACAACTTCAAAGAAGACAAATAAAAAGAAGCAAATCAGTTATACAATCCATCCTATTTGGTGATGATACTAACAATGAAGATGCGGTATCTAAAAATGTAAAACAGACAGAAATACTAGTAGATCTCAGAGAAGCTATACTACAAGTTGCTAGACATTTTTTAACTTTAGAACCTCAGTTAACATCTGAAGTTCAACTTACTGCAGACTATACTATGCAAAGCCATGCAGCAGATAGAGAAAGATATGTGAATGTATCGAGGAGTAAAAGGAGGAGAGCTAAAGCATTGTTAGATTTTGAAAGGAGAGATGGAGACGAACTAGGTTTTAGAAAAAATGACGTAATTGAAGTTATTAGTTCACGAGATGAACATTGTTGGATTGGAGAGTTAAATGGCTTACGAGGCTGGTTTCCCGCCAGATTTGTTAAATTGTTAGATGAGAAAGGAGTGAAGTACAGTCGTGCTGGAGATGACTCAGTCACAGAAAAAGCAGCCCATTTAGTAAGAGGAGTACTTGCGCCAGCCTTTAAGAGAGTTTTATTGCATGGCATTAAAAAGCCAAGCTTTCTAGATGGTCCTTGCCATCCATGGCTATTTATAGAAGAAGCATCTTCGAGAGAAGTTGAAAAAGATTTCAATTCTGTTTATAGCCGCCTAGTTTTGTGTAAAACCTATAGATTAGATGAGGATGGGAAAGTTTTGACGCCTGAAGAATTATTGTATAGATGTGTTCAAGCTATAAATTTGTCCCACGACAATGCGCATGCACAGATGGACGTGAAACTGAGGACACTTATTTGCATGGGACTGAATGAAGAAGCTTTGCATCTATGGCTTGAAGTTCTCTGTTCATGTGTTGATGTGGTCCAAAAGTGGTACCATCCATGGTCATTCATTAATTCGCCTGGCTGGGTGCAAATTAAATGCGAACTACGAATCTTATCTCAGTTCGGTTTCAATTTAAACCCAGATTGGGAGCTGCCACTTAAAAAAGATACCCAAAATCAGCCCTTAAAAGAAGGGGTAAGGGACATGTTAGTAAAGCACCATTTATTTTCATGGGATCTTTAAAGTGCAATTTTTAAGAATTTAATTTTATAATATGATCTCACTCTATACTCTGACACAGTTATTATAATTAAGTACGATACAATGGTACCTTTGTTTGTTTTTTATATTATTTAAATGCAAGATTGTATTTAATTTTAAGTTAATTTATATAGATAATTAATATTTCTTTAATAAATTTATTGTAAAGCACTTATTGCTAATGTACTTTGCTTTTTTAATATTTTCGTTATTGGAGTTAGGTTGCTAATAATTAAAATACTTAATTAAAAAACAAATATCTAATAGCTAGCACAACTACTGCAACTGTTATTTTTAATAACGAGCATCACAATGACTGCGATTTCCTTTATTCCTTAAAAGGAATTACTAGTAATTCATATATTCCGCGTTTTTAACTGTTATGTCTTTATTGAAATAGATTTTATTAATAATAATTTATAGAACATATACTGTTTTTTTTTTATTGCTTGTTGATAAATAACCTGTTTTGTTAAATCTACCTTATAATTGAAACTAAATAAAAAATCAAAGCAAAATACAGCTATGAATATCAATTCTTCTATTATAAAACGGTTAAGTCATTCCTGGTAAAAATCTGCTCTGCAATATTGACATTCCATCTAAGTTACGGAGAAGGTATAATTTTTTCTTACAACATGTCTTTACACACAAATGACTTGAGAATGATAATCTAATTAAAACAAGTTGTTTGAATGTATAACTCAACCATATATTATAATTTTAGTTTTAAACTATATCACTTAAACCTTTTGTGTCTGGAGTCATCATTTCATCATCTGTCTCATCGCTGTCGTCTTCCGGTAATTGATCATCACAATCTTCAACAGAGTATTCCTCCTCACTTTGTTGCGACGTGATAACTTCACCATGAATATTCTTATTTTTAAGATTTCCCATCCAAAAAGCCTCTGAACAGTTATTAGCAGTCAATGCAGCTTTTACTTTGTATATTAGAGTTTCCAGTAGTTGTCTCATGGAAGGAACTTTACTCATTAGTACGCTATCTTTTTTCAATCGAGAATGACAGCAAAGCGACTGTAAAAACCTGGTTGTTTGCTGAAGCGTTTTTAATATTTCCAACGCCTCCTGAGTTTGACTCTTGAATTGTAACTCTATAATTGGTATTCCATGTGACAAAAATAGCTTGATAGTGGGGAGGGATTTTTTGAAAAACGATGACAAATAACTTCTACTGTCCAAACTTTTTGCCATATCAGACATGCATTTTAAAATATACGTAACGTCTTTCCATAAGTCTAAATGTTCTTCATTAGTGAGCCTTTTATTTAAGTTAAGTTTAGTTATTTCGTGCAAGGCTGTCCCTAAATTTCTATAAAATACTGGGAAGTTAGATTTGTTTATAGATTTAAAAGAGTTTAACGAATTATTTCTGTTTTTTAATGTATCTATGTCCCTTAATAATGAAAGTGCTATGTTTTTCAATTCTAATACTTCATTGCTTAGTAAATATATTTTTGCAAGACTATCAATGCTCTTATTAAACAATAACCCTCTCTCTAATGCACCATTTGGAGCTTTCCACTGCTTAGATAAAAAGTTATTCGCAGTATCTTTTAAAATAATATGAATTTCTCTGCTCGACGAATATCCTTGTAGTGACTTTAAAAGTTCTATAAAGGATACAGCAGTTGATAGTTGCAAACAATACTTTTCATATTGCTGGAAACATTTTACGACCGCAACTAACAAATCTTTGAATGCTAAAGAACTATCACCTGCCATTGGATTTATAATGCGTAGAGATGTTTTTAATAGGGCAATATCGCTTTTAAATCCAATCCATTTAAAATAAACAGCAAGCAAATTATAAATGTTTTCTAATGAAACAAGTAGGTCGTCTGTTTTCGAATTATAAATAAATTCACTTTCATTTTGACTAGCACTATCACTAAGTATTTCAATTTCTGATATGATACATTTAAAATGACCCATTAGGTGAGGTAAACTTTCATAAATGCATTTAGCATAATCACCAGCTTTACTTTTATCGTAAATAGTGTTAGTATCGTTCTTATTAAAAAACGTTTTTTGTTTTAACTTTGAAATTAAAATTGGTTCAACGGTGAAGCAAATATTTCGTATTATATATTTAAAACCCTCGATAGTTAGCGCTGGACTGATGTCATCTATTTCCTCACAATTTGATAAAGCATGATTTAACAATTTTGTTACATTTAAAGATAGAGGCCTATAACATACAGTAGCAGCGAAATCTGTTTTGGATTTAAGGGATTTGCTATTTTGTGTTCCTTGAGTTCTACCCGTTTCGGGGAGGATAGATTCATCGTTACTTGAATTCTTTAGTTTATTGCTTTGTACTTTAGGTATTATTTTATCATCTTTGCTTATATTTAACGTATTGGAAGGTATCTTATATGTAATATTCGTAGTAAGCAGAATTCGTTCAACTAAAGATTCTAATTGCTGCACTTGTAAAATCCTTTTAAAAATCTTAGCATGCAGATGAGGATCATTCTGGGACGCAAATGCATTAATTAATTCACGAAACCAATTAATACAGTAAACAAAACAGTCCAGTATAAACCTTATGTCATCTATGTCCTTGTCCTTAATCTCATCAATATCACAAATCGGCATGACAACGGCGCAACCCAAAAGTACGTCAACACTGGACAGATTACCATCATGTTGCCTTAAATGTAATACCTGTACAAGTTGAAATAATGGTGAAAGTAAACATATATTAATATCATTGCTACATTTCCATATTAATCCTCCAATATTAATGGCTGTGACTTCATCAATCTCACTGTCACTATTAAGACAAAATTGCATTGATAATTTTATATTACCAAATTGTCGGTCTTCAATATCGTCTACAATAAAGTTTTGTTGTAAATCATTTGTGACGGCATCAGTAAGCCAAACTAAAAAATTTTTGTTTATAGCTATAGGACGCTCAAATAATTTGGAAAGTTCATCATAAAAGAGAACAATCATATCGGGAAACTGTCTTGTACTTCTACTTATTAGCTCAACTATTTGAGCTGCCTCCCTTAGGTCTCCTTCGCGAAATTGATCCACAGAACTGAAGCTAACATCATTTGATAAATGTAATGAAGTGTCTTCACCATTTTTACCAGCCATAAGATATTTGACTGCATATATGCCAGCTATTACACCTTGAACTTTAATAGTTGGATTTGAACTTCCTAATTCTTTTCTAATAATCATGTGGACATCATCCCTGATTGCTGAGTTTTCACAGGTATATGCTAGACAACAAAGTAAATTTAAAACTGCACGTTTTTCAAATATGTTCATATCATCCATTCTATCTAGCAACATCAACATTTGTAAATATTGAGGCTTTAATATCGTGACATTTTTCTCTGCTACATTATTCAAGATAGTTAATATATTCATTACACAATGCTTGCAATCTGAGCAAAGCTGAAGTAGCTCTGCAATAATTGTCTGGCAACATTCTTCTAATGTAGAAAACATTTGAGTATACATGTATGTGGCAAACTCTTGAATTTCTAAATTTGATTTTGCTTTTAGGAGACTGTTAGTTAAAATAATTAATGATCTCAAATTGACTTCCAATATTGGTTTAAATGTTTTAAAAGTAGCTACTAATAAATCTTCTTTTAAAACATTATTTTTAATCTGCTTCATTAGTAGAAGTTCTACCTGTTTCTGTTTTTCTTCCGATGTTGTATACAAAATTAACATTATAATAATATCAATAGGTTTTTGTTCACAACTTTCCTTACAGTTAGAAACAACTTTCATCCAAGCATTACTAACAACTTTAGAAGAAACCATAGAATTTCTTATAGCCGTAGCTGTAAGTACTTGACTCGATGCAATATCTTGAGGGTTCCCAAACGATGTAGACCAGCCTAAAGCATTCCTGAGATCATTAATTACTTCTAAATATTTGCAGTCAGTCATACCTCTGGGCATAAGAAGAAATTTAACAAAATTTGGAAAATAATTGCATTTTGATAAACTCATTAAAATGTTAATTGTCTTTTTCTGCAGTTTTTCATACTGTTCGTCCGAGAGACATAAGTAAGACAAACAATCTAAAATAGCTGGAATTAACTCATGATCCTCAGAGAGGATCCTACTCATTTCTACAGCAACATTATCATGCTCTTGATCTCCTATTATATCAGGAATAGCCGTTATTATTTCTAGACGGACAAATTTTTCTGAGGCTATGTCTAATAAATTTATGAGGTTAGTAGACATTTTTTCAGTATCAATTAAGTTATCCAATGTTGCAAAACATTTCAAGACAGCTTGTATCCACAGTCCACATTTTGACTCTGTTGCTAAATCTATAGCTTTATCAAATATAAAATCCATTAATTTAGTTTGTAAAATAGGTACACTTAATAGAATTTTCATTACACTGTCATTTACAATGAGCTCATTATTATCAATAGTTGTCTTCACTATGTTTGGATACAAATAGTGTTTAAATACATCCCAGTTCTGGCACTGCTTTTGTATATTTTTAAAAAACTCTGATACATTGGTGGGGTAATCTGAATGTTTCTGTAAATTTTTCTTAATATTTCTTATTAGATGCACCGTCTCTAACGTAGTTGTACATTTAATAGGCGGACTATTTAAAATTAATCCACTTTCTTCTAAAACTTCTGACAAATATGAAGAAGCTATATCATCCTTCTCAGTTCTAAGCTTTTTTGAGTCCACTACTTTCTCTGGTTTCTTTAGCTATCTGGGAAGCTCTCTTTAAGCTCATTGCCAAAGATATATGAAATTATAAACACGGATACGAAGTTAATTTGTCGGGACAAAATAGTCCTGCTTCTTTGCTGTAAACTTAGTCTTTAATGAAATGAAAATAAGATAGTGTAAAAGTAAATAGGTATTAATACTCAACTCAGTTAAATGCTTTGATGTAGCGTTTGTAATTATCTCGAAAGTAAAAACAATATTACTTCTTTAATTACACTTCCATCAAACTTCCGTAGAATCAAGTTTTAAATCAACGGATATAGGTATTTAATATTATGATTATACTATGACAAAAGTTTCCACAGACAGAAATATATTTGTCCCAAAAGTTGTTCATGGCTTTGCTCTGTAAGTCTGGTCACAGATATCTTTGCAATTCTTTTTCTCGTACACAACGTTAGTCTGTGACAAATATTGTCAATTGTTATAGGTACCGGTGGGTTACTATTTGGTTTAATTTCTTGTGTTAGGTGATATAAATTTACCGATATTTATTAAAACTTAACATTTAATAACATAAACATGAATATATGTGGGATAGCCAACATTGGAAATTTTATATGGAAATCACAAAATGTTCCTGGTTTTGGGGTATAAAAAAGATATTTAATTACTATATATTTCATTTAACTGTAATGTAAAAAACATTAAAATAATTATATTGAAATTCTATTTCAGTTCCAACAATTACGCAACAAATGGGCTAATCGTTGGATGATAAGGGATGTAAAGAGAAGGCGTTTAAATGGCGAAAATTTTTTGGAGAGAACTAGAATTAATGCCCTTAGAAAGAACACTGTATTACCAATTGAAATTAGAGAGATTGCTGACAAAGAAATAAACAAATTTGAATTAAATGCAACTCCACTTAGAATTAACAATAGATGCTCTGTTACATCCAGGTATTTATGAGTAAACCCAAACCTAACCTCTGAACTCAGACAATATAAATTTTCACATGACCCATCCCTCATACATATAAGTTATTGATTTATTTTTTTTAGGCCAAGGGGTATTGTAAAAGAATGGAGGTTAAGCCGCATTGTGTGGAGACATCTTGCCGATTATAACAAACTCTCAGGAGTACAGCGCGCAATGTGGGGTTAGGTTTAGTGCTAAAATATATAACTTAGTTGAATAAAATTTACGCCACAACGCTTCTTTATTTTAGACCTTTTAAAATATTGCAATTAAGGATTAGTGTCTACCATTTGAATAATTGAAGACCACATAAAAGATTACATGGTAAAATTTATTTATAACATAAAAGTGCTATAATATTTATAATCATGACCATGAGAGAGTCTCCCTTGATCTTAAGACATTAGGCTCATGTAATAATTATTTCTATTTATTTTTTTAATTTATTTAGTCAGGGTCTCTTAGGCGTTTTAATAATTTTGTAAAGGATAATTATTATGCCTCAAACTGAAAGCGTAGTTATTAAGAATATTATTGTTTTCTGACTAAAAAACTTATTTTTATTTTTATACCTGGTAATAAAACAAAGTGGACAATTTTAATTTTATATTAAAATTATTTTTCTTAAGTCTAAGCTTTGTTATGGAATAAAAACTTCATAAAGCTTTTTAGTCAAAGAGACCTGAAACAAATAAAAAACATGTTATTGTATGTTCATATTATAAAACAAGTTGACATTTTAAAGTATTGATCAGTAAAAATTTATCGGTCATTTATCTCCGAAGCTAATACATGCAGACATCATATAATTTTCTAGAGGATGAGGTTTAGATATAATTTAAGTTTTCAACATCAAAAGATAAAGTTTTCCAACAATTGTACTGTGTATGTAATGTAAACTCCATGTGTACAAAATGTTCATAACGTTATCTTTAAATTATTAAACTAAAATAGTAATTATTGTAAATACATACCGAAGCCCATGTCGTCGTCTGACTCTTCAGGTTCTTCCTCCTTCTTCTTTTCTTCCTTAGCAGCTTCAGCCGCGGGGGCTGCAGCTGCAGCCGCCGGCGCACCACCGGCTGCTGGTGCGGCACCAACGCCAGATCCGATGTTGGTTATCAAATCACGTACGTTTACACCCTCCAGGGCTTTAGCAAACAAACCAGGCCAGTAAGGCTCCACATCGACATTAGCCGCTTTTAAGATGGTTGAAATTTTTTCACCCTACAAAAACATGTTCAGTATCAACTTGGTTTGTAAACTACAAAATATAACATACCCATATCTGCCAATAACTTTGTAAGTTTATCTATTAAAGTTTCACTAATTTTAAGCATATACGTAAAAGGATGAAACGGGATAACTATTTTATAACCTATGAATATTCTTATAAATAAACAAATTTTCATTATAACTTACAGTTACGGCTACATCGTCATCCACTAGAATGAGAGCAGAGTAAACACAAGCTAATTCAGCTTTTGATGCCATTTTTATAAAATAATAGTGCAAGTCGCCTGAAGGCCTTAGCTCGAAGAGGACAAGCACGTTAGACTTTCAATTACAAAGAGATGTTTTAAGAACACAATGACACATTGCTCGTAGAAACAGGTCAACTGTCAAATATACATATTTTATTCTATACGTGATTTGTCGAATCTGCATAATATAGTCTGTATCTGTAAAAAGTATAGGAAAATTATGAATAAAATAAATTATAAATAAGGTATTATTTATAAAATACGGGTTGCAGACCAAATACTAAGCTAAAAGTTTGCATAGTCGGTCTTTAATCGACATAGTTCTTGAAGTTTACAAGTATTATATACTTTTAAAAATATGTATCCCGTACTGTTTTTTTAGTAACGTTTTCTTTAACCATTCCATTGACATGGAATTAGGATCACTTCTCGTCTGGTTAAGACAATGATTCCCAAAGTGGTCTTTATAGTCCATTATAGTGGATCTCAACACACACGGATAGTGCCTATTTACTTACGTCGCAATACATTTTGAACTTGTAAAATTTCAAGTCCTGCCCGAGTCGAACATTTTTTCAATTTATTTTCGATTTTTAAATCATACAGTGCCTTCATGGGCAATAACATGTAAAAAATAATAAATTTTGCAATACTTTTAATATAAAATAAATTAATAAATGTATAAAATATCAAGTAATTTTACTTTAATTTTTTAACACTAAACTTCACTACAGTTAGAAATTTACAAGAAATGAATATCAGGTAAGTAAGGGTCTACCCAACACGGAAAAACATGGCAAGAGATTTATGACACAAAAATGTTTGGGGGACTCTGGGCTAAGACGTACTTAGATCTACGCTCGAAATTTTTTTACCCTTACGTGCCTTGGATGTGAACTACCTGAGTCGAAACGTCATATGGTTTTTAAAAGGGATTTTGAATTTTAATTTTTGTATATTTTGGGTCTGCTTTCTTTTGTATCCAAAATCTTAAGAGTTAATGTGTCTTGAGAGGCCATTATTGAATGTTTATAAAATAGGAAAAATATATATGAACTGGCTTATTTTGGTGGCGCGTGCGAGAGTGAACACATCCCAATTTGTGACATTAGAAAAGGAGTCTATCACTAAATATCTGTAAGTATTTGTACCAATTTTATCTATTTTACTTATTGTTCATATTATATAAAACTTATACAAAGAATAAAAATAATAATAATTAATTACATACGACATGTCTTTTCGTAACTTTTCGGTTAACAATTTAGACTTTCATATGGATTTATCTTTGCATTGATCGTGCTAAAATGTCATTTGTTTATATAATTAAACAGGATTATATCAGCTTTTGAACGGTTATTGTAACTGTAAAAGATTTAGATGGGTTTGTTTGTAAAGAATTAAAAAATATTTAGAACTTTCTAATCCCAAAACAACCCCACGCACACATGTTCATTTTTGAGTATTGTTCTTACACGGGCCAGATGTTGCAAAAGCAGAGTCCTCAAAATTGTTTATATTTCAAATACGTTGAGTTTTACCTAGTCGTTATGACTAAAATGTTATTTATTATAAAACGATTTTGCCTTGCTTGTTATAATTGAGAGTTGTGTTAAAATATATTATATTTGAAAATTTTAATGTTATTCACATGTTATTGATCGTGATGGCATTATAAAAATTAAAAATCGGCCATAGATTGGAGAATCGGCCATTTTACGACACGGGCGGATTAAGAACCCGGTATTACCAGCGTTCCGTACTGTAGCTCGAACCAATGACTTATGCCAGATTTTTCAATCAAAAATCTATATATGTATGTATCTTTTCACACACACACACACACACATATATATATATATATATTATATATATATATATATATATATATATATATATGCATAAATACATGGTTTCCTTTGACTTTATAGTATTTGTTTATAACAATAACTTCAACATTTTTTTCCTTTTTCCTAGGATTACTTTTTTATAATTATATGCATGTTTACTAATTGCTTCTATTTTATGTTACTATGGTAGTGGTACTAAACGTGGATAAGTTCCTACACAGGAACGATTTTTTGTTATGTTTGCATCTTATGGAGTGCGAATCGCCGTGGGAAGAGACGCACTTCTTACGAGCACAAAGTAGTGCATGCCATGCGGATGTGAATCCTCATGAGATTATGCTCATCCGCATGTTAAAAGCCAGACATTTTTGCTGCGAGTGTGGTCATACGGTGTACGACCACTATCCTTCAAATGAATGTGCATCGTGTGCATAAGTAATATGCTTTGGAATAAAACACTTTAACGGTTTAAAACGCGATATATATTAGTTAAATTTATTTGAGAAGCCGGGCTGTCCCCGTAAGCACGGCTGCTGCAAAGCATCCGAAACGTCTTGCCATAGTTACAAATAATTTTAACTATGTAATTTATATTGCATTTTAAACCGTTAAAGTTTTTTATTTAAGTGTGTATTACTCGAATAAACTACAGACAGTATTTAAGTAATACGCTTGTCTAATTTGCTGGCTTTTGTAGTTTTCAGTCTCTTATTAAAATCTACTTCATACAAACATTGTCATAAAAACTAAGCTTTTGTATAAAACCGTAGATAATGGAGCAATCACGAAACGAGCAAATGGAAGTATCGGAGGACGTCGATGCATTTGACTTTGAGGTACCTACTTACATTTTTTTTGTATATCTGTACGAATATATAAGGATGAAAAGTTAGTTTGTTTGTTTGTATGTTTGAACGCGCTAATCAAAACGGTTCAAGATACCCAAAAAATATATATGGAAATATTATTCCTCTTTAAATGGTCTAAAAATAGTCCGCGATGCTATGTCTACCTTTTAAGGTTAACTTGCAAGAACAACGGGAAGAGACGCGACCGACGTCGCAGGCAACAGCTTAAGTTAATAAAGATGAACGGGTTTGCAAAAACGAATTTGGATGCCCAAAATAACGAATCTCGTGGACGAAGTTGCTGACACAGCTAGTTTTATATATTTGTCATATTATTAAATAAAGTATTCTTAACGGCTCCTTACTATTTTAGATGCTCGGACCCTTAACTGAGGAAGTAAGGCTCGATTCGGGGAGTGAAAGTGAGGACGAATTTTTGTCGGCGGAAGAGGTGCGGGCTGTTCTCGAAAAGTCTAAAGATTTTGTGGATGAGATTGAGGATGAAAAACCGGCAGAATCGTTCGACTGGTCTTGTGACTACGAGATATTTCGTGGTCGGCCTGAGCCATACTTAAACGCAAGCAATTGTGGCCCTAACATTGAGGAAACAGATCCTCTAAAGCTGTTCACTCATGTTTGGGATCATAATATAATGAGTTTAATTGTGGCTCAGACCAATGAATATGCGTGGCAGCAAATTTCGCAGGCTGCCGAATCCGTGGATGGGATCTCTGCGAATTCCCGAGTAAACGATTGGGTGGAAACAACAACTGACGAACTTTATAGGCTTTTTGGGCTCATAATATTTATGTCAATCGTGGTAGCTGAACGAGTAGATGAATACTGGAATAGAGAAATTCTGGCTATCGGTGATGGTTTTCATAAAGTTATGAGTTTAAAACGATACTGGCTCCTCATGCGTTTCCTGCACTTCGTGAATAATTATAATGTAAGTATTTGTGGGTCTAAGAGGAAAGTTGCAAAAATACAGCCCATCATAGACCATTGTAACGTGATTTTTGATAGCATGTACACGGCTCGCAGAGAAATTTGCATTGATGAGTCGTTGCTACTTTACAAAGGGCCTTTAAATTGGGTTCGATGCGTCCGTTCAAAAGCAGCACGATTTGGAATTAAATATTACGAACTTTGCGAATCTAAAACAGGCTATCTTTTAAAATTTGAGGTCTATACGGGCAAAGAATATCCTCAGGCAGGGAGCTCTGGAGAGAACTCCTCGAATGGGTTTACGAGCGCTAGTGCCAAGGTAGTGCTTAGGCTAATGGAAGGATTTCTTCACAAAGGTCACTGTCTTTTTATGGATAATTTTTGCAACTCTCTTCGTTTGGCACGATTTTTAAAATTTAACAAGACTGATGTTGTTGGTACTTTGAACAGGCGAAGTATCGGTACACCAGGGGAAATAAAAACTCCCCTGGAAAAGAAAGTTCCAAGAGGAGCAGTGACAAGTAGACACTGCGGTGACGTATCTGTCTTATCTTGGAAAGATGTTCGATTAGTCACTACCGTGTCGACTTTCCACAATGCCAACATGATGCCAGGAAGAAGAGCAGGCCAGCTAAAGCCAGTGGTTGTACACGACTACAATAAGTACACGGGCGGTGTAGATTTAAAGGATCGAAAGCTGTCCATGTACTCAAGGGAGCCCGAAAGGGGGGTCAAATTGTATTTAAAAATATTGGAGCGGCTAATAAATGTTAGCATTTTTAATATTTTTATTATACATTGGCAAAATAGCGATAACCCCCTCACCCACAGGCAATTTAGACATAAATTGGTTAAACAGCTCGTGCAAGTGCGCCCAAATCCTCGCGTCATGACTCCGCCTGCACTTTCCCGTTTAGATGGTTTTAACCACTTTCCGATGCACTCTAATTCTGTAGAGAATAGAGTAGAGAACAAAAGAGTCAAATTCAAAAGAAACAGATGTGTCCGATGCTCTTTAAAAAAAATTCGGAAAGAAGTTAACACCATTTGCCAGAAGTGCCAAAAATTCATTTGTCTTGGACAGTGTTGGATAGATTATCACACCGTTGAAAATTTATAATCTCTGAACTACTGCACCGATTTTTCAAAGAGAGGCACGGAACAGGGTACGTATGAGGAGCTAGTCAGTTCAGTTTTTGTTTCCACTCTCGTTTTATATGTAGGTAATATTATTCAATAAGACAATGTAACTTTTAATTTTATTTTTAAGGTAGGATATATTTTTTTTGTTGTAAAAATTTAATTGTAAGTGTATAATAGGTATATAATAATTATTAAAATAGGAAAAAAAAAAAAAAAAAAAAAAAAAAATAATTTTTTTTTGGGGGGGGGGGGTTTTATTATTTTTTTTTAATAAGGGGGGAAAAAAAAACCATAAAAAAAAAAATTTTTTTCTCGGGTGTGTTAAAAAAATTAAATTTAAGTTTACAATTTTAATAATTTGTTTTTTTTTAGCATGCCATTTTGTACCCTTTTAAATTTTAATGCTTTATGATTACAGATGTATTTAAATAATTTATCACTTTTTCAATTACAAGTTTTTTTCCCCCACCCCCCGGTTTCAAATCGTACGTCACTTGTCTCGTCTCTTCTAAATTAATTTCAATAGTAGCTATTTACTTACTAATAGACATCAAAACGTTGTCAAAATAAAGTACACAGTGAGCAGTTTTTGCGTTAGTGTTATCCTTGAACATTTGGAACCGTAACTGGGATACTTTCTGGAAGCCGGGATTGCTTTCTTCATTCGTGACATTCGAGGTATTTTTCAATCCACCCTCATTTTCGATGCTAAGTAAACAAAAACGATAATAACAGCTGTGTTGACCCTGAATGACGTAAATACAGTGTACTGACAAATGACATTGTCAAGTCTGTCTATATACAGCTGTCACATATCATCGAGCATAGAACATAGTGTTGCCACTACATTTTTTTAATTCTCGCATCCACAACACTAAAAAGATGACTGTTTGTCAGATTTGCGATAAATCCGTTAAGTTACACGAGAATAAACTCTGCTCAATTTGTGCAAGCTCATATCACTATTATTGCCTGAAGATTTCCCATGATAATTTCCTAAAAGAATCCAAGGCATATAAGGTGGCGTGGAAATGTAGTTCATGTAAGAGTTCCGACAGACGAACCGCTGCTGCCTCGACCCCTTCTCACCTGAGTTCACCTGGACCATCTCAGCCGTCGGAATTTGACCTTCAGGACTTAAAACGGCATTTTGATACACAACTTCAGGATTCCCTTGCAAAATTACTTGCCGACATCAAAAGTGATATTTCCACAGAAAGTGCTGCAACCTGTGACAGGTTACGGGATCTCACTGAAAGTGTGAACTTCCTGTCTTCCAAGTGCGATAAATTGGAGGAAAGCTTGATCTCCAAGACTAAAGCTTTAGATGAGCTTAAGCTAGAAAACACTAGTCTCCGCAGTGAGATAGATGTCCTGTCGTCTCGTCTTGAAGATCTGGATCAGCGTTCTCGCAACTGCAATATAGAAATCCAGTGTGTTCCGGAGCGTAAGGGCGAGAATTTACATACTATTATAAGCCAGGTTGCATCAATCACGGGGTGTGCTCTTTCGGAACAGGAGATATCGAATTTCCATCGAGTTGCTAAAATTAATTCAGATTCCAATAGACCTCGTTCTATCATAGTTAAATTAAGTAGTGTTCTTGCCCGCGACAAATTATTGACCGCCGTGAAGAGTTTTAACCGAACCCACAAAGGCGATAAGTTAAACACATCGCATTTAGGTCTTGCTGGTGACAAAAAACCAGTATATGTATGTGAACATCTTACACCGGCCAACAAGAAAATACATGCTGCCGCTCGCCGCATCGCAAAAGAGAAACAATTTGAATTTGTTTGGGTCCAAGGTGGAAAGATATTTATGCGCAAAGATATTCAATCCAAGGCCTTTATTGTTAAAGATCTCCCTTTTCTAAACACTCTAGTGTATAAATAGTCTTACTTTTTTGCATATTTTTAAATTAATTTTAAGTATTTTTTTTTTTTGTATCTTTAGTCTTTATTAATCTACATGGTTTATTGTTTTGCCTCAAATCTTAGGATACTGTATCAAAATGTCAGAGGTCTGAAATCTAAAACAGATACTATACTTGAAAGTGTTTTACGAAATAACTGGGATATAATACTGTTGACCGAAACTTGGCTAGATGATTCCGTTTATGACCACGAAATAATTGATAGCAGATATAACATTTTCAGAAGAGACAGAAATACAACTGGTAGCAGTAAGAGTAGGGGAGGGGGTGTTCTAGTAGCCGTTTTAAAAAAGTATGCGTCAACACGTCACGTAAAATGGGAATCTCACTTTGAAGATATTTGGTTAACCATTAAACTCCACCTAAATAATTCCACTTGTAACCTTTGTATTTGCACTCTTTACTTACCACCACCCGTTACATTAACTGATTTTGAATGTTTAACGTCAAATTTTTCAAATATCTTACAACATAAACTTCAAAAAAAGTCTTTAATTTTAATAGCAGGGGATTTTAATTTACCCAATTTGAAATGGCAGTTGGACGCAAGCACTGATTACATGAGTGCTCTGCCCACAAATTCTGTGGTAGAAAATATTTTTGTTGACAATATGGCCTTTCATGGACTTTATCAACTTAATTCACACGTCAATTATAATAACCGTATCTTAGACCTGATTATTACTAACCAATATCAGATTTTCTCCGTCTCCAACTGTTCTACTCCTCTGGTTAAAATTGACAATCATCACCCTGCGCTCGTTATATCTCTTAAATCTGTCATAAATAAACCCCCTAAGGTCAGTAACGAGCCTTTTTTAAACTTCAATAAAGCCGACTATGTAAACATTAAAGCTGCCTTGGAAAAGGTTGATTGGAATGAAAAGCTAAAATCCGAACTGTCGGTTGATCATGCGGTTGAAGTTTTTTACGATACTATTTTTCCTATAATCAAAAAATATACACCGTTAAAACGACGTAAAGGCACGCGCTTTCCCCCTTGGTTTAGTAAATCCTTAATTAGAACACTAAAAGAAAAAGCAAAATACCATCGACGTTATAAACTTTACTCTAACCCCAGTGATTTCCTTTCCTTTAAAATATTAAGAGAACGATGTAATAAGTTAATCTCAGAATGTTTCATGTTAATGAAGCAGAATGCCAAATCACATATAAAGTCTGACCCTAAATTTTTCTGGTCATTCGTCAATTCCCTTAAATCTGATTGCAGCGATATACCGGATGATATGATTTTTAATGATCAAAGCGCGCATGGCGGTAAAGAGATTTCAAAACTTTTTTCAGAATACTTTAATTCCTTTTATGATACTTCATTTACAAACGATTCAATGACGTCTTGTTCCTCTTCTACGTCCGGTCCTTCTATGGGATCCATTTTTTTACCCGAGCCTGACATACTTAATTCACTACGTAGCATAGATCCTAACAAGGGTCCTGGACCTGACGGCATTCCACCAACCTTTATGAAAAACTGTTCTTTACAATTAGCGAGTCCCCTTTTCTTGTTATTCAACAAATCACTGAGCGAAGGTGTTTTTCCCACTAAATGGAAGACGGCCTTTATTAGACCTATCCATAAAAAAGGAGACTCAAAAAATGTAGCTAACTATAGGCCAATATCAATATTGTCATCCTTAGGGAAATTGTTGGAATCCTTAGTTCAAAAAAGATTGTTGTTTTTCTTAAAAGCGTTCATTGATTCTCATCAACATGGTTTTCTTCCTGGCAGATCTACCTCTTCCAACCTTGTTGAATACATTAGTGATGTTTCGGATGGCATTGAAGACGGATTTTCAACTCACACTATTTATACCGATTTTTCTAAAGCATTCGATCTTGTACAACATAATCTCCTAATCCAAAAACTAGGTCATGCCGGTATCTGTGGATCCCTATTGAGATGGTGCGAATCATACCTACGGAATCGTTCGCAAATAGTTACGATTCGAGGTTTTAAATCTCAATCTGAAACAGTGCCGTCGGGAGTACCACAAGGCTCACATCTTGGACCCTTATTTTTTGCAATTTATATAAATGATTTGTGTTCTTTGTTATCCTCTAATTTTCAAATGTATGCTGATGATCTCAAGATTTATAGAATAATTCGTACTACTGAAGATGTTCTACAGTTGCAAAATGACTTAGATTCTTTACTCTTGTGGTGTCAAAGCAATAAAATGTCATTGAATTTCACTAAATGTTACCACATGAAAGTGACAAAGAAAAAGGTACCTGATAATACTGTTTATTATATTAATGGAGTAGCGATCGAAGAAGTATCAAGCATGCGCGATTTAGGGGTCGTAATAGACAAAAAAATTGACTTTAGGGAGCACATAGCAACCATTTGTAAAAAGGGATCGAAGTTGTCTGGGTTTGTTCTACGAAAAACGAAATTTTTTAACGATCCAGAAGTATCCATAATTCTATTTAATTGCTTTGTCCGAAGCGTACTAGAATATTGCAGTCCTGTTTGGAGCCCATATTATTCCATTCATATTGACAGAATAGAACGACTACAAAAAAAGTTTCTATATCATCTTTCATATGCTATGAACCTGTGCAAAACCCTTACCTCCTACGAAAAGAGACTTCAGCATTACAAACTACTTTCTCTAAAACATCGACGTGATCTAGCTGACGGTTTATTTCTATCAAAATTATTTAATAACAAAATAGATAACATCAACCTAATTAACCGCTTAAATCTTTCTGTTCCCCGTGCAAGTAGTCGTATTCACAATGTATTCACTTTCGCTCTTCCGCACCGTCGAACCAATTTTGGTCAACACTCCCCTTTGCATCGTATGTGCAAACTATTTAACAATCACTCTTCAGACCTGGATATTTTTTATCACAGTACTTCCGGCCTCCGACAATTACTAAGTCTCCTTTTAGAGCACTAATATAATATTTATTTTTCAGTATCAGTTTTGTTGTTTGGTTACATTTTTATTAGTTTTAATTATTATTTACTTTGTACGATTAAACTTTATCTGCATGTCGTGTCTACATATTTATAAGCTTAATTTTTTAAGATTTTTTACTTGTATAAAGCCATTTATATCATGTCTATATATTAAAGCTTAGTTTTGTAGACCTTTTAAATAAAAAAAAAAAAAAAAAAATATGTCAGATAGGAAGATTTTTAGTTGTATAATATAAATGTAAGTATTTGCACCTATTGACGTTGTTATTTAGTCAGAAATACTTAATTACGCATAGTTTTGGTTATATATGAACCTAATGTTATGTAAGCATTTATTAAAATAAATATATAATTAATTTTTAATTATTATAATTTATTTAATATTTTCGTATAGTTTGTATTAAGTTTATAAATAAACCAAAGTTTAAGTTATTTTATTATAAATTAGTAAAGAATTTATTGTTTTTTAAATGTAAGAGTAAGCTTTTATGTTTTTAAAAATCAAAGCAAAGTGTAACATTCTATATAAATAACCGCTATATGGGGCAAAATTTGAGATGCCTAGAGAAGTTCGCATAAGAATACAGCCACTTTCGCGCGGCGTACGGCGGATATTATTACGAGTGTGGGTCTAGCATAAGAGGATATCTAGATAGGAGGAACCTACAAAGAAATTGTTCGAGCAAAGACAGTCTTGCCTGTGCTCGAACAATTGGAGGAATCGGCTTGTTAGTTTGTTCGCACTTAACATTAGTGCGCAATACAAATTTGATTTAACTGAAATAATTGAAGGTTTTACTTACTGTACTCTGACGTTAAAAATGCGCATCTATATTATATCTAAAAATCATAGTATTTAAAGAAATTAAGTTTTTAATAGATAGTACTATACTAGGCGTAGTTTTGAATAAAAATTAAGGCTAGAAGTATATCTTTCATTATACCTACATACTGTAAAGCTTAATCAGTAAATCTGTACATAATTATTATCGGCTGCCTTGCGAGTGTTAATCCAATATATATATCTAGTAAATGATTTTTTCTCTCTACACCTTGGTTTTACAACCGTTTCTAGAAGTTCTACTCCAGTTACAGGAGTTGAGCTTTCACTGTCATCTCTTATATCCTGTCAGAAAATTAAATTTTTATAATCAAGATATCACAAGTTCAAAAAAGTAGTAGTTAAACTTGACAAATACCAATATATTCGTTACATTTGCGTAAAAATTAAGTCAATTTCAGGTCACTTTGGCTATTTGCAATGCCAAAGTGAAAACTTTGAAAATGACAGTTAGGCTACTCTGGTTCGAGCGGCCTGATATAAGATTTTAGCTACATATACATTTATATTAGGGGTGTTATTAAAAAAATCAAATAAATGTTGTCAAGTATATTTTGGAAAGACTAGTACAATCTTTGAGGTGGTCCCATGGTAGATTTCATATGAAGTGAGCGTACATTCTGCCAGTGTTTCTTGAGCAGAGATACTAAGAAGTTGATGGACAAGTGAACATTTTGAGCTAACTCATCAGCGGTCATGCCTACATGACCCACAGCAACAGACAGACAAAGAACCTGAAAAATTTGAAATGTATGGAATAATTGATTACTGTTCTTATTTTATGCCAAAGCTTTGAAATCATTTTAATAGATATATATTTATTTATATACCTTCTTCATCTGGAACTTAATGGTTGCCTTAACTTCATCAATCTTTTGGGTCATAGACTCTTGGTGAGAGAGAAGACCAGGGAATTTACCCGCTTTGTTCAATCCAGGACCAAGCAGACGAGGGATCTGTTTAATTAAAGATTCTGAAGCAAGGAAAGCATCATACCTGAAATAATAAAAAGATAATTTCAGTTAGGTGATTTTAAGATGTGTAGCTTTTATGTAATAGAATATAATCAACATTTTGGTGAATTTTTTTTATATACAGTTGAATCCGTTTATTATGATTTCGCCTATTAATGTCCTACCGTTCATTATGACGTCATTACGCTACGAAGTTTGGTTTTCATATAAAATTCTTTATAGAAAAGGCGTGTATGACTTCCCTTACAATAATGTGTCGTTTATTATGACCCATTTTCAATAAATTATGTCCGTTTAAATAAAACACTTTAACGGTTTAAAACGCGATATATTAGTTAACTTATTTAAAAATCATTTTTAAATAAGTTTAACTAATATATCGCGTTTAAAACCGTTAAAGTGTTTTATTTAAATGTGTACTACTCGCGTAAACTATAGACAGTATTTAAATTATGTCCGGTTGTAACAACTGACATGATTATATTATACACCTCCGGGTACTGGGTAATGTTCGTTGATTCCCAACGACGTTCGGTTCGAAGAAGTCGAGGAAGAACCATTACCTACCATAGGAGGGGCATTAAAAGTTGCAGAATTATTATCACGATTTGTTCATAGCAATATTAAGAATGATAATTTGACCATAGCAATTGGCTTCTATACACAATCATATCAGAGACTGTTTTTACAATAAAATGAAGAACAACCATCAACAAAAATTATAGATTACTTACATTACAAAGTATTTACATTAAAAAATTATTAAATTAAAGTTTTTGTTTTACAAAACGCATTGTATGATGTCCGGATATTATGACGTATTTGTCAATTCCTTTCGATGTTATTATAAACGGATTCAACTGTATTAAATTAGTATGTATTACAATTAATATAAAGCCAAAAAGGTCCATCCATTACATACTAACAATTCTTATATTTTATGAACTTCACTTACTTCTTTGCTAGTTTTTTAACTAGCTTTTTGTTCTTGTTTAACTTCTTCAAAGCTTCAGCATCCATGCATGGTACACTTAAGCTCTTAGCTTCATCACAATGTTGTTGGTCTCCTAGAACACACACTTGCATCTTTGGTCTAGGAATGTACTTGAGCCTGTGGACAATTCATTAATTATTAACTAAGTTAACAACAGATATTATGTTTTCTTTAACAATCTTTTTTTATTTCAGTAAAAACAATCATCAATGTCAGATAATACATGCAATAAAAGTAAATCATCATGTAAAGGAGTAAAAAAATAACTAACAGCAAACATTGCATATCTAGTCATTCTTACCCATATATCCAGATAGAAAAAGCTAAATATGGTAAGCCGTAGCTAACCTACCCATTATTTAAAGACTTTGGGTGAAGTCCCGTCAGAATACTGACTCCCTGTCCAGGGATAATTTTGTGATTTTAAAAGGCATGTTCAACACGCTATATATATGATTTGTCAACCATCAAAATTGTGAAGATATTAAGAAAACCACAAAAATTCCCTCTTCAGGTAAACATACTTGACGGTGCCGGAGAAACGCTTGTCCTTCTGGGGGTCATAGTTCTTGAGACCGATTTGTATTTCGACAGTTTCCAAAAAGTTACGCTGCTTTTCTTTAGATGCGTCTAATACAGCGTTAACGCATTCATAAAGTGTATCGCGAGATACTTTAGACCTGTAAAAACACGTTTGCTTTTTAAACTTAAAATAAACCTATGATCACTTTCACATCCAATGTAAGAGCACTAATTCGTAAATAAAATGCATTCCTTTATTAAGATTTCACTGATATTAGGGAGTAACAACTTACATCTTTGCTTTAAAAAAGCTCCGTCTCCAACGATTGTAACACGCGAAAAGATGGAAAGACAGCTGTCAACTACAGACGAGTGTTGCCACTGCTCGCGATTGATTACTATTTCCGTCTTATTACAGATAATATAGTAGCGAGTAGCAACTCTGTAACAGACTATATAGTCTTAACTCTTAATACTTCCGTGTTTAGTAACGAAACTTTATGACGAATCATTTTTTTCTTATTTAAACGTTACACTAGTTTCAAATACCAATACGAATAAAAAGTCATTCCTAGTCAGTTTTTTAGACCGCAATTTTCTCGAAACGCTCTTAAATGTATGCAATATATTATATTCACTTCTATATCTATGATATTTACTTGCTCACTGGTTACCACAATAGCAAATTATGTAAAGAAATGGTTTATTCTTGTATTAATAAAAACTTTAATTTTTTCTACGATTTACAACTCATATTTTTAAATTCTTCATATATTTTTACGATATACATAAGAAAAAAGCATATATTACACAGTCGTGTAAGTACAAATTATTAAAATAAAGTTGCATATTTATTATTTTTACGAACTGTATCAAGGATCAATGTATTTGGCGACGATGGTTGAGGCCTCCTCGGAAGCGTGACATACCATGAAGTGTTCATTAATGCATTATCCTGTTGCCACCATCCATACTAAAATAAATTTTATCTAAATATACGATTTTCGCAAAAAATTAAGTCTAAATTATAAATATCACGGGCGGGACATTAACGCAAGTCTATAGCATTCCGTTATATTCTACCCATTTTTAAGTCTAACAGAGGCGAATATGTAATATGGTACTTATAGACGAAATCACACACAAACTCGATTAAAACATGTATAGCAGTTTTGCATAATTTAAATCGATTGTTAAGGAAAGGACTACCTCAATGGACGTTGTTGGAGGAATTCTATACATTTCCGCGGGACCCACAGGTTTTATCACCCCTTTACGTTTCATTTTCGTAAATCGTTGGGATGATCCATAAGTAAATCCGTTAACTCTTCCTATATAGCAGTCTATAACTCGAATGACATCGAAATCGTGACTATCCTAAAAGTATAACTTAAATTAAGTCACATTTAATTAATCACCTAAGTAACACATTTCACTAAATATGTAGTATATTTAGTGAAATGTGTTACTTAAGAATTAGATTAATAAGAAGGGGAAAAGAATACAGCTAAACTCTAACATATTATCTAGATATCTTAACTATTTCTAATTATTGAATTTATATACATTTTAATATTGATAGGTGATAGTTATGAACTTACCTTTCCTCTGAGATTTAAAGTAAGTTTCATATTTTTTATTAAATTTTCTGCCTCTTTTTTCGATAAAGGTTCCTTATAGTCACCTTTCAACGTGTCTTTTATATAATTTTGTGGACCAAATAACGTATATCCAAAAAACTCCATAAGAACTTTTAAAATACTTCTGATTATTTTTAAGATCTGAAAATTGAAATTTGTTGACAAGAAAATTTTTCTGACGTTGAGTTTATTCAAGTACAACATAATATGGACCTCTAAACTAAGTATTTATTTAATTAATATTTATGATAGATCTTTTTGCATAATATTTATTATTGGTGACACAGTTTCTTTACTAGTAATCTGTGAAATATTTAACAACATCTGTGATAAAATTTAATCTGTGGCAAATACCACATAATAACTTAAAAATCAATTACCATTAATTTTGTTTTGTAAATTGATAAAAACTTAATTTAAATTAAAGATACGTAAGTATGTTAAGCATTATCAAGTGCAATATTTGTATTTTGTGTTTAAAAGTTTGAATAATATGTTGTTTGATTATAAATATTCGTATGTACATAATGCATGTTATCTACACAGGCATTTCGCCCTAATATAGGCACCGTCTAATACCGAAGAAAATACATTTCCCTGCTTTACTATACGTTTTAAAAATATGGACATGGTAAGTTAGCTATTGGCCTTACATAAGCCGCCCTTAGTCACCATTTACTTAATTACCAGTAATAATTAAGTAGTTGAATCATTGTTCTTAAATACACTTATATGTATATGTATTATTATTTTACAGTTTGGTGAGTCGGAAGATAAGCGAAAGGTTCCCGAAATGCTGCAGTCAATTTTAAGATATGACGTGCAATTTACAAAAAAATTTGTTGAAAATGCACAGAAAGTAACAGCTTTACGATCTCTCGGAAACCATTCTAAGCTGTTAGAGGTGATCTTAACATTTAGTATCAGTCGAATGTCTATGTAGCTTAATGCGGAAGAGCAACAAATTTTTTTGGCAATGCAAGGCTAGTCTTGTGAAAAAATTTTGTTCCCTGCCTATTAAACAAAATTTATGATATACCCACGCTTAACTCAAGGAACCAGAATCTTCCCTTTTTGTTGTAAAATATGTTAAGTAAAAAAAAATATATAAATATTTAATCAGTCTCTTGTAAAAAGAATTTAGAGATGTAATCTTCAAATCACTTTGCAGGTATCATGTCATGGAATAGTGTGGCTAGCTGGTTGGCTTACATTTATATGGTTGTTTAATAATAGTGAATTGTATCAGCTTCAAGTAAACATGTTAATTGGTAAACAAATATCTTTATTGATTTTAATGATATTGTTTTATTAGGTCCTAAGTGTCATTGATATTATCAAACTTTTTTCAGCTCTTATACTTGACATTGTGGTGATAGCAATAATAAAAGCCTTTGTCAGGAGAAGAAGACCAATACCAATGAATAAACTTATACCAGGAAATCCTGACAAGTATTCTTTTCCATCAGGTCACGCTAGTAGATCAGTTTTAATTGCTTTCATTCTTATATGTGTCGATCCCGTCTCCTTTATATTTTACCCACCTTTGCTGGCTTGGGTTACATCGGTTGCCATATCCAGGGTCCTTGCAGAAAGACATTATTTCTTGGATGTCTTTGGAGGAATTGGGGTCGGAATCATGGAAGGTCTGTTCATTAGCATCATATGGCTCTCCCAGAATGCATCTACAAGCATTCTTAATTCCTTGTCAGATGAGAAACGTGATGGAGGGGAATTTCATGTTTAAAACTACCCGATTGTATTGCTAGAGTGTGTAAAATCTGTACTATGAAGACGTTATATTAAATATTGTTTACACCAAATTATGGTTTTACTGCGTCCTAAATTGGCTACTGGAAGCTTGGTCGCCATATTCCACTAGTATATATCTGTGGCCCGTGTGTGTATTTTTTGTCAGTTGCCAGTGTCATGTGATGTCACCTACGACTTGTCACTACGTTGCTTGCGTAGCAAGTGTTTTCATTTCGTGTAAATACTAAATACCGCTTAACCATTAAAAACTTATAACATAGAAAAATATACAGTATTATATCAGTTTAGTGGTTAAAAATCGGCTTGATATTGAAATAATTGTGTAAAGGTAAAATATACACATATTCGTCATTGTTTACGTTGCTGGACTTTTTGGTATTCGGAATATTTTCAGAAACTTTCAACTTTTAGGCCATTATGAGGAAACTTAAGGGGCCAGTGAAAGAAACTGCTAAACAAAAACGCGAAAGAAAACAAGACTTCGCAAAGGTTCGTCAGCAAATCCACACTGTTGTTCTTCCGACATTTGCTGTAGTTTTCATCTTGATATGTGTTTATGTATATCTGAAGACGCGACCGACAACAATGCAAGTTGCGTAATCGTACTTTATCTAATAAAATCAATTTAAATAATATTGGACATGCTTCGTAATGGTTGTGAAAAAATAAAATAAACTTCTCAACTCTTATACATTCTGACTAACATATCGTAATATATAACTTATATTTACTGTAAAATAATGTTATCTATATAGTTAAAATGAAAATTAAACTGTTCTATTTGCATATGTCTTTTATTGCTTAAAAATCATAATTTATAATGCCTAGTATCACAGACTACATTTTATTAGGTTTTTTACAATACTTTATCTCTTAACATCTTGTACCCTTATTCTATAAAGTTATAAACCATTCGGAATGGAATGAAATGGAAAAATAATTTATAGGATCTAATTTATGTAACATTGCTCAGTTATGCCTTTGTAACAATTCTAAAACATGTTAAGGAACATGGATTGTGTATTTGACTAAATTTATTATTGTAAATCAAGAACAACAATTTTTTTTAATACTGATTAAAATTAATACTATGTTTTTGTTTGCATACGTGCACCATCCAACCTAACAACCAGACTGACGCCAGTAATAAGAAGAAGCCACTTAGGTAATAGTACTGAGCGTGTATTGGCAGATCTAACGTCTGTATAAGGATAAGAGTAAGCAGGGATTGTAATCCAGTACCCACCAATGTATTGATACCAAATATAAGGCCGAAACAACTCTCATCACTAAGTTGACTAGCTATTTTTGCACTGAAAAAGGGAAACCATTTAGATTGTAACATTAAAAATGAAGTATTATTTCAAAATTAATTACAACTTTGTCTGAACAATGAATCAACAATACATATTTTATTAGTATACTTGTTCAAATACATGTATTTGTTCTAATATAGATGCCACATAGCTTAATCCAGTAGTGAGATCCAATGACCACACTAATAAGCTTTTATAATCAGCACCAAAATAAAGATATTGTGGTTGAGTTGGTTGGTCTGTCTATCACATAGTTATATACCTAGATATACTTGCAAATAAATGAATAGATTTAAAGTTATTATATAAATACCTTGCTAATGTGATGGTATAATGATAGAGCATGCCCATAATGATGTAGCCAGCGTAGGATACAAAGATGTTGTTAATATATGTTGCAAGAAACATAGCAATGCCCTGCAAAGCAGCAACTGGTCCGGGAAATGATGCGCGGGCGCAGAAAGACGCAATGAAAGCGCCTGCAGCTCCTAACAGTGTTTGTACGGCTTCCACTGCACCATTATATGCAACCTGTTTTTGAAACATCATTTTAAATTATTTGGCGTTTTTTTTTTAGTTATCCTTTTTTCCCAATCCCACTATAGTTTTATTGTAAAAACTTTACAAAGTGTCGAAAAGTTTGTTTAGCTGGGTTTGATGAAGGGCTTGGCGCCAGGAGGCGGTCACATAATCGCGGTCAAGGCAAAAACTTTTAAATTAATTTTAATAAATAAGTACGTATTTTATTAATGTATGTAAACGTAATATACTTTTAAAATATTCTTAATTGTACACTTAAAAGATTTAACACGTAATCATTTGTAAATAAAATCAATTAGTGGTCCATCGTGGTCATGATGCCCCGAATACTCAAAAGGACAATAACAGTACTATCACAGTCCACAGAGAAGAAATACAACAAAACGACTGGTGCAAATATATGTTTAATTCTAAAATGATAGGTACCGGCGCATTGCTTTCGTCTTGTATCTTGCTCCACAGCAGCTGCATGTACGTCTGCGCTTGCACAAACAGCGCGAGAGCAACCGCGTACAGCGCTGACCAGGCGACGACCCGTGGCCGCGAGTAGGCAGCGCGGGCGTGACGGTATATCAGGACAGTCGCTTCTGTTACTTGAGAACGGAATGATTGCTGAAAAGAATATAACACAATTCAGTTAGTTAATAGCAACCAATCAAAGATTTTCAATCTTTATAAAGATTAATATACTTATTATCTATACTAATATTTTAAAGCTGAACAGTTTGTTTGAACGCGCTAATCTCAGGATCTACCGGTTCGAATTGAAAAATTATTTGTGTTGGTTAGAGCAATTTCTCGAGGAAAGCTTTAGGCTATGTAACATCACGCTGCGACCTATAGGAGAAAAACATATGGGTTCGGACGAAATTACAGAAGATGAGATCAAAGAATTACAGATGGAAAAAATTATAAGATTCTGCAAGCAAACCGGAAGGTTTGAAGGGGACACGGGGAGAGTTGGATGACCCAAAACCTCCACAAGGTGGAAATGGGGAAATGGGTGAAATGGTCAGCTGATAGTGTGAACTGATCACCCGTCCTACCACAGGTGTCCCCGAGAGAAAATAATAATAATAGGAGAAAAAAGTTTCCGTTGTGTGTGCTGCGTTTCAAGATACCCAAAAAAAGTATATATAAGAGAATAAATCCTCTCTAAATAATCTGAAAAAATGTCCTCGACAATATATGTCTATCTATTAAGGTTAAATTGCAAAAACGTCGGAACGCGAGAAAGTCTACGACGGGTAACAGTTAAAACTTTAATATATAATTGAAATAACTATTGTACGCAGACATTGTAGTTAGTTATAGAGATGATTTTAAGCAGGTCTTTAATTTTTTTCCTAAACTATTTTTCTGAATTTCGCAAGCAAACTTTTTCTGATATTAAAATAGGACGACCACTTACAAAAGTTACCAATGGATATTTGTTAAATTGTTTTCTGAATTATCAGTGTAAAAGTATAAGTGAAATAGTATAAGGTCTTTTATACATACAGAATCATATATGTTATGTGGTATTGGTTTCTCTATCGGCGCCTGCGCATCGTTCTGTATTGCATTAGTACTGGCAATGGATCTGCGGTGGAAGTATATCCCATAGGGTACAGGAGGTAGCCAAAATGCCCAAAATGTTGCAAATATTTGAGCTAAAATGCAAGAATAAATAATGTTATATTATGAATTTGTATTCATTAATAATAATCACATTTTTTAAAACGAAATCATCTTATCAACAAAACTATAAAGACCTTTCAATACAGAATGAACGAAACAGTTTAAAAAAGAGTCGTAGTAATCACATACTATCTAAAGTACATCACTACTCAGTATTATAGCTATACAAATATTTATTGAGTTGTGTTCATTTCAATAAACATTAATTAAGTTTGATCTTATCTTGATTGATATGATGAAGGCAATGCTTCGGACATATTTTATGTCTCGGCGGATGTAGTATATGTATCTCAAACTATTTCTTGACATATGTTTTTATAAACAAATTCATTTTGACGAGTCTTAAGCTAGCAATATATGGTTAATTTTCAACATATGCTGGGTTTGATCCCCATCAGGTTCAACATGTTTATAATTAATTTATCATTTTTCTGACACATGTTAGAATTTTTGGGAATTCTGGATATTAAATGGCTGGTAGGATATTGAAGTTGTCTGGGTGACAAACCACTGTCCACAGGAAAAACTGTGAGGCTGCTATATATAACTGAGATATTCCACCTTCCATGAACCCCATGTTTGTCTGTCATAAAAAAATTCATTGATAGAATATCTATGAGAAACATTACTGACATACACAAAGTATTAGAAGTTTTACTGGTGGTTTTAATTTTATTATTATGCAATGACTCCATCACAATGTGTGATGGAGTAATAAAGTAAATAAAATAAAGTAAATTAAGGGTTGCTATAAAAAACCTCGTGTTCAATCCGACATACAGAATAAATCAACTCATTTAGTCAAAATAAAGTTCTCCCATAGTATTTTTATTAGACTGAAGAAATCTGCATATAATAACACTTATAGACTAAAGTGAATTAGTACTCAGAATATGTTTTCACAGCATTCAAAGTAAAGATCTCTTATGCCTTCATATTACATAAAAAAAAACAAATTCACTCACCAGTAAGTGTTATATAGTTTAAGTCTCTGTAGTTCATCAGGCCAAAGTAGGTCAGAAGTTGTGAGCTTACTCCAGATAAGAACCTCCCTGTAAGGGCAGCAATTCGTGTGTATGATGACACCCGGGGGTATTTTGAAGAGTCCACCTTTAATTACACAAAAAAATATCAAAATTTAAAGTGTTAAAATAGCTAATTATAACATACATAAATAATAAAATATAAATAAAATCAAACACATAATGCAACTTTTCTCTCACCCCTCTGTCCCATAAAGCTTTTTATTTAATTACTTAAATTAAAGTTATTGTATTAACAGTTCAATCATATAAAGCAATACCTTTGCGTATATGTAGGTGAGATAAGCAACTTCTGTAGCCATGTAAATCCCATATAAAACTTGAGATACTTGAAGCCATCCTAAGCTGGTTGTCCATAGTAATACTGCATACACAGAAATACCACTAAGTCCTAAAAATTGAGCAGACAATTATCATAATCCATACATAGAGAGTAAAATATACATATTTATTATGGTAACCTTATCTTCACTGTTGTTAAAACAGGTATTAAACCATTGTTGAGATTAAGATAAGATACATATTTATCAACTTGTTTGTTCACACACTGTCATAAGTACTATTACTCTAAATTAAAATAAGTTACTTACCTGACAGTATAATTACTGGCTTGAATCTTAAGAAATCAGTGAATAGAAAGACAATAACTAACAACCCCAAATACGAATAAGTTCCCACTGGATAAACTTCCCTGTTCAATTGGGATTCTGTTATGTTTCTCCATTCTCCAAGTAAAAATTCTGTGACAAACGGCTCCGAAGGTCGTATTTCCCTCAGAGTCCCAAACAGGCACAAAATGAGAGTTATCTTTATCCAACTTTGCATCTCGCGTGTGTCTTATCATATATCCTCCTGAGTACTAATTCACTTTAGTCTATAAGTGTTATTATATGCAGATTTCTTCGGTCTAATAAAAATACTATGGGAGAACTGTATTTTGACTAAATGAGTTGATTTATTCTGTATGTCGGATTGAACACGAGGTTTTTTCGAGACATTTTGTTCGATGTAAACTTACGTAACAACAAAACTACGCCAATTATATGTTTTTTATTTCAATATCATTATTCTTCTTTTTTTTCTCTGACGCGTAAATTAACATATGTTTCATGAGATATTTTATACGACATATAATAGTAATACTTTGATGTATTTTAACTTATTGTATCCGAAAAACATTTTCAAATTCAATTTATTTTAAAATGCATAGCAAAATAAAAGTTCCTTGGTCATGGTGTGATTAAAACCTCTTTCAATACAATTCAAAATTTAATATTTTATAACCTGTGGAATTGTTTTTATTCCTGTTATATATATGTATATAATAAATTCATAGAATATTTATTTAAAAAACGCAATGTTGACAAAATAACTTATATGACAATTGACATGTTTAGTTGTCCAATATACAGGTAAAGATAAATTTGACATTTCACACTTATAAATTACAGGCTATAAAGAATTTTACGTTTCCGTAGATTGTATCGAATACAAGTACATAGTATAAATAATTATTATGCTAAATCAAAAATCATATTTATTAGTCTCTCGTAAAGGGGTTAGGAAAGATCGTAATGTCGTAAGGGTTTTATTGTTACCAATTATTACTAATATTACATTAAATTTATTTCTAGGCTAATTGAAAACATGGGCAATATGCAGAAAACATAATTCATATGACAAAGGTTTATAATTATTTATCTATTTAATAAGAAACCATAATATTCAAATCATAGAGTTTATATCGAGAATAACAGAATAAAACATTTTTATATAAAGCAAGTGCCCTAAGTACTTTTTACTTTCATTATCTATACGGCAAACTATTAAAACGATTGTGATGTGTTGTGATATATTCTTGTGATTGTCAGCTGTGATAAAATGTACGTGACACCAAAAAGATAAGCTTATATTGATAAGAGGGATAAAGTTTTAAGGCGATCCATATTGCGATTTTAAATCCATTTTGTATACGAAGCCATTGACCATCGGAAATCCTAGGCGAAGGATTAAATTCGGATTTAACTAATTATAAAAAAAATACTTCAAGAAGATAATGTTCATATGCGCATATTGTGCTAAAGAGTTTAAGTACGAGAGTGAGAAAAAGAGACACGAATTAAGTCATACTCCCCAATTTGAGTGTCCAGAATGTTTAAAAAAGTTTAGTTTTGTGTAAGTTATTTTGTTTACTATTATTTATATTATGTGGGTGAACCATTTTGTAACTCTTTATTAATTGTTTTGAGACATTTCTTATTGCTTTTGTCTTAGTTCAAATAAACTCATAT
The DNA here is from genome assembly GCA_963661955.1 of Leptosia nina. Lineage (NCBI taxonomy): Eukaryota > Metazoa > Arthropoda > Insecta > Lepidoptera > Pieridae > Leptosia > Leptosia nina. The sequence goes on along the minus strand of CAVLEF010000010.1, from coordinate 8,625,636 downwards.
ATACTATCCATAATTGTAAGTGTCTCATTCTGTACACCACAATGAGTTACATAAGTTGATACAAGCAAGGACAGTAAACCATTATCTGTCAATTTGTCTTTACGAAGAAGAGACATAATTAAAACATATTTTACTTTATAGATCTGCATTACGGAGGCATCAGAAACAACATTTCAGAACTGGTAGTGTTCAGTGTTCAGAATGTAGTCGGAACTTTCGAGATGAAACTTTACTTAAGCGACATATCAAGTATGCTCATAGAGGTAAGGGGATTTCTTGAACTATCCTTTTAATCAGGTGTATGTATGTAAATTAAATATTATTTTATAGAAAATATTTTTGTTAGTAAAAAAATCTTATTTGTATACAATTTCCATGGATGATTTAGTTCAGTAAGTGTTTGATATAACTATTATTCATGCTTTCAACTTCTATTTCAGAAACTCATAATTGCACAAAATGTGAAGCAAAGTTCAACAGCCAACAAGCGTTGTTATCACATCAGAAAACACATAAATCAAAGTCAGAGCGGAGATTTCACTGTAGCCACGATGGTTGTGAGAAAACATTTAACTTTGCACATCATTTGAAACATCATGAGCTAACACATTCATCTGAAAAACAACATTTCTGCTCCAGTTGCGGCAAAGGTAAATTAACTTAACAATGTATCATTGTTTAAACAAACTATCAATATTTGTTTAAAGTTGACTAAAAGTTATCACAATGGGTGAGTGACTACTGAGTAAGCAGACGCAAGAGGCAAGCTGCAGTGATTTCTTTATAATGTTGTTTAGTATCATTTTGGATTGTAATGCTATGGTGCACAAATTAATTACGAGAAAAGAACTTTGCACTTCATGAAATGAAAAAAAAAACAGCTCACAAATCCAAACATGGTGGTGAAAGTTCATACCTTTATAAATGGTTTTCTTACTAGTGCTAAATGCAATATTTCCATTTGACAGGGTTCATACAACTCCATCATTTGAAAACACACCAAAAGAAACATACACCTAATTCTTGGCTAAATTGCCACATACCTGGTTGTTTGAAGATTTTCACTAATGAGTATGCATTAAAAAGACACTTGGGAACACATAGTAAGTATTTTTAATGGTTTGTAAAACTAAAATTAAATATTACTTATATTTCTTTGGTGCAAAATTAATTGCTTTCTTCTTTCAGAAAATAAACTGGTTATTGAAGATGAAGATGATTTGTCTTATGACTCTGAACTTGCTATGTCTCCCAATTGTTTCAAAGGTATGTGTGTGTGGTTTGTTTATGGCAACAATTACTATTTTAATTTCACTAAGTACTTATCTAAACATTGTTTCTTTTACAGATGGTCACATGGAATTCAGCCAGATTGATATAAAGGGGGACAAGAAACCATTAGAACTAACCAAAAAATACAAACTGTTTGATGATTTGTCTTTAAAAGAAAGCAATATTTCAGAAAGGATTGATAATGTACAAAATATACCAAATTTAACTAAAACGAATGATATATATAGTGAAAATATAAATATAATTACGAATATAGAAAAGTCCATAGTTAATAAAGCAAATGAAGATGGTGCTTGTCGAGGCTGCGATTGTTCAAAGAAAAGCATTCCAATTAAAGATCTGCCCGAACTCAAGTATAATAGTGATGGTGCTATCAAGATTAAAGAATATGTTGATGTTGATATAGCTATTGTTAAGAATGTTTCGACTGAAAACGCAAAAGAAATAAATAATATAGTTCCATATAACAGTTGTAAGGCTTTTCTAGGCAGGTGCATTGTTTCTGGTACGGGTACTATCAACGAAGAATGCCTTTGTGCCAAAATGGCAATGGATGATAGTCAAATGATTTACCAAGAAATGAACGATTTAATGCCAATTCCCTGCCAAGTATAATGTGAACTGTAATAAATGTATTTAAAATGACTTGTTGTATTCTTTCTTGTTAAGTGTTTCCTTTAGTAAAAAGCAAGATTACTATTATTAGGTCGGTATATAAAAAATTGAACACTGTAATTATTTTACATTAACTTTATATTTATTTACAACATATCTCTTTACAGATTCAACCATATTATACAAAATATAATTATCTCAGTTAACAAGAATTACTATAATAATTACAATCAGACCTCACTTCCATAAAGTTCTTTGTGTTAAATTATAAAATAGACAATATTAGGTATGTATAAATTATGAGCATACGGAATGTATCGCGAAACTATCAAGGTATCACATCATTTGACATGGCAGAGGAATTCTTACATACGGTACGTTATTATAATCTTTTAACAGAACACGATAAAGACAAAACCCACAGCTCTCTGGTTTCGTTTTAAATATCATTATATAATCTATGGTAACAATTTAATATTAAAACATTTTTCGTTCGTTTCATAATATAATGTGATGAATATTTAATTGTTTACGTATTACTTTTTGTGTGGTAAGTAGGGAAATTTACTAAAAATTAGTTTTAACTTAGCAAAATAAAAATGTTCATCCTAATTGGAATCAATAAATTATCTACCGATATATTGATCGTGACTTCCTAATTTGACTAGTCTAACGAAAATAGATATTACAATGTACAGATCTCAAAGTGAGACACTGCACGAATTAAAGGAATGGTTATGCTTTAAGTTTTTTAAAATATTCATTACGTTAAGTTGATATTGTCGTGTGTTATCTCGTAAGGCTGTGGTCTCATAAACTCCTATAAAGGTGCGTATATCGTCAGCGTCGTAGTCGACAACATGATATATAATGCTATGCTTTACGTCGTATGCGGCCGATCAGGTTAATAGGAGGATGTAGCCTTAGAAACGATCGACTGGAATCACAGGAAATATTATAATGTACAACCTTATGTAACGTAACTAATCTACGTAAAGCTAAGGACTACGCTTCGTTATTTACGGAGTCCGCGTTTGTCACATCGAGTGTCCTTCTATCACTTTTTTTTGGTGAATCACTTATTGAATTCAGCTCCAGATTCTCACTTTTATAATTTTTCTTAATTGTTTCCTTTTCGAGTATAGGAACTACGTTAAGGTATTCAGTTGGCGAGTCGTTAAATAATACATTTTCGGGAAGTGTTGACTGCATCAATATTTTGTTATCGCCATTGGTGTAGTCTAAATCATCAGTGTCTAGTAAAAATTTTGAAATTGGTAATACTTCAAAATCACCCCTTTTCGTTGTTAAATCATAATTCTGTAAAGAAAGAGTTGAATCCGATTTCGTTGATTCTTCATTATTGAGCTTTGTTTCATTTTGTTCACTATCTGAGGCGTCCTTTTCTGTTGGTTGAATTTGAATAACAGTTTGAGGTGCGTTTTCAACGCTTTCTTCGTTTAAAGTTTGTGTATTAGTCGTTTTATCATCAATACTGGTTGAGTTATGCTCGTCTCCTTCATTTTGAGTTTCGTTTAAGCTCGTAGGCTCCAGATCGTGACCTTCTTGCAGCTTCTTTACAAGAATCTTATTATTTTCGACTTCGGGTAGGAAGGGATTCATTTCTGTTTCATGGTCGTCATATTCTTGGGCTGGCGAGTTGAGAGTCTTGGGTGAGCTTGTAGTGAGGTTTAAATTTTGACTAGGCACTTCATATATGGTCACACCAAGATTATTAACTTGTGAAGAATTTTCATTGACAATCGATAGTGAAGTAGAAGGTAAAGTATCAGTATTTGGTTTATTTGTATAATGGATCGCAGTTTCATTTGCTATTTCTTTTATTACGACTCCTTTGTTTGAATCACCCTTGCCCTGCTCTTCCCAGACGGGCGCTGGATTATTAGTTAAGAACATTGATGATTCTTCATCATTTACCGATTTCGGCGAAACTCTATTGACAACATTAGCCGTTTTATAAATATAATCAGTAACGGTTGTAGTTTCAATAGGTGCAAAATCGGATTTAATTGTACTCTCTAAATTGGTGCTGTCAGTAGTAACTTGTGTTAGAGTATTTTCACTCTTGTGTTCGTTATTTACTCTCTTAACTCTAGGATCCTCATTATCATAGTCGTGAATAATGCCATATAGAGGCTCATCTTGTTCGGACATTTTACTATTGTTATTACCCATGTTATTTAGGTAATCTGGTTCAAAGTCATCTTTATTTAATCCTTTTCTTATTGCTTCATCAACCTTTATTGCAGGTAATTCGGTCGATTCCGAATTTTGAGACTTTATTATGTCTTCATAATTAACTTCTGTAACTGATTCCGATAACCAATCTGAATCCGTAGTGGAATCCGTCGATTCGTTAGGTATTGTTTTAAATGTAGTCGTTTTTACGTCATCATTATGTAAATTTTCAATTGATTTGGATGATCGATTATAAAGTGAGTTTAACGCATCAAAGGTAACTTCTTCATTTTCGTTAACTACCTTTTCATCTTTAGGTTTCTCAGTAGATGTAGTTGTAATGCGTGCTACTGCGTCTATTAAATCTGAATTTTCGTTTGTAATTTTGTAATCGTTACTTATAGAATACACATTAGTTTCGGTATTAGATGTAGTAGAAGTTTCCATGTGGTTTTTTATATCCTCGCCTAAAGATAGAACTTCGGTTTTTGCATCATTTGCCACGTTGTAATTATTTTGTTCGGTTGTTATTGTGATGGCTTTTATGTCACTCTCTTCATTTATTTTTGTAGGCGTTGTTGTCAATTCCAAAGGTGTAGACAGTGTTGTTGTTTTCATATCCGATGTATTTTCATTTTTGTCATGCAGGGTATCAAAAGTTATATCGTCATTTTCGTTTTTGCTGTCATGCATCTGAGAGTTCAAATTGAAAATAGGTTTGTTGGTATATGGAAAAGCTAAGTTAATGTCATCGTTTTGAAGCCAATCTCCACTAGTTGTGGTTTCAACATTGGGGGTGCTATCATTATCTTTTAAGATGCTAATTATCTCTGGTTTTGGTTCATATGAAGGGTCATTTTTTATATTAAAATCTGAAATTGAAACTCTGGCAGTGGTAGTTTCTTGAGATGTTGAATCATTATGGTCTTTTTGTTCTGACGTTTCTTCTGATGAGGAATCCCTTGACTTGACCAGAAGTGATTTGTCATCAATTTCTTCATCTTGTTTATTGTCTTGGTACAGAATTGATACTGTCTCTGTTGTCGTAACGGCATCACTTTCTGTGATGGGATATAGATAATCCTTTATTGGTTTTTCATTGTCAGCACTTTGATATACTTCTTTTCCAGTTTCGATGTGCGTATCGCCATCATTTTGGTACATAGATTCTGTAGCCACGTTTAGCGTTTGTGTTGATTCAGGGAAAGGTTTAAAATCATTCGTATGACTATATTCACTTTCAATGTCTGAACCCCTATTATTGACCCTTAACTCAGACTCATGCATATGTCCCGACATCGTGTTTGATTCAGTGGTAATAGAGGATTCCTCATTAGTTTCTTGTGATTCCAAAAATGGATAGATGTCCTGTAAATTGTATTGTTTTGTAGACGTGCTATGTTCTTGGTTTGATTCTATTATTGATTGCGTTTGGGGGTTTCCTTGAGTCGTTTGAGAGTTTTGCTCAGGATTTATTTTAATAGCAGGGCTTGGTTCCGGTTGTGATGTTGGTTCAGGTTCTGGTTTTGGTTCAGATGATGTTTCCAATTCTGAATTAGACTCCGATTCATCCCTGGATTGAGGAATGGGATCCTGTTTTGTTTCTGAAGGAGGTACAGGCTCTGACTTAGGCTCAGAAGAAGGTTCTGGTTCAGGCTCAGAAGAAGGTTCTGGTTCAGGCTCAGAAGAAGGTTCTGGTTCAGGCTCAGCCGTTGGTTCAGGCTTAGGTTCAGCAGTAGGTTCCGGTTCTGGTTTTGGCTCAGAACTTGGTTCAGGTTCTTGTTTTGGCTCAGCTGTAGGTTCAGGTTCTTGTTTTGGTTCAGCAGTAGACTCAAGTTCTTGATTAGACTTATTAGCAGGTTCCGGCTCAGGTTCGGCAGTTGGCTTAGGCTCCGCCGATGGTTCCGGCTCCGCAGCTGGTTCAACACTCATATTTGGTTCTGCCGTAGGTTCAGGTGCAGGATTTGGTTCAGATGTAGCTACAGGCTCATGTTTCGCTTCATCTTCGGCTGTTGGTTCTGGATTGGGATTACTTTGCTCTCCAAATATATGAGAAAAGTTTAGTTCGGATTCCGTCGTCGGTACAGGATTTGATTCCTGTTCCGATTCCGAGTATAGTTTATCTTCGGGTATAGATTTCATAGTACTCTTCGGTTCCGACACTGCATTGTTTAAGACACTTACGCAGGTTTTAGGTAAGTTTATATTAGTCATTTGTCCAGAGGGGCAAGTGCACGTAAATTCTAAAGTGGTGTCATCAAATTCGCATCCATATTCGCAATCATTATTATTTACTTTACACATATCCAAAACGGGTCTTGCGTTAACAGATTCTTCCGCTACATGGTATACGCTGATCATTCTATTATTTCTGCCGAGGTAGTCATTCAAGTTAGACCTCAGGCTATTTGCTGTTAACAAATCTTCCGTTGGTTCTGCATTATATTTCGGTATCCAATGAATCCTATATGTTACGACGATTGATCCGTTTCTGAAAAAGATTAAAATGTTTTCAAATGTTTGAAAAACTTATTGTGTTAATATTTTAAAACTAGTTCAGTATTTTTATCTCAATTGTGTCTTTGATTCGTTGGAACAAACATTTTTTATAGTTAAAATTAAATCGCCTTCAATACATATTTATTTCTTACTGTATTTACTTATTATTATATATTTTCTATACGATAGATAAAGGTGTATTTGATGTTTTGAATCCGAGTTTCTTTTTATGTATAATTTTGCAAGTTTTATGGTAGAAACTAAGATGATAGTTGTTAGAGTTATTTACCTTATTTGGACAACTTCAAGTGTAACATCATTATCGCTCATATCCAAGTCATTTTTGTCGAAAATTGCTTGTTTAAGTGCATCGTTGAATATGGATGTAAATTCACGATACTCATCGCTCTCCGGATCTTGTAACTCGGGAACAAACTTTTCGTTGTCTATTCTTAGTTCACCTTCAACTGTTCGTGGCACTGCGAGAGGAGAGAGAACAGAATATACAATAATGTTTTTATAATAAATGGTTTTAAATAAAAAATAACTAGAGACCCGACCCGCCTTCGCTCGACTACAATGCTGATATTAAATACACTACAGAAAAACTGAAAACGTTATATATATAAACCTCCTCTGGTATGTCTCTATCTATAAAAAAACCGCATTCAAATCCGTTGCATAGTTCAAAGATTTAAGAGTACATAGGGACTGAAAAAGAGATTTTGTTTCCCCCCACAATTACGTCATGAGGATCTTGAATACATACCATACATATTAATGTCCGAATCATCAGAAGTATTTTCACGAGCTTCCTCTATGCTAGGTACATTCGCTATCGTAGTATCTTCGTGATGATGATGATGAGAATGGTCGTGAGAATCATGGTCATGTGATGAATGATCGTGATCAGAGCTGCCTATTCCGCCAAAAGCTCGAGCTGAGCTTAGAGACGCGTTGTATTGTTCCAGGGGTGTTGGAGAGTTGGAAAATAGAATTCCAGCTGAAAAATTATTTGAAAAATTTGTAACTTTTTATACTTTGTTGTATTTGTCTAAATGTACTTAATTAACAAAGTTTTGTTTTATTTTCTCTATTTATCTTCTTCTTGTGCATCTCTCCATTACTGAAGGTTGGCCCATTAGCTTGTGAAAGCGACTGGTGTCCTTTCTATGTCTAATATTATAAACTTCGGTATCTAATACAAAAACCGATTAAACCTACATTATTAGGAACTAATATATCTTTCACAGCTTATTGGCATTATAAGATAAATTTAAAATGTATTTAAATTCGAAAAAAATTACGACACAGGAGGAATTTTAAGGGCATCCACGGCGTTCAGTCTAACCCATTGAGTTACCGGACTTTTTCAACCAATCGAAGTAATATGCAAAAAAGATTTTAAATTAAAAAATAACTTAATCTTCTGAATATCTATTTTCAGGACATTAGATGTATCTCAGAATTTCAAGAGTTCGAATAGACTATTATTGGTTATGATACTCACTGGCTGCTAACACTATAAGAGCAACAATGACTGCTACAACTAGTCCAAGCAGGGTCCAGCAGAGGGGCCGTTTGCAACCTGGTTTCTCACCACGCTTATCAGCTGTCACGTACAGCTTTTCTCCTCTGAAAAACGAAATCATAAAGGTATTTACACTTTGTATCTTAACGCCAACAAAATCGAAATTATTGCAATAATACTAGCAAGTCATAACATAATAATCATAGCTTGTGCTCAGCGAGCCGTGTTAGAGTCTTGATGCCTTTTAGCAGAAAGTTGAAATTGTACTATGTATTTTTCTATTCTTGTAAGTTTTGTACTTTGTGATAATAAACGAAAAAATAGCTAGACCGATTAATGGCTTCTGATATGTCTTCGTCTCAAATTATAAATGTGAATGAATTGCCTAACCTCTACTTCGTTAATAGTTTTCATTACTTTATTTAAATAAATATAAATTTGATTAGTTTAGTTAAAGCTAAAAATATCTGCTACTAGCATAGTACTACACAATACGTCTAACTTGGCGTCTACAATGGGACATTGTTATAAGACGCATGCAGTTGTAGGGGGGGCAGGGGGGAACTGCATTCAGGCTCGCAGGAAAGCGTGGGTCAACGGACGGGAACGCTTCGCTCAGTTTTAATTTAATTGCATATAGCGTGTTATTTCCCCAAATAGGCTTCGGAAATAACTTGTTGTTGCATTAAGTGATTTAGGTCTTTAATTTTTTTGATCGTTGGTCTACGGGTAGCAACGTAAAGTGAAATCCCGTTTCCCCCTCGTGGGGCATGGAACGGACACATTATTGTGTCCGGTTCACTGATCCGTTCTTTAACAGGCAAGTAGTTGATCAGACTTCTGTGCCCTGCCCGACCGAAACATTTTTTTGTTTCCCTGGGATTTGAACCCAGGACTATGGTAAGGTAATGCTAGGCAATACGTTTAATCATTTAGCTACAGAGGCGGTCGGCTGTCGGGTAGCAACGTAGTTATGACTAATAACAGGCTAAAAAAACACAACAATCCAACATGTTTCTAATAAAGTTGGTGGTTCTAACAAAATGGTCTAGAAATCTAGATACGACCACAGATGCAAAAGCCGTGAGTTTAACCACATTTCGGTTTCAAGCTGTGGACCTTCGATCATACAAAGCTAAATAGGTTTGACTCATTGACTTAAAGGTTAATAAGTTCAAAATTCAAATAAAAGGCCTTATATAGAGTAGCCGTGCCTGCGACGTCTTCCGCGTAGAATAGTTATGTACATTTTCAGATAATTTAAGTTGGAATCTTTTGTTCATTAGTCTATTTTGGGTATCTTGAACTGTTTTCGCAGCGCACGCAACGGGAACCTTCGAAGATAAATCATTTTTCTCGCATTTTCCACACATTCTTCGTTCTATAACCTAAAACTTTTGTCGATAAATGCTCTAATACAAAACAAAAAAATCAATTCGAACCAGTACTTCTTGAGGATTAGCTCGTCCAAACAAACAAATTCTTCAGCTCTATATTTATAAAGATGATCTCTTGAATTGCTCTTAAAAATTATTACAAATGGAAATCAACTGGAATTTGAAATTGAATGCACGAATTGCGCAATTATATATCCTTCCTTTTCCTTGCAAATTTTACTGTAATTATTGTAATCCGTTATTATTGAAAATTGGTAGATAGAAATCAACCCGTTCATAATTGGATATGTTAGCATATTCTATTTTATTATTTACATAAGATTGTATCGTTGTATGAATTTTAGTAATAAGAAATATCCTTAGTTGTTTAAAAGCTATCAAATCGAGTTTGGTATTTTTTCTTAAATGGCATGCAAATGAAATTTAAAAGTTATGTACCTAAAATGTTTCTTAATCGTTACTTGTAAATTATTATGTAACTAGAGATATTTAGATCCAATATAGTACCATATCCGTAATGTACTTTGAATTGAGATAACATTTGGAACACAAAAATTATCTTCTCATTAACAAATTCGTCTTTCAATATGTTTTTTATCTTAACTGATATTTCTGTACGTGATGAAATACATGCTTAATTGTTATAGAACCTTTCTTTTTTATAATTGATAACAACTTTTGTCCGCGACTTTGTTCATATCATTTTTTTCATTATTTTTTACACTTAACGAAATACTGTCTTTAGTTACGCGAGTAATTATCTATTAATTAGTAACTAATATATCGCGTTTTAAACCGTTAGAGTGTTTTATTTAAATGTGTACTACTCGCGTAAACGATAGACAGTATTTGATATACCAGTACGGGCTGGAAAATGCAAGTCTAATATATCGCGTTTTAATCCGTTAAAGTGTTTTATTTAAACTTAACGAAATGTAATACTTAACAACTGACATCCTTCATAGATAGATCCCGGTTCAAATCCCGGGAAACATAATGAATAATTTCAAAACAATCAAATGTGTCTGGCCAATTTCCCAAGTTACTCAAAATACAATATTAACATAAGTACCAAGTTAACTTCTAGTGAAAACACTTATACGTCTTCGTCGTCATTATTACGTCTCCCCGTGACCACGGCTGCTGCAAAGCATCCGAAACGTCGGGCCGAAGTTAAAAATCATTTCCAAATAAGTTTAACTAATATATCGCGTTTTAAACCGTTAAAGTGTTTTATTTAAATGAAAACACTTATAGTTTTTCTCTACAGAGGCCGGATGAATCGGTTCATTGGATAACTTTTGACATTATGAATGAGAAATAACACGCATGTCGCAACATAGTAGGTGTCTATTTATTGTAACTAGGCTATGAAGTACGTATGAAATGTCATATTGCAAACAAGGTGTTGGTTAATTTGATATGAACGATTGCCGTTCAGGATCAGAAACTTCCATACTCATAAATTATAACTTGTGACCCTGGGTTATCGTAGTACTTAACTAATAAAACTCGCGTTTGAAACCGTTGAAAGTGTTTTCGAAATCTACAGATGGCTTTTTAAAAAAAGGCATTCAAAAAATTGGCCTACTGTCATATGATTTTAAATAAGTTTTTAATATGTGGAATTTTTTAAAGTTCAAAGTAGAAATAGGCCGACAGCGGATCTTGATTAGATATTTTAGAAGTATTTCACGCTCCATTAAGTGAAAATAAGCCAAAAGTGCTTTTTGGTTCCCTCAAGTTGTAATTGTTAGATATAATTGCGTACGATATCACAAATTCAGATTTATTCAATAAGTGTGTATATATTATGATATCCAGCAGGTATTTTGTAGTTTATCGTGAATTTCAATTCCTCGATTTCCTTAGACGTACGTGAGTAACATCAAATACGACATTTATTGGTTCATGGCTAGTCAACTATTAATACTTTTAACAAAGCCTTATACACTGAGTAAACGCTTTTTTAAAATTATATCAACAATTTAATTTGTAATTTTTTTTGTTAAATAAAAAAAAATTCTTGCGAATATGTTATATAGCTCGTAGATCCAAAAACATTTCTTAAAAGACGTATTTTTTAATCTTAGTGTTTTTAATTACTTTCCTGTGTCGTGGCCATGTCTTCTGAAAAGCATCATATGAAGACAACGAAATCAATATTTTGGATTAATTTATATTTTTTACACGTGCCTTGAACCTGTTACCTATTTGCTGTTGCTGCAATGGAGTTACTGTAAGTCGTCCATGATAATTTAAATTTCAAGAAAATCGTTTTATGCGCTCAACTCTCGCGCATGTTCGAGTCTCATCTGTTTAAAATTTTTTAAATTTTGAAATTTATGTCCATGTGACAAAAACATTTCAATCGAATCAACCGCATTTAGACTGATCTAAAACAGTCCCACGACTTACACAAAACACGGATAGTACAAGGTACACGAATTGGTGTTGGTTATATCTGGATATGTTCAGTTCTACGTTGGAAATTGCACTTTGATAGTTCGTTAGTTATCATAACTGACAGATGCGAACGGTAGGATTATTACTAGTTCTTGAAATCAGTTGCTTACGAAGATACGAAGGAACCATACTTTCATTCTTTTCTTCGCATCGCGAGTCTCGTGGCCATACCTTGTTTAGTCTTACGATAATTACAATCGGGCGATCGTCAATAAAGTACTAAATATGTAGCACGCTTTTTTTAAACAAATTGATATATTTTTTATTCAGTGCACAATAATAAAAGTATTATTGTCTGTCCTCGCAAATAAATAAAAAATCTTTTTTTTATATAATAGAATCTTGTGAAAAATTAAATTGAAAGGAGGAGAGGTTTAAATATCATTTTTATAGAAGGACAGTCAAACATAAGGTTCGGCGTTTCGGACGCTTTGCAGTAGCCATGTTTACGGTGGAACGGTCCGATGTGCGTTTTAAGCCGTTAAAGTGAATTTTGAATGTGTACTACTAGCGTAAAGTATTATTTGCCTGCTACTACTATTTGTATAAATGTATCGTGTGCTGGACTTGACAGTAATATAACCAATTCAGAAGACAGAAAACTCCATGGAAATCCTAGGAATTTGAGGTCTGCCAGCCGACCGGTCATTATTCTATTGTTTTAATTTCTTTCAACGAAACCTTTTGTGTTCACTATGAATATGCAGTGGCTTTCTACTGTACTGTAGTGTTATCTTTTTGAGATGTCCGCTCTAAATGTTAGTCAGATTGAAATTTATAAATATTATATCTTAGTAAATTGTAGTCAATATACATTGAAAAACATTAAATAATAATTTATGAGGCCGCTAGAGGCAGAGTAGCCTAATGTTTATATACAAGAGCACAGTGACCGAAAATTGTTAACACAATTTGTACACGAACAATATTTAAATTCATTTTCTCGTAAATTAATTGCGCAATTTTATTTTCCTCCCTATTGCAACTCATGTTTTTTTATTAGACCACTCTGCCTCTAGCAGCCTCATTACTCATACTAATGTAATTGGAATATTATACTGAAATAAGCATGGTCACTGATAAAAGATACTCGTCCTTTTTGCTTCTTGAAGCCGTTCATAGTTCATACTAACCAGTCAATGTGAATTTATAGTCGTTTGTTTTTAAATTGATACGTATGTGTATATTGTTTGTCCTGAAAGCGAGTAGTACACATTATAATAAACACTTTTAACAGTGTAAAATTCGATATATATTGGTTAAGTTATTTTTAACTGCAACGAAATAGATGGCGCTAGCGTAGGAGGTTTGAATTTGACATTAGCGACATTCTACATATTTATAGACGCGTGACTACGGCGTCTGCAAAGCATTCGAAACGTGAGGTGATTCGAAATAAGTTATCGAGTTTGAAACCGTTAAAATATTGTATTAAAGTGCTTAGGTGCACTCGTTGCATTTGATAATATTAAATTTGGATTTATTTAATTTTGATTTAAATGGTAATTTTATGCTGGCAATCTGCATTTAACAATATAATAAAATAAATTTAACAATAATCCCATAACACGTGTATTTGAAGACTTAAATGTCAGGCTTTCACTTAAGTAACGTGTAAGACACCCGGTTAATGGCTTTCAGCCGGATTTGTGGAGACAAAAGCTTGTTGAACAATTATTTTAAAATTACCGTTCACTCGTTTAAGAATTGGCTTTCTTGTAAACGGCTTACGTACACAGCGTAACGGTTTACACGAAAAGGATTCGGGACAAAACATTGATGAGACGTGCAATAGATGACAAACGTCTTTTTTTGTTAATTATTAATTTTATATACACACATTTCATTATGTAACCCTTTTAATTTTTTTGAAGTCAACCTTTATTAAAACCGAGAAAAAATAGTAGAGTTTATTTGAATTTAACTTTTTTTTATAACAATTAAAATATATCGATAGAATTTAAAAATATTTTATTTTCCATCCTATATATATACATATCTTATAATATGTATATACAAATTATTGTAGAAATTTAATAATTATGAATTTATCTATTTTTTTTGACTTTGATTTTTTAGCTATTACAGCTCTTGGGACCGGCCTTTGGGAACGGAACCCTTACAGGTAATATAAAGTTGATCATTGTAAATCTTATGTCGCTTCAAAATAGACGTAATTCTGTTTTCTAAATGAGAGAGACTTGGGCTCTATAGCGTGTTATTCTTTATCATAATGACGATTGGGGCATGGGGCGAACCCATTTTTGTGTCCGTTTCACTGATCACTTTTTAATTTACAGGTAAATAGTTGATCAGACTTCTCTATCCTGCTGGGCTGTCCCAATCTATTGTCTCCCCAGGATTCGAACCCAGGTTCTCGCATTTAGCGCAATGGTAATCGCACGTGTAACCATTTATTCGAATTCATAACGCGACTAGAATTTAAAATCAACATCTCCTTGCGTATTTCCTAATTCAAGCCGTTGACAGAATTTTGATTGTACGCGATTTTATTATTTTATCCAAGGTCAACTTACAAAACGTCGTTCTTAAGTCAATAGTCAGTATATCCCACAATTGGACACATATATATGTTTACTACTGCTTACTAGCGCTGTGTGCTCGCGGCTTTATTCGCGTGAAATAGTTATTTAGGCCATCATTTTATTTATTTTTCACACAACTTCCTGAGCTTTTTACATTATATCTGTTTCCCACTATGTCGTCCGTGACTCGTCCTTCTTGCAAGTTAATCTTAACCATTACACACTGTCACGGATATTTTGATATCATTTAAAGAGGCATCACTCTATCATACATATTTTTGGGTATCTTGAACACAACGGGGCACGCAACGGAAATCCTCGAAGATGAACAGTTTTCCCCGTTTTCTCCACATTCCCCCCTTTTTCATCACTTCTATTGGCCGCAGCGTGATTTTTGTAGCCTCTAGACTTCCTCGAGAAATGCTCTAACCAACGCAGTTCCCGACATTAGCAATTTTAAACAAATCAAACTCTTCAGCTTTTTTAAATTAGTATAGAAATCGTTTCGTTGTTCATTGCAATCAGTAAATGAGAGAAATGTGTAGTTTTCGCAACAACCTTTCATTTTTAGTAGAGCAAGGACTTATAAGAATAATTCTGTTTTGTGGTTAATGAACACAAAATAGAATTGCATATGAACATGCGAAAATCTTAAACTTGAGTTATATCGTGTCATTTAATTACTGCGGTCTTATTAAACTCAGCAACAATACATTTGACACATTGTAATTATTTAGATAAAACACTTTAACTTACTTAAAATTATTTTTACTACGGCATGACGCTTCCGATGCTTTGCAGCAGTCGTGATCACGGAGAGACTAAAGATAAAGGTGTCTTTGACGTCAAAGTAAAAACTGCTGCGCTAGCGCCATCTGTACCGTCGGAGTTGGTGCATATTGAAGAAGAAAATAAAAAATCTTCTATCTCTTTTAGTATACCTTCTTAGACCGAAGGCAAAAATAATACACATATTAAAAATACATTACTTAAAGTTATGACCTTGAAAATATACGGTATAAGGTTCCCGAGTTCGTCAAAGAATATAAGTCAACAAGGATCTAATTGGGTGATAATTGGACTAAGTACGGAAGGTACGAGTTAAACACGAAAAATAAATAAACGATGATGAAGTCTTCAGGGACTTTATGAATAAATAAAGTTAAAAAAAAGAGAACTTATTGGCTGGTTTATATATATCGCTTACGTAAATGTCTTAATTTTGATTTTTTTAACACTAAATATTCAGTCTACGCTTAGTCGAAGAATGCTCATCATGACCTGATGATGCTATCCACTTGTGATGGCGAAACTTCGAGAGCCACTACTCAATTATCACGCCTAAACTGTTCTAACATCCAAGACAACTTCGAGAAAATAATGCATTTGAAATATCCTTCGAATGAAGCTTCGACCTAACCTAAAAACTCTTCAGCAAATACTGACACATAACACATAAAGAAATGCCTAGATTTAACCTTCGTTGAGATCTCTGATAAATGCATGCATTAAGTCTTAGACCATTTTACAAACACTGTACCCACGATTTAACATATAAATAACATCGTATTAATCAACAAATAATTACAAAACAAACCATTGTTATCTGCGATCTTATTCTAACGGTCATAAAACCAATTTAGCGGCACCAACATCTTTGGTATTTACAGTTATGTCTAGTTGACTATTAGTTGAAGATTGAATCTTACCTCATATATTTCCTATGTTCGTTCACTGGCACGAAATATTCATCGTACGGATTCGTCGCGTTCATATCGACCTCCACGTCTTTCTTTTTCGCTCCATTCTTTGGTGTCAAGTTTATCAGCTCCAAGTTGACGGCTTCTAGGGTTTTCGTGTCGCCGTTTGGCTTGTGGCCGTTCTGTGGTTGGTTCGACGCGAACGAGTCGTTATGGTTGGGGTCTTCGTCGTGTTGATAGGCTCTATTGTCGAAGCCAGCTGGGGAAGGTGGCGATGGGGGCCTATGCTGGGGCCGAGGGGGGTCCCGCGGAGACGCGGATCGACTGTGACTATCCATGAGTTTTGGGGCGGACTGACATCTGAAAATGTTTAGAAATACATTAGGGCTATATCGACCTGTAAACAGTAAACCTTAAGTCGTGGTATTAGTTAAGAGTATAGTTTTATTTAATATACTGTTAAGTGACGCCCACAACAGCAAGCAACGGCAAGCAAAATTTATGATTCAATTTTTAACATTTATCCCTTACGCATAAGTCGCGCTTAAAAAGGTTATTATGTCTAAATTTATTCTATGTATCTTTTATTTTAGCAGATTCGTGAGATAATTCGTTGCCCTAAATATCAGAACGGCCTGCTAATATATTTACGCAATGAAATTCTTATATGCCCTAAATGAGCGTCCTTACACTCAAAAGTCTACGAGGCAAGCGACCTTTTACAGATACCAGTATGTAAATAACTAATTATAATTAACCAATGTATGTATCCAGTTTCGTTTTGTACTTGAAGAAAAGTGATGGCACTGAAACGTCAAGCAAAATTACCTGCAGCTCTATTTACTATCGAACAATAGTACCAGAGTCCAAATACAATGGTTACAGAATAGTTTTATAACATAGACAGATAGAAATAATATAGATATTCCATGTACCTTGTACCCAATATGAATGTTTTAGTTGAACACAACTTGTGTGACTTGAATCTGTACTTACTTAAAGTAGTCAAACAAACAATTTCAACGCATTTGAATAAGATTTATTTGTTTTATACCAGCACTGGATGCTGGAAGCATATATTGGATTTGTAATGATTTGATGGATTTTCAGTAGCAACCAATACAAAATATTGTCTATTTGTTATGCCAAGTTGAGCTGAACAAAACCCGCGTAATCCGTGCAGTATTATCTAAGAGTGTACACACACATAGAAAAAATATAATAGTTTTTCAATTATCTCAAATTTTATAAAATTTACAGACAAAAGAAATTTTATTTTTATAATGCAAAATTGTTGTAACTTTTGTAAACGGATGATTCCAATATGAATGTAGCTTCAATCTCATTGCAAGACGCATCAAAGGCTGTAAAATGTCAGACCGGATTCCTCTAGTGTTGCGTGGGCCAAGGGTCAAGGTTTGTGTTAATTCGACTGCGGTGAACATCACACTGTGCACGTATTATTCAAGTGGAAATTACTATTTGAGTCGCATTTTGCGCTGTTTGGTACGTTAGTATAAATTATATTGTAATAATTTTCGGGACCTGTTTCAAGTACAGGAAGATCATATTATACTTACCTATTACTTACTATTTTCCTTAGCTATCGTGGTCATAAAAAAAGACTTGTTATTCTATATTTAATTAAGGCGGGAAGAAAGACTAAACAATAAATAGTTACTACCACAGATAAAAATTGAACCTTATTTATTTACCTCGCTCTCGAAATTTCCCGCTTTTTTCGCAAGGGCGAATCTACCACAGATCTCGTATAATAATACCGGGCATGTGCAGATCTGGGCGTCCTCGGCGTCTTCCTATACCGCACATCCCTCACCAAATTCCCTCCCCCAACCATATTTACATCACCAGGTTATCGCGCACTCATTTGAAGGATGTTTATTGCGACATTTTTTTATATAATCAAGTAAAATGCCGGGATTGACGTCCAATCGTACAGAGTTTTCACTCCAGATTCATTCCACAAAGAAACAGAAATGTAAACATTTGTTATTGTTAGTATTGTTTACGATCTATGGGCGTGTTTCATACGAATGTTTTGCATACGCAGCTGAATTGGAATTCAGTGAAACACTGCTATAGGTCAAAGATACTATTGAAAAAAAAAAACACTTCTTATTATTTTTACTCTGTCTAGCGTCGTAACTACCTAAAAAGTAACAAAATTAGATAGTGGTTTAGTAATAAAACCCATTTTAATAAATTTTACTAATAAACTATGTATTTCTTAAATAATATGTACCTCGCGCTGATAGATTTCTTACTAGTATACAGACAAGCAGAAATATTTTCTAAGTTAATTTCACACTTAATGATTGTACATTTTATGAACTATTTGTACATTTGATACGTTTCCATTTTTTATTATATTAATCTGAATTGGAAGGTAATTTCTTGACAATTTTTTTACAAATTGTAAAAACATTCTATAGTTCACAATATATGTATTGTTAAAAAAAATCTTAACGTAACATATTTTGACGATTTAAAACGCGAAGTAAATTATCTACTTAGTATTAATTTGTTTTAACTACGGCCCGCAGCAGTCAAAAGTGCTACCCTAGCGCCATCTGTTACGTTATTTCTGACAAAAGTCTGCATTCATAAAATGGTTATCTACAAGTATCAATAAAATAACAAGAAACAGGTTTTATATGGAATACGTTAGTGACGGCTTCTTGTCATTACTAACATGCCTCTACTTATCCATTCAATAAAAACTAAGCGCTTAGTTGCTTACTACAGAAATATTCAATCTAGCTTCGTAAAAACCCAATTTTTGTGTGTATAGAATAACTTAAACGTATGTACACATTATGTGTAATGTAAATATCATTTGAGCGGTAAACATTGACTGATCACGGATGTATACGCGATCGTTTAGCAATTTAATAAAAACATAAATAAAGGAAAAGCTATCATCGTAATTAACAAATGGTTCTCGACGTTTTAGCCGCGAGGGATTTAATATTTTTAAAAGAAATCCGAGCATATATTGGATTGTCATATACAGGGGATAAAGCTTAGGTAGTAGGTAATATGATGGGACCAAAGGGGATCACTTAATAACTTAAAAGTGTGTAGCTTTAATGGTTGTTTTATAGTATATACTATACCAGAAGCTGAGGACCAGGTAGACAAGAAAAAGTGGCGAAAAAATTGTCAAAACAAACTTGTCATGGGTTGCATTCTTATTACTTGTGACGCGAAGTTAAGTGGCTAACTTTAGTACAATTGAGGCTGCTAGATGCAGAGTGGCCTACAACAACAAACGTGATTTTCAATAATGAAGGAAAATAAAAAAAACTTATGTGAAAATTAATTTGTACTAGTATTTGTGTAAGAATTATTGTTAAGAATTTCCGGTCACTGTGCTCTTGTAGATAAAAATTTTTAGACTGTGAAAATTTAAATAACTCAAGTCATAAAATTGCAGTTAGGCTACTCTGGCTCTAGCGACGTTTCAAATGCCTAGTGGTAGCCGTGGTGGTGGTGGTTGTCATTGTAAACAAGTTAACTAATACATTCGCGTTGACAGTTAAGTGTAAACTACAAACAATACTTTGTGAGTTATTTGGAAATAAAGCTAATATAGCAAGTAATAAACATACAATGTTATTACTGAATACGGCAAAGACTAAAAAGTCGTACAATCAAATGTCTGTCACAAAGCAAGGACGTGGATTTATAAATCAATAGTGTCATGCAACGTAAGAATTCCAACCATGTGGCTTAGATGTGAAAGGCAAGCTGGTTGCATTCTAGATTAACTGCATTTTAGTCTCGTTTTAGTAGTTAAAGCAATCTTGCAAAATATACTAATATTTAAAGCTGAAGAGCTTGTTTGTTTGAACGCGCTAACCTCAGGAACTACTGGTTCGAATTGAATAATTATTTTTGTGTTAGTTAGGACATTTATCGAGGAAGGCTATAGCTTTAAAACAGCGCGCCGTAACTAATGTGAGCGAAGAAACAGGCGGAAACGTGACAAAAACGGGAAAAAGTTATTCATCCTTGTGGTTTTCCATGGCAATGCGAAAACGGTTCAAGACACACAAAAAATATGTATGAAAGAATGATTCCCCTTTAATGATCTAAAAAAAAGTCCACCACACTACTATATCTTTTAAGATTAACTTGCAAGAACGACGGGACGCGGACGACGTCATGAGTCAGCTCAAATTTATAGAGTTGAACAGGGGGTTTGCAAAAACAAAAATTTATATTCGAAATAATCATTCTATGCGTACGAAGTCGCTGGCACAGCTAGTTCTTAATATATTTTGAATCATTAGTTAAAAGCAGCAATCAATTGGTTACATCAGTAGCACGGAACTATTGTGATGCCGGTTAACGTGCTGCCAGAGTCTATTTTTTAATCTATATAGGTTTTTAATTAATATCATTTAAGTTACTTTCTAGTCGTTTCTGTTAAATCTTAGTTGAAACTAAATTACATAACAATTATTACATTATTCTTTTAATTCTATATTTTTTGAGCAAAAGTGGAGATGTTTTGCAATAAGATTTTTCTTGTCTAGACGTATAACGAGATAAATAAAACGCTTTGTCCGAAACACCGACTTAAAAACGCGAAACGTATTCGTTGTTTTGTTTTTAGTACGACAGCAGCATTTTTAGATAGCTTTGTTGAATTTCGTATGAAATTGAATTTACAGTCTATTTATTTGTAAGAAAAAAGTCGCATCTTAAACACTTAAGGCACAGCCGTATATGACATAAAGTATTTAAAGCAAACACAGGTTGATAGAGTAGCCTAACTGCAATTTTATGACTTGACTTATTTATATTTTTATAGTCTAAAAATGTTAATGTACTAGAGTACAAAGTCATTTTCGCCTGAATTAGTTTTAGCATTTTTTTGATAATCTTTAGCTTAGCTTTGAAAATCATGTTTTTTGTTATTAGGCCGCTCTAGCTCTAGCAGTCTCATATGGCTGGGATATTTCACCTTCCATCAAGACCACCATGCTTGTCTATCTTCTTTATCATAGAAACTACGGAGCTACGAATATTTTGAGCGAATTAATGGTTATCACTTGGATCACGAAGTACCTCTTCATTAATTAAAGCTTAATTATAAGTTAAGGCCGTCCTTGCGAATTACGGATTGTTCACGCTCATTGCCACACACGATCACGAAATACCAACAATTAATCTCTTCGAGATATACGAAAGTGAAACTGATACACGAAATAACAGATTAAATCAAACACTTTTGACGTTTAATAACGCGAAATATATACGTTGACTTATTTTTATTTTACTTACTACTAAGTCAATTTTTTTTAAGAACGGCCCGACGTTTCGTATTTGCGGTAGCCGTGGTGGGGAGTGAATATGGAGCGTGTCCCTAATGTCTTAGTCAAATCTGCTAAACTAGCGCCATTTTATTCGACGTATTACGTATTTTATAAAGACTAGCTGGGCCCTCCCTATTGAAATTTGGGAGTTTCTGCATTCTAATGCCGAAAAGCATCCGCAACATCAGGCTGTATTTAAAATAAATAGTAAAAATGTTAATACATTTCGCGTTTTAGACCGCTATAAAGTATTATATTTAAACGTGTACTACTCGCGTAAACTACAGACAATACTCAGTAGCGGATTTATAAAATTGAAACCTATTCAATAACAATAACAAACACAATTTTTGAACTTCTTTTTTCACTTTCGATTCTATATGGTATTCGTTAGGTATATAAACTTGTAGTCTTTACTAGGACGAGCACGTACCTAAATGATGAACGGAATTACCAACGACATCGCGGTCACGGGAAGGAAAGATGTAAAGCTTCTGATCATTTGAATTTCATTATCGCTTGGCAATCAAGGATTTTCCTGCAGCTGTCATTGAATTGTGAGGGTTTTAAGCTCACCCTAAAATTAATGAATCGCTATTGTATTTGCCGGGTAAATAACAGTGCAATTTGATTTGCAAACGCAACGCAGCGAAACAGAACGTATATCAATATTGGCGACAAGCGCGCTATCGGCAATAATTGTAAATCAGTGCATGTAACTTGGAGGTCTTAAGGTCTACATTTGCATGGACCTTGTGTTTCCATTATACGTTTCGAGTGGCCACGATCAAAGATTCAGAGCGAAGCGGGTTGCAGCGCCTAAATATTAGGTAATTCTGATCATGCGCCGCTTACGTAACGCGAAATCTGCATATAATCTTGACTGACTAGTTTTAACGTACGGCTTAGTGGTAGGACTCGTTGGTATAAAGGTGTATGGCTAATAATCAATTACTATCAAACACTATCTATAGTTTACGCGAGTAGTACACATTTAAATAAAACACTTTAAGGGTTTAAAACGCGATATATGGGGTCACGGGAAGACCACGGCAAAGACCGAAGTTAAAAATAATTTTCAAATAAGTTTAACTAATATATCGCGTTTTAAACCGTTAAAGTGTTTTATTTAAATGTTTCTAATCAATTTATAAATTTGAAACATGTTGGACTTCGTCCTGTTCACCAACCACTGTCCACAGATGAAAAAGCCGAGAAGAGATTAAACCTCGCTTTTCGGTTTCAGTCTGTGGATTTCCGAATATCCAAAGCCAAAATAATACATAAGAAATGAAAAATATGTTGTTCTGGTGGGAATCAAACCTACGGCCTTATGATTATTATTAGTCATACTAATAATAATCGTAGGCTTTTGTATAAAAGTATAAAATATAATATGATCCCACTAAAGGTGAAATGTGTACAGAATTCCTTCCCATCCTTGATCATCTGTGTGGGAGCGTTTGAATCAGCATGTAGCCCACATGCTATAGCATGGCCTCACATACTGATGACTGAACTATTGTATTCAGTCGGTTTCTTAAGTGTAAAGCACCTTGTACGTTTCGACATATAAGCACCACGTCTTAATTAAGTGGGCGGTAATTAGTCAAGAAAGAGTATAATTTGGATGCGAATACTTTGGCTTAATTAAAACATTTTAACGGTTTGAAACGCGAAATATATTAGTGAAACTTATTAAAAAAATATTTTAACTACAGCCCGACAACAGCACGTTGCGTATTTTTTGAAATTTTCACGAATTGCTTAATTTTGTATTTAAGTTTTACTATTCATAATACAAACACAAAATTAGCTTTAATTGTTGGTTTATAAAAAGTGATTTAATTAGCAGTTTAAAATATAATTTACGTGGTGTAATATAATATTCACTTATTAAAAAGAAAGTGCACAACATCGGTAATATATCGCTATAATGAAATCTTCATATTAAAAAATATCTCTCATTAGTTACTATTGTAGTTTACGTAAATAGAACTCATTTAAATAAAACCATTATTATAAATATAAAACGCGAAAAATATTAATTTATTAATATATTTTATTTCCAATTTATTTTATCTACGGCCCGACCTTGACGTTTCGGATGCTTTGCAGCAACCGCGTCACGTGCGCTTCCGTGACCACGTTTAAAGTAGACAGAACCACGGAACCTTTCAACCCTTGAGGAATTAAATTATTGCAAGCCGAGGTCATACAAGAACACATCCAGATCTGAGCTCTACCACAAGAGCGAATGCCAATCCACCAGTCTTTAATATTTTAGGACAAAGCTCTTAAGTTTAAACACTTATACATAAATAGACTTTAAAAGCATGTTACATATCCTTAATTAAACCTAAATACATTATAATGTTCTATTACAACTAGTTTATTAGTCACTGTAATATTTTGAATACCAAATTCTGTACCAGCTGAGTTAATTCAAACATTATAAGAATGCTCGTGACTCACCTGGAATGCACTTTGCATCCGTGCCTACAGACTTGCTTATAATATTCGTTATTTTAATATTATTTATTGATTAATATTATGATTATAAGCAATATAAGTTTATTATTAAATGCTAATAACATAAATTAAAAATTTTAGATTGAAAAGATGGAATTTATATCATACTATAATTAACATATTTTTTAGACTTCCTTAAGCTAACACATGTACCAAACATTTTTATTTATTTGTTGAGCTTTTGAATTCTTTCAGAAGTACTCAGACGTTAGTGTACAAATGAGAGTACACTATATCGGTTTTACGGTGTTATGGACCAAAATCTTAAATATAGTGTTTCAGTCAATGGTGATTTATAAGTAATTAACTAAACGACCAGTTCATTTGAATATTATCGTGTGTAAAGTAAAGTAAAGTAAAATACCGCAGCCAAATGACATTAAAAAAGAAGTTGATCTATTTCGTCTTCGGACATTCGAGAATCCACAGACTCAATGCTAAAAGCGAAATTACACTGCTTTTATCCGCGGACCGTAATCAGATTATTACAGAAGTAATCTTACGTGTGCAAGAAGAATTATCTATTGATTTTAAAAACATGTTAGCCCTGATAGAAGTAGAACTCACGCCACATTACTATAATTAAAGTAAGGAGCTATTTTATTTGGTGCCAATTCTTAATGAAGGTCAAATTACGTACGCGATTCTGTTAAGATTTCTTACGCGTTATCTCTTGGCAGGTTAGTGAAATAAATTGAGCAGGTTACACAAGCCGCCCTCGCTGTCGTGACACCGGGCGACCTCGTTCCGACTTCGGGTTTAATCTGAACTGAATTACAAACAGAGTCCACAAAGGCTTCACGAATTGCCTATCAACTAGGCAATTGTTATTCGCTTCAATGATGGGTAGATAAATGGAGACGAAGGCGAGAACCCTGAAGTGTTGGGGAAAAGTGCACATTTAACCAAATTATAAAATGTTTTTATATATGCTTTTTTGTGTGTTTGGGCGTAACATCGGTATTTTATGACCTGGTTTTGATGAATTTCTATGTTTTCAAGATGTTTCCAAAACTATGTTCTTTGAAATGTGATATTGTAGTCAAATTTAAACATTACTATGCATCGACTTCAAAATTATATTACAAACATATTTATTAAATCTTATTCAATCAAATTATAATGAAGTTAAGTTCATTATATTTTTTTTTAGTTTACTATTGGAAATCGGTTTTTTTTGTGAAAAATATATTTGTATATATTATTCTATTTTTATATTTATACATTTCGCAAAATAATTGATCGTCGTAATTGTGTTCGTTGGATTCCTAAGAATATTATTAATACGTGTGTTGGTAAACGGTCAAAATTACATCAGGAGAAGGACAAGCACGTAAAAACATGATTGATTATAATCATCAAGAGTCTCTCAACAGCTCCGATGATGATGAAGGCTTTGATTCAAGTTCCCATGTTTCGTAAACTTATAATATCTTCAAAAAGACGTTTGCAAGTTATCTGTTATAATATATTACTGAATATTATAAATATTGCGAAATATATTCGTTCCTTTATTTTTATCCACGACCCGACATTTGTCATGCCTCAGCCCCCCGTAACCGCGTTGAAAATCACCCGAAAATTGGGTCGTTTTTAAATACGAATGAAGTAATTAATTTCGCGTTGAAAACCGTTAAAGATGCATTAATTCTATGAATTCCGTAAATAGATAATACTGAAAATGTTATATAAATATTTATATTACGTTTTTAACATGGTTTAATGATTGTTAGAGCATTTCCAGTAAAAAAATAAAACTAACTCTCTTAAAGACTTCGACAACTAATTAAATACTCCTTTTGAAATGAACCACTTAGATTTACACTAACGCGTTTCCTGTAAGAGTCATTTTCGGAAGTGTAACTGTAAAGGTGGTCACTGACCAATGACCATTAAAACTTAGTTTAAATCGAGGGTAAATGACCTGACGTGCGTGGGCTATCCGCGAAGCTCGGACTTGTATTGCGATCTTTATTCTAATGCACTTTACTAACACTGGCGTTGTTCAAGTAATATTACTTTATGTGTAATAGTGTATGGAAGAAACGTTTTATTACAAAGACATTCAAATATTTACCCAAGAATTGTCCGTGCCGATGTGAAGGCGATTTTAAACACTGTAAGTTTTGACTGCAGTTTGCGTGAGTAGTACACATTGAAATAAAACACTTTATCTACTTCACTTGTTTACAATTGATTTTTATTACGGTTTTACGGCAGCCGTGGTCACGGGGGTCTGAAGATGGAGGGTGTCCCTTTACTTTAATATCATTCCTTTCGTTTCTCAGTAGGTATACCGTTTTTTTGGGATCTACTGTTTGATAGTGGTTCTCTACTCTATTGAAATTTGGGTGATTTTTAAATTTTTAATTATTTTGCAAGGTTTTTTGACTGGCGAATGCGAAAGCGAATATAAGTTTGGGCTCTTCAAATGAGTTTTGGCATACCACAGATTCGAAAGACACGTTTTCTACAAAAATGTTTTATTTAAATTCTGTAAGTCAACTCTTTTATTGATTTAGCAGATTTTTATATCATAATACACTGCTCATCGTTTATACATTTTTCTATAATTTAATTCCTATAAGCAATTCATTTTCTTTAATATAAAATTAATTTTACAAAAATAAAATTTATTTAACATAAGTCTAATGAGTTATACTCTACAATTAACAATTTTGCTTTATTTTTATAAAGACCAATAAGTAATTTTCCGGTTAGTTGTAAAATCATTTTTTCCGCTTATTAACATACATTGGTTTTCACAGCGACAATGATGATGTCTCGTTTTCTGTGACGTCAAAGTTTATTTTCCTATTACGTATAAAAATGATTCATTAACAAAGTAAAATGTACAATGATGGACTGTACAAGGGCTGATGATGCCACAGATCTCCAAGCAGATTACAAAGTGGATGGTGAAATGCGGAAGGTATTAAATAAATCAAGTAAATGAATTCGTGATTAGTCACTAAGGTTGCAGCGTTTAATTCAACTTGAAAGAACGCGGTAAGGCCTTGCTGCACTTAAGGATTCCGATTTGTCTTAAGTTAGCTGTCTATTGTTAGATACCTTGATTTTATTATTATCTTAATACTTGTAAATTATTTCGTCAGATTAGGAATAACAATTTTGCTAAACAACAACGCGGCTGTATGGTTTGTACCTCGCTCGTATCATTTTTTTTTCAATATTAAATTTATAAAAAAAAAAAATATTTTCCTGTCTTCAATCAAAAATGTTACTAGGCGTTCTTTGGTCAGCTCCATAAACTTATTGTAAATTATATCTTAGCTTATTATAATAAACTCTAGAATTAGTTCTAGAACAAATAAATGAATATATCGAAGTAGTGTCAGAATTAACAGAATAAGTCTTCAGTAAAATAACTAATCAAAATGCTTACGAGGCTCAATATTTAAAAGCTTTGCATCCTTGGGGAACTAATAGTCATTTAAATGAAACACTTTTAACGGTTTAAAAAGTAATATATTTTGCTTAGTTTAATTATTTTAACTACGGCCAAACATGGTCACGGGGGGACCTAAGATGGATGGTGTCAATGTCAAATGTCTTACGCTAGCGCCACCTGTTCCGTCGTAGTTCAAAACAGCGTTTAAGTAATGTCTGATAAAAACGAACATGAGAACAAATGGGGGTCTTTATCAGAGTAAAGGGGGCTGAGTTGTCGACGGCATAACAGGCGAAAGAATTTGGGCGCGGTTGTCACGCCTTGGCGACGTACCATTAAATATGTAACAACTTGACGCAAGAATGCTAATTGAATTGGTATCACAGGGCATTAGTCATTGATGCGAAGAATAGGATTCAAGAATGATGGCTTTAGAGTCTCTGTACCAGGTCAAATGTATGATGAGGAATATTAGTCTCCTTCATCAGTATCTAATCGTCACTGGCGTTGCTCTTTAAATACCAAAAAATCGTAGATGTACGAACTCACGTCTTTTTTATATTTAGAGAAGCTGGGATTTGGAAAAATAAATCCTATTGTAAATTGTATTATATTTATATAGAATTTCAACGTCGTTGTCATAAATTGAATTGATGATTATATCTCTTAAGATGGGATGTGTTAATAAATTTTTATTAGCAAATGTAGATTAGAAAGGTTCAAAGGTTGCCTGGAAGAAATTGCCATAGGCGATAAGGCCGCTTTTGCACAAACATGTTTTACTTTGTATATATAATGCTAAGTATCTATGTTCTTATGTCTATGTTTGTGCAATAAAGAATTGTATCATTCTTATTAGACTGTTTATTACAGTAACGTATATAAATTTTATTTGGTGGATAAAAAGGGGGCGATACAGACTATCGCGCTCGTGTCTAAGGTGGAGGGAAATACCTAGTTAATACTACTTTTAGTTTTAAACCCTTTTAACGGTTTAAAACGCGAAATATAGTTGCCGTATATAAATACATTAATGTAGACTGTAGTTTTAAAAATATAAGTATGCTTTTAATGTATTTTAACTACGGCCCGACATTTCCGATTTGCAGCAGCCGCTGTAGCAGCTTATATTTTTATTTACTGGCTGCATAATGGAAGCAAAAAACCAATTGCAATTTCACGTTTACAAAATACAAACTGCAATATCATTTAAGATTCAATTACGCAACCGAGTCGAATGAAAGTTTCAAAGTGGTTTTATCAGACGTGTATATACTGTTGTATTGATTAACGTTCAACTGTAGATCAACTTTTACTTGGCATTGAACTAAGCTTATAAGCCCGGAATGTAACCTTCAGTAAGATACTGAGGAGGTAATAAAATACACTAGCTGACCTGACTGATGAAGTATTTTGACTAAATTTGATTACTCACAAGAACTCACGACGTTTGTCACATCCCGTCGTTTTTTTTAAAGTTAGAAGGTAGACATATAGTCTCGCGGATATTTTATATAGTTTAAAGAGGAATCATTCTTTCATACATGTTTTTTGGGTATCTTGAACCATTTTAGCGGTGTTCGCATCGGAAAACCCCAAAAATGAATAATTTTATCTATTTTTTCATACTTTCCGCTGTTCTTGGTCTCAGTGCAATGTTTTATACCTTCCTCGATATAGGCTCTAACCAACACAAAAATATTGTTTAATTCGAATAAGTAGTTCCTAAGATTACCGTGTTCAAACAAACAAACTCTTCAGCTTTATATATTAGTAAAAAAACAATGTCGTCGTTTTGTTGTTAAAGCAAACGACAAATTTATATCACAAATAGATGTCAATCAATTAAAGTTATGACGCAATCTTGAACTTTCAAAGCGCACAGACAAAGCGTACATTCACATCCGGTTGCGGATATGGATACTGGCTTCGATCTGATGATTCACCATTTTATTATTGATTTTTACATACAGCATATTCAAGTAGATTAAGTAAAACACTTTCAACTGTATCAACAAATGTTATATGCGTCGTATTTTAACTTCCATCAAGCAAACCACCTGTTTAGCCCACCTCTGGCAAAAAAATCTTATAAAAAAGACTATATCTTGATTTACAATTTCGGTAAAATATATAATATTATAATAAAGCTGACGAGTTTGTTTGTATGCGCCAATCTCGGGAACAACTAGTTTTAAATGGAAATTTCTGTGTGTTAAAAATAAAAAGACCATTTGCTTAGTAAGGCTGCGATCTAGATTAAATAGTGGAAAAACCAAAAAACATGTATGTAAGAATGATTTCTTGAAACGATCTAAAAAATGTCCACCACAGTATATGTCTATCTTTTTAGATTAACTAGCAAGAACAAAACAACATTTGCCGTAACAGCTGTATACCAATACATATAAAGCGCAGTTAAAGGAGAAATTTATAAACATCATTACGATTTTATCGAAATTCACACACGAGAAAGGCACTAATCTAGCTATATAATATTATGACGCTTTGTTACGCAATTGTCTCACCTTTGTTTTACTTATATTCTTGTTATATCATAATTGAGTCAAAAGCTCGCGTTATAATGAACAAAAATATTTAGCGAACGGCGAAACTTTCTATTATTAGCCTTTTATTCTGAGGTTTTAAATTAAAATCTACATTTTTTAATAAAACACTTTAACGATTTAAAACGCGGTATATTTTGAACAATAACTTAAACTTATTTGATAATTATTTTAACTACGATCCGACGATTCGAATGCTTTGAAACTGCCGTTGAATTTTCTACTACCCGTAATGTGTAGTATCTACTCGCGTAAACTACAGCCAGTAGTGCATTTTTTATTATGATAGAGGAGAACAGCCTGTCTACCTATTTTGGCTTTGGTTATTCGGAAATCCACAGACTGAAGCCGCAACGCGATTACTTCGCGATTTTAACCCTGACGGAATTCCAATATTCCTACCGCTCATTTTATATCCAAATTTCCAGACGTAATCCAACATGTTTCAGATAAATAACAAACACAAAGACGTCGAAGCCATAGATAAAATAATTTTCAAATAAGTTTAACTAATATATATCGCGTTTTAAACCGTTAAAGTGTGTAAACTACAGACAGTATTTAAATTATAAATTGATTTGAAAAATTTTGAACCCAGTGACAGTCGAACCCACGATCCGTTATTAGACACACATTACCAACCACGACACCAATGCACGAACGAGCCTTCACATATTAACTGGTATACAACGCTAAATGTTTTGTGCACGACTGGGGTTTGAACTCCCGACCCGAGCCCATCTCTGGCACTAAGACGACACGCCTAATCCGGCTCAAACTATCTCCAATAGTTTTAGTAACTCTTTCGTTTCGACGTACGTTACGCTATAATGAAGGTAACACACCCACGTTACCTCAGGCGTTTTAAAAGAGGTCAAGAATCGGAATTATAATAATCGTTTAGAGGCGTTAGACAGAAATCGAGAGTTGTCAGCACCTACAACAGCTGGTGGCCGTGACAACCGGGTCTCGTGCTTTGATGGTAACTGATAAACGTGCTACTGTTCTTATATTAACTGTTTTGTTTGAGCGATCATTTTGCACTAGGAATTGCGATTTTGGTCGTTGTAAAGACATGGCTTGCGGCGTTTCGCCATTACGACATATTATAAGCATTGTACTTTATACATATTATACACAAATAAGGTGATTTTTCGCTAGCTTTATAATGATATTTATTATACATTTACTTATCGTAATAGTAAATGTATGGTATTATCTGTAATATACGCAAATGATAGGCTTTTAACGGTTTGAAACACGCTATGCAGTCGTCGTCTTCCACCTTTTGAATAATTTTTAATAAAAAAACTTGTACTCGTTTAAAACAAGATAATTATTAGTTATACTTATTTACAAATTGTTTTTAATATTGTCCGCCGTTCTGGATGCTTTGCAGCGGTCACGGGGGACTTGGGGGATTAAAATATTCTTTAATATGAGTACTAATAGCTAAAGCTAAAGCAGCAAACTGTACTTAAATTTTAAATTAAAGTAATAACATGTTTTCATTAAATTATATCAACTTTGCTAAGATGTAGATCTAATGTAGAGACAAACAAAACTTTAAACATTAAATAAAACACTTTCTACGGAATAAAATTAAAATGGATTCAAATAATATAGTACGTTATTTTTTTATTACAAACCGACGTAATTAAATGTGTATATTAGGCGTTTTAACTCGTTTATTTTGTTTTATTAAATGTACACAACTTGCATTAACTTCGGACAACACTTATTGTTATAATAATTACAAAATTACATTAAAAGGTGGTCACGGTCATTGGTCTAATTTAATGTACTGATAATTCCGTATTATAGACCAGGAAACGGTTTTAACGGGATAAAAAAAGATAATATAATTATTTTTATTAATGTTTTAGGAATTACGAATTGGTGTCCTTACATTTAACAGTTAAATATTAAATTAAAAAATGTTAGAAATCTATTGTCTGTAATTTAGGCGAATAATTTTATTAAAACAGTTTCACATACATCTACTAGACGAAACAGATGGCGCTAGCAGATTTGATTTTGACATAAGGGACGCCCGCTATCTTTAGCCTCCCTCCAGCTGCAAATAATCCGAAACGTCTGGTTGTAATTAAAAATAAGTTAATTTCCGAATATCCAAAGTCGAAATAGGTCGACAGCGCATTTCGTTGATGTCATAGGGCTGGGGTATTTCACCTACTATTAAGTAAATTCCTTATCTTCCTCGTGTCTTTTCTCGTTTTAATCCGTTGAAAGTGTCTATTTAAATACTAATAGTGTTTGCTTTAATAATTTAGGATGAAAACATTCCACCATTATCGTAATGGTAAACAATGACATCATGTCTAATTAACTTAAGCTTAGCTGCATAATCGGACGTTGAACTGTAACTTTTTATCTCGTCTAAGACAAGTCTATGAGCACTTTTGTATCTATATATAGGATCTAAACTGAACTAACTGAAAACGTATTATAAAAGTATGAAAATTCGTCTTCGCATGAAGCAGACACATTTGCGTGTCTGTTTTCTATGACTGTGTGAAAACCCGTTTCCCCCTGGTGGGGGATGGGGCATGGGGCGATTGCACTTCTGTGTCCGTTTTACTGATCCGTTCTTTTAACGGGCAAGTAGTTGATCAGGCTTCTGTGCCCTGTGTTTCTATGACTGGCTAGACTTTTGTACCTAGCCCGACCGCAATTTTTATTCCTGCATTATATCCAAACCCAATACCAGGTGGACACTGCATCTTGTTTAGATGCTGCTATTTCACCTACCATCACGTGAATCCCACGTTTGTCTATCTATCATTAAAGCAGAAGAATTACAATATTAGCGACTTTTTCTAGTTTTAATATTTTAGTTAATAATAAGAGGTTTATTTATAACTAGAATCGGTAAAACATTCCTTAACTTACTTTTTACTTAAGCCTTCTTAACAATATCTATGAAAATAAACCTTAGGTCTAGCGCATAAAATAACTAATACCTTGGCAGATTCTCGTGGAATGAAAGTCATCCACGAAGCTTCTTCACCTATTGAGTAAGCGAACAATGCAACTTAAAATTTATTCGATCTCAACAAATTCAAAATTGTTCGTAATATTAGGTACGTTACGTTAGACGTGAAGGAGATAGATTCGTGCCTGTTTTATTATTCGGTTATTATTTACAGGCAAGTAGATCTGACTTCTCTGCCCTGCTCTACCGAAACTTTTTGTCGGTATTCGAACAGAACAGAAGATGCCGTTGTTAAAATACATTTTAAATAAGTTAACGAAAATATTTCCCGTTTTAAACCGTTAAAAGTGTTTTATTTAAATTTTACTACACGAGTAGGTACATAATTTATTTTATCTAAGTATTGTCTACTTAGATAAAATAAATTAGAAGAAAATTAACTAATATACTTTGCGTTTTAAACCGCCAAATTCGGTACCGACGGGCTCACCCCAGAATTCGATCTCTTTAGACCAACGAGGCACTTGTCGACGTTATATTATTATTTAATTATGACATAACCTTTTA
Organism: Leptosia nina; assembly: GCA_963661955.1. Taxonomy (NCBI): domain Eukaryota; kingdom Metazoa; phylum Arthropoda; class Insecta; order Lepidoptera; family Pieridae; genus Leptosia; species Leptosia nina. The sequence continues at coordinate 8,592,011 of CAVLEF010000010.1, read as the reverse complement.
TCTGATTTAAAAGGAGGACGTTGTAAGTTCCTTGGGTCCGGAACGTAAATTCCTGGGGATGGTAGGCCTTTAGAGGCCAAAAATCTTCTTAATTAGAAAGTATTCCAAATTTTTTTCTTATTATTAATTCATTATACTACTAATACTAATAATGATTTGAGAATATCACATACACGTCAGTCAGCTTTCGTTTCATATAGTATCGGAATGAATTCAAAGATCGTCTCGAGAGGGTGAGGCTGCAGTCGAAAGTCAGGCGACGCTAATGGGTAAACGTCACTCTCACTTGTTTGTCTAATGATGTGAGAATTTTCCTTCACATGCTTGCATAAGTGCCGAAATATATATTCAGCAATCTCATTATTATCTATTTATTCGTTTAGACAAAGTCTTTGACGGCCTCGTTGGTCTAATGGTATGTATAAATAATCAACGGGTCGTGGCTTCGATCCCCAACGGGTCCAGTCAACAATTTATAATTTTTCTGATACATGTTGGACTTTATCTAAATATCTGGATATTAAATAGATGGTAGGAATATCGGAATTCGGGTTACGAACCAGAGTCCACAGATAAAAAGTCGTGAAGTTTAATCGCGGTTCGGTTACTGTGGATTTCCAAATATCTAAAGCTAAAATAGGCCGACAGCGCATCTAGTGTAAATGTTATATAGCTGGGTATTTCACCTTCTATCAAAGAACTTTGTGCTTGTCTATTCTCTTGCTAAAATACAGCATACATTTTTTATCTACATCTTAGGTACAAAATATTTAATCTGTGTAATTTTATCTCAGTTATAATTTGTCTTCTTTAGTAATTAAACTGCCGTTTTCCTAATTATAACTTGGCAGTCAGTAAATATTACTGTAATAATTCTTGGCGCTATACCTTGTTCAACGAGTTCACTACTACAAGAACTAGTATTTTATCTTTTACTTGCTGTGTCCTGCGACTTCGTCCGTGCGAAATAGTTATTTTTAGCATCAAAATATATTTTTGTAAAGCTTTCTGAATTTTAGCTCTCATCCACGATAGCATCCCGTTGTTCTTGTAACCTTGAAATATAGATAGAGCGGATTTTTTTTAGATCGTTTAAATAAGAATTATTCTTTTATACATATTTTTTGGTTAAACAAAAAAAACTCTTCAGCTTTATAACATTAGAATAGAAAAAAATCAGGATGCCTATATTAACTGCTAGTCAGTGACAAATTGATTATCAAAACAGACACAGAAATATGTCTGAAAATGGTTTTCACAGACCAAGCGTGGAAATATCTTTTGACATTGTAAATTAATTGCGTAACGTTATGTGTAATAAATCATATGCCCAAAGGTTAGATAACATATTGGACAATGCATACAATATGAAATATCGAAATAAATGATGTTCTACCGCGTTAGATGAGTAAATCACGAGTTTCCAGCACGATCGCAAACATCTGCCGTAGATGTTTGCGATTTCACTGACGTTTTGCATCCAGTGAAACTTGCTAAATATTGGTACACGAGGTCTCACGTAACGAATCGCCCAATAACTTGTTTTGACATTTATATTCGGCGCTATAGATAAGAATATGGCGCAGAGGGTTTAATTATTAAGACATTACAAAATATTAGTAAGCTATTGTACATATAAAAGACATTTTTTTATTTTGTTATCAAATCAATTACAGCGCAAATACCTTTCCTATACTTGTAAGTAAAAACTGCAATAAGTATTGTCTGTAATAGCTTACGAGAGTAGTACTGATTTAAATTAAACACTTTTAATGGTTTAAAACGTGAAATATATAAAAGAACTTATTTCTAATTTATTTTGATTACGGTCCAGTGTTTTACAATAACAACTTAGGAAAAATTGTCTCTAATCTGTCTTTACTCGCTCCTGAAGATAAATATTTAATTGTCTTTACGATTAAATTAATATAACACTGATCTGAATAACTGCATTGCTTCTAACGCTTTCATATCAGAATTTTCCTATAGCTGTAAATACATACATATTTTCCTTAAGTTAAGTCGTCTTAAATAGTTGATTGCATGTTTGATTTTAAATAAATATGCAATTTAATTCAAATAAATCTCTCGAGAATAAAGTCACGATCCTAAGATGTGATTATTTATTCGTGTAGCTTGGATTTCATGGACATCTTGTTACAACCTATTCATCTTATTTAACTACACCTGGGCGCCTGGCATATTCTCTTATCGGAAAAACTTGGAAGCTTTTAATCAAGAGCAGGTTACTTTGTCTCTTCAGGCACTAAACTAATTATATACACTCATGCCCATAGCTCAACGTGGTCATCGAGACGAATAATGATACTACTTCCGAACTCTGGGCTGGTAGGTTAATGTCTACCAAACTAAATCTTCGCCTAGTCTGAAATTCGTTCCTGGATCTCAAAATCTGCAATCTAGTGTTCCATTAGTGACTAGACCAAAACTCTAGACACTCGTCGAAGGCCAAGAACGAACACCTAAATAAGATATGCTGTGAACCTACACAGCATATCTTATTTAGGTGTTATATGCAGTATCTGACCTTCCATAAGTTGATATCCTCTACTCAAAAATCGCGCCCTAGACGTCCACCACTAGACCAAACTGTAGACTCTTGTTGAAGCCAAACTAGCTCCACAGCATATCTTGTTAAAGAGTTATTTGACCTTCCCAAGCGAACGCCATGCTTGCCTGTCGTTCCCAATATCAACAAGGCTGTTATCAGATATTTAATAATAATGCTGTGAAATATGGTGACTACGTATTCCTGTTAGCTCATATCAAGCTATATAAGTATCTACACTAGTGTATAATTAAATATGTAAGAAATTTTCACTTTTCAATGAGTCTCGAAGCTCGGTTGATGACCAGACATGGGAAAGTAATCTGGTGCTATAGATGGTATCACATGTTCTACCTGTTCCTTTATTTATTCCTTATACATAATATTTAGTGGCTTCGATACATAAAAGTGGTTTTTCATTTAAAATAGATTTTAAATCTTTAATTTATTTTTCTTATTCTTTCCTTTTTTTTTCACATGACTCCCCGTGACCATGGCTGGTGTAAAGCATCCGAAACCTCGGGGCGAAGTTAAAATTAATTTTCAAACAAGTTTAACTAATCTATATCGCGTTAAAACCGTTAAAGTGCTTTAATTAAATCAATTTAAACTTTAATCTTTTTTTAATAATATCGCGAGTAGAACACATTTAAATAAATCTTTCTTCACTTCTGTTACGCTGTTTCATTTAATTCTTTTATTTTATTACATATATTTCAGTTCTCTTAATATTTTTTAGTTCTCTTTACGAAAGAGGAGGATAAAAGGGATGTGTTCACTCCTTGGGGCATGAAATACATTTTCCATAACTATAACATCTTAACACGGTGCGCTGTACTTTGACGGCTTTTTTATCTATGGGAGGAGGATCGTGAACTGGTCGGAATGTCGATATTCCCACAACTCATTTAATACCCATATTTTTCAGATAAAGTCTAACTAATGACTCTAGTTTTTTTAAAGAAAAAATGTTTTCAAAACATGTCATTAGATCTTTGTTATAATTAGCTATAGATACCATTGTACTAACAAGTTTGGTCTACATGGTGTTTATGGTTTTTACTGTTGTACCGGCAATTGTGGTAAAATATTCAAATAAACTAAAGAGAGAGTTGTATTATAATATAAGAATTGTGATTTAATACGAATGCATATAAAATGTGAATTTCGATTGCTAATATTATATTTTGCATAGATTTCGCGTGTCATTGGATCAATATTCACAAGTCATTGGATTTTTACGCTTTCTTCGTTGAATAGCATTCAGATTTTAGTGTTCTATAAACCTAATTAGTGATAAACTAAAAACATAGCTCTAAATAAATGCTAAGTTTTTTTATACTTGACATTTTAAAGTGGTAGCTATGTCTGCTTTTATACTTTACAATAATAATAAAGTCAAATTATGTTTAATTCCTAAGTATCGCTACGTAATGAAACTATTTGTTAAGTTTCGGCATTCGACATTTTAAACCAATATTCGGATAAATATGATAGTTTTTGCATGTTTACATTTCGAAATACACATTTAAATAAAACAGTTCTAACAGTTTAAAAAGAAAAATATATATAAGTTCCCTTATTTTTAATTGCGATCAGACATTTTGGATGCTCTTTGCATCAGGCTTTTATTTGGACGTAGTTAATTTCAACTAGCCGACACTGTTAAAACTAAACCTGAGACGGTTCAGATATACTTCAAAATACGGTTTTTATATTATTAACACGTATGTTTTGGTTTTATTAAATGTAAGAATTCTTCGAACATCGACGGTTGTCACAACTCCTTTCTTTCCGTGAGGTTCCGTATATAATTCATTATGATCGGTCGGTGATGTTAATGTTGAATTAGTTTGCGTCTTGTGACTGTAAGGTCAACGTTTTCAAATAATTTTCGCAAGCAGCTTGTCGGATTACCCGTGAAAACAGCATTTAGTGTAAAATGGTTTAAATATCTGGTCGCTATTTGCTCAAATGGCAGAGAGGTATGGCTATATTAAGGGATCGCAATCCCCACCGAGTGCAAGAATAAATATATAATTTTTCTAAAACATGTTAAACTTTGTCTGTAAAACCTGAATATTAAATGGAAGGTAAGTATATCGAAAGTACGTCTGGGTCACGAGACAAAAGAAAAAGTGGTGAAGTTTAATCTCATTTCGATTACAGTCAACAACGACAAAAATAGGCCAACAGCGCACCTTGTTAACATGCACGGCTAGGTTATTTCAGCTTCGATCAATGAATCCCACGCATCTCTGTCCTTCTTTACCACAAAATATTATTGCTTCGTTTAAATTGACCTAACTCTAGAACGAGAATTATTCTAAAAAAATATAAGATTCAAACCTACGACTGTTGCTAACTTAGTACGACGACAAATGGCGGCTTACGAGGAACCATTCGAGTAATAATGCATGCTGCAACATGATTGTCGCGAAGCATATTATGTAAAAACGAAACAGGTCTAAAGGTTTGTGGGTCGAAAGCTATAAAGTATACCGGACCCAGTATAACATCGAAATATTTTTATCTATATGTTGCATTTGACAATTGTCACTGTCATTTTGACGTTTGACTTAAAAGAATGGCGGAAAAGAACCATTTAAAATGTCAACGATGTTTTTGCTCCTGTTTTCCCTATTCTGCGTATTCTTATCGTTCTAATGATCTATGATATTTGTCTATATAGTTGATCAGACATCTGTGCCGTATCTGATGGAAACAATTTATTGTTTGTACAAGATGTGAATACATGACCTCTCCTGCTTAACCCTACGCGATCATGCTGAATCATTCAACTGCGGAGACGATCATCTGTTATAATATAGGATTGACCAATTGTAAATTTTATTTAGAATATAAAAAATAGACCTTAGTGCACACGTAATAAATGTAAATTTTGAAATCTTAAAGACTCTTTCGACCTGTGGAATGTGAGTAAAAAATCGAATTCTTGTAAGCCACACCTATGCACTTTCCCTGGCTCATGCATGCCCATACGAGTATGCACTACAAGAACCACAAGTATTAAATAATGCGTACGACGATTTTATTAATCTTCTGTATAAAAAGATAACTTAAATTTCATTCGAATTACTTCTTTCCTCCTTGGTGTAGTGGTTAACGGACTTCCAGGTCAGGAAGTCTGGCGTTTTAATTCTGGGTTAGGAAGCATGATATTTCTATATTTGGACCTCTGAAAAGAACAGTAACAACCCAGAGATTTAAAGTGTCATCACCGCGTAATTCGGCAAGTTATGCCGTCGGTTACGGTTCTAATAACTAATTTAGCGGTGGTAGTGGTTGAAGCCCGATAACCCGTACTGGAGCAGAGTGGTGGGTCTGGGTATGAGAGAAGCTCAGCTGTTTTGTAACGTTGTTGAAATTAACTCGAAAGAAATTTTTTCTAGGTTTACAAAGTACCGTTTGTAGGTTAGGCGAGTACTCATTTATATAAAACATTATTAACCGTTTAAAACGTAAAGTGTGTTAGTTATTTTTGATATATTACGTATCATACGGGGCTTTAAATTTGTTCTCTTTGGAAAATTTGCAATTCGTAATTAGATTTTAATGATATGAATTTTATTTGGTATAACATCGTGTATGTTAACGTAATAGGTGACATTGAATGGTCAATTTAATGAGACAGCAATTTGCGTGATTCGCTGCAATAGAAAATTGTTTCACTATCCGTGTGTCTGTCATCAAGGTCGCAAACTATTTTTTATGATAGATGACGACATGCGTCGAGTTAACTGGGAAGTGTAATATCCTATACCTTCTAAATAAAATGCGCTGTCGGCCTGTTATTTTAACCACCTATTTAAAACTATTATATTCTCGCCGTAACATTTCTTTTCAGTCAAAACATTTGTTTCTTTTCCTCGTTTCAACAAATCTACCTAGTATTTGAAGCATATATACGCGACTTAAAAGGCGTCGGATCAAAACCTAGATTCCGTAAGCGTCCGCCATCCAAATTAATTTAATGCTTATTTTTAATACCTATAATGCGTATGATATATGAGGCTTAATTTAAGAGATGCAAGTTAAGTAATAAAAGTATCCGGATGTTAAAACCCGTTTCAAAAGTTTTCCACTGCGCTTTTTAAGAATTTGTATCACATAACTTGTAAGTGTGATGTAATAAAGAAAGTTCCAGAATTTTTTGAGAATAAGGGACATTACAAAGAGATTAAAAGTGAAGAAGTACCTACAGTATAGTATATACTGTAGTAGAATTAGATATTTGTATATTATTATCATTTCGTTAAATAACTCGTATAATAAATTAATTATTACAACTAGAATTTTTATAAATTAATAAAAATGGTTATCGGTGCTTTTCAGCCGTAACAGTATTAATTACTCACGTAAATACTTAGTCTTTTAAACCGTTAAGTACGTTTAATTTAAGGCGATTGTACATTTTTTGCAAATATAATTGAAATCGTTACGTAAATAATAGAGATATTTTTAAATAATGATTTAATTGGTTTTGTACTCTATGGTAACAGTAGGAACATACCTAATTAATAAAAAAAACATTAGATACCTAACATCCTCTTCGGTGAATACTCGTAATTACTATTAATTGAATAGTTTAAGTGTTGCATATGTCATGTAAATATAGTACGGAAAGCATATATAAAGGTTGAATTACATCGCGCTAAGGTGCATGTCTCAATAATTTAATAAAAATCCGACGGTGACGTGTAGAACTCTGTAGCTCAATTCGTTAGAGCAACAGCACGAAACGCTCTCGATACCGGTTCAAGTCCTGCCCGAGTCGTAATTTTTTTCAATTCATAATCGATTCTTAATTTATTTGGTGCCATCATGCAATAACATGTCTGAAATATTAAAGTTTTCAAATATAGTACTTACCAAGAACTAAAAGACAGTTTGTAGGTCCCGGCGTCGGAGCAAAGCTTTTAAAAGTCTATTCGATTATGCACTCGATTAATTGGTTTCACAATACGAAAGCATTTCGAAACATCGAATATTCGTAAGTCTCGTTCGATTACACGACCACAGCCACAGATCGCACCTCACTACCTGCGGAAGAAAAAATATTAATAATATAAGTGTGTCACGGTTTTGTAAACAGAGTGGTTATGTATTTATTGCGTCGATTCGACTATTGCCTGTACATAGCAGCTGTACTTAAGTATACATTACTTGGCTCCGTATTTCAAATATAATGAACGCAACAAAAGGTAGACCTAGAGACTTTTTAGTTTGGCAAATAACTAGCAAATAAAATATAGGAACTCAAAATATATATTAAAAAATCTTTTAACGTTGAAGAAATTCGGCGACACGGGCGGGACTTGAACCCATGCAACCACAGCGTTTTATGCTCTGCTCTCCTTCGTGCCATCGTCGAATTTCTTCAACCTGATACATGCAACTCGTGCGTACTGTTATTTCAACTCGTGCACTGTTATTTCAACTTTAATACCTTTTTTTTTAATAGCAGTAGATTTTAATTTATATAATGCCATATGTGAGAAATAATAAAGTTTAAACTTAAAATAGAACAAATTCTCAGATGAAAAAATTGTTAGAGATAACTTTATCAATGTTACTTCTCTAGCAACAAAGCATACGATGATCTAAAAAACAAAAGAACGCAGAAAGTTGTTGAGATACGATACAATAAATACCAAATTATATCATAGGAACAGTATTTCACTTAAGTATAGATAATAGTCGATGTAGATCCGCTGAACTGTAATTATTATTAGCAAAAAGTTGCACGCTAAGTTTGCTTATGAGCAAAACAAACGTTGCAACATGAAGTATCCTTAAGACAATGAGTATAAACAAGGGTAAACTAAAACAAATACAGTAAAAGAGAATTGTAAGAGGATTTAATTGCTCAGCAATGTTGCTCTATGAGAAAAAAACAAAGGTCAGTCACTTTACGCTGATAGCATTGTCTTAGTTTAATAATATCAAACAAAGGTCACGAATTAAGTAAATGCAAGAAAGCGAGGCTGCTACAGATTTGAGGCATTTCACAATTGACTAGCGAAGGATAACTGTATAAATATAAAACAGTCTTACATACATTTAAGTAGTTTAATATTTTTTACATTAATGTGTACTCAGTGGCACTATATAAAATTAAAATCTATTTAAATTGAAAATATTCGACAAGGACGGGACTAGATCTGAAACTCACAGCGTACCGTGCTGCTCTAACCAATTGCTCTACCGTATCGTTCAACGCCGGTTCAAGACATACATACATTTATAAAATTACCACCATAGAGTGTAAAATCGTTAAAAATAAATTGACAAATCATAAAAAATTCAACAGCTAACTGTTATTATTATTTATTTTCTATCAAGGACACCTATAGAAGGCCGGGTGATCAGTCCCCACCATCAGCTGACTATTTCATTTCACCCATTTCCTCCTTGCAGAGGTTTTTTGGGTTATCCAACTCTCACCGTGTCCACACACCTTCCTGTTTGCTTCCAGAATCTTACTTTTTAACAGCAAACTAAAGCAGTCAATTAAATAAAACAATTGTATCGCGTTTTGAACCGTTTAAAGTGTTTTATTTATGTACTGCTTGAGTAAAGTACAGATAATATTTAGACTGCAGTAGGTCCGGCAAGGTTCAGCTTATATTACAATTCTTATATTTAAGGTCTCCTTGTGGTCATCAAAACCTTGTTATTTTAAATTGTATTAATTATTAATTACAATGCAAGTACTAAATAGTAAAACTGATATCGGTGTTTATTTATTAAGTTCATCACAAAAAAGCGTCATAATCATTATTTCACCTGGGATATTTACTCTGTATAATATATTCATTATAATATAACAACATACGTATGTTGATTCAGTTGTTAAGTTAATATATCTTTTATATACGCTGTTAAAAATAGATATTTCGAAGCGCAGTATTAAAATTCGTATGGAATTTTTTAACGCAAGCTTCTAATGTCAATTTGATCGTTTGACCCCGATATGTACTGTTGACCTCCTTGTACCATCTAACCGGTGATCCACGATTACCGAAATGTTACGTAACGCGTTACGTCTAGTCATAAATATGTCCAATGTGTGCTAAACTAATAGAAAACCGTGTTGCAGCTACTTCTGGTGGCTTGCAAAATAAATGTTTCATTGGTTTAGAAAAATATGCATCTATATAAAGAACAGTTGAATCTTAACTAACGTTACTATAACATCTTAGCAATTGCCTAATCATTGGTATAGCTCGTTGCTCGGTATACTATTGGCGTGAATTCGAGCCCTGCCGGGGCTCTTATAATAAACTTGTAGTAAATTAAGATACAGCAAGAGTACAAACTTGAAAAAACATTATTAACAAAATACCTTTACATACTTTGATAGAGATAAGTTTTTCCCGTAATGAGTAACACATAAGCCAATAAGATAATTAAAATTATGATCATACTACAAAACATCGTTTATTATTTTGATTTAGCGAACATTGCTGTACATGCTGTGGTCATAATGCATGTATAATTAATTTTTAGCGTTTAGCCTCGTGTAGAGTACTTGTTATTTGAGACGCCACGTGACCTCTGTCGTTATAATTGCGACCCATGATCGATTATGGAAAATGATAGGTTTAACGGGCTAACTGCTTGTGGTGGACGCAAGTGTAATGAGACGGAGGAAAAAAGATCTAGAAAGAATTAGGAAACGAAGAGGAAGATTTAGGTAATTGGGTGAAACGCTAACGAATCTATTTTGATAAAACACTTTAACGGTTTAAAACGCGATATTAAGCATATTTGAAAATTATTTTAACTACGGACGGACGTTTCGGACGCTTAGCAGCAGCTGTGGTCACGGGGAGATAAAGCTATAGCTTAAAGAATAAATAAATTATCGATGCTGTTGAATGCGATTCAGAGATCAGTGTTTCATTATTTGGAAAATATGGCGTTTACTCCAATATTGATCGAACTTCGAACTTACCATAATTCACGCTGTACCCATCTACGGCTTTGTACGAGACAGCCCTAAGATTCGAAATGTATATTGTAAGATTATCTATTATACAACTAATCGTTTTTACGTTATAAGCATCATTTAAATTTATTATGTATATTAATTGTACTTTTTGTCTTTAAGAAAAAGTAACATCCGCCGTGATGTTAGATTCGGCGTTCCTACCACCCATGTAATATTCACAGTTCCAAATGAAGTCCAATATGTTTCAGAAAAACTATAAATTGATTAGAAATATTTTGAACCCAGACAAACCCACGACGTGCAACGTGTCGATTATTAGCCATACATAATAATAACATTTGACTTAGCAGTATTTTTTGTCATAAATATTTTTTTAGTTGTGTCTATTGAGTTCTTAAATCTGACAAATGCCAACAAGCGCTTCAGCTTCACCCTTCATTAATTACATCGATTGTAACAATTAATTATTTTTGACATTAAAAATGATTGTCTAGCTTGGCCCACACGAATCTATGAATATTTATGCGCCGCGGTTACCAATAAAGACGGTGGAGTAAAAAATCTATTTGGCAATTGGAAGGCAATTCATTAGAACAGTAAATGGTGCCTGACTGGTGTTTGTGTCCGAAATAACTCTTGAAAGTAAGCGGTGGTTGGCGACCGGTCGCGCGAAGGCCGACGAGCGTGCGCCTTGTCTAACGGAGCCCTAAGTGAGGCGCTGTAGCGTTATCAGCGTTATAATGTGATTCTAGTGGAATGCGGGGGGTTTGATACCTGGTTGTCCCAAGAAATTGTTGCATACAAACCGATTATAGAAACTTTAGGAAACATGTTTACAACCGAAAATCAACAGCATATTTTAATAAGACAGAATTTTGTTTATATAAAATATTTTTAACGTTCTAGAACGCAAAATTAGTATATAGTATTAGTATTATAATTAAATGTCTAATCTACTCACGTAAACTACGGACAAGAAACATTTTTGCCTATTTTGAAAAGATTTTCACCAAGACTGAATCTTATAACGCGAATTTCTATTCGACAAATCGCCAATTTCTTATCAAAGCACCACAATAGAAGGTGCAGAAACATTGCAGTAAAAACGCATACTGCACCACTCCTACATCTGACGCGAATGTCTTGCTCGCTCTCAGGAGATCCCAAATCTGACGTTTCTTTCTAACAAGAAAAGTCTCCGAGACTTTAATACAATAAGATAATATAATTCTAAGTTTTGCTATATAGAGCCCGCAACCAATGAATATTATGTGGATTAACGTGATTTTTTATTATAAGTAATTCTTTTTTAATTGTAAGGGGATTACCCTTAGCTTTATATTCAGTATGACGTCATCATTATTTTGCTCATTTGATGAAGTCTTAAAAATTATTAAAAGCGTTTCCTTTTATTGTAAACTAGCTAATCTGGCAGACGTTTATCTGCCCTATGAATGATTTCGACCCAATTTGATTACTAAAGATAGATATTTTAGATTATTTGAAGAAAAAAGTGTTTCATACTTATTTATTAAGTAAGTATCTTAAACCGTTCGCAGCGCACACAACGGTAGCCTTCAAATTTGATTTTGTTCCAAATTTCCTACTACGGTTTAAAGTTTTCTTCGATACGTAGTTAAAACAAAATAAAATGTTTTTCTAAATTCAGGCCAGTAGTTCCTGAGATTAGCGCGTTAAAACAAACAAACTTTTTAGTAAGAAACTTTTGCACTAGCTCAAATAATACAACAATTTAATCAACAGTAAACAAGTCCTTAATTTTTATCGTTGAACAAAAACATTATATACAAGTTTCGTTGTCAAGTATGTATTATGCCGATGCAGGAAATATTAAGAGGGTGAGTCACGAGCTTTTAACCGACACACTTATTAGATCTATTGTTTAAATAAAAGCTTCAGTTTATGACAAATAAGTACTTTCGATAGCGCCGCAAAGATTAGTTTTGATAGACGAGGACAGACATGGCATGGGGCTCGCTCGATGGCAGGTGAAATACCTCCGGCTATAGCATCTAAACAAGATGCGTTATCGACCCATTTTGAAACGTCATTAAGCTAAGCTTCACGACTTTTTTATCTGTGGACGGTGGTTTTTGACCCGGAATTTCTATATTGCTACCAATTAATATCTAGACTTCCAGACAAAGTCCAGCATTTAAAAAAAAAAAATAGAAACATATTGGCCCTGGTGGGGATCGAACCCACGAACCGTTTATCATCTGTCTGTTACTCTTTCACGCCCAAACTACTGAATGAAATTTGGTACACACATGGTTTAGACCCTGAGAAAGAACAAAGGCTATACTATTATTTTGCGAAAAAGGGTTGTAAGGGGTTAAAAGGGGGGGTGAAAGTTTGTATGAAAATTCGTCGTTTTTGAAGCTAGAACAATGAAATCTTCTTTGGCTTTTTGGCAATGGGAATGGGAATGAGAGTGAGTGTATAAATGAGAGTGGGATTTAGAGTAGGAGTGATGTGAGGTGAGATTGTTGCGGCAAAGTAGCACTTACAACATAGATTTGCTGCCCTAAATGCGCCCTTACATATATTAATAAACAGCCTAAATAATTAAAAATTCTACCACAAGTCGCTATTTCACGCGGACGAAGTCGCGCGCACAGCTAGTATATCTATAAATGCAGTTTATTGAGGAAAATTCTTTAACGTCTTATGTCGTATTCATTATAATATAATCATTAAATACGTGTTTATAAAAAGAGCTGCATGTAGAAGTAGTCTAGCTACCATGGTTTTGGCCTTTTATGGATAACTATGATTATACTGGGATACATAGGATCGGTTTGGAGGTATATGCTTGCACATGGAAGAATGCACAAATACAAGGTATAATGGATGTTTTTAATGTATGTCTAAGGTATGTCTAAGCATGCAAACTCTGCGCAAGATTGACCAAAGCTCGCGTCGCCAAACAAAAAGTGTATTTTGTGGAAAATGTCAAGCCGGTAATAGGTGGCGATAATTCTGTTTTTGTATCCCAATTCGAGATTATCGGAAGGTCGCAACAAACCAGTTGTGTGTTTTGAGAATGCGGTCTTACAAATTTTTCCGTTGAGGTTTTGTTCTTTGATCATAACTGAAACGATATAACGTGTCCCTTCATATACGTATGTTACGTTTCATCGTTCGTTTTTACTAAGTAAATTTGAGGTAGTTCATTATTTTTATTCAATCTTGTGTCTTTAAAGTAAATCAAAGAAAACTTTGGTAGGAAATGATGATTTTATGAAACTTGTGTTGTTTACCAAAAATGCCAAGTTAAAATACATACATACATAAAAAAAATACACTACAGATAGTGCTTTATTTGTGTGATAAAATCCCGTAACACACCATACTAACATCTACATATTATTTAATCGTCTAGTCGTTACAGCCATATGAGGTGACCGCTCCATAAATTACCATTACTTAAGAAATAATATTGTAAAACGCAATTAAACTGCGCAACGAAGATCGTAAAGTTATTGGGAATTATAATAAATTAAGAAAATAATATCCATTCTAGTTCTAGAATATTCCTTACAATGTATATATTAACTATAAATAAAAAGAACAATGCTAAATAAAGTATTATGTTTCTTGTTAAGACTACTTTTAAAAGCATTTTTCTAATAAGGTTTATACTATGTAAATGTATTATGAGATCTTGATTTTTATATAACAAACATATGATTATCCAATCGATATTAGTAAAAGTTTGTATTGACTAACATTATAGTAATTTATTATCTGTTTTTAAAGAAGTCAGTGGAGACGTGACTTTTATCAATGTTAGTATCAGTTTATCGGAACTTTGTTAATAATTATTCTGTTGATACATATCGTAATTTATTGGGGATTGCAAATCTTGTTAGGTAATAAATATGTATATACATATATTTTTTTCAAAAGTGTGTTCAAGGTTCACAATCTCTTAATGTTCTCAAAAACCTCCCTCTTTTGAGATAGGTAGGTACTTGTTATTTAAAGAAGGCTTGAAAGCTAATACGGCTTGTAAATATAATTATTTCTTAGAGAAACTTGTTACACGTAACAAATTCGTTAATTTCATTTCGATAAGTTAATTAATCAGACCTATTGCACGTGAGGATTATAAGATTGTATCCACTGTACCATTAACAGTCGATTTATCGTATTTCTACACAGGATATATCATGTTCTTAAAATAGTTATGTTTTAAGGTTTCCTCACCCGCATAGTGATCGCGATAAGCTAAAGTTTAGTATTTATAAGCCATTGTTATATGTAACTTAACTTGCAATTAATTGTGTAGGTAAGGTGTCGAAAAATAATTAAATAAAGATATTTTTAAATTCTACATTTAAAAATATACTGAATTTAAAGTTACTAACACGTGCTTTAGATGTTTTTGAAACTATCACTACTTTAGCTAAATAATATTATAGTATTTTTTTTAAATAAGGTAACGTTGTGATAATAAAAGCCTAGTACAGATTTTCTGAAATTTTCTTAAAATCAATCAACAGGGATGCAACGCCGTTGAAGTCTTTTATAAGACGATATGATTCTATGATGATTCTTAAAAATTTAGGCAAATATCACATAGAAAGCAGCTCTCACTTATGATTTATATATATTATAACTTAAACGAACACCTTTTAAACAATGTAAACGTTTTTTAACATAATTAAAACTCTTAACAAAATTATAAAACGCAACTTGAAACACGTGTTATTCCCACAAAAACTGATTGTTAAGTTATAAACAAAAAACGGTTGAACGTCCCGGTCGTCTTTATAAAATATGAAGCTTCAGGAACCGGAACAAGGAGCACAACAATACTAAACTAAACTACAACTTACCTGTACTTGAAAGGATATCACAGTTACAAAATCCAATTGTTTTCCACTGGCACTTCAAAACTAAAGTATTGGAACGGAAAAATTCAAATATTGGACGGTTAACTGAGGCGTTCGAATTTCGAAGCGGTCCGGTCCGCGGTGCGCGCGCGAGTGGCGCCGGGTCACGTGCAACGGCCCACCGCGCCGGCCACCTGTAACCCTGCCGAGTTGGAAAGGCGGAATACGTCATCGTTCTTACCTTTTTCCGTCCTTTGTTGTCCCCGGTTCGCTCCTTGTTTTGAACGGGGCAACCCGAACGTGTCCTGAGTCACTTATAAATTACACGAGATCTAGGCATCGAGGGTGAACGGCACTATGAGCTAGTTCGAATCCTGTCTGTGTCAATATTTTTTTCATCATTCAACATTCAAATTGGCTAAAGTTTTCTCTACTTTGTATAGTGTACTGTTATTTTTTTCCACAATAAAAACTACAGCTATACTAAGGAAATATCGAGATCGGTGCGTTTAAATCGGTCCTTGTTAAGTTACTGGAAATAAACAATAGACAGTGAGAGTAAACTGATCTGGGATTATTAAACGCAATTATTGTCGGCAAAAAACAAGGACACAGTGTCAGTTTAAAATTAGAAGGAAGTTTTAACATTCACTTTGCATGATACTGTATAATTAAATTCTAGGTTGTTCTTATAGTAGAACTCTCAGCTGTTAAGTTAGAAATATTGCTACTTCTATCTAGAGGTCATGGTTTTACCTAAATGTTTGTATATATAAGTTATTTTTACAAATATAGCAATAACAACGTTTTTGGCGGGGTCATTGGTGCAACGGTAGCAACGTGTGGCTAAGAATAAATGATAAAATAAAAAGTATTTATTTAGGAAACATATTAATTTAATCTAATTTTGATCTGGACACCTTTTAAGTAAATAATACCTGTGCCTTGGTTTTCAGTTCTTCCATATCATTAAATAATATATTATTTCATGTTTCTAATTAAACATGCATTTTTTAATAGCGGTGTGTTATGTTTTTATTGAATTTATATTGTTTCTGAAACATGTTACACTTCGTCACGAACCATCGTCTACATAAACCGTTCAGTTTAATACAATTTCATTTGTAGTCTGTAGATTTCTGAATATTCTTCTGGCCTTTTTCACCTACCATCAATTAGTGAACCACGTACTTATCTATTCTTCTCTATCATTAAAAAAATACATATAGATAACTTATCGAAAACGATAGGTTCTTAACCAATAGAATAATCACGAAAACAATGTAGACTCGAAAATATGCAACTCTTTGTAATAAAAACCTTATTTCTTTAACTTTTTATCAATGGTGCATGCAACAAATATGCGAGGACAGTAATCGTCTTCTGAGTATCGGAGATAAGGTTCTACCTGCGTTTGAGCTTTGCGATGCCTTTCTGATGGCGGAATAAAAAAAACAAAGTAGTTTCCGCGAGTAGTACCCATTCAAATAAAACACCTTTAACGGTTTCGAAGACGAATTTAACGATATTACGTGTTTCAAACCGTTAAAACTGTTTCATTTGAAAGTGTTCACTGTGTTTAGTGTATAATAAAATCATTTTGTGAGAACGTATTTATTATAATCTGCCGCACTGGTCATGGGGGACATAAACATTATATCTACATTTTTGTTTGAAGGCCAAACGCTACAAAAACTACAAATAATGTTGCTGAGACAACAATCTGCTAGCGTTCACTTTATCATTTATAGAATTGCGGAAGCATCGATAGATATCCGTGAAGCAAAGATGGGCTGTTTCTTAACGGCGTTGGTAATTTATCGATAAATATTGAGAAATCTTATTATCTATTTTATGCTACGGTTGACGGTCATTGCTATTTTTATAAAGGAGGATAGACAAGCACAGGGTTTACCTTATGGACGTTATTTGACCATGGACATTCAAGGGCATAAAAGGTCGACATCGGAAACGCGATTACATTTGCGGCTTTTTCAAGTGATGATGGTAGTTCATGGCCCAAACTGGATAAGCTCTTTTTTACAACGCATTTAATCTACAAATTTTCAAAAACCAAAAAAAAAATGTAGAAACACGTTGATTCCAGTCTGAATCGAACCCGCGACCCGTTGATTTAAGGCATGTTTAATCATTGCTTAATTCTTTGTTCAGGCCTATCTCAGTAGTCGTTATAATTATGATGTGAACTTGCAAAGTTACTAAATTTCATTAACTAAGGAAGGAAACACACAACATACGCGTCGTGTCCGGACGGATGTGCACCATCTAAAAAAATATGATTTTGCAGGAAACGCTTTGAAAGTGAAATCAATAATGTAGAGAAAGTAAAAAACTTCAAAAAGTAACAGTTCGGCAGAATTCCATGCTTTTACTATTAGTAAGTTTTATTACTATTCTATATCTGTATCTCAACCTTGTTAATATAATAATAAATAGAGTACAGTTTTTAAAATAATTATTATTTTTTATATATTAGTAATTGATTTAAGAGGCATTAGGTAATAATTAAAAAAGGGTCGAATCGAATAGAAAAATCTATGTGAGAAATAAGAGAGAAGAGAAATGAATTTATTGAATTTTAAGGCCCACAAAGACTCATTAAAACATAAAAAAACAAAACATATTATTAAATTAATTATCAAGAAAATCTTTATTTTAAAAATAGAAAATAAACTAAATATAAACTTTAGAGCAACAGTACGGAACACTGACGATGCCGGTTCAAGCCCTGCCCGAGTCGAAAATTTTTTCAATTTATTTTCGATTTTTTAATTTATAGTGCCTTCATGTGCAAACTAGCAAACATGTAAAAAATAATATAGTTTTCAAGAAAATGTTTAGTTTATAAAAACCAAAACAAGAATTAACTTCACGGATCTTTCATCTGTGTGACGATGGTTCGTGATCTGGGTGGAATTTAGATATTTCTGCTATATAAAGTATATAAAGTTCATGTTTCAGATATAATTATAAATTAATTAGAAACATGTCAAACCTAGTGGGAATGGAGTCCACGGCCGTTGATTATTAGCCGTACATTGCTACCTTTACACCAACGAGCCTGTCAAATTCACAGTTGTTTTTCATTATTCATATTTATTTTTGATTCATAAACAGAGCGTAGCGGCATCCTTGCACCATTTACATCCCTCCATTGAGTCAGGTAGACGAGACACCATTGTGCTGTATGATTTCGAAGATTAGGGCCTTCATACCTGTGCTTACATTAATATTACATTAATACTTAGAAGTATTGGTCCTATAGAGTTAAGCTAGGAATCAAAGAACATAAGAACAAAACAGATTACTTAGATGTAGACTCCTGCACATCCCCTAATTTAATTTGTTTTACATCAATTTTCTAACGTTTGCCTGGAAGAGATCGCTTAATAGTGATAAGATTGTCTAGTTTATTGATATTATTTTTTGGTTCGTTGTGAGTGTGTTGTGTCATAAAGTATAAATCAATAAAACAGAGTAGTAGAAAATAAGTATAGTAGGCACAAACGGATTGTATTCATATATTGTTTTTCTTTATCTCTTAAATAATGATAGATATTGGTTTTCAAACCAAAGACCTTTTCTCTTGCGCATAACGCAATGCAACTCTACACGTTATAAAAACCCATATTTCTTGATGATGTCTGTAGTTTACGCACTATTGAATAAAACGCAAAATATATTAATAATTATTACAGTCCGACGCCTGGGCTGCCGCTAAAATTATATTTAAATAACTTTAATATATTTCGCGTTTTCAGCTTAAAGTGTTTTCAAGCCAAAACAACATCGAAGATAACATACTTAAAAAAACAACATCAATTTTCATGTTTCTGAAAATGTATATAAAATGTACATGTTTAGAATGGTCCTTAGCAAAAAGCCCGTTATCGCAGGCAGTGTTACAGAAACAAGAGTCCAAGACATTCGACCCAATAACGACAGTTCCGCCCGAGCGACGCCCCACTTGCTCGCCCCTACTTCCTGCTCGCCGTATCGCGTACCCTCGCTGCAGCAGATCATGTTAAATGCGACGCAGTATTAACATCTCAAGTAACGCTGACACTGTTCCCACAAAATGATTTTATTATACGCTTAACGAAGTGCATACTTTCAAGTAAAACAGTTTTAACTGTTTGAAACACGAAATGTATTAGGTAGTACGTAGTTTCGATAATACTTTTCGCGTTTTAAATCGTTAAAAGTTCTATTTAAATGTCTAATACTCGCTTAAACTACGATAGACAATGCTGTGTATACTCATAAGTTAGGCACTTAAAAATTTTAGGTAAAGCTAACCTTTCCTAGTTAGCTTTACTTTAAAACAAACATACTTATCTAAATTATCACGTGAAATAAGGTATTCCTAAGTGGTTATTTTGTCTTGCACTGTCTAATTTCGGTGTGGGTCCTGTTTTATACGCCCCAGGACACGACTTATTGAATTAAGTGTCTTTAATTACGTGATAAACTTATTGAATGAAACTAATTGAACTCTAAAATTACGTTATTTCCTATTCACGCAGAAAACACGTTTATCTAATATGTGATTTTTCGCTCACTAATGCTAAAATTTAGGTAAGATTTCTTCGCTTCTTTTTAAAATCGTCAATAATATGAAGTGAGTGCTAATGCAAAATGTATCCAAAGTCAATATTATGAACTTTATAATGACTACGCGTAGCGTGATAACATAAGTTATAATTTAAAAGTTAAATTTTACTATGTAGAGTATAATTATTATTTTCTATCGGGTACACCCTTGGCAGGACGGGTGATCAGTCCACGTTGTCCGCTGACCATTTCAACCATTTCCCCATTTCCTCCTTGCAGAGATTTGGGTCATCCAACTCTTCCCGTGTCACCTTCAAACCTTCCGGTTTGCTTGTAGAATCTTATTATTTTTTCCATCTGTAGTTCTTTAATGTCATCTACTGTAATTACGTCCGAGCCCATTTGCATTTGTCTTAGCCTGTAGAGTATTAGTAATATTAACTTTTCCATAACTGTTCATAGCGTATTTAATATTAAATATCCAAAGCCAAAACAGGTATTTCACCTTCCATCAAATGGAACCCCATGCTCTTCTATAATAAAAAAAAGAATTAATAACTTCTAAAAAAAGTTAAATTTTATTGTATTAAGTCTGCCAATATTGGTTAGAGTAAATGAAAATACATTTCTTTTAATTATGAGATGAAAATATATTTCAATTGTCTTTAATATCCGTTATAAATGTTTGTCTACAAAAATTCGCTTGGAATTACCACAAGCTTTTCGCTTTTAAAACAAGAACGTTACGCTTTTTCTAAAGCTGTGAACTCGCTGACAAGAGTAAAAAATACTACAAGCCTCGTCTAGTCACGAAGTGGTTTGAGAACCTGATGAAAATTCAATCTTATTAAATAACAAATAGGGTACATAATAGATTGACGCTTTGGGGGGTCCCATCACTCAAGCCGTTGACTTGATGAAGATGAGTCAGACTCATTCAAGGATTCTCCCAAGAACCCACCGACACGTTAATATCAACAATCGTATTATAAATTATTGTAATTCTTTTATTAAATAGACATACTTTTATATATATTTATATATATGGATATATCTATATCTATATATGGACATACTAAGCTAGTATGTATAGTATGCGATCGGCTAACACCGGTGCCGATCGCCCGCAAAACCGCCTACGCCGGCGTAGGCGAGGTCATTCGCTACGCGTACCGCTCACCCGGGTGAGCTTCCGTCCAGCTCCTCAAGCTCCCACCCGCATTGCGGCGGTCCAAGCCGAGGCCGTTGCCCCCCTCGGGGCACCCTTGGTCTAGCCGCAAACACGGCGAGCGCTCTCGCGCTCGCCTAAAACGCCCGGTTAGTATTCGTGGCTCCATAGGAACACAATACGTAATAGTCCATTCAAAAAAAAAAAAAAAAAATAGTATGCATAGACGACTTCTTTCCGAGTTTGTATTATTATTAATAAGATTAATAAGATTTGTAAATATAAATAAACTAGCTATGCCAGGGACTTCGTCCGCGTAGAATTGTTATTTAGAGCATCGAATTTGTTTTCACAAACCTCCTCCATGTCTCTATAAATTACAGCTCTTACCCACGACGTCATTCGCGTCCCGTCGTTCACATTTCCCACTGGGCCTTCGCTTCTATAAGTCGCATCGCAATGTTTTATAGCCTAAGCCTTCTGCGATAAATGCTTTAATCAATACGGATTGTTTAATACGTGTCAGTAGTTCCTGAGATTAGCGCGTTCAAACGAAGAAACAATCAAACAAACTCTTCAGCTTTATATTAGTATAGATTAAGTAAGTGTATATAAAGAAAACATACATTTCCTAAAGTCCATATCTCGCCATTCAAGTGTATTATAATTACTCATTAGTCGGTTTGTAATTATTAATTTATGTGGTTAACCATTATTGTAATCGTCATAGGGAAATACCTTTTTTACAAAAATCAAATCATTATTTAGAACTGTAAGAAGTTGCGTTTACGAAACTGATGACTAAATAAGTAGCAAAAGAAGCGTAAGGTCGGATTAAGAAACCGTCTTAAAGTCGGTTAAAAAGTGACGTTAATGGTTTATCTCGATGACTCAATAGCGTGTGGTCCTGGGTTTGAATTCCAGGGAAAACAATAGTTTCGGTCGGGCCACGTTCACCTTTCTTCCACGCATCTATTAAATCTATCAGTTAAACAGGCATAGAAATGTGTCTCCTTTATATTGGGAAAAGAAGAAGAACCAGTGGTTCCAGAGATTAGCGCGTTCAAAGAAACAAACATACTCTTCAGCTTTGTAACATTAGTATAGATACAGATTATTCTGCATGTAAATCCTATCACAAAGTATTTTTTTTTCCTCCACCATTAAATATAGGAAAGGAATTAAAAAAAATTATATATGACAACGCTGTTTTAAAATAAGCGTAGGTAATTGTTCTCTAAAAAATCACAACAAGGTGAATAGGAAATATTTTTTATTCACCTTCTTAAACCCTAATTTCACGAGTCAAATTCAGGGGTGCACAACATTTTTCTTCTGATTTTAAACACAGTGGTATTGAGAGACGACCGCAACCATTGAACAATGTTACATAACCAGTGTGGCAATGATAAAATGTCTGTAATTTATCGTTTAACGTTCTTCGTAAAAAATGCGTATGAATTACTGAAATTGCATTGTCATTATCTTGTGCTATGTGCATTATCTTTACAATATAATGAACTAATTATGTAAGAGTAGATGTTTGCTTATTGAGTAGTTTTACGATTTACGGCGTAACATACATAACAATCTATGTCCTAATCGTTTATCATAATCTAACTTTATCAATTGTTTGTAAAATATAATTTATAATAATTACTTTATTTTATATATTACATATATTGAATTCGTTTTATTTACTTAAACTTAAAACGATGAGACGGATACTGTCTATAGTTTACGCGAGTAGTAGACATTGAAATAAAACACTTTAACGGTTTAAAACGCGATATATTAGTTAAACTTATTTGAAAATGATTTTTCTCCCCGTGACCACGGCTGCTGCAAAGCATCCGAAACGTCGGGCCGAAGTTAAAAATCATTTTCAAATAAGTTTAACTAATATATCGCGTTTTAAACCGCTAAAGTGTTTTATTTAAATGTCACGGATGTTGGTAGGATGGTAGCAATGTATGTAGTTATCAACGGGTCGTGGCTTCGATTCCCATCTTGTCTAACCTGTTCAATCAAGTTATAATTTTTCTGGGATAGATTTCCTGTTGAAGCCAGGTTTTTAAATGGGTGGTAGGATAATCGAAATACCGTCCGGGTCACGACCCACCATATATGAAAAAGTTGTGAAGTTTAATCGCGTTTCAGTTTCAGTCTGTCGAATTCCGAATATCCAAAGCCAAAATAGGTCGAAAGACATCTTGTTAAAATGTTATATAGCTTAGGTACTACATCTACTGTCAAATGATCCCCAATTTTGTCTGTCCTTCTCTATAAAAACAAATTAGCAAAATTACGTTTCCACTACATGACGTCCGTTGTATTGATCGATTTTAACTACAATCAAGTATTTAATCATATTTTTTGTGAAAATCAAAGTATTGCAGGTACAATTTAATAGTACCTTATCCTATGAAGCATAATATTTTAAAGTAGTTTTCGTTAACTTAATTATAATATTTACTACGTGGAACGGCCTTCAGGGTCTAATAGTGTTACCATAAAGGCTACTAAAGAAATACCACTCTACAATGTGATCTCCGATCAGTTGATTTGGCATTTAGTTTGGGTGTCAAGGTGAGGCAGGCGTCTTTTAACCTGTTCATTAAAATTTTACGATTTGTCATCTAATTTTTATAAGCCTTCGATGTTGTCTGTTTTGATTCAGACTAATGACTAATTTACATTAACTTTGTGTCTGCATAATTATGTACATTTACGATATTCTTTATCGGTATAAATAAAACACTTTAAACGCTTAAGAATATTTCAGTTATTTTTTACTACTCAAAGCATCTGTTACATCTTGTTAAACTAGTTTAGTATATTTCGCGTTTTAAACCGTTAAAAGAGTTTTATTATAATTGATTGTCGTAGATTTTAGTTTTATAGAAAATATGTTGCCGCAATATCAAGATTTCAACAAGCGATCGGAAGAAAATGTATTGTATGTTAATTTAAAAAATGTTTATTATTTCTGTATAAATGACATCATTATATTCAGGGGCGAGGTCATGGCGTTTCGCACCTTGCGTCTTATGATTACCCGAATTTTTAATGATTTCAACAAAATAGAGTACCTACAATTACCTAAGGTATAATATTAATATACCCACAATAGGTCCACAGTGCCTCATAGATACATCTTTGAGGACGTCTGTTTGTTTGTTCTCTGATTTATTTCGAATATTTCTTGTTTGAAACGCGAATAAACTTCAGTACTTTTTTTATATCTGGAGCGTGCGGCGGTTGTTGATCCGGAAGGATTTTCTTTATTCCATTCGTTTAATATGCACATTTTCCAGGCGACGTCTAACGTTTTTCAAAAATATGTATTGTTTGGAAATAAGTTGATCTCGGTGGGAATCAAACCAACAAATCGTAGATTAGCAATACGTTGCGACCATTAGATCAACGAGTCCGTTATAGTTGACTGTCAGAAAGTGTTCAAATTGTTTTTAAAAACTACACATTTCATTAGAAGACTTTTAACGGTTTAAAACGCCAAACAAAATCCACACGAATTAATATTATAATATACAGAAACTTGTTTACAATTTATTTTGGCTAAATCTACCATAGTTACAACTACATTTATAATAGTTCCTTTGGGCATCAAAATTGTTTTTGTAAATCTCGTCATTTGTATAAATTAATGTCGTTTTCTACAATAATCAATAAGTGAGTCATTTATTGAGGAATCATTATTTCATACATTTTGGCAGCGCAGGGAACGGAAACTCCAAGGATGAATATTTTTTTGCCGTTTTTACCACAGATTCTCCTGTTTCCTCGCTTCTATTGGTCGCAGTGGGATGTTTTATTGCCTAAAGCGTAACCCGATAAATTTTCTAACCAACACAAAAATATTTTTCTACGGTTTAATATACCAGAAACTATGGACAAAAGATTTAAGTCTTCTTTAAATAATCTAAATAAATGTCTGTGCCTGTATATCTTTTGGTATTAACTCAACAAGAAGAATTTGTACGGTAGTCAAATTTTGTCGAAATCCTTCTTAATGCAAAATAACGTTTCCCGGATCAGCTAGAAAAATATATATATTTTGTGTTTAAAAGTAAGTGTTTTATATAAAATATTTACAAGTCAAACTCACAACACATGATTTTGCAAATCCAATGAGTTTTCATTTTCTTTGTACCGTTTCGTTCAATCTCAAGGAGTCAGTTACTCGAAATCTGAACCCAAGTCGTGACCAAAGCTGGCCTGACTGGTTTCATATAAACATCTTTGCCCCTGAGAAAAGCACTCTCTTACTCACTCTAGTGTATGGGATATGAAAGAGATGGTAATACCGTTAAGAGGTAGCGAATATTAGTATCAGCTGCATAAAATTGTATAGTTTTAGGGTGAACGATCAGTGTACGTACTTTGACGGACTAATGGCAATGTGTGGCTAATAATCACCGGGTCGGGAATTCGATCCGCACCGCGCACAACATGATACTCGTCAGTTTATAATTTATCTAAAATATTTCGCCCTTCCTCTGGCTATTAAATGAGTGGTATAAATATCGAAATTCTATCCGGGTCACGAACCACAGTTCACAGATGAAAAGGCGTAGTTTCGTTCGTGTAAGTAAAGTATAGTACAGTTCGTGTTTAGGTTTCAGTTTATCGAAACTCAAAATAGGTAGCTCATCTTGGTATTTCACCTTTCGTCATGTGAACCCAGGCTACACTCCTCTATAATGAAAAAATTCACGTAGAGAAACCAAAAAACGTATACAAACTTCAATATGTTTTACCCTTAAAAAGTAAAGTAAATACAAAGGCTGAAAAAATATTCTTTTTGGCTTCGAGATTCAGAAGATAACATTACATAATACGTCAATAGAACAAAGCTTATAAAAGCGGCACCTACAAAAACTTTGACAAAGAACAAGCTTTATGTAACGGTCGGACAGTCGGATTTAAATGTTTCTAAGATGAAACAGATAAACATACAAGAAGTGAATTACACTTAGAGCCTTACCGAGGAAAGATCTGGTAAGACTCGCTTTACGAGTGAAATCCAGAAGTCTAACGTGTTTCAGAAAAATTAGAAATATGCTGGGCCAGTGGGGATCGTACACACAATCCGTTGATTATTAACCATAAATTGCTGTCAATGAGCCCATCTAAATTTAGTATTTAATTTAAAGTAGAATTTGAAGTAAAATTTAATGTTTCTTTCTCTGAAAAAACCTGCCTTTCTGCGAGCTATTCTGACGTGCGCTGCCATAAACGTTAGTTACATATGATTATGTAATGTATGATAATATGATAGACATCATTTATGTTAAATGCGCGATACTACGTAATCCAAATCCTAATTCTGCGTAGACAAAGTCGCGAGCACCAGCTAGTTGACTATATAAACAACAGTATACATAATTTGTACAAATGTATATGGTGATTTATGAAATATATCCAGACAGACAAACATACTCGAATTATAATAGGGTTATGTTTTTTGCCTTTAAGTACAGAACCTTAGAAATTAACGGAAGTACGACGTAAAACATTTTTGGTAATTCAATGTAGAATGATTAACTACAGCTATTTGGAAGGCAGAGGCGTTTTTTCGAGTTTCGTCAACTTATTACTTATAAATTCAGGAACTGGTTTTATATTAGTAGCATCCAACTTTTGGCGATGATCTGGAATGACTAAGCAAGAGTGACGTCACACCAAGATTACGTTTACAGTTCATAGAACGGACAGTGGGGAAATTTACTTTCATATGGCTTTTTAAGTGTAAATTATGAAGGCTTTTTTACTATATGTTGCATTCAGCGCCACTCGCTAACATAGTGACTTGTTTCCTAAACCAGAATCATGATTCAGAACTATTTAAAATATTGCGGATTATTTTCACGACTTACTATGAAAGCTGTAGTATACTTAATATATATTTTTTATTTCGATTGTATAATTAACTTCTAATGAATCAAATCAAAGAAATTCGCAACTGAAAATATGTAAACTGTACTATAAGTTTTTGTCTTTCTATTTTTGTTTGGCGTATTCCGCTAAGGTTATATTATTATTAGGTAAATACGTTAAAGTTCGAGAATCAAATCATAACTTTGTAATAATCGAAAAGGAGTCGATTTTTTTAGACTTCTAGTACATACATTAATTAAGGTTTTCCATTAACGTAAAAAAGAGATTTATTTCTCTAATGGACTGGTTATAAACAAAATTTTTATTTTTTAATAGTCGCGAATTTGTTATTTTAATCAAAGTAAAAAGCAACGTTCCTGCCTGCCATTCCTCATACATAGTATGACTAAAAGAAAAGGTAGTGTTGTCAACGAAAACCCAGATGAATATTTTGTCCCGTTTTCTCTACATTTCCCGCTGTTTCTTCGTTATATAGCCTATAACCTTCCTCAATAAATGATCTAACTAACGCAGAAATAATTTTTAAATCAAACCCGTAGTTCCCGAGAACAGAGCGTTCAAACAAACAAACAAACTCTTCAGCTTTATTAATTAGTATAGATTCGTTGCTACCATTAGACGAGTGGAAAACCCAATTTTATTTAATTTAATTCTTTATTAAAAATTGTTCGTCGTTTAAGTTAGAACTATAACTGGTCAATACAGTCTCTCCATACTCGTGAACGACCTTACCAAGTTTTCCATATAAGTAAAGACATTGAGTTTGGCATACTTTAAATATCTTTGCACCTCATTAATCTAAAAATTATCGTTTTTAATATACAATCAAATTTAGGATTAATAAAAAATACAAACAAACTTTATTTGAAAATTGTTCTTATATTATAATTTATAAATATACAAAAATAACATTGACGAATATACAAATATAATAAAAATTATATGTTTAAAAAAAAAGTTTGTATACAATATCTTATAACCGTGTAAATAATGTATTTTACTTAAAATTAGGTTTTGTATAATCGAATATATGTGTAAATATATATCTTAAGAGATAATGAACACTAGTATACCCTAATCAAATAAATATGCCATGTGTTCTAAGACACAAAATATATTAACTAAGCCATATTATTCTACCAACCATACGCGCCTTGGTATTTGTTTTAGCAAGACAAGGAGATAACTTAAACAACGGAATCTGCTATTGTAGTTGGGTTCTCATTCTTAATTATTTTTTTTACGTATATATCCAAATAGATCTAACATACGGATGTTAAGCGGCCATTTTGCAAAACTACTTAGTTTTTCGAGTTCAGCCGGTGAGAAATGGTCATTCTTCGGTTAGTCGAGAAACGCTCAACATTTGATATTACAAATGAACCCCTTTTAAAACGCGATATTTTGCAATATATTTCACGTTTTAAACAGTTAAAAGTAAGATAATATATTTCGCATTTTAAACTGTTAAGAGCGAATTAATATATTTCGGGTATTAAACTGTTAAAGATGAACTAATACCTTTCGCGTTCAAACAATTAAAAGTGAGAATATTTCGCGTTTTAGACCCGTTAAAACGGAACTAATGTATTCCAGGTTTTAAACTGTTTAAAGTTTTGTTTTATGTGTACTATTTCTGTTTACGACATACATATTTAATCTCCTGATGATGTCATCTTTCCTACGGACAGATAGCTCGAAAATGTAAATAGCTTTACTAATTAGTATTTGAAAGCATATTTATTTTGTTTGTTTGGTTTTGGAAATTCATAGGAGAGTAGACAGCGAATGCAGAAAGTAATTATTACTATTGTATTTTATTCTTGTGAATCTCATCATCGTAATGAATCTACTACGTGATAGATACAGTTCCTCTAAACCTAGTGTCGAGGCTGCCATAAGTGGGTCTGTATCGAGGGGTTCGCTGGCTCCAAGGGCTTTGACGGTTTTTGTAGCTGGAGCAAGCTATAAGACTGTTCATTGCCGGAGGACGAGACCGCTCCAGGCTGATACCGTAGCGGCGACTGAAAAATGTCCATAAGACTTAGATATCTGATATTACTGTTTAACGAATCTTAATTTTAAGCTATCACAGAGACATTTTAGCTCTACCTTTACTTACAACAAACCACTTAGATTGAAAGAAGACACAGGTGGGACTAGAACCGGCGTCCATAGCAAGAGGTGCATGTATTAATAGGTTGAAAAAATTACGTGTAGAATACGGTAGCGTAATTGGTTAGAGCAACAGCGCTGTGGATGCCAATTCATGTCCCGCCCGTGTCATATTTCTTTCTATTTCATCGATTTTTAATTAATATAGTATCATGACGAAAAGCCCCAAAAATTAAAGTATTTAAATAAAACACAACGGTTTAAATCGCAAAACCAAATCACATTGTCCCCGCATGCTGCAAAACATCCGAAATGTCGAGCCGTAGTTAACTAATAATTTCACGTTTTAAACCTTTAATTTTTTTTATTTGAATGCACATTATATTTACCTTTTAGGCCTGGAGGTTGGTATGAAGTCCTCTCCGGTGAGCACGCCTTTGTCCAGAGTGCCGTCCATCTGTAATAAATCACCAGCAGACACGGAAAGATCCATCTTCGAGCGGTCACAGGTCCACATGAAGACGAGAACCATTAGCATCTGGAAGGAGATAGGGGATTTAAGAATAATAATAAGTCAAACTCACACAGAAATATGTCTGCGAGCCTCACAACTATGAAATGGGTAAGTACGAGCAAATATAGATTTTTAAAAACACACAAAACATAAAACTTTATTGTCACCACAAAAATATTACAAATATAAGATTAAATTTGCAGAAATAAAAAATGTAGTGACAAACGGCGGCATTATTGCTAAAGAGCGATTTCTTCCAGGGAACTTTGAAGATAGAGATTTACAATAATAATTTATATTTTAAGTAGAATGTGTCCCAATATTGTTACTAAAACTCATTTCATGGACTGTACTGACAAGTGACATATCTCGTTGAGATGAACCGTATCACATCAAGATATATGTATACTATATATATATCTATAACATTCACAACGTTGTTCTAATGTTAGTAGTGTATTGATTATCATATCACACAAAATTTGTACTTTAAAAACTTACTTAACTAACTTACTTAAATCTTTACTAAAAAACTTTAACATTTTTCTCAAGTTATTGCTCATGAAGGCACTAACTATATAATATAAAAATCGAAAATATATTTAAACATTTTTCGAACCGAGCATAGTGTTAAGTATAAGAGGTTCTTAATTTGAATCTTCGAGAATGTTAGACACAGAAATATGTTCGCCCTATGCCCTACCATGAAAACATTTTTTTTATCTAGTAGTATTAATAATAGTAATACGAAGCAACTAACCACAACAATATGTAGAATAACAACGAAGGCTGTACTGTTACGAAAACCGATGGAGTCAAAGAGTACTCCAGACACGGTGGGCCCTATAAAGGCTCCCAGAGCGAATGTAGACGTCCACAAACCAGATACAAGTCCATATGTTTCTATAGAATTCGGGAACCCATTAGCACTGAAAGAGAATAACACAATATTATGTTACTGACTAGCAGATCAAGCAAACGTTGTTTCATTGTTTGCAAGACATTATTGCAAGATATTATAATAAAGCATTAATTTCGACCAAAATTGATTACGGTTCTTGTGAGGTAATCTTAAAAGATAGACATATACTGTTGCGGAGATTTTAAATCTAATTTTAATTGATTAAGAGAAATCATTCTTTCAAACATATTTTCTGGTTTCTTGAACCGTTTAAGTAGCGCACGCAATGGACGCCCTCCTAGATTAATAATGTTTCCCCCTTTTTTTCACATTTTTCGTTGCTCCTATAATAAGACTTGTTTGGTTTTTCGAACGAGAAGTTCCTGAAATGTTCGCGTTTAAACAAACAAACAAATAAACTCTTATGTTGTATTATATTAAGTATAAATAATAACTAACCTGTCCAACAGAATTGCAATAAACATAGTTATGTTGTTAATACGCTGTATTGTATATAAGTTGTACTGCTAATAAATATAATAAAATAAGCCTTACATAGCCGTGCTTAAAGCGTCTGAAAAAGAAGACACTAGAAGACTTCCCATGCCGAGGCCGTGCAAAATGAGGCCTGTTATCGTAACCCACAGGATTCTGAAAGAAATATGTAACTTAAAATATACATACGTATTGTATGTAATTGAATTTCACACAATATAAGAAAATAGAAACATGTTAGTCTATAAATAAATAAACTACAAAATTAGCGTACAACGCGAGTAGTACACATTTATTTGAATGTGTACTACTCGCGTAAACTATAGACAGTATTTAGTACACATTTAAATAAAACAGTTTAACGGTTTAATATATCGCGTTTTAAACCGTTAAAGTGTTTTATTTAAACTACAAAATTATGAAAACTTTTTGTTTACAATTCTCTGAACAGACTAGCTGATCGAGCAAACTAATGTTTTATTAATATTATTATATTGATACAACTAATGAAACAAATTTTATGATTTTATTGATTAGCGTATTCTAACAAACAAACTCTCCTTTAAAGCTTTATAATATTAGTATAGATTACCTGAATTATAGTCAAAAACTCATGCGGATTGTTACTCACGTGGGCATATTAAAGAATGGCGCTGGCCCGATAAGCAAGAAAGCGGCGATCACAAACATGTGGCCAATGCTGGAGATGTATTTGGGTTTAACAGCTGGATGATCACAGAGCCAACCCCAGGCTGGTGCCGATACAGCATATAAGCCCCCGTTGATGACGAATATGAGGCCTAGTACGACTGGAGAGAAGTTGAACTGAAAGAGACGTTGCTAAGTTTACACTTCAAGCTCGCTTCAAATAATTCAAACATAATTTAGATATTGCTACCTAATGTGTACCTACCTATTTAGTAATACACATTCAAACAGAACACTTTAAACGCCTGGAACAATAACTAACAAGTTACATATGTTTCCGTCTTAATTAACAGATTGTTTATTAAGGAAGTAGGTCTTTTTTGCCATTATCCAAATGGCATATTTTCTATTGGGGTTTTAATAACGGTCTTCTCATGCTAAACGCATCGCTAGGCGTCTAACAGGCCTATAGACGCAATCAGATTATTTCGATACTATATTTCGTATTACATATATAAAAAACTTACATGCACTTGACGGAAATGTGGTTCTAATGTCGCCTGAAGGAACCCGATGCTCATACTGGTCGAAATAATACTCAAGGAAGCTAGGAGCACGCCAGGCACCCGCAAGAGAGTCCACATTGAGGCTGGATATATTTTTATTAAAACAATATAAATTAATTCTCATAATTAGTTACTATGCTTTGGTTTTTAACAGGATGGTAATAAAATATATAAGAATTTCTCTTTAAGATTATTAACTTTTTAAAATCGTAAATTGATATATTATGTAGTGTAAACTAAGATTTTCTTTAGTAATGCAAGTTTAAACCGGTCGAAACAAGATTCAGTTGTGATGTAATGAAATTAAATGGTGCCCGGGATTGTTCACGGCGAACCGAAAAATCTTAGATAAATTCTATAAATAAATCTTATGTTATGTATCGTTAGATAAAAGTTTACGTTAAAAAAAGTTGACTCCATGGGCGAGATTTGAACTAGAACCCACATCTTTCCGGGATGCTGCTCCAACAACTGAGCTACCGTCTCGTGTACCTACTATATTTTATAAAGTTCGTACGTCTACTTACGGCCGGTGTGCTTATAATCTTCGTCATCAGCGGACTTGGGAAGTGTGATGTAACATAGCAATGCTGTGCAGAGAAGTGTTGCTCCAAGAACAGCGAAAGGCAATGAGTAACCTCCAACACTGTACAGAGCTCCTCCGATCATGGGACCGGCTATCAAACCCAGACCGAAGAAGGTTTCTAGAGATGCCTGAAAAAAATTAAAAGCCATGATTTTCTGGAAAACCCTTGGTTTTGCAAAATTTTGTATTTAAAATTTAGACGTAGATGAGAAAAATCTACTTTATATTATGTGACAAGCAAAGGTTGATAGGAACTACCTTGGGATAATGCAGAAAACGACAAAGAATCTGTGGCAGTCTTAACGTACTGATCCCCCTGTGGGGTATGTGGTTAGCGTTTTAGAATTGTACTGTGATTTTACGAAAGCCTGTCGGCCTCTGTAGCTAAATGGTTAAACGTATTGCCTAGCCATGCGTTAAGTGCGAGAGGTTCTGTATGTGTATAACAATAATACAGCAATACTTACAAACATAGTTGCTACATTGTTAGGAAACTCTTTTGCAATGATAGCGAAGGAAGCCGTAAGGAAAGCTGCGTTTC
Organism: Leptosia nina; assembly: GCA_963661955.1. Classification (NCBI taxonomy): domain Eukaryota; kingdom Metazoa; phylum Arthropoda; class Insecta; order Lepidoptera; family Pieridae; genus Leptosia; species Leptosia nina. The sequence goes on along the minus strand of CAVLEF010000010.1, from coordinate 8,558,571 downwards.
CGAGCGCTTCCACGATTCGGATGGCGAAGGCCAGGGTCACGAACGGTATGTGACCGTCCACCTTGTCCAACAACCTGAAAAGTTATATGATATTGAATGGTTGCAAATTATTTGTTACTCTTGAAGAAGAGAAGAGTAGAGACTTCATGAGAATCTCTCGTCACCTCTTTTACATACATACACCTATCTTAACAGTAAAAACCAAATAATACTTATATTGTAAAATACACATTGCACAATTAAAATACAACACTTTAACGGTTTTAAACGCAAAATATATTAGTTTAACGTATTTGAAAATGATTTTTCGACCCCACGTTTCGGATGTTTTGTAACAGACACGGAGGGACTACAGATTTACAACAGGTGTTAAATGTTAAAGTTGTCAAATGTTAAAGTAACAAATGCTACGCTAGCGCCATTTATTCCGACGTAGTTAGTATTAGGCGAATTATACATCTCGCGTTTTAAACAAATAAGGTCACTTATTTAAATTTCCACTACTGTATGGGTATAATCTTTAGAAGAGTGATGGCCCTTATAACTTAATGCTAAAAGGCATCTCGTAAAATGGGTTTGAATTCCGGAAAAATCACATTAGTTTTTGTTGAGAACAGAATGGTCATCAACTTCTTTCCTCTAAACAGGGATACATACCAAGCCTCACGTAATAAGCGAAAATTATTTATTAATATTTATATTGATCAAAACCCTATATATTGTTTACAGTTATTTGTTTTAATGCTAATTAACATTTTAAAAAGGTCAATGCAACAAGGAAGCATGGGATACCAGAAATCTTATCTGACCCTTCAGCTTCAGTGAGATCCCGGAACTGAATTATTATAACACAAATGTATGTGTGCATCACGACCTCGATTTAATACAAACATTAATTTCATAAGACAATAAAAAAATATAAAATTAAATGTATGTAACTAGATGTTGAAGGGCTAGTTTGTGTAATGAAAGCAATAGCTAATAATCAACGGGTATAACATCTTAAAGCAATTTACAATTTTTTTAAACATGTTTTAATTTCGTCTGGATATCTAGATATTAAATTGGTGGTACCAATATCGACATTCCGTCCGCAGGTGAAAAAGCCGTCAAATTTAATCGCGTTTAGACTTCAGTGTGTGGATTTCCAAGTATCCAAAGCCAAAATAGGTCGACAGCACACCTTATTAAGCTGGAATATTTCGCCTACCATCAAGTGAACTGCATTGTCTATCCGCCTCTATCATAAAAATGTGGACTCTAAAATCATCATCAGTGGCTGTACAGCCCCTTGTGGGCCCTAGCCTCCTCTAGTCGTTTCCGCGATCTGTCTCGTGCTTCCTGCTTCCAGTTTTGGACGCCCAAGATTTCCAGGTCCTTGGCGACTCCATCCCACCAGCGGAGCCTCGGTCTCCCGGGCTTTCGTTTGCCACCTGGTTGCGAGTTCAGCAAGGACCTTGGTACTCTTTCATCCGCCATTCTGTGTACATGTCCTAGCCAAGTAAGTCTGTTGCTTTTAATGAATCGGACGATATTGGCGTCGCCAAGTGATTTGTATAGCTCTTCGTTATATCGGACTCGCCAAACACCGTCAACACAGACGGGGCCAAAGATCCTTCTGAGTATCTTTCGCTCGAAGATTAGGAGAGCTCATTCGTCTCTTTTGCTTAGTGCCCAGGTTTCGGAGGCGTAAGTTCGTACAGGCACAGGTACTTTAAAATATCATTAAAAATTCAGCTGTTTTCAGAATACAGAAGAATAATATAAAATACTACGTTTGTTAGGTGACTTACCCAAACAATATGGCGCATGTTGAAGTGGTTAAAATTCCAGTATTGAACACGACTTTAGGTCCCAGTCGATTCAAATGGGCTCCATAAAAAGGACTGATGATAAACACTACGAGCTCGAACACTCCGAATACAAGACCGTACTCGGTTGCTGTGCAGCCCTTGTTCTCTGCCTGAAACACAACAACATATTAGAGAAAGAGGGAAGGCACTATATTGATGGCCTCGTCGATTTAATGGTAACAATGTATGGTTAATGGTCAAAACGTCGCAGGTTCTACCGATCAATTCATAATTTGTGGATTTCTGTATATCCAAAGCCAAAACAGGTCGATAGCGCATCTTGTTCAGATGTTTTATTTATTTATTTTATTTATTTATTAAGGAAACTAAACAGTACAGTCTCTTATGATAACTTAAAACTAATTTTCTTATTGTCTAGGGAAAAATAAAATTGTATAAAAATCCAAATGCATGCAGGCATGTACTCAGAGACAGTACCTTAACAAGTTTCTCTGAGAACATTTGATTTTACATTGACATTACCCGATAATGTCTGGGGTATTTCGCCCTCCTCATAAAAAATGCAATACAGATAGTTATGGTATTTTAGTTTTTACCAAGTAGGTATGGGGTTCTATTGATGGAGAGGTACCATAACTGTCTTTTTTATGGCAGGGCGAGAACAAACGAGCATGGGGCTTTTGACATTCGAAAGTTCACTGACTACAGAAACACCGATTTACTTACATTTTGGGCTTTTTTACGTACATACTTACAAATGGGCTAGATGGGCTAGATTTTGTAGATTTTATAGAAAATTATTAAATAAGACTTTGGAAATTGGACTCCTTAAAATTTCTGGTTTGTCAGTCCTCTATCGTAAAAAGACGTAATAAATAACTTAAATATACAATTAGTCAATCATGTTTATAAATTTTAGTTGTGTGTTAGTGGAAAAATCAATTCACAGCTTAGTAAGCGACATAAGTGTATCATGCGCAAATGACACCGATAAAAATAACGAAATGATGTCTAGAATCGTAAATTTTAACAGACGATACAAAGTATCACTTATATTGACCACTTTTGTAGAGTACTAGATGTTTATGGCTACCCTTTGACCTGTGTAGTAATTAGTAACGAAAAATTTACGACACTTTTATCTTTAGATCGCGTAAATACAGAACCATGTGCTGTAAGACATGATAGCTGAACAAACATGCGCAAAGTGCACAATTAAATTTACGACTACAAATAAGAAACAGATATACTGTAATACTAGCTGTGCCTACGACGTCGTCGGCGTCCCGTCATTTTTGCAAGTTATAAAATAGAAATTTACTGTCGTGGGCATTTTTTACATCATTTGAAGAGGATTCGATCTTCAATATATATTTTTTGGTACCTTGAACCGTTTTGCAATTTTCTTGCGTTTGCGCACGCAACGTAAAGTCTCAAAAATCAATATATCTTTTCGTTTTTTCCACATGTCTCTCTGTTTATTCGCTTCCAATATTAGGTCTTGGGCTTATTATATTAGACTTTAGGGTATAAAAATGTATTCCTCTATAAATGTCCAAGACAGTTTGAATAATTACTTTCTGAGATTACACCGTTAAAACAAACAAACAAACTCTTCAGCTTAATATATTTTTACGCTACCTTTCTTACGCGAATCTAATATATGGTAAATCCATATTTACATAAATATACTATAATATAATATGCATTATTACTATTATTACTAATAGTAATATTATATCGTTGATTACTACGAGTCAAACCCTACAGTTTACTTAGTTTTTGACTAAGTAGGTATTTAGGTTAATAGGCAAATAACAAGGTTATTTAGAATATTAGACTCCGTCCGTATGGGACGTCCAATTAAATTTAATGAAATAATTAAGTTATTATTGCTAAAATAAACGTTATCGCTATATATGTGGATTATTTTCTTAATTAGAGTTTTTGAAACTCAAATCACGGTTTAAAATGCGAAATATATTTGTTAAACTTATGTAAGAAATACTTTAACACGGGGCGACGTCTCGGATCTTGAATCTCCCCTGTGACCACCGCTGCTGCACGCAATACTTCGGGTCGTAGTTAAATTAAGTTTTACGAATATATTTTGCGCTTTAAACCGTTAAAGTGTTTTTTTAATGTCTTTGTTTTTAACTATAGACAGTATAAAACTCGATCCTGCCAAAGTCTGCGCTATACTAAAACCGGTATTATATTTTACACAGGAAGCTATCAAAATGTTAACACTTAATTAACGAAATGAACAGAGAATTTTCCATTCTAATTTAAACCGAAGCGTTTCACGCTGATTGATATTTTGCTTAGATACTGTAATAGTTACAAAAGTTATTGTAAAGCGCCTGGTAATTACGTGCTGGACATGCGATAACCTCGCTTTTCTTGAGGTTATCAGGCGTCAGGCGTTTCGTCGCCGTCTCCGTGACGCATGCGCTGTATAGCATATTCACTCAAATCTATAGCAAAAATGTTATACTTTGCCGAGACTCGAACCGATTGTACTGTCACTCTACCAATTGTCTATAGCCTGACTATGTACCTGGCGATGTTGCACATGTTGGTAACAAAGAATTTTATGTTTACTTATTCATTAAACCATTCTGCATTCATTATTCAAATGAGTAAAAATGACAGATTCTTTTCCGACTACAAAGAAAGGCTAATAATGATTCTATCACTTTATGCATGCATGTATGTTGCACTATGCCTAAAATACTAAGCCAATTTTGATAAATGGTGGACAAACGATTCTTAGTAATGCTCAGGATATAAATAAAACATTTTAACAGTTTAAAACGATATATATTAGTTTAACTTATTTGAAAACAAAGTTTAACTAATTTATATCGCGTTAACTACAGACAGTAATTAATGGTCCGGATGCTAATAATAATTAATTTAAAAAAAAATGTGTAAATAAAACCACAAACATAAACTAACATATCACAAATGTTTTGCGTGCATGTTTTTCTAAACTTTATAAAAGTGACAATCAATAACTCTAATATTGGAAATTATTAGAAAAATCTTTGATTCTGTCCAAAAACGCCTTTTGTAAGAAGGAAAAGCCTAAACTGTAATTTTGATTTATAATCACCCTGTGCAAGTGCACTAAATACTATAACGACTACAACCTTTTAAATTTTAAAACACCTTGTACTCACCTATGACGTACGCATTGATCTTTATTTTGTTTCACAAAATGCGAAAGTACGATACGAATTGCTAAATTACTTTCAATTCCTTGTGCGTAAAAAGAAGGAAAACAATAACAAACGAAGGCCGTCCATAGACATCATAATATTAAATAATTATGTTTGGCCAGGTATTATTTTTTTAATTTTTCAAAACTATTATAGATGGACAGCTGATCTGCCAAATGTTCGTGAGGTTGCAAGTTCAACTTGAATCAATGATTATAACTAACTCTCCGGTAAACGAAAGCATTGTGAGAAATAAGGCTGGATCTAGGAACCGATAAGAATTAAACTAAAACCCTCATGTAAATTAGAGATTAGAAACTACAGTAAGAAAGAATCCTCTATATCGATAAAAATCATGAATCAGTTTATTCGATAATCCTATGCATCGATTGGGCAGCGTCTCGCTTTATCCTAAGTAAATTAATAGTACGCATTATTATGGTCGACACATACTAAACAAATATTTACTTATCAAAGTCGAGAATGTTATAGAATCTTGAATGACACCGAAATGATTGTGTTAGGCAATCAAAATGTGTCAAGGGAGAAACAAATCGGATTATTTCAATTATTTGTTTTCTATGATTAATTTTTATTCTTAATTTTTAACTTGGCAATAGTTTGCAAATAGTTTGTTCTTGACAGTAGAAGATGAAGATTGGATTTACGATCTTCTAGTATCAACATATAAAAAAATACTTTTAACTGCTTCAAAACTGTTAACCACGAAGCACCCAATCATAAATTAAAAACTGCGTTGTAACATTTCGTTTTAAACCGTTAAAAGACTTTTAAATAACTTCTACACCTGTGACATGGGCTTTTTTAACATTTCGTCTTAAAACGCTATTGACTACAAAATATTATGTATTTATTTAAATAAAACACTTTAACGGTTTAAAACGAGATATATTAGTAAGTTAGTATCGCATAGTTACTAATATATCTCGTTTTAAATAGTTAAAGTGTTTTATTTAAATGTGTACTACTCGCGTAAACTATAGACAGTATTTATGTATGCATTTATATTAAAACCCGTATAAGAGTTATAAAGAATTAAAACTACATGAAAAAATTACAAAACAATAATATAAAATAATATTAATATATTGTCACGAGACATTGGTCTTCAAGATAATCTTTAATTTTTTTTTACTAAGAACTGTTATTGATTTTTCTGCTAAGTTAAATAAAAAATATTAACTTAAATTTTTATATCTCCGTCAAAGGAGAAAATAAGCTTTAATTTAAGAAAATATATTATGTGTACACAATGAATTTAGAACCGCATCAACTGTAGGTGACGATAAGAAAACCAACCATAAATAACAATTATTCAGGTATAATTGATTACATAACAATAATAGTTTCAATTTTATCCATTTACCTTCTTTACAATCAATCAAAAGGCTTTACAATAAAACATTTTTAATTTTTCAGTTCATTCTTATAACGATATCAATGTATATGTGATTACTTGTATAGAATTATTTTTCTAACTAATTAATATTTTTTCTGAATCATTGGACTTCGTTTGGAAATCCGGATATCCAAATCCAAAATACAGCACACCTTTTCCATCTTATATGACTGGTCCTCCTTTATCATGAAAAAAAAATTAAACGTGACTAACCTCTTGTGGAAAGAATGGTGCCTGCAACGCGACACAAATGGCATTACAAAAGTCCGCTATGGAAATTACAATTATCGTCAACCACTGTCTCCTCGTGAATTGGAAACGCATCACGAACTAATATTCCCCCCCAATTTATCCCAGAAACATAACTATGATCACTGAATTTTCAAATTTAAATTACATCCAGAGCGTGCCAATTTTGTAGTGGCTAACAATTTACTGACCGGCACTTAGTTTCAATAATGATTACAATATCCAATTCGAACCTTTGACCGCTCTATCTACGTGCTCATTATACATATTCTTTTAAACAATGAACTCTGAGATACGCAGATTCGTCTTTTCTCTCATTCTCATAGGAGATAGGGTTTTAAGAGCCACCCATCGTGCTTCTCCGATGCGAAGTATTTGCTATCATAACTAGGATTGTAAGATTAAAGTCGATTATAGATTGAAAGAAATTGGATAGGACTTGATTTTTAATTAATATAGTGCCATCATGTGAAAAATATTCAAGTTGTCATTAGGATTAGAAGTTTGATGTAAAAAAATCAGAAAGCACTTAACTAATTGGATTCACGAATAATACAACCGTTGACTTCGTGGTCTACAATAGTAGTTTTAAATAAAACAATTCTAACAGTTAAAAATAGATTTTTGATTGGAAAAAAACTATATCACGGGCGGGATTTAAAATCGGCGCCCAGAAAAACAGCACGGAACACTGTGGCTGCCAAGTCCAGCCTGTGCCACATAATTATTTCAATTTAAAATCGATTTTTATTTTGTATAATGCCATTGTGTGCAATAACATGTACAAAATATTAGTTTTCAAACTTTTAACGGTTTATAACGCGTTAGTTAACTTATTTTAAGTGTATTTTAACTATTGCCCGAATCAGATGAAGCTGTGGTTAGGGGGGGTCAAGAAATGGAAGCTGTCCCTAATGTCAAAGTCAAATCCGCTGCGCTAGTGCCATCTGTTTTTACGTATTTGGTTTTTGAAGAAACTGGGTACCTTCAGAACTGACTTGAAAGCATGCAAAACATTCACACCATAGTTAAATTAAAACTAAATTAACTAATATCGCGTTTTACACGTTAACAGCACAGATTAGTACACATTTATAACCACTGAACCAACGGCGCAAATTCCCAGATACAATTATGATCTCTTACATAAATGCGTTTTCAGATAATTCGTAACATCGCCACTGATAACTTTTGCTATTATTGAATGTTTAAGTTTTTAATTGCTAACCATATTATAAACATCTTCATACATTATCTCGTAAGTACTTATGAAAGTTCATTGACAGCGCATAGATTACAATTTCTTACTTAAAGTACGCAAATTAAACTGAATAGAAAATTTTAAAGACTGCCTTTGAACTGTCGCTATTTTTGAGCTTACTTAGATACGTTTAAATACGGCCTTGTAACGGTTTAAAACTCGAATGACCGATGTTTAAGATGGTTTGCAATAGCCGTGGTCACGGGGACCCGGAGGAACGAACACCGACTTCGGGTAGTAGTTAAAATAATTAAGTTAACTAATATATTTCGCGTTCAAACCGTGTGTTTAAAAGTGTGTAATTTAATGGTGTACTACGCGAATACTAGATATGTATAAAATTAAACGCTATTCAATCTCACTAAGCTATTTCGTTTCGTATCTCTCAAAAAATACTTCTTTTAGCATCGGGTCTAAATTTTTCTAATCAGCATGTTGGACTTCGTCTGAAAACCTGAATATTAAATGGGTGATAGGAATATCAAAATTCCGTCCGGGTCAAGAACCAACGTCCACAGGTGAAAATGCCGTGAACAAAATAGGACGTCGGCGCATCGTGTTAGATTTCCTTTATCATTAAAATTGATCTATAATAGATTAGTTAACACAGGTTAAAAAGAAATATTTGAGTTTTAATAATGGTCACTAAATTATTAAAAGTGATATATAAACAAATATTATTTAATAATCATAGCAGTTCATAAACCCGGGATATCCTTAACGTCGAAGGACAGAACTGCCCGCGTCTCCACGTGGAGTTCTCTCAGGCCTCCGGGTGGGGAAACGGCTGAGGGATGACGAAAATCGCAGCCAAATAAAACAACATCCACGCTTTCACTTCAAACAATATGAACCGCGCGCCTGCCCGACGCCCGACCGACATAGCCCATTGTGCTTTAAACTTGACAGCCGTCGGACGCGAAAAATAAACCAATTCGAAAATCGAACGAATAAAAAATTACTGTGTTCTTAATGTTTTAAGTTGATTTGTAAAAAATGAAAATGTTCGAGAGTTGCGTAAAAATGTTGTTTGTACTGTGTTTGACGGTAATTTGTCGCACCGGAGAGGCGGCGGATGAAATTATAACGACTTTGCGTAAGTACTATAATTAAATAAATTATATATGAAAAAACAAACAAAATTTATTCCATAAAATTGAAATTGAATTGAAATTGAATTCCAAAAAAAAAAAAACAATTAAATCGTTTGAAAAAAAGTTAACAACATTTTATTTTCGGTACGACACAGTACCTCGGTTGGAGTCCCGCTCATATCGCATTTTTTTTTTTCAATCTAAATAGATTTTTAGTTTATAAAATTAGATCGCTTCATATAAAATACACATTAATATCATATCGCACATTGCGTATTGTATTATATGGCAAATGGACTTGCAACACAGATGTGTCTTTCTGAATTCATCTCGACGTCCACCAGGTCTTCAATGTCGAAACTATCGTTTAGCAATGCTTCGAATTGTGATGAAAAGCGACCTTTGCCTTATTCCGCTTATTATTATACAATACTCGGGCATTGTGCAATATTTTTGACATTTTTCTCCAAATCCCTTTTTTTAACTAGAAAGCACTACTGGTTATTCAGGAATTGGCTGTTTACGCCAGTAGTTTCCGTTTAAATAAAACACTTTTAACGAATTTTTGTCTCTCCGTGACCACGGCTGCTGCAGAGCGTTCCAAACGTCAAACCATAGTTGACATACCTACATTAAAAATTAGATAACTGATATATGTCGCGTTTTAAACCGTTAAAAGTTATTTAAATCTATTTCTTATAATTAATATCCTTACAGTCCAAGAGTAACAATTCTAAAATCATTAAAAATGTACTGAACACTAAGATTATTTATTTTATATCAAGTAATTTAAGCAATTTCTAAATTAAACAAAATTTTACGATTCGGGCGGTACTTGAACCGCTATCCACAGCGTTCCTTGTTGTTGCTCTAACCAATTAAGCTACCGTGTCCTACACGTCATCGTTGAATGTTTTCAACCTATCTTCTATACATGCACTTCTCGCGCAAATAAAAAAAAATATTAAGTAACTTCTGTATATAGCAAATTTATCGACATTTGGCTTTATAAGGAGTAGATTTTATTAAACTAACTAACAAAAATAACAACACAGACGCGGAACGCGAAAGGGAAGACCCTTATGCAAAAATTGTTTTAAATTAAAATGCGCATGAGCAAGTCAATCCTTGCATGTTTAAATCATAGCGTTAAAGCAATCAGATTTAGCAATCGCATCGGTTTATTTTATTTTAATACGATTACAACATGTCTAATATTACAAACATTAACAAATGACATACCACAAGTAATTTGAAACGGACAATTTTTGGGTATTATTTAAGTAATTTGAGTATTTCGATAGACTTTAATGGGTCCGTTGGTTCGATTGTTCCATTGTATGGATAATAATCAACGGGTCGTGGGTTTGATGCTCACTAACATGTTTATAATAAAAAAAAAATCTCAAAAATGTTGGACTTTTGATAATTTGGATATTAAATGGAATGGTAGGAATATTGAAATTCCGAGTCACGAACCACCGTCCATAGATGAAAAAGCCGTAAACATTAATCGCGATTCGTTTTTAGTCTGTGGATTTCCGAATATCCAAAACCAAAATAGGTCGACAGCATTTAGCGTCTTAGATGTTGTACGGCTGGGTTATGTCACCTCCCATCATGTGAACTCCTTGCTTGTCTGTCTTCTTCTATCATAAGCTTCTGTGAATTCAAACCTATAGCGCTTAAAAGAAGCGTGTTAAACTTTGAACGCTGGATTTTTTTAAAGGGGTAGAAGCAATATGTCTTCGGTTAGTTATTCACTGTTTTCGTTAATTTGACCTCGTCTATCGAAATGGGCCTAATTTAGGCATAACGTAGATCCTAAATTGATAATGACCGTTTCCTGTTATACTTGCCATGTTTTTTCCACCTGGCAACAAGACGAAATTACTACACGTCAGTAATAAAAGTACTTCGTCATGTAGTTGTATCTGGAGATTACAATAATATAACCAAGTTCACATAGACTAGATCGTATGACGTCATATATACGAACATTTTCAATATATACTGAAGCTATCCTTAGATAGCTTAAAAAATAAGTTAGGAAAGTTTGTATGAAACACTAGCTGATCCGGCAAACGTCCTTTTGTTGTTGGCAAGATTATATTGATTTATATTATTTCCATGACCATGAAAAAGGTTATTGCGAGTTTATCTCAAATATAGACGTATACTGTCCCGGACATTATTTAGATAATTTGAAGAGGAGGCATGTTTTATATTTTTTAGTTTCCTTTTTTGCAACGAAAACTCTCTAAGGTGAATAGCTTTCCCCATTTCCACTGTTTGTTCGTTGCTATTGGTTACAGCGTGTTATGTAGATGTTATAGAGCCTAACGCTTTCCTTGATAAATGTTCTCTATCCAATACACAAATATTTTATTATTTCGAATCAGTGGTTCCTGAGATTAGCGCGTTTAAACAAACAAATTCTTCAGCTTTATATATTAGTAGATTTCACGACTCATATAATTTTACTACTATAGTTTAAAGTATTAAAATCGCCTGTCATCCACTTATTTGTAATGAATAATTAATTAAGGCTTACTTCACCGTATCAAATTAATTCCAAAATATGGAATAACTTTAAAAACCAGGAAGACTCAACGAGGTCACAGTGACATTTAAAATTCGCTCAAACTGACAAGCACACAGGGGCTTAAAAGAAAAACAAAAGGACGACACAACAATAGAATATTGGTCTACTTTATGTACCCTTGAAAAATTATATATAGGTGTGTCTGCCTTGAATACTTATCGCTATTTCCACTTCTTTTGGTGATAGATGACTGTGGGACCTTGCGTCTCCTTTTGTACTGCTATAAATTTTAATGACAACTTGACAGTCTTTACGTGCGGTGAATCAACGGTGCTGACTGAGCTATTCTGTTACGTGAGTGCAGCTTATAATGTAACTAACTGTGCCACAGACTCCGCGAGATTCATTATTTGGGGCATTATTTTGCAAACTCAAAACTGTAAATAAATAAATAAAAACCCGTTGTGATCGAACCCAAGAATCGTTGATTATTAGCCACAACTTGCGACCATTACACCAACAAGCTCGTCATAATGGTCGAGTGGTTCATACTGATTCCACGAATTCTCATAATATGTTATGTTACACAGCGAGCCTTTGGTCTGTACCCAGCATAAAAAAGAGATTGCTTTAAATATCAATATGAAACTATTCATTTGTTTTGCAATCTTTTATTTGCTCAACCAATCTCACGTAACACATCACTAAATTTCTGAACTCAATTATTTATACACATATGTATGAAATTAAACGAAAATAATACGAGTTTTCAAAGCCTAAAGCTTTCGACCTAACAGCGAATCTTGCTCTACGGTTGACGTATTTGTCCCTAGATCGAGTAAACCTCATTTGTGTACGTTTATCATAAAAAATAAATAAAATAAAATAAAAAATAATTGAAATACAAAAATCCCTTTGTCGTAACATCGAACAGTTTATAAATAATCATATTATTTCCGTCTTGTTGTGAATAACACAGCTTTTATTTAATTTTTTTGAAGCAACAAGGCCTCGCAAATTATTATGTATTCATGATATGGATTTGATTGTAAATTAATATAAACGATTTGTCGATAAATAACAAATATGTTTTTGTTTTTTAAATATTCAAATATAGAGAATGAATTTACATAAGATCTTAAAATAAAATGATTGCGTAATAATTGAAATTAATTGATGGATATACAATAGTTCCCGTGTCGATTATCAAAATCATCTAGATTCTAGGCAATGGTTTTTGTTGTAATTTTATCGAAACACAGCTTCCCTTGTCCCTTATGAGGAGCATGGGACAATAGCATTTAGGTTTTCGTTTACCTGATCGAAGTCATTTATTTATTCAATAAACAACAGAACCAAAATCATACTATTTATGGTAAGAGATGACTATATATGACATATAGATGCATCCAAAAAAAAATCACAAAAATAAGTTAAAACAAACTTATGAAAACTTTAATATTTCTTACTAGTTATTGCATATGATGGCACTATATAGCTAACACTAACATATCCTAAAAGGAGTGACGATTAATGCCCTGCCTGACTTTGTTTGTCTGGAATTCGAACGAGCACCGCTTGCACTTTTCTCAATACCAATGACATTTAAATAAAACACTCTAACCGTATAAAAAACACTTCAACGGTTTAAGACGCGATATATATGAGTAAAACTTATTAAACTTAGTTTCGCCAGTTTTTTACTTTGACGTCAGAGATTACCTCCATTGTTAGTGTCGCGCCGTAGTTAAAATAATTTTCAAATAAGTTTAACTAATATATATCGCGTTTAAACCGTTAGTGTTTTATTTAAATGTCCACTACTCTCGTAAACTATAGAAAATAGAGCTAGAGGAAAAGAAAAACTCTTCTCCCGTGTCGGTGAATTCGTGTCGGCATTGCCAAATGAGTAACTTGACCAGAACTGTCCCGCAATCCAGCCTTGACACCTCGTTGCGTCAGCTTACGAAACTCATTGGCAGTAGCCTCAGGAACATCGACATATCGACTCTACATTCGGTGAAGGCTTCGTCTAACCGCTGTGTCACTAGAGACTGAATCTTCTTCAATTTAATAAATAGTTGCGGTGATGTAAACCTATTAACTCGTTTTAAAGTTTCAATTCACGTGTTAAATTAAAAAAAAATAATTAAAAATCGATTTTAGCAAGCGGGACTTGAAACGACATCCACAGCGTTTCGTGCTATTCCTCTAATTCTATTAATATTTTCATTGATTTCTATGTCTGTTAATTCTTATTTTATTCAGTATTGTAAAATTATAACTATTACGAATTTTGTTTATTAAAACCTTATAGAAATGTTTTGCCTTATTTAAATAAAACACTTTATCGGTTTAAAACGCGATATATTAGTTAAACTTATTTGAAAATGATTTTTAACTTCGGCCCGACGTTTCGGATGCTTTGCAGCAGCTGTGGTCACGGGGAGTCTTAGGTTTTGTCTTATTATTTAAACTAAATATTTTCTTAGCTGTCTATATTAAACGTCCGTTTATTGTAGTCATCTAAAGTCCTGACATAAATAATAATAAATAACCTGACATATATAAAGATATTTTTCGTTTTTTCCATCTATATACCGAGTATACACAATTTCGACTTATATAAAATAATTTTTTATGTCTTAGAGCCATACTAATATTAACTACACAGTAAATGCATTTATTTGATCATACATTATACAATTAAATAAGACAACAGCAAACAAATTCTGGGAAGGTCAACATAAAATGCAATTAAATAAGTACATAAACTATTATTAATATTAGTAACGTAAATATGGCGTCAGTACAATCATCTTTGATGATTCTCTAAAAACCTAACAGAACTAGATAAATAAAATTAGCATAACTATATCTATCTATACTAATATATAAAGCTGACGTGTTTGCTTGATTGTTCAAAAGAGCTAATCTCAGAAACTACGGGTTCGAATTGTAAATTTATTTTTGCGTTTGTTAAAAGCATTTATCGAGGAAGGCTATAAAACATCGCCCCGTGACTAATACAAGCGAAGATACAGCGAGAAATGTGAAAAACAAAATTGAGAAAATTATTCATCCTTATGGGTTTTCGAAGAAAAAAAAGACGCTATATTATATTTAATGTCTATCTTGTAAGATTAACTTGCAAGAACGCTAGGAAGGCACGCGACGTCGTGCGTAACAGCTTAAGGTTATAAAGAGGTTTGCAAAAAACAAATTCGGATGACCAAAATAACGATTCCCACGGACGAAGTCGCTGAGACAGCTAGTATTATATAAATATTATTAAGTATGTACATTTTAAGTTGCGCATATTAAAATGAAATACTTAAATGTATAAATGGCGAAACATCAGTAAAACAAATTATCATATATATCTCGCGTTGTAAACCGTTAAAAGCGTTTTATTTATGTCAAATACAATTTTATTTCTCTCTAGTGAGTCACCTAGCGCAGTATGTTAAGCAAGATGGTTATTAAATAATATTTCAACTAAGTTTTTATGATATAACACTCGATTTTATCTTAAGAGTTATGTGAACATAATGTTGCTCTGTGTATTTCACACATTTGAATGCGTTAAATTGTTCTATTCTTATTTCCAACGCTCAATGGTAGAATGCATCGCTTTAAACATTAGAAGTCCTGGGTTCGCATCTTGAGGAAACACTGTACATTGATTTTATAGGCCAAGGCTAGTAGTCTAAAAAACTACTATTATGCAAATAAACTCGTTCAGAACACATATCAATATAAGACTTTTAAATAAAACATTTCTAACGGTTTAAAACGCGAAACGTTTTAGTTGACTTATTTACAATGTATTTTAACTACGCTGACCACGTCTGCTGCAAAGTATCCGAAACGTCAGGCTGTAGATAAAATAAATTGTAAATAAGTTCACGAATACATTTCTCATTTTGAACCGTTAAAAATGATTTGTTTAAACGTCTAGTACTCGCGTAAATCACAGACAATACTTGATATAAGATTTATTCGTAAATGTATTTAAGCTTTAAAGGCTTATTTCTAAAGTCTCACACACAGAGTAAGCAAAGTAAATTATTTATAAACATTGTATGCCATGTTAAAACTAATATTAGTGTCGTTAAATTTCGTCAAACTCTTAACATATACAAGAATTCGCAAAAGTAGGTTTATAGGTTGTCATTCAGTTACATAATCCCCGCGGAGGTGTTTACGACGACCTTGTATTGCGGGGAAACGTTCAAGTTCAAGTTATAACGAATTTCACGTAATTTTCGCTTTTAAACATTTACTTAGCCTTAATACCCCGAGAATGTCATAATTTTAAAAGCCCAAGTAGGTAAAGAATTCGTTAAGTTTTATTGAAAGTTACTTTGGGTGCTTAAAAATTGTTATCCACCGATGTTTTTTTTTAATATGCTGGACTTCCTCTGATATCTGGATAAGAAATGGCTGGTACGAATATCGCGAGTCACTAACCACAATCCACATATGAAATAGCCGTTTAATCGCGTTTGGATTTCGGTCTGCGGATTTCCTAATTTTCAAAGTCAAAATAGGTCGACAACACATTTCGTTTAGATGTTACATGCCTGGGGTATTTCACTCACCATTAAGTTTACCCCATGTCTGTCTGTCTATGTTAAAACAAAATGTGAAATCGTGGATTCAATCCCCGCCGGGTCCAGCATGTCTCAAAACAATATATATTTTTTTCTGAAATATGTTGTATATTTTCACGTTTTAAACCGTTCAAATTGGATTATTCAAATAAATATTTTCTTATTTTAATTATGAGAAATACAAATTTCACAAACGCAACGTAAAGGACATAAACTAAGTAGGTCTTTATCTCAATGCTTTCTAATTTCACTTTCCTTTGAATTGTGGTTTGAAATAAATATATTTCGCGAGTGAATTGGCAATTTTTCCTTTATCTGTCTCGTTTCAACTCTTTAGGTCATCGTTCACCCGATCACCTCGTTATACTGACCGCTTGTCACGTCATCTGTTATATAACATTCAATATTTGTTTCGGTACTTTTATCCACTAATTCATGATTTTGATCATATAAATTATGTATATTTTACGAGAAAATAAATTTATCAAATGAACACCAGATACTGCCTTCGTGACTCATAGGTAGAGGACCTAAGTTCGTACCCTGGTAAAACACAAAATAAAAGTTTTCGACTCAGCATAGATCTGATCAAAGCCTGTAAATTAGAATTAATCATCGAAACTGAGAGAGATGAGATCTTATCGAGCCCAATTAGCAGCTCATTGAAAAAAAAAAACTTTTTTTTGTATATTATTTTTCTTTTTTTTTACAATATTTGCTCTTTTCTTTTACAATAATTGTTTTTGTTTGCTGCATTCGCATATAATTGTTCTTCACGACCTATTGCGTCCCCTTAAACTTGTATCTCTGTTTAAGTATTTAGTTGTAAGAATGTTAGTCAATCTAATAATTAAAAAAATAGTGTAAAGTTTCAATACGAAAGAGGTGAATTTATAAAAATACTTAAGAATTTCGTTAAGTTCCTTCCTCTCCGTCATTTTTACCGCTTCGTTGGCAATGGTAGCAACAAGTCGAGGGTTCGATTCTACAGCGATAATTGTATTGTTAGTGATAAATACAATATAAAACTTTTACTTATATTAGTTAATATCAATTTTAATTTTCCTGCAACATTTTGTAGTTTTAAATCTCGAAATAGAGTGCTCGGTAGGAATACCCAAATTCAATTCGGGTCACGAAGCACTATCCACAGATAAAAAAGACGTGAAGTTTAATCACGTTTCGGTTTCAGTCTGTGGGTTTCTGTATGTGGATTTCAGTCTGTGGATTTCATATTGAAAAACAAAATAATTGATTTCAATTTCCATCAAGTGAATCCCATGCTTGTCTGTTCTACTCTATCGTTAAAGAAAATAACTAACGGGATAGTAACGGTGCGTTACTGGTTGTGTATTAAAGTCCTATCTAGATAGATATTGAAGATTCAATTGTTGTTGTTCAGTATTTCTAAAAAGATTTTAAATGTTTGATTCATCGTATCTAATCGTTGTGTTCTCGCGCTTTCAGCCGAATACCTGTTACCGTGCAGTCGAAGCGATCCGGAGTTAGACAACTGCATCAAAGGGTCCTTCAACCATCTGCGACCCTACCTGGCGCGGGGTCTCACTGACCTGGACGTGCCGCCAGTGGAACCGCTGCTGATAGATCGGCTGGTGATGGAGAATGCAGCCGGTGCTGTGCGGGTGACGGCAGCGTTCAGCAACATCACGGTGGTCGGGCCCAGTAACTATACTGTCACGAAAATCAGGTCAACATTTTTCCACTTTTCAACCCTGAGTAACTTTTATACGCAATTTAATTGCTCCATCTTATAAATAGTTTGACGTGATTCCGAGTCTCACTTCACCGTCTAGCAAGTTTATATAAATCGAATTCACGATCATTGTATTCTATAATTGCATCCATTGGACTTACAGACTCGGGTGACTTCGGATTTGGGTTCAAATTAAAAATATACTTTTAACGGTTGGTAACGTGAATAAAACTAAATTTAAGTTTATTTTAACTACGCCTCGACGTTTCGGATGTGTGATGTGAATATATGAAATGTGCACTACTCGCCTAAACTTCAGACAATTTAAAGTCTATTTAAAATAAAAGAAGCGATAACACGAGCAGGGCTTGAACCGTCATCCACAGAGTCTCGTGCTGTTGCCGTAACCAATCAAGCTACCGCGATATCAAATTCCTATCAAAGCCGAAAACATAGGTGGCATTGAAAATGGAAACTACCGTCAGAATTTACGTGACATTGGTCAATCGTGTAATAAGCAAAGACAGGTTGCGACACGGCACAAGTGTATGGGCAATCATAACACAATGGGATTCGAGTAATAACCACTATTAGCTGTTTCTACATGTGTGTCAAGACGAAACTAAATTGGGGACCATTATAGCCACCATTTGTTTTATTTTCGGTATGGCAATACTTGTCACTTTATTTTAATAGCCCCGTATTATCTGTGGTCGATGGGAGTAGGACACATTTAAATATTACTTTTAATAAAAACGCGAAATATTAACGTATTTTAATTTAATATAATTTAATTATTTCGGATGCACGGCTGCCGCATATTTCTAGCTTATTTATTTCGCGTTGGAAATCGTTAAGTGTTTTTATTTAACCCCCCCTTAATCTATAATACTTTTTTAAAATTTTAAAGATTTTTCGCTTCCACCCCTACCAAAACTAAGCAATCATTTGATATTTTTAATTTAATATCTCCTGGAGTTTGTTTATTTGTTTTACCGCGCGAATTTAAATTAATTATTAATAAGTCTTATTTCCTCGGTTTATCAAACTATAATTGAGAGACATGAGCGAGTTTTTAATTATTTTTTTAAATAGTGTGTGTTTACATAATTGTAATTGGGTCACCAACACCTTTCGTTTGATATCAAACACATTATAAATCAAGAGTTACATATTAGTTATATATTTTGAGGTTATATTTATATGTGTCGCCATTTTGTGTGTGCGACACTGTGAATCTTTGCAATACACACATTTACTAATAAGATGATTTTGGCTTGCCCATCATCAATTACCCATAACATAAAAAACCCAAAAACAATTGACTATAAATTTCAGATCGGACCTGAAGAAGCTGCGTATAGATATGGGACTAGTTCTTCCTCGGATCGAAGTAACAGGCCGCTACGAGGTAACTGGTCAGGTCCTTCTATTCCCGGTGCGGTCGCAGGGAGACTTTTGGGCATCGTTCAGTAAGTATACTTTAAAGAGATTTTGGAATCAACTATAGTATTTTTCTGTAAGAAGAGGAGAGACAAGCATGGAATTCAAAAGAAAATTTCAAAAACAAAATAGGCCGACAGCGCATCTTGTTGAGATATAGCTGGGGTATTTCACCTACCATCAAGTGTACCAGATGGTTGTCTGTCCCTCTCTTTCATAGAAAAATGGAGTTTACTTGATTTGCCTATCTCGAAAGAAATATGCTTAACGGCCAGCTTTGCGTCAAGCCAAAAATGTCCTAGATTCAAAAGCCGGGTATACAATAAATTTCGTTTGTGTGAGTGAATTTCACACACACACACATATTTTAGCCATGACATTAACGTTGGACGTAGGGAAATATTATGCGATATTACATATTTTGAATAAACTTTAGTTGCTTATACTACTTTCAAAAGACCTTTAAAAGTCCTTCCGTACGAATCGAGTAAGGAAGTGACATTTTAGTACATGAGAATGTAAAAGGAAAAAAGGCCCTCTTTATTAAATATCAAAGTGATGTCCCGCTTCCCCCGTTTACATTTTAGAGTGGACATATTTCTGTGTCGGTTACACTGATAAATTTTATTGATAAGTTTATCGAACGAATTTTAACCTCGGATCGATGTTTCGGATGCTTACGTAGCCTCAGTAGCCGTGGTCACAGAGGGACTGAAGATGTAGGATGTCCAAACTATTTATTATTTCACCTTATTTATAATTGAACCTTTCTTTCTTAACAAGGGTAGGCACCGCATTGACCGCCTCTGTAACTAAATGGTGAAACGGGTTGCCAAACATTGTGTAAAGCGAGTGAGTTCCCGGGTTCGAATCCCGGGAAAATACATTGTTCCGGCCGGCCAGACACAGAAGCTTCATCAGCGACTTGCTTTAAAATAAAACCGATTGTGCAACGAACACAGAATGAATGCCCCATGTCCCACGGGGGAAACGGGACAACTTTAGGCAACACATATAACTATTGAGTTAAGACACTGAGACCTTCTTATAATTGCTCTTGAAGGACATATACGTTGTTTTTATTAAGAGTCTGTAACTTAAATAAAACAATTTAACGGTTTTAAACGCGATATATAGAGTTGAACTTATTTGGAGATTATTTTAACAGCCCGACGTTTTAAACCGTAAGATGTATTTTATAACGTTTTAAACTGTTTAAACTTTTTATTAACATGTTTACTCCTTGCGTAAACTACAGACAGTATTTAAGGGTCTAATATTTAGTTGATATTGAATCCCTCCCTCGCATTTACAGGTGACGTGGCTGCTATCGTCAAGATCTTCGGAAAGGAGTTCCTTCGTCAAGATACAAAGTTCATGACAGCCGACCGCATGTTAGTGGACTTTAAGCTGAGAGGCTCCAGGTTCAAAGTGCGGGACACCATCAATCATGGCAGTATCATTGGTAAGATAAATGTGACTTACTACAGATTAAACATAAAACAACATATTTTGTGAACATGTTGTATCTAAATTTGACAAAGCCACATATTTACAGTTGGATATCCGAATGTCCTCGTTTTCACGTTTAAAAGGTGACACCTTCCATTACGTAAACATTTTGTCTGGCCCTCTATCATAAAAGAAGGTTAAATTTAAGTTTTTTGAAACGAAAGGACACCTTGTCAAAGTCAGTTCTGTAATTATCCAGCTAGTTTCTCCAAAGACTAACTAAGAGGAAACAGATGGCGGTAGCGTAGCAGATTTGATTTTGACATTAGGGATTCTGTCCATCTTCAGTCCTTCCGTGATTGTAAATAAGTTAGAATTTCGCGTTTTAAACCACTAAAATCTAATTTAACACACAATACGCATTCGTTTAATATTTACATTTTTAAATCAAATCTATTTAATAGCTACCAAAATAAAATAAAAACTGAATAAAACGATAATATATTAAAAATAATAGTAACTATTTATTCTTAAAACATGGCTTGACTATAAAGCTTGTTTAAATTAGTTTAAAGGTGTTTTATTAACAAGTACCATTCGTAATTATACACGTAACTTCGTGTACTATATAAAGATCAATTTTGAATTTTTTCTACCTTAAAATCTCAACGATTTTTTACAGGTGAAGCGATGAATCAGTTCCTCAACAACAATGCAGCGGAAATTATAGACGAGATGCGACCGGCAGCAGCAGCAGCCATCGGAAAACATTTCAAAGTATTCCTCAACGCGGCTTTCGAGAAAATTCCTGTCGATCTATGGCTGCAACCGTGAGCCAATAGCCGCCGGTGAGATGTACTTGTGATTAACTATAAAAACATTAATTGTTAATAAAAATACGACAAAGAGTCGTGCATTTTTTAGTTAAATGGATACGAAAATCGATATTGCTTATAATCACAAGTATATATAATTATTAACCCTGACTGTATACTAATTATTTGAAGTACCTTTTTATACAAAGTACTTGGTACAACATAAGAGTACAACCCGTTGAAGGACTTTCGATCTGTTGATGTCTTTTTTAAATAAGTTTTGTAAATAGACAATTGTATAATGCATGAAGTATTAGACAAAAGTATCGTAAATGTAACACGTAAAAAATTGTGAGTGACCCCACTGCATATATAAAAAAGTATTGGAATTATTATTTAGATATAAGCCTTATTATTTATTTATTTTAAGTCGTGTGTATAACATGTGTGTAACATAATTTTCGAAAGATCTGACTAGGTGTGTAAGTGAAGAATTTGATGACTACAATAAAAGTATCGTACTCATTTACACTTTTATTTTACAGATTAAGGGTCAAAGCTAAGTTACAATTACACATTGTTTTAGGGTTCCACCCCAAAAGGTAATTATACTAAGACTTCGCCGTCTGAATAAAAGAGTCAAAATTTTCACATATTATATTATTGGAGCTATAATAAAATAAAGCAAAAATTCTAAATAGGCAAAGGATGGTATTTTCGTCTATTTTTGCTCAATATAATAACTACTAAAAGGTGGGTCTTAGTAGAACCTCGTCTGCAAGTCCGACTCACGCTTGGCCGATTCTTTTAATTGTTCACATGGCTACGGCCCAAGGCTCTCCGAATACTCTAAATTACCTCACGCCATCTTTTACCTTGCCTAACAAAACTTTCGCCATCTTGCAATAAACTCATTTACAACGTATAATTTCGTTACCATCGCAACCATACAACCTAGATGTGAACTATGGGGAAATAGTGGAAATTAATTACTGTTACGACGCCCATAACATGAAATATAATCATTGTAATTGCTATTAAAAAATGTGCAATTCTTTCAATAATCTATACTAATATTATAATTTATCGAAGAAGGCTTTATAAAACATCACGCTGCGTAGATATAGGATATAGGGGTGAAGAAACAGTGAGAAATATGGACACTGGGAAAATTAATTATATTTAAGGGTTCTAGACACCCAGGTTGGACTTCTCAAATTTAAAACGATGCCAGACAATATTGAATCATTGTAGTATTGTAAAGGGATTCTAGAAAAAGCCGCAACTTTTTTAAATAACTTAAATTTATTCGTTTGGCGTACAATATTTAAATGTTAATATTCTAGCTTATATACAAATTGTATCCTAGATTATTACAACTAAAATAAAATATCATCAGCGCTCAATGCAGCAAAGGCATGGTCTGCTAAGGGTTTGAGGAAATCCCGCAAAGCTTCTTCGATGGGCACCTGCAGCTCACCAGACAAGCTCTGCCAGTTTTCGCTTAAAAACTTGTTAATCATGTCCCCTGAAACGAAATAATATTAACCATATGTAACTGCTGAAATATTTGATGCAAAACAACGAAAAATCTACCATTTCAGAAGTTACTATCATTCATACCTCAGGGAAGTACTTACTACTTTAATTAAAACGATTAATGATAATCTCATATAACACAGAATTATCGGTTTTAAACGCGATATATATTAGTTAAATCATTAGCAATTTAAACCGTTAAAGGGTTTTATTTAAATGTTTACTACCTACCCTCGTAAACTACAGACAATGGTGAAAACAAAACTGTTTCATTCAAGAGACAATAATCCACGTATGTTGTACAATTTTAATATTTATTCGAGTAATAGACATTTAAATAAAACGCGTATAACTGGTTAAAACGTGAACTATTAGTTGTATTCAGTTACAATTTATTTTCCGCCATTTAGGCCCTCTTTGACCATATCTCCTGCAAAGCATTCGAAACGTCGTGCCGCAGTTGAAACATATTTTAACTTATCGCGTTTTAAACTGTTAAAAGTGTTATTTAAAAGTAATTAGATACTACGTTAGTTTTAAATTAAACGATTGATTAAAAACTCTACATACCTAATTCCTTATCGTCCCCGAAGAGATGCTCCAAATCTACAGATACCTGCCCGACATCAAATTTGACATGCAATTTCTCACAAGTAACAGCGTCTGAAGCATTTTCTTTCTTTAACCTGCCCAGTGTTATGGTGACTGTGGCATTTATATCACCTGAAACGTTGATTTATTATTAAGGAACTTCTAGAGTGTAAGCATCTGGTAACTGGCATCGGTCTCAGCTCTACTCAGTGTTGTTTACTGGACGAGAAAGGGTGAAAATTTGTGTCTTTTATTGCCACTTTAAAAATAATGTCTAAAAAGATAATAAGAAATGTTAGGGTGCATAGTAGTTATATGGTAACCCATTCTCAAACCTATAGATTACGCATATAAAGTTTTATAAAAATTCGTCCAGCTGTTTCGGAGGTGTTATATTGACACGAGAATCCTGCTATATAATCGTATATTTTCCATTATACAGTAAATACTACTACAGACAAGATCATTATTCATAACAAACACTGTATTTTTTTTTCCTTAGATTCGAATTGAGAATAGAATCTCTTGTCTACTCTACATACGTGAACTATTAACATAATATTTTTTGCCGTGCAGTTTAAACAAGGGACTTACGATATTTCGACGTGAAATCCCCATTTCCCTCCACTGGTATCATCAAGAAATTTCCTTTGATATTGTACTGCCCTTTCATTCTTAATTCAGGAATGTGGAGTTGGGCAACTATTTCGTGCTTCTTTGTGTGTATGCTAAAGACAATCAACATATATACATAATAATATATATAAATAATGACATATAGAAATCTGTAAAACTTAAGAAGCTTTGCACAATATCCGACAAAACCCTACAAAATTTACAATTACGTCTTGTATAAGTCAACGACATATATACGTATGTTATATTATAAATTCTTCAAAAATCCTATTATTCAACAACAAAAATTTCGCTGAGTTAAATACTATTTAAAACACGAAATATAAGACGAGTTTCGTGACCGCTGTGAAGCACCTGTAAAATCAGATTGATATATTATCTATACTTAATGACATGCAATCTGCAGCTGTCAAAATGATCCCCCCTTGTCACTTGAAATCCGGGAACGAAGCCGCGTGAGTTTTGCGGAAAACAAGCGACAAAAAAGGCGCCTTCGTTTCTTATTTTAATTAATTTTATTAGATTATTTCCATTAATTCTACTAAAAGACAAACGTGCAATTGACAAAAAACCAATATTGAGTTCGTAGTTAGAAATAAACAAACGTATATATTTCGAGATTTCAAACTCCGGATAACTATAAAGGGAAAACCGACAAACAATTGATATGTGAACAAATAGTTATATGTGGAAATATTTCTTGAAAGAAATAAATACTTACTCGACATTTTTCACACGCATAGTGGAAGGTCCTCGTACATAGACATTTGAGAAAGAGGAAGACACAGAAATTGGACCAGATGTCTGCTTCACCGAAAGAGACCGCACGAGGAGTGGCTCGCAGGACGGTATATCATACTTGGGTAAGCCTAAAGAAATTTATATTTTTTATATTAGCCTGCCTTCTTGGTAGAGTGGTTAGTACGCTGCAGAGGTGTCGATTCGCGGTTTGCATGTGATTTTAGCCCAGTATTAGTTATTGAAGAGCACGTTAAGTTGGTGACTAGTGATATCATTAATTTAGTAACGGTAGTCAGTAAGCCCACCACGGCACATTAAACGATGTGGTGGGTCTAACTAAATCTCTGTTATGTGAGATCTATGCCCAGCTGCGTTGACACGAAACGATAGGATTATTGTTTTTGAACCAACTTGTCATTTGTTTATAATAAGACATATGAATTTTCTAAGTGAAGTGAAACATTAAAGAGTATATAATTTAGGTACCTGTTGCCAGTTTCGGAATGAATGTATTCAGAGCATCTCGCAGACATTTTCCGAGCGCCTTTTCTTCACGTGGGCAAATGAATCCGCCGACTAAATTAACAATGATTACATATATCAGCAAAGTTACGACATTTTATTATGCTCAAGATACGCTCATGGGCGTACCTTGAGCTTAAAATCGAAAAAGGCAGAATGTTGTAAATAGGAACTGGAACACGCCTAGAAATTTTACCGGCCTTTTTCGTAGGCCAATTAATTTTTTATAATCATTATAACAGGTCTCCATGACAATTTATAATTTTTCTGAAACATGTTGGACTTCGTCTGGAAATCAGGATATTATGATGGGCAAAATTCCGACCGGGACACGGTTCCAGTCTGTGTATTTCCGAATATCCAAAGTCAAAATATCGGGTATCACCTGGGAGGTGATCAATACATGAAAAACTTTAAACACGGTAACACGGGGAAAATTTTTAATAGAGAGGTCAGAAGCTGACTACGCCCAAGTCTACATATCTAAAGACTTACAGTTGATAAAACTTTTTTCATGACATAAAACACCACTACTTAAGGTTAAAAGCAAAACTATACTTGACCACATCTTGCACTGTTCTGCGCATGCGCATTCATCTTAATATTACTTTTTCTCGTTTTATCTTAGCTACGTGATGATAGGATTAAGATGAAATTAATGAAAATTTATTAGACTTATCGCACGTGTTGGTTGTAATCTCGTTGTTGCAACATTTGATGATGTCTTATATTTATCAATATTGAGTAGGTGTTCTTGGGTCCTGGGTTCGAGGAGTAGTGAATTTTTTGGTCGGCGTAGACACAGAAGTCAAGTACTTATCTATAAAAAAACGATTACATAGACAGAAATGTGTTCAGACTTCCCACAATTTTTCTTCTTTTAAATAAACTTTTTTTATTTAATATCAATTTATTGTTGTTCCAAATTTATATAGAAGTTTATCGTCGTAATTACTAGTCTACAATTTATAATTACATATATTATTGTGGCATGAATGTTTTTACCAATTTGGTTACTTACACATCTTTGATTTTTCAATCTAATATTGAATTTTACCAAAGTTAGTTATTTGATCTTGCGACGATATTTTTTATCATTAAAAGTATATTTAATTTATTCTTACACAGAAGTCGCAGTGACGATGCAAATAACACGTAGTTTGCAATGTCGTTAGATCGACCGATTTCGACCTAAAATCTCACTAGTAGGAATTTACACCTTACCTCCAATTTATAAAGTTAATAATCGAATGAACAAGTGCACGGTATTCGAAGTGCATGGTGTAATATTGCAATGACGTAAGTTTTAGTAGGTTAGCGACCGCCGGCGACTCGCTGGCCCACTTTTATTTAGCTCAACCGAACGAACGGCGTCTTCGACCGTGTTGACTAATCATTGTTTAGTAGCTCACGATGTTGACTGTAGATCACAAAAGTAAAACCACTAAGGAACCGCATACACTCTTATTAGTAAATCAAATCAATCTGTACTAATATTATAAAGCCAAAGAGAAACATTTTGCTTGATAGACCATTTACCGAGAAAGGTTTTAGGCTATATAACATCACGCTGGATATATATCGATTAATAGGAGTGTAAAACGGGGAACATTACTAATCTTTGAGGGCGCTGCGAAAAAGGTTCAAGAAACCAAAAATTAAGTATGGGTGGGTGTGGAATGAATTAGCAAGGATTACAAAAAAAACAAACAATGCAATAAATAAATAATTTATTAAATACTTTATGAACTTAACATTAATGGCACGTTGACTGGTATGATACGGTGTTTTATCTTTGTCTGCTAATTGTTCATAGTTTCGTAATATATTTTTGTGTCTTCCGTACTATATATCGTATGCTCATTGATAGCACCAATTCCGCTTTTTTATAACTATAAATAACGCGATGGCACATCCAACGAAGCACACGACACAGAAGGACAGAAAGACATGGCACTAAGCTGGAAAGACCATGTTCGGAGGGACGTGTTTCAGGAATTTATTCGCGATGTCTTCGAGGACCATGGCGAGTGCTGTCTCAACAGCTGGCTGCACTTCTTTGGTTAATTCGTTCGCATGCATATGCACGATGTGTTTTGTCACCATTTCTGTGAAAATGAAGTACTTGTATTACTCATATGTGTGAGTATGTGTGAAATCCCGTTTCCCCCCAAAAGCAAATACTTTTAGCACTTTCAAGTAGGATATGTATTATTTAAATGAGTACTTCGGCGTTAGGGATGTAAAGCATTCCTAATAAACTAATAATTATGTATATAGAGTGAACTTTAATCCGTCCAATTTGTTTTATTTCGGAAATTTTTAATGGTCCATCTTTGACCGAAATCATCTGTTTCAACCTAGGTACTTCTATAATTTTGATACTTTTAGTAGAAACTATAATTTTTCTGTTTATTCGGTTAATTTTTAAGTGTTTTATTTAAATGTGTACTACTCGCGTAAACTATAGACAGTATACGTACCCATTTCACCAGTAGTCGAATGAGCTTCCCTCAAACTTGCGTCAAGTGGTCCGGTACATCGTAGTTTTACATTTGCATCCTTGATGACGATTCTCTTATGTACTTTGGCACCGATAGCTTCAAGAGCGGCAGAGCATAGCGCTAAAAAATATTTATGGGTTATATGAAAAGTATCCCAGTTCAAATATTGCGGGATTCGAACCAACGACCAACAACTCAACGGGGCTTATCTACCAATTGATATATGTAACGATCACGCCTGTAACCATCTAAGTTCTCAACTTTGATACGTACGTCACTACCAAGATCGCTCACTATGTAATGGTTTTTAATTATTGTGTAAGATCTCAATAATTTGAATATGTTTTCTTGGTATAATGATACCGGTGTATGGCTAATAATCAACGGGTCGTGGTTCCAATCCTTATCGGGTGCAAGATTTTTCTAATAAATTTTTCTGAAACTTCATCCGAAATCGGAATCACGTTGAATGCGTTTCGATTACAGTCTGTGGATTTCCGAATTACTAAAACCTAAGCAGGTCGACATCTTCATCTGTCCAGCCCTCTTAATGTGCAGGTGTGTGCGTGGGTCACTTACTGAAGTTTGCATCAATAAACCCAGTTGACTCGACAGGTAACATCTGGAACTCTCCAATGACTACGTACTCGCCAGCCATCACCAAGTGTGGCAAACTAATGTTACCGGTTACTTTTAATTCTTCAGGATATACGCTAAAAGTAACAATTTCACTTTGAAATAGATTTTCACATGTCATTGCACATGATTTAATAAATTGTACGGACAGGCCTTGAACCAACATCTACAGCGTTCCGTGCTGTTGCTCTAACCACCACCGACACGGTAGCTCAATTGATTTTTAATTTTTTAAGTAGATGTGAAGATTTCATTAAATCTTTTGTTTACCATCTTTCTATCAAATATTAACAATAACAACATTGTGAACGCTAATTCGTCAAGTACACCATACAATTTTATCGCAATTAATACCAAACTAATCATAATTATAAATTTCTAACTCTAGCGGCAATTTTAGTAACGATACTTTCACGTACTCTAGTTTATTAAAAGTGTAGTTCGTCAGTCCTGATAGTACAAGATCCGACAGCCAGGCGTCATATTTAAATTTGTTTTGAGGCATATTGTGTTGCCTTAGTCTGATGCTGGGAACCTTCAGTGGTTCCAATGGTTGTATGCCAAATGATGGTATCCCATGAGCCAGAAGGGTTCTGCCTTGTTCGGCTACACGTTTGATGCAGTCAGCCACGTTTGGATCGCTGTAGTGGCAGATGGGTTTCTGTGCTGTAAACTATATTATATTACTATTTATAGAAAAAGCTTTTGAATTAAATAGGGGCTTAACCAAAATGAATTAATCATCTCTGTGGCTCAATTAGAATTAGAACATAACATAGTGGGGTATGGGGTTACCTTAAAGCATAGTAATGTCATAAAAGGGACATAAATCTGTACAATTTGCCTGTATGTAAATAAAATTGCCCAGTAAAACAGATACAGAAATGGACCCAAGGCCCACATAACTAAAATACATCATTTATATCAATTTGGGTATACCTCCGAAATCTGGCTGACAATATTTTCATGTATTTGTTAAACTTATTGAATTCAAATACAATAGATTGTTTCGGTAGGGCGGGCAAAGAATTCTGATCAACTACTTGCCTGTAAATAAAACCGATCAGTGAATAGTACCCACAAATGTGCTCGCCCCATGCCCCATTGGGGAAAATGGGATTATACCACTATATATACTCACCCAATGCATTTATATTCTCACTGAGAGTTTCGTTTTGAGGTACATGCTTCCCTAAGACCACACCCAAACTTATAACCAACAGAAACTTCACTATACGAATCATTTTCACCGTTCATCAAAGACTAGAATAATCTGTCTGTGAATGAATTCTGCCTTTATAATACTTCGAGTCGTCGCTCGTGTAGACCATATGTGGCAGATATTTAGCCTCGGCCCTAAGGTCTACAGGACATAAGTAAATGAGTGAGTACTAGGATTTATGACCCTGACAATCGTAGTAACCAAGTACTAGTTAGTGCACGTTTTGTTTACCTATGATTCTTGGTTCAGTTCTAGATCTACGTCTGGAGATTGAAACTTAGCAAATTCTTTGTAGTTTACGCGAGTAGTACACATTAAAACTCAAAAATATAAGTATACGTATTTTTAAAATATTTTAACTAGAGCCCGATGACGGATCGGTAGATGGATACCTTGCACGTCTGCTGGCAAGCATCCGAAGCGTTGGGCCTTAATAAAAATAAATTAACTAAAATATTTCGCATTTTAAACCGTTAAAAGTGTTTTATTTAAATTAACAAGTTCTCCTAATATTTTATTACATCTCTTCATAATAAACTAAGCGGCAAATTTGGATAGAAAATAAAATACATGTATAATTTGGAAACTATCTTCAAGTTGGGAGAGGTCATGTGTTCATCTCCCGGTAAACATAAAACAGAAAAGTGGACTACCCTCGTGCGTGCAAAACGGATACGGAAATGTGACTTCCTTAAGCGCACGCGTGGGAAACTGGATTTCTTTATAAAATTTATAGACCTAGTAACTGACCATTATATATGTCTATACTAATACTAATATATAAAGCTGAAGAGTGTGTTTCTTTGTTTGACCCCGCTAATATCAGAAGTACTGGCTTACTGGCTCGACTTGAAAAATTATTTTTGTGTTGGTTAGAGCTATCAAGGAAGGCTAGGGGCTATAAAACTGTGATATTGGAGCGACGACACACGGGAAATGTGGGAAAAACGAAGTAAATTCTGCATCATAATGGGTAGTAATACATATTTTTTGGGTATCGGAACCCAAAAAATATGTATAAAAGAGTGATTCCTCTCTAAACGACCTAAAAAAAGTCTGCAACACTCCGACGTCGTGGGTAACAAACACATTTGCAAAAACAAATTCGGATGCCTAAAATAATTATTCTACGCGGACGAAGTCGCTGACACAGCTAGTATCAATTAGAAATGTACACGTTAGTGAACATAAGAGTTAGAGTATAAGGAAGTATAAACAACGTTTTATGACGTAAAGGTTAACTGCATTTATAACATAAATAGTTAATTAAATCTTTATTTTAATTAAAATACACCCATACACTGGACACAGACTACATACATTCTTTGGTGTGTGCATGGTGAAAATAAATTTATTTTTAATGTAATAAATAGTCAATTCTAGGTATTACGAACTGTATGAAACGCAAAATGAATTCGTTATCTATTTTTAACTACAACCAGATGTTTTAGAAGCAACAGTGTTGAGATTCATATTACCGTTTTAAACTGTTAAATGTGACGTAATAGTATGAATGAATGAAGAAACAAATTTTAAAAACCGTTTTGCCTAGTTAATATTACACATACACAAAACCTTAAACAATACTTAATAACAATATCACAGTACAAACACAAAAGAAGACCCCTAAGCTACAAGTATTTCCTGAAGTGGTATAGTGGCGAGGATCTTGTTGAAGAATGCCTTGAAGATGGCAGCACTGCTTTCCTCGATCAGTGGGTTCAGGATGTCGAGGATGACACCTGGACTCGCATTGAAGAATGCTGCAGCAGAAGTTGCTGGAAGAGTAAAAAGAATAAAAGAAAATATACACGAATCGGTTTTAGAACCTCATTTTCTTGTTAAACCAACAGCACGGAACGCTATGCCAGTTCAAGTGCTGCACAAGTCGTAAATTTTTCGTAATTGTCGATTTTCAAGTCATTACTTAATCTCATTTCTGCGTCCGTCTCATTTATCGCTTTTACCTGCTGTTTTTAAGACTCAAGGTTGAAATCTTTAATCACTTTCATTTTCATATACACAACGGAACTCAAACAGACGACCCCACTTAAACACATTTCAAGATAGAAATGATAATTAAGCTAGGTTAGTACATAAATAAAACGGTACTAGTGGGTTCGAGGTCCTAGTCCAAATGTGTATAGAAATAACGTGCTTACCAGCAACAGGTCTCTCCGTATCCTCAACAGCCAGCTGTCCATGAGCAATTTTCAACTTGGCGATCATCTTGTCAGCTTGTAAATATTCTACGCCGTCTCTTTCGATTACTCTAGCTGCACCTTTTACCACTACTGTTATCCCGGCTGAAATTTAAAAATTACTTATTTGATATCCAGGTGAATGATGTACTGCTGCTGCAGCCTGAGCTGGTCTGATTGGTTCTACTACTTCCGTATATTGAGAATGCAGAGGAGGTTAAATCTTTAATTTAATAAACACACTTATTTTGAAACTTGCTCATCAACTATCACAAGACGATCTTCGGATCTTATTCAGTAATTTTGACCAAAATGTAATTAAAATTTATCTTAAAAGATATTACGCGGACATTTTTTTACATTATTGAAAGGGGAATAATTCTATCATACATATATTCGCATCGAACGTAACGGAAACCCATAAGGATTTAAAAAATTCTCCGTTTTTTACTTATTACCCGCTGTTTTTTATCCTATAGCGATAATTCTCGATAAATGTTCTAACTAACACAAAAATAACAAACAAACAACTCTTCAGCTTTGTACATTAGTATAGATAATTTATTACTCACTGAAATTACTCCTCAGTTGTCCTTTGCCACTGATGTCCAGGGTGAGGATCTTGGAGCCACGCACATCATAATCAGCAACCACTGATAGTTTTGGCAACGTTAATTTCATCTGTCCTTCATATTTATCGTTCAGGTTCAACCTGTAATTGATAAATGGATAATCAAATAATTTTGTGAGCTCTCTGTAAAAAACATTTGACTTATAACGTACGAACTTAACTACATTATTAATATAGAACGCTTTAAACGGCTTAAAACGCGAAAGATATTAGTTATCTGATTTATAATTTATTTAAATGTGCATTACACGCGTAAACTACAACTTCAATATATCTGTAGAGCGATAAAACACTTTTAACTGTTGAACCGCGAAATATATCTCATGTTAACTCACATGCATGCAAACATGAGTTAAGACTATACGAGGTATCTATATTGCCGTCTTGTTGTCACACTCGCGATCTTAAAAATTACTCCACGGTTCTAAGTGAAATTCAGTACTATTCTTATTTTTTACACATAATAAAGATAATAGATTTATCTTTATAGGGGGGGGGGGGGGGGGTCAAGATATGGTTGGGTACATAAATTTCACCAGACTTTTCGACCCTGATCTTTCGGATTAATTAATGAAATTCGTGTCAGGGTTTATTTTCCTTCGCAACCTCACTACCACTTTGTTATCCAAACATTATAAACACTAATAAAACTTTACGTAAGAATCTATTTTTCTAATGAACTAATACTACAACTACATAGAACAATTTAGTTATTAAGAAAATAAATAACTCCTTCGATATTTGAGGCAGAGTAGCTTAACTGCAATTTTATGACTTGACTTATTTATATATGTATAGTCCAAAAATCTTAATCTACAAGAGCACAGTGACCGTTAATTGTTAGCATTATTAACACAAATAATAGTACAAATGCGTTTTCGCCGATGTTAATTTCGCATTTTTTTTCGTCCTTATTGAAAATCATGTTTTTAGTTAGTAGGCCACTCTGCCTATAACAGCCTCGTTTCTCCGAAACGACGTTAGGCTCTTTTAGAATTTTTCCACAGTTATTTGAAGTACCAATTTCTTTATCCCCACTTTTTATGCAAATGGCTAAATATTGAACACTTCAGAAAAAATCGGACCCAAACTTCGTATAAACATTAAAAGTTATGTTTGTGTACGATAGTGTAATAAAACTTGTATGTTGAATTTTACCACATATTAATAGTTATTTTATAGAAATAATCCAGCTATATCTAAATATGATGATGAAGAAAGTAGTGGAATTATTATTAAACATACATAAAGGGGTATATTTACTAACGTCACTTACTTTAACTTCTCGATCTTAAAGTTGCTTCCGCCGTAAGCCTTCATATTCTTGATGGTTGCTTTTAATCGAAGATTCGTGGCCGTCCTATCCAGCTTGAGAGTGGGCACATTGAAGGGCTCGAGGGAAGGTACGTTCACCTCTGGTATTCCTTTCAGCAGTTTTGGTCTTAATGTTTCTATGGCGTCTAAGATGCATTTCTCGATTTGTGGATCGCTTTTCTTACATTGTGGAAAGTAGTCAGCTGAAAGGGTGTTATTACAATTTAATTAATGTTATTATTTAATTGTAGGCTAATAAGAATCATATTTGCGTGTCTTTTTATTGGTAAAAATCAGTAACGAATCCTGAACGATTCTTTGAATTGATTAGGAAAAAAGGATATATATTCATTTGGGATATATAAAGATCTTTAAAAATACTTTTGTAGATATTGTTTTTATAAATTCATAAAAGAAAACCAAGGCAGTTGAAGGACAGATCCACAGTGGAAAGTGGTAGTCCAAAAATAATTCGGGTAAAATTGTAGTAATTTAGACGAATGTAAAGCAGTTAGTTTCAATGTTTATTGTATTCAAAAATTCCATTCATTTTCTCAGTATTTTAGATAGAAATGTCTGTATATATATAATTGCAACGCAGTTTCAAAATATGCATTGCAACAGTTGCGTCATTTCCCGGCTGGGCACACATGACACTGTATCCGCTTTGTCAATAATTACCAGTTATTTACCACAAATGCTTTTTAAACTAAGATATATTGGTTGTTATCAAAGTTTTTGATTTAGCACTTTTGGTTGTTGGTTGGAAGAGATTTCTTTTCAGCGAATGCCACAATGCAATGCATTTGATTTTAACTTATTTGTATTTTAATTTAAAAATCGAAAATAAATTGAAAAAATGTTCGACTCGGGCAGGACTTGAACCGGCATCGTCAGCGTTCCGTGCTGTTGCTCTACCAATTGAGCTACCGAGTCCTACACCTCATCGTCGAATTTTTTCAACTTATTGATACAATATTTGTATTTTTCTGTGCAATAGTGTTTAAATCATAGTGAAAATATACGATTCGAATCTTTTCCTATTTATAATTTAGCAGTAGACTAGAACTAGCTAATAATATTTTGTTCTATTACTAATATTAAGGACTGATGCATAGGGCTTACCTTACGTAATAAAAGTTGAAAAAAAACTTAAAAATCAATTACAAATTGATTGATAAGTACAAACAAAATGTCTGATAGTATTGTAATGGTAAAATTGTAATTATTAGGCGTATTAATGAAATTTACTATGAAAATAGAAATAAAAAAAGCTTACGTAATACTTTTCCGTGAACACTGAAGGCACATAGTAATAAAATCAATAACACTTTCATTTTCTTTCGATTTAATTTTCGCTGTTAACCGTTGATTCTTCAACGGTGAAGGGGTACTCAAGAGTGCGCGGGAGTTGCGATCTACCTCATATTTGTAGGAAAGGAAAGATCGCCGCAGCTGCGTTGAGTAACTGGAGGATAATCGCAATTTTGGTGGGATTTTAAGGATTTCCTGGTAGCGTTAATTAAAAATATAATCTTTAATATGTGTGCACATAGCCTTAAAGATATGTTATTTTCTAAATATGAATCTTACACAATGCAGTATTCTTATTTATTTCTGATTTAATATTGAGTAAACTTCCTCAACGAAAATATAATAACATGGATTAAGCTCGGACCTTCAAAATCCTTAAAGCTAGTTTTAACGTTACCTTGTCAATAATTATTGAAGTGGAAGAAGCCGGAAGGTCAAACGTGTGCTTTCACAAAATATAACACAGGTTTTTCATATGGGACATGGTTATGTATTGTCTCAAAAAGTGGTGCGACTTAAAAAAACACTTTTAACGGTTTCAAACGCGAACAACAAGTCACTATTAAAAGTTTACAGTTCACAATGCATCCAATAATAGACTAAGAAAAAGACTTAATTGCAAGTCTTCCGTTTACTGGGTTACCCACAAAGTGTATCTGGCTCAATTATTGTCTGCATTACCGCGAAGCGTTACATAAAAATCTCTCAAAAGCCGTTCTGGTTGCACAACCGATCTACAATTGTACTTACAGTAGGAAAACGTCGGTGCGAATGTGTTCTAATTGTCTGAAATATCTGAAATTGTCTGTAATTATCTGAAATTTGTAGAAGAAGAGTAAGAAGTAGAAGTAATGGTAGAAGATGAACGAGAATGATAGTATATAGTTATAGTAGTAGTAGCGTTTCCATTTGCGATTACAGCATATAGGTTTCAGTAAAAGAAGATAACAGTTATATTATTTAAGATATGAAATGAAGGAACGATTTAGCAAAAAGTCGTTTGAATTAAAATGACAAATAAATTGGCCAAGTGTGACCATATAGTGCGTAATAGTAGGTAAGTATATATATCGTACTTTAGGCTATTTTAAAGGCTTATCAGTTAATTTTACATACCATACTATATGAATATGGAGTTTGCTCTATTATGTCTATATCTCTTTTTGAAAAAGGTTTTTTCTGTTTGAAAATAATTAAATGACACTTAACGTAGCGTTCATAAAATATTTCAGATTCTTTCAATTTGCCTATATTTTATGGTTCTTGGTATTCAAAATAATATACATTAAATTATGGGGTAGTTTCGTTTTTTGATGCGACGGCCGAAAGATATCAACGCGCGCTGTCAGTCCCTTTTGCCACTCGTGCAGCGCTGGTTTTATACAATTTTTAACTGTATGTTAACCAATTAAGATTAAAAGTTTAAACGCCGGAGTGTTAGAGTTATAATAGTTTCCGCGAGTGTAGTGCGTATTTTAAAGTTATTAAATTTCGTAAAATCAGTGTACCTACTACGTGGTGACGTTCCCAAACGATTCAGACAGACACGCCACAATAATAGTGTACATTAGTCAGATCTACCACTGGACCGGAGGTATGTATTCAATTTTGTCACTTAAAGTGTGTGTTGACAAAATGATTGGCATACTATATATACTAATATAAGTAATGTATTTTCCTACCCTATTTCCTTAAACACAAACTATAAAAGGAGTATAAACAATTTTTATTATTAAGAAACTTAATTGCCAAATTAGAAACCAATAATATTACCGTATAGGGTTTAACATCCTTTTTCTATATTTGTCATTCTTTTGTAAGTCATTAAGGCATCAATTAATTGAAGTTATTATAGTTATATTTTAATGTAGTAAAAAATATCTTGCTGTTATTTAAATACTGTCTATAGTTTATGCGACTAGTACACATTTAAATAACTCACGGGGAGACTCCCGTGACCACGGCTGCTGCAAAGCATCCGGAACGTCGGGCCGAAGTTAAAAATCATTTTCAAATAAGTGTAACTAATATATCGCGTTTAAAACCGTTAAAGTGTTGCTGTTATTTGTCTGATAGTGTTACGATATTAAAAACTGTTATTTTATCAAGTTTTGTAGTATCTCCGTTTTCGACATAACTGTTACAACAACATATTAACATAATTATAGCAATGTATGATTTATTATATTTTTTGAATACATCATGGGAGTGAGCAATCATTACATATACGTCAGGTCAATGATGTCTTTTTCACCCCGTTGGATTAGGGCGGTGGTAATGTGTGGCTGATCAACTTTAATCGGGTCGCAAGCGCAAGGTTGTTATATGAGTGGGGTGCTTCACCTACCTTCAAATGAACTCAATGGTTGTCTGCCCTCCTCTATCATAAAAAAATGATAAAAGACATTCTCGTCTCTCCCTCTGACCAGATCTGTGTCATACCCGCTCTAACCATTTACTGCTTTCCCGTGATTCGCACCCAGGACCACCGCTGTTTATGGCTATGCTAGTACTGCGACAGTCGATTAACACTGATTTAAATCATATTGTTTTATTTTCATAAAAAAAATATTTTAAGAACCAAACTTAAATTGAGTGCCATATTGTTATTGCCAAAGTGATTTTTTTAACACACACTTGTACAAGCGGGATAACCTGCTTTCTTGTTTATCATTAATAATATCTAACAACGAAATTCCAATTATAGTCTATGAATTTAGATGGCTTCCCAGCGAAGGTAAGTAATTTATTTTATGGTTATATTTCGTAAGTTCTAGCATAACAAGTTACAAACTAGGCGTCTTAATAATGTCAAACTTAAAGTCGTACCGTACACAGTACGTAAATATTTACTTTGATTGAATATTCAATGTTCAGAGTAAGTATTTCCCTTCATAATTATTAACTAACTAGCTGTGCCCGCGACTTCGTCCGCGTGTGATAGTGACTTGGGGTAGAATTTTTAATTATTTAAGCTGTTTAATAATTTATGTAAGGGCTCATTTAGGGGCAGCCAATCTATGTTGTAAGTGCTACTTTGCCGCAACACTCTCACCTCACATCACTCCTGACTAACTCTCTAACTCCCACTCCTATCCCAAAAAGCCAAAGAAGAAAGTTTCATTGTTCTAGCTTCAAAAACCACGATTTTTCATACAAACTTTCATCCCCTTTTTCAACCCCTATCAACCTTTATTTGGCATTAAAAGGTAAAAAGTAGCCTATGTCCTTTCTCATGCTCTAAAATATCATTTAAATCAGTTCAGGCGTTTCGGAGTTAAAGCCGGACAGACAGACAGTTACTTTCACTATTATAATATTATTAAAATCTATAATTTATTTAAATAAAAATTTATAGTTGGATGACCCAAACCTCTGCAAGGAGAAAATGGGGTAATGGGTGAAATAGTCGGCTGATAACGTGGACAGACCACCCGCCCTACCACCGGTGTCCCCGATAGAAAATAATAATAATAATAGCTATGAAAGCACAAATATATATTTAAAGAGGAATCATTCATACTGTTTCATACTTGTTTTTGGGTGGAACCGTTTTGTAGCATACAGATCTGTAACCCAGAAAGATTCATGATGTTTCCCGATTTCCAACATGTCCCGCTGTTTCATAATGTCCTAACGAATACAAAAATATTTTTAAGATTATAATAAATTAAAAATCTATTTAGATTGAAAAAAAAAGGGCTGGACGCATTGACAGCGTTCCGTGCTTTTTAAACGGTTTTATTTAGCTCGACCCGTACGGAATTTCTTGATTTGAGTCAAAATTAAAAATTGAAATTTTCTCGTTGTCAAATTGATCTGTAATTTGGTACACACAATTAATTTAGATGACAATACAATGTAATAACATTATAAATCCAAGACGGCCGCCGATACAAAATGGCGGATTACATATTTTTCCTTGCCCCCTCAATATGGGTATCATATCAAATAAAAGGGCTACACTAGGAAAACACTATGATTATGACAAAATTTAATTTTTCTTTTGTAGTTTTCATTGCAAAAAAAAACCGTTTAACTTAAAAGATTTTTACCGTTTTTATTTCAATCTAAATAAATTTTAATTTATATAATGCCATCATTTAAATAAAACACTTTAACGGCTTAAAACGCGATATATTGCCATCGTGTTAAAACTATGTTAATTTTGTATTGTATTAGAATTACTATATATTGTTAATTTACTGTTGACTATTGAAAATATATACTCTCCTCCTGTTGCTCACCAACTTGTATCTATTACTGTTTTTTCTTAGTTAGACTTTATTCTCGCTAAGAATTGATTATATCTATTCTATCTATATCTCGTCTAAGAATTGATTACAACAAAGCTAAGTAGTAGGAGATGTTGCATTATAGTTACCACTATAACAACAATAAAAAAGCAAAACAATATATCCCGCTTCATTTGCTTTTCAATAAGGCGAAATAAAAAGTTAACGCACAATTTTAAAATTTATTGTAAAACATTTTAAACAATTTCAACAAATATTTACAATTTTTGTGCCTAAAGCTTGTCTTTAACTATATTTATCTTAAAACTTTAACTGATTCGATTAATTAGAAATTACAAAAGAGAGTTTAAAAGTAAACAATATACATAATATCATAGCTTTATATACTTTGCTTACATTCCGTAGCATAAAAATAGGGGTGGGTTATGGAGATTTTTTATCGTGAGTGTTTGATTAAAGCTTTTTTCCATTGTCAAATTGAAGAACTTAATTATAAACTTATTTTTCTTAAAAACGACCTCTATGTTGTATCCATCATAATATCACAATACTTACAAACTATGTAACGATAACATTAGGGAAACAGTTCTTGATAAGTGAATTTCGACGTTATCTTGTTTGAAATCTCCGTAAATATATCGGCCAGACTTTTCTCCATGACTGGGCTGATTTCAGAGAGGAAGACCTGTGAGTTTTCGTTGATGACCCTGTTGGTGGCCGGCCCCAGCACTGGGTCTCCGTCGAAGAGATTCGTCAGGTAGATGGAGGAGTCCCCGACGCGTAGCTTCACCTTCATGGGGTCGAACTTGAGGTATTCGTTGTCGCCTCTCTTCTCTTTATGGCCTCGCATGGTGACGTTACAAGCGTAGTCCTCTGTGAATAGACAAATGAAATTTAATTTCGACTATTTTCAGTTTTGAAAACTTTAATATTTTTTACTGGCTTAAACCGGCATCGTCAGTGTTCCGTGCTGTTGCTCAAACCAATTGACTCGGTAGTTCGATTTTTTCATTTTCACATTTATTAACAGATACATAGTAAATGTATAATTTTACTATTGTTTTGTGTCCCTTGCTTATATGTGCGCCTCTGGAGGAACCCTTGGGCAAGCAAGGAGTCTTGAAGTTCTGACTTCACTTGACTGTCACCTTTATATTAAACACAGAGGATTAATTTTAGGAATGTCGGAATTATTGTTATTGAGCCACGGATTTCAATTTTTCATTTCAGGATAGTCGTTAGCAATCCGTGTGAAATTCAATTTCTCCGATCACTCAATTTACGTTAAAAAAATCCAAACAGACTATATCATATCGTAGATAAAAATATAAAAAAAACAAGTAAGTAAGAATTATATGTACTAGCACATTAATGATAAATAGATATAAATATTAAAAGTAATCTAAAAATTGCTTTCATCTGTCTTTTAATTGCCACTGTGCACATACATTGGGCAAATTTGCACCACGCAGAACGTTTTTCGAGACCAGGTAAGATCGAACTCAACACGTCACAATAGAAAGTCAAAATAATGTGTTATTAATTATTACTAAAACTAAAAACAAAGATTACATTCTAACTCTTTTAGTAACTATTAAAAATATAACCACTTACAATAATTCTATGATTGTTAATTAATATATTTACAACCCAAAATTACGCCGATGCTCATTTTAACTGCTAATTTGTATTGTTTTTTTTGTCTTTAAATAATTACTATATCTGTCAGCTTCGTCCAGTACTATACTTCCTAATGAACACAACGGGCTTTTTGACGCTCTCGTTCGTCTAATTAGGTATAGCTATCCTTCTTCACCGGGTCCAACACGTTTCAAATCAATTTATAATTTCTCTGAGACACGTTGGACTTCATCTGGAAATCTGGATATTAATTGGATGGTAGAAATATCGGAATTCGGTCCGGGTCACAAACCACCGTCCACAGAAGAGCCGTGAAATTTAATGCGATTCTGAGGATTTTCGAACATTTAAAGCCAAAGATCACAAAGATCGACAGCGGATCTTGTTAAAATGATATATGGCTGGGGTATTGTACCTTCTAGTGAACCATATACCTACCTGTCTATCCTCCTCTATCATATAATATTTGCCTTTGCTTGCAATCCCTAAATTGTTTACCCCTTTTCTGATTTATCATTACTAGGTGATAAAAGCCTATGTAATATTAATGTTTAAAATAATATATTTCACTCACTAAAGGATCCTGTGATGTTCCCTCTTCCCTGCAGCCGCAACAATAACACTTGTATGTCCATTTTATATTTTCCGGCGAACTCCAATTTCGGTAGAAGAATTTTAAAATCGAAACGATTCTTGTTCAAGTCCGACCTGAAAAACAACATGGGAGGGTTTCAAGTACATTTGTAGGTATATTCATTTTTATTTAGATGGTTATAAAAACATGATATTCCAGTAATTAGGAGTAGAAGTAGCTTTCGTAGGTAGTTGGGTTAATCGTTCGTAATGCAAGCAAAAGTTGTTTGTCATGCTCTGAATAATGTCCAAGGTGACAAATCTTATAGGTATTGAATATTTGATATCTTTTCTATAATAAAGTACTAATACATATTTGAGTTTAGTTTTTGGTCTTAAATAATATTATAATTAGATATAATTTTATAATCTTCAATATTAAACAAAACGTTTTAAAAATGGCTTAATATGTTACTCTCTTTTAATCAGAACTACTCTCTTTAAATATATAGATCCTTTAAACTATTGTTTGAAATAGTGAAATTACGTATTATCCTTTATTTGGAAAATGGAATGGACACATTTTTGATTCCGTTATCTATTATATAAGTAGTTGGTCGAATTTCGTTCCTTGTCCGACCAAAACTGCATATATTTATTTTCCGTTACCCCAAGATTCAAATCCGCTAAACTAAACTAATATTTAAAGTAGTTATTCCATCTTTATGAAAACGATCGGTAATAGCCTACATAACTTACTTTAACTCAGTGATTTTGAAGTTGCTAGGGCCCCGAACTTTGACATCGTTGACAACCGCCGTCAGTTTGGCACCCTGGGGCCCTCTGGCGAGTGCAATTTGACCAAGACTTAGAGGCTCAATCCCAGGTACATCGAGCTCTGGAATGCCCTGAAAATTAAACATGTAAAATTAACTATTTAAATCATTGTTTTGTACACTCAAAAATCCGCGGACATGTTAAGTAAGCTATACGACCTAAAATAGATATTTCTATAAAGTTACTTTGAACGCATATAAACAATTATATTTAAAATTGAACTGCAACCCGACATTTCAACCGCTTTTTAGCAACCGATTTTTTCTTTTTTTTATACTCTTATTTTAAATCTTGTTTAAAGTTTAATTTTAACTTGTTTAAACTATAAATACTTCACGTAAGAGGCAAAAATATAATTACGTGAAATTCATGTTTTTAAGCAATCTGCCATTATCGTAAGGGAGTAAAATAAAATGAAATAAAATATACTTTCTCTTTAAAATTTTAATTTTTTTTAGATTCATCAAAAATTTTTTGTTTGTCTGTCTGTTCGTCGTAATTCTACAGAGTGTTCAAGAGAGCAACATAACTGAGAACACCTAAGAAACTCAGTGTTTAGCTTACTATCAATGATATAATAGTTTTTAATCTGTAGAGTGTTGGCCTTAAATTAATTTTAAAATAACATAGCACTTGCGAATCTATAGCTTTACTTCTGTGTCCACTTGACACGCTTCATCGTTATGAAACCAACCCGACACTGACATACTTTCCAATTTATGTACAAAAAGTATTTGTCCAAGATATTTTACTAAAAAATGTTTTGTATCCAAAAAAAAAACAAAATCGAACATACTTTTTACATATAGATAAAACCGATACACCAATAAACTTGTTTTTAAAATCTGTATGTACAGATATTTTTTAATAATATTTAGTGGCCTGGTAACGAGACCTTTAAGCCAATGTATGTACAGAACGTACCAACCAAAAACAAAATAGACACAGGCACACAAATCACAGACATATAACAAAGAATTAAATGTAATCTGTCTTTCATAAACAGGAATATCCTATTACGTCAATTGCCTAATACAAATTTCTATTCGATTGTGCTATTACTTAAGAGGACGTAACGAAACATTTGCACGAATAATCTTTTCTACCGCTCTTTGAAATTACAATTATGATTAAAATTTACTTCTAAGAATTCATACTTTAATAACTTTAAAAAACTTGATGACAGACGGATGTCGAACTCACGACAACCGGCATCAATTTTTTAAACTAACCTGTTCTATTAAATACTTGAGTTTAAACTAAAATTGAGGTGGCCAGTTTTTGATATTATGCATTTTGTTTCCAATGCACCTGGCGCTATCGCGACCTCATAATACATACGTAAATACTACGTGCTTATTATTTAATTGATAAATCAACAATGTACTGGAAGTAATGACGAACAACTTTGTCGTCCTATCTGTAAATAACCCAGTATATAAGGCAACTATTTTTTATTTGACTCAAAAACCACAATATGGAGCTGCATCAGATAGTCTCGTATATAGCTATTCTTACAATTACACAGGTAAGCGATCTAATTTTTTTTTATTACACTACATTTTAAGGTATTAGATTAATAATACAAATACTTTTTTAGTTTGATGCTGGTATTTGCGATAGGAAAAATACCGTGATTCAAGTGAAAATTCCGCAAAAGACTGACGTCACCGTTAAATATCCGCCTTCACTGCCCGGTCCAGTACAATATGTCCCGTTTCCATATCTTAACAACAAACGAGGGGGGCCATGTTACAATTGCCGAAATTCTAGATGTTTCAAGTGCAATTCAAACCAAGCCAGGCCACCGACGGTTCCTGCCGGATCGAGGACAAACATCATCATAGATGTTCAGGGCTCGAGGTCAAATCCAAGTCTTCAACCAAATAATATACCGGATAATAACAAAAAGGGTACTTTAGTCGTTATTCAAGGATCGTCCGCGGCTTCGAGCACTGCTAATGCATCTGGAAA
Source organism: Leptosia nina (assembly GCA_963661955.1). Taxonomy (NCBI): domain Eukaryota; kingdom Metazoa; phylum Arthropoda; class Insecta; order Lepidoptera; family Pieridae; genus Leptosia; species Leptosia nina. Next base: position 8,513,792 of record CAVLEF010000010.1, on the reverse strand, counting down.
TGGAGCTGGTACTAATTCTGTTGCTGCGTCCTCATCATCGGCTTCAGACAATCAACTTATTGCCGATTTTAAAGAAGAAGACACCGCACCGGATGGCTCAACAAAGAAAGAAGAAGATATATTAGTGGCAGACAATGCGCAGGCAAAGACCAGCGCGGCAGCGGCATCGTCTACGAACAATCCTGGCCAATCGAAAGCAAATACCCAAACAAATGCTAATACTAATAATCCACCAAAAGATAATAAAGCTGCACCTAAGTCACCTTCACCTAAGACACCTGCTAAAAATCAAGCACCAAGTAACAACAATTCTGCAAAAGATAATTCGCCAGATAATAGTAGTTCACCCGACAATAACAACACACCAAATGACGACGAGAACACAGCGAATGACGACGACAATACAGCGAATGACGATGATAATACACCAAATGACGACGACAATACACCAAATGATGAAGACAACACACCGAACGACAGTGATTCACCAAACCCAAATGGGGATAATGGTTCAAGTAATAATCCAGACAGTAATAATGATTCACCAAATGCTGGAGCACCACCAAATACATCTGATGGGCCATCACCTACGGACGATTCCTCCGGTGATAATCCTTCATCACCAAAGAAAGGACAAGATGACGATTCAAACGACACTGCAAATGATCCATAGACATAAGGCAATTTCAAGGATTTTACGTGTATTGGAGCCCATATCAAACACCGTTCAAAATAAAGTTAACCTCGAATATTTATTTGGAATATTAAGGATATAATATTTTCAACAAAGCGAAATATATAATCACATGCCTTACAGTAATTTGAAAGTATTTTATTTTAATTTATATTCTTGTAAAGTACAGGTAAATAAAAAAAATATTTTACTAATTATTGTGTGACTTTGTAAAGTAATAAAGAAGTACCTTCTTGAGCTTTGGCCGTAATTCTTCGATAGAATTCATGATACATTTATCCACGTTTGGGTCATCTCGCTGACATATTTTGATGTACGGTGCTGAAAAAAATGTAAGAGAGTCGATGTATCAATTCTGACATTTTGAGGAAAAATACGAATAAACTGTTTAAAGGAGATAAAAATATACATTAAAAAGTATGGAAAGTCCACGCTTTTTAAGATAAGTAACTAAAAACAATATAATAAACCAAAAGGCCCATCTCAGTAAATAACATTATACTGGGATTTAATTAAATTGCTCATATAATTAACTAATTAGTTGAAAGTCAATATTAAAAGAAATTTTGTCGAAGTAAGAAGAAATCAGCCAATAAGAAGAAAATAAGTTACTGTAATATAGAATGACTCTCCACTTGGTCACTAGTACCCATAATATTCAGGGGTTTGTATATTGAGCACGAGACAGTTAGTTTATTGACGATAGCTTTGAAAATATCAGACATTTTACATGTACATCAAATTTATAAAAAAAATGTATACATATCTATCATATTTACACCTAGCTTCAAGTTAGCCTTAAAAATACTAATTTCTTCATTAAATATAAATTCACAGTAAGATCTCGGAGATTATGCTCTAAGCTAATATCCTTCTAAATAATTATATTGTAATTGAGATCCTAAATTCATTGATATATTGGAATATTCTTTCGTTTAGCTGTTTCAAATGTTACTGTGCACGAAACATAAAGACTTTTGCACTTTTACGTTATTCCACCCTGGTTCCAGCCTCCCCATCATCCCTTAAGACGGTCTGATTTCCCAATTGCCCACGTCACGCAATACTTACGTATTTCAGCAGCAGCAAAGTGCAGAACAAACAGGACCGAAGCGATGGTCAACATTTCGATATCTTGCACAACTAAGGTATATGCGTTTCGTAAACTTTGAACATTTACGTGGTGCCGCCGTGGGATCGACCGACCGGCTCGGTGCTTCGACCGCCACTGAACCACCTTCCACCTTCCTAAGGACGCTTGAACGTTCACCGCTTCATCGGCTTCCAAAATACTGAACATCCCCTTCTAATGCTCAACGAGTAAGTGAGAGGAAACGCGCGGTGGAAACTGATGGTGGCATCCGTTTCAGCACGAGACCGTTACTCAATTTTCCTTAAAGGTACTTTAGTAAACGTGGTACTGTTTTACGCCTGCATAGGTTTACTTTGGCCGGCATACATTGTTTGTGTATAGGTCTCTCTCCTCTTACAGCTGGCGTTACCACTTGGAAGATTCGTAGACAGCAAAGTCGCAAACTCGAGTATTCCCAAGAAGAGTGGTAAGTGTAGATTCGTCATTGTAAATATACAATGTTTTACATAACTCAAGTGTTACAAGCAATTAAGATTAATATGGTTCCTCTAGTCAGTTACTATCTCTAGCTAGTTAAAATAATTATAATCTTTCCCCTATGATAATATTTTACTAGTATGAAAAATTACAGGCTATTGTCTGGTTACGCCAGTAATAGACATTTAAATAAACAACTTTTATCGTTTTAAACGCGAATCATATTAATTAACTGATTCCAATGTATTTTAACTACGGCCCGACGTTTCGTTAGTTTACTTAAACTGAGGCTGCTAGAGGCAAAGTGGCCTAATAACAAAAAACATGATTACCAATAAGGAGACAATTTTAATTCCGCAATTAAGTAGGCGAAAATGAATTTGTGCTATTATTTGTGTAAGAATTATGTAAACAATTTTCGGTCACTGTGCTCTTGTAGATTAACATTTTTAGACTGTAAAAATATAAATGAGTCAAGTTATAAATTTGCAGTTAGGCTACTCTGCCTCTAGCGGCCTCAACTGGACTCAACAAATAATATTGAATTTAATCTAAAATACATTAATTGTGAACTTAACTAAATGACTATTAGAGATATAGAGAGAATAGTGGGACTTCACCATATCCTTGAATATAAGAAAAATGAGAATCCGTATGCGAGCTGAGTGGAAAATTTGGAATGTCCGTAAAACGAAGGACCTACGCTAGACTCGATCGCGTTGAATTCCCTTTCACCTAAACTGCAGGGCACATGCATGCCACTAATTCCGTTTCCTGCGAGTTAGCCAATGTTTGGTCAAGGCGAGCTACCGAGAGCACTCGCCTACTACACCGAGTACGAAGATGTACGATTTCGCAAACGCCAAACAAGCCGAGACAAACAAACGTGCAAAACAACATGTATACTAAAATTAAATAGCCGAAGAGTTTGTTTGTCGCGCTTATCTCTGGAACTAATATTTTGAATTAAAAGATTATTTTTGTGTTGGTTAGAGCATTTATCGCGGAAGGCTATAGATTATAACACATCGACGTGACTAATAGAAACGAAGAAACAAAGGTAAATGTGGAATAAGCGGGGAAAATTCATCTTTGGAGACTTCCGTTGCGTGTTGCTCTTTAAATTGTCTGTGACATATATGTCTATCTTTTTTAATATCTTACAAGAACGACAGGACATGGACGACAACGTGGGTAATAGCTATCATTTAGAAAGATGAGGAGGTTTGCAAAAAAAAATTTTTTTGCCCAAAATTCTAAACTATTCGACGCGGACGAAGTCGCTAGATATTGTCAACAATGAAATTCGTAATCTTAGTTAACTTCATAATTCTCATTGAATTCCAAATATTGATTAGACGATGAACTCTTGAAACGATGCCTACTGGCTTCAACATATTTCTAATCCATTTATAATTCCTTGAAACACGTTGCATTTCGACAGGAAAATGTGGATATTAAAAGTAGGAATATCGTAATTCCGTTCAGGTCACGAACCACCGCCCACAGATGGAAAAGCCATGAATTTCCTGTGGTGGTAATAGGTCGATAACGCATTTTATTTTATTATTCTGTGGCTGGAGTATTTCAAAATTCTCTTATAAAGTGAAATGCATGTTATTAGGTTCTCCTGCCATTAAATATATACTCATACAAGTAATATCCATAACTAAATATATTTGTTTCAAATTATTCGACTATCCAAAACCAAAATAAGTCGACAGCGCATTTTTTTAGATTCGATATGGTTTGTCCTGTAAAAAAATATATATTCACATGAAATAACATTTAATTTCTTGTCTACTTCGTTCGCTTGACTACGGCCCCAGAACGTCATATATGTAGGTGTATTATTACCTAAATATATGATGGAAACGTTTCTTAACCGACAGCTATTATCCCGCCATCCGCCGTAGCAGCGGAAGAATCAGTAGGATGCATCGTAAGAAATCCGCTGCTCGCTGTAATTAGAAAACACAGCCAAGGCTGCTGCTAACTACTACAGTGTACTTTGGGTTCAATAAACTGTCCTGCCTTAACTTACTTTAATAATAACAGGTAGTTAAATATTTAAAATAACAATCTCAATTTTACCTATACACGTAACGCTTTTAATGGTTTAAAACGCGAATCATATTTTACAACCTTATTTTTGCGACCTGGCCTACATGACTTTCGGTTGCTAGAGCCAAAACTTTAAATTATCTAAGATTCATTATATGTACAAAACCCAAAGAACGAGAGACCAATAAGTGAGTGAACACCGTGACCCAGTTTCTGCAAGTATCAAACAGATGGCGCTAGCGTAGCAGATGTAAATATGTGTTTCAATATCAATAATTATTATATGACACGTCGAGTCGTAATTCACTTATTTAAGACGTTTCGTTAGCCTCACATTTCTTTTACCTTCTGGGATTGTTGGCGGATAAAACAAATAAAACACCTTTTTGACGCAATTTTATTGAATTGTATTTTCGTCCGTTGATTTACCGAAGGAACTGTCATTAGAACTCTTCTGTCATTTAACACACATTGCACCGACTTTTACAATTTACAATACTATATACAACTAATTGAAGTAAAGCGCTTGAAACGGTTTAAAACGTGAAATATTTAAGTGAACACAGCCTAAATATGGTAGTTAATAAATTGAAAATGAATTAACTAATTTCGCGTTTTAAACCGTTAAAAGTGACTTATTACATGTGTACGCCTAAACTACAGACAATACTTAATTTAGACTATTATTGATCTCACCATAATCGAGAACAATATGAAAAAAAACAAACGCTGATATTAAATTGGATTATTCTTTAGGAAATAGGTCATCTAAAGGCATAGAATAAACTATTTTATTGGCTATGTCCAGTAGGACGTTCGCTGCTGTCTTCTCGATGTAGGGTTTCATGGCCTGCAGAAACTCGTCTCGATTCTGATTAATTGCTTCATTTGTAGCTTCCTCTGTAACGATAGTATTTAATTAACCAATAACTACGCTATTAAGTTGTCGAAAATTCTAGAAGCCCTAGGATTTTTATGACAAGCTTTAAGGTTTATTTGATGTTAGTTGATGTACACCAGACATATAACATCTAAAACTAACGCGCTGTCGACCTGTATTTTAGCCTTGGTTATTCGAAATTACGATTTAAACCGCATGCGATTAAACTACGCAGTTTTTTAAAAATCGAAAATAAATTGAAAAAAATGTTCGACTCGGGCAGGACTTGAACCGGCATCGTCAGCGTTCCGTGCTGTTGCTCTACCAATTGAGGTACCGAGTCCTCATCGTCGAATTTTTTCAACTTATCGATACATTGTAATCTCGCGCATTGTAATTTCAACCTTAACACATATTAAGGTTCAACGTCTTACGCTTTGCTTTGCTTAAGAAATCATTGAAGATGAAATTACAAAGTTATAACGTTTGAAACATTTATTATTTTTTACATGTTATTGCACATGTAGGCACTATATAATTTAAAAATCGAAAATAAATTGAAAAAAAACATCAATTTGTTTTCGATTTTTTAAAAAATAATAAAGTTTTCATATTATAACAATAATAAATATTATGCGCAATGTACCTTCGACTAATAAATATATTAATTACTTACCAAGCGTTTTGTCACCATTGAAAAGGCCATTAAGCCTAATGCGGTAGTCTTTTAAGTTAATTTCGAGGGCCATGCTTTTAAATTTTATGTACTGCGTTGACTCCCTTTCGTATATCTCACTCTTAATTTCAACGTTAGCGTCGCATTTTACTGCAATGAGACATCAAAACATATCAAATTTTTTACTTTATAGGAAGTTGTATTAATAGGACATTGAACTTTATTTATTAAGCATTAAGATTGTAATTATGTTGCACGAGGTGCATCAAAGAATAAGCTCGAATCAAATCAAATCACAGTCATTTATTTATGTAGGCAGAAATATGAATGTCTATGATATTAAACATAAATAATAAAACACTAAATTTACATTTTCTATCAATAAATAAATAAAAAAATAAACATTCCCAAATGAACGAGGAGAACTGACGAGAAACTCGTCGTCATTCCCTTTATCGTTTACTTTTTATTTCATTTCTATATTTACAAATTATAACTCAATTAGATAAAGCAACAGTTTTGAAGTATTTTTTTCAATCTAGATTAATATTCAATTTCTTAAACATTTGAACACATACCGGCATCAGCGAAGAACTGTCCTTGACCACGCAGGGGTATTATAAGTATTTGAGTATCTAGCTTGTAAAGACCTTCCAGATGCAGCTTCGGGAAACGAATCTTAGCTTGGATCGTGTAGGTGTCTAAGTTCATGCTGAAAAAGAACAAATTTTTTTTTTTTTTTTTTTTGAGAGATGTGTTTTTTTTTTTTTTTTTTTTTTTTTTTTTTTTTTGGGGGGGGTATAAATTTTTTTGTGGTGGGGGGGGGGGGGGGGGGGGGGGTGTTTTATAAACCCAAAAAAAAAAATTTAAATAAAAAAAAAAAAAAAAACCCCTTCTTTTTTTTTTTTTTTGTGGGGTGGTTTGGAAAATTTTTATTGTTTTGGGGGGGAAAAACCCGGGGGGTGGGGGGGGTAAAAAAAGGGGGGGGGGGGGGGTTTTTAAGGGGGTTCCCCCCCCCTGTAAAATTTTTTTAAATCTATAATCGATTATTAGCCTTTTTTTTTATTAGATGGTCCATGCAAGATCTAAATAAAGAAAATAAATTCTTTAGCTACAAAAATAGTTCTATCTAAACCTAAGAATAGCCTCTCGATCGCTGTCAACAGAGAGAGGCGCGCTCTGTGAAGTTCGCTAAGTAATTAATTCTAAAAAGTGGTATAAAGTGTACGTATAGCGTTACTCTTAATGTCAAAAGTTTTATGAATTAATATTTCAACTTACTGTGATTAAAAGTGCCAGTATTATTGCCTAAAATCGTAATAATAAGGAATAATTTAGCAAGTGTTCATTGTAAACAGTGCAAATTGCGGGTGGATTACAAACGATAGCTCTTGAGTGAAATCCAACGTGCTAAAGGATTTTCGCCTTTGTGATTACGATAGCAAAGTTCACCTTCGCATGGTCAAGCCTTATCAAACGAACTGTTGTGAACATTAACAGTACCTGCATTTTTTCTTCCTATATTATACGACATCATATGACAATTTGATCATTAACTTTTACTTTGTAACCCGAAAAAAAGCATCTTAAAAATGTCGATCTGGGGTTGTTGTGCGCTTGGAGACCAATGCAAGGATTCCTTTATCATTTGTCAAAAATGTAAAAAAATTTATCATTTTGCGTGTATGTCTTTAGATGAAAGCTCATTTACTTTGGAAACACGGGAGTTGTGGTTCTGTCCGGAGTGTGTGATACCTAAAGTTTCTATAAGTGACAGCACCCCTATTCGAAATGTATCTGTATCCAGAGGTAATAAGCGCCCAGCCCTAAACTCTCCTCCCAGCACTGGTTCAATTACACGCGATGACATTCGGGAGATAGTGGAGAACGTATTTAAGACTAATTTAACTGAAATAATAAGTAAATTTAGCGAAACTATATCATCAACCCTGACTCAAGAAATAAAGCCTTTGCGGGAAGAAATATTAATTTTGAAAGAATCCATTGGGCTGATTAATACCGACTGTAACTCGTTGAAACTTGAAAATGAAGATATAAAGTTAAAAGTGCAAAATCTGGAAAGTATTAATGAAAAATTATCTAAAAGCTTAAGTGATATGCACGTGCGTCTAAATCAAGCTGAATTACAGTTACGCCTAAACAATTTAGAACTCCAATGTGTTCCTGAACAGAAAAATGAGAATTTACTTGATATTTTTACTAACTTATCGAAAACTATTGGATGCAAGATAGACGTGAATGAGATAACACATTGCACCAGAGTTGCAAAGATTAATAAAACGAGTACACGGCCGCGCTCAATAATTTATCAGCTAACATCTAGGAAGTCACGTGATTCGATACTTGCTGGTGCATTAAACTTTAACAAGAAGAACCCTCATAACAAACTGAATAGCTCCGATCTAGGTGTCACCGGAAGTAAAACGCCTGTTTTTATAAGTGAACATTTATCCCCTACTGTAAAATCATTACATGCAGCCGTTAGGCTGAGAGCTAAAGAAAAGAATTTTAAATTTGTATGGATTAGGAATGGAAAAATTTTTGTACGTAAAAATGAGGAAACCGACTTTTTAGTAATTAGAAATTTTGATATGCTAGAGAATATAGAGTGATTGGTTTTTTTTTTTGTATATTATATCATAGCTTTCGTCTTTTTTCTTAGTGTAATATTTGTAAGGTTATGTTTAATTTATATTACCAAAACTGCAGAGGTTTGAGAACAAAGACTCATACTTTTAAAACACAGGCTTCTTGTAACGACTTCGATATAATTATCCTCACAGAGACATGGTTGAATATCTCTGTTTTTAGTAGCGAGTTATTTGACCCCAGGTATATTGTTTATAGAAAAGATAGAGTATTTAATAGTAATTCCAAGAAGGACGGAGGTGGGGTTTTAGTCGCTGTATCTAGGACTATTAAATCTGAACGCTTGTTTTCTTATGAATCCGACTTGGAGGAAATTTGGCTATCAATTAAAGTTCCTTTTGGTTCTTCAAACGCCCAGCAGGATATAGTTGTTTGTGTTGCTTATTTACCTCCGCCTGTAACTCCTTTTTTGTTAAACAAGTTCTTAGATAATTGCAACTTAAATTTTGAAAAATCCAGTTGTAATAACTTTTTAATTGTAGGCGACTTTAACTTAAGTGCTATCGATTGGAGTTTGTTTGCTGATCAAAAAAATGATTTTAGGGCACCTGGTTTCTGCCAATTCTTCGTTGACTTCATGTTAATTAATGATTTTAAACAATACAATATGGTACAAAACGCCTCCAATAAAATCCTGGACCTAGTTCTTACTAACTTTAACTCTTGTAGTGTCAGTAACTCGACAGACCCTCTCACTAACATCGACACCCTGCACCCCGCATTAGATATATCCATTAATATTTCTCATAAGCCTATGCTACCATACAATAAGGACACCTCATTTTTTAATTATCATAGGGGCAATTATGAGAGCATTCGACATGAGCTGTCAATATGCGATTGGGCAAATATTCTGAATTCTGCAGACATCAACGACATGGTAAATACTTTCTATTCAATAATAAGAAGTACTATTGAAAAATTTGTCCCTAAAAAAAATAATAAGAAGAAAAATTATCCGAACTGGTTTGACAAAACTTTAATTAAACTTTTAAAAGAAAAATATAAACTAAGAAATAGATACAAAAAATACAAGAATCCCCTTGATGAATTTGAACTAAAATTGATTAGTGCTCGGTGTGAACGTTTGGCTAAAGATCGATATAGACTATATATACGTAACCTAGAAACTGAACTTACAAAAAACCCTAAATTATTCTGGTCATATGTTAAATCAAAAAGAGGTGGCAACAGCGTCTATCCTGCAACCATGTCAGATGGTACAAATATAGCGTCAGAAGGTTCCGAGGTCTGCGAGTTGTTCTCGTCTTATTTTTCATCAGTATACGTTGATAACCCTACTACAGTTGGCTCTGCGTCGGACACGACTTTTATTACAAACTCAACGCACTACTCAAATGACAGTTTAGGTTCACTCAGTGTTAGTTATAACACTCTTCTACAAAAACTAAAAATTTTGGACTGTAATAAAGGAGCCGGTCCTGACGGAATAGCTCCAATTTTTGTTTCTAATTGTGCTGAAGAATTAACAACTCCTCTTCTTATAATTTTCAACACATCATTACGTATCGGGGTATTTCCTTCGGTATGGAAGTCAGCTAAAGTTGTTCCTATTTTCAAATCCGGCGAGGAATCTGTTGTTACTAATTACAGACCAATATCTATTTTATCCTGTTTTGCTAAAATTTTTGAATCCATAATCTATCCTCATCTGTATAGTCACTTTTTACCTTTCTTAAGTTTATATCAACATGGTTTTATCTCTCGTAGATCTACTATGACAAACCTAACCGACTTTAGCGAAACTTTAGGTACTGCACTTGACTCGAATAAACAAGTGGATGTCATCTATACTGACTTCAGTAAGGCTTTCGACCTTGTTTCGCACGATATTTTATTACAAAAGTTATATGCGTACGGTGTCTGTGGAAAAATTCTGGTATGGATAGAATCTTACCTGAAGGACCGAACTTTTTATGTTGTAGTTAATGGTTTTCGCTCAGCTAATAACAATGTTACTTCTGGAGTCCCTCAAGGCTCTCATCTTGGCCCACTCCTTTTCAACATATTCGTAAATGATATACCTTTATCACTCACCTCCAATGTATACATGTATGCGGACGACTTAAAATTTTCCAAAATTATCAACTCTTTCGATGACTGTTTGCTTCTTCAACAAGATATAAATACATTACTTGCTTGGGCATCAAATAATGCTTTAAGTTTAAATAGCAGCAAATGCTATTTTATTAGATTTTCACGAAAAGGAAACGTTGTCAAACATAATTATAAAATAGGGCCTGAACTATTAACGGAACGGTCAGAGATCAAAGATCTAGGAGTTGTATTCGACAAAAAGTTAACATTTATTCCACATTTAAATAATTTAATTTCACGCGCATCAAAAATGTTAGGCTTTTTAATTAGAAATATAAAACCTTTTCGGAACACCAGAGCAAAAATAACTCTGTATAATGGGTTAGTGCGCAGTTTGTTGGAATACTGCTCGGTCGTTTGGAGGCCCCACTATGCTACTCACACCCTACGGTTAGAAAGGATACAGAAAAGATTTCTCCTTCACTTACTATATTCTAGTGGTTTATCGCGAAAAAAAAATACCATCTTACACTGGTCAATTATGCCTCTTCAATATTATTTCTCTAGAACATAGATATTTAATATCAGATTTACTATTTTTAAGTAAACTCATAAATAATAAAGTAGAATGTCCACAATTACTCCAGAAGCTTGACTTTCATATACCCTATAGACTCCCCCGTAAACCAATCCTACCATTATCTGTACCTTTTCGAAGAACTGTAGGTGGCTCAAACTCCCCAGTTGCTAGACTCAGTCATACTCTAAACAGATTCAGTGGCCTAGTCGATGTTTACCATGACTCACCCAACAAACTCCGTCGATTACTTATTAATAAATTTTATTTCAATGTATAGGCACTTATAAAAAAAAAAAAATACTTTGTTTTGTACTTTAATTTTTTTTTTATTCATATTTTAATGTATACGTTAATTCCCACTAAAATTTTACAATGTGTGTGCTTCTCTCTTATAATATTTGTTTTTACTTGCTGTATTCACCTATAATTGTTCTTCACAACCTATTGTGTCCCCTTAAACATGTATCTTAGGATAAGTATTTAGTTGTAAGAACGTTGGTGAATCTAATAAAAAAAAAAAAAAAAAAAAAAAAAAAAAAAAAAAAAAAAAAAAAAAAAATATTTTTTTTTTTTTTTTGGTGGGGGCCCCCCCCCCCCCCCCCCCCCCCCCCCCCCCCCCCCGCGCCCCCCCCCCCCCCCCCCCCCCCCTTTTTTTTTTGTGGTTTTTGTTTTTTTTTTTTTTTTTTTGTGTGGGGTAGAAATTTTATTTTTTTTTTTGTTTTTTTTGTTGTGTTTTTTTTTTTTTTTTGTGGGGCGCGCGGGGGGGGGGGGGGGGGGGGGGGGGGGTGGGTTTTTTCCTCCCCCCCCTTTTTTTTTTTTTTTGGGGGGGGGGGGGGGGGGGGGGGCCCCCCCCCCCCCCCCCCCCCCCCCCCCCCCCCCCCCCCCCCCCCTCTTTTTTTTTTTTTTTTTTTTTTTTTTTTTTTTGGGTGTTGTTTTTAAAAAAAAACACCCCCCCCCCCCCCCCCCGCCCCCCCCCCCCCCCCCCCCCCCCGGGAGAGAAAAAAAAAAAAAACCCCCCCACCCCCCCCCCCCCCCCCCCAACGGGGGGGGGGGGGGTTAAAAAACAAAAAACCCCCCCCCCCCCCCCCCCCCCCCCCCCCCCCCCCCCCCCCCCCCCCCCCCCCCCGGGGGGGGCCCCCCCCCCCCCCCCCCCCCCCCAAAAAAAAAACCCCCCCCCCCCCAAAAAAAAAAAAACCCCCCCCCCCCAAAGGGGGGGGGGGGGGGGGGGGGGGGGGGGGGCCCGCCCCCCCCCCCCCGGGGGGGGGGGCCCCCCCCCCCCCACCCCCCCCCCCCCCCCCTTTTTTGTTGTGTTTCCCCCCCCCCCCCCCCTGGGGGGGGACCGGGGGATTTTTTGGGGGGGGGGAACCCCCCAAAAAAAAAAAAACCCCCCCCCCCCCCCCCCCCCCCCTTGGGGAAAAATTGTGTGTGTTGGGGGTTTAACCCCCCCCCCAAAAAAAGGGGGGGGGAGAAGGGGAAAAAAATTTTTTTTTTTTTTTTAAAAACCAATTTTTTTTTGTAAAAATTTCTTCCTTTGGTGGGCGCGGGGGGAACACATTTAAATAAAACACTTTAACGGTTTAAAACGCGATATATTAGTTAAACTTATTTGGAAATGATTTTTAACTTTGGCCCGACGTTTCGGATGCTTTGCAGCAGCCGTGGTCACGGGAAGTCTCAACGTGACCACGGCTGCTGAATTTAAATTATTTTAGATTGTTCTAACCAATGAGGAGACGATACATCAATGGGTTAGACTAGTAGCACGGAAAGTTTAGATTCAATTCAAGTCCCGTTTTTTTTTATTCAGTACCATCGTGTGAACATGTGAAAAATAATAAATTTTACAAATATTTTAGCTTGCAAAAACATTATCACAGGCGGAATCCCAACTTACGGTCACAGCGCTTCATGCTTTGTACCAGTAGAGCTAACGTCTTTCATAATACATACATAATTATATTCCGTCTTTTTATAAGTGAATGTGTCGTGTAATGTAAAGTGTTATTTTTTTTAAACTTTATTACCTTATCCGAAAGAGGGCGTAGTATTTAAACTCACAAATTTGCGTAAACAAAACAAGGCCTGATTATATCTGTGCTTTACGCATGTAGGATGTAGGTACACTTGCTTTGCAGCAGCCGTGGCCACAAGGGCCTGAAATATTCCATTCAATAAAAAAAACCGATGTTCTAGGAAGCTACTCTTAAATAACATGGAAGTCACGTTTTGACCGCGCTTGCCATGTGCTTCACGTAACGTAAAATTATACAAACCGACAGTTGAATACTTATGGCTCGATAATATTGCGCTTACATCTAAACCTTGTAACTAGGAAACAATGCACCACAGAAGTTTAGTATTATGGCCCTAGGTCAAGTAAGTTTTATGACAGACAAAGAGATTAATGATTAACACTTCACTTATGTCTCAAGTGTAAATATCGTCCGTCCACTCGCTGAATTGTCTATGTACTCCAAATTAAGGCAAAAACATATAGGAACTGATAATATAGCAGAATATGTTATCAAAGAAATAAAGGTAGAACAAGTAAGATTTTGCAAAGAAACCGTATTAGGTTTGAAGGGGACATAATGAGAGTTACATAACTCAATGTCCTCCGTAAGGGGAAAGGGGTGAAATGATTAGCAGCTAATATGGGGAGAATAAGGGGTATTCTATTCGTGTCCCCGGTAAATAAAAATAGTTAAGTTTCGAAACTTGGACGCTATTTCCCTAGCATTTTCACATAAATAATAGTATTGTAATGTTTATTTACATTGCTGTATTAAAAGGAATAAATTTTACCAAATTCAAAGATTAAATAACATAATTATGGTACCCAATAAATACATTTAATACTAAATCAAATACCTAATCTTATATGAGGTTACTAGAGGCAGAGTGGCCTTATTAATAAAAAACACGATTTCCAATCAGGAGGAAAATAAAAAATTAAATTCCGCAATCAAACTAGACGAAAATTAATTTGTACTTCTATTTCTGTAAGTATCTCAGATTAACATTTTTAGACTGTGAAAGTACTAACAACTCAAGTCATAAAAATTTCAGTTATGCTACTCTGCCCGTAGCGGCCTCATAAACCTATTGATAATAAAACAACGTCTTAATTCAGGCATCAAAGGCGTATGTGAAAAAAAAACTTACGTATCTCGGTTAACAGGACATCTCGTATGAAAAAACATAGAACAATATATACAGTGACACGTGACATGTTGTCCGACTGTTCGCTGCGACTATTATCTCTAATGCTGATTAATACAATATATACCTGACGTGAAGAATCGTGGTATCAAGGTGACAATCGCGAAAATCAGCGGTTTCTATAAAAAAATGGGCCAAATGACTGTGCTTTTTAATTGTTTACCGGTGTGAATAGTTCTTCGGGAAATACCGTGAAAAGTCCCTAACAAATAGTCGATTTGTGTGAGTACTAATTTTGTATCTACTCACACAAATCGATTACGTTATTGTTTTTGAAACAGTTAAACTCGGAGAACCAATATTTGTTTCGGTCGGGCAGGACACAGTCCGATCAACTTGCCTGTAAATAAAATTGATCCACGAAACGGACACAGAAATGTGTTCGCCCCATGCTCCATTGAGGGAAATGGGATTTCACGTAACTTTTCTAAAGTACACGACAAATTTAATATTTAAACTAAGAAGTAAGGCTACGAAGTTATTTTAATTTCAAGGAATTTAAAATAATTTGATCGTTGTCAAAATCCTTGAATGATAAATAAGTAATATCTCCATGTATTATAAGATTTGAATATGAGCTTTTTATTCTCTTAAGCGAGTAAGGTTTTGTCTTTTAGGTCAAGATATTAGTTATAAACCATTGAATGGCAACCTTCACTCCTCCGTATGTCAGATGAGGCTAAGAGTGTCTGATTCAAATGCGACTGATATATTGATGTCAGTAATAGAAGTCCTCTTTATTTATTGTTATTTAACTTATTATTAATTAATCCCTAACTAAATTTAAAGTTAAATCAAGTTGATAAAGGAAATTTGCTCCGATCACATTTAACGTAAAAAAAATGATCACATGATGATTTGAACTCAACGTGGATGTGTAGTATAGGCGAATATTACACACAACATACAATTCAAATACCTTTTAACGAAAAAAAACGCGATTGATTTCATTCCATAAATGTATTAATAAACTTCCTTCTTTAACATCTCCTTCCCTATTAAAGCCATCAGAAAAGAAGAATCAATCTCTCGGCATTTTTAATGTCTCAGTAACAAATTTTATCTTTCCGGCTGTGAATTGCCTTTCTTTTTCACGATCCTCTCTAGGACCACTTACCTATAGTCTTTTTAATTTTTTTGTTTTCCCTTCACTTGAGACTGCCTGGAAGCGATCGCTGTTTAGCGATAAGGCCGCCTTTTAGTTATAAGCAAGTACATAAGTCTTTATTCTTGTAAACCACCCGTGGTGTTTGTAATTAATAAAGTTTAATATAAAAAAATATATATGAAGCCGAAGTGTTTGTTTAAATGCGCTAATCTCAGAATATACCCATAATTGTACGCGGCCGAAGTCGCTGACATAGCTAGTTAAACAATACGTATTGCAAATCCGTATACCTATTATAATGTATAATTTGTTACTGAGTTGACAGTAAATTTTCAACAAAAAGATATCAAATCCCTCGATGTATTTAACGCATTTAATTCTATCGATTTGTTCAATCTTGAACTATTTGTCAAGTTATTACGAGTATATATGAGTAGCAATTTGTTACTATTATAAAGATTGATTACTGTAAGCGAACACTTATTAAAGCTAAACACTATTATTGAAGCCTTCGCCTTGCCCGCTTAAAGCCTACATACCTAAATCTATATTAATGTATAAAGCTGAAGAGTTTGTTTGAACGCACTAATCTCAGGAACGTGTTAGGTTAGTTAGAGTTAGAGCATTTATCGAGGAAGGCTATAGGCTATAGAACATAGTCCTGTGACTAATAGGAGCGAAGATACAGCAAGAAGTGTGCCAAATATTGAGAAATTTATTCATCATAATGGGTTTCCGAGGCGTACGCCTGGACCTTATTGAGGAATAAAAATATTGATGCCAGTTGATTGACAGTTAAAATATGAAATTATCATATTAAGTGACGTAGAAATTCAATGTAATTTTTTAACCAATTTAATTATTTTATGGTGAAATCGGGCTTTAAACTCGCTAACAATGGTACAAACAAAATATAAAATCTCTTTCTTTTCCATGAACTAAGTTACCCACCGTGACTCATCGTAAAGAGTTGAAAATATTGTTATAGATTTTATTTTATTGTATTGTCTATTTCAACATTAGAAGAGGTACTACTCATCTAGATAGAACAATGTTCTACGTCACGTTATCGATAAAAAGCTGACCTCTGCTCTGCCAAATTGGAAATATGTACTTAATTATACGGCTACAATTAAGTATGTCAAGTCATCTAATAATGTGGTTTAAATTAACTATTTCTATATTTATATTTTATTTTAATCTCGGTTTGTGTAAAGGTACTTCGCATCTAAAATGAATACAAAGTGTGTACATGTCAAATTAAACAACGCATCTTGTTACAGATGGCTCTGTATCACAAGCTACAAAGAGTACTGTGCCTCTGGAAGAAGAACGAAAGATCAGCGAGTACATCGTTCAAATTCTCGACCATTTCAAAGAGCCAGACCCCGTTGGACTTCCCGGTGCAAAGATACCCGATCCGTACCACGTCCCAGACCTGAAGAAATATTTGGCCCTCGGAGGATCGATAGCGTTTAAAAACACCGCTATCTATGGAATCAGCAAATTCCGGATTTTATATGTTAGTGTTGAAGCCAGTAAAATGAAGGTAAATATTTTTTGTACTTCGTAAACATTGTCAAGTTAAATTGTTTAAACATTCGTTATCCTGAGTCCATCTTTGTTATAGGCTACAGCAGCTATACAAGTTGACAAGATACACGCTAGAGGAAATTATGTTCTAAAGACCTGGTTAAAAACTTATCCCGGTAAATACACATCTGATGTGAAAGGGATAAAAGCTGTAGCTACAGCCACCCTTGGAGTAGATACGAATGGGAAAATACGAGCGCAAAACATTTCCATGGACATCGGTTTTACCAACATAGAAGTTCAATTCGAAAATTCTGGAATACTAGCCTTTGTTCTCCAAGGACTATTCAATTCTCTCGGCACGTTCTTATTTGACAGCATCAAGCCATACATCCTTGAAGATGCATATAAGAAAGTGACTGAAGAAATAAACAATAATCTTGACGGTGTCACAGGAGACTTTCAGTTTGCTAATTCGATATCACCGATTGATATGGTCATGATCAACGCAAGGAACAAGATCATTGCTGTCGGAAAGGATCCCATGAAAGTGAAAAACTATAATACCACAGTGAGCATATTTAACATAGCCTTAACAGAAACTTGTCTTACTGGAATATCTACATTTTATCGCTTTGGAAACATTACATTGATGATGGAAAATAACACATTAATAGTAGATTTTTATCTCAGTACTCAAGAGATTCAAGGCTCTACAAATTGGGAAATATCAACATTTAAGAACTTATTGTCTCAGTTTGGAACTGTCACATTCACTGTAGATTATATACGAGTGCGAACAATTTTGGGCCAACCATTAGATACTAGAAAGAGTCCTCAATTTAGGAAATTAGACATTGAGCTCGGAAACATACAAATAAGATTAAATGGAGCAGGAACAATAGATTATATTGTAGAGTTCGCAGTAAACATATTGCCAAATCTTTTAAGGAATCAAATTGTTAAGTCCATCGAAGACCCAATTCGAGGCAAAGTCCAAGAGGAGCTTAATGAAATCATTATAGAGGATATCATCAAGGATTTTTTGCCACTTTTAGATCAGTTACAATTGAAAGGATTGAAATTAAGCAAACTCTTTCCAGAAAAGGATGAAGTGAGATACGATGATGATGACTTTTTCAATTTTTAACATTTTCGGTACGAGTATTGACCCACTACTTAGCTCTAACGGAAAAAGTTGTATATTATCGTATTAATACCTAAAATTACTAAAATTTAGAATAAGTGTACCGACCCAGTTTTGCTCAAATTTATTGAACAGGCGTTTAACAAATTTGTACGTTATATTGTAATCTTAAATAGATAATCTTAGATAGATATGTTATTTTAAAATAATATAGAGATCTTAGTTTTAATTAGTTTAAAATCTTTCCTATAATTAGTATTTTAATATAGAAAAATATACTGTGGGTCAACCCCGGTTATGGTGCAATAAAGGAAAAAGCTAAAGATATTAGTTTAACAATAATGTATTATGCGAATCCTATTTATGACTTCTCTTTATTTCTCTATCTTTTCGTTATAAGAAAACAAAAGCTTTTCAAGGGCGGTAAAGAATTTCAACACAGTTTGAGTCTTTAGTTTTCAAAGGGTGTGAAGTTTATAAGAGTAAAAGGAAGTTACCTACGTGAATAAATTATTTTTGACCTTTAAGAAAACGTAGTTACAAACGTTTGAGTATTCTCCTAGAATCCACAAAAACCGAACTAATACCTAAAACAATAACAATGGCGATGGCAGGGAAAATTATTCTATAATATTCAGTTTAATTCGCAAGTTCCTTCTTCCTGAATGCCACGAAAGAGTTTAGATATATCAAGTAAAGAACAGCCATAAAGAAGTGCTCTTAACTAATTGAAATTGTATTTGTAGCGTGCAAACAAATAAAGTAGTAAGCAATTAGATAACGAGCGTCGGCCGACAGTAAGCCGATACTCAGAATTGATTTGATGAACACAACGAAATATAAACAAGCTCAGATAAACTGTGACCCCGTATTGTCGGGATGTTCATTCATTGATCATACAATTTCATGTGGAAATGTGGTGGTTATTTGTGATTTCGTGTGCTTTATTCACGTTTGGAAGCGGTGAAGGTGCGTTTTCTGTGACTTCATTAATCGAGAGTTTATAATGTGATAGTTCTTCTGTGTCTTATAATTTCACTTTGACATGTACCAAACCTTGTGTATCGACAACTGATATTGAGGTTATAAATATATTAATACTCTTGCGTAAAATGAAAGGACTGGATAGAGAAACAATAATATTTTCTATAGTATAAGGATGTCGTTTGTTTACTTTTATTTTGTTAAGATAAATTCTTCCCAGATGTCTCCCACATTGAAACGACGACGAATGCGATGCTTGCGGAAGGTGAGGAGAAAATGAGTAACTACATCCTCCAAGTGTTGGATCACTTTAAGAAACCAAACCCAGTCGGTATACCGGGGGCAAAAATACCTGAACCCTTTTATGTTCCGGATATGAAGCAGTCCATATCAATTGGCACCATGTACTTCAGAAACACCGCCGTTTATGGAATTAGTAAATTTCGCATTTTGCACGTCGAAGCTGAAATAGGAGCTATGGAGGTTCGTTTAATTATAATAATCTCTTTTAATTAGTTAATCTAGTTTAATTACAGGACGAATAGTATAATAATAGGAATAGTAAGCTTTACTTACATAACAATTGATAATTAAGTTATTATGAAAAAACGAAAATACAACCCTTATATTGCAACAAAGATTTTATTTTCCAATTTTAACTTGCGAGTGGGACCGCTGTCCACTCTCTAAGGACTTACTGAAAATCAGTTTCAAGTCATCACAGGGTTGACAAGCTAAGTAAGGTCATATTATACCAATTAGCAGCACACAATATTCTCTTACTATTAAGAATGAGTTATGGTACTTTTTCTCTTTTTAATTTATTATGCTGATCTTAATTTTTATATTAAGTAATAAGTCTTATGTGTGTTTGTGTGGCTTATGGTAGTAAATAGTTTATTTATTAAACTTCTTATTTTCAAATGAACCAATAAAACCTTTTATAAATAAAAAGCAGAGTATTTATAAATTTTCAGGTGAATGCAGCTTTGGCCATCGACACCCTCCAAGCCCGCGGTAACTACACGATGACTACCTGGCTGAGCAAAGTACAGGGACCCTTTACAGTTGACGTTACAGGAATAAAAGTAACCGCCAAAGCCACGCTAGGCGTAGAGAGGGACGGCAAAATTAGAACCCAAGATATTATCATCGACATTGGGTTCAGCAATATAGCTATGAACTTCGAAAATGCAGGATTTCTAGGGGGAATGATACAGGGTGTGGTCAATTCTTTAGGTACATTCCTTTTCGACTCTATCAAACCCTATATCCTTAAAGAAGCATATACAAAAGCGAGAACAGCTATAGATCAAAAACTTGAAGAGTTCGCCGGTGATATGCAGTTCCCAAATTCAATTTCTCCTCTAGATATGGTAATTGCTGATGCCAGAAAAAAGGTGAGAGACCTGGACATGGATCCTTACCACTTAAAAAATTACAATACAACCGTGAGCATTTTCACTGTTAGTTTAAATAACACGTGGGTAACAGGGATATGCTCTTTCCATAGAGTTGGTAACATCACCTTAATGATGGAAAACAATACAGTTATAGCAGATTTTGAGATCGGCACCCAAAAGCTACAGGGCAACACGCTATGGGATATTTCAGCTATAAACGGACTTTTATCTAGAGCCGGCAGCGCATCATTTTCAGTCGAGTATATAAGTGGGAGAATAATATTAGGACAACCGCTAGATACGCGGAAAAAGCCTGAGTTTCGTGACTTAGATCTCGAAGTTGGGAATATTCAAGTAAGGTTTGATGGGGCCGGCACTATTGACTATGTAGTAGAATTTGTTGTCAATATACTTCCAAATTTATTACGATACCAAATAATGGATGCCTTAGAGACGCCTATAAAAGAAAAAGTCCAAATAGAGTTGGATAAAATTAACGTGGAAGACATGATCAAGCAGGAACTTCCTAAAATCGATGAAATGCAAGAAGGTGGATTCAAACTATCAGCTCTTGTCGTGTCGGAGACCAAGGAAGAAACGACGTACGACGATGATGAATTTTTTAACTTTTAATTGACAAAACCTAGTTAAGAAATATAATTTTAGGCAAATATAAAGAATAAGTATTTTTATTTTCAAAATATATTTATGTATAACTTGTCCAGACCGCTTAGTTATAGAGATATTATTTTTCAACTCATTTATACTTGATATTTTCTTAAACAAGCAAATAAAAGGTATTTCTCCAAGTCTTGTCAAAAGTAATTGCTAATTACTGCAAAATTATTTTAAGTAGAACTTAAAATAGTTTAACACTTTACAATTTATTAAAAAAACTTTCTGTTATAAAAATCGCGTTAGTCCAACAAAAGTGCTCGTGCAGTCAAACCGGTGGATAACGGTTAATACCTCACACTGAAAGCTGGTTTGATATCAGCGAATCCGTTTTGTTGATCTAATTTATAACTGGTGTATTGTAACGGAAATAAAAGTAATAATTATGTTATTTTTAATTAATTAAAATGAACTTTTCGCTCTAAAATTGGGCACTGTAAAAAACACTTGTATTGTAAACATTTCTTTTAATCAAAACTATATACTAGCTGATAGTGCTGTCCTTGAACAAAAAACTAAGGAGTCAAAACAGGATACCACTAGCTAGAGGGTCGATGTATCGTGTTATATGGAAAGTAGAAGTTATCTGACGGCGCTAACTCCTAACACTACTCGGCCGGAGACAGCGCACAACGCACGTTTAAACGACATTTTCTCTGTGCTTCCGGATTTCATAATTAATTATCGAAAACACAATGAAGTATTGTATTTTTATTCTGTTCGTGGCCGCTGTGATCACACCGAGTGCATCGGATTATTCACGTAAGTTTATCTATGGTTAGATGAAAGTATCCACTAACTTTCCTTCACTTGAACTTGTTTAAGTGTTTCATGAACCGTGCTTCCTAATTCCTTATAAAAATTTCCTATTACTTTATCGTTAATTAAAATGTATTTAATTTAAATTCGTCCTTTATTTTTTGTTATTATCCTTATATTAGGCATTACTTTGAATTTAATCTTTTTCTAGAACCTTTTGTTTTACTAAAACTTGTGTGTTTTACTTTTGGAACTTAAAAAATTAATAATGTTCTTATAATTTGTTGTTCTATTAAATTGTTTCATTATTTGTTTTGTGTTTAAATAAAAAGGACTTTAATTTTCTTTCCGTTGGCGTGAATTTTGAAACTAAAAGACCTAAAAATGTATTTAGGACATCTAACAATAGAAATACATATTTTAATGGTAACCAAAAGTTACAAGCTTCCTTGAACAATAATAATGCGTTACAAAACGTAAAGCCAAAGACACGGGTAATTGTTGTTTTGTAAGCTCTTAAATGTTAATATAATATGCCTAACAATTACACTTTATGACAATTGCAATAATCCTTTTGTTATTTAAATGAAGCTTTCAAATAATATTTTACATACAGTTAAATTACGTCGCCCATATTATTTTCCATTATTTATTAAAAATACTTATAACACTTTTAATTAACGACCTGTTACTTATAATTAAATACTTATATATAATATCTGCCGATTTTTTTATACTTACGAACAAGTACTAATACTCTGTCTGTACTTTATACTTCGTGAGGATTTTCTACTGTACAATGTTTTAACAGCTTAAAACATGTTTATATTATTTGTCATATAATAGAGAGTTATATTAAATGTCTTCCACGAAGTCATGAGAATATTGTGCTACAAAGTATCTTTCTCATCTGCACTCATTATGTTGTAATAATTAGTATTATATAAGATAGAAATTGTAAGTAATGTGCACATTATTATATTGTGTAACACCTACCTACCTACCTAACACCAAGGAAACTACGTAATGTTTAAAAAATTGCATTGTGAGAATTCCTAAATTTTTAATAATTTTTATAATTAACGCACACATCTTTAATCCCGTTCCGAAAACTTGCAAAGTAGGACGCAGAGATTGCGGACAAGAACCTTGTAAAATGCAAGTACAAGTCAATAACCTGTAAACTTGATAAAGCTTTTAGGCTGCAAAAGAAGGCGCTAATTCGAAGCGTCATTAAAGTTATATTCGAAGAAATCGTGTGGAATCGAATGAATGAAATAGCTCTTAGACTAAGACCGCAAAATGGTAAAGAAACTCTCATCATCCGATGGTCCTTAATCTGCTGGTAATGGTATGCCGCTCATGCCGTGTGTTCGTTCGTTATGATCATAATCATAGAAATTTAAATGAATACGAAACCATTTGAGCCCTAGCTATCTTAGGTAGCTCTAATCGAGTCTAGGCAGCGAAACATCTTAATACGACTGTAAGAACGATTTTCAAATATTTAAGGCATTTTTTGTATTAAGTTAAATATATAATGTCTGAAGTCTAGGCACGCATTTAAATAAAACACTTTTAACAGTTTCAAACGCAAAATATATTAGTTAACTTGCTAACAATCACTTCGCTAAATAAGTTACCTAATATATTCCGCGTTTTAAACCGTTCAAAGTGTGTTATTTAAATACTTAAATATTGTCTTTCTTTTAAAACCTTTACACACAATACTTACGACCTTTCTGATCTTATCCCAAGTATGCAACAAAGCGATGTCCAGATAAAATAACCGAAGGTCCAAGTTCCCATTGTCCATGTGTTCATTGTTTTCACTGTTACTCACAACTACCGTTATGCCAACCGGCCTAGCATACTAATAAGAATATCGAGACGTAGAAAGCAGACAACACAGCTGACAGATACAAATAATAAACGTATTTTTAGTTTTACATGTATCAATTTAAGTGTTTTAGAATAATGATTTGAAAACTTTATTATTTTTTACATGTCGTTGCACGTGAAGGCACAATACAATTTAAAAATCCAAAATAAATTGAAAAAAAAATCGACTCGGGCAGGACTTGAACCGGCATCATCAGCGTTCCGTGCTGTTGCTCTACCAATTGAGCTACCGAGTCCTACATCGTCAAATTTTTTTAACTTCTTGATACATGCACTTGGTAGAGCAACGCTGACGATGCCGGTTCAAGTCCTGCTCGAGTCGAAATTTTTTTCAATTTTCTGTTGGATTTTTAAATTATAATGATTTTAACAAACATTTTGAAATACTGTAACAGTTTAATTTTCTTCGAGCTTAAAATAATGGAGTAGGTACTTTATATTTTTTTTGTTTAAAGATTCTTCAAGATTAAAAAAAAGAGTCACGAACTACCTTCCACAGATTAAAGTGCGGTGAAGTTTATTGGCGTTTCGATTTCTGTCTGAGGATTTCCGAATATCCGACGTCAAAATAGATCGAAAGCGTAGACTAACTTTATTACTTTGTGCAATAAGGTGTTTTATTATTATTTGTTTAATTGTTATATGGCTCATTCTTATCTTTTGTTCCAGATATATTCGGCGAACGGTGTTCGAAACAAGATCCAAATGTTGACGCGTGTCTGCTTCGAAGTTTTAATAATGTCCTCAATTATCTGAAGAGTGGAGCACCAGAATTAGGTCTAGATGAAGTAAGTCTTATTCATAAAACGTATTTCAGTTCAACAATTTGAGTATCGTGGAAAATATTAAGTTGATGAATTCGAGCACTTTGACATTATCTGTAGTTTATGCGAGTAGTACACATTTAAACAAAACACTTTAACGGTTGAAAACGCGATATATATTAGTTAAACTTATTTGAAAGCGTCGGGTCGTAGTTAAAATAAATGTCAAATAATATTAACTAATATATATCGCGCTTCAAACCGTTAGTGTTTTATTTAAATGACTTGACATTATAGATGTTTTTAAAATGTTTTGTATCTGTAGATTCCACAATGCATAAACTGTTTAACTCTCATTATAATTAGTAAAGTGTAGTTTTTAACTGACTTTTTTTATTTATGCTGCATTATTCTTGCAGTCAGATGAAATAGTCATCGACGAACTTTCAATTGCACTCGGCGGAGGTCCAGATGGATATAGAGCCTCCTTCAAGGACATCCACGCCACTGGTGTCAACAATATGAGCATTACTAATGTCAGGTTAGTTTTTCTAATTCTTCTTCCAGAAAAAGAAGAACTCGCGCATGCAAAAAGGTTACATTTGTATGTATTAAATTATACGTCTGAATCTATTTTGAACCCATCGTAAATAACTGGACGCTAAGATATTTTATCATTTTCAATTCTATTATTTATAAAATAATTATTAATAATCTGTGTTTCTATTTTTATGCGTTATATTCTTTGTATCTGTATATAATGTTAAAATTTAATTTCCGTTACTCTTGTAGGAATGATTCATTTATCACTAAATAATGTATGCTCGGCATGCAAAATCGCGAGTTCAATCACACAAACATGTGAAACTTTTGTTTTTGCGGTTTGTGGACAAAGCCGTCCTGGACATCAACCGTACATTTGCGATGAATAATCATCGATGACCGAGCTTAGATTATTCATTAAGGCTGTGGTCTTCTATAAACACTCTTGGAATTTTAAATTTTCTGTAGCACGTTGGACGTCAAGAAATCTAGATTATTTTTTAAAAATAGGTAATTCTTCTCTGTCACGAACTACCATCCACAGATGAAAAAGCCGTTTCCGTTTGAAACTGTGGATTTCCGATTATCCAAAGTCTAAATAGGTCAGGATCAATGGATAACCTTTTGGCATCTTGTTTTGATGAGCTTTGCTTGATTGTATGTGAGGCCCTCCTCTGTCATAAAAAAGCTATAGCGTTTGACCCGCAGTTGCTACTCAAAAAGATATTATACGCTCATAAAGCTGCGCGTACGCCACCGCGTTTATAAAAGACTCCAACCTTATTGAATATTGCGCCTCGACCTTCACTGCTCCTGTACATATTTGTCATTACTGCTAAATGAAAATCGTATACCTACGTCAAATCAGAAAATTGTTTTTACGTCTAATACAAAAACATGGCGTAATTGTTTGTTTTTGTTTGACACAGATTATAAATTATAACCATCATCTGTCAAAGCACTTATTGTTACTTCATTCTTGTAATAGATTTGCATATTAGCAAAAACCGTCTTTTGCGTAGGTATAACTTGTTGTTAGTTATTTGTTCCTTTCCTATTATATTAATAGGAAAACTCATTAAACGTTTCTGACTGAAATATAAACTTCTTAAAGTCGATATGCAAGACCTGGTATAAAATTACTTCTATGAATTTTCTTTATATCTTTATCTAATAATATAACAATAAAATCTGCTTAAGACGATGTTTTAGGAACTCTACCAAAAACGCGTGTCAAACGGGAAATCAGATTAAGACTGATTATCTGAAACGGTTTCCGCATAAATAACTGAACATGAGGAATTGTAATTGAATTCAGGTCGGATCTGGAGACTCACCAATTCCAGTTGACGCTGTTTGGACCCCACATCAGCGCCAAGGCACGTTACCGCTCATCTGGGGTGCTTCTGCTCGTCAGAGCTTCTGGTGGAGGAGACTATTGGGGGGAATATGGTAAGCTGGAAGAAGGTAGAAGGAGAGAGAACAACTACCTTTTTCCATTTATATAAAATATAATAAAAAAATAAATAAAACTAACGTGTTTTAGACAAAATATAAAATCATGCTCGTGTTAATCGAACCCGCGTACTGTTGATTTAATTTTACTTTTTTTAGGATTGTATAAACTTATTATAGTTAGTGTTACCGCTATTACCAATTATTTTTGTAAATCTCCATCTTCAAGGTTGCCCACCGTTTTTTCCAAAGCTTATATTTGTATGGTGACAATTAAGGTTTTTTTTGTTTTGTTTGTTTGCATGATTGAATAAATAACGATATTTCCTTACAGACGGCGTAAAAGCTAAAGTATACTTCCGTGGGGTGCCGTACACTCGTAAGGGGAGGACTTATCTTAAGCTGCAGCAACTAAAGTTGGACTTTTCAGTCAAGGATATACAGATGGGCGTTGAAAACTTGGACCATAGCAGCACTGTCCTCCGTAAGTAACTGTATTCCGTTAAGCAATTGAAATCGATAAAATCAATTATAAGTAGAAATGGAAAGAAGAGTTACAGAGATTATATATGTTATTGCCCATTCTTAGTCATCCTAGTTTTGCCTTGGCCTCCTATACAACACAGGAAGTAGTATAGACTAGCTCTGTCATTATTTTCGTCAATGAATCGCTCCTTGATACCTAATTATAATTAATATTCCAGAGGCAGCGTTGAATCTCTTTATCAACACGAATGCGCAAGAACTCCTCAAGGAAATGAAACCGGAACTCAAGCGAGACTTAGCCGAAAAAATGTCCAGATTCCTCGATAGAATCTTAGCGAAAATTCCCTACGACGAGTGGATTTCCGATGAAGACGAGGAAGAAGAAGAAGAAGAGGAAGAATGAACTTAGTTTTAATTTCGATTTGCCTTAATAGAGTAGAGTAATTCCAAAAAATACTATACAACTGACTGATCCCTGTTCAAGTATCAGAGCGGTGCAACAAGGTTGTGAGAGAAAAATAAGTTTTTCGGAAAATTTAATTTATTCAATTGGAAAATATATTTATTGTGTAATGTTAAAAATAATTATTGGTATACAATGAACGTCTATCTATTTCAAATTATAATAATCTGATTAGATAACTGATCTTGTACATACTATTAATATTAATAAGTAAAATAGCTTAAGACCTCAAATAAAGTGTAAACTCGAATGAGTAAGTAAATAAAATTCGTTTATAATTATGTAATTAAATTTTTATTAAGTGTTTTTCACACATATCACAAACCCCAAATGGAAGATGGGTCAGGCGAAGACAACTTTAGAATAGGCCTAAGCCTTTATTTTATATAACTAAGTCTTCTGTCTGCTTCTTGGATTTTCAATCTATTCGGCCATCGTAGTTGAGAAGTAATTCATCACTTTGATGTCCCCTTATAATGTCCACTCGTTATGACGAAGCGTCATTTAATCCTTTAATTACGGAGACCTACAGCTCGAAAGATGACGAAATAACTTTGAATAAAAATTCAATATTGTGACAGTTGTGCCTCCAGTAAATTTATTTGTAATTTTCTCAAATTTATGTCGCCACTAAAATAACAATGAGCCAATTTAAAAAAAACTGTACGCAAATGTCCAACGCACACCTGACCTCTTTTATTAAATTAGTCATCGACATTTTTCATGGTTAAATAATAAAACTTAAATAGTAGTTTTAGTTTTAACATAATAATATGATCTAAGTGTAAGTTTTTTGTCAAGTTGCTTGTTCGTTTGCTGTATTTTAACATGACATGTAGGTATTGGTTTTCTCTTCGTCTCGAGACCTTCGAACAAACTCAAAACCATTTGTATTACGGTCCACTTTTTACCACAAGATAGGTACAATAAACATAAATATGATTCATCTCATAATACGACTATTCACAAAATGTATTGCAATACGCTTCAGGGCTGAACGCTGTACATTTCAAACTCGTATTTAAAACTTTGAAAAAAATTCTTGAATTTAATTAAAATAAATACCACCATATAATACCTTTTAGCCCCTAATATACGCCCTTATAAGTTTTCAAAACTGTTCCATTTACACCCTGTACATGTAGCATATATGAAACGATGGATACTCCAAATAAGTTGCGCCTTTCAAAAATAATAGCAAATTAGCATTCTTATGCCTTTTATAACAAATTCAGAAGGCGTTTTTTTATTAATTGTAATATCACAAATACTTTTGAATACACTGCCTCTGTTCAAAAGTTGAAAAATAATTTATTTTTTATAGGATAAATCCAAACTACAAGCTTTAGAAATATTTTCCCAAATACAAGTTAGTTCTTAAAAGCCAAAGGATTTCGCAACAGATCGGTAGGGGTACTTTCGCAGACCTTAGCGTCAACAGACAAGTGTTACTGCGTTCAAAACAGTATCGCAATTCTCATGTTAGGTTACAAAGACGAAATATTTAAATATATTTTCCAATATTTGTAGTTCAAAATGCACAGTTTGAAGTACTTTATACGTGTTGCTACCATAATTTTATGTTTATCTCAAGTCACAGTGTCGGAAAGGGAGGAAATAGAAATTCGTAAGTACTCAATTTGGATTTTATTTAAAAGTAAACAAGGCAAGACTATAAAGTATAGAATCTAATTTATTGTTTAATATTTGTTCATTACGACAAAAAAAGTAAACAACCGAATTATTTTTAACAGTCCTGCTTATTTGTCAGTGACCCTATTTCTTTCAATTGGCTGACTGTACGTGTTAAGTGTCTTTACGAAATATATTATGTGTATACTTGTTAATGTTTTTTCGAGTATACCCAAGTGTAAAATAACAATATTTTCTTTCTTACACATTGACGTTTTCAATGCCTTTCATATTAAGTAACATCAAATGATATTATTAGCCACTTGGCGGCTCAAAATGTGGGTCGCGGCATTACATAAGTAACATTCAAGATTTAAGTTTTGGCAAATAAGGTCATTTTGTAATTATAACGATAACCATATTGTGTTATGTATATATATATATGTACACATACAGACTTACGTATATAACGAACTGAAGAACACAGTACTTTTAAAACGCGATATATATTAGTTAAACTTATTTAAAAATTATATCAAATACGGCCCGGCGTTTCGGATACTTTGCAGCAGCAGTGGTCACGGTTAGTTAAAATAATTTTATAAAAAGTCTAAGATACATCGCGTTGTAAACCGCTAAAGTGTTTTATTTAAATGTGTACTACTCGCGTAAACTATAGACAGTGTTTGCTTTTAAGCCTATTATTTTTATTATATTTAATCAAACCTAAAAATGCCTTAAGAAAGAAACTTGGGCTATATTTACTCTGACAATAGTTGCATCAACATAAACATACTAAGTTGATATGACTATATTATGTATTGGTCATAAAGGCACTGTGAGGCTTAGAGAGACGCCCTTAGAACTAAAATCACCGTTTATATAACATGCCGAGTATCTTTCCATGTAAGATGATCATATCAATTGCGTAATTTCTAGATATATGCAATTTGCTTGTTCATATGTATCTTCGTTAGGGCCAGAGCTCCACTGAAGCTTTGAAATTTTTTCTTATTATTTATATTCGATCGTAAATCATGAAGCAAATTTTTTATCATTCTGTAGGTACACATTCATACAAAAGCGTTAAACGTGAGACGTGGAACTAAAAACTAAAGGCTTATCATAAAAGCTCGTGCAAAGGCGGGTTAATTGCTTATGGCGGTTGTTTCCAGGCAACCTGTCCATTTCGAAATAAAAAAGGAGAAAAAGTACGTTAAGTGCGTTCTCGATAAAGGTATTGAATAGAATACAAATATAGTAATCTATATACATGATTTTTGTTAATGACATTCAGATTTTCTAGAATTTAATCGTCACTCGATATGAATATATAAATTAGCTGGAGCAACAATGTTGAGAGGTCGACACCTTGGTCAAAATTGTATCTTATGTATTTACCTTATATTTTTTTAA
This sequence comes from Leptosia nina, assembly GCA_963661955.1. Classification (NCBI taxonomy): domain Eukaryota; kingdom Metazoa; phylum Arthropoda; class Insecta; order Lepidoptera; family Pieridae; genus Leptosia; species Leptosia nina. Next base: position 8,483,108 of record CAVLEF010000010.1, on the reverse strand, counting down.
ATTTTGCTAAATGCGTGCAGTTTGCTTAGTTCTTACAAAATGTGAAGAAAACTTAAGATGTGAAAGGTGAAGGACGTGATAATGTTGAAATGCGTGTTTTGTAATTGATCACACAATATTAACTTCTTCGAGGCACCATCGTTTCTTTAAAATGGCAATGTTTCACTAATTTTTTGTTGTCTTCATCCAATCAATCATGTGTTAAAACTATGTTGCAATAGTTATGACTTCATAGCGCAAATACCAACTACGTTGAGGAAAACAAAGGGCTATAAATAACGCAATACGTTTACCTAGAGAAGTCCTAGGTTCAAATCCTGGAAAAGTTTGAATTACTGAATTAGACACAGTAGAGACAGCTACATATTGACTTTAATGTTAGGATGAACAAAGATGTCTTGTAATGTTGACGCAATATGGTTCTCGGACTTGTGAAATGTTCCTTTTTAACATTAGGGGCCTTGAATCATATAATTAAACGCAATATGGAATAAGTTATGCTTTTTGAGGCGTGCTCTACAATGTAATGGGTTTTGGATACATAATTATGCAAAGTGCATGCTAACAGCTGTACAGCCTAGAAACTACATCTACCGTTGCATTTTGTGCAAATAATCACACACATTTGGAAGCAATAATGAGTTTTCTATATTACCGTAACATATAAAAATCTATGATGAATAATCTTATTTTTATTCGACAGAAAAAATCTTTGCTACTTGCAAGAAGAAATCGCCGGAGTTCGATGGCTGTGTGAAACGAGCTTTTAATAAGCTAAGACCTTACTTTAAAAAGGGTAAACATTTTTTTTTAATTTCCTATTAGCACATTACTTCTTCTTCTTCGTAGATAGCTCTCCCATTCTAAATGAATATTTTTTTCTTTTATCTCCATCTAAATATGTGAACAAAATTTTTAAAATACATATACTTATATTATATGCATTTCTTTAAAACCCCTATTTTTTCTTAATATCAAATGATCAAAAAATAAATAAAACAACATTTTTTATATTATCACGCATAAAAAAATCAGATAATTTTTCATCTTCTTTTTCTTACGGCTTGTAACGGAGTCTCACTCTGTCTATGCGTGTGAAATTAGTGACAGCTCGAAGTCACATGACCCGATAACAAGCAAACAGATAATAAACGGCATTTTTATCTATACCACTAATACTGCAAAATAATTACTGTTTTTTTGCAATAATAATAATGTCAACAGATTGCAGAAGTATTAACAGAAATTAATAAATTAAATTTTAGGATTAATCCGGGTAAGGAACCACCCGCTACAGATGAAAAAGCCGTGCCCAAAGCTTGATCGCGTTTCGGTTTTACTCTGTGGATTTCCAAATATATATGGCCAAAATAGGGGGAAGGCGCATCCTGTAAACTCCATGCTTGTCTCTATTCCTCTATCATAAAAAAAAAACTAGCATCCTGTAAAGGGGATTTTTGGCCCATTCTTATAGGACGAAACCGTTAATGGGACCGTTAACCGCGAATCCGACTCGTCCTTGACCAGATTCATTCTTAGGCTCCCCATTGTTGTAGACTCGCACTCGTGTAATATAGACATCATTGATCTTCAGGTATTCCTGGAATGGGGGTCGCGCCGTTCGATCCACATTTTGCACGTGAGGTGAAACAAGTTCGGTCTGTGGGTGGCATGGGGTATACACTCATGCTTAAAGATGTGTTCGAACGCGGCTGGTCAGAATCCACAGTTACAAAGTACAAGTCAGTATCTTTAAAAAAATATATAAAGTTAATTTTTGACTGCAAAGTAATTTTACACGGGTGAGCCCACGACAGCAACATACAAAGCTGCTGTTCTACCATTTGAGCTTCAGTGACCGGATTCCTGATCGAAGAATTTTCGTAATTCTTATCATACCTTTCTCGTTGCATTTGCATAATACATAATTATATGAGCTATTTACACGTAAAGTGTATTTTCGTAAACAAACACACAATCTACATAAAATTGTGATTTTCACATTTTAAGATACTGGACTATATATTAAACTAATGCACTTAGTAAAAACCTATTTCATGCTAAAAAGTAATAAAAATCCAAAAAAAAAATAAACACGTAATGCTTTTGGATAAAGGATTGAGGACGTTTGGTCCATATATCATTTCTTCAACCCTTTGTTATCTGTGGCAACGACTGCACTGTATATGTTCTCTGTTTTTTTTCCGTGGTATGTCATGGCTTTTTTTCGAAGTGAATAATAATGCTTTTGGAGGAACTTCGTGTATGCTATTTGATACAATCTTTAGTTGTCTATGGATTGAAATCAGCCATATGTTTGTGTCTTTTGCCAAGTTAAAAAAAATACGCTCTACTTTGAATTTTTACAGGACAGATTGGGATAACCAAAGGATTATATATTCACAATATTTTCCTGAGAAATGGCTAGAAGGAGAGTACGAATTTAAGGTACCTACACTAACATTTGTTTATTAAAAATATATAAGACAACGTCAGGATTAAAACCCGCAACCGATCGTGAATCTTATTCATGAAATAGTTCCGTCACTTTTAAGGATTATATTTTAAATAAATAGATTTTAAATATATTACGTAAATTCGGCCCGCAATTTAAATAAAATAAAAATATGTTTACTAATTTATAATATATAATAAGATTATGTTATTAGGGTGACGCATTCGGTCTTGGAGTGCTACGAAGTGGGCACTGGAACTTAACCCTGCGCGACTATTCTCAAACGACGAGGATCAAGCGCAATGGACCAGGAGTTGACGTGCACGTCGAGATCGATCATATCGGTGACATGGACATCCACATTGGCAATCTGCTGCAGGGCAGGAGCATTATGGGTTCGTGTCATAGTTTTTGATCCCCTTCAACTGAACCACGCGCTAGTCTGTCTTCTTAATAAAAAAAGTCGAAGTTATTAGGGAGACTTCGAAAAGGTGGAAGAATCTTATTCAGTGGCAAGGCCTTTGGGCGACGCCTTTTCCTTGGTCTACTAGTTTATGTTTCTAATCAATTTATAATTTCTCTAAAACTTATGAAACTCCCTCTGAAAATCTGGATATTAAATAGATGGTAAGAATATCGAAAATTCCGTCCGGGCTAACCACAGAAACAAAAGAGAGAATTGCAAGATTGTTGATTGATTGTTGTTGTGTGATCGTTGATCTTGTTTAGATATGCACCTGGGGTATTTATTTAATCATTAAAATTACAATGTCATGACAGGTGGGAGCCCAATTCAACACTGAAATTAAAAACTAACAAAAAATATACAATACAATTAAACTATGACTTATAACTATTAACCAATATTAAATTTCATTAGTAATTATCAGCTTATTATTTTATAATCATATATGCATCATAGAAAATGTCATTTTGTTTATAACCAGACTACCTCTATTGCTCTGTCCAAGACGCTTTTCCTAACAAATTCGTTTTAGCAAAGGGTACTTTTATAAGACTTATATGTATGTATATGTATGTATCAAGTACTAAGAAACTAATTCTTTCCAGCATTAGCATATTGGTTTCTTTTCCCCGCAATACCCTCATAACATACGCTGCCAGAGACAACTCCCTTCCCACTCTAAGCTCTGAATAACCCACCATACCCAGTACGAACAGTGATGGGTACATCAATGGATAATACGGATATACACCGTACATTTTCATGTAAAGAAAACGTGTAAACATATTTTGTACCTTTGCCAACATTAACCGGTACTTGTCATCGTGAGGAGACCAAACCGTAGCGTTGTATTCTAAATGGCTTCTCACTAACGTGTCGTATAAAATTGGAACCGTAGAAAGGCTAGTGAAGTCGCTGCTTTGCCGTACATCGAATCCTAAACACCTCAAAGCTGTTTTGCAAACTTTGATGACATGGGCCCGAAAATGTAACTCCGATGTGGTACCTACCTTTCAGTGGTACCGGGCCTAATTGATAACCCCATAATAATTGTCCTTCCCTATCATAAAAACGTGCTTTGCGTACACGGTTATTATGTAGCTAAAATGTATTATGTAACAATACTTTGTGTGTAATACTCTGTGTCTCTCTAGTCTCAATCCTAAACAACAGATTACTTTAGTGAGTAGAATGTTGACGTTAGATCACCAACATTTATGATAAAGCTAGGACTTCTCCCTCCTATTTACGAGCCTTCTTCTGTTAAGTGTATAATCTTTGTATTGCCTTTCCAGAAAACGTGTTAGACCGCATCATCAATGCATCTTGGAAACCCGGCTTCGCTGTCATACGACCACTGATAAATGACCTGGTCAGCACTGCCTTTACAGATATCTGGAGCACGTCCTTCAAAGAATTTCCCGTCGACGCTTTTATTCGAGATTAAGTAACGATGCACATGCATAAAACCCTCTTTAGACAATGCTGTAATATAATAGTATATAAGTTCAAAGTAAGTTTCAATCTATTTAAATAAAACAATTCAGTTTTAGTTTAAAACGCGAAATATATTAGTTAACTTATTTTAAATATGACGCGATGCCAATAAACGTCCCTAATGTTAAAGTCAAATCTGCAACACTAGCGCCATCTGGTTCCCGTTTATTGGTGTTTGGAGAAACTAGCCCAGTCAATACAGAGCTAACTTTGACCCAGGACCCGCCCTGTACACGACTTAGTCCAGGCATACGAAATGTCGGGTCACAGGTACCATAAGTTAACTTCTATTTCATATTTTAATTTGTTTTATTTCAATATACGATTGTCTAATGTACGGCTTTGTTCTAGTTTTGTTACAAACTATATTATAGGATCTAACGAAAAATCTGGAAGCCGGACGGGTAGAATAAATATAGTCAGCTGTAAGCTTTAAATTTGTAAAATATGTGAACATAGTATGTTGTGTGTAGATGAGTAAGAAATATTGTTTTAAGCGAATAAAAAACAAGAATATATGACATATCTCAATATTATATTTATTAAAAAATATAACCTAACTATATATATATGACTTTATATTTAAATTCAATCAACAAATAACTCGCTCGTCCGTTACTGGAATAATCAACCTCAGTCTTCCAACTCAAAACCAATGGGTTCAGTCCCACCACTGGACACACTTCACAAGCACTCCATAAATACAGTATAACATTGCACCATTTATAAACCATATAAAATTATACACAAAAACATACTATCCAAAATGTCCATCACGAAGCGTGGCGTCACCTAATACCGTTTCATACGTTATTTGGGGGTCGAACTAAGTACACGTCACATCTACACGAAGAGAAAATCCCGCGACAGACATACGAAACGAAACGAATCGAATTATATCTACCAAATCCATCGCGATGACTGTTTAAACTTGAATTGGACCGACTGAGACTCACCAAGCGTCTGAGAAACGAGAAGATCTTAATTATTAATGAAACGCCAAAGAATAAACAGTCATCATCACAGATCGAGTGGAACTACTTTAGAACCCTGTGGATCGTCAAAACGACGGAATTGTCACGAGACATCGTTGTTTTCTTTGTAAAACGGTTAGCTCTAGCAGTTCGATGCAGGCGGGGTACATCTGTGAGGAGCTACAATAAATCCTAGGTAAGCGTAACGTTATGAGGTTGATTTTTAAACATTCGGTTGCAACAACCAGGCACGTTTTCGAAGCCGCGGTCTCATTAGAACGATTCGCAATAACTTGGGGCCTCATAAGCCGACGACAGCAATCCTTAAAGCGAAACTTTTACAGAGTTCCTATGAGACCGCAGCCTAACAGAACATATAGCATTCTATGATGCTGTTTTAACGGTGCACACAACCCTTAGGCGCGAAGGTGGCTGACAGAAAAGTAACATAGAACAATATGCCGCTGGAGTATCGTCGAATATAAAATAATTTTGAGTATTGATAAAAATAATCTGCCACTATGGCTACAGCATTTCTTTTATCGCTTTTATCGCAATCGGCTACATTCCGACTCGTATAAACTAAAAGCATAAGGTATCCAGAATGTCCCATAGACTGAGCCACGAATTTCTCTCTTAAGTAACTTACGTCGTTACATGTCGTACAGGTAATAGTAGTGCCATCTAGTTTTATGACATACAAAGTTTTAAATAACAAAAACCACAGGAAAATTTACGAGACGTAAAACTGCTGGAAGGAAACAATTTTGTTTCCTTCCCATATAAGGCAGTTTTGGAGAAACTTACAGAAACAATTACATAAAGGGTGAGAACAATTTAGCAATTGTTGTAAGGATATTTGAATATGCATAGTAAGTCTTAATACCGAGAAAAAAAGTTAAAATTTGTACTTCCATTTCTCGTAGTTGGCCCCTGAATTTGCGTCACAAACGATCGAAATAAACCCTATGATAAAATAATAACTTCTAGACTTCAACAAGAAAAATAACTACACATTGACATTTAATTTTAAAGCCGACCCCTCGACAGGGTGACTAAACAATTGTAACAATAAAGAAAAAAAAATAAACATTTGATATTTTTAAGCTAAACCAATTGTTGGAAGAAACGTTAAATCTACGTTAAAATGTACACAAGAAATTTAATTAAATGAAAGTTTCTTTTGTATCGGATCTAGTTTAAAAAAAAAAAACGATGTTTAAGTGTCTGGCGGGACTCGGAACAAAAATACAACAATAGATTCATTAGTGAATGTAGAGAATTAAATAACTAATAAAATTTTGCCCCATTAAAAAAACCTTGCTCGTGCGAGCTGCTTGCCAAAAGATAAGGAGTAATAGGCACAAATTATATGCAGAGAAAACGAGCAGGTCCCATCAGCGCCCAACCCATTCAAACAACCGCACGTACCTTTAAAACAATTTTTTTTTTAATTGATATGCACTTATTAATAGATTTTTACAATGAATTTTGTGCTGTACACTACCGGGACGAAGACGTCGTGCACATAGCGCGGCAACGTTGCGAGCGTTTTCGCTAATTCTCAATTACACTTCGATAGTTTTTTTATGATAGAGAAAGACAGAGGTCCAGATATTCCAGATGCAATTTAACATGTTTCAAAAAAATATATAAATTCTTGCTTCAGAAACATTCTGTCCATTGTCCTTACTTGCCGTAGCCTAAAAAAACTAGAAAAAGATGAGTTTTTCATTTTTGCAAGAACTATAATGAACTGTCATCTGAAGGTTTGACATTGACATTAGGTTTGACACATCGGTCATATGATAAGCTTAAACCTTAACTTTACTTGAAAACTGATTGACCTAATTTCACTATTGTGATTTTCATATATCACGTGCCTTTTTTTATTTTTTGTCTTTTGATGTGTTAACTACCAACTTAGTTTCTTATTGAGTTCACGTTCGTCCGTTTACTTTGGTATATGTCTATTCCTATGTATACGTATTTCTGTAAGAATAAATCATATAAAACCCGGCGCAAGAAGCTCGCAACATTTCCGAACGTTACTTACAGACGACTGAGACGGTTTCAATTTTAAATTTTTGTACTTTACAAATTATACTTGAGATAGACTCTGTGCGACGTCCCCGTGCCGCTGCCTATTTACAATGACAACTAAAAATGAGGCTTAACGTAACGACCAAATAATTACAACTAGATATTTGGCAAAACAATATTTGCGTGGCTCTCGGGTTGTGGGAAACACTGACTGCGTTTTTACTCTTTCAACGAAATGAGTAGACGCCACTATTAGTGTAGTGCAAAGGGCGCGTCCCACAAGCGAGTGCAAACAATGATCGTCGAAGCAACAATGGGAACTAGTCTAGCTTTACAAGTAAAATCGAAGGCCGCTAAGATATCACCGTTCATTATTTATATATACAGGGCGACGGCCGCGGTCCGCCGTGATTTGAGCGAGAATATGTACAGTGCAGACGCGGACCGCGCCGCGACTCTCGTGGGGACGTGGGGTAATTTACATGTCCATATTCGTCTAGAGAAGAACCCTGAATGGCGTACGTGCGTTTATATTCCCACTCGAGTCGCGAATACTCGTTGATTCAGATTGAGGTACTCCAAGAGTTCATTTATACCAACCGCCGTCTCGAATTAATTTTACAATGGTATAAAAAAGTAGAAACTTTTTTGTTGTCCGAAAAAAAAATAGATTTATGTACACGTGACACCGGTTCTAGGGTGAAATTAACGACCGAATCTACGTCTATAAAAATACACAGATCTCGAGAGTTCTCTCGCGTTCATCTTTGAATGTCCTAAAACTCGAAATCGAACAACTCCGAGAGGCCCTCGTCGTGATCGAGGCAGAAGCCGTAGTCGGTCGCCGACATGGGCGGCTCCAGCGCCAGGAACGGCTCCAGCTCCATCGCTTCTGAAATCATCATCGTACACGTTATAGAACCAGTCGGGCCAATTTATATTAGCGTTTTTAGTCTTACAACCTTATACGCTTGACCTATAATAAAGACTTTAGTTATAAAGTAAAGCTCTCTAAACTCTAAATTTCACGTTTTCAATATAATTATACTTAATTTTGTAATCATAAATAAAACATGAAAACTTCATTAAAAATTAATTATTATTAAAAGTAATGATTATGGTTATCGTTACGACCAACGGTTTCCAATCGTTAGACCTACGCAATTTGTTCATAGGCTCATTGTATCACTATATAAATAAACCTACCGTGTGCAACGGCGGCAACACAAGGCACAAACAAAAAGCACATAGTGGTGTACGGTTAGACAATGCTCTGGTTATCGATGAAATGCGGTATTAGTAGATGAAGTTAGTGGGGAGTGCTTGAGCTGAATCCCATGGTGCTACAAGAGTAACTGCAGCCTCACGGGATAAAGCTCGCAGCGAGCCCCGTCTCCGTCCCCCCGCTATATACACGTCATCATGTAGTCGTTATGTTTGCAACAACTTATAGCAAGTGCGTACTTTATCTCTGTATCGTATGTACCTATAGTCTTGTATGGGTTAAAAATTACATTATTAAACTTTCATTAAATTTAAATACTAACTTGAAAAATTATGTTAAAATGTGTGTCTAAAGATCGTGAAGATTTTGTAAATTTATTTGATTACATTTGCTATAAGTACGTTTACATACCACAAGTGGATAAGTTTGTCTATTTTATTACGTGTGCAAAAATAACAAACGTTTTAATCGAAAATAAAATAACGAAAACTTAAGGGCAGGGTATACATTTTGTTATAGCAAAGTGTATGTTCACATTTATTAAATTTGTTACTGTTCCACAACCACGTGTTAAACCTGTCGATAAAATACAATTTATTTACAAAACACTTTGATTATGTTAAAAATACACATTTTACAAACAACATTTGAAGCAAGCGTATGAATAATGAAAATGAAAAAGCATGCTATCACCCCCACTGTGAACGTAACAGATAATCCTATTTAAATAAAACTCTCTTAACACCCAAGATTTACTAAGTTATTTTACGTTTGAAACTGTTAAAAGTGTTTTATTCACGTGTACAGATTACAAACAGTTAATACGCCAGTACGATGAGCTGAAAATGGGGCTTATTCTGCATAATAGATAAGTGAATGTCGCTCGCCGGCTGAGGCACCGCGTAGCTAGAACTCTGACTGTGATGTGAGCGCAACACAAGTCACAGGCCGAGTGCTAGCCACGAAGCGACCAATCTTCTGCCCGTGAATCCTGCTAAGCGAGAAGCTTTACGCAATTGTTACAGTGTATTTTTTCTAACTTGTCATTTCTGGTATACGAATACAGTTTACATGAAATCGAAATTTTCATACATTTATTTTAACGAAAAACACTTTAAGGCACTGGCAATAAACAATTTTATTAAACTAACGAACCACCTCAAATTCACTAAGTAAAAATCACAATTTAATGCTAAAATTAATAAATATCCTAAAAATTAATTTACGTAAATGAACGGATTAAAAATTCTTTAGTTTGACATTTACATAAGGATGGAATGTAAGCAAAGTCAACGACAATAGAAGCTAAAAACCCCACTTATGCAAGATCGCTGAAAAGCGTTACAAACTTTGAGTTCAATGATAATGACAAAAAATAAATAAAAAAAAAGGTCGTCTTTAAGTGATTTTGAATATTGAGGTTGTTTTGTCATATATAGTCTATATTTTTTATCCCTGTCTTCTGTGGCAATAACTTCACTCTAAAAAAAATCGGCCATACTGTTGTGGTATTTTGCCAAGTTAGAAAAATTACACTATAAGTTATTTAAGGGCACACCCTTAATACTTATTTAATATTATTGTTTTTTGGGCGTATCTTTAACAATGCGCACGTAGATACAGACTATTTACAAGTACGTGGAATTCGCGTATACATCATTACCATAGTTTCAACCAATGGTGCAACAATGTATACGCGAGCAGTTTTCTATCGTAGTGAACGTATATAAAGAATTAGATAACGGCTGTGTACGATAATGTATATAGGAGTTTCTTTGCTATGTACCGACACGATCTCTAAATGTACACACTAAGAGATATAGCGTACGTATATAGCTGTAGACATATTTACATAATGAATGTAAAGACCATCACCATTAATGTGTTTCAATTTTGCAATTATTAATATGGTGCAAATGGTGAAGAGGAAATAGGATTTTTTTATATATGCCAAAATGCCACGACCACGTTTCTTAAGCTTTATATAAATTTACGAAAAAAAAAATAGTTTTATCATCGTATGTAATATGCACGAGTAGCACTTTTAAATAAAACACTTGTAATGGTTTTAACAGATGTCGCTACCCTATGGTCACCCTCCATCTTCAGTCCCCCGCGACCACAGCTTGCTGTAAGGCATCCGGAACGTCGGGCAGCAGTTAAAATAAATTCTAAATAATTTAACTCATTCCTGTTTTAAACCGTTAAAAGTGTTTTATTTAAATATTTTCTTCTCAAATTAACTTCAAAATAAGAATAAAGCGAATGAAATATACCACGCCTTATAAACACGTTTTGACCCATTTTTTTATAAGAACAAACGCCTCCATCCTTCTTACCAGACTCCTGGTCTTCCGTCTGCAGCTGGAACCGTCCTCCTCCCATCATCGGTGCAAAGTCATCGCTGTCAGCGATCAAGGCATTGCGCAAACGACCTCTAGCGCCGCTCGCTGAAATTGTGACACAAACTTGACATGAAACGTCATCGCGTGTGAGTTTTATGAGTGACAAGCGAAGGGCAATTGCATAAGGATGCACTGTCGATCTTTTTTTATTTGAACACATCAACATAAATAGACTGACTGAATGAAGAATCTTTTTTTGTTCATATACCTAAAGCCGATCTATTGTTGTAATTCCAGAAAAAAGATAAGAAAATGACTAATAAATATCGCTTGCACTTTAAGTACAAACATGGTATTGAAATTTAAGAATTGACCTCTTGAAGTGTTATTTCAGTATGGTAAACAGGCTTAAATAAACCCGTTTAAAATGCAATGATGTATTAATTAACTTATTTTTTATTTAATTTAACTATGACTTACGGATGCTTTGAAAATAAAAATAAGTTACCTAATCCATTCCGCGTTTTAAGAAGTTTAGTGTTTACTTAAAATGTTTTATCCCACATAATATTATGGGCCTACTTCTGACGTGCGCTTTTACTTATGGTGTGAATGCCTCATGCACGCCCACGTCTGGCAATAGTGACGTGGGGAGTGTGGCAAATCGTACTACAACCTCCTCGGAGACAATAGCCACTGAATCAGCCCGCTATGGTGCTTTCGAGGAAGCCCTGGGAACACGTTTCTACGACTCCAAAGCTTCCAGCACTGTCTGTGAAGACCCTAACGTCTCAGATAAATACTCACCGTCCGATAGGTGATGTTTAGACTCTAGCGTGGCGTTGTCAGCAGTAGGGTGAGAAGTGGAGTTGAGAGGTAGAGTAGGGTCCGTAACACACGGCGACTGAACCACGAGACTTAGAGACACTATAGCATCAGCCTCGTCCTCGCAGTCAGGCTCACGCTTTATTGTCGTTCTGGTGAATATAAATTGGATATTTTAAAACTTTAAAATTTTTCACATATAAATTAAGCGAGCAGGACTTGAACCGGCGTCCACCAGCGTTCCGTGCCGTTGCTCTAAGCAATTGAGCTACCGTGCCACGGAACGTTGTGGATGCCGCTTCGAGTCTTGCCGGTGTCGTAATTTTATCCAATTTATAATCGATTTTTGAAAATGATATAATTTTTTAGAAAATAATGCTATATACTTAGCCAAATATAAGAAAAGGTTAACAATAAGGTCATTGACCTGGTTTTTTATATAGTCATGTTATCTATCACATAAAGACATTGATTTTTATTCAATTTCACGAGTTCGTGAAAATATTTTGTGTCCTTTAAATTAAATGAGGAATGTACTAAATAAAAATGGAATAAACATAATTTTGGGTCTGGACATTAATAAATGCAGCTGTTGAATCAACCAGCATGTCAAAATGACTACAACTTAAGTTAGCTCTATGTGTGAAAGCCCGTTTCGCCCTCGTGGGGCATTGGGGACACATTTCTGTGTCCGTCTCATTGATTACCAAGTTACCTCTATAGCAGATGGACATATGAAAGCATAATGCTTATGTTACATGACGATATTTAAATACCGTCTGTAGTTTACGCAAGCAGTACAGTTTAGATCACTGTAACGGTTTAAAACGGGTAATGTATTAGTTAAACTTATTTGAAAATTATTTTAACGAAACGTCGTGTCATAGTTAAAATAATTTTCATATGAGGTTTAGCTCATATATTTCGCCTTTTTAACCGCCAAAGTATTTCATTCAGAAAAGGCGATATTTTCTTATTGGTTGGGCTATTTCGTACTTCGGCACTGGATTTGGTTGAACTAGGCAATAGGTATCCAAAACGACGTTCCATGTCCTCTAACTCCTTCCCACCAATAGCTTACCCCTCCTGCCCGCGTACCTCACGTAAAAATACTTACGTAATGTTTTGATTTATAGAGCTGTAAGGCGTGGACTGCAACTGTGCTATGAGAGGGGCGAGCAAAGCTTTATTGTCTTCCAGTAGGGGATCCGACGGCAGAAGGGCTGCTGTGAAATAAGAATATATTAATTTTTAATACTACAACGCCTCAAAAGATGAATCGTAAAAGAAGTCCTAGGTTCAAATGTGTGGGAAACGATAAATTGTAATTGTCGGGCTGAGCACCGAAATTTGATCAACTACTGAAGTTCCCACGCCCCGCAGTGGGACAGAGATATTCGATTTTTTTATAATAGAAGACAGACAAGCATGGAGTTTACTTGATGTTAGGAGAAAAACCCCAGCTGTATAACATCTAAACAAGATGCGATGTTGACCTATTTTGGCTTTGGACATTCGGAAATCCACAGACTGAAACCGAAACGCGATTAAACTTTACGACGCTTTCATCTGTGGACGGTGAGTCGTGACCCGGACGGAATTTAGATATTATTTTTATTTTTATCCAGATTAAATGAACCGAAAAAATTTGGACCCGATGGTGATCGACCCCGCGACCTATTAGCCGCACATTGCAACCATTACACGAACGAGCCTGTCAAGTTTCAGCTAATAAGATATTTCAAGGTGCAATAAAATTGCCAAAACACTCACAAGGTGGAGGCGAGTTCGGTGACTCCTTTGGACAGAGGTATACCTCGATCTCGCTAGAAATCGATTTCAGGTGTATCGTGTAGCCTTCTTCCTCATCTGGATGTGGAACCTGTAATTTGGTAATTAAGATAACAATCACTGGATTTTATATTGAGAAATATTGTTTTAATCAAATACTGTCTGTAATTTAAGCGAGTGGAACACATTTAACAACGGTTTGAACGCGATATATATTAGTTAAACTTATTTGAAAATTATTTGACATTTGGGATGCTTTGCAGCCGTGGTCACGGGGAGGCTAAAGATAGAGGGTGTCTTTGACGTCGTGTAAAAACTGCTACGCTAGCGCCATCTGTTTCGTCGTCGCCAAACACCAACTACGACTACGGCGGGCCGTAATTAAAATAATTTTCAAATGAGTTTTAAACCGATAAACGTATGTAGGACGAAGAGTATGGTCGTCCTCCATCAATATAAAAAAGTGATCAAAAAGTACAAAAGAAGCTACTCGGATTCTCGTGCTTTCTTCGAGCATTCTTCATTTAACGTCCCTTGATGAACAGTACAAAAACCAAGATAGCTTTGCAAAGGTCATGGAATTTCTCAACAAAACACTCACATTTAGTCTGGAATTGGGTGGTGCCTTGATCGGTATGACGGTTTGATTCTTAAAGTCCCTTATCGACCTCAAGTCCGCGTATGTGATGTAGGCCTTCTCGCCGTCTTCCTTCGAAAGGGACGCCAGGGCGTGCTCTGCGGCAGCAAGTGCGCGGCACACCGTCGCCTCTCTCACGCCGAGCGCGTCAACTTCCCGACGAAGCCGACGCGCTCGGATCTCTTCGCCTGCCCCGATACCTGATCGAGACAAATGTCTTCAGACACAGACCAAACATTTTTTTTTATAAAAGTGTCTACCCTCTGCATAGGGTCTACTTGGTGAAGTTGGCAATACCCCAGACCCAAAACTCCCTGTTCACCTCATTTGGGTTGGGACATTCGGAAATCTAGACTGAAACCGAACGCGGATGTAGATCATGAATGCTTTACTATCAGTGGTTTTCAATGTTAAGTAAGCTTTGAAAAATGTATTCAGATTTATATAATTTTTTGACTATATCGAGGTATGAACAACAAACATTATAGGAAGCTATAGGGTTTGTTTCTCTCTTCCTCGAATGTTCTTTCTTCTTAAAGTAAGTTCCTAACTGTTCATGTCTTTGAGGGTTGACTGCAACACAACTCACTAACTTATGAAAGAAAGAGTTAGACAGATTCGGTAGTACTTCATTAGACCTAAAATAGGCGAGAGCATTCTTAGCATTCCCGATATTCAATATAGATACGTCATCAGAGAAAATGTTGGCGATCTTTGTAGTTCTATCGAGGATACACAAAAAGGGGGTTGAACACTAACCGCATTTCCACTGTATATTATTTTTGGATTTCTTCTCTAAGATTCCTATGCCCTCGAGCACGTTGGTAATATCGTAGATCCGCCGTTTCTGCACCGAGAGGTGTGCCGCCGCGACGTTCAGGTCTAGAACGCCGTTGGGCGACGACTTGAGCAGAGCGACGAACTTTTTTGTTAATAAACCTAAAGACGTGTCAAACCTGCAACAAGCCATACGAGTTATTGATCTCTTAAGCAATATGCATATTGAATCTATGGACATCGTTCTGCTGCTTCATTGCGCAATTGTTTCTATTTCTGAGCTGGGCAGGTTAAAGTTACTGTCAACTCACCTACAGCCGTAGGATCACACCGGACCATTTAAGTTTTACAACGAATATCGCAAAATAGGATCACTAGACCCAAAAGTTTGATTACCTGTATCGAAACATTTGTACCTGGAGCGTTCTGTGTATTTTTTCATAGAACTGGACGGGCGACTGTACGGCGTTAGCACCTTCACGCGCTTCTGCTTGGGCGTCTTAAAATCAGCCTTCATGGGCACCACATGGCCCTGGCTGCCAGAACTGCTTTCACTGAGGTTTAGTCTTCGTTTCACCGCCTGCCAACCATTCGCTGAATGTACATTTTATTTAAATATAGAGTTTATGCAATGCAGCTCTTCAATAGAAACATTATAAAGGTCTACACGTTTCAAAATTAATTAAAATTTTGAGTAGGCAAAGCAAAAACAAGAACAATAGTTTTTTGTTGTACAAAATTCTTCCTTAAGAGTGTCGTGCTCTGTAATCGTATTTGAATATATGAGACTATGTCTAGGCATAAATAAACTAATCAAACATTATAATGGCAACATTGTGCGAAAGGCTTTTATGTTAAATTGTAGGCAGAAGCCATACGTTCTCTAGATAAATGTATTAATCATAATATATTTAGTCCTATAATTAACAGCTATGTAAATGGATAGCTATCGAATGACGTAATTATATTTTTTTTAATCGGTCGCAACCACAAGACGACGTAACAAAAATCACGACTCACTCTCAGAACACGCGGTCTCAGGTACGTCATAATTAATCCACTCTTCATCTTCCACGCAACCGGCGAAAACTAATTACGGATTCGGGAACGCGATATTTCGAAACTGAGCGCTCATATTATACACACAAAGTACTTGTAGAAAAATCGCAAAATTGCAAATGGATCGCGAAAAAGGATAGATGCACGAGGCATTTTCATCGAAGCTATGCAACTAATTCGACTCAAAGATCGCGGGGCCAAAGTCCCCTCGAAGGAAGCGTGGGGAGGGTACCCGCTACACAATACACTACATAAATTAGAATTAGCACAAAAGCGCGCGAGCTCTCGGAAGGGACCTGGCGAAAGAATGCCAATTTCTTATCTTAAAAACTTGCGTTATTATTAATAGTTAACTGACGGGACTATTGTTGATTCGCCGCTTTTGCGGGGAGTGGAAGCGTCTTTGTCATCCTGCTTCATCTAAATCAGAGCAGATGTTTGGAGCGAGACATATTTGCATTGTCATACAAAGTATCTTCGGGGTCCTCGGGTGAAAAGTTTTGATTACACTATTATTAGCATAATGAATGAATCTCGTGTACTAACGGATGTGTATTAGAAGCGTTTTTAATCGAGATGGTGTAAGGAGGAGTGGTATTGCGCAATTCAGTAGCGCAGGATATACCTGACCACGTGACCGTGATCCCTTCGGCCACATGGCGTAGCGTGTGGGTGATCGACACTCGCAACTTCAAGCTAATTAATATAATACATGGCAAGATTAAAACCCCAAAAACTTCACCGTGAACTAAAATGCAAACCTAAGTAGAAGTGCATATGAGTAACAGAAGGTCATGTCTGTAATTTACGCGAGTAGTACATATTAAAATCAAACACTTATTGTTTAATACTCGATATACATATATTAATTAATTATTAATTCGGAAGTAAATTATGTTCCCCCCGTAACCACGACTGCTACAGAGCATCCGAAAAGTCGTTAAAATTAAGATTAATACCAATATTTCGCGATTTATAATGCCATAAGTGTAATTTAAACAAATTTTAGTTCAGATCCAAGTAAACATTTATATCATGTGGAAGCTCTAGCCTAACATATCCCTGTTTGGATTCCTAATATCTATCTTCCAAAATACAATAATGTAAGATCTTACTAAAGATATCGAAAGATTGCATAATGCGCAGAAAAGAAGCAAATCAAATGGGAAAAGAAATACGCTATCGTTGCTTAACAATACCGCGTAGTTTACGTGTGTCAAAATAACCCTAGTACGTTATCTGGCGTAGAAAGTCTCGATGCCACAGAATATGACAAAATGGCGCTTAAATCGATAAGCATCTATACAGTTATCCAAAATATAAAGTTTCGTTCAGGAATGACGAAAACTCTCATGCTTTTAAAAAGAAATGAAATATAATAAAAAGTTAATTAATCTATAAGTTCAATAAAAGAAGATCACAAAAAATGTGATACAATTTCTAGAAATCTTCTAAAAACAAAATCATGCTTTCCATGTGACTAACTAACCACTTCCTTCCATTCATTTAATAACTTCCCTATTGTATATCTCATTAAATCCTGCAGACACAATTGCACTTGTCTATGAAAAGTAGAAACATCAGGCACAACTGTTGACACAGTCTAAAAGTTCTATTTCCTTTTGATGATGTTATTTTATCTCAGTAACAGTAATCTTAGATATTAAGTTTTGCTTTGATACATGAAGAGTTATATTGCATTAATTACTGAGCACCCCTTCTATAAGGTTCATCGACCACATGTGGGTGTGTGACCTTAAAAACATCCAATACAAATCTTTACAAATTAAATTCATATCCCATTGCAAGACCAACATACTAGGAAAGGTCAGAAACTAGGAATCATCATAATTTGTTATATCAGTACAATATTTCACAGAGAGTAAGAAAAAGGGGCTTCCTTCCAATCTGTAACAATATTGTTAAGCCTTCAGATTCTAATACAAATTTGGCTCATAAAACTATACTATTTATGCCTTCAAGAGTCTATATGAAACAACTATTATCGAGGTACTATTCATCAAATTCCATAACTTAGTTTATATATTATGTTGTGATAGTCTCTGTGGATTATAATGCAGCATAGGTTTTGTAATGCATACTAGCAAACTCTTTCAAAACAACAATTTGCTTTAAAAAAAAAACAAAGATATGGTTTGTACAGAATTTAAATTCTGCTGTCAAAAATGAGATAAAATAAGAGAACTATGTAAAATACCCCAACTGTGACAGAAATGAAAACAATTTTTCAACAGCTGATTTATAGAGCATGATCTTATTACCATAATGTAGCCCATTAGCTGACAGTGAAGATGAAAAAATAGACTAACAATATAACTATGTTACAGCTAGTCCAGCCATGTTATTTACCATCTGGTCAGCAAGCTGAAAAAAATGTTGGTAACAATGTGGCTGTTGAGACTTACTTCTGAAGTCTTAGGAGGTGCAGTGAGCACCTCTCGCCGTATCTGATGCTGTGGCGTGGCTCCATAGCCGTGATCGAGCAGGTGGTAGCTGATGGGCTGGCTCGGGCTGTCCTCCAGCAACGTGGTCTGCGAGGGAGACGCCCCGACGCGCACCACCACCTCAGCTTCACCCTCCGCCTGCCCTCGCTTCACCCCCCTCGGCATCGCTGTCATCCCAACATTGATATCTTATTACGCATTTTAACAACTATTATAATAAACGTAATCAGCTCAATTGAATTAGCGAAGAGGTTAGGGGCGCCTTGCGCGCGGAAATCAGAAATACATACTTTCCTCCTAAATTACTCTCCACCGAAAAAAGTGTCTCAGTATATTTCCACATCTATAAATGAGGTAAATATCCAAATTAGCTTACGTCACGATTTCAACGACATTTTACCAAAAATATCGACGACCTAGCGGTAATTGATTATCATATCCGCGTAGCAGGTACGCCATACACTGGGCTATCTCTTAAAAATTACCATGCCAATAGAACGATACTTACAAAAGGTGTAAGCGAACGATATCCGAATACAGGACCATAAAACGACATTTAATGTTTTCGACGCAAACGCTACATTATCGAGTACTCAAAATAAAATGTCCGCCGCTTTGTTGGTCTCGAATGAACTCGTGGATGTCGAGACGCCCGATAACTTACAGTTAATTGTCACTCTTAAAAACACCATATATCCATTTACACATTTCGTTAATCACAAATACGTAATATCAAAATAGTGATCCTAGTCCACATTTTTCAATTAAATAATTTAAACGGAGAGGTACGAAGCGACGAGAGGAAGCTTTTCAGAACATCTGGCTTGCAAGCGGCGACGTAGCAGTGGCGCGAACTACGCGCGCAAGCGCCAAGCGACCCGACCGTTCAAGCCCAAGCAACCCCTAGCGGACGCCGATTTCTATAATCCTCCCCTCGCTTTTGAAGCCATAAAAAATATAACGAATTTTTTAATTTTCGTTGCATGACCGGTTTCGTACAAGCGTAGCACGGCGTTTTTGGCTTTTGGCAATCGATCGAGCTTCAATTTATAATTGATGATATTTTATTACGATTAATATTAAAAACTATACAAGACGATACTAACAAGAGTAAGTATACTTTGTTTTTGGTTCATTTATTTCTCCAATTGACTAAGTATCAAGTTAAGAAGTATATATACACTTTACCTACATAGGTATTTACTAATTATACTTTGAAAATTAAATAACAATGCAATCGTTTATAAAATAGGATTAGAAAAGAAAGCATTTGAACAAAAAAGTTGTTATTACTTCATTCATTAAATAGGCCAATAACCCTTTGTCACAAATCTAAACGATTTATTAAAGCAATTCTATTATAAAATAATTAATTTCTACTTGAACAGAAAAAGAACACTGTACTATTCATGTAAATATTTACTAAATAATTATTTATTATATTTATATAGTAAAATATCTGGATAGCGAGGAAAAATATAAATATATTTTTAATACATACTTACGGGAACGTATATACTAATGTCGTGATAAAACTATTAGATCACTTCTTGTTTCTTCCTTTTTGGAGAATAGCTTTGAAAAGGAATAAAGACTCGTAGTAGTTTCGTTTTAAAGTATTACATTACTTCTCTCGTCGATGAATGCTTATTCAACTCCTGTGTCCTATGGGATACAAAAATGTTTACATTCGAAAATGTAATACATATTTATGGTGCGGATTATGGTTGCGAAGAATCTACTCACGGTCCCTTATTATCAATGTAATATTATGAAATTACGATATATATGACTATATTTATTACATACATTCTTTTTAATTAAATTTAAATATCTATATCCTGTCTTATTATTTTCCTAAAACACTTTTAACACGTAAAGCTAACTTTTAAGTTATATAAGAACTGCAATAGATTTCATAGAATGAAATTATTTACTGTTAATTGCTATTATGATATTTATTGTTGAATACCTAATAAATATGTAAAGCGGGAATGTTTATAGCATTTTATTCGGAAACGGAAGCTAGTACGCCCAAAAACCATAGTGAATATAAGTAAACATATCCACAGTCTAAACAATAATTATTTTACTATAATTGTGCTTTCATCGACACTAGTCTATATTTATATTGCCAGCCTATTAGCATACTAGATAATAAGTGTATCGTTAAGGAATAAAACATAAATATACTCTATAATAGGTAGTTGTGCGTACCACAGAATGTATACATATGCAGACTATACATAAAACTAGCTTCGATTTAGAAAATCTAACAGAAAAATCAATTGTGTATATAAAATATATACTATTTGTTAATAAATATGTTGTGATTTATATTTGTATTTGTGGATACCAGTTGTTTTAAGTTTATTCTGACACATTCTATTATTTACCTATATAGCTTAAATAAAAAACAAATTAAAATCTGGGTTAAAAACATTTTACTATAACTAAATATCAATGATAACAAAAACTTCAAACTTATTATCTTTTGGTTCATCAATAATTTGCATTGCTGAATACGTTATTGCCTTTACTTCTGACCCTTGAGGATGTTTTCCAATCTCAAATTCTTCACCATAACACTTGCATACTATTCTAAACTCTTCTGCATTAAACTCTGTTATTTTTAATTTTCTACATATTAAAAAGGGTTCAGCGGAAAAGAGGAATAACAGCTCATCTAGAAAATGGTACAAGAGTCCCATCATATCATCTGCATTAGCTTCAATTGTGTGTACTTGTTTTATTTCAACATAAGCAAGCTCTGTCATATATCCAAACATAGCCATGCCACATTGCTCGAAAGCTTCAATTAAACTATCACCCCATGCATGTAATCTGAAAAACAAAGTTTTCTTCAATTATAACGTCACTACTAAACTAAATGGCCACACAAAAAAAAAACATTTTTTTTATTTATTAAATGACAAAAATAAATATTATTATATGAAATAAGAATTTTAAAATATCTACATAGACATGACAACACATGTAGAACTTATAACTTGCATATACAATTGCTGTTGGGTGATTCACTAGAGTATGTATGTTTAGAGTGAAGAGTTGCTATATGTTGGCACATTATACACTAAACCACTAATGATACATCGTTAATAGAACTATTCCTCTGATAAAATTGTATTTAGACTAACTTTATTTATAAATAGCGGTACTTCCTTTCATTAACTTTTATATTCTCATCATTCTTTAATAATATCAAGAAAACTAGTTTCTACAATTACATTTACATGTTAATTGAATAAAACTAATATCAATAAAAGTTACTCACTGTACATCAGCAGTGTGATCTAAATCTGAGAAATTAAAATATTTCATTTAATAAAACATACAACTATAAAGATAACCTCAATAATGGCACAAGTAGTAAATATATTATGTTATTTACATCACACTTCTAAAAGCGTTGTTATTACTTACATTCATATTTAATAGGGGGTAACATGAAGTCATTTTCAGATAATTCTCCTAATTCCTGATCCATGATTTTTCTTATCGGAAGTAAAATGTACCAAATTAGAAAACAGCTTTTCAGTTTTGTATGTAATCGGAAGATTGACTTAGTTTAAAAAGTTTGATAAAAGTTATCATTGCCACCATAACATCTATAAACTATTATGAATTTTGTTTCTATTAGAGAGTTTTATAATTTATTTGGTTAACCCACACAATTCATAATATTTATTATTGAACTTGTAAAAAAAATCAAGTTCCACAGATATGTTAAGTACGAATTAAATGTCATTATAACCACAGGCGACTATAACTATTAAAATATGTGGCATTTTAAAATGAACCCATTATGCACAATACCCCATCTCCATATTATAAAGTATTTTTTAACTAAATCGTCATATAATTGCCGTAAATTCGAAAAGCTCTCCGTTAAATAAACTTTTTCGTGACCAGAAAACCTACTCTATTTTTTAAATAATAATTACTTTAACAACCTTTACAGCAAGCTAGTATCAAAAATTTCAAAATGCCTATTCGAAATTTTAAACTTAATGTTATTTTATTAAAATATAAATTCAATAGATTATAGTGCATTTTTACAGAAAATAAAGTAGTTTTAATTGTTTTGCAACTGATAACTGTGAGTAACAAAATCTATTCACATATTCTCCCAGTCTATACCAATATATAGACATGTTGATAGGGTCTTAATAGTCTGTAGTCTGTACCAAGTCACTAAGTCAGTACTCTGTAGTGAAATCACTGAAAAACTACAAATAGGTGTCTTTGAATCTTATTAATTTTTAATTTATTTAACAAATCAATAAAGAGTTAAAATATAATTATTATTTCCAAATTTAAATTTTTATTAGATATTGTCAACTTCAGTCGTGTAATTTTTATACAATATATTATTTTCTTAGTTTGGATTTTGAATTTTGTATTTGTAACTTAGAAGTTAGTTGTTAACTTGGCAAAAATTCATTATGGATCCTATTGCGGTTTTACAAAATAGAATTGAGCAGTTAGAAGCCAAACTGGGATTGGCTTCAAATTCTTTGATAGAGGGCCAACATCAACAGGGTGATACAGTGACTGCCAATTTGCTTAACACTGCTCAAGCAATCAATAATGCAGCTGCTGGCCACGAAAAACTTTTGCAAGCAAGAAACATGGCGAATGAATTAAATAACTACACTGATCCAAATTTTGTTGAAAATGTAAGCTTGTCTTTTGGATTTACACCTGCGCTCTGCCTTGGACTACAACCTTTTATTCCTATTCATTTACTTATAGATGCAGCAAAATAACATAAACTTGCATGAAGTGGCAGCAGCCGAGCCTGTAATAAAACATCATTGCCATTGTATGCATAGATGTAAACAGGTGAGCAATATTTATTTACTTGTTTGGTATATGTGGCTGCTTGACCCCTAATGAAGTGGATTTTTTAAATATTATTAATGCAATGTTTATTGGCTGGCTAGTAATAGATTGTTTTATAGGCTGCTCCTGTGTTGGAGTCTGAAGCACTGCAGCAGGTTCCACAATTGCAGGAAGCTGTGGATAATATGAATGCTGCAGCAGCAGAAGTCAAAGCTGAGGCTGATGTTGTATGTCATCTTAAAATATATTCTTTTATTTCATTTTTGAAATTATGACTTCTTAAAGTTTTAAAAACTTTAATATTTTTCACATGAAGGCACTATATAATTTTTAAAATCGAAAATAAATTTAAAAAAATTAAGACTCGGGTAGGACTTGAACGGGCATTGTCAGCATTCTGAGGCCGAGAGCAACAGCAAGAAGTCAAACATTTTTTCAATTAATTTTCGATTTTCTAAATTCTTAGTTTGTTAATAAGTGTTGATGTGACTTAACAAGAAAATTACATTATAGGTATCCCAAGGCATTCATGAGTTGGCCGAAACATGTGGAGCTGCTGCCTCAAATGCTTCAGAGCACTTAGCTAATGTTGCGCAGAATGTTGAACAAGTAGAACAGAAAATGTTACCAAAAAGACGAAATGGTTTAGATTAATGAAACAATATGCTTACTGTTTGTGGCAGAAAAATATTTTATGTCTTAAATGCAATACAAATAAATTAAATTTAAAAGTGTTTATTTAATTATTTCTTTTATTAAATTTCCATATCTAATGCACCCCATGAAATATAATTTAGCATCTCATACAAAATAATTTGTCCGCATGTTAAATAAAAATTATTATTTGGATTATTATTTAAAACAAAGATTATTGCAGCATATACATATTTCAATATTATGAAGATAAGTAAAAGAGCTTTGCAATGCCTACATAGGGAAATCTTAAAATATTATATGGCAACACTGATAATAGAAAAATAACAATCAGTTGTCAAACAAATATGGCAGACGCTGGTGTTGAAACGGCGCCCAATGACGAAAATGATGATTCTTGGTTGTATGGAGAGTCAATTACGGAACAAAATGAAAATGTGGAATCACAAGAAAAAGTAACAGACAGTGAACAACCTAAAACAGCAACAGCCGGCGAGACAGGGGTAAAAGACAGTAATAACCTATATTATAGAGAAATTTTTAATTTCAAGCAAAAAAACATCATTTAATAAAAAAAGTATAGTGAAATTTTTTTTATACATTTATATAAAACAGGATCACGAAGAAAAAGAAAATGAAGAAGAAGGCAACGATGATTCCCACTTTAATGATGAACATTTTGGTGAGGTGGAACGTGATGACGGAGAACAAGCAAATGGAGATGCAGATAGTCAGGAAAACGGAGATTCCGATTCAGATGACAGCGATGATGTAAAGGTCACCATTGGAGAAATTAAATCTGGACCTCAAGCCTATGCTAGCTTAAATATAAAGGTATCCTTTCAAATTTACCTTTAATCACTGCAGTATGTCTGAGTATCAAGCATTAGTTTGGCAAACTTGTAAAAATTTTCAATTAATATATGCTCTTAAATTCAGTTCAAGTTGTATCTTTTGATTTCATGTTTTCCTTTTTCATTTTCTAATTATTAAAATTGCAAACTTAATTAGTGAGATTTGTATGTGATAGTTCTGTACATTATAAGAGACAACAAGAAATATTTTTGTTGTTAAATCTTTAATTACATTTTCATTTCAAGAGGGGTGTAGGGTTGGTAGCATCAGGTGCAGAGAAACCTCGACAAGGGCCAACGACAGGGGGCAAAGTAAATTATGAGGACTTAGAGGGTCCCGGTAGTATCAATGGTGTCCCTGCTCTGGAGTTTAATATTGACACAATTGAAGATAAACCGTGGAATAAGCCTGGTGCTGATATATCAGGTACAACATATATGATAAATTAATCAAAATTCTATATTTATTTACATAAATATATAATAAAACTTCCCAGTGAAGTGAGGCATATAGTTGTAATATAATATAATATAATTGAATTTCAGTCTTCCTCCACATTTTCTTGAAAATAAAAGCACAAGTTAAGACATTCCATATTCATATTATAATAACTGACTTCAATATATTTTTTTCTAATTTGACATTGAAGAATTATTTTTAAGTCAAGACATATGTTTTACAGATTATTTTAATTACGGTTTTAATGAAGTCACATGGAGTGCTTACTGTGAGCGACAAAGGCGGATGAGAGTTAACGAAGCTGGTGTAGGTATGCAAATGGGGCCACCCGTACCTGACATGAGGAGACCACCAGGTTCTTATTTTTATCTACTTTATAAAACTACCACCACCACCACCACCACCACCAACTTCTTGAATTGAAATTGAAGACAACTTATACCTTTCAAAATTACCAAACCAGCCGTCTGAAAATATAGGCAAAAGTATTTTTTTAAAGCTCCATACTAAATAACAAAGTTTTCCTTTTTTGTGTGTGTGTGAAAGTCCGTTTCCCCCTTGTGGGGCATGGGACGAACACATTTCTGTGTCCATTTCACTGACCTGTTCTTTAAACGGGCAAGTATTTGATCAGACTTCTGTGTCCTGCCCGATCGAAACAATTGTATGTTTCCCTGGAATTCGAACCCAGGACCTCTCGCGCTTAACGCAATGCTAGGCAATATGTTTAACCATTTGGCTACAGAGGCGGTTTCCTTTTTAATACAGATTTTTTCTATTCAACAAGAACTTTTAAACAAACTTTTTAAAAGAACTATGTAAATTAAATATCTAAAGAAAGATGGAAAGTGAAAAAAGATGATAGTCTCTAACCTGTCACAGGATTTTATTTATTTATTTAGCAAAAGGAAACAAACAGATACATTACATAAGTGACTAAGGAATAACAATAATAAAATAAAATGCATCCTTAACAGTTTCACAAATAGTTAAATGTTATATACAATATGAAAAAACAAAACGTCAATAAAAATTACAGGAAATTAGACAATTTTTTTTATAAGAGTTGACAAACAAAATTAATTATATGTTTAACTAAAAACTAACCGAAATTAACATAATTAAATTGAAACACCTAAGGCGAGATAAGCAATCTTTTTAATGTTTTTTTGAATGAAGCAGTAGAGGAGTGCAAAAACAAATCGATATCGGCAAAATAATCGAGGGAAGAACACATTCTGTGGAGTACCGTGCGGAACCCGATATTGGTTCGAGGAGTAGGAAGGTTGAATGTTCTGTGCATGCGTAGAGGCCTGGCTGGTACATTAAATGGTATAAGCTCAAGAAGTTCAGAGCAAGTCAATTCGTTGACACATATTTTTCTAAGTGTTCCACAATCGATTAAGATGACACATCTTTGGCTTAAGGAAAGTAAATTTATACTTCTTGTTGTCATAGTTATATAATTTACGTAATATACGCCATGTTTTAAATCACTATAACGTTTTCATTCAAATGTGTACTACTGGGTAAACTACAATACTTAGTTATAAAAAATTCTTTCCATGCATCAAACTTTCATTTATTAATTGAGACCAGACCTCTTAAGTGCTTTATTGTTCCCTTGCAGGTCCTGTCAGACACGAGGAAGGGCCTCCCCCAGTCATACAGAATAATTACCAATCACGAGAAAATACTATACAGGTAAAAGCGCTCAACACAGCAAAAAAAAAACATAAAAATGTCTTAAGTGTCTGGTACATTATACATACTTACTGTTTGTAACTAAGTCAAACCAGAAGGTTTTTTTAAAAGGTCTACAAAACTAAGCTCTAATACATAGATATGGTATAAATGGCTTTATACAAATAAAAAGTTTTAAAAATTAAGCTTATAAATATGTAGACACGACATGCAAATAAAGTTTAATTGAATTTGATTATATAAAAACTTAGTAATTGTCGGAGGTCGGAAGTACTGTGATAAATAATATCCAGGTCTGAAGAATGATTGTTAGATATATTGCACATACAAAGGGGAGTGTTGAATGAAATAGTTTAGAATAGTTTTGTTGGTAATTTGGGATAGCAGTATTTTAGAAAATATTTGAGAGTTCTTTTTTGATGTTTTAGATAGCCGGCTCTCTGTAACCAATAATTGATTGTAGGTGATGACAGCTGAACGGCGCGAGTACGGCCGCTCTACAGGTGGACCGCCGCATCGGGATACGCCAGACTACTTTGCCCCGCCACCCGACCACTACTTTCCACAACATTCCAACTACCAGGAGCCTGTCTGGGGTATGTTTTACTTCGTTTACCACTATGTGTTTCCGAAACTTTTAATGTTAAAAAATAGACATAGCACAAACGACCAAGAAGTAAGATAAATACAAGTTGGCTACATATCCTTGGGCAAACATATATAAATCAATGTACAGTACTGTGTTGTAGAAGACAAGAACATGCTTCACTTGATGGTAACTAAGGTTGCACATTCTATCAATTGAAGTCTGGCAACATTTGTGGTCAATTTAAGTTTGTTTTGGACATTTAAAAATTAATATCTGTTAAAAACTACAGCTTAAATATGAACTAATTTTGGCTCTACATGTGTATTTTAATACTATAAAACATGTTTCTATGCTCAAATTATTATCAGGTGCACCTGAGCAGACGGGTTGGGCGCCCAGTGAGATCAAGGAGCTAACGCCAGGGCCGATGCCTCCGCCGTCTATGGGTCCACCGCTGGGAGTGGCGCCGCCTTCCGTGCCACCTCACATGACGGCACCCCCACACTCTATTGGTGCCCCCTACTCCCCCTACCGGCCGCATCCACCACCTATGCATGTTCACGAACGCGAGCGTGACCGCGACCGCGATCGTATCCGTGAACGTGAAGACAGAGATCGGCGCGACAGGGATAGGAGGGATGAGGTTTGGTTTTAGCTTACACTATTTAAAAAAAAACAATCTATTTTAATTTAAATATTTGATGACATGACTTATACTTTGTTTATGATATGATGCAAAGTTTGGGTTTGCACTTCGTCGATCGAATTAACAAGTATCAATATCAACATCGAATCGATTGTCTAATAAAATTATAGTAACGAAAAGTTACTTTTTTTATGTGAGAATGTAGTGTATGAGTGAAAGAGAAAAAATAATACAAACCTATTCTCAGGTGTAACGAATGAATTTCATTAAAATCACTTTAGCCAGTTTGGAACGGTTCACATTACCTAATATTACTTCAAATTCAAATAATTTATTCCACACCAAGGTACACAAACAAAATTGTTCTTTGATATAAAAAAATAAATTGCTTACAATTAATACCAAGGAAAAGATTGAACTACAAAATGTATCAATCGAATGAGCTACAATAACTTTATTTAATTGTTTCTTTTTTCAGGAGGAAAGAGATCACCGTGACAGAGACCGCGAGAGGTCACGTTCGATAAAACCAGATCGGTCGCGTGAAAAGTAAGCTTTATTGTGACTTTAAGTATAATGGTAGCAATGTATGGTCAAGAGTCAACGTATTGTGGGTTCGATGCCCTCTGCGTTTGACAATTTCGTGAGGAAAAGAATATCGAGCCAGTTTATGCCATTCCAAATATCTAAATTGTCCTTTCTATGATAAAAAATTCAAAATTATATTTTCGTTCAAGTCCTAATGTTGGTATAATTAAAAGTTACATTAGATTAAAAAAAATGAATTCAAGTTTGGTGTATTGGAATTAAATGAACTATGATTAAGTTGTTTACGAAAATCTTTGTTCCAGGTCTTACAGACGCGAAAGATCCCGGTCGAGATCCCGCCGCCACAAGTCTAGGTCCCGCTCACCGAGACGTGAGCGTTCCCGCGACCGGTCACGAGATCGCGAGCGTAGCACTAAGCCCAAGTCGAAGGATAATAAGGACAAGGAGGACGATAAATAAGTTTAAACAGTACGGAGCGGTAGCTCTTAAATTCAGTGTCTCATCAAAGTCTAGAGACTTTACATTTAAATAAAGTGTAATAGTAAGATGTTTCATTTGAAATTTTATTTGTACTCCCCCCCCCCTTTTTGGATTATTTAATAAAATCTGATAAACTTTATATATGTTGCCGTTGCGGTATATGAGGCCGCTAGAGACAGGGTAGCCTAACTGAAATTTTATGGCTCGAGTTATTTATATTTTAATAGTCTAAATATGTTAATTTACATCACATTGACTAAAAACTGTTAACATAATTCTTACACAAATAATAGTACGAATTCATTTTCGCCTTAGTAATTTGCGCATTTTTATTTTCCTCCGTATTGAAAATCATGTTTTTATGTTATTAGCGCAGGCTGCCTCTAGCAGCCTCATATAGAGCAAGCTGCGAGGTCGTAGTGGGTGTTGGAATAAAACAACGAGTCATTTGTAATATTATTACAGAAATGCTTTATTAATTAATGTCTAAATAGATGGATCACCATACAAATGTAATCTAATACATCCTAGAAGGCGCCGCGGGCGGCAGAGGTTCGGGCCGCGCGCCCGCGCCACCCCGCTCCATCACATTACAGGTTTTACAAATCATTTTGTTAAATTTTTGTACAGCCATATACAATAATTTTATTTTCAATTACATCTAGACGTAGAAAATCTGAGGTGTCGTAGGAGACTACGCTTCCTATATAAAATAATTACAAAGGGGGAATGACGCTACGCTACGCTCTCGACGTGCGACCGGCAAGGCAGACCTCGGACTACGACTATCAGTACAGGACTTTACAATCTTCACTATAACCTACGCTACGTCCGCTCGCAACCATACACTAACATAACATCGCCCGCTCGGCGTCCTAGGCGCTCACTGCAAACTTAACGTAACTTACTTAAACTATACAAAAATATCATTTTCACAAATCATAATGCACAAACTATACACACGGCGCCAAAATATTCGATAAGCTACGCGCGACGAGAAACGAATACAATCGATCGCGGTCCGAGTATAGTGCCGATTGTCCAGAACTGCCTGCGGCGTCCGTCCGCCGCTCGGATTCAAGGTCCCCTAGCCCAGCTAATATAATATCTACGACGAGCTAAAATACGGAAACGCGCGGGTGCATCGGACCACGGCTTTCCTTCGATTCATAAATTACACGAGAATGAGAGACGTTCAAATATTTATACATAGATTCATACGAACGAGGAGTAATACTAGAACACTTAGACGCTAAGAGAGTGCGGCGCGGAGATGCGACACGGGGCCGCTATGGTACACAGTAATCGTATCTGTACATCAGTCTGCCGCTAGTATGTACAGCGCCGGGGCCGCGGCCCTAACTACTTACAAATGTACAATAGCAATATTCACAAATTTATAATAGGCGGGAGACCCGCGCCCGGCCGCGCAGCGCCTCGTCGTCGCGAGAGCCTCGGAGCCCTTCGAGTCGTCGGTTGCATTTTATACGTCAGAACAATAAATAACACATAATTTCATGATCATTCAATTAAATGGCAGTCAAATACGAACGGCCACTGAAACCATAATCTCAACATGTACAAACATAATCATAAAATCACTTCGTGGGCGACGGGCGTTCGAGCGCGAGTACGAGAGCGCGCGCGCGGGGCGCGGGCGGGCGCCGTAACCGCAGTGCATAATACGTTGAAACAGTACCCCATCTACATACAAGCGTTGAACTCGATTACGATCAGTTAACGGACCTCTTCACCGGACGATAGGCGACTACAAGCCGGGGTTGGACTGCGGGGGCCCGATGGGGCCGAGTTCCGGCGCTTTCATGAAGAACTTTTCGAGCTTAGCGATGATGTGCTTCCCGTACGTGTACTTGCGCAGCGATCCAATGTGTGGTCGGATTTTGTGCATTAAAACCTTGCGCTGCGTCGGCTCTGCCACGTCTATCATCTTCTGCACGACGTAGTTCGCATACTGGTCTTTCATCATCATATGGAGAGCACTGAAACATCACAAAAACAATGTTAGGACAGTTTTCGAAGTAGGCCTTTTAAGGTAATAAATTATTATAAGAATTAGAACGGACTCACTTGTCATTAAAGCCGCATAACTCGTCGATGAGCAGGGCGCGCTCGTTGCGCGTCGCGTGGCTGACGCACTTCTCGACCACGTTGGAGGCGAACTTGTGCTGCGAGAGCTGCAGCACTTTGCCGCGCACCGCTCCGACCAGGCGCGCGCGATCCTCGGCCGCGCCGTGCTCCAGCACGTGCTGTACGACGTAGTTCCCGTACTGGTCTTGAATGAGCTGGTCGGTGTGCGCATGCAGCTCGGCCAGGACCGGCGCCGTCTGCTCCGGCGTGCAGTGCTCCAGGATGCGCTGGATCACGCGGCAGCCGTACGGGTGGGTCGACAACGCGTACACTTGGCCCGCGAACGCGTTTATGATGAACTGCAGCGCGTTTGGCTCCACGCACTCTATACATTTTTGCACCTGCAAAAACGAGTGGTTATTTATTTCGATTATGGCCTATTGAAAAAGCGAAACTATATAGAACCATTTTACTAACATATTAAGCTTTATTCCAATCGTATAACAATATTAACTTACCACGTGGTTGCCGTTCTGGTCTTTGACACACTTGAGAACGTGTCCATCCAGCTCCCGCACCACCTCCTGTTGTTGTTCCGGCGGAATAGATTCCAACGCTTTCTGAATAACGCGACACCCGTACATCTGCAGCGCCAGAGCTAACACGTGGCCGCGCACCTAAAAAACAAACATATATATAATTGAGTCTAGAATAGTTGCTACTTTCTTTTACAGAAGTTCTTAGTTAAAATTCCAACCTTTTGTGCTAAAGTTGTCTTCTGTTCGGCCGTGCCAAATTCGAAAAACTTCTGAATGACATAATTTCCAAAGACATCTGTCATTAAGCTGTACGCTGCGCCGATGATCTCGTTAAATACCATTTGCTTTTCTTGAACGGTGGCTCTCTCCAGCTTTTGTTGAATAAATCTGAAAGATTCATAAATAAATTATAATTAACAACCGGTTCTTCATAGCGAAGACGAACACAATGCATAATTATTGAATCGTCTCATATTTCATTCAACAAACTGCCATTTACTATTTTATTAATAACCATAAACATGGCTAAAAAGCGAAACAACTATAATAACTTATGAACCAAGGACACACAATAAAATCTTGTTTTTACGACTTGTTTAGTAGTCACAACAAATAAATAATGATTATATAAGAATAAACACTTTACAATGTCCGACTTACAATTTTAACTAACCTCGTAGAATAATATGGTCAAAGTTAAGGCCATAACGGTAACGGATACACCATTTATGTTATTTCAATTAAGCGACATCCTATCCTACCTATGTGTTAATTTCGAAAGTTTTAGACACTCCAACGCTTTGGCTACGGTATCCTTACCCTTAAATAGAAGACGATCACGAGAACGTGTGACCTACCTGGATCCGTGCTGGTCCTGCGAAAACTCGACAATATGATTTGCCAGCTCCCTCAGCTGTAGGTTGGGAATGCGGTTGTTGCGGAAATCTTCGAGGAGTCGCGAACGGCCGGCCGCCGGCTTCTCGCTGACCAACCCTCCGACTGACCCCACACCCACCGAACCGACCCCTACACCTACGCCCACGCCGACACCGACACCGCCGCCGACTAATTCTGAAAAATTTTAATGTTTATATATAGCACAAAATATTAAATAGAAATGAAATTACTTCGACGGCCTTTGTAAAAATCAAAAGAAGGAACAATATGCGATGTACATGTCTCATTGAAAAAAAAAAACGTATCTGTTCAAAAAGGAGGAAGAGACTAGAGTAGAATTTAACTTGGAACTTTAATAAACATAATAATTCTTCTCCGTTAACACATTTCTCGTGAAAGCTTTTTCTAAGTTCAAGGTTCCAAAATTACTATATTAATTATTATAAATTTTGAAGAAACAAAATTATAAAAAGAAAAGCGTGTTAATTGCACTCATTGTTATGTGATGCATAAAACATTGTAATCGATATAAATCTATCGTGTTTACGTAAGCCTGCTTTAAATATGACGCAAGGCGCACCGGCGATAATTCAGTTCAGCACCTAAAAAAAACACGAAAATTACACGTACAGTTTCTCACGGTTGGGAAAACGTGATATTATCGTATTAGAGAGGCGGGCGTGAACTGTCGGCATAATGTATTTGAAATAGCGTCAGACTGAGTTCCAGCTAAGTCAATATGGTGTCGTACCAACCTGAGATGGTGCCGACGCCGCTCAGTTTGCTCAATAGCGAGGATGACGACCCGAACATGCCGCCATTGGAGGTCAGCCCCTGGGCTAAACTGCTCACGGCTCTGCAACGGAAGCGAAACGTTAAACGCATCTAAAGCGCCCGAGCACGTGTCGCAAAGAAAGCACGTCCGGGCCGCGATTCGCCGAACACAATCCAACTGGCTCTAATGATAGTTATTAACATTTGTACACGTGGCGCGGCATCCAGGGCGGCGATGAAATGTACAGGCTATTTACAAGGAAGGACACACGATAACACCGCACCACTATCGACGGTGCTGCAGGCTGCTCGCTTCGTTAGTCATTGGGGAGTCGGGTTGGCAATTATCAATTTTGCAAAGCGGTTAAACTATATTCGTCATGCATGTACAATATACACGATATGATATTGCGAAGACTACTTTCACACGTCAAGAAGCGTGCTGCTCCAAAATAATGTAAAACTATTCAAATCATTTATCGTTCCACGATGAAAGTATAATAGAGCGATCGAACGATAGCGTGTTTGAAGACGCTGGTGTCGGGGCGCGATAGTGAGGGGGCAATGGGCACCTGTATTTAGCGGTTTCAGCGCCGGGAGCGGCGGACACCGGTCTCAGGCCGACGGGACCCAGCGCCGCGGCCAACGGGGGCGACAGGGGCGAGGGTCCCCATTTGCGGGCGTAGTCCTGCAGAGCGGCCGCGGGGCCTCCGCCGAACTCGAGCGAGTCCCGTCGCGTCACCGCGCCGCCTGAAACATGCACGTTACCTCTGCGCTCCAAAACTCCACCGCGCTCCCTTCAAGTCGCTACGGACGACGTAGTGGGACGCAGGCTACCTTCGTGCTAGCGATTTCGCATATTGTATTTCTGCACTTTAACAAGAAATAGAATATACGTCATATTTTAACCAAAAAGCGACACAAATCGCAAGCATTCGGTATCAACGCAAATATATACAAATCGTCCATAATATGTACAATACAAGTGCTTTTGATCAAAACGGAAACAAGCTTCTTATATTTTAATATTATACGTACGTATGTGTAAAATTAAACTATATATATGTTACTTAAATTACAATTCAAACTGTCCCTGCATTCCATACTTTATCGATATTTCTTTTTATTGAACTTAAAATATCTTCTCTTTGAGTTTAATAAGAATACATATTTCTAAAACAAGTAGTTTCCGTTATAATAATATACACACTATGCCTACAATTCATTCAATCAAATCCATCTACTGAAATTGAAACAAATGAGCAGAAAGCAATCGGGGCAGCCAGACACATCGTATATAATTACAAATAGGACCGCTTTCTGGAAACCATATGATTAGTTATCATGTTGAATATGGAAATGTGATGAGGATCGTGTGCGTATATTTACAAATATTAAACTATAAATATAAGATATAATTCATGAGATTTTTGAGCCAAGTCTTAAAGTAAAGAAACAAAGATAAAAAAAAAACTAAATTACTACTCGTTAAATTGAATCCTGTTTTTGGTTTGCCACTTTAACAAGTCTTAGAATACAAGTCTTTTACTGAAACCCGAATAATTTTTTTTCACTGTCTCTGAATTCGTAATTTCTGCTCAAAACATTTACCGTAGAAAATAGTCTTAAAAGATTAAGGCATTTTAAGCACAATTCACAGCATAATATAATGGGTTATAAAATTTTTATTAAAATAAATAATGTGTAAGTGTCGTACGTCTCAACGCTTGTAAATTAGGACAGTGCCAATGCATCCATCTTCTTGTCACATATCTTAACCCTTCTATTGATTGATTTATATAATTAAATAACGTATCAAGCGACAATGATAAACCTGAGAACGGAATGGTTAGCCTTAGGCAAATATCGAATACAGCACTTACCAGTTTGCGGTTGGTGTGGCTGAGATTGTGGCTGGCCCGATTGAGGTGGCGCGGGGGTGGCGGGCGCGTGCGCAGGGGCCGGGTACTGCCGCGGCGCGAGCACTCCACCGGGCGAAACGAGACGCAGCGGCGTGCCGTTTCGCCCGCCCATCACCAGCGAACTGGGATCGTAGTAGGGAATGACGTACTGTCCCTGCCCATTGACCTGCTGTTCGCCCGCCTGGGGTGTTAAGGGTCGTCGCGGTTGCTGCGCTTGTTGCTGAGTCGGCTGCGCGACCAGGCCCGGGTACACGCCCCACGGCGCTGCCACTCCATAGTACGGCGGAACTCCCGCTATGAGCGCGCTCACGTACGGTGCACCCTCTTGTCCGGCGTTTATGACGTACGGGGCTTGCGTGAAGGCCTGTTGGGCTGCTAATTGTTGCTGCAGTTGAAACTGTTGCTGTTGTTGTTGTTGAAGCAGCTGCAGCTGGGCAGCCGCCGCTTGGCCTCCCGCCGCCGCGGCCTGTTGCGATCGGAATAATTGCTGCAACAATAAAATGCGGCGCGTCAAATATAAATATAATATTACCGCCTCCTCTCCTTACTGCAATAGTGATTTTTTTAAATCTGTTTACATTATCTAATAGATACGCTCTAAAGCGTCCTAGATTAATTCATAAAGAAGAAAATAATGCGTTTTTATTTTTTATTCAATAGCGCAAAGCCCGAGGGCCGGCCGCCGCAGCGGCGAAGCGCTAATTAACACAATCGTTTAAAAACTTAATAACAAGGCACGTTTGCTGTCCGACGCATGTGCCTCTACAAGCTTACGGCATTATCTCCTTGGGTTTTCCGCAAATAAAAGCGTACGACTGCCGCAACACAACAATATCAGATGTGTTGGAAGTTAATAACTAGACATTTTCCTCGTTTACAACGCGCTCACGTAAAAAGCTCTTTTAGAATATTTTACTTGTACGCGATAGAACAGAGTAGTATCAAGTTCTTGTCGACTCAACAATACATAGTACGATGATCCGTCATAGTACTTTTTCGTGATCTAATTCCAACAGCTTCGTGAAAGACACTTTCAAAGTGGTGAATCAGTGTGTTGATGTGTTTAGTGCGAGTGTGATGTCATCAAGTACGAGCGGTTCGGTTTACCTGTTGGAAAGAGATTAGTTGGCCGGGTTCCAAAGTCGGTCGGGATCTGGTAAACAGGATGAAACATCGGTCTTATAGACCTGGTTCGTGCCGCGACCTCTATTGCCGCCAGGTGGGAGTGAGCTCGCTCACTGTGCTATTGGGCTTTTTATATTCCCACTTGGTGTTCGGGTAACTTTCGTTCATAATAGGATTAAAAAGTACGTAGATATGCCGTTTCCGAAATGTCGAATCGACAAAATTTCCCAACAGATGCCGAGTTACAGCGCCGTAATTTTAATTACGAAGCTACTCCACATTCCGCCTGTCTATTTTATTTTTCATTAGCTAATTGACACGAAATGATTATCTAACGTCGTAACTTCGCGGCGGCTAAATCCAGGCGCGTTCGGGCGGGGCGCCTTTGATCTCGAACTCGGGCTTCGGATTCCCTAGCAATTTAATTTATCTGGTCGTCGTAATTGTGAGGCGCGACGTCTGCACGTGCACGGCGCAACTTGACCGCAGCAAAATCGAGTCGCCTCCGAGGTTGCCGTAAGGTGCAAGCGAGGTGGCGTCTCGCATTCAATTAGACGTCCACTAATCCGGCCGGGGCGAGCTTCGATACCAATTACATGGTTATTAGTGTGGAGACACGTGCGCGGCTTAACGCCGCATCGCTCGACAGGATTCAAACGTCTGCGCTATGTCACCGTTCGCCTAAACCACGACGAAACGTACAAATCGTGTCCGACAACAGTAATTGTGAGTATTAAACGATAAACACACGGCATTACATCGTAGTGATATTGCTTAGTTGATCAATTAATATTTATGTCTCGTCTCGAGACAGTGAGAAACGAGGGAGACCAGGTCTCGGGAGCGGGTGCGCCTCGGTCGGCATTTATTATTTACAAACCTGATGACGAGAGGACGTACAACTTTGCGCTCCCGCGTGAATAGCACTTTCCGGGCGTCGGCAAACAAATTACGCGACAAAGCAATCAATTATGAGAACGTGAATTTAGCCCGCGCCTCTCGAACCGAACGCTGCGTCAACAAGAACCTTTTAGCCTCAGAGTCTCCTTCAGTCTCCTTCACTCGCGTGCTGCTCGAAGAATAATATTTCAACTTTTGTAGAAAACGGTTATCGCCCCGCTCGACGTAGAGCAGTGGTATCCCGTATAGTTAACTAAATCAGTTTGTGCAGGGCCAAACGAGCTTAGAGACGCTTCCCGTTTGAGATGCCACCGTCGTCGGGGTCGCGGTTCAAGTGAATCTTGCTCTAACGAAGTTATCTGGCCCGCAGGCTGCCGTCACGGATCGCTCATCTCTTTTGTCATCTCCGGCTAAATGCAATATATTATGACGAAATCACTTTTACTTCGCGGGTAACTAAATAAAGTCCCCATTTTCTTTTACATTAAATTGTTTTTCATTATTCGATGTGTCGAAGAGCATAGTTACGTTTCCATCGTAATTACGGCGTTTGATTGGACACTCTCGCTGCCTTCGAAATAGAAAGCCTGTAGATTTTCACGAAAAGGTGGTTAAAGGGCAAAGGCGGGTAACAAGTTGGGCGGAGCGAGGCCACGCCTTCGTCGCCCACGCCCTGTCAGACACAATATTATATTATTTTCTACTATTGATGAGGAGCGAGCTTAAACATGTATACGTAGGTAAAACTTGCAAGTCATAAATTAAATGAAGTAACGATGCATACATACACTTACACCCAACTTTTACAGAACCCAGCAAATTCAATTCAATCAAACAAAAAATAGCAATACTTATAAATGAGATATATCACCACATAGGACACCACTCAGCTTTTGTTGTAGGTACTTAGAGTAAGCACGACGCCGATTTTCAGAGATGCTCTTTGTACAAAGGCGAAACCAGAATTTTGAAATGAATTTATCCAAAATATACAAAATACTCCTACCGATAAACACAGATTTAATAATATATAGAATAGAATAGAATGGATGACTTACGTTGTTATTTAATAAAGCATCTTATAGGTATAGTATTCTCACAATATGTATTTACAACAAAGTTAACATAGAATAGTCCGCCCACTAGTTAACTTTTTTGCAAGCAACGTAATTTGATTTAATTTAAATGGCTTTAACTTCTTATTAAATTAAGAGTGTAATGTCAACGTAGCGATTAGCATAGTCATGGTACCATATTATTGAGCATTAAGCACTAGCGGTAAATAGCTGTTTTTTATTATCTATACAAATATTATTAAGCTGAAGAGTTTGTTTGTTTGATCACGCTAATCTCAGGAACTAACGGTTTGAATTGAATTGAAATTCTCTTTGTGTTGGTTAAACCATTTATTGATCCAACTATGACAAATAATAATAATAGGAGCAAACTAAACGAAGTAAATATGGAAAAAACGGGGAAAAATATTCATCTTTGAGGGCTTAAAACCGTTACGTGCGCTGAAAAACGGTTCAAGAAATTAATAAATATGTATGTAAGAAAACAGATTCCCTGTAATATCTAAATAAATGTCCGCGTCAGTATTTGTCTGTCTTTTAAAACTACCCACAAGAAGACACGACGCGGCCGACGTCGTTGGTAACAGTTATAGTTTATAAAGCTGAGGTTTTTTGCTAAATTAATTATTGTATGGCCAAACGAGCTATATTCCATGCGGACGGAGTCGCGGGCACAGCTAGTTTATACTAATTATAAAGCTGAAGGGTTTATTTGATTGTTTGAACGCGCTAATCTCAGAAAGTACCTACTGGTTCGAATTAAAAAAATATTTTTGCATTCGTTTGTTTGTGCATTAATCGAGGAAGGCTTTTGGCTAGAAAACATCACGCTGCGACCAATAGGAGCAAAGAAACTATTGTAATTTTAGAAAAAAGGGGAAGAAGGGGCAGGGGAAAACTATGCAACTTTGAAAGTTTCCGTTGCGTTTGCTGCGAAAACGATTCAAGATATCCAAAAAAATATGTATACCAGAATTTTTAAATAATCTAAAAAAAATGGCCACGATAGTATAGATCTATTAAGATTAACTTGCAAGAAGAAGTCGTGAGAAGTATATTTTTTTTCGTAATTTTCAGGTCCAAAAAATAACTATTCCACGTGGACAAAATCGCCGACACAGCTAGTATAGTACAGTTGTACGGTTGATAGTTCATTTTAACATCTAATTTCGATCAAATATTATTATGTGTGAACATAGGACATAATGGGTATATCCAGGTATGATACGAAGAATATTTTTCATTTGTTGCATGCTATACTTAAAAGGATAAAGCTGAATAAACTTATATATATAACCTATATACTTTTCTATATATTAAAATTACATCAGCTACTTTATGCTGAAATCCAGTATGTCTTGTAAGGTGCATGGGGTAAATTACATCATGTAAATAATCGTATAGTAATAAGGAAATAAATTTGTCTAATATAGAACCGAATTGCTCAAAGCGCAGTTAATCATAATTCATATTTAGCCAAGACAAAATACGATATGTTGATTAGGTTAATGCTTAATTCCTACGTCCAATATTTGCGATCTTCGGAGCCGGTTTTGTTTACTTCTAATAAATATGAATAAGATAGAGATAGAAGATCGGCGGTGTCTGCGCCACGGCCCACGGGCCACTGCGGGAGCGGCCGGCCGATGCTTTTATCGAAATTAGCGCCGCGCCCGCACCGAGGCGCACCCCCGTCATAAAACAGGAAAGCCATCGCCACATCGACGACTCCGGTGCCGCACCCGTGACCTGTCACCCTCGCTTTGCTCCCTTCGAGGCGACGAATTTTATTCGGTCGCATTTATTATGTTAATATATTCCGAGCAGAAAGGGTTTCGCGCAAAATAATCCTAAATGGATATAATGGGGATAAACGTAGTCCGATGAGATCGAGGCACTGTTTCGAGAGACGTTAGGCAACAGCTGAAATGCGTACTTTATCTTGGGACGTTGCGGAGACCGCAGCGGCTTATCTAAGATCAGATCTCCGCCGAATGTCATCTCGCTTTAGGCCCGGGGATCCGATATTTGCATTCGGCCTATGCATTATGAA
The DNA here is from genome assembly GCA_963661955.1 of Leptosia nina. Lineage (NCBI taxonomy): Eukaryota > Metazoa > Arthropoda > Insecta > Lepidoptera > Pieridae > Leptosia > Leptosia nina. The sequence continues at coordinate 8,442,373 of CAVLEF010000010.1, read as the reverse complement.
TTGTAAACGATAATATCAGGACGTCACTTACTTCTTTACAGTTGTTCTTGTTGCGAGAGAGCTACATTTGAACTGCAAGATTTCGTAACATTTAACCACTGGCTCTATTTGTGCGGCGACCGATTTGAATGTTAATAGTTTTAAATCAGTTTACGACACAAAACATGGGTCAATAAAGTTTGAATTGCGGTTAGACTTCCAAGCTAAACCAGCCTGTGTGCTCCGAATGTGTTATACATATACAGCACTTATCGACCATCTGACACCCAGAAGCTTCGTTTATTGTTAATGAAACCCAAAAGTGATGTAAATTTCTTGTTAGAATTAGTTCACTTAATTCGTCTCGTCTATACATCGCCGTCTTTCACAATAGTTTTATTCTTTGGTAGGCACAGAATGTTAATAAACCTTGATTATATATTTAGTTTTAAAACTAAAATGTTCAAACATAATTGATTAGAAGATAAGTAGCAGAACCATCATAATGATAAGTCATTAATTATAAAATTAACTAAAAATATATTTAATAATTTGGTTTATTATAATCATCAAGAAATGGACAAAATTTAGTGTATGTTCTATAAAACTTTACCTTTTTTAACTACCTATCACATTTTTTGTTTCAAATTTTAATCCACCGGTCTTTAATAAACATGTACGTAATTCAAAGCCACTTGGCGTTGAGTACGTCATATTTTTTCACAAACTAACTTGAAAATTTGACCATTATTTTTACAAGCTTCTTCGAGATAAATCAAACTTGCGTCCGGCAATTGTATAAAAATCCATATGTATCGCGTGTGCCTGCGTATCGCCAAATAAATTGAATTTAAAAACAGTAGGGTCTTCTACTCCGCAACATGGCAAAGGTTTCATTTAGACTTCGAACTGTAAAAAAAAAACTTTGACGCGTATAAAACTAATGTTGTTAGTTGTTCGTCAACTACTTAATTTTAATTACCGCGCATTACTTAAAAAAAAGTGCTTGTTATACAAGCCTTGGCCACAACTAGGTAACGATGGACGTACGTACTGCGGGCCGCGTACATCTTGTAATATGTACCTACCTATGAAAGTTTTATTTGACATGTAAAAAGTCATCATTTTTGCAGCCTTTGTATACGAGAAGTATTGCAAAGTCGGTATTATCATTCATCATATAAGATCTTTCAATACAAACGTCACTTGCGCAAGATTTACGTTATTGATAATAAGTCAAATAAAATTACGGCACCTTGCTTTTGCCTTCCTTATATAATAAAAGGCAACATTAAGGATGCGAAGGTGGTGAAAATATGAATACATTATTACGCACTCCGTAAAACAGGCGAAGTAATCACACGCACGCGAGAAACCGGGCTTCCACGCCTTGTGCGCGTATATAAACGTTATTTGTAAAACCAATAATTCACCCGGCAACACGTTAATTCCAACCTATTTGGGAAGGGAATATTATTTTTCGTCTGTGCGGCCACCGGGCTATGGACTACATTCTCCTAACGAAATGATAACGAAGTGGCGCATTAGGCCTTCGGCTATGGCCACCTTGCAATATCTCGCTTACTGCGTTTATAGCGCCACGACCCTTTTGCTCCCAATTCCGCTGATTGCTGCCACTTCAAGGTGCAAGTAGGCAATGCCACCATGTATACAACTTCTTAGTATTTACTTAGAAACGTTAAATGTATTACAACTTTATTACATTTGTTTGTTTATTAATTTCAATTCCAAAGATTTCACAGCTCTCTGATTTTCTTTGACTGTGAAGATATTAATAATATCTATATTCTAATTGCTTAAAATATTAGCGTTTATTGTATAGTTGTGTCTGTTTGTAACTGTTTAACACATTTTTACCAATATAAAGTTAAGTTATACCATCTAAGTAATTATGGTGAAACGTCCACAGTCCTTAAATAAATAAATACATAATATAGTGAGTGGTTTTAGAGTTAGGGACGCAAGCGATTGGATATCTGGCGAAAAGTCTTCGCCCGAACTATACGTAGCTAAGCAAAAGATCCAGTTTCATTTAAAATCAAAATTAATTTTCATAGAACAAGCGAAAGGAAAATAAGCGCAGCGATGTAATTATACCGCTCAAAGTGGTAGAAGGATAGCGAAATAGCTTCCTTAAAACCTGTTTGTTGTGGGGCTTTAAAAGTTTAAAAACATTATTATTACTTTAGGTATATTAGGTCTTTCATTTTGCGTTTCATCTACACTCGAAATAGATCACTATCTTTTCTTAATGAATGCTCATTTTAATTATAAGGATGAAGTCTACCTATTTGATTTAGAAAAATAAACACTCGAAGATTAAAGATCGCGTAGCACTATTGGTATACTATTATCATAAATGATATAAGTGAATTATTCAAATAAATCTCCTTGCTTACGTAACGTTATCTGTTACTAAATAAGCGAAGGAGAACAATGGGAATCTGTTATTTTCTATTAATTAAAATATTCACTTAACTGTAAATTCGTGTAACTGTTTGTATTTAGTAAACTGCGGCCGCGAGTGCGGTGAACTCTAACGGTGAATCGATCTCGTTTTTATACGTTTTTCGTGTGAGCTTTTCGGATCGCAGCAAGAAAACGATATAATAAATGTTTAACGTAAATGGACATTAACGAACGAAATAGTGATAGTGAGATGAACGGGGTGAACGTACGCACGAAGTGTGTCACGCGCCAGAGAAATACTTCTATCGGGTACCGTTACACGATGGCGGTCATGCCGGCCGAGGCCCTCGAGTCGACGACTAATAAGCTTTTGAGATACGCGAGGTAGCTCGGCGTACTCGCGAAGAGAAGTAAGCACCAGTTGAATCTCTCGGTGGGAGCGTCGAGCGTGGTAATCGGAGCGTTTCTAATACCCACGCTTTGACTCGGTTTCACCGCACGCTTCTTGCCGCCGTTCTTATTCCTTTTGCGAAATCGTTTGAAATACGATAACGTTCAATCGAGCGCCGAGAGTCGTAAGTTCTCGCGAAACTTCACACGGACTTCTCGCGCGCAGTTAGCTATTGAATTCCCCCATTACAATGGGAAGATCGCGCGAGCGGCGTCGAGTTACTCGGCGAAACGAGACGCAGTCGGCGCGGCGAGGAAAGCGCTAAACGCGAACAAATGAATATTTTTCAAAATAATTACGTCGGGCGAGGCAGGTAAGGCGTGAAGCGCATCGGCGCTCTGCGGCGCAACAATTTGCATCACAAATGCGGGTGGCGGTGGCGCCGCGTCCCGCTCGCCCTTCGCCCGACCGCGCTTTCCGAAGCGGAGCTTTATCAGACAATGTCACAATCAACATCGCGTGGACGCTTTTTGACCGTCGCGTGATTGCCGATTGTGATGGGACATCATTTTAACGAAGATTTCATTTCGGCCGCGCGTCTAACTCGGCCAGATAAGGACGGCTCGAAAGCGCTAAGTGCGCTACGGCTCGCATCGCAGGAGGCGAGGCAGGGCGACGTAGGCAAAGCGAGTTGAGGAACGATGAATTAATAACAAACTTCTCCCGCGACGCGTGATGACGGCCGACAAGAGTAGCCCATTACGCCGACACTGGAAATTCGCGAAATCTCTTTTCTAATTATGCGATGTTATTCTTTCCTTGCAAAATTTTATTCCGCCGCGGTATAAATAGGACATTAGCGGGAATAAGGACGAGTGTGATTTATTATTAATTCGGCTCTACATATGTATTTTCAAACAGGTCTTCGGTGCAAATATACGTTGGAAGTGTACAAATAAAGATAATTTGTAAAATTTCAAGTCGGCGAAGATAACAAAGAAATATGAGAACCATTTTCTCCAAATGATGCAATCGCTCGCGGATTTAGGAGGTTTGACCCTTTCCACACTTATTGCCTTAAAAGGATAAGGTGTTGGCGATTAGAGTGAACTTTACAACATGATTTCTCTTATGTGAAATATTACAGCAAATCTATAATAATGCGCGGTGGGTACGCAGTTTAACGGTGTGAAAGTGAATAAGGTATAAAGTGGGTGAAAACGAGGGTTTTAACGCTGAAATAAATCTCGTACGAAACGAGTCCGCTAGAAATTAACCCGAGCGCTTTGGAAGGTGGCGAAGGTTGGTCGGAGACGACGGTGCGGGCGGAATAGCGACTCTTTAATTAAATCAAGTGACACGTCTCGCTCCCGGCTTCAATCACACGACCCCTATAAGCCCGCGCACTAAACTGAGCTTGCGTCTTACGTACGCCGCAGGTGAACAATTAGTCTCTTCGTTTATTAATAAATGTATTGAGTCGTATCCTACACCACCGCGGGGGGCGAATCTCAAAATTGTTGACTTGCGGATTAATATAAATGAGAAAAGCTTACAATTATCAATAAAAGTCCAAGTGGTCCGCCGCCGCCGGGCGAGCCCACGACAACTAACAACTTGTGCATCGGCTGTCGGCTGCGCCAGGATCGCATTCATTATTTCCGTAACGAGGCCGGGACGACCGTCGCTAGCTCTCGGTCCCAGCTACGGCAATTAATTAACTGGCTAAACGGTATCGTGTTTTACATTGTGATGTTTACGCAACTCTCGAGCGATAATGTCCCCGGCTATCGGACGTAGCGAACCCGGGTTTCACATTAATTAATAAAGTATTTATTAACGCAGACTACCTCACTAAAAAATTAAAATACTCATTATTACGTCCGCGGTTCTTGATACGACGGTTACTAGAGCATATAAATTGCCAATTTACATCACATATTTATATTGCAAGATGCGCAACGAAATAAATGTATTCGTTTGTACAACAGTACACGCTAGAGAGCGAGGATCATTTTAGAAGAGTAAAGAAAACAGAGCAGAGCAATAAAATGATGCGACAAAGTTTACTACCCTACGAGGGGCCATGAATCAATCCAGTCGTAACTTTCGGTCGGGCCGTGCCCGTGCGCACTTCGTACGTAATGCCAATTTAGGGCAAAGAGAGCTTTCGTCCTTTTCGCCGATTAGATCACACGGCAGATGCGGTAAGCATTTCGTAACAGCTGGCAGAAGGTGTTACTTAAATTAGTTAACAATGACACATATCGCTGGCAAACAAACGGAGAGGATTCCTAAATAGATCGTACGCTATTCTTGAACCGCCCCGTGCGCCGCGATGGGTCGCACCGGTGAGCGCGTCTGCTCTCGGCTGATTCACGCACCTCAAGGTGATGACGCCGGGACCGACGACGGTGGCTGCTGTCAGCATTAAAATTTCACGTTTCAAACCAATTGAATCATTATGTTGAAGCTTTAGAAAAAACAATATAAAAACATACATTTTAACTCTAAATTACACTAAGTAATGAAACTTAACATTACACACAAAGAAAACAAACTATCGCATATGAATAAGTAATAGGTGACTGTAGCCTACATCTTGAATAACATAGTTGTATACGAATAATATGTTTCTGTCGAAGGTGATAAGGCGAGAACGCGCAACTCTTACGCCTAACGTAACGCCTACGTAACATGGAATGGTTCTCGAGGACGTTGATCTCGCGCTTGACATTGATGCTAACTGGACTTCAATCGTGCAGAGAACGACGCACCTTTTCCTTTTGCCGTCGTAGCGAATCGGCGCGGTGGCTTATTAAAATTGAAAATGAAAAACAACCGTGTACGTCCGGCTGCGATGTCTACGTGAAAATAATTTCCCAACACGCCAGAGTACCACACGTTGTCCGGAAATTGTAGGAAATTGCAGGAGAAAATGAATCCGACGGCTCGCGAGGTCCGGCTCGGGCGGAGGCTCACTTGGAAGAGCCATTTAGGCTTTCGCGTGCGATGCGAAGCGTATTGCGGGCGTTATTATTTCGGCGCAGTGTTATGGAAAATACGGTCGCGAAGATGGCTCAGTGAAAAGCAACATTAAACGCAAAGAGGTCTCCATCAATCACAGCAACAGGGGCAGCGCTTCCGGAGGTGGCGCGGAGGAGCGAAACATTTCTTTGAATAATGAATAGTCAGGTAGGTGTAGGTAGGTATCGCGGCCCGTAACTGGACGTGATATACACCGTCGTCGACCGCATGCATAATTTCACTTACTTTATGTGGTTAATTGTCGAAAATGACCGCCAGTGAAATATATTACGGCGCTCCGACAACAACCCCGCCGTCGGCGGCTAATGTATTCCACGACTCGTACGTTCTTTGCCTTACCCTTCGTCTTTGTGTTGTGTTGTGTATTAGTGTACAATAGTAACCCACTTGCCACGAGCCGTATTATACGCCCCGTTACGAATAAATTACTAATGGACGATGCGACAGTATTTCAAACGAGGTGTTTATGTGTATCAAAATTCATTGTATTTAGTATTCATTGGCTGAAAATTCAGCGTGTCAAACTTTATCAATAAAACCTTGGGTTAGGAAATTGCAGAGTCTTTGCACAATGGCGAAGCATTACAATTTTTCAGTGGAGCACAAGTGACAGAGTGTAACAAAAGAAACTAGAGACGTAAACAAACGAGCTCTACAGTCAATGTGCTTAGCTCTTCTTCGGCAATAGCCTCCGCGTGGCATTTGTCGGTTGTTCGAAAAAAAAAAAAGTTTTGCAAGATTTGTGTAATAAAAAGAGACGTAGCAAAATACTACAAACTTTCTAGTAGAAAAAATCCGTTTGACACTGCACTGCTTTCTGTATTTAAATTAATGCAATTATTACCTTTTTTATATTATAAGAACAAATTCCACAGACTTTTCTGGACTTTTAAACTAACTTGTAATTGATTTGTTACTTTAAATAGTACTAGATTTTGCAGAAATCAATGAAAGTAAGTACCAAGAGAATTCACCCATTCAATAAACTATAAACAGTAAGCGACACTTAATAGGAATGGTGTCGCGCACTTTCCTTTCTTCCACACGATTGCGGCGAAACTTCAACCGATTTAACGCAGCGCACGCAACGGAAGCTCTCAAAAGATAAATATTCGATTGACTAGTTTTTGTCTCAATATATATTATCGGGCCTATAGATTTCCTCAATCAATATCAATTACTGCTCTCGGCGCGCTTAGCCGATCTGTGAATTTGACTTCAGTTGTTACCTTGCTTGAAATATTGTAATTACATAGAAGTAGGAGTATAACTTTGTTTCTTGTGATTCGATTGACGGATTTATTATTTATGCAATAATAATATTATGTAGTAAGTGCACAGATGTGGTTTAGTAATATGTATTCGCGTTGACACTAGTATTGTGACTTTTTTATCTCTATCATTAAGATAATTACAACCGAAATTCGTAACAGCAAATTAAGTTTTTTGAAACTCGCCCTTCGTTGCATAATAGAAAACACGTATAAATGCCTCGTCGTGAGTTAGGGCGTCTGTGAAGCTCAATTTTTCACATAAATTTTATGTAAATTGAGTGGAAAATGCACTACAAAAGGCGAACTCAATCTGTATAATGAAACTTTTAGACCGTGAGCGAATATTCAAAAGCCGTAGGTGTGTCGGTTTGTAAAACCGAATCTTTTCATTCGGGACGTGTTCAAGAGTACGGCATGAATGCGGGAAGATCGGGGCTCCGATACTGCGGACGGTCCGCGGCGAGGCGGTCGGCGGTCGCGCCACGCGCAAAAGGCTACGCTTTTCAATCTCACTTGCGAATCTGCTAATCTCTACATCTATTTTCCCTCATCTTATTTATGCTCGTTAGGTAAAATTTTGTGTATATTTATTCGGATTTCTCCATCGATTAACAGAGAAGGGTTATAAGTTAAAGCCGAATGTTTGGTTAATAAGAATTTTTAAGAGTATTTTTTGGTTTTCTTATTCAATTTACATTTCACAAGGTGTAAAAGAATTCAAAATGTCAGCAGGTAGGTTGTGAGGTATATAATATTCCGTCAAGATGTCGTTTGCGAAACTTTATCTGCTTTATTTTTCGTATCCAAATCAGGTTTATCGACCTAGGCCGTCGTGCACGTTGAAGTATGGTAACTCTACGGTACAGAATTATTTGGGTACAATTTAGTAGCAAACTTTTCCATACCATTGCATTATTTATTATTTTGGATACGCAAAAAAGTAAAATCAATTCAAGTTTAATAAATAAAAAATAAAAAAAACAAACAACAGATCATGCTAGAGAGATTGGTTTCCTTATTGTGTTTACTTAATTGAAAAGCCTATTTACCCAATTAAGACATTAAGTAAACAAAACTTTAATTTATTATATCCACGTATTTATTTTATTTGTAATGCTAATATTGGTAATACCAATAGAAGCTCGAGTAAATATTTCACGATCTAAATCCCTTTTAAACGGCTCATTATGCTCATAATTACAAAGACAATTGCGTTACTCACAATTTGTAATTTGAGATCTTTTCCGGCAGCGGAAGCCGCCGTGACCGAGGTTGTCACAGGCGACAACCACTGGTGCAGGTTGATGTAGCGTTTGGGTAAGAGTTTCAACGAGACGTCCGCTTGTGCATAAGCACGCTCCAGACAAGCTGCGGCCGCGCCGTCCAGGGCCAGAGCCGGCTCCAGGAGGGCTCCGCCGCCCTCGAGCACCACCATATCGTCCGAGCGTCTTGTCACCGGCACAAACACACCACGATACACTTCACGGTAGCGAGCGACGCCTCGGGTCGAAAGCTACATGTCTGGCGAGAGGGACGTGGAACGTGGAACGCGGTGGAGGATAGTCGCGGAACTGCCGCGGCGGGCGCGAGTCGCAGGTGAGCACGGTTTCCCGCGCCCGCACCCCGCGCGCGCCGCCCACCAGCTAGTCAACAAACACCGTTGTTGCAGCGGTCGACCTGCATCCGCGGAACCCGCCACCGCTTTCGTCCCACTTTCACGACCACAATGTCATGTAGATTATTGCTTATTTCGAGTATCGTCCGTTCACTCTACATTTCGTACCGCACGTAGCGTTCGATACATATTTATACTGGGCTCGATTAAACTTTTCACGACTTAAGTTTACGTTTCTTTGAACGAACGAGTCAAACGTCTACGCCTAATCTTGTCCCTCGAATAACAATTAGTGAACTTCGCTAACTGTCGAACGCAATGTCAGATAATTGACTTTTCATTAAAAATTTATACGTTAAATAAATAAACGTTAGTGTATACATATACTATGGATCAGCGCGCAAAATGTATCCAATCAATAAGAAAGGCCCCTCGAGAGACATAGTATGAAAACGATAAAACTTGAGAAAAAATAGTTCGAAACTATCATACGACATTTCTAAGTTATATCATAAACAGGTTATCGTCACCATAAGAATTATAAAACCCGATTCGGTGATCACTACCTTGACAACATACTAATGTAAATAAATACTCCCAGTATTATATCTACCCAATATTATCGACGTCGGCTATGAAGACAAATATTTTTATTAAGTTATTGTTATTTTTTGCTGTCGCTCGACGAAAATAATAGTTTTTTTTTACAAACGAATCATTTTATAAAATAAATTATAATACTTATGAGTAAAAAATTAATGATTTCGAATGGTTATGTCTAAAATAACAATTCGTTTGGATAAAAAATAGCATTATTGCATAGCATATATGGTTGTTAATTTTTATTGTATTCCGATGACGTCTTAGTATAAAAAATGACAAATAAACTTCTAAATAGCCATTAATAGTATTATTTAAAAAAAAAAACTTAAGAGTTCTTCGATGTCCTCGCGCAACATTCTTACGTTTACGCTTTTCTGACTATATAAATTGACTTCTTTTCTTTAACTTACAGTACACTTTAATTGTTTATTTAGATTATATTTATGTATACAGAGATACAATTTTTTTTGTCTGAACATGCTAATCTCTGAAACATTAAAAGTCGATCTAATATAAAAGTAATCTGCAACAGTAAAACTAATCCTTATAAAAAGGTGGCTGTTGCGTGATTTTAATGTAAAACCAATTATTGACACAGCAATCTACGGCGGACACACGTAACGATTAGTCCAGTATAAATATGCCAAAGTCAACGAGACAGGTGGACGGGGAAAGCATCGGCGCAATTATTCACACAGCACGGCCCCGCTTCGGCCGAATCATCCGCCAGCTGCCAAATTAAAAGTAAATAACGAAATGAAAACAAGCGCAGCCGCGAGGGACTCGCAAACCTTTTACTGCCGTCGGGTAAACAACTGCGGCTAAACGTACGATTATTTATCGGCTATCTGTTTGCCGATGCAGATAATATCCTTAGTGGGTGCGAAACGATTGTAAAACGGCGCTGCCGGTCGATAGAGACGCGAGTCGTTTTGTTTCTGCTAACGAGACTGTCTAAACCGCTATTGTACAAGTATCCGACGAATATTGAAAAATCCTACTAGATTGGCGAGAGCCGGCTTTTAGCAACAATAATAATAGATACGAAACACAGAGACCCGACCCATAGTGCTACTAGCAGCGCGGAGCAATTTCGGAGAACAATGAATCTAGATGAATGGCGCCGCAAAATATAAAGAGTCTATTTACTTCATGTGCATAATGTATTCCCAACAATAGAAAAAAATGCGAATTACATAGCTTATAAGCCGAGGAAGAAAGTCTGCGTCTCTACGGCGCTGTGTGCTTTAGCTAAAAATAAACGGCGGAATCATTAGTGACAAACGTCGGATGTTAACGAGGGACCACAATCATCGCGGGGTTCCAAGAGTAGCCCCTTAGCGAAAACTGTCGCGAAGCAAACAATATCGCAGGTCGCGTTATTTGTTTGACATAAAAATGTGATGCTCTGTCATTATAACTACAACTTATTAGGAGTTAACTTTACCGAATAAACATCGTTTTTTCCTCAGTCTTCATTCTCGTACACTAGCAATTTTATCAATTTAGATAATTCTTCTAACATTACTTCCTTGTAATGTGGACTTGTGTGTGTATATTCTGAAGTGCATATATCACGATGCATTGCTTTGTAGCTTGCAATGAAAGACACACATACAGTGGGTGCGTTTTAAGCTTTTATTTTTGTATATCGCAAGTTTTGCACGTGACCTTTTAAACTGTTATTTATAAAATTCTCTAATAGATCCTGTCCCGCGTAAGAATAAAACCAGTTTTTATTCTCAATGTCGGTGTTATTCGGCTAATAAATAAATACGATTTTGTAACAATCAAATTGTATGCTTTAAGATAGTTCTGTTATTATTATTCTTTAATAAATTTTGGTGGCGCCATACGTTTTTTTTTAAGCCGACACAAAATACATGTGCATGTATGAAAAAAAAAACTTTATTCTCTATAAAATTATAAACATTTAGATTCGTCAAAAAGAAAAAATATATATGGTTGTCTGTCCGTACGTCGTGATTCTACAGTGTTTAAAATAGCAACATAACCGAGAAGGACACCCGAGAAACTCAGTCTGGATTTTTTAACTTATTTATTTATCAAGAATAATAACGAAATCTTCCTTTTTCAATTGAGAAGTAGAAAATATAACTATTGTTAATTACGTAGTATTCGTAATGTAGGAAGTCATAAGCAATCAGTAAAATGATCTCGAGTTGAACGGCCCAGGATTCACCAGAGCGTGGCAATGGCATGACGATGAGGCGTGAGCTACGGCTCTCCAAGTTTCTATTCCTAAAGGCAGACGCAGAATTATATTCCACGTAGAAAATTAAGTAAACTTTGCAGAAGCCTACCTACGCAGCGAATCATCATTTGATCGCACAATGAAGGCAGATTATAGCAGGCGTCTTTTGGGATTTGTGTGACAAAGCGTTTTATGCACAACAAAACCGTCGATTTGAAAGAACAATTAGGGAGTCAAAGAAGGTATCCGAGTAAAGCGCGTCGAGATATTATAACAAATGCGGTGGTAACAAAGGAGGCTTTTCGCGGCCATTAGGACGAGGTGGTGCACGGCCGAAACACCGGGTGCGAGTTAAAGGAACAGGCCGGGCGATTAGTGTATGCGGTAGAAACTCACGCCGGTTGCGGGCGGCGGCCTCGCCTGCCCCTGGGACCCGACCAATTTACGATTGCCGCAAAGAATATCTTCCGCGTGGCAGTTTTGCGAGCCACCGGTGACCATCGACACTATCGATGTACACTAATAAGACCCCCGATAGTTGATTCATTTTATGCGTTCGGGCGCGTGCGTTGCTCGGGCAGTAATATACGTGAGCCAGTTTAAAGGAGGGTCCCCTTAATAAGGGCCACCATAAAACGTGGGATTAGGTAGCGGCGTCTTGCGGAGCGGCCGTAAATATCTCCATTCGGAAGTGCGGCGCGAGTCCCGCGGGAGGACGACACGTCCGCGGCGAGGCGGTCGGCGCTCGAGGACGTGTCGTGCGAATAAAAACATCTCACCTCGCGTGTCCCGCCTCGTAGAGCTCTCCAATCAATATTACTTAGCAATAACGTCGACCTCTCATATATGTGACCGTTACCTCAAGTTTTATGTGTCGTGCGCCTGAGTAACGACTACTCGTGTTTGCACATAAAGTATTCAACGAGCAAAAATACACATAACAGAGCAATGACGAACGTAGAAAAAGGTATCGACGAGAATTTGCGCCGTTTAGTATATTATCTCGAAGAGTGGTTACGTAGCTTTCTCGAGTCTAGCGCTGGAGAAACGTAATGGTTTCACTAGTGAAAAGTCAATTTGTACCGGCCGAGTCTTATTCGTCACTAATTGATATAGCGTAAGCGACGCTGAGACGCAATAACAGAGACGAAAAACTCCAAATAAACTGAAGACGCACGCAAAAACGTTTAGGCGTTGAAAAGTCAAAATCATCAAATCACTTTAGTGAAACACGAATGCAAACAAAGGGCGACCCTCAAAACGCTTGCCTTATTAAGCAGACCTTAAAACTTTCAGCGCGGTCTTGGTTTGCGGAGGTTGCGAAAGGTGAGTTTATTTAGTTAGTAATTTCCACAATGAGAAGTAGTGTGGAGCGCTCAGTCATAAACAGTCCAGGTAGGAGCAACTTCACGTTTACGTTTTGAATATACATATTTAAATAGCAAGCAAATCGTCGATACCTTTAACAATACGATTTCTTTACCAAACTTTTAAGTTAGATTATTTTTAGATTAGTGATGACAACTGAAAGATATTATATAGTTTTGTAACTTCAAATCAAATTAACAAATCAAACTTCAAACAAATCAAATTAAATCAAAATACAGATGGACCATTAAAACTCCATATGATATTTTTAAAATAAGGCGAAAGAGCGATCAAATTAGCCCGCCATCCCCGCGTTACGTTGCATATTGCACGAGCCATATTACACGAGGTAACGGTGTAGGGTCCCCGGCGCAGCGAGTAGCAATATACACTTGCTGCACGTCCATCACATGTCACTATCAATTACTCGCGCGACCCCGAGCGGCGTCGCGTCCTCCACCTCGCCCACATGATTGAGCTGCCGATTCCTGATGCTACTTATGATTTATCGTGCTAATTTTCTATCGCTCGCAGACGTTAAAACGGAACGTAATTTCGTTTCCGTAACGAAAGCAGTACTAACTCGGCTGAATTACAATCTGCGAGGCGGGTAAACGAATTTTGAATAAAAGCGGGGTCGAAGGCCGCGAACGAGCGGAGCGCGCTCCAAGTTTTGTCATTGTTTTCTATATTGCGCGAGGCAATTAGCGCGAGTCGGACGAGGCGCGATTCTTAGCGGCTCTCGGTCCATCCGCGGCCCCAATCAAATTACGGGGCTTCGCGGAGAAACAGCACTCACCCCACCGAACCATTAAACAAACCTTTTCCAATTTCATGTCGCAACATCAACACTCCAACTAATGGACAAAAGAAACGAGTTCTTCGTCATTTTTTGATTTCCAGCCTGTATTCGCCATTTAATTATGTACATAAATTAAAAATAATTTCATTTTTTCACTGCGATCTATGACGGAGCGCACATTTATTGTGCCACTGCATTTATTCCGCCGTTTTTACGTGCTATTGTTAAAATTTAAGTTTAAAAATAGAAGTCATTAGTCGTACTTGTACAAGAGCTTGCGTAATTCATGTTATACTATTTTTTTCAATGCAAATATTATGGACAAATAAATAGCTAAATGTGCCAAAGGATTTGAGCGAATTTATCTAGATAGTTGCCGGAAAAGCGTGCTTTGCGTGTAAGGCCCAGGCTCGCTACTCTTTGTTAGGTACAATTGTGGGGTGACGTTTGAGTAACATTTAGACAAACAGACAAGCATTAGGTGCGCTAGGTTAATTAGGGGAGGGCCTCGGCGTCGGCGGCGACATCGCCGGAGCTTACGGCCCTCCGTAATTACCACGCTCGAATGGGGGCGCGGGCGATCTCCTGTCGAGGATCGCGTGCCCGGTCCGACGCCACTATTAAATGCTAGCGAAGAACCCGCGCCCTATCTGATAACGTGCAATCAATTTCGCGATCTACATGCCTCTACGTCGGCACCGCCCACAGCGTTACGTCACTGCGCCGATAAGAACACAGTGCCAGCGATACTTCGGTACCAGACAATGCTTCGATTACAGTAATGGCTCCACGTTATGTTTACTCACATTACACGTTTTTAGGCCACCTATTATAAAAAGGGCGGTGGGAACGAGTCTAAAGGCACGAGAAAATGTAACGATTTCGCCAGCGTACATTATTCGGCTTAATCAAGGCGTTCACTAAGGCTAACAGTTCTTCGTCAAGTCACGCGATCGTTTTATCGCTCACCTTTTCCGTTTATAAAACAGATAGAGAACGGTGAAGTTTGTTTAAAAAAAGCTCGCTTGTCTTCGCTAAATAGATGTCCTTGTCGTGCGAGTGGTGTAACTTTCTACATAACGATATCGCGTTAATAAAAATCTCGAAACTGTAACATGTTAAAATGTTTCAATTTATAAATCAACCCTTTGCAGTTAAACCGATATAGAATGCCCGTTATGTTTCATAAATACAGGCATAAAAGAATAAGGCGCGAAATTGGGTAGCGTTGCAAAACCTTCAGTAGTCAATTTGGTATTACGTAGTAATGGAGAGTAACGGGCAAGATTTAGTGGAGCCGGGCCCCGACGGCGGCCGCGGCCCGGAACATCGGCCCGCTTGTTTTCGTGGGCATTGGGCAGGCCCAATTATCGGCCCGCCGGCGCACTCAATTACGGAGAGGAGAACCCGTGGGATTGCTCCTTCTAAAACTCTCTACTTATACTCTTCGGGCTAAATTATGTTTCCTACATGAACACGTGAAGAACTTGTATTTTTACACTTTTCATAAAACAGGGCACATGGGTGCCTGTATAAAAACAGAAACACCTATGTATTCTATTAAATGTGTGAGATATAAAATCAACAACAAATATACGGATGTAAATCGCAACTCTTACTATGACAACTAGAATGTAGAGTTTTTTAATAACACATCTATTCTACAATGACAATAGTTTATATGTTTGTTAGCTCACTGATTGTTCCGCTGTCGTACGCTGAATTTATGCCATGTTAGAATTGCATAGTACACACGTACTGTGAAAATGTGCAAGTAGTGTATAAGAATTTATATGTCGAAGGAAAGCGTCAGCTAAGATCCAAATTCCATTTCTCGGAATACGAGATGTTGAAAATGTTTCATTTAGTTATTCGGCAGCATAAACACCTAATTAAATGTAAGTTGTATTTCGAACACGAAAAAAGCGAGTAAAAAGATTCCGTCGATAGAACAAATCTGTTTGAGTGTGATCCGGTCGAGTGTCGCGTTTTAATTTGCGCGGCGACATGTGAGTGGAGTCCGTGCTTTGGTTTGCGGGCGGCGACGCGTCGAGTGCCCTGCTAATTGCGACACACGTTATCCTCAACCATCTCGCACTACCGGGCTCGATTATAAAATCACACGCGCGCTCATCGCAAACGAGAGATACGCGCCGGAGCTAAAACGGAATTATAAATATGAAATAAATAAAACGACGCACGCGACGCGACAAATCGGGCCCAAAGGACGCGCCCGATAAGCCCCGAACATCGCGTAATGATATCGGTCGAAACGTTAATTATTGCCAACGCCACCCGTGAATAATACGAGTCCCGGCTAATTATATGACGCTGTTTCTTCGCGCATAAAGGGAGCGAGCAGAAGGCCCAAGATCGTCGGGAGTAATTTCTGAAGAAACAAATGAAACGAAACGCTTTACAAACCGCGCGGCTCGTGTAATCGGATAATAAAAAGGGCAAACGCGGTAAATATTAGATGAGCAAGACAGTTTTACGAGTTGTAGCTAATTAAGTGGTGAGCCGAACAGAACACATCACTTAAAAGATATAAGAGTCGCTGTTGCAATGTGGTCAGTTTGGGATTAAAAAGATTTCCACGGATTGTACCGGGATACTTATACTCCTAATAGCATCATATTTATTAATATGATTGCATTTCTCACGAGTCATCTATAGTAGTGTTTCGCTTTACGTCGATATATGGACAATGAGTCATGATTCAGTTAAGAAATCAATTTAGTAAGTAATTATACCAAATCAGCGACTCTACATTTTTAAGTACCTGTAAGGTTTATCGTCGATCTTTAGTGAAATAATTTCAATGTTCTCACGGAAAACAGATTTAAATTAAATCGAGAACATGTACGAGAACACTTCACAGAAGTAAATTGTAAAGATAGACGTGAGTGCGCGCGCGTATATGCCAAGAAGCGGCGCGCGCGCACGATGGATATTTTTAAATTACAGGTAGAGTAGAGAAGTGTGCGGAATGCGACCTCACCTGAGTGCGTGTGATTCACTCGTTCTATATCAGTGCGTTCTAAATATTTTTCAGGTATCAATTCCTCAACACGCTACGTTTCAGCAAAGCTCTACCTACGATGCTGTTATTTGCGTAGTTTAATATTTATAATCTATTTTACGGCGGAGCCATTGGGAATATCGTTTAGTTGAGATTAGGTTTATTTTTCGGGCGATTTACGATTTATTTGTAGGCCTCAAACGATTCGAGGGGCGTAACCTTTAATTCTCTTCCGCGGCCGGGTCGCAGACGTGGGTCAGGCCCGAGGTGGTGATTCATTAGTTTGGACGCGTCAAAGCAAACAAATTAACACAACGGCCGCTTTAGCTAGTGATAAAAGGGTGCGAGCGCGGTGGGTTTCGGGCCAGATGCGTGCCGGCGCACTATAAATCTTGGAGTAGATAGAATTTCAGGTAGACATACTCGCATCGGACTTTCATAGAGACAATATAACGGGTTCAATCGGAACGAATGCTCGCCGCGACATGTCAATTCAATTAGTTATAAAAAGCGCATTAGGGGCTAATCTAGTTTATAAGGCCCGCTCGTCACATAACACCGGGGTGCGCCGCACGACAGTCGCCTATAAATGGCTTCAGTTAATTAACTTTAATCAGAAGCACGACCATCTGCCACGCGGCGCGCCCTTATAATATTCTGTTTCAGCGGCGAACAATTTGTACAACTTTCACGGCACAAAAACAAAGCCGCATCACGCATGCCATGTTTAGCGTAATTAGTAAACGCTGTTGACAATGACGATTACAAATACCCTGAATTACATAAGAATAAAAAAACAGCGTCGACTTATACAAAGTAAACAAAAATTATAAAGCTGAAGAGTGTTTGATTTTTTCAACGCGCTAATCTCAGGAACTACTGGTTCGAATTGAAAAATTCTTTTCGTTGGTTTGACCATTTCGATCGAGGAAAAATTTAGGCTATGAACATGAAACAGTGGCAAATGTGGAAAAAACGGGGAAAGTTGTTTTATCTTTGTTCAACGGTTCAAAATACCCAAAAACGAAAGAGAGTATAAGTCTATCTTTTAAGATAAAAACAAGTTTTAATGCCCAAAACAAATATTCTATACGGACGAAGTCGCTGGCACAGCTAGTGAAACTATAAACACCTAGTGGATTACAGCGACGTTATAAATTACAGCAAGATTTCTACGGCCTTCGCATTTACAACATTTCCACTCAGGCATCCATACGATAATAGTTCAGTTTCGGTTCAAGAACACAAAAGCAAGAAAAGTACTCGTAAACTTCGGGGTGGGTAATTACGAGTGAACAAGTTTAGTAACGTTGAAAAGGCGTACATCGGTGCAGATATCAGATAGTCAAGTGTAGCGTGCCTTATGGCCATTAACGCAGCGTGACGAATCATCCGGGGTTCGTCGGTGCGGGGCCCGAGCCTCTCACGCGATCTTATCGTGTCTGCGCGAACATCGTAGTGCCGCGGCCGTTCGGCGTTAAAAAGTATGTTGCGCTATGCACCTAAGTATACTGATACTCATGTCCCGCAACTGGACATCGATCCAAATTTAACAATCAATTAGTGTGCGATTTAACGGGCTCTCCGAGGGATAGGGACGGTGAAATATTATTTACTTCGCACTTTTAGTACCGTCCTTAGTTTACGCGCGTAGTAGAGATTTAAATAAAACCCTTTCAACGGTTTAAAACGCGAAATGCATTAGTTTACAATTTATTTTAACTTCGGCTCGACGATCCGGTTCTTTTGCAGCAGTCGTAGTGGTCCTCTCATGACCGCGGCTGAGAAGTATGGCGATAAAAGAAAGTGTTATTTGATAAAAAATCCAAATATCCAACCGACATACTTTCGCATGTACTTACAACTAGACCAACGAGATAGTGCATGGTGCATAAATCACCAAGTTTACGGACACAGCGAAGACGCGTCGTCGTCACGACACTGTCTTTTTCGCAGCACCACCCCGTCCAGCCAGTTGGCAACTAGAATGCGAGTAACGAGCTCCAAATCCTTTGACCAGTTGTCCCAGACCGATACAAACACAGAGCTAATTAGCCAACGTGAATGCGAAGCCGCAACAGAATTAACGCTTTATCTTTCAACTCGTGCCTGGATTCAGACATCAAAACGTTACTGCAAATATTGCGAATAATATAGTAACAATAGAGAAATCTTCTATATATTGTTTTAAGATAGAGGATAGAGAGGCAAGGGGTCTACTTGATGGTAGATGAAACACCCTAACCATATAACATCTAAACAAAGTGCGCTGTCGACCTATTTTCGCTTTTGTGATTCGGAAATCTGGCATTCGATCTGCGGACGGTGTATTTCGAAGAAAGAAAGAAATGTATTGACTACTAAGGCACACAAAAACATATGTTACACTTATTACTAAAACATAATTTAATCTTAACAGGATAGGATAATGTTGTGTGCTGCTAGTAGAGTAGGATATTACTCAGTTTATATCCGGCCATTTGGTGACCTGAGACTGATTTTGAGGAAGTCCTCAAGAGTGCGGACACCGGTGCCACACTCAAGTGAAAAAAAAAACAAAAGAAAATCGCTGTTGTACAAATAAAACAGAACTTTAAAAAAAAAAAATATTTCCAACGAGTCTGGGCGGACACACGTCGGTGCCAGTTCCTTAGATCGCCTGGCTAAGCAACCGAACCTGGGGCCTCTCTCGTAAATGGCAGTAAATATAAAGAGAAATAATGTTGTAACAGTGAGCGGCATTAAGGCATGGGAAAGAAAAGAGCTACTCTACCTTGAAATAACATAGTGAACTTTAAAAGTCAGCCCAAATCGCTCGCTCCGTAAAGGTATCGTAGCATTTTGCCTATGTGCACAAATGATTTATTTTGTACATACTTATTTTTTACGACAGACAACCTTGGCGATATCATAGGTGAGAGGTGAAATACCTTAGCGATATTACAAGATAATTGTGACCGCAACTTTGTCCGCGTTGAGTAGTTATTTTGGGCATCATATTATTTATTTTTGCAAACAACCTCCTTTATAAATCATAGCTGTTATTACCTACGACGTCATCCGCGTCCCGTCGTTTTTGCAAGTTAATCTAGAAAGTTATCCATATTATATTGTCATGAACATTTTTTTAGATTATTTAAAGCCTTCCTCGATAAATGCTCCAATCAACACTAGTTCCTGAGATTAGCGCTTGCAAGCAAACAAACAAATTCTTCAGCTTTACATAGGTGTATTAGTAGAGATAAGGTGCCGTGTCGATATTATTTAGGTTTGGACATTTGGAAATCCAGAGACTGAAACGCAAACACGGATACGGCTTCTCTGATAGTGGCTAGACGAAATTTCGATATTCCTCCTACACATTTAATATAATTTGAAATGTATTAAGTCCCTTTAAGTTAGTACACTTGTAATCTTTTTTACATTTGTATGTTTTTATTTTAATGTTTTGAGTTTTTTTATTAATTATTTTATTGTTTGTACTAATTCGTTTTGCCTACCTTTGCACATATCATTTTCTCATTTTTCCTTAATTTTAGGTTGCCTGAAAGAGATAGCTTATTTGCGATAAGGTCGCCCATTGCGCTTTATTCTAGCATAAAGTTTTATCAGCATCATTATTATTTTTCGTGCAACTAAAAATAAATAAATATCCACTGTTTAGGAAAATTGAAATTTCTAGAAACATATCAAACCGTCGAGCTCTCGCGCACTTACAACAGGTATCATCAAACGGCTGCGGTTGTGGTGATCGAAGTCGATTATTCACGTGCTAATTGAAACAATGATCGCGTTAGGCAATGGGCTGCATGAATTATCGCGTGTCGGGAGATTGTAGATTGACGAGGCAGGCGCGGTAATTCGAACGCCTGCAGCCACCGTGGCACCGGAGATGGGGCTCCTTATTGCCGCGGCCGACTAACGCTCATTAAACTCCCGACAACCGCTCCTTCTGATCACTTCAACTCTTGTTAGCTCTCGAAACTTAGATTAATCGTTCGCTCGTCGCATCCAGCGAGCCATTTGTTTTTATTATCGAAGCAGCTTTCAAATTAGGGGGCGCTGTTTTTGAAATAATAAAACTCCAGAAAATTTATATTAATGAGAATTTAATAATTCATTAATGATTTTGTAGCATGTTTTTATTAAAATGTATAAACTTTATCTTTAATTTTGACAGTTCACATTACTATTCAGTAAAGTGTTAAGTCGTATTTTTTGTTTTTCTAGGTATATTTGGCTCTTCTCTTTAATTTTATTTCAAATCTTCGTGTCGGTAGTAAAACCGATAAACTGTACGCGCGCTTCCTAATACGTAGCACCTTTTTACTACGCGCCGCGCTATAGCTTTGTCCTCGCCCTTTGTGTAGTTGGAAAAGCTTTGATTGTTAATACAATCGGGGACAAAGTTTACAATGGCGCACGTGGTAATTTAAAACGTTTAGCCCTTACGTGTCGCATTAAAATGGAGAGTTCGAACAATAGCCCGGTAAACACGGTAGTCATCAACATCGTTAATATTTGACGGGCTCGTGGGTTCAATCGTACCGACGTATGGCTCATAATAATCGTCGGGTCGCGGTTTCGATTTTTCTGAAACATGGGAGACATGTCCTAGAAGAGTCGGGATATTAAATTATATTAAAATTCCGCCTGGGTCACAAACCAACTTGCATAGATGTTACAGCAATCTAAAATCAAAAGTCTAAAACCGCGCGCTTCTGTTTCAGTCTGAGGTTTTGTAAATGTTCCGAACCAAAATAGGTTAACATCGCGTCCTTTCTTAGATGTGACATGGCTGGGGTATTATCTGTCCTCCTCTGATTAAAAAAAATACGTTTCCCGCGAAGTTTCAAGAGTGAAATATTTTAAAATGCAGTTAGCGAGAATGGTTAAAAGCGTAGTGAACCTTCAAAATGCAGCCGCGTCGCTTCGTCAAAGCGAGAATAATCTCATAACCGCGGTGCGGACGACGCGGACAGCTTAAGCTGAGCGCCCTCGGGCTTAGTGAGATTTTCTTTGAGCAAACATCACTGCACGAAGCCGACGTCGCCCCGTCCTCGCATCCATTAGCGTAAAATTTTATTGTTGTCATACTCATAAAACGGGTAATTATTCTTGCAGTTAAATAATGAACATTCGCAATGTCACGATGGAGACAAACCGCGTGTACAGCAAACAACAAGTTAGTTAAACACTTGCTTTCATAAAAAATGCGAAATAGTGTAACTTATTCTCAACTACAACCGACAGCCGTTCGTTCCCCCTTAAGCATTCGAAACGTTGATTCGTTAAAGATAACCTGACTAATATTTTTTGCGTTTCAAGTGTTTGTCAGTACAATACAATAGATAGTCTCGTAACAGCGTTTTAAAAGCAGATAAATGCCACGCCGCAATCGCCAAAGCCTAAAAAGCGGGCTTGTCGCGGATAAAAACGCGACGTTGAGACATTAAAATGAATCCACGAAAACTTTAGCAAGCCGTTACGCTCCCCGTTACACTAAAATTTCTCCGCGAGCGGCCAAGCGTGTCGGCGCAATCGGGCGCGGCTGAACGATTCCGATTCGATTGCAGCATTATTCTATTCGCTTCTTCCGCAAAGAAAAAGAAACCGTCTCGACTTCGAATCGCCACGTAAGAGGTGACAGGTCGGTGGCTACCAGGTTATGCGTACACAACCATGAGACATTATATAAAGCTTCATTTATTTGCACTAAATTAAAGGTGCTCCGTTTGTTTGACAGCGAAGCGTAGAGGACTTTGCCGTGCGCACAACACCATACTGATTACGGCTCCATATTTGATGAGCCACTCGGAGTCGGCTCGCCGGAGGGGCAGACTAATTTCAATAGCCTCTTGGTTATTTAATAGAGCGCCGTGCGTTACGCAGAGTGAAACAAAAGAGAAAACCGCAGTAATTAGCTCTAGGACACAATGGCCGTGAGCGTCTTCGCAGTTCGCAAAGTGCGCATTCTTGTTTTGCTATCTCAAAGTGCACGAATGCAACGCTAGAGAAAAATGTGAAAATGCTCCAGAGAAAGTGTTTCATATGTGTGCAAGCGGCGGGAGGGCGTGAGGCGCAAGACGGGCCGAGCACAGTTTAATTTCCCACGAGGTCGATCTCGGCGCCGAGCGCGCAGCCCGCGGGAATTAATTGCCAGTAATGAATAGTCAAGTGAACATCCGTTAATTATGTACAGATGTACTCGAATTAAGAAAGCACACGAGGCTTTTCGGCCCGAGGAAGGTCCTCGCTTCAATAAATAATCTTAATGTTATTACTCCAGTCATATCATCTTTTATACAATTTTCAAGTAAAATGTTAAGGAATAGAATTTATTGCTCTAAATAAATAAAAGCAATGTAAATGTATGCTTTCCTTTCTTAAACAGCTTATCTGCTCCATCTACCCGTATCTGAACGCGGTAACGGTATAATAAGATTCACACGAATCGCAAATCAGAGTAACTCCTAAGTTACAACATGACATTGTCGTTCGTTCATTCACCTCTTGTAACATGCACCACTTGCTCTTACCGACTCCGCATAAAAAGGAAACAATCGCATTCAAGAATAAATAATAGTTTCCTACAACTGTAAAAGATATTTGCTCAATAATGATTTTACTGATTGATTTTATTTACTAACCACTGTGCTGCGTGTTTAAGTTAGTTAAGTTTAAAAAAGTTGCAGGGTTTAAGAGCTTAGGGCACGATAACGTGTTTTAATAACAGAAGACATTTAAATAAAACACTTTAACGGTTTGAAACGCGATATATTTTAGTTAAATTTGATTTAGATTTAGTTAACTAACAATAAGTTTAACTACAATATATCGCGTTTCAAACCGTTAAAGTGTTTTATTTAAATGTGTACCACTCGCGTAAACTACAGACAGTCTTTCACAGAAGACATTGTTTCAATATACAGACAGAAAAGCGTGGGGTTCACTTCAAGGGAGGTGAAAAACCCCAGCCATATAACATCCAAATAAGATACGCTGTCGACCTTTTTTTTGTCTTGGGATATTAGGAAATCCACAGACTGAAAGCGAAACGCGATTACGCTTCGAGGCGTTTTCATCTGTGTATTCTTACCACCCGTTTATTGAATACCGTAAATTGAAAAAAATTGCAAACATGTTGGACTCGGTGTGAATGTAACCCGTTGATTATTAGCAATACATTTCTACCATGAGACCAACGGGGCCTTCCTTTTTTTTATTTCAATCTTAGTATATACCCCATAAAATATGTAAACTAGCGCTAGCGACTATGTTGGCTTTGGACATTCCGAAATACAAATCATTTTTGGTTCACAAGCTGATAATTTCGGGATTACAGACGAAGTCTAACATTTTCGATCAACTACAAATTGACTAAGTAACCACCGGCCGTTGCTTATTAGCCATACATCGCAGC
This sequence comes from Leptosia nina, assembly GCA_963661955.1. Taxonomy (NCBI): domain Eukaryota; kingdom Metazoa; phylum Arthropoda; class Insecta; order Lepidoptera; family Pieridae; genus Leptosia; species Leptosia nina. The sequence goes on along the minus strand of CAVLEF010000010.1, from coordinate 8,418,203 downwards.
CATTAGGCGAGCGAGCCCGTCAAATTGCGCCAAACGAATTCAGTGAGCATAAAAGCGTCTCCACAGCTTCGTCGGCAGTTCGCAGGCAAGGCAAGGGTTCGATAAGCCTTTATGGACTCAGCGCAGCGCCGAGCGCCTCGATCTGGGAAGATCGTATCGCGTATTTGCGCGGCTACAATCGGTAATGGTGTGTGCAGTTAGGGCGTACGCTTATTGCTTCCTAGTCGGCGCGTCGTGAGAACAGTACCGGAGATAGTCACTCGTTAGAGCACGCGTCGCTTCCACATAACACTAACGGTACACTACCTACATACATGAATAAATGTTCGGCGAAAAGTGGGTAGTGGCGCCTCGGCGAGCTTGATTACGCGTTACGTAAATGCAGCGCAGCTTCTAGTTTGCAGCTGGTTAATTATTATTTAGGTTGCCGCACGTAACCGCGTCGTGTAAATTGTATAAGGGTAATAGATATTATGCGTGGAAGGTTCTTTTTTTTATGACTTTTTATTTGTTTTGACGGGCTAATAATCGATTGGTCGCGGGTTCGATCCCTCCGGGTCCGACATTTTTGCAATCAATTTATATTTTTTCGTGGAAATCTGAATATTAAATGGGTGGTAGAAATATCGAAATTCCATCCGGGTCACGAACCGTCGTCTACGGATTAAAAAGCCGCGAAGTTCAATCACATTTCGATTTCAGTCTATGGATTTCCGACTATCCAAAGTCAAAATAGGACGACAGCGCATCTTGTTTAGATGATAGAATGACGTATTTCACCTAACATAAAGTGAACCCCAAGGTTGTGTCTTTCTCTATCATTAATAATAGAATTTGAGCTAGAATAATCGGTAGTTGACACTTTTAAGCACAAAAAGTTTCAACGCAAAATATTCCTTTCATCAACAGTGAGAGTTCACCATTTATTTAATTAGGTCGATCACACAGACCTGTAAAAATTTACAACGCATACATTAAAAACAAGTTATATTCGAAGGACTCCGAAGGACAAGAGGACAATTCGAGATAAAATCGTATTGTCAGTATCCTCGCCGTTTATAGAATGTCTATATAATTATAATTATGCAAAATCAAGTACTGCATACTTTTATTTATTTATTCTTACTATAATAAAATAATATCAAAGATTATCGCAGCGATGTCCAATGATAGCAATATATAGCTAATAATCAACGTGTCGTAGGTTGGATCCCCAACGGGTACAGCATGTTACTAATTAAAATAAAACACTTTAACGGTTTAAAACGCGATATATTAGTTAGACTTATTTGAAAATGATTTTTAACTTCGGCCCGACGTTTCGGATGCTTTGCAGCAGCCGTGGTCACGGGGAGACACGTCACACGTTTAAAAAAACACTGTTTTTTTCTGTTTTTTTTATTCCTTTGATTTTCGAATATTCAAATCCAAAATAGGGCGACAACGCATCTAGTCTCGTTATGTGGCTATCTATATCTTTTTACAGCAAGTGAACTTTATGCTTGTGTCCTTTTCTATCATAAAAAGAGTTTTTTATTATTATGTTAGGCTTTATATAAGATTTAATTATTTACAAAAATAGTCAAGGCTGAAAACATGAAAGCTTGTTTAACGTATTAAATTCTTATGTAAGTTAAGAAAACGATATTAACATAACTGGGAAGTTGTATGTGTAAAAAACTTGAAGGATATTGTTGTATCTGCGGCAACAAAACAGTCAAACTTCACTTTACTGAAGTTAACATAAAAATGTAATTTTCAAACATAGACCATAAAACAAAGGTGTATATAAAAAATTACATTGTATATATATAATAAATGACTGTAAAGTAGCACTACGTATTTATATAGAAAATTCGAGATAACCGTCCTTAAAATTATATAACTTAAAGATTTCCTCGGCTAACTATTCAATAACAATTTAAAATAATAAAAAGCATATAATGTGCATTTTTTGAGAACCCAACATACAAATAAGTATGCAACGACAAACATGATGAAATCAATTGCGGCGAAGTAGATGGCGCCATTGTAGCAGATTTGAATTTAACAGTCCCTGCGGTAACTATGCACTCAAAATGTCGGATAGTGGTTAAAATAAGCTATCTAAAATATTTCGCGTTTAAAACCGGCAAAAGTGTGTTTAAATTTTTAAAGTATTCTTATATATTTTACTATTTACGAGATGTCTGTAGTGATTATAAACATAGGTCTGGAAAGCTTAAAAAAAGTGTTAACCATTGTCAACAATTTCGTTATCAAGAAAATGGACAGGGACATCAGACTCTAATTTTTGAATAATGCCTCTATTATTACTGGAGCTCTGAAGTCTTTTGTACACAACAGGAGATGTATTCCCTGGCCTATTGATTGAATTTTCCATATTAGCACAAAAATAAGTAAAGCTCCACCTTTAATCGCTCTATTGAAACTAATGCTTATTCTTGCAGATATTGTGAAAAATGTTGTTCTGAAGTTAGTGTTTAAAATTGCTAAAATCATGTCACAGAATACCATACTGCCCCATATTATACCCCGAAGCATGTTACACATTTGATATCAGATCTCAGCGTACGCGCTAGAACATCTGAACGGAGTCTTAACACACAAGTACAAACCTGGACGTCAAAAGGCTGATGGTGCTGCGTGGTATCAGGCGCGGGCGCAGGACCCACTGAGGCTCCGTTGACGAGAGCACCACCACCGACGCCGTTGCCGCCGCCTCCCACTCCACCGCCGACTCCACCGACACCAACGCCTCCGGCATACTAATAAAAGGCAATACCATTATAAAATATAGCACAAATGGACGGAAATAGCAAGGGACAGGCAAGCATGGAAACTTTTACAAGCCATCGTCGAAGGACAAGCTGTTTGTAAAACATAAACGTTAAGTAACAACGTATTATAGAAGTTAAACTTATAGTGATAAGATAAAAAAACATTTTTTTAAAATTGTATTTATTTTAACATAATAAAAAGAAAAAAAAAACTTTAAATGTCATCATTGAAAACGCCTAAACGCCCCTTCGAATAGATAGTGCCTACTTTGCCATATTAAATTGTACAGTAAGTGATGTAGCTTATCAATTAAAAATCTTTTTAGTTTTCCTAAGAACACGGTAGCTCAATTGGTTTGAGCAGCAGCACGGAACGCTGTGGATGGCGGGCCAAGTGCCGTTCGTGTCGTTATATTTTTTGAACCTCATTAGATTTTTAATGTTTTTATTGCTATCGTGTGAAGTCTATAATTTTTATTCATCATTAGTAATAATAATTCTAATTTATCTTAGATAATTGAAAAAGTAGTTTAAAAAAGACAGAGTTTAGAGAAAAAATGTAGAATTGTCTAGACGAGATGTGCTGTCGACTTAATTTGGCTTTTGGTGTCTTAATCTTTAACACCTTTTCTACATATGGATGATTTTTATATGACATCTCATAGTCATGACTCAGGCATGGAGACTAAAGGTAGATAAATCAATGCTATTTGACAACAAACATATCAAAAGATGTAGTTAGTTTTAGAACTTACTTAAATTTAGTTAAATATTATCGTTCACTTCAACTTGTTTCAAGATAACATTTGAATTTAAAATAATTTTTTACCAAAAATGATTCAATAATTCGAGCTATGATTAAATCATTAAAAAAGTAACGGCCTAGCAAAGACGTCAGACGATGTAGTTATTATCAGAATTGTTTTATTTTTTTCTCCAAAATATTCACACTCCTCGTTAGTCTCGTTGACATTGAGCGCAAGCGAGGTCTTGAGTTCGACTTCCGGGGAAACACTAGAATTTTTCTATCGGGCAGGGCACTTAAGTGTGATCAATCTGTAACTAAGTTATTAGTGAAATAGGCACATTATGCGTTCGACGAGAAATAACTGTGTAGTTAGTTAGAGTTAGGTAGTGTAGTTAGAGAGAGTATTTGCTCTGGCAAATTCTATTAACCTTCAAATAAAACACATACGGTTTATAACGCGAAATATATAAGATAAACTTATTTTAACTACGGCCGACGTTTCGGATGCAACTTAACTAATAAATTTCACGTTTTAAACCATTAAAGAGTTTCATTTAAATATGTACTACTCGCGTAAACCACAGACAGTGTTTACCTGTTGTGAATTAGCGAAGCTGTTGTTGTCGAACTGCGGGTGCTGTTCCATTTGCAGTACAAGCTCGATGTGTTGATTCATGGAGTCGTTCAAGGTCATGCCTAAAATAATTAAAATTACACATAAACACTTTGATATGATGTTGTAGCTAGCATGATAACTTTCCATCCTACTAAGAATATTAATTCATACATCAGCCTGCTATCAGTGCTCCAATAGAAAAAAATAATATTATTTAAGTGAAAAAGAATGTGGACGCGAATATTCTTTAATCATTTTCTAGAAAACACTGCACCCTTTGCTTGATTTCCATAGTAAGTAGGTTGAAATTATATCGTGGGTAAAATAACATTCATAATTTCATGTCTCCAGATATATCTAGGAAATTATTATTGTTGTTAATAGGCTCAGCACTTCTCGAGCTGGCCTTTATGGCATCAGAGTGACAAAAACCTGGGAACATTGCACAGACTTCTGAACCTATGGTGAGGTGAATCCATGATATAGCTTGGATCCTTTGTCTCATAAAGTAGAAGACAATTACTTCTAAACATTTGAACGGTGTTAACACAGTCTAAAACAAAGGCTGAAGGTGCTTATATTATAAACATTATTTATCCCGACTTTTAAATAGTCTACAGTGTTATTGGATTGAAGTCCAAATTGAATATTCTGATACACACCTGGATGTATTTGTGGGTGCTGTGGATGCGGCAGACCCTGCAATGGAGCCACTCCCAACATTCCTGGGTGATGCTGAAAGTTATATGACAAAATTAATATGTAGGTTATTTTATATAATATGCGATAGAAAATTTGTCTCTACTTTTGATCAAAAACGACTGAGAGAGACCAGGACCCACTCCTGGGAATATAGAAAGAGTGAAATAGAAGAAAACGTTAAAATAACCTAATGAAGGTTAAGGTTAATAATTTTGAATAAGATTCAGTTCTTTTGGAGGTCATCTGGAAGAACCACATGGATCCTTTTAATTATTACCCCATAGATAAGGTTTGGCTTTGGTCTGGGTCAACCATTGGCGATGTCAACAAAATAGTAATTTAAATCTATACTAATATATAAAGCTGAAGAGTTTGTTTGTTTGAACGCGCAAATCTCACGAAGTACGGGTTCGAATTAAAAAAATCTTAGTCCTGACACCAACTGTTAGTCAGTGTCTCGACTGTCGTACTTCATTCTTTTTTAATTTTAATTACACAGATAGATTTTATTTATTTATTTATATATATAGTTTCTGCCCTTACCTGCGGGTGCTGCAAGTGCGGAAGATGGTGCAGCGGCTGAGGTTGATGCGCGGGAAGCGCGTGCGGGGGCAAAAGTGGAAAAGCGGCGGCCTCGCCGTTGCGTACGCCCACACCCACGCCGCCCTGGTTGACGCCCACGCCCATACCACCCTCTTCTTCAGCTGGAGACGGCTGTCGCGAGCCCGGCGTGCGGCTGTATCATTTACAATTTTTATAAGTAACTTGGTAAAAATGACTGCTTCTGGGGCGCAATGGTTAAACGCGTTGCCTAGTTATGTATTAGGGGAAAGGGCTCCCGGGTTCTAATCTTGGTATAACTAACACAGTCGGGACAGAGCATGAAACTCTCAATTAACTATTATACTTGCCATAAAATAAAATCTATCAGTGAAACTGATGCAAAAATATGTCTGCCCCATGCCCCAAAATGGTGTTCTTTTTATAATGACCTAATCAAAACATGCAGAGATAAAATGTAAATATAAGCTTATAACTGCACGTTATCATTTGAAGAAATGGACATCTCCCTATCTAAGGAAATATGGCCACTGCGTGAATCATATCTCTACGAGAAGTTGCGTGGACGCAGTTGGCAAAAAACGAAGGCGGAGTGGGGCGTTTGGCATTGACAGAGGCCATGATCGAGCGCGCGCGGTTATTGCCCGCTAGCTGCGAGCCGCGGCACGACCGGCCCCGGCTCCGAGAGAACTAAGCGGCGACCTTCGTATTCGGCCCATCAGACGCTTATGTGACGTAGCCTCCCAATTATACGTTCGGTCACTTTACACATAATACTTGATGACATTTACAATATTTCTGTTTTAACGGTTTCTCAATAATAGTTTGAATTCAATTAATTTCATTATTAAAAAGGAGAATAGGAAAATAACATACACTGATAATAATGTAAAAAACTAGTAAAAGCAATTGTTATGTAACGACGGGCTCGTTGGTCTGGTATGGCTAAGAATAATCAACGGGCAGGTAGGTCGAACACGTATCCAAGCGATTAGTAAATTTTCTGAACCTAGTGTCCAAATCTTCGTGTTAAAATCTGGCTATTAAATGGCTGGTAGGAATATCGAAATTCCGTCCGTAGATAACAAAACCCTGAAGTTTGATCGCGTTTCGACTTCAGTCTGTGACGAGAGGTTGATAGCGCATCCTGTTCACGTTATATAGCTTGAGTATTTCACCTTTCACGAAGAGAACTTATTGCTACTTTGCCCTCCTCTATCATAAAAAAAACAACTTACTTAAAAGCTTTGTCGTCTTCTTGTCCGTTGTGAAGCCCGTTTGGCAGAGACCCGTGTTCGTGAAGTTCGTGCAGATCTTTTTCGAAGGGGGGAGCCTGACTTTTCTTCGTTACGGTCCTCCAATACCATTCCCCTCAGGCCCGCCACCACACCGCCGACTTTTTCGTTGCCTCCGCCTGAAGCGATCCCACCAGCTTCTATTTAAAGTTAATTGTAGAATTGATCTCTTCATCATAATACTGAACAACATTGACTACCATAAATAATAATTTATATTCAAGAAGGCATTGATTATTAGAACTTTACCTGTGGGAGATCCGCCCAACACATACTCCACCATCTTGACTCCAAGACCGGCTGTGTCTCGCGGAGACAGAATGTTGCCCGCGTCTCCACCAGGGAAGGCTACACCACGGCGTGTTCCCATCATCGGCACACCCACATTGTGTTCCACTACAAACATAAGTTTTAATATTAACAAGCTTGCATTTTTATAGTCAAATTTATGACAAGATATTATGTATGTATGTATAAATAGGCAAGAACATTAAATGTTACGTATAAAGATATTATAATTACCCTGCGCAGACCAAGTAGAATCGCGCCACATTTGTTCAGGATTTAATTGCAAAGGTGGTAACTGTGGAGGGCCTTTGCTGTCCCCTCCCGCGCCGGGACCTTTATCCCATAACTTTTTTGCGGAGGGAGCGATCTACGAAGTAAAGAAATATCAATAATTTAAGAGGTATTCTATAATACAATCGTATTAACACTACATTTAACATTGTTAATTTTGCAAGCCACATTGAACAAAAAAAAATGGTGGTTGCTTTTCTCTCATGAACATAAATTTAAACAGATGGAATGGTACAAAAATATAATAAGTTAAGGTTTGTTTTGTGTTAACATATTACGAGTGCGCTCTTTACACTAAATACCTAAAAATTGTAAATGGCTTATCTATAAGTTATAATGTATTTTTATTATTATAAGTTGAACCTAATCTAGGAACTCTTATTATTTAATGAAATTATGGACCAGAATTGAAATTGTAGACATTTATGTAATTAAAAGAAGAGCTACTTAAAATAATGTTTATATTTATCCTATATATTTTTTACTTTTTGTCGGTGGACTGACATGCATAAGAGGTTTACTTGATAGAAGTCTCCTCATTTGGTTTTGGACATACAAAAACTCAAGAGGAATATCCCATGTTTGGCTTCTGTCATGGAACAATTTACATAAGTCATGACACGTTGAAGAATAATTTATAACAGCTTAAGTTTCAATTTGTTGTCATAATTACATCTCGAAAGTGAAAAAATAAGACTCCAATAAGATTCTGACCTACATTGGTTGGGTTAGTAAACAACTCTACAAACAATTGTGCAGTATAACATTGAATAAAACTTTATTTTTTAAATATTTAGGGTAGATTTTAATGTATTTTATAAATTATGATTAAAAAGTAACTTTATATATGCAATTCAACTGGAATACAACATGTACACCAGTCCTTTATATGATATATACATATTTATCATTCATATTGTATTATGTGTTTGTTCATTCAAGGAAAAATAAATCATAAACTGTCAATTTACGTGTGTTTTGTTTAAAGAATTTTAATTACTCTATCATAATAGGACAGTATTGAAATGGAATCTTTAATTTTAATAACTTAACTTTATAAGGTGTAGTCAGTGGCAAATAATTATACAAAATATTTGTTCAAATGTTAGATAATTTGATCTTGGGTGTTTATGCTATTTTATTTAGAGTGTAAAGAAATAATTATCGTCAGATCATAAAATTACCCCTATAGTGGATACATTCAATCATTTGATTGATTTGGTATATTCATTTCGTATTATATGATGATACTCTGCCCTAGGTAAGGTCTTTTTAAATCAACCCCATTACTTAAGCAACAAAAAGCAGCATGCATTAAATTTAAAGATTAACTATTGTACCAAATAATATAATCCAAAGAGGCATGCACCATTTTTATTTTAACATTGCACATTAACATGCCACAATTTTTTTATAATTTTTAAATTACCAATATTTCAATTTTTTCCCAAAAGCTTGAGATAATGCTAACAAATATGACATGGACAAGTATTTGATCAGGCTTCTGTACTTTCTTTCGCCCAAAACTATTGTTTCCCCGGAGTTGAAACCCTAGACCTTGTGTTTAACCCAAGGCTTAGCAACATGTCTGACCATCGGTCTAGAAAAGCTATGAATAATTTCTTGCACCTTTAATTAGAAATATCCAAAGTCTTTTAAAATCGTAATTTATCAAATATATTTAAGTTTTACAATCATTTTTATGAAAAAGAGTTAAATTGATTCAAAAACACTGCATTTTAATCTATGATATTATCATATTGAGTCTACATACAGCTCATCTGGTAACTTACTATTTGTGTTATATTATATACAACACCCTAATTTGCTTTTTAATAATTACTTAATTGCCTAAGTATATATTAAGGAGTATACTCCTGCATAATATATTATGCAAATAGTAAACATCAACAAAGGTAATGTTTTTTGTCTAATATTAAATCATAGAGGTATTATAATGATGAATCATATGTTGTTATTACGATCCCCTTAAAATAATTTCTTCTAGCTATTTAAAAGTTTAAACTATACAATAAAAGAAAAACAAATCGAATTTATACATATGACTATACAAGCCAAAGTGCTGCTATGAATAAACATAATACATTAAATACGTATTGAAACTGTAAAAGCTAAAACTTAACAAATTTGGGATATGATCTCGTTTAAAACAATATTATATTTTACAGAACACTGCTTAATTCAAAGCCGGTGAACATGACCGATCCAGAAATGGCGGACGCCGGTGACAAGTAAACAAAACAAAAACGAACCTGTTGCTGGGAAAAATAAGATTTTCTCGATTTCATGACTTAAAACACAGAGTTAATCCATATATCTATGTATTAAAACGTATAAACTTACCATGTCGGGACCCATATCCTTAACATTAGGTTCGAAAAAAAAGTCACTCAAAGGTTTCATGCGTACAATTCACCTAAAGCTCAATTATGTACCACAACGAAAGCTTATCCAAAATGAAACACTACACATCGACTTTTTCATCTACATAATATAAATACTTAATTAACATTGACACAACACAATTCTTACACTAATTTCTCTATAAGCTGCAAATACAATGTGCGAAAATCTAAACTTGAAAGCAATGTTGTCTTGTTTCGAACAAAGGACATACGCCGAGCGGCGAGCAAAGCGCCTGCGTACAGCGTAACTTCGCCGTCTCCCGTAGACGGGAGCGTCGGAAGACTAAAGTTTCGCAAAACTGGCGATAGATGGCACAGTGAGAAAAAGCTTTGTGCCGTCCACAGATAATATACTATTGATTTTTTTTTTAATAAATGTGAACGGGGTGTTTGGTGTTCATCACGATGGCTTTCAATTAATATAGTTCACTATGTTTTTGTATGAAAAAAGTCGAGTAATATAAACAATAGCCGCATGAAGAACGCGAGAGTGAACGTGAAATGAGTCAGTTATTTCTTGTCAATTGTCATTCAAATGCTTCGAAAACCCTAACATACAAAACAATATACAACTTGTATATTGTTTTGTATGTTAGGGTTAATGTTAAATGCCAATAACTAAGCCATTTTTTTTATTTCATACATGATAATAAATGTATTGTATGTTAGACTGCTTCTATTTTTTATCCACATCATACAATATATTTTATTTAAGTTGCTAATGTATTTCATGTCAAAAAGTAAATTGTTTTTTTAAGAATTGATCATAAATCAATATAATAGATTTGTTTATAGAATTAGAAAATTTGCTAATAATAATGTATTTTTAGCAATTTTTTTACCATAATTTGTATGATGTCACTACAAATTATGGTATGGGATTTATAACTTAATGTGGAATGGTTCAAAATTTTACCAAAATATTATTTTATATTAATTATAAAATCCATTGACTAATCTAAATAATTTTTAAGTTTTAAAGACAATAAAGTATATTTTATTTTATCTTTTATAATACTTATCGCGCAAGAGAATGTTTTTAATAATATTAAAACTTGAACAGATTCCATATCTTATACTTTATTTTTTTCTCTGCCTAGACAATCTGGCTTTACTAACAATTTTGTGTACAAGCCAATGGAATTTGACTCAAAATTAACTTTAAATTATTTTATATTCAGAAAAGTAAAAACATCTACAGATTTTGTTTGTTACCCTTAAATGGAAGATTCTTATTAAGACTTACCTGATTCCTAACAGCTGGTATAGGCGCAAGTCCCAGTTGATTTTGTCCCTGTTGCAGAAATTGGCTAGTCCCTGGGGCTAACATTCCTGCCTGACTTATGTACATCATGTGTTCTGCGCTTTTCCCTATTCCATTCATTGCTTGCATGGGATTGCCATGATGCTGATGAAGCTCATACATTCCTTGTTGTCCCAATTGTGGAGCATTTTGCATACCTTGCAGAGGAGGCAGCATCATCGCACTATTTTGAATTAAACTATTTCCCAGGGCATGGTTTTGCAAAGGTGCCATTTGAGTGTGAACCATGTTTGTTGTCAAATGGGGATGACTACCGATAACTGATGGGTTTATAGCTAAAGGACCCACTGATGATGCAATATTTTGGTTCATATACTGCTGAGGGTTAACTTGTGCATTCTTTAGGGGTACCATCTGGGCTTGCTGTTGCAAATTATTCATCGCCATTGGAACTGGGTGTTTCCATTTATCTTGATTCTGAAACAAAAGCACTTACATTGGCAAAAGAATTTTGTTCATACCTGAATTAACTAAAGCATAGGGAAAAAGTTAAAAGTTTTCCTAGGCATTACTTTTTAAGCAATAAGTTTCTTATCACAAAAAATCTTTATACTAAGTGTATAAATAACCTATACTTTATTCATAATATATCCTTCCTGTTCCTAAACTTACAAGTCACCGTTGCAATAAATGTCTACCAATTTTATAAATATATAAACAAGTTTTAGCTGAGTACACTCTTAAATTATTGAAGTAGTATATAAGAATACTATACTAATACTATTAATAATAAGAATGATATAATTTAAAAATTTACAAAACTTCCTTCAGAAGAAAAAGACTGTTTTGATCTTTATAAATAAGGAAAATGGGAATGAGATTTCATATTTTTAATAAAAGTATAAATAATTGTCTAAAACATAACAAGATGTTGTAACTAAACTTTGATTTCAAAGTTTTCAGTATTTCAGTACTAGAAACAAAATGATGTTTGTCTTTTATTCAAATTATAATTTCTACTATATACAAAACTTTGGTAAACAGCTCGTGAATAAAAAAAAAATATTTTATTTAAAACTAAACATAACCTCGGAAACAGAAACAAGTTACCAATCTTAAACAATTAAATTAACAGACAGTATTTATTCTTAAACAAAAGTTAATTTAGTATGTAATATTGTTCTGAAACAGTTTAACTGACAATAGAATTAACCAAAATTACAAAGAAATAGTTTGCCTTTCATAATATGTCTCATGTTATGTTTAAATATGAACATAGTTACCAACTAGAAATTTTAAAGGGACCACAAAAATCAAAACAAATAATATAGCATGAAATGTAAACAAACCTCTGCAATGTTATCATCGCCAACCCCCCAACGCTGTTTAGAAGCTAAGGATAACTCTCCTTCTTGGTTTTCACGCTGGAAAACATAATGTGCGGCACAGTCTTCTTGGCCGCGGTTTTGGGCCACACGCGCTGTTTGCAAACCTCCTTCTCCGGCCTCTTCTTCACCGCCTGTGCCTGGCCACTTCATTGGGCTATCGTGAGGCTCGAGCATTCAGTTTCACAACGCTTTAATACCACACAACCGTAAACAATAATCACAATCTTTGTATAACGAGGATACGGCTATCACTAATCGATCTATACTTTAATTAGTCGTTTTACATCATCAAAAACACTACTTGCAGCTAGCGTTACTCTAAAAACAAGCCATTCGAAGTCTGCATTAGTCTTTTTGTCTTTCTAATGACAGCTACTAGATTTATAGGAGCACGATGACAGCCGCTATGAGATACCAAAATATTGCAAGGATATGCAATTATGTACTTGGTTCATTAAATTTTAAAACGAAGGATTTGCGGAAACACGGGCGAACCACAGAATTAATATAAGCTATCACTTTTCAACGTTGTAAAGTAATATCCAATTTAATTCATACGAATTTACGATTTGTCGGCGTCGAGAACTGAATTGAATAAACACTCAAATTATACACTATTCACACAATTTTAAAACAAAACGACCACAAATATAATTACTATATGTACACAGGACTATTTACAATGTACAATTTTTACAGAAAACCCCGTTTATGCCATTGGCAACAGTCGATACTTTCCGATTTTTTAAGGACTTCAAACATACTTCACTGCTCGTCCGCCATAGTCGAGCAGATGCGATGCGCGCGCAACGCGCCAAACGATAACTGTATAAACATAAATAAATACAGCAACAAACGTTCCATTACAAGCAATATATTAAAGATTGTTTGAATAAAAGCTTTTATTTTATTACATATATAGTAGGTCTCAAAAACACTTTATTTTAATAATATTTTAAAATAGTGTCTTTTAATAATAATAACGTATATGATGCATCATTTATAATAAAGATTTTTTTTGAAATGCTATCATGATCACATTTTTATGGTTTTAAACCTTAAAAACATGATCATTATGTATTATAATTAACGCAATAGGTACTTAATACTTAAATGAATTTTATTCAATTTTAATATAGCAAGCCAGAAAAGAATTAATGTAAATCCATAAAATTTGCAAACACTTTATTTTATTTTTTGTAACATCATACAATTATATTAGGTGGTAATGAAACAAATATTTTCCTTGTGTACAAACTTTATTTAAATATTCTTATACATTTATATTGGTTTAATTTTAAAATGTAAACCAATCAGTGAGAATACTAAGCATTTAAGATCTTGAACTAAATAATAAAAACATCTCAATCCTTCGGGGTCTCGTGACTGATTAACATCTACCAAGGAGCCAGTCTTAGAAGTTGTAAATGATATATGTTCCTCTCCAATAACTATTTCTAGTTCCTGTAAAACAGTACAATATAAAGAATTAAAATTTGAATCACAATAAATTAATTATTAAGTATTTATAATTAATTGTGATAAGTCTTAATACATCAAAAAGAAAAAACAAAATCTAAGTTCTCAAACCATTATAATTTTATAAGTAAACAATATAAAATTAAAATTAAGCTGGTACCTGTCGTCCGACACGATCCGGCTGCGGCCATGCTCTGTCATCTTCGTGCATAATCTCTGAATCAACTATAATCCTCTTTAACTCTTCCATTACACAAGGATGAACATAAGCTTCCTTTCGAATCATAGTATCGTTTTTGTAGTTTGAATTGTTGGCATATCTAAGTTTACCATCAGGTCTAAACTCAAATTCAAGAAATTCGTGACCAAACTTGCCTTTATGGCCCACATAGTACCGAATGTAGAAATCAGTGGACATTTCAATAACCTAAACTATAACTGAAATGTTTTATTTTATCGGTATAACTACGTCAGTATTCAACACCGAGTTCAATTGTTAATTTATTTAGTGAATTTTAACAATAATCAAAATAAAATACACTCAAGAATGCTCGTTTACAAACCACAGACAACAGCAAGCAGATAATAAATATCGTCAATCGACTATCGAAACCACAGATTAGGTACTAATAGTAGGAAACACAAAATACTGAAAAAAATATAGCACAGACTGTGAGTGAAGTTAAGTACAACGGATGTTATAATATCAGATCAAACTAATGCAGTTTTTTAATTATATTCATATATACTTAAATACCACGCATTGATAAAATTAATATAATACAAATGAAAATATAAGCGTTCAAGAATTATCCAAGTATGTGATAAAGTTTACTGGTAGCACTGGTATTATAATAAGTATAATCTATGGACGTACTGAATTCTACTTTCTGATACTGTACTGACTTGTCAGATTTGACAGCCTTTAGAATTCTTGTGTTTGGAACTTTTGAAGTTTTGTCAAACCTTTTCTTTCCAACCCAGACAAGATGGGTGAGTAGCTTTACAAGTTTTAGAGATTTTTATCCGTTATTATCTTATACGTCTTTAGTTATTTTCCTTTACATTCTATATATTTCAGTTAATAATGTGTTTAGATAAAAGCGTTTATCAATATTTATTCTTAATGTCTCTCATAACTTTGTGTTTTTGTGATACGTTTTATAACTCAAAACATTACCGCAAAACCTAATTTTTTAAGGTATTAGCCGCGATCACTGGCATAAAAGAAGGGCTACGGGTGGCAAACGCGCCCCGATCCGTAAGAAGAGGAAGTATGAGTTAGGTCGACCGGCCGCAAATACCAAAGTAAGAACGTGTATTTATAACCTCTATAACAATCTCTCATCGTTAACCCTATGGACCTAAGTTTACTATTTGTTTACATATTTCAGCTTGGCCCCCAACGTATTCACTGGGTCCGATCTCGAGGTGGAAACACAAAATACCGTGCGTTACGTCTTGACACTGGAAACTTCGCTTGGGGATCGGAATGTAGGTTTACTTTAAATATTGATGATACAAATAAATGATTTTAAATTAATGTTCATTGTTACAAAAGAAAAATACATATATTATTTGCAAACATTCATTATATTGTCTTGCTCTCATTTGGAATATTTTTCATTCAAACTATTTCACAGTAACTTTCATTACAATTTATGATTACAGGTGCCACTCGCAAGACACGTATTATTGATGTTGTATACAATGCTTCTAACAATGAGTTGGTTCGAACAAAAACTCTGGTGAAGAATGCTATTGTGGTAGTTGATGCCACACCTTTCCGTCAGTGGTATGAATCGCACTACCTCCTGCCTCTTGGAAGGAAGAAGGGTGCAAAATTGGTAAGTCTTAGTTTATGTTTATTTTAGTATAAATTGCACTTAGGTCTCATTTTTTTATTTGTTATGTTTGGTAGAGTATATTGTCTTTAAAGAAATGTTTATTAGTAAATTACCATTGCAGAAATAGTTGTAAGTCTGTGACCTAAGGAAATATCTTGATAATTATGACTGTTTAACATTTACATATATAAATTTGCCAATATTTATTATAAAAATAAAGCCCTGTCATGTTTTTAAGTAACCCTTTCAAGCATCCAAATAATCAAAGCATACCTTTAATTTTTATAGTCATCATTATGATGAGTTTAAAAATGATATTGAAGTTTGGGGTGATGCCTGTTCTTAGTTTTGTTATTGACCATAGTATAAAAATATATTTGGCTAATGATGATCATACACTCACATGTCAGATGATTGTTGGTGATTTTTTAATAAATCCGACAATGTTAAGTTGACAGTGGCCAAATTAAGTAGTTAAATATATAACCAGTAAACAATCTGCTATTCCAGACTGAAGCAGAGGAAGCCATTATTAATAAGAAAAGAAGCAAAAAAACAGCAAAGAAGTACTTGTCGCGACAGCGCTTATCCAAGGTTGAAGGTGCTCTTGAGGAGCAATTCCATACTGGACGTTTATTAGGTAAGAAGCAACAACATGCGTTAGAGCTATGTAGTGTGTATGTTAGCATAGGTCATGTACAAATGGATCGCTATGTTGCATATGCCAAATATTGCAGAAGTCCTGGACACTTGTTAGTAAATATATATAGATATAATAGTAAAATGTCAAGTGTAAAAGGTTTTAACTGTAAACCCATATTCGTTTATACCAACTATCAATGATGATGAAAGAAAGAGTTCTCTGGTTTAAATTTCTGGTACCTCTCCATTGCAGCATTATTCTTATGTTAACTAGCTAACTACACTTATGATGAGATCGAGAAGTTGTGAGGCTGCATTAACAGACGGGTACCGTTTTGGGAACTGTCTAGCAGTTGTATGATATCTGTCATAGTTACTCTGAAAATATTAACTTTGTTCTCTCTTAATACTAAAGATTTGGAACACGTGCTAAAAATGTTTTTTTTATTACAGCGTGCGTGGCTAGCCGGCCTGGCCAATGCGGCCGCGCTGACGGCTACGTATTAGAGGGTAAGGAACTCGAGTTCTACCTAAGAAAGATCAAATCCAAGAGGGCTAAGTGAAAAGTGTAATAAATAACATAAAACGGTATAATTTCGTTTCATTTACCGACTTGTCCATTCGATACAGTGCGGCTCATGTCGTGCCTAGCTGTTTTATCATTTTCATTTGTTGTAATTTATTGTTTTAATTGCATAGGGATGGCTATAAATATTGATTGATAATAATATCTACAAATAGTTACGTACTTAGTTTGGAGTCGTTAGTTTCGTGTATTTAGATATATTTGGCTTGCAACGAATATTCCGTATTCGGCCGGATACCGAATAATTAAGCTGTAAGGACTCCACAGATGAGAAATAAATAGAAAAGTAAATATTGGTAACTATTATAATAGAAAATTAAATCATCAACATTTAGAAAGTATGATTTAATTTATTTTCTAATCATACATAAAAGATAATCATCTGTTAGAAAAGATTTCTATAAATTTGAATTTTATTTATTAACACAATATATAAGAGGAAGATTTTGGTGCAAAGAGACTACTCCATGGGTTAAAAGCGCTATGAATAAGCACTTACTTTCTGGTGGGGCGAGAAGGTAGCAACCAACTGGTGGTGGTGGCAACCATTTTTGGTATACTGGCAAATATACTATTTGTTGCAGCGTGGTGGATAATAAATTAATCATGACGTTATCGATGAAGTAATAGGATACTATGTACAACATTTTGTTTTATTTATCGTATTGTAAATTTAATGTTATAATAGAATAATTAAAACTAGTAACACATTTTATTTTTAGGGTATTTATCAGCCTAGCTGATAAGATCGTCTCATCTCGTATATAGAATCCGGATTTAGGAAAAAGCAACACAAATCCGATTATCTGGGAACAATTTAAATTGTGAGCGTAGCATGTGATACATAGATAGGCAAGAGAAATTGGGTTGAAATACAAGGTGGTAGTACAATTTATAATATCCTTGTATTGAGGGGATCTACCATCTTTCCGGCCATCAATGCGACGTGTATGCTGGAATCCACAACGAAGTACAGAAACGGGTACGTCGCTGAAAAAACTACGGGATTCCTCTTAGGTATATATTCTGAAACAAAAATATGGTTCATTTAGTCATCTAGGATGGTCAGGGCATCTGCCATTTACAAAAAAAAGACTAGAAGAGCAAAAATGCGACCTTGCCATGCAAATGCAGCGGACCGTTAAAATTTAAACCGAATAACGAAAGCATTCACAGGAAACAATCATTTCGTAATTGCAATGGTTCGTCTGATTAGTATAAAATTGATGTTTTTCAATGACATATCGAGGACTAATTAGTAATTGGTTACCATCTCTATTAGCCTTTGAATAATGGCGTTTGTGCAACGAATGATTTTCTAAATTAGTTTAAAAAGGGTCGTTATCTACGCAGACCTGCGCAGGCGCATATTCAATAGATTCAAATGTGCATGTCGCCGTGTTGCGAAATCGACGCTTATAAACAATAGACAACGAGTGTTTGGTATTTAAATGGCAATGTAAATTTCAGATCTCGTTATTATCTCGCGCCTAAACCAGAAAATAAGATGTTTAAACAAGGCAGTGAATCTTTGTAACAAAACTTACGATGTAGCAGTTTTCAGTCAGTCTTGAGGTTTTATTAGAGATATTAGAACTAATACCTTTCAACAACTAAATGTTTTCTTGACATTATATTACGGCGGACCAGGCCTTTATAAAAGACTGCTTTAAAAACTAAGTTGTCAAGGATCTACACTAATATATAAAGCTAAAGAGTTCGTTTATTTTAACGCTCTAATCTCCGGAACTACTGGCTCAAATTGAAAAATTATTGCTGTATAAGAGCGTTTATTGAGGAAGGCTATATATAGGCTATAAAAGATCGCGGTGTGACTAATATGAGCGAAAAAACAGCGGGATATGGGATAGCGGGTTTCCGTTACATACTCTGCAAAAACTGTTCAAGATACCCAAAAATAATGTATGGTAGAATGATTGTTCCTTATAATATGATCTACAAACATGTCCGCTACAGTATAACTTTTAAGACTACCTTGCAAAAACGACGGGACGCGAAGCGTTTGTAACAGCCACAATTTATACGAAGTCGCTGACACAGCTAATCTAGAATAAATTTGAATACTAATACTACTAATTAATCGTTAGAGCGTAAATTTATTTTGCATGGCGTCGGCCTGGGTTAAAACGTTGACCACACCTGTAGTCAATTAAGATGTTAAGCAGCGTGACGCCCGTTTCTTTAAATAAAGGCATTCCTGCTGATCATAACCTTACTTAGCGTACTTACAAATCTATTTTGTCACGTTTAAAGTAATCGTATTTCTATCTGCTTTATAACTTTGACCGCTTTAGCAAGTGTAGGTACTGAAAACAAGAATATGTTCCAACGCTATTCTCTATTACGTCATAGATTCTAACTTAGTATTTTTACTTAGCTTAGTAAATTTACAAAGAAAGAAGTCCACAAAATTAAATTATTTCCACCATTTTTCCCACAATTCCCAATGTTTCTTCGTCTATTTGTCGCAGTGATGTAGCCTCAAGCGTTCCTAGTTAAATGGGCTATTCAACACATTTTTTCAATTCGAACAAGTAGATCCTGAGATTGGCACATTCAAACAAACAAACAGATTTATAGAAATTATTAGTATAGGTATGGACAATGCTTTAATTAAAATTGCAACAATTAATACTAATTCTAGAGCTTAGCAGAAAATGACTTACTCCTAAGTTCATCTGGTTGATATTTCCTGATGGCAACAGAAACAGCCTGTTCGATGCTCCGTACATAAACTCCACTCTGTTGTGTCATGGGTGTGAAATCCCTTTGGCGCGGCTCGAACACATCTCGAATTCCTAGCTGTAGTACATATTTGTTATTAAATACTATAATGTTAAATACTGTCTAGTTTACGTGAGTAGTATATTTACATAAAATACTTTAATGGTTTAAAATGCGATATATCTTATTTAAACTAAACTAAACTAAATAACAACTTCCGGTTTCCCCGTGACGACGGCTGCAAAGCATCTGAAACGTCGGGCCGTAATTAAAATGTTCAAACAAGTTTAACTAATATACATCGCGTTTTAAACCGTTAAAGTGTTTTAAATAAATTTTACTATAATGATCTCAGTGTTCATTAACTAAACAGAAACGTCAAGATTGAAGAAGCCTCTAGTATTATGAAACCGTTATTGATCAAAGAAAATAAATAATTTGGAACTACTAAGTACGTTGGTCAAGTGCGTCCCAGTTATCTACGTTGAAAACAAAATGGGATGCTTTACAGCAGCTATGGTCACGGTGCCTCATACGCGTTTTAAACCGTTGAGTGTTTTTATTTTAATATGTATAATTCGCCTAATCTACTGTTAGACGTTACTTAAAAGGAGGTCAACTAAGTCTGGCACGATTTAGTTATAAAAACGTAACCATCGTAACGACTACTCACATAAAATAAAAATAAGTAATATGAAATAGTAAAACGATAAATAATAAGTCACAAACGGAAATCTGTTAAAATTTAATTTGCTTAATATTTATTTTGAAACTAAAGTGCATTGAATTTTAAATTACCGTGTCTTAAATATAAATTTTAAATTGTAATAAATACGTCAGAAAGTAACAATCTTATTAAAGTATATAAATATATAATAATATTACTTATTATTATTATTTCAAGAAGGTGAAAATTTTCCCAACGGCGGGTCCAGAAAGAGGGTTATGAATCTGGATCTCCCCCTCCTGATCTGGCTCTAATATTTAGACGGATTTGTACGTTATTATGTGTTAAATTCTTCAAGTGTAAATGAATATGTTTAAGTACAGTACGTTTACGTACATTAATAAAAATTCTTGACATTATCATGACTATGCACCCATCCCCGCCTTGCCCCAAGGCTGAAGCCTCCCTAGGAAATGACGTGGTATAATCATAGCATCCACTTACTTTTTGCAAATCAGTAGTTAGAGTGACATGACCCTTAACTGTGAAGCTGGGTATCACCGCTCTAACTCGTCGAGCTCTTAAGGCTCCATAAACGTCGGAGAGGTCAGACTCTCGAGCCATGCGTGCAAGAAGCCGATTGAGCTCATCAGTACCTGACTTCAGCGGCAGTACTACAAGCAAATAGTACTTGTCACTGTCCAGCGGTAGACGAAGAGCTGATGCCTCCAGGTGGGGTAAAAAGGCGTGGTCTAACACTGCATCGTAATGCATATACGAGACCTAAAACAAATTAACGGTTATAAAAACTAATTTATTTAATAATAAAGTAATGTTATATAATATTTTATATCACGGGCTGTCGAACTTTGCGTTAACCACGAGAGGTTCCAGGTTCGAATACCTGGGAACAGTCAGGGGAAAGTTAGCCGAGAAGACTTACTTAAGATGCCTGAAAAATAAAGCGGTCACTATTTGTGATTCCGCCGCGCTTAAAAAAATGTAATAATTTTTCATATTTTGAAATCATTAATATTTTTTCACATGTTATTTAGATGTTAGGTTCAAGTTCCGTTCGTGTCGTTAAACGTGTTCAATCTAAAATCGATTTTTAATTTATTATTTTTTATAGTTTTTAAATAGTACCTAAATTTATAGCTCATTAACAAAAATGTACCTAACTACATTGTTTCTTTTTAAAAATATTTTTTAATACCTATACAAGTTTTCCTACATTAGTTACCTGTATATTCCGAAGTCCATTGACCAAAAACATGGAATCGCTATTTGTATCGCTGTCAAGTATTTCGGGTCCTATATTAAAGGACCTGTATAGCAAATAATCATCTATGTACGGTGGGCTGGTATACACAAAGTCTACTATCGACTTCTTCTTCCTTTGAAGCGTTTCTAACGTTGATTCATTGATTGTTGTTGGTGTGCCGTCTGTAGTCGTTGGATCTGATGATGTTTCTGCCTCCATAATTTGTGTTGAACTTATTTGTACTGTAGCATCCGTGATGGTTGTCTGACTACTTTCAGCTACATTGGGTTCCGTTGGCGCACTGGCTGTTACTGATTCTGTGGTGACGGTTGTTGTTTCCGCCTCCGTTGGCACTACTGTTGTTGTTGTTACTACTTCAGTTGCTCTTGACTGTTCTGTTGTGACATCTTGTATAGTTGTAACAGTCTCTGAATCTAATTGTGTTACGGCCAAGTTTGCTGTATTGGAATCGCTTGTTGCTTCAGAATTACCGTTAGGAGTAGTACTCAAACTTGGAGTAGATTCTGTAATTGTCGTTTCTTCTCGCGTACTCACGCTTGTCGCAGCTGTTGATGTGACTGTTGTTGTACCTTCAGTAATTTTATTTTCTGTATTATTTCCATTGTTTGCGGACTCAGGCAATGGGTCATTTTGTAAATCAAAACCATAAAATCGAAGTATGTCCTTGTAACTCGTTGCAAAAGTAACGTTTTCATTATTTAAAGCTAATCCTGCTAAGAAGCCTTCTTCTGGTACAAAATATGTCTGAAACATTTCAACGATTGTTACATCTTTCTACAGCGAAATAAAACAAAAAAGCGACCAACATTTGTGCGAAACTCGTAAACTAATAAATGTTTAGGGGAGACTAATAAATTGGGTATTTTTTTAATTCAACTTACTCAAATCTGTTTTCGTGTTTGATATTTTGTCCTTAGTTATAATATAGCTATTATATTAAGACAATATATATACTTTTTTATGACACACTTGTGCAAAACAATTTAATACAAAAATAAGGAAACACATTCAATGAAAAATTGTATATCTAGCTGTACAAATTAAATACATTGTTATGACTAAATATTTTATAACGATTTAGAAGAAAATAAAACTCTTACCTTTAATGTTCGGTGAATATCTCTGAAACCTATTCGCATTATGTTTCTGTTCCAAGGTAATTGCATGCTGCGCTGTATTTGGTAAGAAGACTCCCCATCCACTCCCTCATACAACGCTACTAATATTCCCATCAGACCGTAGGGTGAAAAAGCTATATTATTTTCATTCAAGTAATTGTGTTCTGCGAGAACTTTTATACCCAACTCATTCGTAACGTCCACCATGTGTGCTAGAGGTGTTCTCTTGGAGTCCCAAAATTTTATTTCTATAGGAACGCCGCGTTCAGAATTTGCGACAGGAGTGAAAGTGTTAATGTAGGCGTAAACACAAAACAAATGCGGGACAATGCCGAGAATGGCAGCGCTAATACGTCCGGTCCAGTCCATGATGACCGCCGGTTTGTCTGCGGTTCGCTGCCTTCGACTACAGGTTAAGCCAGGTATCTTATTAGCGTTTACTTCAGATCGTCGGTGAATGCCCTCTGATGAAGCTCTCATATAAATTTGCATGTGTTCAGGCGTAGGTACATCCAATTACCGTATGATAACAATAAAATAAAATATTCTATTCTGTTTCTCACTAAACAACATTGTATTGCTGCTACTGCTATTTTTGTGACAGTCGATAATTATTTGCAGTGAATAATATCATATCAATATAAGGAGCAAAATTAATATTATTTACATTCTAAAGTATTTTTTATACATTACAATTTCTCGAAGGAGCTATGATAATGTAAACCACACAAGATATATTAGTATATTATAATATTTCTGAATTATTTAATAAACATCATAAACATACATTTTTCTATTAATTTATTAAGTCTTTTTCGGTGCATTGCTATAGATGTGGATCGAAAGCAACACCTGACATGTTCAACGGGTCGAATGGTTGATATAAAAGTAATACAAAGTGAGACTTGTTTAATTAAACATGGAATACTTTCTTACTATATATATCTACTTTCTTAAGATAAGTTAGGAAAACACAATTCCACACCATTCTATATGCCGGCGTTTTTGTCTGTCTTCCTATATGGGAAACAAAATTAACCTGTAAACCTTCATAACCCCATCTACTCACCATCTCTACAAAAGAACAGAAGTTCTAACTTCGGTTCAGCAGTGCAGGAGATAGAGGGAGAGTCGCATACAGACTGATAAGAAACTGTTTAATCGTATAACATCTGTCTGTGGTACGTACATTCTGTCGATAGCATCTGTGGGCGCAACTGCGACGGCTGTATTATCTTTCTACATCCACGCTACGTTTCTTATCTGTGGTGTATAGGTTTTGGGTGACAGGAATTTGGAACTCATCAATCCATTCTCCAAATTGATTTTCATGGAAGTAGAATTTGTAGAGGATTTAATATGTTAATATTCTTAAACAGCTGCCGTCATCTACTAAACCACTACGAAAGTAAGCTCTGATTCGAATCACTTTCAAAGGATTTTTACATTGCAAATGTATTACAGATCGAACTGAGACCAAAGAGTCCAGTCGATGAAAAATTTGTAGATATACAAGGCAAGGTTAGTTTAAATATTTGATTATATACTTTTATTAAACGCATTTTTCCTCATTGTATATACGTAAGTCAAATTATATTGTCTAAAGTTTTATATATTGTATTTGTTATTTACAAAATTGCATAAAGTGCAGTCATTAGTTAGCATTGAAGGAATAATATTGTTTGTTTACAATTAGGTTTATGAATTGATCTTATTTTGGGTAAGTGGAAGAATACTAGATTGATTGCTCTCTTGGTTACCTTACAACACCTATCTTATGCGTTTTTATCTACTAAAAAATGGTTGAGTTTATTATATAATATATTTAGTGTTAGGCTACCAAAAACAAAATATTTTTTAAGGTTTTATGTTGAATGGTTATCGCATATATTTATTTAAATATTTGTAATTTAACAATATAAAAGATCCCCCTTTTGAGTTTGAACAGCATTGTGTCTGTTTAAAAACTTAGAATACCAAAAAGTAAAACTTTTGGTTTACATAAGGTTATCAACAGATTGTGACGTCAAAGAACTGGCCTGTTGAAGTAAGTATATTTAAAAATACTGAGTAAGTATCATTTTCATATTTAAAAAGAAACCTATAAGAAAAAATAAATAAATTGCCAGAATTTATCTTTTCAATTTATTTTATTACAGCGTTGTGAATCAGACGCGTTGAAGATTATAAGTTTAGTGAAACTAAGTCTATGACCGTAGTGAGGTCATAAACTTAAAGTGTAGTGAATCAAGATGGAGCTACCCGACTGCCCTCCGGGTGCAGAAGGATACCAAGATACGGTTACCGAAGTCCCGAAAAAACTTGATGTTGAAGGCGGAACTAAGGTAAATATAAGTAATCTAAAATTAGTTTATTGTACATGAGTGAGTTTTAAGTATTTATAAAAACATATTTAGATTAAATGATGTGCATTATGTTATTTGATTAATTAAATTTAACCCAAACTTAAATAATTTGATTTATTATATTCAATTCTGGTTCTAAATTCGAAATTTTATATATACCTACCTAAGTACAGATAATGATAATCATCAACATATAATTATCCACCATTTGTTGTTTCATAAAATTCTTCACCTCTCAAATAATTATTTATTCAACTCAGTTCGGTAACAAAATATATATTAAGATATTATGTCAAGACAAGCTAACAAAATCATGTGTTGCTAAGAGTAATAGGCTTATCGACGGCTAGATCCCAGCTTTTAGTTTTTAATTTTTACTATATCAATTAATTGAATATTAAATTAATTAATTATTATATAAATAAAGTTGGCATGGCAACATGATTACAGAACATAACTTAAATTTGCTTGTAAAGATTTTATCAACGTATTAGTTGCAATTTAATTTTTACCTTTTTTATAAATATCAGAATGGTGAATACTCAAATGGTACAGGAGTTTTCAGGAGTCAGTGGTTTTTGCAATACTTATAGGTACTATTATGCTTTGCGTTTTCTACCTTTTTGACCGTCGTGATTGAAAAGTGGCTTTCGACGTAGGGCCAGTGTGACACGGTTGGTAATTTCTTATTTAAATTGAAGGTTCTATTTTATTGCGACTTGTGTGTGTTAGGCAGCATTGTTGTGCTCCTAAAGCAGAAAATCTAGGTTAATTCTAATTATATTAAAAAATATACACGGTTCATGTTAAATTTCGATCTAATTACTATAATTAGACAAATAGATACAACAAAGCTATCTCTTCCGCTTTATGCTATAGAACTTAGATCAACCGCCAACAAAGGTGGCCGTTAATTATTAAATATATGCACCAAATAGTCCTGGAATTTGTTCAGGTTAACCAGCCAGCCTGGTTATGCCAGCAAAAGTGAACAGGCTCTAGTTTATGTGGTCGGCAAAAGACAATGCGTGTAGCGTCGTGCTGAACAATCGTATCGCGAAAAATACTATCTCAATAATAACAGGTTTAAGTTATAGATACGGTAGATCTTTATGTAATTATCCCTTTTATTACATAAGCAAGGTTTTTCTTATATCAGACAATTATTTGAACACGGTAAACCTTTGAAAACATTAATATTTTTCACATGTTATTGCACATGAAGGCACTATATAATTTAAAAATCGAAAATAAATTGAAAAAATTTTCGACTCGGGCAGGACTTGACTCGGTAGCTCAATTGGTAGAGCAACAGCACGGAAAGCTGACGATGCCGGTTCAAGTCCTGCCCGAGTCGAAAATTTTTTTCAATTTATTTTCGGTTTTTAAATTACACGGTAAACCTATTGACAGCGTTGAGTATAACAACGGTTTCTTTAAATTTTTTCGCTGTGTTGTGGTTTTAAGAGAATATGCAACTTTGTGTATGTGCTAGAACATTCGTTAGTAGTGTTCGTACTGGTGAGTATAGTATGAAAAACTCAATTTTTTTGTAAAATAAATATATTGAAAACACATCAACTGTCGTATTTTATTTACCTAAGTCCCCAGACATCTGAATATTTACAGTGTGAACTAATTACCTTGTGTATATAGAGAACTAAATGTTTTATGTTTTTCTAGGCGGAGCAAGAGTTCTTGAAACACTTGAATAGTTTGAAGATCAAGATCGAAGATGGCTCGGTACGTTGTATGGTGGACAGGCGCGGGCGCGATATTTCTGGCAACTGGATCTACTTGTGCTATCCTTGTGCCGCCCAGTGCAGCGGGGAGACAGTACTGCAGGTTGTTAATTTTTTTTTCTATATATTCCTTATTTATCCTTGTCCGTTAGAGGCAAAAAAATTATGAATTGAGGTTGTTCTATTTTCATAGACTAAAAATGTTAATCCACAAATTCATTTTCGCCTAAGTTAATTGAGTATTTTTTTCCTCCCTATTGAAAGTCATGTTCATTGTTATTAGGCCATTCTGCGTCTAGCAGCCTCATAATGTAAATACAAATGTATATATATAACTAAAAATGTTCGTATATATTGTACCTATGTGTTGACAATATGATTGTGATGTTTTCAGGTACATATTTCGGGAAAGAAGCACAAGACAAAGTTATCGATGAAGACTGTTTGGCCTCTGTCAATTTTTGAAGAACATCCGTTCATTCTTAATGAGAAAGGAGCTAACTCGAAATTTGGAGGTAAATTTATCTATACAAATATATAAAAGCGAAGAATTTGTTTTTTGGTTTGTCTGTTTGAACGCGCTTCCTACTGGTTCGAATAGATTTTTTTTTGTATTGATTAGAGCATTTATCGAGAAAGGCGCGCATTGCGATGTGAATAATAGGAGCGAAGAAACAGCGGTAAATGTGGAAAAAACGGGAAAAATTATTCATCTTAGAGGATTTCAAAGCCTTACGCTGCGAAGGGTTCAAGTACCCAAAAAATATCGGATGAAAGTATTACACATTTGGATGTTCAAAATAACAATTCTACGCGAACGAAGTCGCCGACACAGCTAGTTCTTGATATTAGTAAAAAACTTTTCATGTCATATTGAATTTTAAACAATATGTGCTCGTTCCAGCAACATCGAAAGTACTCCAAAAGTTTAAGGAGGAAGTAAATCTACACAACAGTTCTTTGGAGCAAAAATACAATCACTACAGAAATACACGGTGCCACATTCAAGATACTTTAGAAGGAACGAAGTGAGTATTCACATTTGATTTTGTTGCATTTTAAGTTTTAATATTATAAATTAGATTATTAAATTTTTTTATCTACATTTGGAGATATAAACCTACAACATTTGAAATCCTCACCGTTCCATCATGGTTCAAAGTTCCGTCTGTGTGATTGAGGTTGTAATCTATATATTTATATTAGAATTAACTTTATTAAAAATGCAAAGACACCTATCTCCTACAATTCTCCTAAATTTCTCGATTTTTTTTAATGAATGTCAAAATAAAACGTATGAAGTTCTAGGAAATCTATACACCCTGCTATGTTTTTCTTCTCAGATTTTCTTAATTTACACCCAAAATAGCAAAAAATATTGTGTTTGCATATTTAGTCTCAGCCTCAGCATCTCATGGGAAATCATGATAAAGCGTTCATGTGGCATAAAGTCACCCACTTGCTTGTAATAAACGAAACGGGCATTCAAATGTGTCTGTTCTTTCTCTCAACTTGGGAAATAAAGTTTTTACTAATGCTTTGGTATTACAGAGCACCATTGCTGGGCATCGAGTATTTGATTGAGCACCCCCCGGATGAGCCACACCACGAGCCGATGTACCTCTGCGTGTTGTGCTTCAAACAGGGACATCCGCGCACCATCGTCAACCACCTCACCTGCTTCTCTCATCGGCGTCATTATTTCGTAAGTGCTAATATACTTAAATAAAACACTTTTAACAGTTTAAAGTCCGAAATATATTACTGATTTTTTTTAAATTATGGCCACCGACGTTTTGGATTGTTTTCATAGCGTTCCTAATGTCAATGCTACGCTATCGCCATCTGTTTCGTCGTAGTCAGTATTTGGAGAAACTAGCTGGATCCTTACTAAATTGAGCAGGACTTGAACTCGCAACCAATACAGGCACAGTAGTCTTGGGTTTGAGCTCCACACGTCTGATTTCTTTACTATTTTTTTTCATTATTTTCTAATAATATCACTTTACGAGGGGGCTACGACTATTTCTTCTGACGTACTGTTATAATCATTATTCTAGTATTTAGGTCGCTTGATTTTTAAATTTTTTTTTTTCAGAGCAAGCATTTCCCGAAGGCGAACTTGGCACTGACGCCTTACTATTACCAAAAGGACACGCGCACCGGTCTCATGATGGTTATGAACCGTTTAGCACAATGCATCGAGCACAAGTACGGGCGCATGATGCCTGTTAACTTCCAGAAGGACGAGTACGAACTCCACAAGTGAGATTTTCCAACTACCCTACAAATGATAATCACAAAAAATCAACTTTTATTGTAAAAAACCTTGACCTTGAGCTTTTTTCTTAAATTTCAACTTTAACACTTTGACGTTGAAACAACTTGTATAATAATAATTAATAAGTAATTGACTATACCTTACGCGAGTGGCGACATTGAAATAAAGTCCTTGTAATGGTTTAAAACGCGAAATATATTATTTTAACTACGGCCCAAAGTTTCTACTACTTAATTTTCGCGTTTTAAACCGTTCAGTAATTTTAAAATGACTATATAAATTAAAAATCTATTCAGAGTGAAAAATGCGGAATTTAAACACGTTTGGAAATCGGAATATTACATGGGTGGTAGAAATATTGAAATTCCATCTGAGTTTCAAAGCACCGATGAAGAAGCCTTCAAGTTTAATTGCGTTTCGGTTCCTATCTCTGATTTTCCGAGTATCCAAAGTCAAAATGGTACCGACAGCGCATCATGTTTAAATGTTATATGGCTAGGATAATTCACCTACCATCAAGTGCCTGTCTGTCCTCCTCTATAATATTTTTTTATCTTTTCTTACAGAGAGGAAATTCATAAATGGATATATCAGGGCAAACACTTTTCTGAATCAGACGGATGTACCTTCGAAGAGGTTGTGGATGCTGACTTGATCACTTCCATCAATGATTCAGGTTGGTATTTCCTAAAATATTCCATATGAATACTTATTCATATGGAATATTTTAGGAATTATCTTTATTATAATAAATTATAATAAATTTGGAATTATCAAATTCATAAGATACTTATCTTATGAATTTGATAATTCCAAATTTATTTGAACTACCATAGAAATGAGGGATCCATCGCCACCGGTTGTAGCTGCACCTTTAAGACCAAAACCAAAGGTAAGGCTCGTAAGCTTTAAATTTTAAAATTTGCTTATTTTTTGGGGATGTTTTAACCCCATATTTTTTTGTTTTTTTTTTAATGTACAATGAGCATATAACATTGTTTTAACTTGTCTTAAGAAGTCTGCCTATTATTTTTCAGTAACGCATAGATAATATTTGCTTGCTTTATTGTCAGTTGTTAAATGAAGAAAGTAGACACTTTTATCAATTTGACAATATACATATTTAACAATTTTGTAGTCAATCATTTAATTTATTAATTATTTTCAGCCGACACCTGGCAACACTCGTGACTTTTCAACGGAAATATTGTCTGATATAAGCGATGAAGATGATCGTCGCGAATCCGCCAAGAACAGGTATTTATTTTGTGTGTAGTTTAGTGTTGCAACTTATAAAATTGAATCCTTAAAAATATATATAAATGTCTATTGCAGTAGGCATTGCGTGGAATAAAAAAAATACCTATAGACTGTTTAACATTTCTTCCCCTTATCGGGCCCCAGCATTCCTTTGTCTGTATATGGTTTACTGACAATTTTTTACTACAGATCACATTTTGGTGCCCTGAATATATTTTCAGCTAGCTGAATATCAAACGGAGATGAAACTATTCATATTTATGAGAACTTATTTTTTTTAAGGAGCTGGTACTCTCAGAGACATCGCTCTGGAAATTTGGATTACAAGATAAAACTGGCCAAGGAGTTGCAGTCCGAGGCCGAGGAGGCAGCCAGGAAAATGCTCGCGTACCACGAGAAGAACCCAGAGAAGCACCCCTTGTACCCAGAGGAGTGGAAGAAGTTCTGGAACAGGCGTTACAAGGAGTTGCAGACTGGTAACTAGCACATACTAAGCAGTGGTTAGGCCTAAAAAGCAAAAAAGTCAACAGTAAAATAATACTTTTGTGAAATCTGTGCGACGCCTGACTTAAAACAATGTATCGTTTCCCGGGATTCGATCCTAGGATCTCTTGCGCTTACCACAATATTTTTATTATTTTATTTTTTTATCACCTACACTATGGTTTGAAATCGGCCATATTTGTTGTGGTCTTTTGCCAAGTAAGAAAAAGTACACGTTACGCGTTTAAGTTAAAGTGTACGTACGAAAGAGGGTTAAGAAGCAGTGAGCATTCGATAATCGGTCTATTTGCAGAGGGCAAAGATCCGTCGAAGCACGATTTCAAACCGGAATGGATAAAATACTGGACGACGCGCATGAAGGAGTTGCACGATGAAGAACTCCGCGTCGCCGTGCACGAGATTTACCGCAAATTCACTTTGCCGCCGCCCACTCATATTGCGACCGCCCAAAGATCTGATATGGTATATAAATATAACACGGTTGAAATCGTGTTTATTAGTTAGGTTATTTCCAATTATGACCCGACTTTTCGTATAGATTGTAATCGTAGTCGTCTGGTGTGATCTAATATATTTAGAGATATTAGAGTTTTCAACTGTTATTTGAATATATTTTATTTGTATGATAAAGCGATGAAAGAGAAAGCATTTATACATTTTTTAAACAAAATTGTTTAAAAAATGTATAAATATATTGGACTGATATCGTTTCGTGTACCGGAATTTCGATATTCCTTGCACCCATTTAATAATATCCAGATTTCCCAATGAAGTCGGAGGGATTCCAACCCACGACCTGTAAATTATAAGCCATACATTGCTACCATTACACCAACGAGGCCATCAAATTAATAAATTTAAATTATTTAAAGAATATTATTAAATTTCTTCTATACCTACCAATTACTTAGGACTCAAGACGCCGCTCTTATGAAAAGAGACGATCGAAATCACCAACATCCAGATCCTCGCCCGACTACAAGTCCAAGATGGGCAGGTTCCGTTCCCCCGACCGCAGACGATCACACGAAAGAAGACGCTCACCTGAACGGAGACGATCACCCGAAAGACGGCGGTCACCAGATCGGAGGTTCTCTCCATCACATCGACCTATGCGGCATCGATCGCCAGACACGCGGTTCAAGTTGGACCGCAGGCCCGGTTTCCAAAAAGGGTGAGTGGTGAAAGGAAATTACATTGCCATTACCTTTCGCGTAATGGCAATGTAATTTTAACCTTAATATGTATGTATTGAGATTCATTGTTGCTTTGCTTACGAATTAAACGAGTTCAACGTTCAAAAACTTTATTATTATCATATTGGCATTATACAATTTACAAATCTATTTTAAATTAAATTTCTTTTTTATCTTTTCAGGGTTAGGAATCGGCCAGAGTCACCTCCACGGCGGCGATCGCCGTTGAGACGCTTAAGAACGCGTTCGCGTAGCCCCGCCAAGAGGTATATATATATGTCTAACTTACTGTAATACATGTAGAATATCCAATCTAAAATTGAAGTATGTGAGATTTGTTACATAAATGCTCTATATCCCCCGTACGATGCATGGGGCATACACATTTTTCGCATATCGGCCAGAATCGAACCAGAAAGTAGTAATATCAATATAAGTATCAATGTACAGTAGTATAAAAAAAATGTAGTTGCTAAATAATGTTGTCGTGGAAAGAATGGATAAAAGAGTTGGCTTGCAGGTCCCGCAGTCCAGGGCATGGCCCTATGCGAAGCCGAGGCAGTCCCCTTGTCCAACGAGACCGACGCGCCAGCCCCGGGGCACGGAATCCGAGCCCGGTTGCACCTTCAATGCAAACAGTTCTCATCTCGGACGATGAGTTGAAAGCGTAAGTCTTTTCTATACACAAAAGTGGTATTACGTTTAGTTTGATAATTGAATAGAAATATTCGTCGGGTTTTGAAGCATTGTGGAATAAATAAAATTAAGAAATCGAACTTTTCGTTATCCCTGATATTGATTAATTACACCCACAAAGTATTTTGACTCTGTATTAGTTTTCTTGTCATTATAATCTATATAACATGTATATACAATGCTGCTCGTTCTGCCCGACGCGGGTTAAAATGTATGTAATTTACTAGGGATGATAGTAAAAAGGATTAAAAAAAGGAGGCTATCCTTAAGATAGCCATTTTATTTTCACATATAAATTCTTTCGTCGCGTTCGACGATAATATTTGACGCAGTGGTTTAGCTAAGAGTTTAATGTAATAAGATATACTGGTAATAAGGTGACGGTCATAAGTTAGTCGTCTGTAACATATTCTTACAGGGACGGGGCTTCCCCGTGGGACTCTGACGAATCTCTGGGCTCCCTGCCCGAAGTACGTTCACCTGCTCCGCGTTCTCGCTCTCGCGCCGACAGTCGAACTTCGCGTGTCTCGCACGCAAAGCACAATAAACAAGACTATAAGGTACATATTTTAATATTTCGCTACCTACTTTGTTTTGCTATATTTATATAGAGAAAATCTGATCTATTCTCAGACCTAACGAATTTTATAATTAATTGTATCTTAAAAAATGGCTGATGACGTCACAATACAATTTTAAAAGAACAATTGACCATAAATGTTTCCATGACAACACACCTAGTGTTGTCCAATTTATAATCATTACTGAATCACCGATTATACAAAATGGTGAAAAAAAATCAAATAAAACAGAAGTACTAAGAGTGCGACTTATGTTCGTTTTAACATTTAAATAAAGCGATAAACATTATTTAATTCTAGATCATTTATATTTGTCACTTTTTAATTATCTATTGCAGGACTTGACCGGTTCAGCGGACAATATTGTCGCAACGCTACGAATGTTGGTAGCACTTGAGGACCATCTCGGTAGCATGGGACCGAAGGTCGTCGATCTGCTCGCAGAGGCTATTCGCATGGAGAAGGTGCAGTCTTATTTATTCACTGGTGGTGACTTTGCCTTTGATCACTTGGATTTCTTACTTTTGACAGACTATATACAACAGATAGCGGGTGCATGCAGACATAGAAATGCTTTTTCTATGGCATTGAAATGAAACTTAATTATCTCCAAATCTTCTTTCTTCTTCTTCCAATATTATAGGACGCAAAATCAAGTTTAATATTTAACCATTACTTTTTCTTGATATAGGAGAAGCCAAATTCGTCCGAGATGCTCTTTGAACGTGAGACTGCAGTGGTCCTCATTGAGACCGCAAAGGAAAAGCTGAAGGGGTCGCTACAGGCGGGGCTGGTGTCGGGCAGCGCAGCCGTGGCGATTCGATCCGCCGTCGTGCGCGCGGCAGCCACTCTTTACGAGGCAGACAGGCGCTCTAGGGCCAAGCATAAGGTATGGTTTATCCAAAAAAATGGGTAGTAGTATTGTGACCCTGCAAGGAGGAAATGGGGAAATGGATGAAATGGTCAGCTGATAACGTGGACTGATCACCCGTCCTACCACAGGTGTCCCCGAAAGAAAATAATAATAATTGTGACCCTACGTGCCTCTAGGACTTTTATATAATGCCGTCCCCCCGTGACTACGGCTAACCAACTAACCTCAAAAAACTTCAGATTTACCTGGATCATTGATACATATGCTTATGATACACTTGATACTTTCTTAGTAACTATGAATAAAGTAACAAACAATTGTACAACGTAAAAACTTAAAAAAAACTACGGATATTATGTGTAGTTTACGCGAGTAGAACACATTTAAATAAACACTAACGGTTTAAAACGCGATATATATTAGTTGAAGATTATTTTTAACTTCGGCCCGACGTTTCGGATACAAAAAAATAACTTTCAAATAAGTTTAATTGATATATATCGCGTTTTAAACTGTTAAAGTGTTTTATTTTAAACTACAGATTTTACTACACTAATTATGTCCATTAAAAAATACATTACAGACAACGAACACGCTAAACAGCAAGCCCAAGAGCGCTGTCCCCGTGGCAGGAGTTGGTGAAGTGGATCGGGAGGAGATCGCGCAGCAGATGGCCGCAGCGCTCATAGCTCAAGGGAAGACGGACGTCTCTTCGGAAGAACTGGCGCAACTCGTCGATGCAGTAGTTAGTACCATATTTAAATACAAATGTTATTAGAAGATCTATAACTATTTTGTTTCTTCCGTCTTCTTGCTTCCTTCTTTCTGTCCTTTTTTTCTTTTAATTTAAATACATACTTTTGTCCACCATCCAATTTTCTTTTTACAAAAAAAAACAAGCATACTTTATAGACAAAAACTGACAAAATGATCATCCTACACAATACAAAGATTATCTCTAAGGGACCTCTTATAATTTGTAGGTTGGTATGGCAGAGGCGAAAAAGAGGGAGGCTATACTAAAAGAGCAAGCAAAAACAATTGGATCTCAAAGTATTGCCAGCGCAGACAGGGATTCAGCTGGCTCTGCGCTACAGCTATTGCAGTCGGCCTACGATGATAAAAAGTATGTTTTTCTTATATACGTTCTTCAACGAACCTTCGATCTCTAACCAAAGTTATACGTCATAGTAATGGCATATATTTAATTCTGTGCTTTATATTTTTTGATGATAGAGAAGGACAGAAAAGCATATGTTTCACTCGATGGAATGTAAAATACCTCAGCCATCTCAACAAGATGACCGACCTATATTGGCTTTGAATTCGTACATCCGCATGGTGGAACCGAAACGCGAATAACTTTTACAGCTTCTTCATGTAATCCTTGGATATTTTGATATTTCTACCGTTATCCAGAAAAATGCTATCCAAATAAATTATTTAGAAATATATTGCTCGGTGGAGAGCGAACTTAAGACCTGTTAATTAATAGCTATACATTTCGACCAAGAACCTGAATCTGTCCCGCCCTTTGTGCATAGGTT
Organism: Leptosia nina; assembly: GCA_963661955.1. Lineage (NCBI taxonomy): Eukaryota > Metazoa > Arthropoda > Insecta > Lepidoptera > Pieridae > Leptosia > Leptosia nina. Next base: position 8,382,428 of record CAVLEF010000010.1, on the reverse strand, counting down.
AATCATAGCTACGGCTCACATATGTGTACAATAAAAGACTGCATTTCAGAGCCGAAGAGAAAGATGCATTAAACTCTGCATCAGATGCGATGGATGGTCTCTCTGACTCCGATCTAGAGACATTGCTCAAGAACTTCAGTGAACTATCAGCCGAGGAGCAGCACAGCTTGATAGCATACTTGAAAAAACTTGAGGCGCGCGAACCGGCTCGAGTTGAAAGACTTCGGCAGTATGTAAACGCAGATTCTGCAGAAAATGCGCCATTTACCCAACCAGCTAACCCGGCGTCTGCGCCTCCCTCCACTTCTGCGCAACCTGATAGCCACGATGTTAAGCCTGTTATCATAGAAAGTGATGATGATGATGATTATACTGTTGAAGAGGTGAGTAAATGAGCAACCGACATACAAGTTTATTATTTAAGTATAATTGAGCTTTCTGCTCATTTTTTTTATAAGGGAGGATTTACAGACACCATCGAGTAAACCCCATTCACTTGATTAATACCCCAGCCATGTAACATCTAAACAAGATGTGCTGTTATTTTGGCTTTGTATATTCGGAAATCCAGACTGTAACCGAAACGCGAATAAACTTTACCAGGTTTTTATCTGTAAGCGGTGGTTCTTGACTCGTACGGAATTGCAATATTCCTACCAGCACCAATGTAAAATCAAAATGTAAAATCGAGTTTTAAATTATTTGAATGTGATTTTATTCTGCAGGTCTTTAAATCGGCGACACAAAAAGTAAAGGAGGACCAAATGCGGCAAGAGTTGGAGATAGTAAAGAAGTCTTTAGAGAAACAGTCGCCACCACCTGACGCCGAGAACTCTAAACTTCCAGAGCCCGCTTATGATTTTACCAAGAATTTATCTTCCGCATCTGAGCTACTCGCTTTAGTGCAAGCGTCTATACAATCGCAATCAAATATGTCGGCTCCCATCACACAGTCTGCCAGCGTTACACCCACGACAGCTGCTGGGCAACCCAGATTGTTCGGAGACACGTCAGAAGTTGAGCAGAGGAAGCCAATTTTAGAAACACCAGCGCATTATGAAATACCGTCTATATTAGGCAATAACAATTTCGATCGGCCTTGGAATGCAAATCAGAGGAGTCAAGGACCCGAAGCAATGTACCATAATCCACAGACTCAGCAGAATTACAACAATCCTCCCTTAGTGAACCAAGGCAATTTTCAGCCGGGCCCGAATAGAGTTATGCAATACGGCCAAGGCCCTGGATATCAAGAGAATTATAACATGCAAGGGAATTTCAACAATACAATGTATCAGGTGCCACCTAATGTCCCGTTTAATCAAGTGCCGAGAGAGAATTTTATCAATGGTGGTATGACAGATATTCACAATCGACAAATTGTCCCCATTCAACAGTTTGGGAACAGACCACAGTATGGTAATAATTATGAGCAGAATAATTTTAGGGGACGAGGCAGGGGCAGAGGGTTCGGGGGGCCAAGAGGCCGTGGGCGGGGTCATTATTAGTCTTCTTTTAGATTTGATTTGATTAAGTAACAGGATAATTATTAAATTGAGGAATTACTACGAATTAATCTCTTGTTTCATTTCCAAGGACGACTTCATAATCGAGTATTTTTAATTTGAAGATATTTCTTGCTTTTTACATTAGCTTTAGATGGGACTGCAGAATTATATCAGTGTTCGGTCATAAATATCAAGATTTAATTAAAGCTAATTTTAATATTATACAACCAAAAAAGTTACACATTTAACTACGTTTTTGAGACAAATATGTATTTATAGTTCCATCCATATATATAATTTATAAAAATAAACGTTTAAGGAACAGCTATTAGCGCAGATAGACGTCTAAAAGCAACAGTTCACATTTCAGCTTTTGAACTGTTGCTTTTTACAAATTCAAATTAGGTATTCTATTGTTTAATTGTTATTTACATATACATTGAAACATGAGTAGATGTGTATATTTAAGGTCCCATTTTCATCAGTCATCGATGTTGTTGGTGTCCAGCAGAATGTCAATTTCGACAGGCTCGGATTTGATCTTGTTCGTTCCCTTCGAGTCCAAGTTGAAAAATCTAAAGAGTTTGGAGAGCGAAATGACTGAATAAGCCGAATGCGAAAGCCAATCTTCGACTAGTTCTTTCAGCACTTGAAACGCGTTCGCGATTTGGGGAGATACTTTTGTTTCTGAAACAAATATTACAGATTGAAGTAAAAGCTTTTAACGGTATAAACGGTACGGGCCGTAGTTAAAAAATGCTTGTAAATAATATATGTGTTGTACAAGAAAAAATTGTATAAAAATTGCAGATTTTGAAATAAGTTTAACCAAAGTCTCAACCCTATACATAGCGCTTTAATCGGACTTTATAAAACGTTTTATTTAAAAAAGCTGACTGAAATGCATGAACAAAAACAACATAAAACCTACTTACTGGCACTTATATGCTTGCTCAAATCAAATAGAAACAAGAAGAAGTTGATTTGCAAGTAGAGATCTTTCTCCGTGTACTCTCTGAACATCAGACCCTTTTCGCATTGACGGCACAGCGGGTACCCGGCTTGGAAAGTTTGGGGTAAACGCGTAGTGCGCGCGCCGCACGCCGGGTCCTCGCACGACACCCAGCCGGCGTAGTACTCGCTGTGGTATTCTCTTATCTGCAAACATAATTGATTCTGCAGACTCGCCAAATACTCTATCGGCTTCGACTCGCACTTATCGTTCTGGCATTTCTCGAGAAACGTCGCGCTCTCCTTGTCGTTTCTCACGAACGTCTCTCGTATCTTGTTCAGCGCTTTGCAGCTCTCGTTCACGCACATAAACGTAAACTCCTTGCAATGCCGGTACTTCTCTTGTTCATTCTCGATTTCGTAAGTGTCGCCACTGGAATTCTCCTTCTTAATTTGTCGATAGCCAGACGGATCTAGACCCAGACATTCAGCGACTCTGGCCGGTTCCATGCCTTCGATGGGTTCACATATACGAGATATGACGGGATGGAGTTGGTGCGCGAGATAATATTTATGGTCGACTTTTAGGTGCTCGATATTCTTCAACTCTTCCACGTGGTAGGCTCTCTGAGTGGCAGAGTTCGCGGATCCGTCTTCGCAAATGATGTAGGGAACGATGTCGCCTTTCTTGAACCGACGGCTGCTCTTGCTGTTGAGTCGTAGCGCGACTAGGACGTGCGGTTGCGAGTGCTTGTCTGCGTATTCATTTGGATTCTTCGTTAATTGCTTCGTGATCGTCAACAGAGACAACGGTATCTGGTTTCCCAACAAGTCTTCTTTTAACTTATTCAAGTGGTTTTGGATACTTTCCAGTCTCTCGTCTGCACTCTGCTCGGACAATATTTGGCTCAGGATGAACTTGCCCGCTTCGGCGGCCAGCTGAGACCAATCGCGTCTAACTATGTCCAATCCTTTGTGCTCTTGACTGTACACTAATTCTCCGTTCTTGTTTCGACTAACAATGACCGCTGCGTACTTCTTCTTCTTCAGTAGCAACAAGTATTTGAATACACCGTCAATATCTAGCTCGATTTGTTTGTACTTTTTATTGATCTCCCTTTTCAGATCGTTTCCGATTTTGAAGACGTAATCGTAATCCAAGCAATTCGTGTTTATCATCAAACTGTCCGTATCTCCGTAGACGACGTCGTAGTTTAGCTTTTGAACGATTTCTTTGGTGTCCATAAGGATTTCCCTTCCCTTCATCGTGACTAGCGCCGCCAGCGGTTTCGCGTAGAATCTAGAATGCGTAAAGCCTAGACACCCGTACATGGAATTTGCCGTTAGTTTCAAGGCTGTCTGTCGGATATTGTATTGCATATATTGATCTGGAGGTAGATCCGGCACCTTCATCAGCTTCTTGACTTCCCGCCTACTTTCAACGAGCTTTCTGATCTGCGTCGGTAAGACGCCAAACTCAGTGTTCGGACCTGGCAGGACTAAATTATTTAAGTCGTCGTCTGAATTTGTAGTAATTCTCCTCTTGATAGTAGTGAAGCACACATTAAACTCTTGGATAATACTGGGGTACAGTGAATTAAAGTCCATGAGTAGAATAAGCTTATCATAGAATCCCTTTTTAGGATCTAGAACTAGACCACCACAATAAGCCGCTTTCTTTTTCCCCTGTTTCTTATTGGGTTTTTCGTCATCGTTTTCATCGTCGGCAATATTCTTCTTCCCATATACTTTATCGGGAACTATATAGTTCTTCTCTGTGAACGCGTGAAGCAAAAGAAACTCGTTTCTCTCCGACCGGCCCCCGAGTAGTGTCCTAGACATAATGTTGCCAGCGATTTGGGTTATTTGTAATGCTAGCGGTATCACGTTCAATTCGCACATTATTTTCAAAATGTACGAGCCGTCTTGCATGGTTAGAGTAACAAGTTTTAAGAGATCGTCGCTGCTTTCGTAGTACCGTGGTAAATCTTCTAGGGCGACCTCTATCCTCTCGCCTTCCTTCATTTTAAGAACATTAACGCATAAGGTATCTAGGTCAAAGCTTCGAGCCCTGATTAGTTCCATAGCAGATATCTTTATATCACAAACCAATCTCCCTAAGAAGGCATCCTTTGCTGCGAATTTTTTCTGCGGCGCCACAGTCCTATTCAGCCTGCCTAAGCGTGACCAATTAGGAATCTTTAAATCTAGAATATTGCCAATCAGTATGTCTTGTTGAAAACCTTGTAAATCATGTCCTATGACTAAGTCTGGGTCTAGCTTCCAGAACTGGACCATAAAACAGTTTAATAGCTCCCTCTCTGTATCACATTTTGTTAATTTTGTAGCTTTGTATGCGGGTAGTTTTTGTTTGAGATCGAGCGGCCATACATCAGTACATTTTGTCATCACTGAAAAGGAATAAAGACATTAGATTGCTTGCATTTTCATCTCATTTAATACATTAAAAAAATAGTAACGTACCACAAAAATGTTGTTGAAACGGCGGATTTGGAGCAGACTTGTGGATTGGAAAATTACTGTGTGACAGACAACTTAACATTAAAATCTTTGTTTTATTTGTTTTAGCATCTGTTACTGTCCGCATATTAATCTGAAAAAAAAAAAAATTATAAGTAAAAACAAAAGATTTACGAGAAAAGAATATTTTTATTTGGAATAATTTTTAATGCATTGATTACTTTTATGTGCATAAATTAGGACTTACGGTAGCGACAACCATGGGCGGCGGTTCTAAGTCGTCTCCACTTCTAATAACGTTAATATTGTCCATATTGTCACAACTGCCCTCCATTTTACAAAGCGACACTTTGGGTCCTGAACTATCAGGATCGGTAACCTCCAGCCAGCATGGACCTTTGATTTTCCGTTCAAGTAGAAGCATCTCTAAGGAAGATGTATTTGCTCCGAATATATGAGAAAAAGTAAGATACTGTTTGGTTGGTGGTGGTGGTAGAGATGCCTGGAACGAAAACAATTTTGTTACACCTATAAATAGGTATAATTCAAAAGCTATTATATTATAAAATATAATATTAGTTTTCAAGCTGTTCGGTTATTGATCTATATAAATTCACTGATATTATAATACATTGTTTACTATAACAATAAATATTTATAAACTTACAGAATATTTGACTTCAAGGTATTCGCACTGTGCTGGTACATTTGGTATATTGAAACAGTAATTCTTGCTGATTTTTCGTGACTTGAACTCCTTGATACCCAGTTCTGCTGCTACTGATGTATTAAATTCTTGATACATATCCATTATTGTAACTTCCTCATCAGTTGCCTCGAAAGTAACTGGGTCCAATTTCTAAAAAGTAAAAGTGTTGATGAAAAGAATATTCTGTTATCTACCACGCAATCTATTAAATGTGCTTGGCAGATGTGTATGAAATAAAGAACAAATTATGTTCTGGCTGAGCCTACAGACAATATTTTATAAAGTTTTATAGTCATTTGTTAAAAAAAAATTATGAATACTTACATGTTCTCTAGGCAGGAGGAACATTTGACGATTAATATTTTTCACAACCAAACAGCATGATACACAGCCTGCTTTTTTATTGGTGGGATTCACATAAACCTTCCCAAACAAGTATACAACACCAGGCTTAACAAATCTGTCCTCCCAAGCATCTATCCAATAGAATTTTAACACTTTCTGTCCGTCTTTGTTTGTCTGTAGAGATAGTTTTCCGTCCGATTGTATAGATACAAAATTATTATCACAAATTTGCTCATTCCATGATGTGTGTAATGGCTGTAATTTTTTAGGTGAAGACTTCTTTGCAGAAAAAATTTCAAAGTCATCATTAAGAAATTCCTCTGCAACATCTGTAATTGTGTTGGATGAGTTTGGAAGCTCCTCCTTTACTTTAGTTTGAGGTGTTGCATCATTACTAAAGTCATCACCCAAATCAAAGTCTTGTGATTGAAATTCTTCTATATTCTGTGAAGAGGAATCATCTAGTTCTTTTTTTATTTCTTTATCTATTTTCCAAGAGTTTTTTTTTGCAGATATATGACCATTTGTGTCTTCTTTTGTCACAGGTGTTTCCTAAAAAATATATTAAATGTCTATAATTGATTTGTTTCATTGAAAGTATTATATACTTAGATGCCTGTAATGGAAAAAGCTAATAAGCCCTTTTACTTACAATTTCCTTTTTAATGGGTGGGTCATCAAGAATAATAGATTTCTTAACAGAAGAGGCCATAGCTTTGAAATAATTTTGGGCATCTTTTTTGCTGGATTCAACTATGTTAGTCTTATGTACAACTTGAGGTTTTGGTTTAACCATTGCTGTACCACTACCATCCAGATCTGACATGATGTCAGATAATATATTGTCATCAGATATCTTCACATCCTGTAAGCAAGAAAGGGAGCCTGAATAAATTTATAGTTTTTTATATTAATAATAATACAAGGAGCACATACAAAGTCTGCAAGTAAAAAACAATAAAGAACTTATTGTATCCAACAACAACTTAAAGGTAGACACACCCGCATTCATTAATTACTTTACAGAATACATACAACTTTTGTTGTATTTGCCTAAATTTACCTCTTTCTTTTTAGCTGGCATTGCACCAAGGAGATTTCTTATATTCCCTTTTCCCGCTGTTGGAGCCACACGAGCTTTACGTTTCACTCCTCTTCCATTCTCCTTACTGGCAGACGCAACATATGAATCTTCAATCTCGTCATCGTCATCGAATATTTCTCGGCCATCCTCAACATAGCCAGTTCCATCTATTGTACAAGAGTTTGTATGAAAAAACTAATTATATATGGTTTGGATGGTGTAAATAATAGATAATAGTTTTACCATCTTCAATCCAATCTTCTTCTTGTCGCTGTAGCACCCTTTCGCTATATTCCCTCTCGTCCACAGTGTCATACACATTTTCAAGTTCATCAACATCGTATTTATGCTTGGATCCTTTTCCTTTTAGCTGTTTCAGTTTCTCGAAGGCCGACATACGTCCATGTTTATCAACTTTATGCCGCTTGGCCCTTTGCCCGGCTAGAAATTTAAAACTATCATGAAAAGCAATGAAAAGTTTGGATAGAAGTACAAAATAGGTTAAATTATTACCAATAGAGTCTTCCATTTGTGTTTAACTTATTGTTTTTTTACACATAATACATTTTATAAATACAAAAATAATAATATAGTTTTTACGCTTGATAACATAAAAGAAATATTTACAAATTACAAGTTTGTGACAATTAATAAATTGGCGCGAAACTGAATCAACACAATGCGAAATGTCAAACCACTGCTTAACTAACAGAGACAATTTGCATTTCGTATATCATCTGTAATTTGTTTTGCTTTGTAGTAGATTATTACCTATACTGTTATAAAAATTTCGCGCCAAAATAGTTGTCATTTGTGTTGTGATTTAGCGTGGTTTATGTTGTTACTTGTTCAACTTTAATGTTTTTTTTTGTACGTTCAGAGAGTTAATTTGTAAAGCAATTCAAAATGGCAATGCGAGATTACGCAGGAGATAAAGGTAAATAAAATACATACTTAAAAGAAAGAAAATAATGAGAAACTTATGGTTTACTATCTTTTTGTTGCAGAGTCATTTAAAAACTTCTTCATAGATTTTTGCCAAACTGACGAAGATGGAAATAAATATTTTAAATATTCTGAACAGCTAACCAAAGTTGCGCACAGGGAACAGGTAAGTGATAAATGTAGTTAGGCTTTTTGTCGCTTGCCAATGGTTTCTCATCAATAAGATCAATTTCCACAACCATCGCCTAACAGTCTAATCAGTGTTAGAAAATTTAATAAGAAAACTAAATTTATAGATTATAACCCAATCAAAAGTTACTAAAATATATTGTAATTTTCCTGTTGCAGCTAGCTTTTGTTGTAGATTTAGATGACTTATCTGAAAATAATGAAGAGCTATGTGAAGCTGTCCTTAAAAATACAAGGCGGTATACCAATATGGTGTCCGATGTTGTTTACGAAATGTTACCTGATTATAAGCACAGAGAGGTAATTTTAATAATACTGTTATAACATCTTTAGATATTAATAAAAATGTTTAATTTAGCAACATTGTTTAGAACAAAATCATATAAAATCACATATATCTATGTTGCAGGTTGAAGCTAAGGACGCGCTAGATGTATATATTGAGCATAGAATAATGTTAGAATCTAGAAACCATAGGATTCCAGGAGAAATGAGGGATCCAAGAAATAGATACCCACCGGAACTCATCAGACGATTGTATGTCTTCTATTTTCGATTATTTAAAAACACTTTGAATTTGAGTCACAATATTTGTAATACCAATGTTTTTTTACAGTGAAGTTTATTTCAAAGACTTGTCAACATCAAAATCGGTGCCTATTAGAGGAGTTAAGGCTGAACACATCGGTAAACTAGTGACTGTCAGAGGTTAGTAGATATTAACATTTCTCCTTAATTTAATTTTTTATTTATTTATGTAACACTACAATTGATGTAACAGCTACATAAATACCAATCTTCATACCTCAATATCATCTGGTTTGCTGTAAAAGATTTTTATTGCCTTTAACATCAAAACATCATAATATATTTATAATATGTAATGGTTATTCAATTGACCACATATATGAACACTTTCTTACAGGTATAGTAACTCGCTGCACAGATGTAAAGCCACTGTTGATTGTTGCTACATATTCATGCAGTGCGTGTGGTGCTGAGACATATCAACCGGTTCGCTCACTGCAGTTCACTCCGCCACCGGCTTGCACAGCTGATGAATGTCGTCTTAATAAAACAGCTGGGCAGTTACATTTGCAAACAAGGGGATCTAGGTTCCAGAAGTTTCAAGAGATCAAGATACAAGAGCATGTATGTATGGGCTTAAAAGGCTGTAGATAACTAATAAAGAGGTTCTGGGTTTTGCTGTACTAACAGTGTTTATCCTCGCTAAGAACCCTCTTTTTCATAGGAATTTGAGCTCAATGTTAGTATTATATATGGCTTACAATCAAACAGATCCTTGGTTTGGTTTGCTAGGAATGACACATTTCTAAAAGCAATTGACAATTTTCGGAAACATCTTTGCCTCCATGTGAAGAATGTGGATATTAAAAGTTTGGTAAAAATATTGTAATTCTGTTTACTGGTCAGCTCTGAATGTCTAAACCCAAATTCGTTGATGACCTTAGTTGGCCTTGTCGCTTGTTTAGATATCATATAATCAATAATAAGTGAACAAAGTGTTTGTCTGTCCTCATCTATTATAATAATCTCTTCTATCGTTTCCAGTCAGATCAAGTGCCAGTTGGTCACATCCCACGTCAGCTATCAGTGTACTGCCGGGGCGAAACGACGCGCCGTGCCCAGCCTGGAGACCACGTCGCTATTACAGGCATTTTCCTGCCCCTGCTCAACTCTGGCTTTCGGCAAATGGTCCAGGGATTGTTGTCAGACACTTATTTAGAAGCTCATGTATGTGTATTTTACTTTTATTTGGATTATGTACTATAGCTGCCTCTTTTTACCCCTTTTAAACCTCTATAGAGGATAAATATCCTATATTATATCCTGCCCTTATATAGATTAAGGTACAAATGTTTAGAAACTCATTTTACATATTACTTTTTAAGTATATATCTACATCAAATTAATATTTTTATTATCTGAATGTAATAAATAATAATATATTAATTCTTTGCTTAAGGGAGTCACATGCTTAAACCAAAGTGATGAGAGTGAGTCGCCAGAAGCTCTGACTGAAGAGGAACTAGCCGAGTTGGCAGTAGATGACTTGTATACGCTCATGGCCCGGAGTCTGGCTCCTGAAATCTACGGCCATGAGGATGTTAAAAAGGCTCTCCTTTTGCTGCTTGTGGGTGGAGTTGATAGGTTAGATAGATGATGACTTTTCTTACAAATAATATCGATCAATATGGAATCATATTTTGTCAGTGTGTTGTTGGTCTAATGGTAGCAATGTATGGCTATTGCTAACACGTTTCTAATTAATTCAGACGTCGTCCGTAAACGTGTCTATTCACCAACCTGTCTGTAAATAAAACTACTATTAAGCTGTATATTTCTTTGCTGCGCAGGCGACCAAACGGTATGAAGATCCGTGGGAACATTAACATCTGCTTGATGGGAGACCCAGGGGTCGCTAAGTCTCAGTTGCTCAACTACATAGACCGGCTCGCCCCACGCTCCCAGTATACCACCGGCCGTGGGTCTTCAGGAGTTGGTCTCACAGCTGCGGTGTTGAAGGTATGAGTGTTGTCACAGTGAATAAGAGAAATGACTAAAACACTTAACGGTTTAGAACGCGAAATATATTTTTTTTTAATCTTTAGGCTTGGTAGTAGTACTTTGATAGTTAAAAATAGTGAACTTTTTTATTTTACTGTCCAGAAATAAGAATGGCTGCTACTGAGGTCAAATTACAGTGTACATGTTTTTTGATATAATAAAAAAAAAAAAATGTATTCAGGATCCCTTCACCGGTGAAATGATGCTCGAGGGTGGCGCACTGGTCCTGGCTGATCAAGGAGTGTGCTGCATCGACGAGTTCGACAAGATGGCCGAGACGGACCGGACTGCTATACACGAGGTCATGGAACAGCAGACCATCAGTATTGCTAAGGTTCTTGTCTTTACTTATTATTTTTATTATTACACAAAAAGTGATTTTTTTTCACGGATTCCCAAAGATTTTAAAGATTAGGCTTAAGACGTTCAGAAAGTTACAGACTTGAAAAAGCTGTGAAGTTTAATAGCGTTTTAATTGTAGTCTGTGAATTTTCGAATATTTCAAGCCCAAATCGATAAAGTCGCGTATAAAGTTTAGATGTTATATGGTTGTAGTATATCGCTATCTATATCCATATATATTTTTTTATTTATTTATCATATCAACATAACAAATACATTTATTTATATATTGATAGCAATAAAAAACCACTAAGGTTTAAACTGATGCCATCGTGAGTTTACATAACATCTAATTAACTAAGTTTATTTAATAAATATACAAGATAACTAGCAAGCTACCATCTTGTCTAAGCATGCATTAAGAGAAAAAAAACAATAACGCTAAAATTACTTAAGAAATATATACTCGTAGTTTTAATATTATCTTAATCTAATATTATAATCTTACTATATATTCACAGTCAAGTGACACCTGACAATTTTGAACGTCTGTCCATGAAATGTTCCTGAATTAAAAAAGACAATTTGTTCCAGGCCGGCATTATGACCTGTCTTAACGCCCGTGTATCAATTCTGGCGGCCGCCAACCCGGCGTACGGTCGTTATAACCCGAAGCGAACAATCGAGCAGAACATACAACTGCCCGCGGCTTTGCTCTCTCGGTTTGATCTCCTCTGGCTTATACAGGACAAGCCTAATAGGTACAGTGGTTATGTAAGAAAATGTGTAGAGGGGGATTATCCAGAAAATAATGTGAATGGCTTAAAGACATTAATACTTTTTACACGTCATTGCACATTAAAAAAGTTTTTTTTTTTCAATCTAAATAAATTATTAATTTATACAACGCCTGCGATTCGTGTGCAATATTTGAAGTATATTAATGACATTAAACTCTGTAATTTCATCCTCAACATCTACGTAATAAGGTTGAAATTAAATTGCGTGAGAGACACTGTAGCTCAGATCACTGTAGGTTGAAGCAACAGCATGGAACGCTGTGGATGTCGGTTCAAGTCCCGCCTGTATCGTATAATTGAAACGACAACACAATAGATAGTTATGATAGGGTTATCAAGAATAAAAAAAGAAAAACAGGTTTATTAGATACTCTTATGTGGAAACTACCAGTTGTCGATCTTTTTAAACTACCTTCAATTTATAAAACTGTGAGACGTAACAATTATTAACATTTGTGAATATGGACCAGGGACAAGGATTTGGAACTAGCGAAGCACATAGCGTACGTGCACCAGCACTCGTCTCAGCCGCCGAGCGAGGTGCGCGCTCTGTCCATGCGACTCGTGCGCAGGTACATCGCGCTCACTAAGAGGACGCACCCGGCCGTGCCCACCAACCTCACCGACTACATAGTCTGTGAGTATACACGGTTGTAGAACCAACGGGTCGTGGGTTCAATTTCGCTTGGCTTAAGCATTTTCCGCACGTTTTTTAAATCAGTTTTGAATTTTCCTCGACATCTGGCACCTCTGTCAACATAGCAATCTGGATATTAATCAGGTGGTCGAAAGTAATCATTCTCTCTCTCACTCTTTATTTCTCTTTATACGTAAGCAATCCTTAATAGTATGAATAACTAGCAATAAATAATTTATTAAATTAACAAGCAAATCCAAGTGCACTTGGTGAGAATAATATAAGAATATCTTGAATACAATTAGTATTATTATTATTACTTAATTAAATTCTAGCCCAAAATAATTCTACCCTTGCCTTTTCTAGTTTTATTTTACAAACATATCAATACGTAAAAAAAGACTTGCCTTGTGGGTAGCAAACAATCGTTTATAGCCAAAAGGTCGTCGGTTAGAATTCAACATAGAGCCACAATTCGTCTGTTTCCGGATATCCACAGCCAAACTAACGATAGCGTAAAACACTGATTTTTTTCAGCCTCGTACGTGGAACTGCGCCGAGAAGCGCGCAACAGTCGTGACGTCACATTCACCTCGGCCCGAAATCTGCTCGCCATACTTCGACTCTCTACAGCCTTAGCGAGGCTAAGGTAATTCGATAAATCATAAATTATGTCTCTTTCACTAATAAATCTCATTACCGGATTTTTGTATAATGTCTGAACTAAATTGTTGTTTCCGTATTTGAACCCAGGACCTCGTGTCCTTAACCCCAGGGAGCAATCTTAATGTTCTCATAGATGTCTTAATTTGGCGTGATTTATTAGACTTTTAATAAAATAATTTGAACGATTTAAAACACAAAATATATTAGTAAACAATCCAACTTTGCCGATGCTTCGCAGCATCCGTGGTCACGGCTACTAATATAAATGTTTTAAACCGTTAAACGTCACTTTTCGCGTAAACTTCAGTTTATTGTCGTTTGAAGAAGTATTCTAATTAAGTAAACGAATGCAGTTGATTTGCTGCTTGTACCAAGGTAAATATGGTGGTGTTTGATGAACCAATGTCGTAGGTTATGTAACGAGGTGATGAAGGAGGACGTCGCGGAAGCCATCCGGCTCGTGGACATGTCCAAGCAGTCCTTGCAGCACGTCGAAGACAATGTACAGAGGTAATGTATATCTTTGTTCGAGTCTGATCATAAAGTTTCAACTTAAAGTAGTAAAAGCAATGCAGGTTATATTATCCGTGCCGTTTCCGATTGTGATAATATATTGTGTTCTCGCGATTTGAACACACTCTTAACGCTTGGTAGGTTCCTTGGTACTTAACATCATTAATCTATGGATTCGATGGATAACACATAACTAACATTTATAAAATCTTATTGTTTGTTTATACTTTATATTATATCCTTTATATATTGTTACGTGGCATATAGGGGTGTCAGCGCGACCGACCGCATCTTCGCCGTGGTGCGTGAGCTAGCCGGCTCCAGCAGTACCGTGAAGATCGCTGACGTCATCGAGCGATGCATAGACAAGGGCTTCAAACCAGACCAAGTAAGTCATGTCCACAAATGGCAGTCGAATACAAACATCAGTGTATATCTTGTATATTTAACGTAAACATATTGTTACTACATTTCTGATGCGCGTACGCAAGTCATTAATATAGTAAAGTTTTTGCAATCAATTGGATCCCGAAATACTCCAGTCATACGAGTATACTATCTAAATAAGTTGCGGTGCCGACCTATTTTGGTAATTCGGAAATCCACAGACTGAAAGCGGTATTAATTCGCCATACATTGCTACCATTAGAGCAAAGAGCCCCGGAAGATTATATTGTTCCTTCTTGTGTATTTACTATGAAGGTTAACACAATATTATTTCCAGGTGGACGCGTGTATCGAAGAGTACGAGAACCTGAATGTCTGGCAAGTGAACCAAGTGCGGACCAAAATCACATTCATGTGACACATCCTCGATTATTGTCTCGCTTATGTTGTGTGCCTTATGAATAAATACTTTTTATAATCGACTTTTTCACTTGGACAATTACTCCATATGAATTCCCTCGGTTTAGTGGTGCATCCCACTGCAGATAACGGGATAACGAGGACTCAGGTTCGAATTTTGTTCGGGCAAACGTTACTGTATTTCAAAGAAAATTTCAAACATATACTAGCACGGTCTAAAGCCTAGGAGTGCAATAAGCCGTCGGTCCTGTTTATCATAACTAATTTATTGGTCTTTGTTAACGCGTAACTGAAGCGTGGCGATGTAAGCTCTTGAAATCCCCTCCTAAGCGAGAACAGACCTGTGCCCAGCTGTGTAACATAAAAGATTAAAACTAGATACTTATGATACCTTGTATATCCTTACTAATATTAGAAATACGAAAGTAACTCTGTCTGTCTGTTACTCTTTTAAGCCAAAACTACTGAACGGATTTGAATGAAATTTGGTACACATATGGTCTAGACCCTGAGAAAGGACTAATAATAGGCTTTTTATTACGAAAAGGGGGGGTGAAAGTTTGTATGGAAATTCGTGGTTTCTGAAGCTAGAACAATGAAACTTTCTTAGGCTTTTTGGGAATAGGAGTGAGAGTGGGAGTTGGATTAAGAGTGATGTGAGGTGAGAGTGTTGCGGCAAAGTAGCACTTACAACATAGATTTCCTGCGATAAATGCGCAATAACATACATTAATAAATAATTAAAAATTCTACCCCAAGTCACTATTCCACGCGAACGAAGTCGCGGCCACATCTAGTATATAATATGTTCAAAACAATCTAGTATACATAAAAACAGTTGCAGTGAAAAGGTAAAGTTCTGAAAATTTTGTGTGTGATCCTGCGCATAATTTTAATTATTCTGAAAGAAAACTAATTAAGCAACTTATATTTTTCCCGTTTCAAACTGTTAAAGAGGTTCCATTTAAATGTTCTAGTCGCGTAAAGTATTGACTATACTTAATAATAATCTTATTTATTTAGAGATGGACATTTTAAAAATATAATATATATATTTATCTACATAAGGATGACCTCTGTGACCCAATGGTAAATGATTCTGGGGAAATATAATATACAGTTTCGGTCGTGCAGGGCACAGATGTTTGACTTTGCCTTCAAAAATGAACAGTGAAACGGAGGCAAAAAATGTATTCGCTCCACGCCCTAAAAGGGGAGACGGATTTAATTCTATGCCCCACGTGCCCCAAAAAAGAGAATAAGCTCTGACAAAATGGTAGAGTCAATTAGTGAGCGAGTATAAATAAATTAAAACGCCCGGCGTTGAAGTTTTCGTGCCGGTCGTGAAACGGGTCACGAGCCTCGACCGAATTTTACATTTCAAATGTGTGACGATTTCAACAAACTGAAATAGTGTTTATATATTTTGGTAACCTATTGCATAAGTCTCAATGGAACAGACAAACCTATGTACATATCTGTTGTCTAATCGATTTTATTTTACAGAAGTAGTTGATTTGTCCAATACGACTTAAAGAAATTTTAAGATTCGAACTAGTTCAGTTCAGTTGGTTAAATATAATTTTGTGCCATTATTAAAGAAATTTATTTCTTTGTTCATATTTTCTCTTTGGCAACCGGAAAATTTGAAATTTGTTTTCCGCTTAATAATACGCATTTTGTCATTTGCTAGGTACATAAAGTTTTAAAGCTTTACGCAAAACGTACGTTTTTCTATTAGTATAGTAAAAAAAAAACTATTTGATTATTTTTTGTTTAAAACAATGAAATTAGTAAAAAATCCGTCGGTTAGAGCAACAGAACAGGCTGTGGATGTTGTTTAATCCAACCGGTGTCTTAAGGGAAAAAATTAATATTCGATTATAGATTTATTAGGTTAAATTTCCACGCGCAAAATATCAAAGTTTTCAAAGGAAATCATGTTTCCTCTTTGAAACACGCAACCGTGTAAACTACTCCTTATGAAGATATCACACGTCTGGCTTATGAAAACATCGTGTCTAAGCTCCGCCCCCTCCCTTCCCCCTCAGCTGAAATTGAAAAAGTTCAAAGGTTGGAGTTAGAGGCAGGCGGCAGTCTTAATAAACACAAATTGTGGCTTCCGCATTAATAGGGGACCCTGGGCGTTGTACGAGAATTGTTTTTATCCCGAAACTGAAATATATACTAGGAAATTGAACTAGCTTTACCTGCAAAGATGTATGAAGATTAATAAGATGTAAAAAACTTGTACGTGCTGCGTGCCCATTTCGGGATTCTCTCGGCGCGGAGTGTTCCTTGATAATGTCAATAATGTAGGACATTTTCTCTCGCGGATGTTCATGGGTGGCAATTATTCATACACGAACCGTAATGTATGCGAAGGGACAACCCCTCTTCAATAAACTCGTGCTCACAAGTACTCTCGCTGTTTAGCGGAAACAACCTTTTTATTAAAACTCGTTCCACGTAATAAGCTTTTTATTTATCCATTTTGTTAATAAAATTCAAGTTTTCGAAATGTAATTCTGAATAAGCGATTTTGAGAAAGTCCGATATCGGCTTTGTGTTGGAACATTAAGGGCTTTGAAATTTATTGTAATTTATATGCGTTGTCATATTAAACTAACAATTTTAACGGTTTAAAACGCGATATAGTTGTAGCCTCGACGCGCGGGGTAAACGTGGTTAAAAATAACTTCTTAATTTAAATAAAACACTTTAATGGTTTAAAACGCGATATAATTGTAGCCTCGACGCGAGGGGTAAATGTGGTTAAAAATAACTTCTTAATTAAAAAAAAAAACTTTGACGGTTTAAAACGAGATATATTAGTTAAACTTATTTGAAAATTATTTTTAACTTCGGCCCGACGTTTCGGATTCTTTGCAGCAGCCGTGGTCACGGTTAAAGTGTTTTATTTAACTGTGTACTACTCGCGTAAACTATAGACAGTATTTAATAACTTCTTAAATATATTTATAATTTTAAACCTTTATAGTATAATATTTACACTTTGACTTTGAAATTGAAATACAAAAATTAGACGTTGAAATCATGCGAATGGTTAGGTTGTGTAGTGTTTCAGTTTTTAACTCGTTCTAGGATTACAGGCGCGGCACATTCCTTGCAACAAACTGGTTACAACGACTCGATTCCATTAATTTTAAGATTTTGTCGTTTTATTTTTGTCCCTTCTCTTTTTCCGTCAAAGAAGAAATACAGTTCTGAATCCCCAAATCTATTTTGTATTTGGGCATTCGGAACTAAAGCAAGTAGTTTTATCAAATATCTGAGGGGCACAGACATCGAAAGAATTTATTGGTTCCACTGTTTCATGAGATTCGAACCCAGGATCTCTTTTTAACCCGTTAAATTGTAGCCAATGATTTATGGTGGCGGTAAACGTAAGGATAAAATTCAGCATTTCTTCTACAATAGATGCGTGAATAAAACCATAATATAATTTATCTCCGATGAGCACGAATTTCTCATATAACATATCCTATAAATCTCATTATTCATCGAACACGTCAGACAAAAATATAATTCCTTCCCTCACAGCTTCGAGTTTTGGCAATGATTAATGTTGGATGGGCGAACTTTTCCTGGGCCCGCACCCTACCTGCCCAACTTTCCATTTCACCAAACTTACTTTTGAATCCGGCTTCGTTAGAATATTTGTACGGTTGTATGCCATTGTCTAACGACAGTACAATGTACAGGTGGCCTCGCGCGATCTTAATTGTAAGGTTACTTCTGTTGCTAGGGTAATTTTTAAATGTCTTGTAGTTTACACGAGTAGTACACATTTAAATAAACACTTTAACGGCTTAAAACGTTAAATTATTAGTTAACCTATAAACTATTGCGAACTAACGGTCTGGTGATGTTTTAACGCCAACTTTATTTGTAAGATAGAGAAGGACAGACAAACATGGGATTGTCACATAATAATATGCCATCTATAATAGATATTGTTTAGAAACAGGATCTGCTGTGGATCTTTTTTGCCTATAGATGTCTGGAAATGTACAGACTAAACCCGAAACGCGCTTCGGTTTTGGTCGAAGATGTAGTATGTTACGATTTCTCCTCTTCTGTCTATGATTTTCCTACCATTCATTAGTTTCCGGGTATTCCAGACGAAGTTTTATATAAACCAAAAAGAGTTAAGTTGAAAATTAGATAACCAAGCTGGTATTCATTTATTACAAAATCCGTTCATTGTTTTTTTGAGTCTTACATTTTCTTTTTTTTTAACAACTTATTGCCTCCTAAATATTTATAAAGGTATATTTAAATCGCTTTAATAAAAAAAATAGTGTAATCTTTAATTAATATGTAAATTAAATCATCTATACCGTGATCTATATATCAATTTCGGAGGCAGTGCCTATCGGGATAACTTTGTCGCTGCCCTTGTACGTTACAAAAGGTCCGAAAACATCGATTACATTAAAAGAAATAAGGATTCTATTATTAGGAGTGAGAATTTAATATCGCTTGGGAGAAATTCTCCTTCTCATGTTCTCTGATAGAACACGAAGCAGGTTCTCTCGCCCCGGCTACCGCGCCGGCGCTTGCGCATCGCATTCCTCGCGAGTTAGTCACACGGCGGTTTGGAAGGAAGATCGTATCGGCAGGGCTGCCCGGATAATTACCGACATGACGTTCCACTGATTTGTGAACACCTTCCATGAAATTGTCTCATTCTTCGTTTGTGACGTCTTGATAGCGTCGTCTAGATCAATTTCATTGACTGATTAATACGCGTAGAGTCTTTGCTTTTACAACAGCAATTGTAGGAAATAATATTTTTAATAACTATACAATATGTAAAAAAGAAGTATCACTCAAACAAGCCAAGATGTAAATGATATGGATGCAATTTCGAAATCAAGATACTAATAAAAGTAGAATTTCGCGAGTAGTACTATTAAAAATCATTTTTAACGGATCAAAACGGAAAGTGTATGATTAAACTCACGGCTGCTGCAAATCATCCGAAACGTCGGGCCGTACTGAAAACTTTCGTTTCTAATTGTTTTATTTAAATTTAGAATTTATTTTTAAAATATTTTTATTAATTTTATTTTCATTTAGTTATTGATTTTTTTCGTTCGGCCATATGGGTGCAAATCTATGGACGATCGGACTTGTTTATAAAATAGATCTTCAATGAGATACGATTTATTTTACAGCGGTATTCGAATGCGGTGCTTCAAAGCGCCGCCGGCGGCGGTTTTCGCGCTTCGTCCACCATTCAGGTACTGCCACAGATAAGCCTCGCTGTATAAAGCTCCTTTCATACTATTCATTCATATTCAGTTTGAATACAAAGGTAGGTAGTTAGGGATTTAAAACGTCAACGAACTATATATATTCAACAAACAATTAAGTATCACGGTGTAAGCTTTTATAAACAACAAAAATAACGGTTTAAAACGACGCCTACGACGATATTAAAATTATATTGCGTGTTTTAAACTGTCATTTTTTTAAAGTACTTGTAAAAACTTTTATTTACAATTTCCTTTGTGTGTTCTTTTTTCGATTTCATTAAACGAATCTTATATACTCATTTAGGAAGATTTAAATTTCGCCATTGAGTTAGAAGCCCGGTCGATTAAAATAAAATAAAAAAGCCGACGTATCTACAATTTTTCAATAGACAATTACTAATTTTAATACTATTTCTACAAACAAATTTTCACGTGCAGGTTTTATCCTTACACATATTATAATGTATTAGTGGAAATAAAACAAACACAAGAGCTGTTGAAAATGTAAACCCGACTGTGAGTGTGTATTTGAGCATAATTTTCGCAATTTGTATAATTCAAAAGCCTCGTATCTCTTTATTAGTATTTGAAATGTTACAAGTGCACGATGTTTTATTAATGAGAAGCTACGAACGAGGTTTTTTTCGTACGACCAAACCAAAACTATCAATATTCATTTTTTTATTTAAACATACATTCTAAGTCATATTCTACTAGTTTATAATTTATGTATAAGGCCGTTAGAGCCAGAGTAGCCTAACTACGATGTAATGACTTGATCTATTTATATTTTTATAGTCTAAGTGACCGAAAATTTTCAACATAATTCTTAGACAAATAATAGTACAAATTCATTTCCGCCTAAGTTAATTGCGCATTTTTGCTTTTCTTTTTATTGAAAATCAAGTGTTTGTTATTAGGCCACTCTGGTTCTAGCAGGTTCTATATTTGTCTTTACAACATTTCTCATAAAGTATATTTTAAAGTACTGTACTGAGTTTACGCGAGTAGTACACATTTAAATAAAACACTTTATCGGTTTAAAACGCGATATATTAGTTAAACTTATTTGAAAATGATTTTTAACTTCGGCCCGACGTTTTTCCCCGTGACCAAAGCAATAAAGCATCCGAAACGTCGGGCCGAAGTTAAAAATAATTTTCAAATAAGTTTAACTAATATATCGCGTTTTAAACTGTTAAAGTGTTTTATTTAAATGTGTACTACTCGCGTAAACTATAGACAGTATTTAAAACACTTTTAACGGTTTAAAACGTTCGAAGGACGTTTCATACGAAATATCGTTCTTTAATACAATTTGTACTACAACACCCCATTTCGAACACTTTGCAGCTATTGTGGTGTCGGATGGAAGTAGTTTAAAAAAATAAGAAAAATATAGTTTGTTTAAAACCGTTAAAAATGATTTATTTAAAATTATATTTTCTTAACACCACACGGTGTTAAACTATCTAAAAATGCAATTGATGCGAATTATATTTTTGAACGGTATATGCGAATGAAATATTGGACAAACATATTTCCGTCTCTGTTCAAATTTATTGTGTGTAACTAGGCTTCAAACCGTATCCCCATAAAATGCTATATTTATGATGGCATGCTGTAAAATTTGTCGGTCTAATGATCGAGTGATCTCGAGTAAGGAATTTTATCAAGTATGAACAAGACATTATAAATTAGAACGATACCTCGAGACGGCAACTTACAAGCTTTGTTAGGGTGGGAACACGACCGTACCGCGTCACTATATTTTAACTGTTTACTCTTAAATTTTATCTTTGATGAAAGATGTAGTACCATCGTTTTACCAAATTTAATATCTAATTGAAATGACAATGAAAATATTAATATTTTTATGATAGAGAATTTGTATCTAAATAAATCTCTTTTAACGTTTTTAAACGCGAAATATATTAATTGAATTATTTACATTTTTTAACTAAGGCCCGATATTTCGGATGCTATGCGGATGAGTATCCCCCATGACCACGACTGTTGCATACATTCCGCGTTTTAAACCTGTTAACGTATTTTATTTAAATATGTACTACTCGCGTAAACTACAGACAATACATTCATCTGGACATCCATAGACCGTTGACGTATACTTCAGGTCATCTGTGGATAGTCAATCAACAAACGCGCCACCTACAGTTGTAAAAACCATTAAAAATCGCCTTTTTCATGGGTTTTTATTAATTACACAGCCAATTGTGTAAAATTAGCCGACTGAGCAAATGATGACGCTGCACTACCTCGTAGATCGTTAATATGACGCGTATTTAAGCTGTAAATTAAAAAAACGCCCGTTGTATCATATCCTTATAGACTAAGAGATACGATGCCTTTATTAAACTTTTTATTTCATTAAAGATATATTAATAATAATCTTACTAGTCCAGTCAAGAGTTAGAACATCTATAGGAAGTGTTACTTTAAAAACGTTTATTTTTAATCCCCAAAACGTATAAGGGACTATTTAAGCCTTATAACAATAAGGCAGGTACTTAGCTCATTCTTTCGTTCGCGCTCTTAGAGTATATTTTATTTGTGAAGAATTTTTATTATATTGGGCTTTGTGCTCGGATGTTTTTGTGTTGTTTTTTACTTTGCGTAAACTTACTTGTTTCGACAAGACAAGACACGCCTAGAGTTTTGGAAATACGGGAGAAACTGTGAAAATTGATATAACATTTATTGACTAAGTAAGTTAGTTCTACCTATTTTTTTTAATTGATTCAAGTAAACTTTGAATATATAAGATTATAAGTTAGTACGCGAGAGACGCTTGTTATTGGTTGAAAAAAGTTGACGATAACGTGTGGCACACGGTAGCTCAATTGATCAGAATAGCAGCACTTTACTTAGGAATACTGTGAATGCCAGTTCAAGTACCGTTTCGTTTTTTTTTATAATCTAAATATATATTTAGTACGACCAATGTTACCCTGTGTTTCATACATAAATAATAATATTATTAAACTTTAGTCATGCAGAAGGGATTTCGCCAAATTGTGCATTAAGGTTGAACAAAAAAGATTTTGAATAAAGTTCCAAAGCTATGCGTAAGCGCATCACACAAAAGACTTAAACGCGCGCAACTGTGTCCCACGCCAGGGGCCTTCTTCACAATTCACACAATTTCCTGTCATTTGTAACCAATGACTGGCAGGAAAAGGTCGAGTATATAGTTCGAGATATAGTTCCTATAAAGCCTATGTTTCATGCATATAAAGACTAAATGTATATTGTTTTAGGAATATCATATAATAAACCAATTATTTTCCCACAGCTGGGCTCTTACATAGAATAGGATCTTAACAGCTTAGACGCTCTAGTGTAGCGGGGCTGACAGCTTGTAGTCTCCAAGACACGGAGGACCTACTAGTACTGTTTATAGTTTACGCGAGTGTACACATTTAAATAAAACACTTTGATGGTTTAAACGCGATATATTAGTGAAACTTATTTTTAACTTCGGCCCGACGTTTCTGATGTTTTGCAGCAGCCGTGGTCACGGGGAGACTGTCAGTCTATGTATAAGTTTAACTAATATATAGCGGTTTCGACCGTTAAAGTGTTTTATTTAAATGGATCTACTTGTTTCAAATTCCGGGACAGTATTCATTTTTAAATAATAATAACACCGAAGTAACATTTCGCCCCACTCTGGGATCAAACCTGAAAGAACACTGTGGTCTACAGTAAGGTGCACTAAATCAAAACGTAGTGCAAAGAATAATATTAATTATTAAGCTTATATTTTTTACAATGTTTCAGTTGTTAGTTGTAATAATTCAGTCGTTCACAAAGACTTTAGATGTTGTCATATTTACTATCAGCTTGTGCCGCCAAAGGTGTTTTATGCTATACGTATAATAAAAAGACATGGCGCCTTCCGTTAGACTACTCCGAAGTCGAAAGGATCAGCGCGAAATATTTGTCAATAATAAATGAGACGTCCGCTTTATTACCACATTCATAGTCGGTGTGCAGTTTGAATAGTACCTGTGGCGTATGGGCCAAGTCACAAACGACAGCCTTTATTTGTAAATTAAATGTTTTTATTAACAGAATAATATCCCTTACCCAAAAATATAAGCAGTGCTTTGGACTTATAGAAAACAACACTCTAAAAGCGGTTCAATTTCAGAAATGTTCTGTGGACAGTGGTTTGGGATACAATATCCAATTATTGTCCCATTTATTGAATGTTGTGGTCTCTCTCGTTCTCTCGTATTTATGCAAACGAGTTTGATGGTGTAGACTATAGGGTTATAATATTATTAGTAAAAAGTAGTATACTTATAAATAGTATATATATTATTTCTAAATTTAGAATTATAATTTGATTGTCTTGTGTTTCCTAGCTGGGTAAAATGGACCACTACCAAGTATTTGTAAAGCTCCTTGAAATTCAGAACATTTAGGCCGTTGTAATACTTCACGTTCTTGGCCTAAGCGAAGACTGTCTTCTTTTAATTATGACGATCTAATAGCTTGAATATTCAAGTAGCTTTGCACGATGGCCGCGAAAGCCCTATAAAAGCTCCTACTAGTTAAATTCGCTACCGCTTGTCACTCAACCGTTGGGGCACAAGTAACCGCTCTGCCTCCAGCAACAATAGAGTCACGGCGGGCGGCGAGGTGCCGAGGCTCAATGAAGCCTCTACCTGGATTATCTATCGGGTGATAAATTATAAATATGGCGTTTGAACGGCATTTATCATCGGAATGGGTCATTTCTCGTTCCTTGTGTTAATGCCTTGAAATATTTCGTGTGCGATTGTTTTACGTGTGACTCGAATGTTGATATTGAGGCCGAACGCTTTGCAGCTCGTTAAATTTTAATGCGCTAAGTATTTTGAAACTTGGCGTGTTTTGTTGCATATTGTATGTTAGTACAATTAGGTAGTTATTAAAGGATTTTAGTGCATTTAAATCATAGCATTTTGACTGCCGATATAGATAGCACGTAAGTACGAATGCTGTCGTCGGACGGTCGGACAGGGCACAGAAGTCTGTTCAGCCACATAAAGGAATTTGAATAGTGAAACGGCCTTAAAAATCTCCCCCCCCCACGAATGGGAAGTGCTGTTATGTGAACTTATTTGAAAATGATTTTTAAGTTCGGCCCGACGTTTCAGATGACGACGGTCACGGGGAGACCCGTTTAAACGTTAAAGTGCTTTATTTAAATGTGTACTACCCGCGTAAACTATAGACAGTATCTACTCATCTATTATTTTATGGTAAACTGGTAGTAACTTAGTAAGTACTTATTTAAAAAAATAACGGTTTAAAATAAAAAACGGTTTTTCAGTTTCCCCTTGCGACTGGGGTTGCTGTAAAACTTCCATGTTACCTCAACCTAATGAAAAATCGATTTGAAAGTAAACACTATCACCATCGTTAGACCATTGAAAATAAACAGAAACGTCTAAATTGCTGATTTGGCTGTTCGGACGTACTTTTTATTGTTTTATAACATCGTGGAAACAAAGGATCGCTCTGGACTCAGCATTCCGGGGCTACGTGATGCAATTCGTGATTTACTTCTCATGTCTGCAAATCTGGCTAGACATTTACTTCTATTATGTGTTTACATAAAACACTCAAAACTAAAACAGTTTAAAACGCGAAATGTTATGTAAAACTTAGATGACTTATACTCGTAGGCTTTCCCACAGTTCCCTCGCTTCAATCTCCTCGTTTTAAACAGTTAAAATAGTAAATTTAAAATCGTTTGAGACATTTAAAAAAAACATACGACACGGGCAGGACATGAACCGGCATCGGCGTGTAACATGTGAAAAATATTTCAGTTCTCAAAGTTAAAATTGTGTTTTGAATGTGACGTTAAATGTGTGTCTACTGGCGTAAACTACAGACAATACTTCTATTAAGTGGTATTCTTACTTGGGGAATGGGACTGAGGCGTTTATGGTACAAAATGTGAGGCTTTCGCAGCCATTTTGCCATGTTTTCCAGCTATTGGATGTCCTTGGGAAATTGGTTCTTGACGTTTCACCACCACATTTGTGGTACTTACATTTTACTGTCCGCCCTAACGCAAAGCTAGGAAAACATTTAATGATTAAACTAAGAGTTTTTTTTAGCTTATCATTTATTGCTATTGGTTTTCATGCTAAAATTACTTTAAATTCTTCAAAATAAGTTTTATATTAACTTCCGTTTCGTAACTGTATCAATTGTGCTCTTACAAGTTAAAAATAACTTTAATAATAAAAAATGTGTAATAAACTAATTTTGTAAAAAACTAATTTTGAACAATATATGCCAAGAGATCGTTTTAAGAATAAATGTTTATTCGACAGTATTAAAAATTCGTAAATGTGTTCTGTGTAAATCTTTTTATGTCAGAGTAAACCAGAACAATGGGATTCCCTTGATCGAAGGTGCAATGCCCCAGTCCTACAACGTTTAAACAGGACGAGCTTTCAGGCTCTGAAGCAAAATCCACAGACTGGAACCGAAACGCAAATTCACACTTCTGTGGATTGTGGCCCGCTCGAAATTTAAATAATACAAACACAGATACAAAATCTTAGTTTTCTATACAAAAAACAAAATGTTGTTTAAACATGTTGAACTTGGGAATCAAACTCACGACCGCCCAACCATCGGCGCCACAGAGCCAATGTGCCCGCAAAATTCAATAGTCCTATACGTTAGGTCTCTATTTTAATAAAGAGTGTCTCGTAAAGCGAGCTCAAATGGTTCGATATCTGCGCGCGCAACGCTGCGGTATATATACATGCCTACTTACACTAACAGATACAACTTATATAAATTATACAATTGGAAATTGTGTCTTTGACAACGTTGACCAAGATCTACCTTAGTAGTATAGATTTCAAAATTGGAATATATTATATTTGACATCTACATATACATGTGATTAAATAACAATTCGATTTTCAAAGTTTTAAAATAAGAACGAAAAGGCAGATTTGAAATTGCTAAAAGTGCTTCGGGCAGCTCGTAGCTTCCACCAGTTATTTTATTTCGGTTCTTAATTTAAAACGATGCGAACTGCAGTCGCGGCGAGTCGCGTACCCAGACCGAGTTTAGCGTTTCGAGCGCTAGAATTAGCACAGTAGAGAATTCGTTTTTTTAAATAAATTGGTTTTAGCACAGTCGTAATTATACATTTATATTATACATTACAGAAATAGATAAAAAGCGCGACAGATAAGCTCTAGAGAAAAGATAAAAGCCCGTGGTGCTTTCTACGAGTTCTGGCGCGGGTTTCCTTCACGGCGCTCGGCCAACTACACTCGTCGCCGGTCGCGCGGCCAGTTAGGGAATGCGCACCGTTGTAGGTGCACGTGCTGCCGCTTCGAAAGTACGATAATTTCGCGTGTGTTTATCTCACGACTTGTATATCTGTGCCTGTGACCATGAAGTGCTTAGTGCTCGTTTGTCTCGCGGCCTACGTCGGCTGCGCAGCGGCGGCGGCGACGTCCTGTCTCGCCGAGGATTTCTTCGAGAAACACAACGTATCAGCTGACGACAGCCACGAGCCAGGTGCGAATTCACGTAAACACACCGACTTTATATAGTTTTCCTGAAAACTGTATGTTGGCGACGATTGACGGATTAAAACTAGAAATCGACCTGTATACTAATAGAAAAAAATGTGCAGTTAAATGCAGATTTTTATGATATGTTGATTGGGTTTTGCTTCCCGATTCCGATAAATAAATGTAAAATATATATATATATATATATATACGAACATGTGATATTATGTAAATAGAGCAATATAGCGAAATAATGCTTGGATCGCGTTAAACTGCCTCCATGGGTCAACAGTTAAATTATTGCGTTAAGTCCTAGGTTCGACTGAGCTGGGCAAAGTAGCCTGTTCAACTACTTGCTGTATAAAATCAAAGAGTGAAACAGACACAGAAGTGTGCCTGCACCATTCCCCACTTAGTGGGAACGGGATTTCACTATTTTATAATCAAAAGCCTAATAGGGCAATTGAAAAAATGTTTTATTTAAAAAAAAATTAACAGTTTGAACCGCAAATAGGTATAATAGTTAACTTATTTACAATTTATTTGTTTAACCATGAAACGACTTCGGTTACAGAAAGTAATTAAAAATATATATATAAAGTATCAGACAAAGAAATTGTATTATTAATGAGTGATAAGTTGAGATGTCTATATTATTAGTGTAATTGAATATGGTCAAAACTACAAACTACTTCTGTTATTACTATTCTTCTTGGCATATTGACCTCAAGAAGACCAATTGAAGCCCCTCAGGATGCGACGCTTATAGGCCAGTTTGATATAAAGAATATTTAAATTAAAAGATTACATATTCATAACACTGCTGTCGCCTACGAGTTGAATGAAAAAGTCATTGATAAAACTTATACCTATTAAATTATCAAAGCAATTATACATATAACAATAAAGTATCGAAAAATATATAGCGCATATCAATTGTTTTATAAACAAAACAAAGTATTTTTGCAATCAGGAGGCCTTCACCTCACGACATCGTGTTCCTAAGGTGATGGACGCTAATCTAAGTTTTAAATCTTTTTAAATAAGTCAGTCTTCGTTCATGATCGGTTGTGTTGTAGGCACATCGATTAATAAAATCAGAAAAAAGTAATCTCGCTTTAGTGGTGAGTATACTCGACTCGGAAGTCTCGTCAATGTTTAAAATACACACTTTTAACGGTTTAAAACGCGAAATGTATTAGTTAATTATTACAAGAACTTGACTCCTATGAGAGAGGTGCCCAGCCGATGGACAGCTGATATAGATTGGAACAACAAGACAGAATCCAAATTCATCGTCCCAACGATACCGATAATTGCTTTAGTGACATTTGTTTAGTGCGAAACACGACCCGCCATTGTTATGATGTAATTCTATACATTGAAATAAAAACGTGTTGGAATGATCTAATAGTTGTAGTAGGTATGACCGCAACATATCATGCGAGGTTCAATTGTGGCGATGACAAACAGGATTACAGTAATCAGCCGTCTTCTCTCGCGGACTAAGTCGTTGGGCCTAACATCGATAAATTGCATATTAGAGTTGATACTTCGTAAGTACTGTCTAACAAATGATACTACGTAATTCCTTAAAACTTTTTAAAAACCAATATTGCTTTATATTAGTATGCACGTCAATTTTCAAACGCACAGCATCTGCTGTTACGCTAATAAAGCTACCGTTTCCTATCTGTGATTATCGAGATCTCGCGCGTTGTGTACAAATATTTTTTAATCTATTTATAGAGTAGAAACCATATCTAACGTGTTATTTAGATAGGCAAAAAATCAATAGAATATTAAGGACACTTTAGCACAAATAAAACAAAGATCTCGATTCGATCGCATTGAATAAAATGCAGTGACAATAAATACACTTAATAGTTTTAACATAATGACGTCGGCGCATTCCAGCTCGGTGGATTAGTTTGCATTTTATATCGTGTTGCCAATACATGTGTTGTATCAGTCAGCTTGGCGATAGCGTAAACAGGATCGCGTGCTTTGAACAAAACGTAACGTTTCTGCTGCCGTCTTTGGGGTTGCGAAATAACCTGGATTTATTGTTGTTTTTAATTCCGCTATCATTTTACGTGCCTTTTGCGTACTTCGTAAGTCTAATACTAAGACGATTTGATTCCACAGAAAGTGAAACGTTTAATTGAACGAGACGTCAAAGGCTTAGAAATTTGTATAGAAATTAATCTATACTAATAAATTTGAAAAGTTAGTTTATTTGAACACGCTAATCGTAAAAGTTTCTCAAAACTACTGGTTCTAATTGTAGAGAGGGACTAGGGTACGAAATGATTTGTCAGTAAGAGCATTTATCGAGGAAAAATCATATAAAACATAACGTTACAACCAAAAGAAAATTATTCAACTCTGAGAGTTTCCGTTGTGGGCGCCACGAAAACGGTTAAGATTTCTCAACTGACAGAAGATATTCTCAACTGTATGTCCATCTTTATAAGATTACCTCGCAAGAACGACGGAACGTGAACGACGTCGTGGGTAACAGATGAATAGATGAGTTGAAAAGCCTCCTTGCTTAGCAGAAACAAATTTTAACGTCCAAAACAACAATCTACACAGACGAAGTCGCAGCCACAGCTAGTCCAATTCGAATCTTCTGCTTGATATTTAGACGAAAATTTACGTATTTTAATTATGTTATTGAGTTAAAAATAGACATGTTAAAATGCGGTTATGTAATTCTTGCATTAACATAACTGTACAGACATATTGTTTCGTTATCAGCGCTAGTAATGATAATTTGCGATACAGTCTGCCCGTCTAATGCCATCGCTTAGCTGATAAAAGTCATCGGCAGTCAGCTGTAGCCATTCGACACTTGACCGTGAACTTTGGCTGTTCATGAATGGAACAATTCTGTCGTAAACATTATGTTTTGGCGTGTTACAAGCATTAATTGAATACATCGAGACACGCTATCGACCGTGTTACGACTCATTGTTTTAAAAACGACCGTGTGTGTCAACTGTCAACGCCTGATCGTACTTGTGTCAAATGCATTTAATACTTTGCACTCACTTTATTAAATTGAAAAAATGAGATATAAAGATATCTTTCAGGCAAAAAAAGTCGATAAAAATAATATTATATATAGCTTCATGTAAGGTGGCGCTGTCGACGTTTTTTGTTCGATTATAAAACTAGAAAAATCTTTGACCCGTTGGTCATTAGCCATACGAGGCTACCATTAGACCCCGTCGATAACAGTTATTAGTAACAGTAGTACGAATTTATGTACCCAAAACTGGTGATAAGTTAACAGTCACCAAGGTGGGGGGTTATGAAGAATTATGAGTGCGAGACGGAACCGGGTGGCGGCAGAGCGGGGTAAATGGCGGCCGGTAGGCTTTGTTGCTCGTGCTGGCATTCCTCGCCTGGGAACCGGGAACGGACAGCTCCCCGCGCCCGCCGCCACCCGACCCCGTCCCGCGCATTCCTGCCTCACTTTCATTGTTCCCGTCGGCGCGGTAGGTTGCCGCTCCCAATAATGGAACCAGTTAAGTGGGGGAACTCGAGTTCCAATAAACACGTTCGCATCCTTAAATGACATTCGGGTGAAATGGGGCAATTGGAAGTATCGTGAAACGAACGGAAAACGCCCCGAGACTGTCGTAATCTCAATTCGTTTTAGAATTGCCTGACGTCACAGCCAATTGGTTGATTGATACTTGTGTTCCTTTTCAATTGCGAGTTGATATGTTAATCATTCTATACACATGTATAACTAAACTGCCTTTGTAGCTAAATAGTTAAAGACATTGTGTTAAGCGCGAGAGGTCATGGTATCGAATCCCGGGAAAGCAATAGATTCGGCGAGCTCGTTGGTGAAATGGAAGCAATGCGGGGCTAATAATCAACGGCTCGTAGATTCCCCACCGGCTCCAACATCTTATCTGTTATGCTCTAAAAGATTGTTTCACTCATGCAGTGCATAGAAGTCTGATCTACTTGCCTAAATATTCGATCAGTGGCACGGACACAGAGTTGTGTTCGCCCCATACCCCACGGGGGAAAATGGGATTTCACTTATTAGGTACGTAATTTATGTTTTCGCCCCACGGTTTGACCTCTTTATATATGTTTATCTGACTAGTAAATAAAATCGGGAATATAATGTGAGATCACCTTTCGTTTTTGGAAGCCTACGTTATACAAAGAATATTCTGTCGAAGCAAGTCCACGATCAGCAGTTTTGCGAGTCTTTTGAAACAATTCGTTATATTATAGGACATTTATTTATAAGACAACTAGCTGAACCGGCATACGTTGTTTTGCCAGCTCAGCTAGTTTTGTTTTACTAAAATGTCTATTAAAAAATAAGGGTTGATCGTAGAAGGATGAAAATTGAGGATTGTATGTATTTTTGTATGTTGTATCATAAAATATAGCTATTAAAAATTTTGTCTAAAAAATAAAAAAATAAATTTAAGGGTGAACAACCCTTATTACTCAGGGGGATGAAAAATAGATGTTGTCCTATTCTCAGACCTGCTGAATACACATATCAAATTTGGTGAAAATCGGTCGAGCCGTTTCGGAGGAGTTCAAGTTCGAACACTGTGACACGAGAATTTTATATGTATATTAGATAATGATACGGGCCTAGGCAGTCAACCCTAGGTGGCCGCACCTGTTCTTACGTTTAAAGCTAGCCTTATAGCAATAAAAACTTTGTGTGTTTATTATTGAATTGACATTCTTTTTACATGAACCGCATCGTTCAACCCATAATTGGGGATTTTCAGACTTCCGGACTCTGAGATTTAAGATTTTTAGTATATTACCCATTTTCCATCGTTCATAAGATCTATTATAGACTACTCTGCTGTAAAAATACTCAGTAAATGTATTTCTAACTACGAACTGCCGTTTCAGATACTCAACTTAGATGTGAATGAAATTTAATTAACATGTGCTACGCTTAAGGCTTACATAAGCTACGGACAATATTTGACCTATTTAAAACAAGTTGAACCGCGGTTTTTTTAGTCAATAATGATTCAATTAGTAAATCTATCTAATATAACACCCCTAAACAGACGCTATACAATAACAACACGAGTATATAATTTGTCAACTAAACACATATTAAACACGTTGTATTACGAACAAAAAGTCTTAGGTTCGCATCCCTGGAAAACGATTGCTTGTAAATAAAATTTATCAGCGTAACGGACACAAAAATGTGTTCGCCCCATGCCCCAGGTGGGGGAACGGGATTTCAATTAATTAAACAGTGTCGAGTCGATAGCTCCGAGTAATTCCGATGCTAGGAATGCCATTGTGCCCACCGCGGTACCTGCTACGCCCTAGCAGGTAACGCCTCGGTGTTTACGCGTTTTGACAAACACTTGTTACTTGTCGATAAGTTTGGGTGGCAAATGAAAGTGCTGTTGTATTCGTGAACATTGTCTCGTGCAGATTGAGCCCGGAAATTGTCAGCTTATATGCCAATGATATTTAAAGATTATTGCCTTTTCAAGCCGTACTTGAGTATTGTCTATAGTTTACATATTTAAATACTATTATTATTTACCTTTGCTTTGCAGCAGCCGTAGTCACGGGGGACTAGATGTTTAGGGTGTCGCTATTATCAAAGTTAAATTTGCGACGCTAGTGCCACCTCTTTCGTTGTATTTCGTACTAAGAAACTTTCTAAGTATTAAAAATAAATTATAAAAAAGGTGACTAAAATATTTCTCGTTTTAAACCGTTCAAACTATTTTATTTAAATTAAAAGACTATCTCCTAACTCGAAAAATTTATGGCATGCTCAAAGCATGAGATAGTAAACTTATATTACAATTGTAGAAATAATAAGCTGAACTAATAAAAATTATAACGCACTTAAGTTAATTGGTAACTGACATCCCACGTTATAAAATGAAGTCCACTGAATAATTGAAAATCATAAACAAACGAAGAAAGTTTAATTGCAACGGAATTTTTAATTTTAGGGGAGAGCCCTTATATTTGTGTTTTGTTCTTATGGGTAATAATAATTAAGTTAAGGGGCTTATTACAAAAGGGTCTAAGGTCTTAAGGGGCTTATTATTACTAAGGATTATTCAACTAGGTTACAGAAGTTTTCTTTTACGCTTAACAAAAGTTATCTATTTAAAATAATGTAAAAAATATCTCTCTTTAAGAATAAGCATTCAACTAGTAATTTTTTTAAGTATGGACTACGACAAGTATTAGACGGTCGCTGGTCTAATGGCAGCAATGTGTGGCAAACAACGGATTGCAAGTTCGATTCCCACCGGGTTACTTAATTTATAAGTTTTATAAAACACGTTGGACTTCGTCGCGGAATATTAAACGAGTCATAGGAATATCAAAATATTGTCCGGGACACGAAACACTATAGATAAAAAGCGGCGTTTCGGTTGCAATCCGTGGATTTCCCAATGTCCAAAGGCAATAGTAAAATAGGTCGACGACACATCTTGTTTAGATGTCATATGACTGTAGTATTTCACGATTCATCCATGCATATGCTGTCTTAGAAATAGATTTAAAAGTGTCCATTAACAAAAATTACCGTCGAGATTGCATTAGTCGAATTCAAATGGAATTTAATAAGAGAATGTATTGGGATAGACCCGAGCCGGGCGATTCTCTTGGAATTAATTAACAGAGATAAGATGCCCGTGCTAATTAATCTAGTCCTCGACTGTCCCTTGTTGAGATAGGCCAGGAGCTAAGATCAAAGTTCGTGCTAATTGTATGTACTAATATAAAATGCATTGTCATATTGTAATTAAGCTTAATAAATATTTCTCTTAAAACATATTTTAATAAGATCTAATATGTCTCTACCATTGTGTCACAGGTGCTTAAATCTTTACCAACATATAAAGCTGAAGAGTTTGTTTCTTTGAACGCACTAATATAGGGAACTAATGGTGTTAATGCATTTTGTGTTGGGAAAGGAAGGCTATTGGTTACAAAATATCGTACTGTTACTTATAGGATCGAAGAAATAGCGAGAAATGTGGAAAATTCGAAGAAATTGTTCATTGTGGTGGGTTTCCGATACGTATGCTGCGGAAACGGGTCAAAACACCCAAATAATGTATAAGAAAGAATGATTTCTCTTTAAATTATCTAAAAAAATGATTACGA
The DNA here is from genome assembly GCA_963661955.1 of Leptosia nina. Taxonomy (NCBI): domain Eukaryota; kingdom Metazoa; phylum Arthropoda; class Insecta; order Lepidoptera; family Pieridae; genus Leptosia; species Leptosia nina. Next base: position 8,347,842 of record CAVLEF010000010.1, on the reverse strand, counting down.
CAGACGAGATTTGCAAAACAAATTTGGTTGCCTTAAATAACTATTCTACACGGACGAAGTTGCTGGCACAGCTAGTACTATATATATTCATATTGTAATCAACTCCTGTAAGCTGAGTTTTATGTGCTTTTAGTACTATATTTAGCGTTATAAAGATAAATTTAAAAATACTGAAAATGAAATTGTCCTGACGTTATTTAATATATGGGAAATTTGAATTGTCTGGCTCTCTCACTGTAGTAGTGTGGCGTTAAAAACCCCATCAAAGCCAATAATTATGCTTAAGTTTGTGCACGTCACTGTCTACTGCGTTGCATCGTAACATTGAACTGCTTGCTTGAGCCCCCCTTTTAACCAGTGACTGCACACTGCGTATATAGGAAAGTAAATAGAATAAGTGCGTTTAAATAAAACACTTTTATCGGTGAAGAACGCGAAATGAAACTTTTTTACAAATATATTTTAACTACGGCTCGAAATTTCCGAAACTGGTGTAAACTTATGTGTTACTAGTTCAATTGTATTATTACTCAGCCTCGTCCAGATTAACGGATACTTTGAAAAATGAAAATAGGTTGACAGCGTCACGTTCAGACGTTATATAACCTCCGTTTAGTGAACTCTACATTTGTCTTTCCTCCTCTGTCATAAATAAGTTCGGCTCTTGGTCTATCAGGCGGTATATAGACTTCAAGTAGGTATGTTTGGTTGTTATCGCAGTTCATGATCCTTTCTATCATATAGGTCTTCGGTACTTGACAGTTCATTGTGACGGCCCGACATGTATTTAACTCGAATGCAGATCGTGGTTTTGAGTTTAGAGGTATGCGCGTCCTTGTATAGCACGTTAGACCGTCGGTCCCGGTTCTTTTCAGTTTTTTTTGTGGCGCTTGACATCGCTATATTCTGCCACTATTCTGTTAATGTACACATTTAACAATTCTTCTTAGTTGTACTGACATCTGTCAATGTCACTGTCAACTGTCAGGTATGAGTGACCTAATTTAATAATTTGGTTAGAGTTGAGGTTTTCATTCAAGACCCCCATGAAAAAGAAATAAGCTTACCCCGGTAATATTAAAAGAAAAAGCGAAATAATCTTCAAGAAAATGCAGGTCACGAGTCGGGGTCTTTTGAAAATCTCGATTTCTTCCCTCGGGAATACGAGGTAAGGCATCGGATTTCTGCGGGAGACGGGTTTAAATATTAATAAAAGAGTTATTATTATCTTTGCAGACAGATGAGATCTAGTGCAGGTATTGGTGGTTCAAGAAATTAAAAGTAACTTTAAAACTTTAACTTTTATAGTTTAATCTTAATCAATCTAATGATACGTAATTATAAATTTTATTAACAAAAATATAGGGACATTTTTTTATTTTTTTTATTTAACTTAGCTCAACAATTTTCTAAACATTGACCACAAAACAATGACGATTTATGAAAATACAAGTATACTTTGTTTAGGTAATCGAAAGTATTATTACCGTGTCTAATCTCATTACCATCCTAAACTTCGGGACGATATAATTATCAAATTTTGAAAATTAAATAATCATTTAACTTTTTGAAACACGATATGTATTAGTTAACTTTTAACTACGATCAACATGGACTTTACAGCTGTTACGGGTCGAGTCGTAGTTATAAGTAATATTTCTCGTTTCTAACCGTTAAAATTGTTTTATTTAATACAAAATGACAATAATTAAAACAAGTAAAAATCTAACTTCGCATATTATAGTGTCGCAATTAACAGTAGAAGAATATCTAAAACTGTATCTATATAGAATTATTATTTTAAATAAAAAACTTTAACGGTTTAAAACGCGATGTATATTAGTTAAACTTATTTGAAAATTATTTAAACTACGGCTCGATGTTTCGTATAATTAGGAGTCTCCCCGGGACCACGGCTACTGCAAAGCATCCGAAACGTCGGACCGTTGTTAAAATGATTTTCAAATAAGTTTCACTAATATGTATCGCGTTTTAACCGTTAAAGTGCTTTATTAAAATGTGTCCTCCTTGCGTAAACTACAGACGGTATTGAATTCTTCCTACACAAGCAGACCAACAACAGTTACATTATCAATCATATTATAATGGCAGTTCACAAACCGCTAACACGCATCGAACCAGCTGGCGATATCGATTCCCTTCGAGTACATCGTCAATAGTCATAAAACAGGTGGTGGAGTGATCCGGGTATCGCCTACACATCCGACCCCGGCCCGGGGCTTCCCGGGTCACGTTACGACAGCTATCAATGAGTCATAAGTCAATCGACTCCGCGTAGACATCGAGACTCCCTTACAGTAATTAACTGGTGTGGTTTTAACTTGCGGTTTTGGAATAATGTATCGTACTAGCTGCGACTCCCGGTTTGTCGTAGGTTCTTTTTCATTATAAATCTACCGTATGAAATGTATCTACCGTTTTTTACCTGTCAGTGCACGTGATGGCATTGTTTTAAAATCTATTTAGACATAAAAAATATCGCAGCTAAAGCAGCAGCACGGACCGCTGTGGGTGCCGTATCGTATTAATCTACTGTAGTCACGTAATTGCAAAACCACTTCTTAGTTGTTCCAAGTGCTTACTCCCATTTTACAAGTTTCTTGGTTTGACCTTCGATTCTACCTTATATTGCTATGAAATTGTACTAAAAAAAAATATATTTGTGTCGGTTAGAACATTTATCTAGGAAGGCTATAAACTATCGCGCTGGGACTAATAGAAGCGAAGATACAGCGGGACGACGGGAAGGGACGCGACCGACGTCGTGGGTAATAACATTAGTTTATAAAGATGAAGGGGTTTGCAAAAACGAATTTGGATGCCCAAAATAACAATTCTACGCGGACGAAGTCGCTGACACAGCTAGTGTATTATATTTTGTTTTTTGTCACAATTTGTGTTTCCGTCTTTTTTATAAATGGTTTGAATTTGAATACTATAATCTAACAAATAACCTAGTATAGAGTCCATTATATTATTATTATTGAGAGAAACCTTACGAGCTAGTTGGCCCACTGATAGTAATGTAAGGCTAATAATCGTGCGTTCGATACTGAGCGGGTCCAATATGTTTATAATATTTTTTCTTACACATGGTAATAATCCCGAAATTTTGTTTTCAATCCGTGGATAATCTACTCGTAATATCCAAAGAAAAATAGGTCGACAGCATATTTTATCTTTCATCAATTGGTATGTTTTCAAGGACTACCTGCTTAAAATGGAACATCATCTACAATTGTGCGATTTGTGTGCAAGCAGCGATCTGGGCGTGCGCTTGTTCATCATCGGTGACGTCACCGGATGGGCTAAATATATTTTATGTCCGCCCGCGACCCACTGCAAACGCTGTACCCATTGGATTAAACGCCCGCGTGTGGTTGAGACAATTTAATTATATTATCTTTAATTAAGACTTGGACCAAAATCCTAGCATCTAGTGTCGCGCATGATGTGTTATGAGATACCAATATCTCATAACGCCAAAGCCAAAATAACTACGAAATACTGTCTACAGTTTACGCAAATAGTACACATTTAAATAAAATATTTTCACGGTTTAAAATGCGAAATATTGCATATTACACGTCGGGACGAAGTTCAAAGAATTGTCAAATAAGTTTAACTCATATATATCGCGTTTTAAACCGTTAGAAGTTTTATTCTAATAAAAAAACTTTACTTTCATTTTCAATATACATAACTAAGTATGTATATTGAAAATGAAAGTATTTTCAATATATATAATATAACTATATTAAAATAGCAAACTGAGCAAAACACTAGTACCTGAGAATAAAAAACATAAAAAATGACCACGTTGAACTCGCCAGTTGCCAACGAAAACCTGATTTTAAAGTAATTCGCATTAGAGCACTTACACCCAACGTATTTTGTTTATACTAATCACTAGACAGTGTCTAGTATTATTAAAAATAATAGAAAGATAGAGATAATAATAAAAAACACACGATAAAGAGCAAATGGCTTTATGACGTATTGTGACGTGGGTTTGATCTCGACGAAAATATAAATATGATTTTTATTTTGTCAGTACTCGTCATTTAAAACATATTTTAATATAGACCATTATATATCTACATAACTCTAAAATGTATTCTCAAATTTATGTTAGCAGATCGTGCCTTAGACGTTTCTACCGTACACACGCGTACACTAACCACCAGTAACGAATAAAGCCAATAGAGTTAAAATGAAACAGGACGCGCTCCGATTATATAGGAACTTAGCACTTCGTAAATAAGCAAAGCAGCTCAACCACTTAATTATCACTAAGCGATTGAGCGCTAAGTACATCTCAAGAGGCGAGGAGCACACTCGCACTCGAGATAACATGATGATCAGCTCGAGAGCCAATTTATCGCTTGATTAGATTAAATCAATTCATCCGTGACACTGAAATGGTCTTCTTCCTGTCGTGTCGGAACCTGACGTCACTGCTCGTTATAAGAATTCCATCCGAAAGATTTGTCCTCATTCTCATTTATAATGTCTTTTATGTAATATGTATTTTATTGTATGATTTTTATATATGTAATTTCAACCTTAATTTGCAAATGTTACGGTTGAAATTACATTGCGCGAGAGCTGCGTGTAACGATAGCTTGAAAAAAAATTGCTAATGGCGTATAGGACACGGTAGGTCAATTGGTTAGAGCAACAGCACGGAACGCTGCGGACGCCGATTCAAGTTCTGCTGTATTTAAAAAAAAGTTATATTCGATTGTTAATTTTGTTTTATAGTTGTTCGTCTGTTAATTTTTCTATTTTTTTTTTGATACATCTACACATTGCCGGGTGATCAGTCCACATAATTTTTGACCATTTCAAACAATCCTCTGTTAATGAAAACCTTAAATTTTCTTTTGTATTGTCTTTATGATTAAAAGGCATAGGTACGTAACTAAGTATTTATTTTAAAACAAAAAAGTTTTTGAATAGCTTGTATGATACAAAGTTCAAATATAAAGAGCTTTAAAAATTATTTCACTTATTTAGACAGTAAAAGCGACCTCTCTTTATAAAACTTAATTACGATCCAAAATATGTATTGAAAATAAAAGAATACGCCGAAAACTTTTCGATATTTTTGCTTTTCAATACAAAGTATGACGTTTTGATGCTTTTTTATTATACTCGTAATACATTGCACGTTTTTCACTTCGCCCTTGACCCGCCCGGATCAGACCCGGGTGCTCCGGACATAATAATACAGGATCATGAACTAGAATGGATTGGTTTAGTTCGGTAACAACAAAGGGATTTCCGAAATGCTCCTGATCCTATCTGACTTGTTTTACCAAAAATCCACGTTCCACGTTGATTTGAAATTTATTGACATTTTAACGTCTACTTTATTATTGCTTACTGACTGTAGGTTTAATATAATTCTATTTCAAATAGATATATAAAATAATGAGGACCCAGATATTTTTTTAAATATTCCCTTACTATATAAGTATGTTTTGAATTGACTAAAAATTCGGTTGATTAATTTAGGCATTCTAGCACATATACATGTATTAAAAAAGTGTAGTGGCTTATCCTTAGCGATGCACAGACTAAGCACATTTCACTGTGCACTGATCAACCGAAAGATTTTTTTGTTTCTCCGGGATACCAACCCAAAGTCACTCGTGCTTAACGCAACCATAGGCAAAGTATACCATAGAGTTAATAAAGCGATCACTCTCTTCATTCTTTACTTATTCCGTACTACTTAAATACTTACTTTGAAATTGTTCAAACTAATATTCGAAATAAGAAATAATACTATCGACTTTTTCAGAGTAACTTTTGTCAAAAGTATGTAATTACTCCCAATATCACCCAATCCTTAGTATCGCCGTAGTCGGGTCGCATACGTTGATATAATCGTAGAACATTTACTAATATTTTAACTTGTAAATGTAGTTAGTAATAACAAAATTACCATTTAAGGTACCTAAAGCCTAAAAGCCATTGTTTCCGTTGCGCCCGCAGGTAAAAATCTCATAATGAAGAACAAACCATTGTTCAAATATATTTTACGAAGTGTCCCAATTACGTTGGGAACTTTCAGCGTCTGCCTCTTTGTTAATTATAAAAATTGTCTTTTAATTAAAATGTTTACTTATCTTTTCGTTTATTTTTCAATTTTACTTAGGTATTTTACATAAATTTAACGCAAGCAAACTTAAGATTTTGTTGTTGGAAAAATGAAGATCTTCTGTGGTATAATGTGTGAATAATAACTTGAATATACATTTAAGTAAAACACTTTTAACCGTTTCAAAACCAAATTAGTAACTTACGAGCGTCCTCTGCGATCACGGCTGTTGCAAAGCATCCGAAACGTCGGGCCGTATTGAAAATATGTGGTTAATAAGTTAACTAACGTTTCGTGTTTTAAACGCTAAAAAGTATTGTGTTTAAATGTTTCCTAACCGATTTACGTTCAAAAAGCCAAATATAACATAATATGGCTTTTTAAACGTAAAATAAATAATATGTGTCATCAACATCATAAACTTTATAAGGGGCCAGCATAACTTGTTGGAAAGGAAATGCAAAACCCAGACATCGCCTGTAACTAGTACCGACTCGTACTGCCTAACTTTTGAACGGTGCTTTAAGTTTTCATGCAATAAATCACTGCTTTTCAACTTTTATACGAATTTCGTTTCGTTACTTAAATTTAATTAGGTCATTCCAGTTGGAGTTAAATGTCACACTATTCTTCTTTTATTAACAAATACTTAAAACAGGAAGGTTAAGTACCTAGAATTCTTATGGTTATACTTTAGGGCATTCATAACTTAAAATGATCTTGACTAGATATAAAAATTTGTGTAGAAAACTCTAAATAACAAACTTTAACGGTTTAATATATTCAAGCCAAATACCAACTTCGACGGCACAGATGGCGCTAGCGTAGCAGTTTTTACTTTGAAGTCAAAGACACCCTCCATCTTTAGTCTCCCCGTAGCCACGGCAGTTGCAAAGTTTCCGAAAGTTAAAAGAATTTTCAAATAAGTTTAACTAATATATATCGCGTTTTAAACCGTTAAAGTGTTTTATTTGAATGTGTACTACTCGCGTAAACTACAGACACTACCTAATCTATCTAACAACACTAATTGGTCGTTACATTGAGTGACATAAAAGACTCTATCTATGCGATACTTTTCTATTTCGACGCGGCAAATCACGACGTGTGTTCGGCCGCCAAACAAAATGCCAAGCTCCGGTAAGAATGCTAATGAAGCAGAGTGGCATGTGCTGCCCACTGCCCGCCGGGCAGCCATTAAGCAGCCAGACAGTGCGACCCTTTGTGCACTATTTTATGAAGCAGAATATGAAACGAAAATCACTTCCTTTCAAGTACAAAGGGATGTTCAGTTTTAGTGTTATGTAAAATCTATAACTGACGCGGAGTATCCTGCGGTTACAGAAGAAATTATTACTAGGGTCGAATAATTGAAGCTTTTAAATAACTACGAGGAAACAGATAGCGCCAAAGTAGCAGATTTGACTTTGACATTTGACACCCTCCGCCTTCAGTCCCCTCCGTGACCAATTGCAAAGCATCCAAAACTTCTGGCCGTTGTTTATAAGTTGTAATTAACTAATATATTTCGTGTTTTAAACCGTTTAAAAGGGATTTTCTATGAGTACTACTTGCGTAAAGATAATAAATAGTTGAAGTTTTAGATGAAAGGAAAACTTGAGTTGTACTTTTATCTTCCTCTCTGGCGCATGAAATCATGAGAATATATCGATAAACATTTGAAGCAAAAGTTAGACATTCTCTACCATTGTAGAAGGCCCTCGTCAAGGGTTAGAACGGTTCGGTCTAATAACTGTGAATTGGTCGACTTCCGACTCCAAATCCTATCATATCCATAACCTTTGATGATTTGCCTTATGATGAAAACTCCCCATTGTACGGTTTGTTGAGTAAATCGTGTGGAGGTTAACCAAATTTCTGTTTGAGGTGCGCTGCTCAACGAAGCGTACTAGACGTTCAGTTTGAACCCTCGCTTGATTGAATTATCTGCTTCGCTACAATACAGAGACAATGAATACACAGTAGTGGCGCTATTGACCTATTTTCAAAAGGTCTCCCATTCAATTAGAAATAAGCCACATCTTAATATATTCATGGAATAAAATTAACAATTCATAGAAGATTCTCGGTCGGAAAAATTTCAATAACGCAATTGTCATAATCTCTTCTTCGCAATTTAAACTTTTTCTTGAGAAAAATTCTTCTTTCTTTACTTAAGAACTATGATTTACTTTAGATATACAATTACAAGTCGCTTAGGGTAGTTAGATCCCGGAGTGTGTATAAATGTACTTTCCATAATAATCAAATATTATCTTTCCAAGCTCCTAACTGCATTTCTTTTTCACTATCCTCTCTAGCACCACCTACCTGTATTCGTTTTAATTTTGGTTTTCCCTTTACATCTGGTTGCCTGTTTTCTGGTTTTTATTCATTTTGTAAACCATTTCTGAGGTGAATGTAAAGCTAATAGTAACTCCTAATATGAATCTAATCAATGGGACCTACCAGAATATTGTACATTTCTGATTAATATCGAATTTAACTAAAATTAAGGGCTCTTATGATTCGTAAGTAACATATGACCGAGTCGATATGTTCTCACGGAAGAAGTAACATTTAATTTTCCGATATCCAAGGTCCGCTGTCGAGACATGGGTCGAAGATCGTTTGTAAAGTTGACACGTGTTCTATCAAGACGTATTTGGAGCAGACTGCTCGATCCATCGCTTGCCGATAACCAATAATAATAAATAATGACTTTTAAACTTCGGTAGCACTTTTAACGTTTTGAAACGCGAAATATATTAGCTAACTTATACAACATATTCACTATGTCTGCACCTAGGGTCGGAGGCGAGATTCTGGGAAGTTTTGGAGTCATACAAACGTGTTCCAAGGGCTCCCTCGAAAGCACCGTAGCAGCTGGTGGTGTGTTAAGTGGTTCTAGTCGGCTATTGTCTCCAAGGAGGTTGTAGTACGATTGACCACACTCCCCACGTCACTATTGCCTGACGAGATTTTATATTTGTTGATCAGATCACAATTCAGTAACAATTTTATTGACACCATATGCGATTGACAAAGTAAATATTTCGATTAAAAGTTCTCTTGGGGTCAACAGTCTTATTGTCAATTAACACGGTTCAGAAATATATGGTGTAGGCGGCGAGAGCCCACGGGATTCTTGCGATGTCTTCACATTCCCAACACGTTCGGTGTCGCTACTTAACATAACTTTATATGGAATGAAAAATATTACGTAAGCAACGCAATTACCTGAAAATAACTTCGGTGATAAAGCGGAAAATAATCTATTCTCTTTGTATACAATAATACATATAAAGCTAAAGAGTTTGTTTGTTTAATCACGCTAAACTCAAGAACTTGTGATTCCTTGAGCCGTCCGGTTCATCGCAGTTGCAACTGCATTGCGGTAAACCGCTTAGTGTGTATTGGCCCTTATTGATAATACTTTTTGTACCAAGGTAGAATCCTTCGCATAAGGACAGGTAGCAATTTAAATATTTCACACATATTTGACTTTTACGTCACAGTCACAATTAGGTGAGGGTTTTTTAACTATAAAACAGTAATTAACTTGCTTGTGCGGTCTAATCCCACCGGGTCAAACTTGATCCAAGTCCACAAATGGTAAAGCTCTAAAGAATTAGTATTGTCTGTAGATATGGGTGTAGCACACCTTAAAATATTATTTATAAAATCACTTTTTGAACTGTTCAAAACACGAAATATTTTTTGTTATTATTTAATTACTGCTCGACGTTTCGCATGCTTTGCAGCTCCCGCGACACACACGTGAAACGTTACTTAAAAAGCAAGCTACTAGGACGAAATAAGCCAGTATTATCTAAAACCTACTACAAATTAATCATTTGAATCTCAAGCTCGTAAGCCACATTTTTATTTAGCTTAAAAACCAATAGACGCTCAAATTTACTAATTCTAAAATGATTAATCAAGATTATACCTTTGCTAGTGATACTATAACAACAGGTTTCCGAAACGAAAATGATTTTGATTGGCTGTTAAGATCACCACTAAAGATTGCTAACCGAATTGCTAATTATTATTAATTCATTTAAAACTTAGAAATAAAGCTCGTTCTATTTAAGTGGCTGTACCCGTTTCCGATTTCGTTAGGCTTCTTCATCATGCTCAATAATTTTGTTTTTCCTGGATGCGCCCAGAGAAACTCTTGCTACTAAAGTTTGTGGGCTAATTAATTTTATGCTAATTATATATTTCAATTTATATAGTGCCGTCACGTGAAAAATATTGAACTTTTCAAAAGTTTAAGTTCTGTTTTAAAAAGCTTTGAATTAATAATCTAACTAATATCTAGATCTCGAAAGGCAAACAAAAAGTCCTACATTTCTTTGTACGTTAAAAACTCGTAAATTAAATTCGTATCTTGATCCGTGCTCGTCCACGCTGGAACTATGATGAAAGGCGATATTATCACTGTGAAAGCATTTTTGTCTTCTCTTTTGAAAGATATGGAATGCACACAACGCTCACAAAATGTATTATGCCCACTGAACTGGCGTTCTGGCTGCTTTTCGAGCTAAATACGAGGATATTCAAACCAAATGGCTTATTGTTTTAACGGTGAAGTTTTGTAAGGGATCCGCTACGTTATAAAGGATTACGCTACATACTGGCCTTTCATTTGTGGTCTTCCTTTTAAAGTTCTGCGAATGGGTCTACTGAATCCTCTTGTGAAATTTCGGGTGTTTTTATCCATTTAGACTGAGTCTAAAAAAAATATCTATTATCAGTATATAAAACGATGAATGTTTTTTAACATCATTTCGTTTTAAGGGACCGCGCCGTTTCATTACGGGTTAGGTGACTCTATGACAAATTCAGTGGGAATTGGCGATGATGAAGAATCGGCGGACTAAAGTGTTTTCTGAGTCTCGAAGGTGATAACATCTCTTTGCTGAACTTTCTAGTTCATTATCAGTAAATTCCAAATGATAAACTGTTATTGGCCGTAGCAGTCACATGGACAGTAAATATTTAAGATATAATTAAAACATATTTAAGTTGAAGTATTATTGTTTTCTCATTAAGTGAATATGTATATTCTTAGAGAAAATACATTCTTTGAACCCATACGAAATTATTTATTAGTCAGATTATTTTAATAAAGTTAGTATAACCTGAAAAGTATAATTTTACAGTATCTGCAATTATCTTAATAAGAATCTGAAAGTCCGATTTCGCCTAAATGGTTCGCGGAAGCGTCGAGGTAATTACATGAAAAATTTCCTTTGAACTACTGCGAGATTGTTACCATTTACTGCTCCCACGGTTTTTGTTTGCCCACGGCCCGCCTTATATGGTCAGATCACTTTTGGCCCCAATTTGAACGCCGAACTCGTTGCGGGAAAAATATGTCAATTCGTATGACATGCGTCAATATGCTTACGTGTTTTATCGGATTAAAAGCAACTGTGCCGGTCTTATGGTGTGTGCGTCGGGAGGTAGGGAGTTCTATTTCAATTATGCAATAAAGTCCACAATAAAAAATTGACTTGAACCATTTCGTCATATCATTAAGCTAGTATAGTTGTTGAGATCTTTTTTTAAATAAAATTCATAATTTCTGGCTCACAGCCAGTGAAAATAAAAATGCTTACATATATTTCGAGAATATTGAAAAGAATTGGTACCGGTATTGCAAAATTGACGGCCGTAATCTTGGCTGGTACCTACTTAAATTGTACGTAATTATAATTAAGAAAAATGTATGAACTTGAAGTTACGTAGTGAGGCAGTTAAATTGTGTCTTAATTAGTATTTTACAAATTCAATAAGTGCTTTACTTGTACTTGACATAACTAAAAGGTCGTTTTAAGTAAATTCATTTAAGCCTTTGTAAATATTTTTTTTTACTATATTACAATATTTAGTAATAGTATTGTTTTTCGCATGTCAATTATCTTTTCTTTTTTTAAAAGTGAATTTGGTATTTGTCTTATGCATTTACAACTAAATTAGATTCTCCTATTGTCGTCTTCGTCTGACCTTTCTCGAGAATAGTTTCTCTGATGGATGCATGCCAATATTTTATTTAAATGACATGCAGTGATGTTGATGATTGATATATTTATAATAATTGAATGTTTAATAAATCACTATAACACAAACACAAAAAAATATATTTCAAACTTATAAAATAGTAAGTTGCCCGTAGAGATAACCTCTTTTAAAATGAAAGAATTTTCCAATATAAGATTTTTACTCTAAATATCTCGAATGAATTAGATTTACCTTTTCTAAATAGCGAAAAGACGCAATCGCCATTATAGAGAAATGTTGGCAACATTTTTCCTCTCAGACTGAATTCGAGAGTAATAGAAATGAAGAACAGTCGAGCAGAGGTGTGGTTTGCCGATCGATCAATCGACCTCAAGCCAAGGTTAAGATTCGCGACGTTTCTTCGAAGGACAATGCTATAATATCAATTTTATTACATTAATACAAAACGATTCTGTGCTCTCGGCTCAGTAAAATGAGTAGGCCAATAATCGATACATTCATTTTATATATCTATATCGTAGTTTAGAATTAATATATGTATATACAAATTGACGATCTACTAGCACTACATACTTATTTGTTTTTTTTTGTTGTTTAATGTTTTCGACCGATGTTATTAGAATGAATTAATTTTTTATCAATAGGCCGCTTCCGTTTCCATGTGTGTTATGCGTTACGTAACGCATTTCACACATGGGCCACTTTATGTTGTGCCTTCTGTAACACTGCTACGTATCTATTAAATACTCCCACTGAAAATTTACTCTTAGTATCAATTGGACCATGTTAATCTTACAAATTCAAAATGGCGGACAAGAACACGAGTCGCTAACTGGCAACAGCTTCAAAAGAGGCTGAACATCAACGGATTTGCACGAGTTTAATATTCATTTAGGCCGTCTGTATTTACCCGTATGTCTACAAGCCAGAACAATGGTCCACACAATACAAGACGCTTGCATTATTAATGTCTCGCACATTGGGCTTATTATGTCACTACAGACGTACTTCGTCGCCTGTGTTTTATTAACATGGATTGATAACACTCAGTGCCCTTCTAAAACATTTATAATTGAAGTACGTCTTTATTATAATGCCATAGAGCAGATAATATCATAAAGAATTTGTCTTTCGTTTGGAAAAATATTGTCACTTGATAGTGTATTTTATGTATTGTCTATGGTTTATCAATTGACATATAATACTTTTTAAACGAATGGCAATTAACTATGTGATATAGTCTGTACTTTCAGAAATATTGACGCAATTCATTGAGCACTGATCTGCTTATCAGTTTTAATGACAATTTAACAGTAGATACCTTTTATTTTACTGAAATCCTTTTAAGAATTAAAGCAAAAAAACCAACGCAACATCACCACAGACACCAAAATAAAAAACGAAAGTCAAATATTCACGCTTCAAACAAGTACTTTGATAAAACTACACTCGCTGTAAAACTTGACTCTTATGTAAGCGCAGTCGAGTTATTCATTTTATTAAAAGCGTTTTACTTTGTAACTAAAGTGCGCGATATTATATTATTTTATTCAGAGTATATTAATAAAAATTTAGATTTTATAATAATAGTAGTTAGGTCCCGGTTTTCTTGATGGGCATGTGGCAACATTGTTCCACGAGGATTCGAAGCCGGACATATTGCTTTAAACTTAAAGCAATATGTCCGGCTATATAGCTATATATATAATGTGATAGCTAAAATAAATTACAGATGACATAATTTATAAATCTCGTCCCAATTTTTGGACAAAATTATCTCGTTTACAATATTACATCTTAAGTTTAATAAGGTTTGAAATTTATTAATTATTTTCAATATTCATTATATTTATGAACTAAAGCGTCTACCTAGAGTACAGTTCATTACGTGTAAACCGATGTCTTTAACCGGATGTCATACATTTCGGCTTTTCGCTAACTAGGCACTGTATTTAGGTTAAAGCAATATCGTGCGTTGAAGATATATTATACAGATACCATAACAGTATTAAGTGAATTTATATAACTAAATGCCTGATAAATTTATATAAATACTGCGCAAATACAATATAACCACCAGCTTATCATAGTGAGTCAATCAATAGTCCATTATTGGAAATTGAAACATATAACCTTCGTTTCATTATTTTCACATGACAGCCTTTTAAATACATTTTGTGAGCCGTATTGATAACAATCGACATGCCATAATAAGTTCAATCGGCAATGCAACAGCATGGAACGACGTGGTTAGAGGTTCGCATCCCGCCGATGCTATTTTATGTAGGTAATGTTTGTTTATTAAAAAACTATTTGCGTAAGACATTAGTTGTAGTGCTATTAAATACACAATTTGCTCAATTAAGTTTTGATGTAAATAAAACACTTTTAATGGTTTAAACGGCGATGTGCTACTTCCCTCAAATTTAATTCCCCCGTGACCATAGCTACTGCAAAGCATCCGAAGCGTAGTTAAAATAAATTAAATAATATATTTCCCGTTTTAAACCGTTAAAAGTGTTTTATTTAAATGTGTACTACTCGCGTAAACTACTGAAAATACTTGACACTTTATTCATTTATTTAAATTGATTTAAAATGCGGTAAGTGGTCACAGTTGCAGGACTGACACTTTTTTGCATATAAAAGATAAAAATAACTTCATGCCACAAATATATGTGAGTCATTGGACCCAATGACTCAGAGCTTTAGATGGGTTTTTATTGAGAAGCCATAATCCTAACACATATTGACGTTTAGCATCGCACCGCTTAATTAATCGGGCAAAAAATATTTCGCGAGAGATTAACGAAACATGACAGTCTAGTGTTTACAAAAGTATCTAATAGTACATTTTACAAATTATTTAAGATAATTAAATTACCAGAGTTGGTCGCGGGTTCGAAGCCGGGCCGTATCAATAAAAAAAAGTCTGTCATATTTGGGCATTCAACTACATATTATTTTCAATTATAAATACTTTTCTATACTTCAAAAAAGTTAATAATAACAAAGTGCTTTTTTTGGTTCGTCCGATGAGAGCTATCCTTCATAGCTTTGAACAAATCATATTAAATTAGTTTCAATATAAATTGATATACCTACAAGAGATTCGTGTGTAATGTACCACGATGAGTTTCCTTGGCACAGTAGGAGCGACGTACAGCGAATATCAATCAAATGCACAGATGGTTGCATAGATTTATTGTGCCTCTCAATCCTCATATGCATTTAGATTGAAATATGATATTTTAGTATTTGCTTCTTGTTATTACTCTGCACTCTAACTCTAACAAGACGAAATCATCTCTGTAGTGTATCAAATCAAATCATTCATTCCACACACACAAAAATACAAAGAATAAGACCCTCTCAGAATCGAAGTAAAAACATTCTCGTGACCACGGCTGCAAATAGCCATGGTCACGTGGAATGGTCACGTTTACACACACAATTAAAATAATTTTCAAATAACTTTAACTAATATATATCGCGTTTCAAACCGTTAGAGTGTTTTATTGAAATATGTATATCAAAATAATTCAATTATGTAGTGCCACTCTTAAATTTCTATTCACAGTCGGACTATTTATGAACACGAAAATTCTAGCAGTCTTAGGAAATATTGTTACAAGCTATGCCGACATAAAAAACACCCACATTTTTTTGAATATTCGTTGGCTAAATTCTACACCGCCATTCGATTAACATAATCCTCTCGGCCTATTGTGATCTATAAAATCATAAATTGATTTGCTCCAAATTGAAATTAATGCGGATTTATTAATTTGATTATTAATTATTAATTTGATAGATGTTATAGATTAAAAATGCGGTTTGAATTTATGACCTCGCTTCTAGCAACTATAATAAATAAATATATGTGAGTCATTCATCAATTGGGATAGGACTCGAACGTTTTCTTCTTCTTCTTCTGTTTCTTATGCATTGAAATTAATATATTTTGTATTGTCTGCAGTTTACCCGTTTAGTACATATAAATAAATCACGTTTAACGGTAAAACGCGAAATATACATATTTTTTTACTACCGGTGTGCCTTTTTTGTCAGGACACCGTGAGTCGGTTCTGTAAGGATCTAAACTGTTTCTCCTATAATTACAACGAAACAGATGGCGCTGGGATAGCAGATTTGACTTTGACATTAGCGACACCCTCCATCTTTCGCCTAGACCATGGCTCCTGTAAAGCATCCGAAACGTTAGCCCGTTAAAATAACTCAATATATTTCGTTTTAAAGTGTTAAAAGAATTGCTTTTAAATAATGAACATGTTACAAGAGTTAAAATACATGTGTCATACAAGTTTCACTTCTAAACCAGCACACGTAGATAAACTGCGTTCTACGGTTCGTTCTGTTTAATTGTCTCAAAGGATTACCATACTCATTAAAAGCGTCATCAACATACCTAGATTGTTTTATTATTTCTAACAAAACATGGCAACATTATGCTCGCATACATTGATGCATATTTTACCATATTGTTGTAGAATCACGCTTCTCTTACGTGGGACTATGTGCCTCTATGGCGCAATAAATATAACGCAAGTCCTGAATTTGTAAATTGGGAAAATTGTTAAATTAATCTAGGGGAAAAAGGACATAGGTCCTGAAGAAAGAGGGCATATATCGTGAGAAAAGAGGGCATAGATCCTAGGGTAATAGGAAATAGACCACCAGAACGGACACCAATATGGTCCCATGCCCTATGAAGAGAAAACATAATTTTCCTGCGACAGCAAAGGGCCGCAACATTTGAAAGAAGCCAATCTTCTGCGTAACCGAGCGAAATTATTTTTACCCCGGTAATCGAACTTCAGTTCATATTGTTGTATTTTTCTTATAAAATAATACGCGGTGAAGCATTCGTGTGTGGAACATGCTTGCTATAGAGTATACTACAAATACAAGCAATAACAGATATGAATGCCATTTACAAATTATCTCGTAAAAGCTTGTATGAAATAAATCATTGCTAAATCATATTAACGCTATATTTTAGTTTAATATACGATTCGACGTACATCAATATTGTCTCAGTTTATAATAGTTTGTAGTGTAAAACGGAAAGTTATTAAATTGCTTTTACACTAACGAATAATGCTAGGGCGAATAAGTCAACATCTATAAAGTTCAAATATATTTGTTTTCTAATAATTGTACTAACATGTTAGATATAATAATTTCTGGTGTTTGTACGTCTACACATTAAATGACACACGTTCAACGGTTTAAAACTTGAATCATTTTGTGGTTTACTCAACTGCGTAACTACGCAACTGCTGCATCCATACTTCCGGTCTTAGTTAAAAATAAATTAACAAAGTATTGTCTGCACTTTACGCAAATGGTAGCATTTAAATAACTACTTTTAACGGTTTAAAACGTGAAACATATAAAGGATTCGAAACATCGAGCCGTTGTTAAAATACACATGGGTTAACTAATATATTCAGCGTTAAAAAATACTGATACATTTCGCGTTTTAAACAGTTAAGTGTTTATTTTACTTTTTTCTAGATTTCCATGGCCAGATAAACGCTATCAATCATCAGTCGACAATCGAATTACACTACTCAACCGATGCCCGAGTAATCGAATATAAATCGAGGCGTTCATGAATATTTCGACTGTATAATTAATACAATGTTGGTGACAGATGATTGATAACATCCTGCCTTCATACATCAACTATTAACACTTGAATTGGATGATGGTATATATCCTAATTATCTTGATGGTTACGTTATATCTTTTTTACTTAAGAGTACAGCTTCATTGGAGCAAGTGATACATACGCCTTTGATCGTGGGTTCGAGTCTCATTAAAAGAGAAAAATAGTACTCCAGTGGTGCACATTAAATAAAACACTTTACCGTCGTTTAAAAAGCGAACTAAATCAGATAATTAATCACTGTACCATATAATAGTTTATGTTTTATAATTCACGTCTTACGTTGTTTAAATTCAAATTTAAACTCAAACTTAAAAGTGTATTATTTAGCCTTTAAATTTAAACAAGGTCTCTCGTGTATTAAGGTGTTTAAACTATAAACAAAAAAGTTTCAAAGAGACATAGATATTTCTTGATTTATAACTAAAATAATCTTTTATTTTTCTACAGAGGCGATCAACTCTGCGCCGCCTCTGAAGCCAATTTTAAAATAACCAATAATTATCGGTTAAAACAAAAAAAATATACTTTCGGTCCGGCAGGGCACAGAAGTCAATCAAATACCTGACTGTTAAAAGAACGGATCAGTGAAACGGACACAAAAATGCGTTCGCCCCATGCCCCACGAGGGGGAAACGGGCTTTCACACATTTATTTTTCTATCTATTATTATCCAAGTATAAATAAATAATTCACCATATTACTTATAATTATATTTCTCAACGCCCAACCAACTTGTAATGCCTACATAATTTAATGTTAATATTTTTGCATTGGATTATTTAGGCAATTAAATAATTGTTTATAATTGTAATCAATCGCATCTAGTTGTGATTATTTTGAACTCGGTTTCGCTAAGGAATTGTACAGAATAATAAATGCGTTTGTTTCATTGAACATGCTAACGCATAATATTGTTGTAGTGAGACTATCCTAGACTACATTTCCTGTACATGAACGCTTGTCTCATTCTTAATTATTGCAAATTAAAGGTGAACTCTAGGACAATCGTTTGGCTTCTATCCACCTGAGCTTAAAGTTACAATGTTGTATGTTTGTCAGTAAATATACCTACTAACTACTGCTAATATTAGCGGATCAAACCTTTACATTACTAATAAGATACTGTCTGTAGATGACGCGAGTAGTTATAAAAAAAAACTAACGGTTTAAAACGCGATATATTTCAGTTAAACTTGTTTGAAAATTATTGTTAACTACGGCGCGACGTTTCGGCTGCTGCAAAGCATTTTAACTAAAATATATGGCGTTTTAAACCGTTAAAGTGTTTTATTTAAATTACTAATCAATGTTATTTACCGGCAAGTAGTTTATTAAACTACTGTGCTCCATGTGGGCCTTAACAATTTATTCTTTTGCCGGAATTCGAAACCGGGACGTCTCGCAACGCATCGCGCTTATCAATTTAGCCGCGCACAGTGACGGTCACAGAATAGCAGGTCAAACGTCAAAATAATACGTGGCCTGGAAAACCTACTAAGCTAAAACTCGTCGCTACAGTCCTATTCTGATCCTAACTCTATTATGTCACGGAATGCTAGCCAACGTCATCCATTAGGCGCAATTAGAGTTCCGAGAACGAGCCGATGCGATCTGCTTTTCCTGTCGCGATTCCAGTCCGCTGCAATTACCATTATTCACGCACCGGCCACTTCGACGGGCACTGTTAGGCGCATCGGGCATCAAATAAAGATACCATTTGAATAAATTTCGTATTAATCCAAACGCCGGCGCCGCGGCGCGATTCGCCGGCCAGAGCGGATTTCATTAGGCGTGTTCATCGGTGGCTCCGCGGAATGCCAAACAAACTATAAAAAGGCACATAAAAAGCATCCAATTTACATAAAATTCCTCGAGCCCCGAGAGCTAGTCGTTTCGCGACTGATGGCCGGCGCGATATTAAAACGGTGTACGTATCGAAGTGTGCGGCGATGTTGACGAGGGTTGTTTAATTTAATTCAAAGGCCTAGCCGCCGAGAGAATAAATCGTTTGCAGATAATGACGAGTGATAATTCACGCCCGCAACCGGTGAGATCGGTCTCGCCCGTGGAACTCGTTCCGTATAAAGTAATCAGAATAACACCGCGGGCGCCTGCGACGTGCTATCATTTGATAATAGTTATGAATTTTCTCTGTGTACAGTTTATATTGTTAGTGGCTAACCTATTTAGTTAAGCAGCGAGCGTTCTACATTATTATCTTTAATTCAATGGTGGGCTCGACGGTCCGCTGTTAGCAATGCAGGGCATTTTATAACTTTTTTTACAAAGTTAGACGCTACGTCTGCAATGCAAAACTATGACTGTGCTTCGATCTACCCTTCGCTCCGGGAAAACGAATGAGGTGGTGTTTCTTTACTTTGTATAATTTGCAACTAGATACAGCCAATATAAGACAATGCATAAATGTTATATATATCATTTTGTTCATACCATTTATCCATTTGCCGTCCGGTGTCAGAAAAAATAATTACAAAAAAGGTCAGTTGTATAAATTAAAAACCTATTTAAAGCGAAAAAAAATGTTATTAAAAATAAAAAACTTTTTAAGACCAGTTATTCTCGACAAAAATATAAATAAGTCACAATAGAAAACCAATCAAAACCAAATGAATCCGACAAGTGGTGCAATAAAACCAGAAAAAGCATTAGCTCAAATTAAACGGGTTAATTAAAGTTTGGAAGGTGAGTCGATTGAGCCAGAATCCCTACGATGTCATGATTAAGCCGATAATGAGACGGGGTCAACGCCCTTTTTTCACGTTGCACTTTTAATGATGTTGATGTCTGTCTTTTAAATTTAAGTTATTTAAGGAATTCGGTTAGTAAATCAATAATTATTCTCGCTTATTTTTTAAGTTAATATTGCGAAATTATAACATTGATGTAATTAAAATAGCAAGTGACGCCGGGTCGTAGTTAAAAATTCTTACTTAAGTATATAAGTATATTTGGCATATTAAACTGGTAAAATTATCTTATTTAAATGTGTACTAATCGCGTGAACTACACACAATACATGCATTATATGAATTAATTAAATAAATATCTTCACTCTTTACTTAGACATACATGTTTTTAACGAAAACATATTTAAATGAAACTGTTTAAAACGCGATACTTATTAGTTTAACTTAATTAAAAATTATTTTCAACTACGGCCCGACGTTTCATTCAGTCTCCCCGTGACCACGGCTGCTGTAAAGCATCCGAAACGTCGGGCCGAAGTTAAAAATCATTTGAAAGCTGACGATGCCGGTTCAAGTCCTGCCCGAGTCGAAAATTTTTTCAATTTATTTTCGATTTTTAAATTAAAAATCATATTCAAATAAGTTTAACTAATATATCGCGTTTTAAACCGTTAAAGTATTTTACTCGCGTAAACTAAAAACATATTCTTATTGTTTACATAGAGCAAATACATCAACAATATAAGGAATAACCTCGATATAAAATGAACTAAATTTAAACTTTAAAGCTCTATGTGTAATCGCATTTTCCAGTTCATTGTAAATTCTTCAACCTAACCTGTACTGTACATAATGTGCTTTCACCTACATACAGTTAGTGTTCAAAGCCAAGTCTGTTCTGGTACTGCAGAAAGATATAAACTTGCACAGGTGTGGCCAGGCAGTAAAATAAATTACATTTGTTCTCCACAATAACGTCACTGTGAGTTATTTGTACACACATATACGAAAAGGCAATATGTATACTAATATAAATAGTATTTTAAAAGATGACGAGTCAATGGGCGTGCATTTTCCTATTAAAATAAACCTTTCAACTAATTAAATTAAAAAATACAAATAATTGAAAACGGTCCCCGCCGTAATGGCGAAATTATTAAACTCAAAACGTAAATAACACGATCGATACTCGAGGAAAAATATATTACTTGCCTAAAATAAACTTAAAAGTAAAATAGACACTAAAATATATCTGCTTAATACAAAAGCCTCACTTAGAGAAAAGGCCCATCCCTTTATTTCTAAGTGACATTATGTATCGATTGATAGGAACGCACTGAAATAGCGTGGTGGGTCTAAGATCTTAATCCCTCTTCTACGAAGACCTGTGCCTAGAGGTGACACCAAGTAATACAGGCACAAAGATAATTAAATGTTTTGCCCAGGGAAACACAAGGCAATATTTTATTTATCACGACAATAGTTAATGCTACAACTGTCATTTCCGTACACAATGCAGACACCAATTACACGACAGAAAATAGGCCGTCGCGCCATCGTTGATATGCCTAACCTATTAACGAGAGCTGCATACTTTCAGCTGTAATATGACCCAATTGTTTATTGAAATGCGCGACTAGAATGTGGCGGTTATTAAATACTAACTAACACATCCATTGTTTATAGCTCGTTAAAAAACTCAACGGTTTAAAACACAAATATTTAGCTATTTTTTTAAATACAACTACACATAAAGTTAATAGTTACCACCGCATTTATAATTTGTGATGATATGTTAACTCTATAATAGTATTTTGTGGTCAATCGTGTCTAATTTTTTAAAACATTTTTTTCTTTGTTTCTATCTAAATAGTAATATAAATAAATGTAAACACGTGTATTCTGCTGACTGCAATTCTTAACTAAATAAATTTATAGTTTGTACCGAGCGGTTTGCGTCGAAGTTGAAGTTACGTTTTAATTAAAATATGAACGCTAACTAATTTTCAACAATAATTATTTACTTAATTTAATTATTTACGGTAACACAGTTATATAATTTCTACAAAAAACAAAGAAAACGCCTTAATACGCTAAATATATAACTTAACTTATTTATTTAGCCTAGCAACATCGAGTTGTAGTTAAAACATACGTTAACTCGTGTAATTCACGTATTGGACCGTTAAGTGTGTTTTATTTTAATAATAAAACTTTTAATTATGTGCCATTGACTTGTATTAAGTGTCCAGTGCGACTAGAAAAATTCAATAAGCCCCAGTGGATTGTGAAGCCCAACGCTTTCGTGATTGTTGAAAAAAGTCGACAGCGACTGCACAAAAGGCACTTAAAGCTGTTCACAGTTGCAGCTTCAATTAGAAATACGAACATAGTGGAGCTCGGAACACTCGTCCAGCACGTCGTACTGTGATTAGTTGTCATTTGCAGAACCGCTACAATGCGTGTACTACAATAATCGCTGTTAGCAATTCTATAGCTTAAAAAAACCGCTCGCCATTTTTATCCTCCCGTGACCACTGTTGCAGTACCCGAAACTACCGAGTCTTATTTAGAAGTACTTAAGTAACAACTGATTTGTGTGTACGAGCGAATATTTCGCGTTTTAGACTGTTATGTATTTTTTATTATCGCGTATTAAAAAATATGAAAACAGTATCAAATATGCTGTGAGTTAAAAAATTTAAAAAAGGTTCGCTCCGTTACATAACGGTTACGGTATGTCACATTTCCCGGCACGGATTCAGTAGCGATAGGCGGGAACAAATTAACATTAATACAGAATAACTTCTTTAATAAATAGTATATTTCGAGTAATTCATTACATAAGTCCGACGAATACATTTTTCCATGCTCTTTAAGCAACATACGAACGTATACCGTCGTCCTGTCCTACTTTTACAAACGTTGACCGAAGCCGAATTAAAGCCGAAGCGAAATCCCAAACGGATTATTGGGGTTCGAACTAAAAGAACGCTGAGTCGGACACTAGAAATAACCGAGTATTATCGCGCCATTAATAAACTGACAACATGAAGTCTTTAAGTATTCTAAAACACCTTCACCTAACAAGTTCGTTATCGGTTTATTGTTAACTTGGCTTGGCTACAGATTATTTAATATTTACCTTTTCCAATTGTACCTACATTGTGTATTTTGCTTTATTACTAAACTCAAGACTTAAAATAGATTTCAGTAAAACATTGCGATATCTCTATTCAACTATATCTGTCCATTATCTAAAAAGATGTATCTTAGAAGGCGCTTGGTGACCCTAATTACAAATCGATACCAAGCAGCTGTCATTCGCTAAATAAAACCATAGCTTTATTACCGCCAAGCTTTAACCTTATTCCTCATTGTGTTGCTAAAGCCGTAAATATAGTCTGTGGGAAATACGAGAATATTTGACGTACCTGTGCGAGGACGTAGGAACTAAACACAAACATACTCTGCTCCAACTGAATTTGTAGGAAGAAGAAAATAGTATTTGTAACTTTAATTTGTCATCACACATTTATAAATTAACACAAAAAAATGCACGATTGTCGTCCTATTATAAATTTTTCACTTGCCGTCACTATTCCACAACACATTTCTTAATTTCACAATTTATCAGTAATCTTAGAGATTTACACGCGTTTCCAAAATATGACTGTCACATTGCCATCAACATTCTCTATGGAAAGACTATATATATCGAATGTTAAGAAAATCACAATCGATACATTATATTCACATAGAATAATTTGTAATTTTAATAATACCAAAGACCACACCCTGGTTTCATTGTAATTATACGCAAAAAAACAAGAGTCTTACAGTTAAATTACACAACCTGAAAAAAAAAAACACTATCGGTAAAATCCTGGCACATTCAAATCATCAAGTAAAAAAAATAAGCTCACAGATAACGAAAAAATTATTACTTATTAACGTGTTCCAATAGAAGATTGCATTTTAGAAGAAAAATAGAGTCGAAGTAAATTAAAAATAAAATAAAAATCGATGCGACAAAATGAAAAGATGCCAAATCGATGCGTATAAAAATTTGGAATTGAGTATAGATATGTTATTTTGCGCCCCCTGTGTAGTTTACTTGGCTGTTCTCCTTTACAAAGCCTCTAAAGTAGCTAACTCATTGGGGTTCAGGCCCCTTTAAGTGGTATTTATCAATGTTGTTTTAAAGGGGGTGAATTTTTTTTAAACAAAGTAAGAAAGCCCTGCTATAATCTGTAATAATTATATATTTTTTAGTCGTGGTTCTGTGGTACGCGTACCACTGCATGACTTTGGTACAAGAGGTCGGGAGTACAATCCTAAGTGACACTGTCAGGGTGCAGAAACTTTCATGAATAACTCAGGCATGTTGGCGCATTGAAAATTCTACGACTTGTGTCTTCTTCCAGGCTTGTGCTCTTTTTAGAGGCGTATCCCAACTGTTCGATAAAACAATACTTGATATATCTTGATGAAAATAAATTCGACTCGGGCAGGACTTGAACCGGCATCCTCAGCGTTCCGTGCTGTTGCTCTACCAATGACTTGACTCGGTAGCTCAATTGGTAGAGCAACAACACGATCTTTAAATTCCTGTGCAATAACATGTAAAAATAATAAATTTTTCAAATATCATAACATATATTTCTAACAAAAGCTCACTCGAAGCTTGCAGCCAACGCTTGATTCGTTCAGGTCCTATTCAAGAAACGACTGCCTAGCAGTAAAACTTAATGCACATACTATTTTGTTCGTTAATACAAGGAAACAAAACATATATTTGCTTGCGTTCGTAAACAATTTAAAACCTAAGACGTGAAAAGGATTTACTTCAGTTAAAGTGGATGCTTCGTTAACGGAGTCTTAGTGGAACCGACATTGAATGCTTGCATCATTTGTGAAGCCAGTCTCAAGATTATCACATACAAATTGTTAAATAACATACGAAACTACAATAGTAAGAACGCTGTAATATTCAAGTAGATTTGTATTAAACTACATCCTTGTACCCCAATTTCAAACTGCTAGGCACAATTTTTTTTATGAATAGTGCCACACTTCTCTAAAGGGTAGACGGATTTTAACAACTACCGCCTCTAAATTAGTCATAATAATTCTAAGAACAAGGGGAGGGGGGGGATTAGTTGTATTACTAAATACGTCTTTCTTCTAAATTGGGAAATTTTCTTATACGGAACCTGGAGCTCAAACTAACCCTGAAATATAAAACCAACGAGGCTTACACAGTATACTTAATAGAAGTGAGATCGTCAAGATCTGTTTAATAATACTAAACACAGATGATATTATAATTTCAGTAGGTTTTTTTCTTACATTTTCACACTTTAATTATCTTTCTGTTTCACTTGGTAATATTGGATAACATAGCGGGTGAGAAGAGTACTTTAAAAAACATATATTCTTTATTGCGCAAAAAAAAAAATATATATAAAAAAGCGCCCTTATCGCTAACAAGCTATCTCTACCAGGCAACTTAAAATTTTTAAAATAAGAACTCTAAATTTACATCAACTTACATCAACTTACATTGCTCACAAGAGCGTAAAAAGAGAAGAACTGGCAAGAGACTCGCCGCCATACCTTTTATCGTCTAGTTTTTTACAACTTACGCACTTAATGTATTATAAAAAATAAAATTAATTTCAAATCGGATAAATTATTTCATTAAACACCCTATTTCCTGTACGTGAATTTAATTTAATCTATGCAAATATCACAGAATAGTTATAATATCGTTTGTGGCTGATATAAACTCATTTACATAATAAATTAGATCATTAAAATAAATTAGCTGCCGATTACGGCTTGCGTTGTTTGCTTTTAATTACGTTCGGCAAGCTCATTGTTTTAAATGTTGATTATTAAATCCGTGCTATAGCTGTAACAGCTCGAGTGCCTTCACAGCTAAAGCTAAATACGTTATGTAGCTTTACTTTCAGCGCGGATTTTCCTGAAGTCTGATCATATATAAAAAAATCTCTATTTATTGAATAAAGTGACCGCTGTAGTAATTTATACCAATCTAATTCTAATAGCGATTGCTCAGCCCTGATCATCACTTCATATAATATTATTTAATCTTTTATTTATTTGAATAAAACACTATTAACGGTTTAAATTACTTTTCGGACGCTTTGCTTATGTTTTTACTAAATTAACACTTTAAATAGATCTGAAACACTACAACTCCTACTCCCGGAGGCGGATAGAAAGAGATGAAAGCAGACCCCTCGAAATAAGGTAGCAGAGCGGAAAATTGAGTTGACCGCCAAGAAACTTGATCCGCAATAACAAGTTCATTCAATCAGACAGACGGCTCTAATCTGATTATCATTTATTAAGCGGAGTTTACCATTTGATACTCGTTTACCGAGAACGAGGCCTCGTCACGGCCCTTGTTACAAATCTAATTACTAAAATTAGTTGGATTATTACAATTGACCTACATTATGCCTATATACAGTATACGCTGGAGCAGTGTCTCCCAATTAGTTTTTGCTGCGTAGTACTTCAAAAAAGACTTCAAACTTTTACCCCTTATTTTAGCAAACACACACTATAAACTAGTGCTGTGTCAGCGACTTCGTCCGCGTAGAATAGTTTATTTTATATTATGAGTGATTTTTTTTATTCTACGAAGCCCTTTCGCCGTACTTTAAATAAGAATGTGTCAAAATCGATTAAATACGTTGTTTAGACTTTAGCAAAGACGAACAAACACACTTTCGCATTTATAATATTAGTTTGAATTTGTTCGTATTTTAGTTTGCGTTATCATGAAAAACACCATCTTTCCTGAAGAACAATTAGCATGAAATCACGTGCCAATAAATTTGGAGTTATCGAGTGCTCCTGAATCCATTCACCCGGCGACGAGTGCTCGGTAATGAGAGGCCGCGGCGCTCCAGATTCCGTCGAACGAGAATTATTTGTGCCCACTCCAAATGGGGCAATCCACCCGCAGAGACAATTGAAATAAAACATTGCTAAAGACCGGTCAACGACGATGAAACGTCAGAATCCAGCTCTGACAAAATCATTCATAAATCGATGGTGTTATGAACCATTTTGGCATTTCGCTGACAGCGAACCGCAACTTTTATTATTCCGAAATGTTTTATTTTAAATCTGCAACTAACGAGTTTGGCCTTGTGCTTTTATTAGTGGAACAGATGTTAATCCTGTGCGTTATAAATATGATAAGTCTCGTTACCAGATAGATGCAAGTACTTTTATTAATACATTTATTTTACACTAAAACAATAACGCATTAATTTATTACTTACCTTCTTTGGACATATTAATTTAAATTACATGCTGTAAAGAGCCATATTGGTCTATTTTAAATGGACAATGTATTCGTGAAAAAACACTTTAAAAATCAATATAAAGGAAAATAGAATTAACTCTGGGATATCTATAACATATCATCGTGGACTTTTTTGTTAGCTTTAGTAATTCAGAAATATACAGACTGAATCCGAAACGCGAATAAATTATTTACTAGAAACGATGGCTTTTTCATCTGTGCACGGTGCTTCGCGACCCGGACTTTCGATATTTCGATCGATAGATCGAATAACTAGGCGAAGTCACACGCGTGTCAGAAAAAATATACATTTATTAGAAAAAATGTTGGACTCGATGATTATTAGCCACTGCTACCATTAAACCAAGCCCAGAATCTATCTCTATTCTATGCTGAGCCCCTGTGAACATTAGGATTGATTTCTTTGATCCACTCCATGCCTTGTCAAATACACTTGAGCGAAGATCGGTCATCAAAAAAGCCGCCAGCCAGGCGAGTGCGCGATACAGTTCTTTGGATCTACACAAAAAGAAGTCGGTGGATTGCATTCGCGTTCCCGACACGAGACGTCCGAGGAATCCGTATTGTTATACGTCGGAAATATGTTTTCTGATTCTACGCTCGTGAGCTATTGATATGTGAGAATATTTTTAACTCGATAGATATCATGTTTTCAACACTTCTATTTTTAATAGCCTACTATAGTTGCTAGAATCTAGATATAGATCTAGGATCTATAATATGATCTTTAATATTTTACACATCTTATTGCACATGACACCACTATATAAATTAACCATCGATTTGAAAAAAAATTCGACTCGAGCGGGTCTTGAAATGGTATCGTCAGCGTCTCGTGCTGTTGCTCTAACCAATTGAGCTACCGAGTCCTACGCGCCTTCATCGAAATTTTTCAACTGTGTTATTATAACCATGCTACACAATAACTAATAATATCAATAAATAAACTACTAAACGTAGTGATAAATATCTATTCCTACATATTGTCTGTAGTTTACTCGAGCAGGACAAATTTAAATAAAACTCTTTTAAATACTTAAAGCGTCATTAGTTATCTTTTTAATTTAATTACGCGATAAGTCGGGCCATAGTTAAATTAAATTAAAAATTAGTTAACTAATATATTTCGCGCTTCAAACCGTTAATGTGGTTTTATTTTACTCTATTCCTAGATCAATAAATGCCATGATAATAAGACTTTTATGTTTCACTTTGCACACATAGTCAAAAGACCACAAGTGTGAACAATGAGTTACTTTACAAACTTCAAACGACTTAAAAAATGGAACTTAAAATTCAGCATGAGTCAACCTCGCCGAGTTGTTTATAAAGTGCGAAGTTTCGTGTTTCACATGTGTAATGCTCTCGAAATATTGCACGCGCTGAGGGTGTGGGTCCCTGCAGCGTGGATGAAATTAGCTGCACCGCCATTCTGTCTGCCGCAAGCTAATTTGTAACGGGTAATAAGCCACAACCTTGGTGGCTTAGGAGCGCGTTGCCTAGCAAAAAGTTTTGACAAGTCCTAGTTCCTTTCCATAGACAAAATAGTTTTTGTCCTTACTTGTCAAGTATAGTCTGTATTTGTCGTGTATTACAGATTATGCTTACTTAAGTATATTAGCTATATGAATGGCAAGCGACATTTATATACCACACTTTTAACAGTTTAAAACGCTAAATATTATTTAACTGACTCGATCATTGGAATAATATGTCCGCCCTTTGCACGGTGCATTCGGACAGGGAGACTACATTACAAATAATTACTTAGGCTGAGTTTCTATATATAATAAATATTTAAATAACAACGCTCCTAAAAATATTAACATAATGAAATAAAAAATTGCATATCCCTTTTTTAGTCATATGATTTGAAAAATATATACATGATTATATCTTAACTAATATTGAAAAATTTCGTCCTTAGTAAATACATACTATAAAAACATATATGTGTGATAAGAATTAATAATAAGAATTAAATAAACATTTGAACTGTTTAAGACGCGAAATATTGCAGCCGTGGTCACGGCGGGCCTATCTTAATAGATGTTTAATTTTACCATACAATAAAATTGAGTAAACTGTAAATTAAGATATATCTTTCGGCTCGTGGGCGGACTGAACCGCTAATATCGCTAAGTACATTATAAATATAAACTGTTTCTCGTTCTACAGTTAAATATATTGTTTTAAAACTCGCTATAAATAAAACATTCAAGCCGTATTTATAGATGTCCCGGTGTTTTATGAGTCGTGAGACTAGAAATAAATTTGGAGACATTTTATTAGTTGATAATTTTATATCGGACAAAATTCCGATGTTACTCCCACCAGTTTCATGTCAAAATTGTAAACGGTGTTTTGATGCTCAGTGGAAATTGAATCTAGGATCATACCCAGCTCCTGGAGGGTCGGTGTTACAATTTTTTAGGTCAGGTCGTACGTGACTGTTTTCTCGTACTAGTGTTTAAAACATAATATATAGTAACATACACTTTCTTATGATTATTTTCACTGAATTAACACCACGGGGTACGCCCATTCTTTCCCATTCTAGGACCCAATTTTTAAGGGCTTAGTAGACATTACAATAAATGAATTGTTTCTTTCGCGGCCATTTTGTAAACTTAACTTTTCTCCCTATTCGGTTCTCGAACTGTTCCAGTACTAGTTCTTCTGTTACTGTGCTTTGGTGTGGCACCAGTTTTCGGGCTATTTTCGGCGATATTCTTATCTCACATCAAATCCAAGGCAGTTGTAACATCAATTCACTTAGAAGCATTTCTCATCGACTCATCCATTACATTAGGCTTATCTGGCATCGATAGCTTGCCACGTTATTGCTCCCTTTCTAATTCGGCTTCATCATCACATTAGCGGCACCGGCGTACATGTACAACGTCATAAATATCGACCCTTTGATATCTTTTCTATTCTATTATTCAATTCCTTGCTTTCGCCTGCGACCTCATCTTCGGGTAATAAATGATGCTGTTAGCATATGATTTTTCTAACGCTTCACTATTAAATAAAACATTTTTAACAGTTAAATACTAGAAATATATTAATTAACTCATCTATAATTTATGTCAATTACGACGGGGCCATCCCCCTGACCGCAAAGTATCCGAATCCGTCTCAATACAATTCGCGTTTTAAACCGTTAAGAGTGTTTGATTTAAATTTGTACTTCTCGCGCAACAGACAGTACATTAATACTTCACTAAATAATAAAACAATGAATGAATAAACAAGATCTCACTTTGAATATACCATACCACACAGCATCTGATTCCAATAAAACAAGGCCTATATATTCTTCAAGCGCATTTAAAAGCATTTTTATATATCAGCAATATTATTATGCTCGCGCTGTACAAAACTGTCGAGACAAACCGGTCGCGGGTTGAGTGTTCACGAAAAAATTGCATTCTGCAGTTTGCGCGTTCATTGACACGCGATGTTCCGAGGACGTCTCAAATTACGAAAGCTATTTGATATACTATTCTGTTGTGTTGCCGTTCTTTGTTTGTCAAACTGTTCGGCCCGCATGTATTGATTTTGAACGCCGAAATTTAATGATTATATAGAAAGTGGAGCAACTTTTTTACGTTGCATTGTACGTACATAATAGAAATAAAAATAACGCCCTCTTTCAGCGCCCGACACAAACAAAGACACTCGTTGAACGTTTTTAATTCATTTGTTTTAGAAGTACACATAATCACGTGTGGCCTTGTTACTCTTTATATATATTTTAAGAAACGTATATGAATATTTAGAGATACTCGTTATAAGTACAAAGCGTAAATTGTAATGATGTGGAACAAACTAAGAAAATATGATAACATATGATTTCTGAAGGTATTCCATGGTACAAACGCTGATGTGCTTATTTAAACATATTTTATCAGTCCCTGGCGCCCTATGTAGCGGCCGTATTAGTACATGTTTGTAAATCGTCTTATTGTAATTTCTCTCGGCTTAGCTCTAAATATATCTTGCCTGTGTAAATATGTACACTCCTACTATATTACAAACTTGATCTTCGTTAAATATCTTCGCTTCAAGAATTCTGTCTTATACACTATAATAATTAGTTTTTACGTTCTTTCAATAAGCAAAAAAAGATTATAAAAATAAACGGTTTAAAACGCGAAATATATTAATTTATTTTAACTTCGGTTCAATGGTTTAACAAGATTTATTCTTTTATTCTTGTACGCACGACAGGACCTGAGTTCAAATCCCGAGGAAATTATATTTTTTTCCATCGAGCAGACTACTTGTCTGAAATTAAAATCAATTAGTAAAACGGACACAGAAATGTGTTCATTCCGTGTCCCATGCCACATGTTATTTCACACCGTCAATCTATGTTTGTTTTATGATTTACTAGCGACTCTCCCTGCTGCGCTTGAGTGCAATGCTGATACTAAATACACTACAGAAAACTGTGCTCGTTAGAGATAAACCTTCCTCTTGAGTCACTCTATCTATTTAAAAAAAACTGCATCAAAATCTGTTGCGTAGTTTCAAAGATTTAAGCGCACATAGAGACAGAAGAGGTGACTTCGTTACTATGTAGTGATAGTGAAGCTTACACATACATTTAAAATTGATCAAATAAAACATTTTTAAATCCATTAGTGTATTTATAATGTAATCCAATTACACGGTCTGTTCAAATGAGTTATTGTTTTAGTAAATCATTTAGACTTATCGAGTTTCAGTCATTAACCTCTGTCACTGAATGAAAACATTCTACTTCTTTCTTAAACAAAGCAAATCTAAAATGGCTTCTTTTAGGTTAGGTTAAGAGGTAATATTATATCGCACTATGTTTAGAAATCATCAAACCTCTGCCACCGCCTCCACAGGAATCCAACTACCAGAATCTTTTAATCTGAAGTTATAATTAAGTAATTTTACCAATAATACCTTGTCACGTCCAATTAAAATATCATTCAAGTTCTCTTCTACTATTTCTCTATCTTCTGATAAAAGGATCTTGCTTATATACAAACATGTTGATAAAGGGAGTGGCGGCGAGTTTCTTGCCAGTTCTTCTCGTTCTACGCCCTTCATATAAGAACTGGTAAATTTGACGTTCATAAGTGTAGTAGTTACCTACTTGAATAAATTATTTTTGATTATGACTAGTTACAAACACTGTATCTACCATAGGGTAAATAATTTGTCTTCCCTTTCCCCCTGGCCTGACGCTGAGTGCGCTCGCGACTTTGTGAAACTTCATCTTCCAATAAATAATTGCAGTTCCTTGCATTGCTTTTACGAAAGACCTTTGATAGTGTCTGCGACGAATGACGATCCAAACGCAAGATTCGTTATAAAGTCTTAATCCGGGTTCACGACGTTGCATCTAGGAGAGTGCACTTGAAGCTCCCTCTTGTCTTAGAAGCGAAAGTTGAATGCAGCAGCTAATGAACTCACTTTTTGTAAAGATTCTCAACTGCCCGAGGACCTCGAGAACGCTAGACACATAATTATAGAAGTGAAAAACATTAATAATAAGTAAATATGTACTTTAATGTTGTTTTATGACAACAGCGTAACACAGACAAATGAAGCTAATACTTGGTAAAATACCTTAGACATATAACATCTGGAAAAGATGTGTCGTTGACCTATTTTGGCTTTAGACTGTAGAAATTTACAGGAACAACGGATTAACATTTCTTGACTGCGGACGGATTTTTTATATATATAAAAATATGGATAATTAGTATAACTGGCTATAACATCAAACAAAAAATACTACATACATTTATTGAATGGTAAGGTATGTCTAGTGGACACTAACGCAACTTATATGAGCCTAATTAAGCACTCGCAACCATATAGGGATTAAAACTCTTAATTTCATTTGCCCACTCGTTTCATAATGACGCTGGAGTGCCTGTACTGACCTTCTTTTAGAATACGATGCGCCAATTTGATTTAGTGCTAATTTAAATAGAAATGTATGGTTTAAAAAAGTTCTCTCGACGAACTACTTAAAATTCAAAACTTTTATTGCCATAATAAGATATTTACAAACTTATAATTCAATTGTGTGCATAAAAATAATAATATTATAAGTAATAAATATATATTAGTTTTAAATACAAAAAATAACATTTTAAATTTTGATTATTTTGTGTGTCTGAAAAAGAATCGATCAGTGAAACGGACACAGATATGTATTCGCCCGCGTTTTCCCGGGTGGGTCATGAAAACCCGGGAAAACTGGATTTCACTTGTCTGTAATAATAGTTGTTAACTAAGGAACTCGTAGGAAAAGTTATATGCGAAGACAGAAAAACTCACTTCGTGGATAATATAAGTTATTCCGTTCCACTCCTTTTCACGGGTGGAATTGTTCGTAATCAGACAACGTCAACTTGACGGATGTGTGACATTATTTATTCAACATTTTCCTTCTCCACGAATTCACGTAATAATAAGTGCCACTCGAATTGTTTTACGGAGGTCTTTTCACATTTTCCAGAACGAGAATCTATATTTTCCACTTTGGCTCTCTTTTATTTCTCAATTTAGAGTTAGATACTGTCTGTAGTTTTCGCGAGTAGCACACATTTAAATAAAACACTTCAACGGTTTAAAACGTGTCGTGGTTACCGCCACGAGTGCTGCGAAGTATCCGAAACGTCAGGCCATAGTTAAAATGATTTTCCACATAGTTAAAATGAGATACCACCCATTTACCCTTTCATTATTTAACATACACTGCCATTACCTTTGGACCAAGTGAGTTTGGTCTAGACTTTTCTCCTTTGGTCAAAAGAGACCTAACACTTTTAACTTATTATTATTTCTGGAATTAGCAGATGAGCTACTAGATGGGCACTATAGCTCGATTTATTATTGTACAGAATGCAAATACATCTATATTAGATGTTTATTACATTTATTAAAACGCGAATTAAGCTCTAACCAGTCACTAAAGTTCACATTTCCGTGAATATTCGTTGTCAAAGAAAATACTGAAATATCACCACTTTATCAAAGGCTTTGTAGGTATAAACAGCGCGTTTATTGGAAATGGTGGGAAATTTATCGCGTGTATTGAATTTTCTCTGTATAATGTTTGTTCGAATAACGAGTATGTACGCGAATTATATATACCGCGAGGTATTTAAGCTACTAATTCACTCTAAGCTAAATAGTTTCGATCAGACAAGGCACAAAATAAAGTAAATGGTCATGTACATTAAAAAGAATTGGTACTCTATATACCCCACTTATGACTACAATCCAATATTTGTCATTTAAAATATTTAAGTAAAATATTAAATATGAATTTCCATATATGTCTGGATTTAAAGCAGCCTTATTTATGTGTCTGTCAAATCGATACACTTTTACTTGACTTTACAGGAAAGTTAATCAAACATCACGTAATTAAAAACAAAAATTGTTAATATCTATGCCTGCCAAACCTCAAACCTTGGAAACCCTGCGTCTAACCACTGAGCCAGTATAATAGTCGGTGTCTTTAACTAAGTCGCAGCAATAAAATAATTTCCTTGAATGCAAATACCCGCACGTCGGAAGGTCGTTTGGGAATCGTAAAATGTCAAATAGCGGATGTCGTTCTATTTTTATTTTAATGATTTTTCAGATTATCTCTTAAATATTCATTAGATGCACTGTAGAGGGAAAATACTTTTATGTTAGCCGCTCTCTATATAAGTTTTTATATTGTCAGATGTCTTAAACATTCTCTGAACAGGCTCGTTGGTGTAACGGTAGCAATGTACGGCTAATAATCAATAGGTCGTAGCTAGATCTCCGCCGGGTCCAAGATATTTCTAATCAATTATAATCTTTCTGAAACAAGATGGACTTCGTCTGGACTTCTGAAGTTAAGGATTTCCGAATGTCTAAAGCCAAAATAGGTCGATAGCTCATCTTGTTCAGATGCTATAGGCTGGGCTTGTCTGTTCTCCTCTATCATAAAAAAAGTATAAAAACGTCAAGAGCGAACCGCACTTAACACATAATTATTATACACACTAAATAACTACGCTGCCGTCTAGTTTCTCTAAATATAGACCTACGTTTGTAGGCAAGGTGACAAAATCAGTAGAAAAACTTACGTAAGTGGGTTCGTTGTGCCAAGGTGGTAGAACGTGTCCAATCTTTATATCCACCTGCTGTATATAAAGCGATAAAAAGCTCGAATGCTCTTCAAAGACGCCCCAGTAATTGCACCGCGCTACAATATAAAATAGGAAAATGTAAATATTTTTTGTCCGACTCCGCGGTGTCTGCGGAGTCTTGGCCTTGGACTTGCGTCCACGTCACTGCTATGTTCCGATCGGTCTAAATCCATCGCGGGCTCAGATAAAAAATAACACGACGACTTGTTTTAAACACTTGCACGTGGTAGCACGTTACGCTGTGTCAACTCCCGCCAATAAGCTTTCTTAATGATTCAAACTTTAACGGTTTAAAACGCGAAATATATGCCCGATGTTTCGGTTGCAGTAGCCGTGGTCACCGGCTGAAATACGAACCATAAATATATTTCGTGGTTTAAACCGTTAAAATTGTTGTATTTGAATGCGTACAGCTCGCGTCAACTATAGACAATACTAGATTTAAACTGTATTAAGAATTACTATGTAAAAACACAACAACGTGAATTTATTAAGTTTTGAATACAAATGTGTTTTTTTGCTTTTTTTGTGCTACTCCGAAGCAACAAATTGGTAACACAGTAATATTTGTATTTAAACAAGATCGTAATTTCTTTCGCGGCCGTCTTAGTAGCTGTTTTTACATATATTTATTTTGACTTTTTGTACTAGCTCACCATTACATCTCAGTTAAATTAAGTTTTATATATATAGTATCCTAGTATTCACCTGTTCTTTAGACAAAAAGTATTGTATTAAACGAAAGGTAAGGCTAGATAAAATTAGGTTAGACCCTCGTCTTCAGTAGCTGAGCTGTCACTGCGGCGAGCGTGACCTTCCCTAAATGTAATTTATACTTACCTTAAGCTCATAATGTGTTTATAAACCTAGCACGTATAAATGCGCAAATGATTTTTAAACAACCTTAGTTAATTAAATTACGTAAATTACTTAAAATCAAACAAAATATAACAAGTTGAAAAGCATTAATGGATAGCGCATAAAACCAAAAAAACTGTTTAATTTAATGTGTACATCTCGTGCAAACTACAAATACAACATATTCTCTACTTTATATAGCTTACCGCGAGTAGTACACATTTAAATAAAACACTTGAATGGTTTAAAACGCGATATATTAGTTAAACTTATTTGAAAATGACTTTTCCGATGATTCCGAAACGTCGGACTAAGTTAAAAATCATTTTTAAATATGTTAAATAAAACACTTTAACGGTTTACGTGGTCACGGGGAGTCTCCCCGGCTGCCGCAAAGCATGCGAAACGTCGGGCCGTAGTTAAAAATCATTTAACTAATATATCGCGTTTTAAACCGTTAAAGTCTTTTATTTAAATGTGTACTACTCGCGTAAACTATAGACAGTATTTAAATAAGTTTAAGTAATATATCGCGTTTTAAACGCGATAAAGTGTTTTATTTAAAAACATATTCTCTTCTTAGCGGTAGACTTCTGCAAAAGTATATCGCGTTACATATATATAAAGCACAAACTATTCCTTTTCTCTGGTTTTGATTTTTAATGGTTTTTCAGGACCAATATGCGGTGGGCATTGTTGCGGCCGAGGAAGAGAAACACACTTGACTGCAAAGTTAAAGAGAAGCGCAGAAGAGAAGATAGCGGCTGCCACGAGACCGGTCGCTGAGCTCTTACTGGCTACGAGGCGAACCTTACAAGGTAAAATAAGGTTACGCAGAAAGAGTATTCAAATATGTATTATTTTCAATCAGAATTTTGACATAAATTAAATTATGTTTATTTTAATAACCACCCGATATTTCTGATAATTTGGAGCAGCCATGTTCACGGGTGATAATATTTTGTCATATATTTGTGTTACATCGTGCATCCATCAGTTTTTTAATAATGTTGATCTCGTACAGACGAATTATTACTAATACTTTTTTATAGTATGTTTTAGGGCTTACTGATTACATAATTCTATATTATTGTACAGGTTACGTTCCAAGATTCTTAAATAAGATTTAAATAAAACACTTTAACTGAAAAATTATACTTTTAAACCTTATGCTTTATGGCTTGGCAAATGCTGATTTTCAATTCTTTATCAGATAACAAGTAGTACCGCACAATTAAAACAAAAATATATAGTTTTTTTATTATTTAGTAAAGTTTGTTCAATCTGCAACTCTATAGCCCAACTGAAGTTTCAATTGTACAAAAACAACTAACACCTGGCCTTTAATTGTCAGTGAAGAGTGGATATTGTGATTGCTTTCATATTATAGTGATTTTCATTGTTTAAAGTGCCGAGTGATCGATAAAATAAATACCAAATGCATTCAATCGACCGCACGACACACCCTGTACGGGCGTACTCGAACTATGACGCAATAATGACATTTATTGTCATGTAGCGACGACACATAGTTCAGAAGAAGCAAGATCTAATGGTAGAACAACAAATAGTCAACTGTTATCGTTCGATATTGTATTATAAATGTTGCTTCAACAAATTGGACGCTTTGTTTAGAGTTATGTTTTCTTTTTAGTGCCAGAGTCACCAGAGTTAAAATTTGACATGATTTTAGTCTGTGGATATATGAAAACCAAAAAATGGTCGATATCTTTTTAAGACGTTAAATGGCTGCGGTATTTTACCTACCAATAAAAATACAAACAAATAAAATAAAAACGAAAAATACTTTACTGTTCTCCTCTATTATAAAAAAATGCGGCTGACAGGACGCCTGACCGTGTTGTGGTAAACCGCGTGGTGTGTAAGAGCCCTTAGCGCAGTGCATTGACCTCTATTGCGAGTGGGTTAAAAACAATGCAGAATTTTATATTGTTTTTACCCTCGTTACACGGCAAACCAAGTGAAAACGTCCCCTTTCCATCAGTTTATAATGTAGGCAGGCCTTTTCATACCATATTTCAGATACCTACTCCCAACAAAATAACTCAAAAGTATGTAAATAACAGTTTTAAATGCGACATGTATAGGTTCACTTTTTTATCATGTATGTTAACTACGGCCCGACGTTTGGTACGCTTATCTGGAGCTATGGTCACAGGGGGACGGTGGAGGGTATTTAACGTCAAAGTTAAATCTGATTAATTAACGCCATCTGTTTCGATGTAGTTTATGTTTGGAGGAACTGGCTGTGTCCTTACAGAACTGACTTACTGTGTTACTTGTCAAAAAACGCCACACTGGTAAACGAGTAGAAATAAGTTAATTAAAGTACTTCACGTTTTAAACCGTTAAAAGTATTTTATTTAAATAATATGTACTACTAGACAGTGCTAAAGGTATATATTGTTCTACCTTAAATTGTTTTGTTTGTTTGCAACAGTATAATTCTATACGAGTTTTAGCCCTTGGAAATATTCGTGTTGTATTTAACTTGTTTAAGACTGGCATGAATTGTCATAGCTTTGCATTCTAAAGTTATTCTCCGGGTTATTTCATTAGACGTAATGTTAAGTTTGCAAACCTGCGACCGTCATTAAGGCTAAAATAAACTTTACCCTCCATGCAATACGTGTATTATGGAGTCAACTATTAAATATATTTTACTCTTGGCTTTAACGTAGCGGATATAATATATTGTTAGGAGTAGTTAGGGCATTATTATATGTTTTTTCTTAGATATTTCTGTGGAATTATTATTAACATACATTCTTACTAAGTTTTTATAACATAGCTAACAATTTTAAATATTGCCGTAAAAACATTTCACTTAAAATCGTTGGAACTCTTTTGTTAAACACAAAAATTGCCTATGCAGCAAAAGGATATTCAATTATTTTGAACTTTATTTTATTTAACGGGTTATATGGATTGGAGATGGTTTGTGTGCCTAATGTTTTAGTCTAATTTGTTACGCTAGCGCCATCTGTTTCTTCGTTTTAGAGAGTTTATCTTTTAACTTTTTTTCAAATATGTATTATATATTTTACACGGTATGTATTAACAAAACAATTTTAACTAAATATAGTATTTTAGTCAACTTATTTTTGACTACACGACGTTTCAAATGCATTTAAGTCAGCGGTAGTCCCTTTGTAGTTAAAAGTTATAGTTGTCGTGTTTCAAATTGTTTTATTTACAGATACAGCTAACCTATTTAATAACTATGTAACTGTAAAGAGACCTTACTTCACTATCATATTTCTATTTGGGATATCACCCACGTAGTGTTTCGTAACAGATACAAAACATTTAATTTAGACAACACCTTTGCCAGCATTGAATGCATTATCTTTAGAATGTTAAGGTTTTGATCCCATCTACATTCCTAGATAAGGGAGGCAAGCGTAAACTCAAATATGATAATCTAAATATATATATTTGCTTAGGGCTTGTTAGGTTGTTGTTTTGGGAACTGTTTGATTATACGCTCGAATTACCTAACTAGTTACTCGCATAATGGACTACATGAACCTTTCTCGTATTAACGTATGTAATATTAGTAACGTGTGTAGTCAACGCGAGTAGTATACATTTATACAGAACACTTTAACGGTTTAAAACGCGAAATATACCAGTTGAACTTATTTTAACTACGGTCTGAAGTTTCGAATGCTTTGCAGTAGCCGTGGTCACCTTACGCCAACAAATATATTTCGCGTTTTAATCCGTTCAAGATTTTTATTTAAACGTATGTTTGTGTTATACTTTTCTGCATGTATTGGGGAAACAATTATATAGGTGTAAACTTCGTTTACTAAATTAAAGTAAATAACGATATTTCGCGTTTAAAAACGTTAAAAGTGTTGTATTTAAATGTATACTAATAGCGTAAACTACAGACGTAAAGAAAAGATTTATTTTTTTGCAAATATTTACATTTAACTAAATAATATTAATTTAGTGTTATTTAGTTACAACTTTACGCAAGGAGTATAAACACTTGTGGTTTTAAAATTTTTCAATATTAAATGTTTTAACAATTATACTTCATGTTTCAAACTGTTTAAATTGCTATTGTGCGCATTTGTTATTAATGAAACGTCAATATTTTTTCGATGTTTACAAAACCGACGTATGTATTGCCAAGTGAGATTTAGCTATGAAATAAATACTTGAAGCCAAATGCGTCGCTATTTGAGAAGTGGGCAGCGGTCGTTGGCTCCTTCTTGCCACCCGCCAGCCATTACACCGGCATGATAGACCGACAAAAAAGACGTCTCCTAGACATCAGATTGAATTACTTTGATATCTAGATGGCAAAAAGTATTCTTGCATTTCTTATTCGATGTTCTATTTAGCTATTTATATTAAGAGACATTTGCAAAAAGCTCTGAGTCCAATCTGTAACTTTAAGCTACAATAAAATGACTGTAATAGAACGTATAGCAGTGTAATAAGTAATAAAAGTTTACGCGAGTGTACACATTAAAATAAAACTCTTTTAACGGTTTGAAACGTTAAATATATTATTTAACTTTTGTACTACTAATACATTTCCCGTTTCAAATCGTTAGAAGACTTTTATTGAAACGTTAAGTTATTTTAATAGTCTTTACTAAATTTTAATCAGATGGCTTAATAAAACCATGAGCTTTAAAACTACGGCTCGTTCGTCGTCGTCGAGTTTTACTCCAATATATTTTTAAATTATTGTATAATTTTTCTGATAAATGCTAAACCCCTAGTCGAAATACTATTTCCGACTGGGTCGTGACACCCATGAGACACAATCCAATTTTCGGTTTCAGTCTGCGGGTTTCCATCATCCAAATCCAAAAAAATCCAAACATCCAAAGTCCAACATAAGTCGACAGCGCATTTGAATAAAGTTTTAAATATTTTATCACCCATCATGTGTTTACTAAAATGCTTTCCTGCCTATCCACATGATTTAAAGCTTAAATTAAAAGTCTACCAGTACGTGTTGGTGCCTTCATATCCATTTAAAACGTATTTTCTTACAGAACACCTGACAGCGCTATCACAGCAATCCCAGAACAAAACAGCGGTGCTGTTCTCACAGCTCTACCGCACTCATGCTGCAAGAGCTCACGGACCACTCGCCACGCTGTACGACGATATTAGGACATTACTACGTTCGAATCCTGAAGCTGAAGATGTGAACGGCGACGTCCTAGGGTCTCCGCCTCCAAGAGAGATGGCACAGAGCACAAAGAAATTCTTCCGAGACGTATTTCCAGTTGCCTATCAGAATGTGTTGAGGCTGGACGCGAAAGAATTCACGACGGCATATGAGGCGTGCTTGAAAGACGCGTATGACGCTGTACAGCCGTTTGGCGATGTACCGGAACAGGTAAGGCATCTATTGAAACATGAATGCTTGATGATGAATGATGTTTATTTTTCATATTTAGACTTGGTAGTTTAGTTTGAATTGCTATAACTGTTATATTTTAAATAAATATAAATATGGTCTTTAGATTGTACAAGTGTTAAAAAATAGATGAAACATTTTTAACGGCTTAAAACTATACACTAGCGAGGCCTACCTACGTTTAGTTATCGTGACAACTGCTGCATTCCACCATCCGAAGGGTCGAATTTACTTCGCGATTTAAACCGTTAAAAGTGTTTTATTACACTTGAAGCTTGCGATTTGTTTAAAATGGAAAATCCTATCGACAGTTGGGTGCGTCTCTATCAAAATCTTTGGAAGCTGCACGAGCGCTGCTTCAAGTACTTGCAGTTGGAGCCGGGGCACTGACAGCCAGCGAGAAAGTTGTTAGCATAAACGATGAATGCGCCACCAAATTGCTCCTATTAGAAGGCTGTTCTCGATGTAAGGGCTTCGAAGTCAGTCCCTGTAGAAATTATTGTCTTAACGTCGCAAGAGGGTAAGTAAATTTTATTTTAAGTATTTATTTGGAAGTATTAACATGGTGAGGTAAAATACCCCAGCCATACAACATCTAAACAAGATTCTCTGTGAACCTATTTTGGCTTTGGATATTCGGAAATCCACAGACTAAAACCAAAACACGATTAATCTTAATTATTATGTTTAACGTCTATTATTGATTAACGTCTTTTTCATCTGCGGACCACTGTTTGTGGGCGGTTCTATTGAAATATTGAAAAAAAATGTATTAATTGAATAATTAGAAACATGTTGGACCTGATGGGGATCGAACCCACGACCTGTTGGTTATAAGCCATACATTGCTACCGATATAGTTTTAATGTTGACATTTATTTCCCACAGTTGCATTGGTTCAACGATATCTGAACTGGATGCACCCTGGGCTGGATACGTGGAAGGAGTAGAGAGGCTCGCGAGAGCAGACGCAGATGCTGCGCTTAGAGCTCTGGACGCCAGGGTCTCGGAAGCAATTATGCATGCTTTGGAGAACCATGTCATATTGGAAAAAAAGGTAGGAAAATACTGTCTATAGTTGACGCGAGTACACATTTAAATAAAACACTTAACGGGTTAAAACGCGATATATTAGTTAAACTTATTGAAAATGACTTTTAACTTCGGCCCGACGTTTCGGATGCTATACAGCAGCCGTGGAGACGGGGTCTTAAAAATCATTTTCAATAAGTTTACCGAATATATCGCGTTTTAAACCGTTAAAGTGTTTTCTTTATAGGTAGGAAAACTCTTCTTTTACGTAATGACTTTGATGAGTGAAAGTGTGAAATTCCGTTTCCCCTTTGTGGGGCATGGGGCGGACACATTTC
Source organism: Leptosia nina (assembly GCA_963661955.1). NCBI lineage: Eukaryota > Metazoa > Arthropoda > Insecta > Lepidoptera > Pieridae > Leptosia > Leptosia nina. The sequence continues at coordinate 8,304,071 of CAVLEF010000010.1, read as the reverse complement.
TGTGTATGTTTCACTAATCCGTTCTTTAACAGGCTAGTAGTTGATCAGACTTCTGTGCCATGCCCGACCGGAACAATTTTTGTTTTCCTGGAATTCGAACCCAAGACCTCTAGCGCTTAACGCAATGCTAGGTAATACGTTTAACCATTTGGCTACAGAGGTCAGACAATTTTATACAGAGCAAAAAAGGCTTTATTTACTTACAAAAAAAAAGGCTAGTATTGCCAGTGTTGATAACACGTGAAAATGTTAAGCAGTGGAAATAAAAGCACTTAAAGATGGCGGTAAACTTAATGCTGCTCAATATGTAAATTGTGAATAAAGCTCTGTAGCGAGCCTAATTATTGTCGTTGAAACTTTACGAATCGCTCTCCGGGAGCTGGAAAGTTGCGCGAAACACAGACTACATTTCCATTTACGACGTTTAAACTCTAAGTGGCAGTTATCTTTAGGAGTTCAAGAAATTACTACGCTAATTTCTCTGTACTTATTATTTTTGTCATTTCCTTTTTAAAGATACCAAACATTTTGGGACCCCACTACCAACACCACAGATTCTAAAAACGTAGTATATTCGACTAAGATTATTTAAAATGAAAATTAATGTCCTGGTTCCAAAACCACGATTGGCACTGATGCCAGGTTGTTTCACGTTTAAAAAAATAACTTTAACGGTTTAAATGCAATATAACGGTTTAAATTAATAAAATATATTAGTTAAACTTATTTGAAGAACCGTTAGTGTTTTATTTAAATGTAAACAGCGAGTACACCACAAACATACTGTCTGTGGTGTACTAGTGTAACACAGACAGTATGTTTCGCTTTTAAAACCGTGAAAGGTGTAAATAAAGAATTACCACAGAGTATAATAAATTGACGGATGAAACGGCAGCCTAAACATTGCGTACACAGATTAGCAATTAAGCATAATTTACCCGTACATCCGAGGCGTTAAACAAACTCGCCAGAACAAGATAATTCCTAGCATAAAATACTTTTGCATATACAAGGAGCTTAACTTTTGATTTATTGCGAGCGAAGCAATAAGTTGTGCATTTTGCACGCCATTTGAGCTCGCTAGCTAAATGTCACTGACCTAGAATAGTATAAATTATGACAAGAAAACAATGCCAACGGAACGTAGCGCAGCTTTCAAAAAGGAAAATAAAATGTTCTTCACATAATGAACGCTTATTGCTCTGTGCACAATTTGTATTGTCGTTCATCTTTAGTGACTATCGTGGTGACCTGGTGCTTGATTATTTGAGGCCGCTAGAGCTAGAGTAGCCTAACTGCTATTTTATGAATTGACTCATTTATATTTTTATAGTCCACAAATGTTAGCACAGTGACCGAAAATTGTTAACATAATTTTTACACAAATAATAGGACAAATTCATTATCGCCTAAGTTAATAGCTCATTTTAATTTTATTATTAGGCTACTCTGCCTCTAGCAGCATTATTTCATTATAAGCATAAATTCACAACTTAAATAATGAAATAAAATCATATAAAACGAGCCTTTACTGGTATTTGTTTAATGCTTTAGGTAAATTAACATCACTTGTATACATTAATGCCACCTATTATTAAAAGAATGTGTTTACTTTAATAATTACCGTTTTTTTATTATTTTCTTAAGTGTCGACAAAGATGATCATCCTAGAGATAATACTTATGTTACGGTTTTCTATCCATATCGGACTGTATTATAAAAATTCTAATAAACTTCACTCTTCTACTATACCCAGGCCAGTCTGAAAACCAGCGCTGCTGAGTGTGACAAGCGTTCAGCAACACAGCTGAGACTGGTATCATTTGCAATTTATTATTTATCTATTTTTTACTTACGCAATTTAGTAGTTACAAGCAAAACGAGTAACCGTGTTAAATGGGCATTAAAAAGTTTTGAATTCGAAGATATTTGTTTTTGCTCCACCTTAAAAGAAATATGAGCTTTTTATTATTTTAAATTTGAATGCATCCGCCAATCCACAGGCCGGTCGTGTGGGCAAACGTCGATTATAATTAGAACCAATCTACCTGAATATACTATGTCCAACATACTACTTACGCTGTTACAATACAATATATTTGTACTTATATACTTGTAGAGCGAAAATACAAGGCGCATCTAAGTGTGCAGTGTTTCCTAACTGCAATTTGAAGCTTACTAGCACTTCGTCAATAGTGCCATCAAACTTTCTTGTACACTGGCCGTCCGCCAGACAAGTTAGAGATGTAATCTCTACGAAGCTAAATTTCAAATCAATAAACGACTTGTGTGAGATCCTTTCCACGATTGTGAGGCAGACAAATTTCTGTTTTTCTTATGGAATTACAGGAAATGGATACATCTTTTGTTTTTGGTAAATTCGAAAGAAACTATTATTTACCAGTCAGTGTGTCAGCAACTTCCTCCGCGTAGAATAGTTATTTATTTATTTATTTAGTTACTTAGGGCTTTAAAATTTGTTTTTGCAAACCCCGTTTTTCCACATATCCCGCTGTTTTTTCACTTACATCGCAATGTGAGCAAAGTGCCTATAGGCTTCCTCGAATAAATACTCCAAGTACAAAAAAAAATCGATTCGAACTAGTGGTTTCTGAGAGCGTTCAAACAAACAAATAAACTCTTCAGCTTTATATATTAAGTAGTAAGTATAGAAAGATTTACATATTAAGACTTCCGGTGTTAGAATTCACCCACTTTACGGAATATGCATAAATGTTTTAAAATGACAACCTGATTACTTCATTCAAAAGTAATTTTGTGATTTGTAGTGAAAATTAACAATAAATTAATTGTATTTTCAAACAGCAGTAGGTGAGCTTTAGATTTTTCGTAGACGTGAAAAATATGCTTCCTCTTCATTATTTTGTTTATAATTTACTATTCATAAACATAGTTGTAGTTCATTTTATCGCCATAAGGTTTAAAATTTTCCATAATAAGTTTACGTGAACTTATGAGCCCATAAAGTGTGAATGTGGGCGAGATAGGGTCAACTGTGGGCGTCGGCCAACGAACATCTTCGCCAAACCCTACCTACCTATCTTGTGATTGGGAAATACTTTCTTATCGTTTGAATGAGGTTTTTTGTATAACCAGCCAGTGGTACCAATTTTTGACTAAGAATCCGTGGGTCGTGTAGTCACTCCTCACCAGGTCCAATATACCTAATCTAATCAATTTAAAACTCTTCTTAATCATGTTAAATTTGACTGGAATCTGGAGATTAAATTGTTAATAGGAATATCGAAAATTCAATCCCGTCCACGAAGCGGAGTCCACAGATAAAAAAAGGTTTATTGGCATTTCATAGTTACTCTGTGGATTTCCGAATGTGGAATCCAAAATACGTCAATAGCGTATCTGTGCAGTATATATCTAAATGAAAGTGACATCTGTCAATCTTACAAGATATTAATTATATTATTTAACAAGACATTTTAGCAGACTACACTAACTAATATATTTCACTTTTGTACCCGTTACAAGTATCGTAGTTAATAGTCTCGTAAAATAAAAATATTCGCAAGATTAATATGTTGCCAAGCTCAATATGTAATTAAACAATACTGACAAAGAATCGTTCTTTAAATGTGAAACAAAGGTAAATATGCAGAAGGATGTTAACATAGTTAAGTGTGTACTCGCCTTTGAGTGTGTGTACAATATGCATTGAGAATTGCAACGCATAATGGCCACTATAGGCGTGGGCTCGCAATGAATATTGAAATTGTGAAAGCATTGAAAAGTAAAGGATGCATTTATTTTGCCATATAAATTTCAATAATGCATCGTTGATGAGAACGACGGCGTGCTATATAAGAGTTATTTCTTTTTAATTATAATAAAAAGTGAATTCTCCTGTGGGGCACGGAACGAACACATTTCAGTGTCTGTTTCAATGATTTATTTACAGACAAGTGGTTGATCAAACTTCTGTGCCTTGCCTTCTATTTTATAAATATTTTTCAATTTATTTAAATAGTTTTAGAGATTAAGATATAAATATAGAGGTTTTAAAGATAGAATATATCGACAGTAAGTTGTTGATTAGACTTATACCAGTATACCCCGCCTGAACGGAATCATTAATTCTTAACTATGATATGAACCCGGGACTTCTCATACTTAACGAAGAAGTAGTTAAGTTACAGATGTAGATATATAATATAAATGTATACAGATTGTTTGTAGATAGATGGTATACAAAAAGTGCTGCATCAACGCCGCTTAAAAGAACCAAAAACAACATTCGACCTACATTCGCTGCAGGATTATTTATTTCAGTAACGGTGTTAACATTTCGCTCAAACCCGCCCTTATTCCTAAAAGATTAAAAGCACCATGTCAAACAATAGCCGGGGTTTCAAAGGACCCTTTTGAGCGCGACATGCAAAGAGACTGGCAGATTATATTTGCTTTTCGTGCTTTTAAATTCCTGGCTGAAGTGCATTCAATCGGGATAAATAAGATTTACTAATATGTTGTACTAGAAGAACTATTCTATGTACTTATGTCGAGAAAAATGACGTTAGGACGACATTTAAAAGTGTCTACAAATTATTTACTAAATATTACATATTGCCAAGATGGTCATTTAATAGAAGATGAAATAGCCATATAGCATCTTAGATACTGTCTATAGTTTACGCGAGTAGTACACATTTAAATAAAACACTTTAACGGTTTGAAACGCGATATATTAGTTAAACTTATTTGAAAATGATGGATGGATGGAGCCCGTGACCACGGCTGTTGCAAAGCATCCGAAACGTCGGGCCGGAGTTAAAAATCATTTTCAAATAAGTTTAACTCATATATCGTGTTTTAAACCGTTAAAGTGTTTTATTTACATATAGCATCTTGATAAGATGTGCTGTTGACCTATTTTGGCTTTAGATATTCGGGAAACCACACGGTGCGTGACTCGGACGGAATTTATATATTCCAACCGCGAAATTAATATCCAGATTTGAAGATGTCCTTCAGATTTTTTTTTTCAATTTATCAGAATGATCTTCTTGTCTTGATTATTATATATTGGTACTAAATTAGTGTATTTGATTTGTATAAACACAAATAATTAAAATGCAAATTAAATAAAAATTTGCAGCAACTCTGATGATGCAAACGAAAGGGTTGGGTTGCTTGTGACTTTTCGCCGTTTATAGTCGGTACAGAACCTTTAGTACGCGAGTCGAACTCGCGCTGTACTCGTTGTTTACTAGTATAATTGTTTTATTATAAATAGACCGCAGCTTGCAGCAGTTAGACAGTCGTAAATTCTACGCTATTATTTAAATGCAATTTCAGCGAGGCTACAATTATTATAATTGTACATAATTGTATTCTCGGAAATAGCGCAATTGTACTCTTCAATGCAGTTTCTGATATTCTTATATTAGAACATTAGTACATCAATTATAGCGAAGCGTCAAAGCCTTAAAACAACGCTCGTCTTACAGTTTTGATTTAAACACTGGCGCCCGCCCACGCGAAACTTTCTTTTAGTACAAGTTAAAAGCTGTAAGCGATTCCTGTTTCCATAGACTCTTTTTGATAACTGAATTTAATAGTTACGATTAAATTCGGTAGAAGAACTCTTTTGGATCATTTAAGGCTATTTTGCAAAGCTTCTGGAATTTGCTTTAACACCTGATGACATCATCAACTCGAGATACGTTTATATGTTTCGTACATTGAGAATATTTCTCAATTACGACGGTCGAACAGGTTGAAAACTCATGGATTTTTTTTTATAAAATTTAAATCTTAAGTCAAAGTATAATTAAACGGTGTTTCTCATTAGAGGGCACGTCAACAACTTAACCCACGCGACTCGTGGGCGCCGGCGCAGCCAATCGAATACGCAATTTTATTGATATACCGCCGCATCTCAATTATTTATTGACCTCCAATACTATCTTTATAGACACGACAATCTACCTCTGACTACTGATTTTCTAACATATTCGGCTCGTGTTCGGAGAAATGTTACCGGTTTTATTTGAATTTTAATGCGCTTTCTGATCGCCATTCGCAATAACTCCGATAGTTTAATGTTAATTAAGTTTTGAGGCGCCAGACGCTTATACAGTTGACATTTTTGTCGTCGTTAATGGCTCTGTCACGAACGAAGAATACCTATTTCATTTAATGTTGTTCTTTATGTTAATATAAATTTATTTGCGCCCAACTTATACTTACTGCTCGCTAAAAGCTTTTGCTTTACTTTGATATGTTTTATTTTGGAGTGAATATACAAATTAAAATTTTTACTGTATAAGTACTAGTAACTAACCGTGGTCACGGTAACACGGCTGCTACAAAGCATTCGAAACGTGAGGCCGTAGTTAAAATAAAATAATTTTCAAATAAGTTTAGATAATATATTTCGCGTTTTAAACCGTTAAAGTACTTTATTCAAATGTGTACTCGCGTAAACTACAGACAGTATTTGTCAATTATTATTTCTTTATAGATTTTTGATATCCACTGTTCTTTCTCATATCTCTTCCATAAATAAGACGTTTACGCAACTCCGGATGTTCAAAGACGAATTAATTACAAGCACTTGACGCCTACACGTCCCACTATTTGTTTAAACTATCGATCAATAAAAGTTTTAAACTTGCCCAACTACAAACGTTTAATCGGCGGGTACTCTTCGAATTAAGGCTTGTCAAGTAATAAATACTTGTTTTAAATTATACATTTGAGCATATCTGTGGCTCAATAGTCAAACGCGTTGCCTAGCATTACGCTAAGTACATACGAGGTCCAGGGTTCGATAAATTGTTGAGGTAGTTCATTTAAGTCTAATTACTTCTTATATATAATGCCCCATCTAATTATACGTTTGAACTCACTGCTCAAGATAGACGTTGGTCCATCGGTTAATGTATGGCTAGTAATCAACGGGACTTGGGTTCTATTCTTCTTAGTGTTAAATACTGAAAAAATCTACAATGTGTCAAATGTTTCCATCTAAAAAGGTTACATTAACTACCATAGACATCGTAATTCTACACGAATCACGAACCACAGATGGAAAATTCTCTGTACTTCCGAATGTTCCATCAAATTATCTTAATTAGAAGTTACAGAGGTATTCTTACCTTTAATCAAGTAAATTTCGTGCTTGCCTGTCGTTTGTCAGAATAAAGCAATAACAATACGTCAAAACATGTTTACATATTTCTAATGTAACTTGAGCCTACATTTTACGCAATTATGTAAAATAAATTGCGAAACTTATTTTCGAATTGTAATATAGGTGTCGAGTTACCTGTAGTGATGAATGGACTGTTTTAGGTAGGCATATTGATGTTTGAAACAATAAACATTATAATAATTTTATAGTAAGACAATGGTGTTACTCATAACAAAGGTTTGTATGGATATCTCTAATCGTTGCTTTAGAATACATCTACATACATTTTATGATAGAAGATGACAGACAATCATGCGGTCCTCTTGGTGGAAGATGAGATAACCCAGCCGTATAACCACTGAACAAGGTGTTATATGACTTTACATGTTGAAAGGTCCGCAGAGCGCACCCGAAACGCGCTTATCTCACACATCGAAAGCCGTCGTTCACAGCTTTTCTATCTGTGAACGACGGTTGGTGACGGTGATTATACTTATTAAACGCTATAAAAAATCTAGAAACTATTTGAACGCCAACTCAAAAGTGCCTTTCTTACGTTCCGTCAGCACATGCACAATTCGAAGCGAATTCCACAAAAGTCTCTGACGATGCATTTTTCTGCAACAATCGGATGAAATTGTTGTAGTGTTGAGCACGAACTATGCGCCTATTTGCAGCATGGTCTCGTTTATTTGCGTTTGTCGCGAGTCGCTAAGGGCATTCACTCGGCGTACGCAGCTATATTTCACGCACGAACACCGTCTCTTCGCAGTAAATAGCATGCAGCGCGAAAAAGTCTCTCTCTCTCTCCGTCTCTTCGCCTTCTAGAAGTGGAGTCACTTTTACCCCTATAGGGCATTTAGAGTATACATTTATGTGTCCGAACTCTGGACCTCAATCGCTCGCTAATGCTAAGCTAGGCATTGAACTTGGATTTGGACCAGCTCCTTGGTTTATAGTAGCAACTGGTCGTTGGTTTGATCCCCACCAGGTCCAACATGTTTTCAATCAATTTATAATTATTCTGAAAGGTGTTGTTGGACTGGTGGATGTGGGTATAAAATGTGTGGTAGGAATATCGAGATTCCGTACAAGTCACGAACCAGCTCGAAGAAGGCGTCAAGCTTCATCACGGTTCGGTTTTAGTCTGTGAATATTCCAATACCTAAAGCCAAAAAAGGTCGACAGAGCATCTTGTTGATATGTTACTTGACTTGGATGTTTTACCTTTCATCTTGAAATGAAACCCTTGTTTTTCTGACCTTCTCTATCATAAAATAATAACTACGGAATTAGTCTCTCTTTTAACCTCTACTAATTCAAAAGTAGAAATGTTAAGCAATTAAAATTTTTATTCAATTAACAGACACAATCGTCAAATAGTGTAACATCAAACACAATATTGTGTCTGTAACCTCTGTTTTCAGATCAATGATAATAATATTTACCAAGAATTGAATGAAACTTTTCTAATAGTAATTTTTAAAATAACGCGAATAGCCTAACAGTTTCTTCGACGAACACAATTTCTAATATATATTTATTCGTGCAAGTGATAATTGAATTAACTAAAGCACTAAAGGCTTATTGGATTTGCAGAAATAGGAATGATGGAATTTAAAAGCAACAGGTTTAGCTGGGGATTAAACTAAACTCATTATAAATAAAGAAAGACTAATTGTAGATTACAGTGTAGGAGAATTATCGTAAACTAACTTTTAGATACGACGTCGTCCGCGTCCTGTCGTTCTTGTGAGGTGATTTTATAAGATATATAATGGCAGACTTGTTTTATTTCTTTTTAGAGAAATAATTTGTTTATACATATTTTTTGGTTTCTTTCTTTCAAAAAATTAACAATTTTGCCCGTTTTTTTTTTACCGTTTTCCACGGTACCTCCGCTCTTATTTGTCGAAGCCTGATTGTTATATAGTCTAAAGCTCATCATCAAATAAACAACATAATAATAGTTCCCGAAATTTGTGTGTTAAATCAAACAAACAAATAAACTCTTTAGCTTTATAATATTATTATAGATACAAACAATAATAAAATGCATGCCAATTGACTAGTAAAAGATATAATACCTGTCTAGGGTCTTATCGCCCTAAAGTCAACACTGGCACTCAAATGTCAAGCCCTGATGTCAAATCTGTGCAGAACACCTAGCTAAAGTAAAATTCTTTAACAGGTTCGCCAAGAATGTGGTCCACCTTCAACCATTGATGCTCCAAATCTAGCATCCCCCCATCCTACGCCAGGATCATCCAGACGGGATGCTCTAAGAGCGCCACCACCAGACACGGAATTACTCCAGTTTGCTGCGACCCTAGCTGCCAGTAAGAAACTGTTCGCCGTGCTGTCGGATAGACTGTGCGATGAACCGAATTTTGCTGCAGAAGGCAATGAATATTGCTGGAACGGTGTTAGTGTTGCAGAGTAAGTACATCTTAATTTATGACTACTATACACAGTCTTTAATCGTTTGTGTAACTTGGTCCTTTTATTAACTCTCTTTCTGAATCTTTGTAACATACGTATTTTCTTTCTTCTCTTAACACTTTTTAATCAAATACTGTGTGTAGTTTAAGCTCGTAGTACACGTTTAAATAAAACAAATTAACGGTTCAAAATGCGAAATATATTAGTTAAATTTATTTGAAAATTTGAAATTTTGAGCCGTAGTTAAAATATATTTCGTGTTTTGAACCGTTAAACAGTTTTATTTAATTTTTTAAATCGACGAATACTATTTCTTACTATTCTTTATACTAACTAAAACTACTATTATTAAAGTAAAGTACTTAAGGGGTTATAAATGTTTTAACTTCTACCCTATCCATCAGGTACACCAAGGCGTTAGTCGCATCGGCGTCAATAAGTGATCAGAAATATAATCCTGAAGTTACCTCGGAGACATACCAGAACGCCAAAGTCGCCGTACTAGGTGAAAGGTTGCGTCAAGCTAGACAGGTAATTGAATCTGTTTGTCAAATATTAATATGCCAATACCAAGTAAAGCCAAATAACCAGTAAGTTTTGTATTATCAAAGCCAAAATAATAATAGGACCTTATGCCTCCCTTGTATATATATGCGATATAAAGTTTCAAACTCAGCCCAAAATTTTTAGATAACTATTATTTACTTAGTATGATAAAAAGTCATGCGCACTTGAAAATAATAAAAAAGTATTTTCAGGTAACAGATTATCTACATCAATCTAGTTTTGATCTGGAAACCTTTTTAAGTATATAATACAATTAAATTATTTCTTAACAAATATTTAAATAAAACACTTTAACGGTTTAAAACGCGATATATTAGTAAAACTTATTAAAAAAATGATTTTTAACTTCGGCCCGACGTTTCGGATGCTTTGCAGCAGCCGTGGTCACGGGGAGACACGTCACACGTTTTATAACGTCGGGCCAAAGTTAAAAATCATTTTTTTAATAAGTTTAACTAATATATCGCGTTCTAAACCGTTAAAGTGTTTTATTTAAATATTTCTTAACAAGTTAATTTAAATATGGGTTTAAATTACACATACAAAGATTGTTGAAACTGTTATCCATTTCTATTGGTCTTGACGTCCTTGTGAAAACCCCACTGCAAACCCACCATTGGGCGTCCATTTGAGTCTTGTCTATCTCATCGGTGGTTCAATGTTTTTAAGCAATATTTTACGCTATTGCAGCTTTTGGTGTCGCACTCATGGAGCGATAGCGTCCCGGCAGCTGAAGCCTTCATGCAGGGCGATGAGGCGGGAGATGAAGGTTCAGGTTCTGGTCGCCTTTACACGGACGACGACGCATCCTACGACGCAGAGGGTTCCGGGGAAGAAGGTTCTGGAGCACAGGATGTTGGTAAGTGACATTCCCAAGATTAGACTTGCATATTATTATAGTGTTATCCAATATATTCATGATAGCTTCTTATTTTTTAAAGACGCTAGGATAGAATATTATATGTTTTTATTGACTTACAAAAATAAGATAAAACCACCTCATACGTTGCGCTACGTTGAACCTAATCCATTTCATAAAATATCGAAAAGGTAATTTCAGATACAAAAAGTGCTTTTAGAGATTAACGGAAACACACATCCGCTGTTTACCTTTTTTAGTTTTCTTAAATGTAAAGATATAATGAATATGAATTAGTTTGTTAGAGTATAGATTATGAATATTGAAAATTGTGCTTAATTCCTCGTTTCTTCTGCAGCAAGTCGGACAATAACCAATGAAGAAACGACATATTCAGCGCCACCCAAAGTAAGTGGATCCGCAACTAATTCCAGATTCTTCTTCGGATACACGCTCTTGATACTAATGTCGGCCTTAAACTGTCTTTAAGCTGAGACCCTCGATCTCACGATAGATCTTTGAGGACCCAGTGTATTGTGAATCATATCAAAGTAAGCAATATAATGTGCAATGACTTTAACGGAATGTTAACACTTTAGGAATATTACTGAACCGACCAGGCCCCGTAACTTGGTATTACGAAAATAGCAAATATTGTAGTCTAAATATATGTTTTGGGGCCTAAAAGGTGAAGTGTCGGCGAGAAACAGCAGAGATCAAAAAATAAACCGAAACGAATAAGTATTAACAATGTTTAATGTTTTTTACAACGGATCATAACAATCTTTTCGTAATTTAAAACGCAAAATATCTAAAAAATAAATGTTAAAGTTCGTAGTGTTGTTTTGTGTAGCTAGTCCCTAGTTGATACGAAAGCTTTCAAGTTTACAGATTATAAAGTAAGTAAAAGTGCAAACACTTGCATTTATATCGTTTTAAAGTCTGCAGTTGTACAGAGCATATCAAAATGTTTACCGTATTTTGTAAATAGTTTTCATTTTATATTTTTTAGCGGAGGAATGCATTTATTGAGTGAAATTGTCATAATAAGGAACATAGATATATTTATAAGAATCTCTATTCAATGTTAATATTAGCTAATTGGCAATAATTCTTATAGACTAATATAGCGTTTAGATTATTGGAAAGTATAACCTATTGTATATGTGTACATAAATCCTACTGGTCTAGGTGCTTAGCGGAGTAATCATTTTGTTGCCATATTATTATTTATATAATTATAAGTCATAATTTAATCGAATAATATTATGTGATACAGACAATTCTTAGGTTTATAAGTTGATTTGTGTTAAAGCTTAAACAAAATACGAATGATTTAGATTGTAGACACCTTCGGGTGACGATCGGCCTATTTATTTATCGATCCTGATATGATAATCAGTTGATAGAATTGCTCGAAAAATTCCAATTATGTATGTATTTGTAGATAGAAATTTGAACCTATTTCTGTCACATTTCGTCGAAAAAAAAGGTGTGATTTCTCCTAGTTCGAAATATTATACGAATCGATAGTGCTTTAAAACGTATCATAGTGTGACGTCATCTAATGACGTAGCGATTTATTGTGTTGTAAATTATATGAATTGTTAGTGATAGACTAGGAAATGAATTTGACGATTGCTGAATGATAATTTTCATCAATTTTAACAATATTTAACATAATGACGAATCTTTTAACTTTACATGGTGCTTAAAATTAACGACGATATCTCAGGGTACGTCAAACTATAGACTATCGTTCATCTTCCTACTTAGTATGAACGTGTATTAAATGTGCAAATGACAGAGGCAGAGCATCGGCTGATTGAACGACGGACTTCGGATTGCTTTGCAGCTAATCAATTATATAAATTATCGTCTTTTTAATAAAACACTTTAACGGTTTTAAACGCGATATGAATTAGTTGAACTTATTTAGATTCTTTTTTTATCTACGGCCCGACGTTTCGGATGCTTTGCAGCAGCCGTGTTCACGGGGACCGGGATCCGTACTAATATATATCACGTTTTAAACCGTTACAGTACTTTATTTCAAAGTGTACTATTCGCGTAAAATACGCGTTCTGGCGGTCTATATCGTCAAAATATGTAGAAAAAATATACGTAGGTACTTGTCAAATGACTTAAGTCTATAGTTTGAACCAAGCCTTAAACTAAAAAACAATTTGTAAGATTTGTTCTTTTAAAATATAGTTCTTGGTTTTCTTTAAACCAAAGCCAACGATGTTTATATTACTCAGGTCCATTCATAATTAAATTCAATGTTTTGTTTAATTATGTGGTTACAAACTCAAACAATTTGGTATTTGAAACCAAATTTATATCGCATATAAGAATTTTCGTAAATTAAACTTCAAACTTCTTGAAAAGTTTTATATAGAAGACGAAATATTATGCTTTTAAATTGTATCCAAGAAACGGTTCTTAAATATACGTTGTACATATAATACAAATAGTGTGTTTATATCAAAGAAATAAAATCTGTACCACAATATTTACTGTATTTTATTTATTTAACTCTAACTTATATGCTAAGATTTCTGCTTAGTATATAAATAACGAGCTGTTTCTATATTCTTTTGTTTTATGTTTGATTATGTCTCGTATTAGACGTTGCTGTTTTACGGTTTAAAACACGAAATATATCAATTACTTAATTTTAACTCCAAATTAGTTAAAATAAATGTATTAAACAAATTTCGCTATAAATCGTTAATACTGTTTTACTTAAATGAATGTGTAATATTGGGACACTTATCGAGGAAGACTGGACTATAAAACATCAGGCTTCGAAATTCTTCATAATGCAAAAGAACGTTTGCCCGGTCAGCTAGTGTGTACTATATACATAGTGTATATTATATAATTTTATAAATAAGAAGTATATAACAAACTTTGACAAAGGGAAACGCTTTCGTGGAAGCCGGGAGTCACGGAGGTGACACGACTTGACTCCTATCGACCTGTGTTCCAACAATAGTTCACAAGTACTCCTAATTGAGTTCACATCGAGTTATGTGACTTGGTGCAAAAGCATTCTTTACAGTTTGATATTTGATAGAAAAAGTGGACTATTTAGTGTTTCAAGTAAAAACCCGGGTTTCCCAGTCCGGAACATGGAAACAATTGACTGTCATTTTCACAGAAAATTTGTATTATAGACAAATAGTTTATTAGACTGTGCTTTGGCTAAAACTATTGCGTTAAATGTTATTTAATGTTATACCGGGATTCTATCCTAACACCAGTCAAGCTAAAAGCAATAATGCAAAGAAAGTGTTGTTATGTTAACGCAAGTAAAACACTTAACGCATTCTACAGCATAGCGTTTCGGATTAGAAATCCTAAGTTCAGATACATAACCTGGGATATAAGAAATCAGCGAGGTAAAGTCTTAATTACATCACACATGACGTGCTCTACGAAAGAGGAGTGATAGTCGACAATAAAGAGTAGAAGCGAATTCACTTTTTCCTAAGATACCTGTAAGTAATGAAAGGAATTAAGGCATGCTCGGAAAAACACAGGGCGTCATATTTACGCTAAACTAAAAAGTCATAATAATTTTTCACCTATTAATTTCTTGACAACGTTACCTTATCTTCAAAGCAATAAAAAAAACTCCGTGAAATCTGTAGATTTCTGATAACTGCCTTCAATAAGGCATATTACATTTAATATACAAAGGCTATAAAAAAACGTGTTATGTATAAGTGTATAATGTACACGTATACATAATATGTCACATTATGATTTTAATTAGCTATTTGCAAAATTACATTACCTATTCATGAAGCATTCAAAGTTATGCAATTTCGCATATTGCTGTTTGAAACGTCAATAATTTCTCAATCTTAGAATTTGTTTTCAATTAGAGGCTTCTTCAATATTGGTTGTGCTACATTATTCAATAAGGCTCCCGAAGAGTTTCAGCATATAAGTCCGACAGCTGGACACAGATCGCCTCTATGATAAAGCGAGGGTTTTGGAAATTAGACCCTTAAATTTCGCCAATACGTCGTGTGCATGGAGGTGATGACAGCGTCAAATCTAAGCCGATATAACTAAGTCTTTTTCTTTTTTGAAAAATATCGTTAACATTACTTTACCATAATACATTTCGCATAAGGCGCAACATGAGGTCTACCTCATGTTATACATAATGTACCTTATGCGAACATTATATATATATAATAGTCCACATGAGGTCTTATGTGTAATTAAAAAAAAAAGGTTTTACTACAATTCCACGATCACAGTAATAACGTGATAACATTGATATCTCCATTAGTAAAACGAAAACACGACACGTGGTCGTGTGTTTGAGCTGATCGCGTCACCATTATTGAATACAAAATAATTTTCACTTTAATTTCGCATGAGAATTATAACCGTTGAGTCCTGTTTTATAAGTCAACAAACAAATTTTACCTATAACCAACGTTCAAGTGATATCAATTCGAAATAATTGATTATTGAATACAGTTGAGGACGAAGTCATTATGCAAACAAAGCTCAATTACATCAATTTAGATCTAATTCGCTTATTGGATAACATTCCAATCATTTTAATCATACAATGACCCGCTTTAGTTAAACATCGATCAAGTTTGTACGAGTTGCGAATCGTGGTGAATAAATCAACATTATCACATTATATCATTGATTTTTTGGGCTGTTCACGGCATGGTAGAAAGCATATCATTTAAATAAAACACTTTAACGGTTAAAAACGCCGTGAGTCTCCCCGTGACCACGGCTGCTGCAAAACATCCGAAACGTCGAACCGAAGTTAAAAATAAGTTTAACTATTATATCGCATTTTAAACCGTTAAAGTGTTTTATTTAAATGATATGCTTTCTACTATCCATTTAATATCCATCGATTTTCAAATTATTATATAAATTGATTACAAAACATGTTGGACCCGGTGGGAATCGAACTCACGACCCGTGCTTTGTTAACCACTGCTACCATTGGGTCAATAAGCTTGTCAAGCCTTATGCTATACTAATACAAACGCTTATGTGGTAGTAATAGGCTAAGGCCTCACTTTATTTCACTTTAATGTCTTTAAGATGAGTTTCATAAATCTCAAGAACAAGTAAAACGCCCACTTGACCATAATAACGGTAAGAGGTAACCACTCAGTGCATAGATTAATGGATATTAAGCTACGGTTAATCTACTTTTTCCTTGCTAAAGTTTTCTAGACATATAGAATATTCAATGAATCTTAGCTTGTATTAAATACTGTCTGTAGTCTACGTGTTTTATATAAATGTTAACTAGACTACGCGCTAGTAAACATTTATATAAAACAGTTTAACCGTTTAAAACGCGATATATATCAGTTAATTTTCAAATAAGTTTAACTTATATATATCGCGTTTTAAACCGTTATGTTTTATTTACATATTTATCTATATAGAGAAGATGATAGACACAGGCGGGACTTGAACCCTCGACCACATCCTTTTTCTCGATCAAAAGTTTTAACTATGAATTTACCATTTTATCATAACTCATTATGCTTATTACTTATTATGTAGGTGTATACACCCACATATTACCGACCACATCACGATGATCCCTCCATTATAATGAATACCTACAGATCGTCATACAAGTACTATATCTACGGTTCTAAGTAAAATGGTCAATGCACCTACGAAAGATGCAATCTGTTAACATCCATTATTTATACGTGTAGGTTTGTCTAATTAAATGCCAAATTATTTAAAAAATGTCATGTACGTTGGTAGCACAGTCACTACATTAAAATACAATATATTAAAATCTATTTAGATTTTTAAAAAAAATATGACAGGGGCGGGAGTTGAACCGCCATTTTTAACGTTTCGGGTTGTTGATCTAACCAATTGAGCTACCATGTCCCACACGTCATTATATATTTCTCCAAGCTATTGATACAAGCACCTCTTTTGTTCAATATTTTATACGTTACAGCTTATGAAATTATTAAAGATGAAATTACAGTATAACATGAACGCTGCAGCTGGTCAGGGCAGCAGCACGGAACGCAGTAATGGAATTACTGCGTTCCGTGTCGTCAAAATAGATTTTTAATTTCTATAATGCCATCTTATGCAATAACATCTGAAATGTGGAATATTGAAAAAATAACATTTTTGAATCGACTTCTATTTTCGTGAGAGACATATTTTTTATCTGTGAATGAAGAAATGAGAATGTTTAATCTGTAAAAAAAATATATCTGTAAATTAAAAAGTGACATATATTGTGATTCTGGTTATTCGTACTTTGTCTGTAAAATAAACACCTACGTTAAAAGCAGGGGAGACTAATTTACGAGCAGTATGTGAGTATAATGGCCTTTTAATTAAGAAACTATGGCATAGTTTAATGTCAGATCATCTTTTCACATATGTTATCATTATAATCACATTTCTTTAAAAACAATAATATTGAGTATTTAAATAGAACGTTAAAATATTGGTTGCGATGTTATTTATTAAGTTTAACTATGACCCGACGTTGCGGGTGCTTGGTTAATCAATTAAATAATTATTATAAAGCTGAAGAGATTGTTTTTTTTTTTATTATCATAGAGTAGGACAGTTCATTTGATGGAAGGTGAAATAACCCACATCTACACAAGATACGCTGTCAGCCTATTTTGACTTTTGATATTTGGATATTGTTTGTTTGAAAGCGCTAGTCTCAGGAATTGATAGTTCGAATTGAATATGAAAAAACCAAAAATTTTAATCACGTTTCGTTTTCCGTCTGCGCATTTCCGAATATCCCAAACCAAAATAGATAAACAGTACTTTGTACAAACACATTTCTGTGTCCGATTAACTGATCAATTTGATTTACAATAGTAGATGGACTTCTGTGCCCTGGCAGAAACAATTGGTTGTTCCCCTGAAACCTGAGTATTTAAAAACATATTCTGAACTATAGCAAGAGCGCCCTCCATGTATATGTAGTGCCGTAGCCGTTAGGTCTGCATTCATAAATTATGTAATATGCCCGCTGCACAAAGTTCATTTAAATTCACTGAGCGATGTATTGGGTGGTTGCCAGCTAATGGTACCAGCTCAGCTTAGGTGCAAAATCGTTGCATTGACATTTAATAAAAAACTAAAATACTTATACCTGCCTAGAACTGCTTAACATGGTCTCGGGTTTGCATTCTCAGCAAAGTCAAAGGCAAAGACTCTGCCATCGGAATTTAAAGTTAAGGAAAGTCGTGGGTCCTAAGTTCTTTAAACCCCCTCCTATTCACAAGAGATATGTTTGTACAAGTAGGGTATTTAAATAAAACACTTTAACGATTTAAAACGCGATATATTAGTTAAACTTATTTGAAAAATGATTTTTAACTTCGACCCGACGTTTCGGATGCTTTGCAGCAGCCGCGGTCACGGGGAGACTCTCCCTGTTTATTTAAATGTGTACTACTCGCGTAAACTATAGACAGTATTCAAGTAGGTTAAAAGTGTTCGGATTCAAACGTGAATAGACCTTTATAAGTTGGTCTAATGGTAGCAACGTAAGGCTAGCCAGGTGTCTAACCAATTTATAATTTTTCTAAAGCATGGGTGGACTTCGTCTAGAATATTAAAAAATATTATTGCAGTACCACTTGATTTACGATTATCACTTAAATTACGATTTAGTTAAGACCTTAGACATATTATATACTCTACAAAGTATTACACAATTGTCTAGAATCGAGTGGGTCTTAATTGATAGACGATCCCCAAGTCTCATTAGCTTAAGAAAAACATTAATCAGTTGCTTTCTCGAGATTAACGCTAAACAAATTGATGGTTATCGTGTGGGCGGCAAACATTTTTACGATCGCCCTCAACTAAACGGTCAGACAACTTTAAACTCGGTATATCAATTAACACGATACACTTACTTCCACCTCGATTGTCAGCAGAAGGTTTTTAAAGCATTTTCAGTAATGTCTTATGGTATAACAGCAGTAATCTATACAAATAGAGCTGAAGAGTTTATTCGTTTAAACGCGCTCATCTCTGAAACTACCGGTTCGCATTGAAATTTTTTATGTTACTTCACGCTGCGAAGAATTAGAGGAAAATGTGGAAAAAATGGGGAAATTTGTTCATCTTTGAGGGCTTTATTTTTTGCGTGCGTTGGGAAAGTGATTTAGGAAAGCAAAATATGAAACAATTATCAAAAAAAAAAATGTTCGCAACAGTATGCTTTTTTTTAAAGATTAACTCAAGATGATACAAAACAGATTCAGTACTTACTGAATCTGTTGTGTATCATCTTTCATCGAGAGAACCCCATACTTTACTATTCTCCTTTATTATTAAAAAACTCAAACACATTGCCAAAATTTACTGCAACTTTTATTATCGTAGAAGACACTATGAAGAATTTATCCAGAACTTAAATTTTTCTCGTTAAAACAGCCTTACTGACAGCCCTATCTTCTAAATTTATCCACGTGCCGCTCGAAAATTTCACTTATTGATTTTAGAGATTGCTCATTAGAATCTTAACACGGTTTATTATGGTCAGTTTTGTCAATGAAACGTGATTACTTATTGCTTGGCATGACCGAGTTTGTCGAATAAATATTGATACGAATAACGCAATTAGTTAGGATTAACTTTGAATAACGATATACAGACAACTTTTAAGTAAATATATTTCGTTTAATCTTTTTAAATGTTGAACTTTGCTTTGGAATAACCATAATTATAAAATTGTGCTTACCAACTATAACTTACTCTTTTAAATAAAACACTTTAACGGTTTAAAACGCGATATATTAGTTAAACTGATTTGACTCTGACTGATAGACTTATATCAGTTTAACTAATATATCGCGTTTTAAACCGTTAAAGTGTTTTATTTATATGTGTACTACTCGCGTAAACTATAGACAGTATATAACTTACTCTGCTGACGCAGCTGGTCCCCTTCGTTACTTGCTAGCTGTGTTAGCGACATCGTCAGCGTAGAATAGTTATTGTGGCCGTCAACATTTCTTTTCGCAAACCTTCTCTTCACCTTTATAAATTTAAGCTTCTACCGACAACGTCGGTGGCGTTCATACATTTTATGGGTATCTTAAGCAGTTGCAACGTACGCAACGAAAACATATAAAGATGCATAACTTCTTTTTTTACATTTCTCGCTGTCTCTTCGCTCCTATAAGTCCTTCCGTAGCCGTCTTCCTCGATAAAAGTCGAACAAGGAGTTCATGATATTAGCGAGTTCAAAAAAACAAACTATTCAGCTTTATATATTTGTACAGATAAACAGACAGATGTTAAAGACACTTACTAATAATTATTAACAACGTTCAACAACCATCGTACTAATTGTCGGTACGATTGTTTTCAAACTGCAGAGATTATCTGCGCCTGCGTCGAAGTCAAAGAATTTATTTACTAATTAATGGCCATTTTTTAGTGTTGGGATAATATTTCTACAGTTAAGAGTAAGTGCATTATAACTGAAGTATTTATATCGATATGAGTAATCCTTGCACTTAGCGAGGACGACACAACACTAGTGCGACGCGATTAACGCGCGCGACCCCGCACTAGCTCGGTAAAATACGAACAATGGCGCGCTTTTTGTCAGCTAAACCTAATTTTGGTTATGCAATTAATATTTGAAAACTTTATTTTTTTGTATATGTATAGTAAATTGCACATGAGTTGAAAAAATTCGACATAGAGGTGTAGAACTCGGGAGCTCAATTAGTAGAGCAACAGCACGGAACGCTGACGATGCCGGTTCAAGTCCTGCCCGAGGCGAAATTTTTTTTCAATTT
Source organism: Leptosia nina (assembly GCA_963661955.1). Lineage (NCBI taxonomy): Eukaryota > Metazoa > Arthropoda > Insecta > Lepidoptera > Pieridae > Leptosia > Leptosia nina. The sequence goes on along the minus strand of CAVLEF010000010.1, from coordinate 8,283,193 downwards.
ATTTTAGATTTTTAAATTATGAATGAATATTTTATAATTTAACATTGTGTTTCCGTCTCAATAATATACACCATTACATTATATGGCTGGTGCAACAACCTCTTGGGTCTTGACCCAGTCAATAGCCGTCCAGACAGTCGTAGTCGTAGGCTAGGCTATCTTTCCATGATACAGGAGGACAGACAGGCAACGGATTCAATTGATGGGTTGTTAAAAATGTTGTGCTGTCGATCTATTTTGCTTTGGATATTTGGAAATCAGCTTAAGTTTATAAAGATGAAAAGAAGGTTTGCAAAAACAAATTTGGATGCCCAAAATAACTATTATGTGTATGGTACGTATATATTAATTGTTAGATTAGATATAAGATTAGACAGACTGCGAGGGTCAGACAATAAAAACTGGGTGGGTCAACGATCGACAGACAGACTTGCAAACCAACTTTTGCGCCCGTCATTTAAAGGACGTTTAAGTATGTTTTAGTTTCACATTGAATTGTGTTTCAGTTAAACACGTTTGTTTAAGTATTAGAGTTTACACGAATAAAACACATTCAAATAAAATACTTTTAAGGGGTTTAAAAGTGAAATATATTTGTCATTTTAAAAGTTATTTTAGTGAAATATTTAAATTAAATTAAATATAATTCCTAATAGTAAACTAACATTTAACTAAAAAAACACTTTTAACGGTTTAAAACACGAGATATATTAGTTAACCTAATAATAAAACAATTTTACTCATATAACAAATGAAAACGTGAAATATATTAGACATTTTTAGTTACTTTAATACATTCTTTAAAATACATTTTATTAAAACATTAATTTAACATATATATATTGCCTAGTCTAAATGTCTTGAAACATGATCAGTGAAAAGGATACAGTAATATGTCTATGCCCCACGAAGGAGAAACGCGAATTTGCTTTTTAGAGGTCTACATTGAATTATTATGATAACATAAGAAAATGACATCACTCTGAATATCATTTAAATAATATTGCTACCTTAGTGCTCAGACACTTTAGGAAAACCCAGAGCATTTATTTTAAATTCGTAAAAATATCCAAATATACGACGAAACTAATGTCTGTGATGGGTTTTATTGTAGGTATAATTTTTAAGGCGAACTAGAAGATAACCCTGTTGAACCAACTTTTAAATAAAACACTTTTGACGGCTTTAAACGTGAAATTTCCAAAAATAAATTAATTAACTAAAATAAGGTGACATATATTTCGTGGTTAACCGTTAAGTGTTTTATTCAAAGTAAAGAGTAGATAGTAATATATATAGTAAATAGTAAACTGCAGACAACTTAGTAAGCTAACATTTCAATCCGACCAAAGATTCAACTCGGGGCCTTGCGCTCTGCAGTCGAGTGTACTTACTAGCAACGATGCGAAAGTGTTTTTGTAGTTTTTTCACTAAGACTTCATCAGAAATATTTCGCATTTTAAACTGTTAATTGTATTGTTATTTTAAATGTGTACTGCTTACATAAATTATAAAACAAACAAAACATACTTGGTTTAACGGTTTAAAACGCGAAATATATGCACTAGTTATTCAATCGCAGCCGTATTGCCGCCACTGACCAATTTAGCTAATATATTTTTTCCTTTGAAGTGTTAAAAAATAATACGTAGATTTAAAACACCTTAATATCGTTAGGATCGATAATATAAATAAATCTTTTAGCAAGCCACACTCTAATTGAGTTGTTAATTGCCCATGGTGTTGCTGCGGTCATTGTACCTAACAATTAACTTTGGCTGAGACTAAACCTTGGAGCTTAATCAGCCGAGACCGCTGTCTGCAGCAAATATCAAACCGGCATGTTCCAGACACGTGGGATGATCGACAAATGTTATAAACGACTGGCTTCGTTCGCGTATATTTATTCTAGGCATCCGAATTTGTTTTTGTAGACTGCCCTGTCGTTCTTGCAAGTTAACTTTGAAGATAGATGTTGTGCCTCGGACATTCTTTTAGACCCTTTAAAGAATCATTTTTTGGGTATCTTGAACTGTTTTCGCAGCGTACGCATCGGAAACCCACAGAGTTGAATAATTTTTAATAAACAACCGTTATTATATACATTGCTAGGATTAAACCAATACGACGCAAATGAGAGTTCTAGTACAAGTACCAATTCCATTCAAAGAGTTAATGTAATTATTTTGTATAAAGACTAGCTGACCTGGCAAACGTTGTTTTGCGGAGAGGAAAAATGATTAAATTACTAAAATGGCTATTAAAAAATAAGGGTTGATCGTAGAAGGGTGAAAATTGATCATTGTATGTTTTTTTTTATGTTGTATCATATCATAGAAATAAAAATTTCGTCTAAAAAATAAATAAAAAAAATTTAGGGGTGGACTACCCCTAACATTTAAGGGGATGAAAAATAGATATTGGCCGATTCTCATAGATACCGGATAAGCACAAAAGATTTTATCAAAATCGGCCAAGCCGTTTCGGAGGTGTTCAAGTTCGAACACCGTGACACGAGAATTTTGTAAAAATATATTATCTCGTACAATGTGCTCGATAACTCAAAATGGCGATTGGAAAAAAAACGTTGACCCCAAATCAAAATTCAGAATAACCGTTTTTAAAGAATTCCTTTATCTTCGCTGAGGCCATTGTCATCGAAGCGCCATAGAACTATAAAAATATCAATAAATTAGCATAACTGCTTTCCCAAACGATATTATTTTATTTGTATGTAACGCTTAGCGTTATGGTCGCATGTCATATAGCGTTATTTAAATTTTATACTCTTAACGTCTTGGAAATCACTGGATTATTCAGATCGTATGATTAAAATAGCTATTATTGCAATGAATTGCAGACAAATATTTTTATATATAAAATAACTATTTTTCACTTGTCACGGCCAAATATATAAGTCTGAATATGTATGATGTAAATGTATTTAAGTTGTTTAAAACTTTGTTTTCTTGAGTTGCAAAAAAAAGTAGAGTATAGTATAGATACTTTAATTATAAAGGGCTCTATTTAATTAAAAGCCGTCAAAACCAGTATTAACACAAATAAACACGAAATATCTCTCAAAATATACCTGCAGTATAAAAGTGGAGAGAAACCAATTTATTGCATCCGATATGAATTTTACAATACCCCACTTCGATCTTCCAACGATTGCAGATTTTGCGGCAGATAAAGTCTCTTTGACTCGTATCCACCAAGCCGAAACGAGTTCCATCACCAAAAAAGACGTAACGATGTCCGATTAATTCTACATGGAAACCAACTTAAGCAATATATACCTTTATATATACTGTGGTACCTAAGTTGTTTTATATTTGTATGTATAAAGTTGTATACAAACTTTTTAGTGTCCACTACCTTCCCATACAAGCACACGGCTAAACGGAAAGGCTCATACGGGTTGCCTCTTGTGTCGTTTGTGATCGCCCTCATTGTGTTGACTAATATTTGTTCTCATGTGAAAACAGTACGCGGGTCTAAATTGATGGCTGAGATTTTAATTATGAAACTTCCGAATATGCAAAGCTTGTTTATCCACCTTCCATCATGTCATCATCATCCAAAAAAACGATTAATTACTACTTTAATGCGTTCTGCTACCTCCAGGAAAATATAATCTTATATAGTAATATTAAGTCAAATCTGCTAAGCCAGCGCCATCTCTTACGTCGCAATTGATATTTCCAGCGCCAGCTAATTTCTTCGAATGTCAATCACAAATTATTGTTTATTCTATCAGCACATATAAATTAGTTTGAAAAAAAAACGTGTTCCTTATATTTATTTCATATTAACGATTTTCTTTATGAATATCTCAGGAATGGTTTCTAAGAATAAAAACTTATGAACAAGCTTCTGAATAAAAGGCGGCCTTATAGCACAACAACCATCTTTTCCAGCCATCGGATGTGAAGAGAAAACAAATAATTAAAGACTATAGGTAGGTGGTGCTAGAGGCGATCGTGAAAAAGAAAGGCAATTGAGAGTTGGAAAGATAAATTTTGAAAACTGAGTTTATACCATACAAATAAAAACGAAATTATAATATTTCACGATCCGAACTTACTAATATGACTATTATGTAAAATTATCAAAATTCAACATTGTGTAAGTTTTCAAAATAAGTAACTTACACCCTTCGGTGATCGCTCACAACTTTGCGTGGACTTATGCTTTAGTTTTAGCCCCTTGCGTATCGATTTTCATAGAACTTTTGAGACTCTACAACAACTAAAGAGTATTATTCAAGAAGTCCAGTATTATATTTAGTACACATAAGTACTCTTAACACAATCTTAAAGAAATTCAACCACGTATCCATTCAGAAATACAACCTTTTTCTTTCCTCACAACATTATAAAGTGTTTTTTTTTTAATTTTTATTCTTTAATTTAATTATAATAAACGCCTGTTGAAAATTTTTTTCAACGACGAGTATTAGCTTAAATTCATAAAAGCTTTGTATCGATAACATACATATTGTCAACTGTGGGATGTTTTAAAAACAAGTAAAAATAAAAAGGAAATAAGCGATATTTATGTTATTACAGATCTTTAATCAAGCTTAAACGCCGATGTGACTGAAATGGTTTCTTCGCGTCAGTGGCATTCTAGGGTAACTACATAATATTTAATGTAATATAAGAAAAATCTATTAAAATAATGCTGAAATGAATAACGATCCGTCGTCGGCACACTACTTTATCTAAATTGAATCTCTAGGCTCGACCACGAGGATTTGTTTTCTTGAAACACTGTCATCCTTCTCCGTTCTTTGCAATTCGTCATCGTGAAAAATTAACTTTGCTTGAATCTTTCTTCATAAAACGTGTAAACAGTTTTACGTTTTTTTTATTTAACCGGACTAAAGGTGCCCGAGAAAACCTGGACAAACGCGTTAATACTGTGTTTAGTTTACGCGAGTAGTGCACATTTAAATAGAACACTTTAACGATTTAAAATTCGATATATTAGTCAGTATTGAGTCTCGCCGTGACCACAGCTGCTGCAAAGCATTCGAAACGCCGGGCCAAAGTTAAAAATCATTTTCAAATAAGTTTAACTAATATATCGCGTTTTAAACCGTTAAAGTGTTTCAAACGCGTTATAGTTAAAATGAAGTTAGAATAGTTTCCTTTACAAAAAAGAAAAACAAGGTATGTTAATTGGTTAATATTTTAATCAAAAGTTAAAACATATCCTTCTGGTTATATTAAATATTAAAATAACAGAAACAATTACTCAAGTAACATTTATTGCCATAATAAAATAAATTAATGCTATCTCATAATTATATCACGATAAAATATATACTACAATACAATATTGTACATTCAATTTTTGTAACTTAACGTCTCTGAAAAGAAAATAATCTAGCAAAGCTACACAGTACTTCAGATCAATCTACATAAATGTCAGTGACGAGGCCGGCTGCTATAGTGACTCCAGAAACACGCAGCATAACTCTACCTAACTCTTTCACATCTTTGTAACGCTCGATACATATTGGGCGACAGACTTTAATATCAACTACAGCTACTGAATTATTACCTAAACACCTAGGCTTCTTCTTCAATAACTCTCCAGTGCTTTTATTTAATAAGGCTTTTAATTTACTGATGTGTGCTGACTCTACGAGTGATTGGTGATGAAGTAAAACTGGATATCCCTTAGTTATAGGCACCTTTACATTGAATACTACAAGCCTCGCTTCAAAATGTGATGTTACAGGTACTATATTTACAGGATCACTCAATACATAGCCGACTGAGACATTCTGCATTTCGACCCCAGATAGTGTAACGGAAACTTGATCACCTGCAAATGCTATGTTAGTTGACAGCTCATTTATGGCTAAGTTTCTCACTTCAGCTGTCTCTTTTGAAGGGCAAACTAATATTTTGTCACCCTTATTGAGTATTCCATTTTCAATACGACCAGCCACACAAAAGCCTGAACCAGTACCTTTAAAAACATCATTAATAGACATTCTTAAAGGCTTCGAAACAGGCCTTTCTGGAACATTGAATTTGTCTATTACTTCAAGTAAATTAGGCCCCTTGTACCACTCTAGTAATTCAGGTTCCGATGGTGGTTTTACTAAGTTTTCACCAGTCAGTCCCGAACAAGGAACAAATGTGACGTCTGAATCTTTAAATCCAGCTTGCTTTAAAAAAACTTTCAACTTCTTGACAATCTCATTGAATCTTTCCTGTGACCAATTAGTAGTATCTAATTTATTTACAGCAACAGCTAGCTGGTTAACTCCTAATGATCTAACAAGCAAAGCATGTTCACGAGTTTGTCCGCCTAGATCAAATCCTGACTCAAATTCCCCCCTTGTTGCATCAACAACTAACAGTGCAACATCAGCTTGGCCTGCCCCAGTTATCATATTTGGAATGAAATCAGCATGACCTGGTGCATCTAGTATAATTACTTTTTTCGTTTTAGTTTCAAACTGAGCTCTTCCAATATCCATTGTTATTCCCCTAACTCTCTCCTCACCAGTTTCATCTAAAACCCAGGCATACATAAAGCTCTGTTTTCCTATCTTTTTACTTTCTTGCTCATACTTGTGCAATGTCCGTTTACTGACCTCTCCTAGCTCACATAGCAAATGTCCCATAAGAGTAGACTTTCCAGCATCAACATGGCCAATAACCACAATGTATAAATACTCCTTATCTGATCCTCTTTCATTGGAAAATTTTGTATGTGGGTCTACTTTATTTTCCTTTACTTTAGAAGTAAATCTCAATTCATCAAAGTTATCATTACGTGAAGAAATTCTTTCTACAGCTGGTGACTGATCTCGTGGGGTTTGTGGTCTACTGTTTGGGCTTGTATCATCATTTATTTTAAAACCTTTGACAGCTTCAGGTTTTGATGCTATTAATATTGGTTTATCAACTGAAATGGTCGAAATTATAGGAGCTTTTTCCAAAATAGGTATTGGTGCTGAATCAATCACCACTTTTGGTTTCTCTGGTTTAAAATTTGCATTTTCCTGTTTATTATTATTTAGTATACCATCAAGGGCTTTACTATAATCAAATTTGTGTTTAAGAACTTCGTGTACGAGAATGCTATCTGATAATGTATCACCTAAGACATTTCTTAATTCGTCTAGACACGACATGAGTTTCGTCTCATCATCCTCGCTCAAGTTGAGCCCTCGCAGGTCCATGGACTCACGACGCTCGAAGTTAGGCCGAGTGTTATCCACGTCGTCATCATGCTCAGATTCTTCTAATATATCATCAGATTTTAAAAATTGAGATATGGCGTGTTGATTTCTTGACCGATCGTACAAAAACTGAGCAGCCTCACTTGGAGATAAACAAACATCATCCTCAACAGAATGTCCGTAGACATCCTCGTAATCATAGTCATCCGAATAACTTCTGTTTCTGATATTTCGATGGCGTGCCATTTCATACACAATTGACAATAAATAATAAAAACATTTCTATATTTATGGAAATATCCACGCGTGCCCTGAAACTTCTACGCATGTGACAATAACAAAAAGTATGTCAATTGTCATCATGCAGATATTGTTCCTGTTTTGATTTTATTTATTTATAATATATTGATATACGAAGAATAAGATCATCAAAAGAATATTCCTATTGCTCATGAATTAAGTTATTTCAAACATTCGTATTAGAAAAACAATCTACATAACGTCTCTATTGAGTATATGAAAGCCAACTAGCAAGCGAGAAAACTTTTCTTTATATATCTGTGGTATAACTGGTTTTAGTTTTAATACATCTGTGTTCTATAGGTAGTTAATATTTGGTACTGTGTTGATGTAATAATTTCACAAAGAAAACTTCGTCATTAAATATTTAGTTAAATTGTTTTGTTATTGGTACTTAACAGTGACACCGAGCAAAGAATGATACGCCAAGAAATGATCACCAAATTTACTTAATTTATCTAGAAAAGTTGAAATTACAGTAATTTTGTCGTATGCTTTTAAGGCAGTAATAGCAGAATTTCTATCACTAAATTGTTTGAGGATTTGAGCGAAAATACCTTAAAAAATGAAGAAAAAGGTAAAAAACAGAGAAAATATTCCTTCTGCTCATAAATTTTTATTCTTAATTATATTAACTCAAAGTTATTATCATCAGGTATTGCTGATGGGTAAAAGTGGCTCTGGGAAGACAAGTATGAGGTCCATCATATTTGCAAACTACATAGCAAGAGATACCAGAAGATTAGGTGCAACAAGTAAGTTATTAATGTAGAAATTATTCTTAGCAAATAGTAGAAGGGCTAAGTAAAACCATTCTAATTATTGCATTATGTATGTTTCAGTTGACGTAGAACATTCCCATGTACGATTCCTTGGGAATCTTGTTCTCAATCTCTGGGACTGTGGGGGGCAGGAGGCATTCATGGAAAATTATTTTGCGTCACAAAGGGATAATATATTTCGAAATGTCGAGGTGTTAATATATGTCTTCGATGTTGAGAGCCGTGAAATGGAAAAGGATATGCACTATTATCAATCTTGCTTAGAGGCTATCTTGCAGGTAAAATATTTTGTTCAATAATAAATTTACCAACTAGGCACAACCGTTTACTCTAACAATTAGCTACAATGTAGTTTGTATTATTGCAGCATATTAATGATATATTCATATGTATTTATATTGAAGTCATATTTTCCATTTTTTAGAATTCACCAGAAGCAAGAATATTCTGCCTAGTCCACAAAATGGATCTTGTTGCTGAAGAAACTAGGGAAGAAATATTCAAAAGTCGTGAGGAGGATTTAAAGAGACTGTCTAAACCGCTAGAATGTACTTGCTTCAGAACAAGCATATGGGATGAAACATTATATAAGTATGCATTACCTTACAAGTTATCTTTCAAGATCTGTTTAAAATCCTTAATTATGAGACATCATTACTTTATATAAGGGGGTCCCCAAGCGCCAAGTAACTAATTGGTGTCTTGAAATTTGAATGGTGCTATGGTGCTGCGAAATTGTTTCTTAGTGTAACGGCATGAAGCTCATAACCTCAAGTAGTTTTGAAAAATTGCTACAAAACTTGGTACAAGTTTCTAGTAGACACAGATGTTAAATTTTGTCCCTATTTTCTTTAAACAAAGAGATTTTTAATATTAGCCAATTTATATACAATTTTAAAATATCCTACTGTTTTCAGAGCATGGTCCAGCATAGTTTATAAATTGATTCCAAATGTTAAAGCACTAGAGTCTTCATTAAAACAATTTGCTGCAATTGTGGATGCCGATGAGGTAAGGTTTTTTGTTAAATAGTGTAGTCCAAAAATTATGTATCTTTCAGTTTATGATCATTACAATGTTTGATGAACACCTTCAACACTTAAATATCTTGTCTAGAATGAGATTGGCCCTAGGTCCTAAAGTTAAGACAAACAGACACAAAAATGTGTTTACCCCAGAGCTATAAGATGTTTGTTAAGCCAAAAAATTTCAACAACAAAACAGTTACGATGTAAAAGTAGTTTTTTGGTGTGACTGTGTATAAAAAACGATCTTCCCTCTAAATAAAGTATTATATAAAGTATTTTAATTATTTATTTTTTACTATTAATTTATATATTAAATATATTATTTACCAATGTACGCTGTATTTGTAGGTGTTGCTTTTTGAGCGTGCAACATTTCTTGTTGTATCTCATTGCCAGCGGCGGCCTCACCGGGATGCACACCGCTTCGAGAAGGTCTCAAATATAGTGAAGCAGTTCAAGCTGTCGTGCTCAAAACTCGCAGCTCAGTTTCAGAGCATGGAGGTAAATTTTATAGCATACTATGGTGAAGTATTTATTTAAGTCGCACGTTTGTTTATCTACCTTTGCTAAGGATGCAAAGGCGCTAATGCTAATGGCGTCGTAAAATAATGACAGTTGTTAAAGCCCACCAACCCGCAGTGGTAGGTCTATTTTTAAAAGTTTCTCCTATGTGAGGCTTGTACCTATTTAAGGAACACTAACAGGTTGAAATGGTTAGGTAGGGCTTTAGCCCGGCTTCAGATGCGTTTCCTGGATGTTTGGGTGAACTTAGAACAGTATCTAGGGATAATATGCAAATATTAATGTCTATATGTAAGTATTTATCTCCCTAGACTTCTTTTTATATACACAAAAAGGAGAAATATATAACTTGACTTATTTTGAATACATTTTAACTGCTGGCTAACCGTGGCCACCAACCACTGTTGTTGCTAAGTACCCGAAACATCCGGCCATAGTTGAAATAAATTTAAAATAAGTTACATAATATATTTCGCATTTTAAACCGATAAAAGTGTTTTATTTAAATAAACTACAAACAATGTGTACCTAATTTAATGTTTTTTTTTTCACCAGGTCCGCAACAGTGTCTTCGCTGCGTTCATAGACGGATTCACAAGCAACACATACGTGATGGTGGAAATGTCTGATCCGAAGATTCCATCTGAAGCCACGCTCATCAACATCCGCAACGCGCGGAAGCACTTCGAGAAACTGGAGAAGGTGTCTTCCAGCGCGCCCAGCCAATATCAGTGACGCTGACTGTGATCTGTAAAATACTCCTATCCTAGCTTTTGTTAGACACAAACATATTTTTACATCTGTACGGTTTTATATCTCATATATAATAACAGCTAAGCGCAACTAATCCCGGATTTCAAGGAATAGTATTAAATTATTTTAGTCGGACAGAATGGTGAAATTTCGTCTGGAAATCTGGATATTAAATTGGTGGTAGGATTGTCGAAAATACCATCTGGATCACAAACCACCGTTCACAGATAAAAAAGCCGTTAAGTTTAATATTTATGGCTTAAGATTTGGTTTACACACACATACACATTCTTTTCATTACTAGACGCCATCTTTATCTGTACTTCTAAATCTATACTTTATTATTAAACAGAATTCGAATTATATATTTAGGTATACCAAAAATAAATTAAAAGGCAGCACGAACCCCTCCCCCCTTCGCCCCTATATTCAAACTGTTTTGGAGGCAATCCCTTAATAAATAAAACATGTGCACTACATAAATGTGATTACCATCATTATAGACAAAGTAATATATCAATTTGTTAACAGTGTTATACTAAGTATCTCTTTTGTTGTTAAAAATTCTAAATATTGTTATTATATAGTAATGTATGTATTGTTTTTACAGTTTACGGGTTTAATGCGCTCTAGAACTTTGACATTTCATTCCAATTTTAGTAATGTTTGGGGACACTTTATTGTAACAAAGTACCTTAAGTTATTTGTTTAATGCGTCTTCTTATAGTAGGAATCTTGCCTTTACCATTCGCATAGTGTAGCAGTTACATTTTTTCAATATAAGGCTGTGTTAGAGTTCAGTTTTATGCGAATAAATGATATTTTCAAACATATACACTAACTTTATAAATATACTGAAATTCAGTCTTCTCAGTGTAAATACGTTATTTAAATTATGCAATATGTAAGATAATTGTACAGTCAAGCAAATGTAACTTTCGTACCTACCAAAAATAAATGTCTGATTTTAATATTCTTTTTATTTAAATCGGCTATCCATTTTCTCTAGTGTTCATAGTAAGCATGATAAACATTTTTTCTAATCAAAGAATGTTTGAGACGTAACTTCGATACGAAGCGATAACAGCATAGATAACAATTTGCCAGACTGGTAATGAAAATTTAAGTCTAAAGCTAGGTACCAACTTCGAAGCGGAAAAATCAACGTACTGACTGAACTAACGCTTGCTGTTGTAACGCGTAACATTACACCGCGCGCATTTGGTGAGTACCCAGCTTTAATTATAACTATATAATATGTCTATAAATCAAATACCTGTGCCTACATTATTAACATGTTGGATCATCGAAATTTGAAACATGGCATTTTATTACTATTAAATTGTTGTGGAGCATGGTTTCAATGCGAAATCGATTATTAATTAACTTTCGATTTTACTTCTATACATATAAATAAAACACTAGAGAACATTTATATAGTTTATTCATTTGTTTCATTTGAATTCTGAAATTATTTCTGTATGTTTTTCGACGTTTCACACTACTGTATTTTTACCAGACTAGGTCGTTTAATGCAATTGAAGGCAACCTTGAGGCTTCATTTACTTAAAGATACGTTGACAAAAAGTGGTCTGACCTTGACACTGTTCTTGAAAATCTTATCTTAACGTTTCTTTTAGGTATTATTTAATATATGCATCACCGTCTTGTATTATAAAAATATTGTTTTACGAAAGTAGAGCGTGTTTCTGTGGAGTTAGTTAACATTACATATTATACATTTTTTTTAACTCGACAATTAAAGATATACCTCGTCTGCTTCAAAATGCCGTACTTTCTTATAATTCCCTTCAATTATCCATTCTTATATTATATGCAATTACTTAATAATCCTATAAACAGATTAACTACATAACAAAACGCGAAGCAGCTGTAAGTAAAAAATAAATACCTACGTATTTTCCTCATTGCGTACGCGCAGTAAAGGACTGAGTGGGGAAGGAATCAGTTTTCCTTATATTAAAATACAGTTCGCAATGGGACTTCCCTCATAGCAATACAATTGGTAGATATTACATATACATATAGTATGCCAGTTATACACTGTATGATGACGAAAGTCAAACCAGTTACCAGTCATTCAGTGATAACTGTACGCAGTGGACGTGCGAAATAAATTAATTTATCAAGTATTTGAGTGATTGATACTATCTATTGTTAAAGTAATATATACATTGGACTGTATTAAAGGTAGGTACGAAGTTTACATATTAAAGTTAATAGTAATAATAACATTTACGTGGAAGGATTCTGGTGGCTCGTAATCACGATGGAACTTCGAAATTCCTAACATTTAACAGATCTTCCGGACGAAGTTTAAAAAACAACGTGTTTCTGAAAAACGATGGGAAATGAACCCACGACCTTTTGGTAATAACTATATATCTTTACCATTGTACCAACGAGCCTATAAAGATTTATCTCCATTTAAGTTTCAAAAGTCATCGTTTCTTGCAAGAAGACATGTATCATAAATATTTAGAATAAGTGAATATTGCTGCTGTAATATAAATAAATCTTGCGCAATGTACTGCTTTTAATGAAAGTATCTTATCTTTCATATCAGTTCAACGCAAGAAAACGTTTGGAAGGTTAAGAATAGTTTCAACTGTGAAATGGACAGTCATGACTAGTAAAAAATACATATATAAGAATTAATCTGCAACTTTTATAATAATAGTCTTCAGTTTTTCCAACTCCATACCAAGTAATGACTTTACCCAGTTAATTCAACAAATTGATAGAATACGTTTAAAATTATAACACTGCACTGCGTATGCGCTATTCAAACGAATACGTTTATATATTTATAGGAAGCGGGATAAAAATAATACATCTGACGGTTTCAATGTTTATGTTTCTTTAAAAATTATTTTCAGAATCAACAATGGCACTTGAAAAACCTATCTTCGACTACCACGAAGAAACTCATAGCGATAGATTGGCGCGAAAGTCAAAGGAATCTCCTTTTATGGTTATAGGTAAGTTCATAAAACTGTATCTGAGACATCACGGTAGTCTGGGTCCTGGGTTTGCTACTTATAATGGCATATGGCTGGCGTGGTTCGTCTCGTCTGGTATCCTACTAAGATTTCTTTTAACGAGTATTTTAAAGCAAAGTAAAGAATTAATTAGATACAATGCGAAAAATATAGCGCCAATTACTGTTGTCAGTATTAAGTATAAGTTCAGAGATAGTAAAACAGTCACATATGTTAAAATTAATGTTTGATTTTAATCAAAAATCGCAAATACATTTTTTTTACATTTGTCACGTGACACAAAACGCCCCTGATTGATCGAGTTTATATTGACGTCACTTGCTTATAAACAGTGCTATAAACCAAGCAGTGTTAAAACTGTTATATTCAATGCATTAATAAATAAATTTCTAACTCATTTTATTACTTCAAGCACAGTTAAAATGTAAATGCATGTAGATTGAAGACCTCTTGATCGACATACACATATAGTGTACAAGTGATACACGACCGTATATAGGCCTATATACGGTCGTGACATCACTAGCACCATTGCAGCGTTATATTGCAATATTAGCGCTGAGGCGCGCATTTTAAATATTAGATTATTAATTTGATATTTTCCAGCAAACCAGTATCACAATTCAAAAAAATCCTTAACATCTACCAAATAACATAAAATATTTTAAAAATCAGTCATATAGCCCAATATTATAACACAAAAAAGGAAAAATATTACCTAACATTGTTTTGCAGGTCTCGGTGGTCTAGCAGCTGCAGTGGGTTATGGCGCATACGCGTACAAAAAGCGCGGTGCAATGAGCACCAGTATTTTCCTTATGCAATTCCGAGTAATTGCGCAGGGCACAGCTGTTGGAGCTCTCACCATTGGCATGATGTACAGCCTCTATAAGAACCATTTCGCGAAGAAACCAGAAGCAATCACTGCTGCTGTTACCAATGAGCTAAAGTAGAATATTTAGACTGTGTTATATTTGTAAATAGAGAAATTCATGTTGTATTTGTTCTACCAAAGGACAATTTTAACTCCAAAGGTTGTCCTATTTAGTGATAATAAACTAGTCAAAACCTAACTTCACATTTGACAATCAAAAGTTTAGCATAGGTTTAACTAGTTAGAAATAAGTTATTTTAATAGTTTGATAATTAATTTATATGCTTAGATGAGAAGTGTGAATAAATCATGATAGATAATTTAATATTTTAATGACTACTTTTTGTATTTGAAGGATGACACAACTGGTGAAAAAATAAAAGGCTAATTAAAAAAAACGGTATAATCACAAATCGTTATTACAGATATCAAACTTATTGCTAACTTTAAGTTCCTTGGTGTATCCAGCGACCAGCGTTTCTCCATCACTATACAATTTATAACTTTAGTGCTTACACCACAATCTTTAAATAAAACTTGTTAAACCAATTTTGTTACAAGAATAAATAATAATATCACAAATCATAATATAATCTTTAGACACAAGGAATTTATTCTTCACACCTAAGTATAAAATGACGTTTTGTTCTTGCGGCCTAAACATATATATATATATTTTATAACAGTAATACTGAACAACTTAAAACATAGTATGGGTTAATTTTGAATAGGGAATCTTCGTATTGGTAAAAGAGATCCGAAAAGTACATGTTGTATAACTGGAAACTTAGCTAAAACCTCCTTTTTATACATCTTAATCAAGCCCTGGTTTATTTTGGCCCAAGAACCTACAGCACTTATACTCCACAGTTGATTAGAATGCTCAGCAAATGGACCCTTTTTAACTTCCTTTATATACTTAATACAAGAGAGAAATATGTAATCGTCTGAATATTTGTCAATTATATCTTCTTCTAAAAATTTTGCTGGTGGATATATTCTTGGCTGATCAATGAGTTGGGAACTACCCCAAATAAATGGTACAAACTGGTAATCATCAAGACTCCAGACACCATGGCTACCTGCAGGTTCCATTCTATATGTCTGTTGTAATCTTCTAGCAATAATTAAATATTTGTTGAATAAAATAAAAACCGTTGGTACATTATCATCTGCCTGGAGAGACCCTATTTTATAAAGACAACACAAAAACATAATAAAGGACATCTCATGTCCTGTACCATAATCAATTCTTGTAGCATTACCAAAGCTCTCTTCCAGATAAACTTTAATTTCTGGTATGGCTAGATGTAGTTTTGGATCCAACGCTTCTTGAAGGTATTGTGTAGAATTTGACTTCACCTTTGCCAACCAATCTCTGAATGCTACATTACCAAATCTCTGTGGTTGTTCAATTGGCGGAAACTCATCTATGATATTATTGATTTTATCTAGCATACTAGCAAACTTATTGATATTTTCGGATATTTTGCAGTCGACAGATAATGGTTTTGCTTTAATAGCTTCATTGAGAGTAGCAATAAATCCTGTGTATTCCATATAAGCTTCAGATTTTTCCCAAATAGCCATATCTGTTATTGTTCTGACTGCTCTCTCCGGCTCAAGAAATCGATGATTTATAGGGAGAGGCTCCTTTTCTGTTTTTTTTCCATCTCCAATAACACTTGCAGCATTCATCTACAATAAACATTGCAAAAAAATTAAGATTCCTTTGAGGAACTGAGAAAATTTAAATTGTCTAATTATCTATTGTTATAAAAAGATATAAGAGATAAGCCGCAATAATAATTGTACTTCGCCTGTCCAAAGGGTAGTCATATCATTTCAATGTTTCTGCTTTCAGAGGCCGATAAGCTTAATTCATTACGAAGGTCACAAATGTCAAAGTAGCAAATATGTTCATGCTTGTGTTACGATTATAAAACGATGTTAAATATATCCCAAATTAAGACAAGTAGCGTAGGGTAATCTAATAATGGATCGGATATTACGAGGTATTATGAGATATCGTGTTTTGGATCGTGCGAGTATGGTTAAACAATTTCAACAAGTAAAAGACAACCCCGTGGTGAGTAGTCCCTAACTGCATAAAAACTAACCTTAACAATTTTTGTAGTGCCTATTTTAACCGCTGCTGATAAGCACACAGTATGTCGATAAGAATAAAACCCAGAGTAACAAATTCGTAGTATCTAATATTTAAATCAGCTGTAATAAAAAATTGTTGACAATATCAGTACCTATACATTTCACATACGCTGTTTTCCTTTTGTAGAATAATGACAGATGTTATCTGCAATGTTTTGACAGTTATGACATTGAGCTTGACAAAAGCTTGAGCTTGTCAACTTGGCCTTAAAATTCAAAACAGAAGGAGAAGAACGTTGTGTAACTCTATGACATTCATAATTCTAGAAAAAAATAGATAACTACCCAACGTTTCACATTTTTAATTGTTATTTTACTTAAAGAGTATAAGGGTGCGTAAATAGAAGTTTTTTTAAACTGTGATTATTTGTATTTCATTATGTACGGGTACGAAAGACCGGAAAGTTCCCGAAACCGTTGTGGTATGGTCCGACTCTACCAAATGAGCTGTCGTACTCTGTCGTAATCTTAATTGATATTATGAATAAATTCTTTTAGCCTAAGGCAATATTTTATACTTGCATGGACAGCAGAATGATCCCAACACGATTCACAGAGACATCTGTCGGTGATATGTTTGTTGGTAAGCTTATTTTAGTGTGTAATTTGGTTTGAGTATTTACATCTGGTTTTACATATGTTTTTCTTATATCCACGTTTAGTTCGAAATGCTGGGAATCTCATTCCACATTCTGAAACGTTTGTTGATGAAATGACGAGCTGTGAACCTGCTGGTTTGGAACTAGCCTGTATTGTAAATGATATAAGGCATGTGATAGTATGCGGACATAGCGATTGCAAAGCGATAAATCTCTTATATCAACTAAGAAACAAAGAAGAATCGAGTATTGTATGTTATTGATCGTTTCGTGATTTTGTTGCTATTATAGAGATATAGAAAAATATATTAAATATCTAATATATCTTAGGAAAAACGGCGAATATCACCCTTGAAGTCTTGGCTCTGCTCACACGCACAATCGAGTCTGGAGAAGTTTATATCAATGAATGGTGACTTTAAACAACCCATGTTGTTTTCGGCTGAGACACCACAAAGGAAATTCGTAGCTTATATTGATCCTGAGAACAAGTTCTGCATTGAAGACAAGTTATCACAAGTAAGCAAAGACTATAAATAGGAGCTCCTTTATGTTTTTGAAAGTCCTCTCTTGATATTTTTATATTTCGTACCTACTTTAGAAACTATATTTTGTTTTTAAGTTTACGAATTGGAAAACCGGAGCACGTAAAGCGTTGCTTAATATGTGACGTGTTTTTCATTTACCTATACAATAAAATTAAAGAACATTCGAACAACCAAAGCCAAAATAGTTCGACAGAGCTTCGCGTTTGGATATATCCCCCATATATTTTCCCTTCTTGTAAAGTAGTAAAGTTTCCATTAAAGTGTCCCATGCTTATCTTTCCACTACAAAAAAATCAAGAAACCTCAAATAACAGTAACTTTATTTTTAACACTTTCCAAACGAAGTAAGAAGATTAGATTTTTATTACGTTACTCATAATTAAAATGATAGACTGAATGATGATGGAGATAAATACTATTTATAATATTTCTATATCTTCTTTATGTGCAGGTGAATACTCTTCAGCAGCTGCAAAATGTTGCATCATATGGCATGTTGAAGAAACGCTTAGAGAAACATGACTTGCATATTCATGCCCTTTGGTTTGACATCTACACTGGTGATATCTACTATTTCAGTCGCCGAGCGAAGAGGTTTATCATTATAGATGAAGCGACGTATGAATCTATTTTAAGTGAAGTCAGGAGATATTATTCGTAAGGAGATATGTCGGAAGCGTGGCGGTTGCTTAACTAAATTTTACATGGGAAAAGAACATGATGTAGTATCCAAAATAATTCTCGCACTCAAATTTTACTGAAATAGTTAAGCCTCGTTGGGTTCACCCGTTGGACCGTTCCGGTTATAATCACCAAGATGGTGGCCGAAGTTGTTAAAGACAGATTACTCTCGAAACGGCTCAACTCATGTTCATTTCTTATCTCTTTTGTTTCCTAAACCATATATGCTAAATAGAGAACTCTGTTAATATTAGTATATAGGCCATAAACATAGTTACATTAAATTTCAAGCAATTTGCCAGTTTTAAATAGCACTACGGACATATTACGATAAATAAAATTATCTTAATGTACATAACGGGTCCAAAATCTAATTAAATAGGTTCCTTACTGTAGTTTAAGCATCATAAACTAACACAACATTAAACTTCAATTAATCTGAATTTCTACAATTTTATTAATTTCATTCTTTAGAATATGAAGTTAATTATAATGTACAAATTTCAAACTACGTTTATAGTATATTTAATAATAATGGTGTTTACTTAATAGGTATAAATTATCTTTCGTGAATCGGTAGGTATGTAAAAATATAAGGCCTTATGTATTTAGAAGAATTCTGGTACTAGACCTTACATTTTATTATAGTTTTTTAATAAATGGTTATTTTATATTTTTGTAAAAGAATAAAATATACATATGTAAATTATGAATGATATCACTGCATCTTTTTATTCTCTTATTCCATTTCTTCTCTTCTAATTGCATAAATTATATTATCTGTCTTTGTTATTGCTAATTATTATATTACTGGCTCTTACTAAGTAAAAAGTAGGTACCTACCACTTACTTACAGTAAAAAATGAATCAAAGTCTTTTAATCCCTTATTCTTGTAATATGTGTATACACTTTTACTTTGTATCTTAAAATTTTACTTAATTTTTTTTATTTTATTAATTAGGTTGCACTAACTTTTCAGCTCTTTAATAACTTTTTTACTTATTCCAACCACGAGATGCAATTATTAACCATACATTCCTATGGTAGTCTTAATTCAGCGAATTCGTGTAGTATAATAAATATACTTTTGTCTTGTATGGTTAAGCTGGTTGAGCTGAACTTGTAAATACTATTCTATTATTTGCAAGTAGTTCATCAATCAAAAATGCGTCGGTGGTATCGTAATAGACTGTGGTGAGGTGTCTTCTGTGCTTCACAATACATATCATTCAGCATCCATTATTTGTTCTAAATTTAGTTTCTTTTATTGGCGAAACAAACTCGGGATATTTTAGAAGCTAGTAAACACTCCCACTGCGAGTTGTATTATTTACTTAAAGACAAAAAGTGTTATAGTACGTTATGTAAATACATTAAAAACACAATATGATCGATATAAGAACAAAAATGTAAAGTGTTATAAGTGATTTTTACACTTTTAAAACTTGTGGAAATAAGACGGCTTAAAGGTCTAAGTACTAAGCCATAAAAATTAAAAAAAAAATAGTGCCCCTAGCGGCAAAGTTGAGAAGCTATCTAAGATCGACATTTCTTGTCTGATTCTAAAAGATTGAAATTGTTTCCTAAAGTCTCAAAATTTGCTAAAAGAGTTGTTAGAATTTATAAAATGACCTTAAGGACTAAAATTTTAATCAATTGCTGGAAAAAACAGACAATTGTCGGTAGGCCGATGTGAATTATTGCAATTATTATTAGTTCTATTTGAAAAATCGTTCTTAGACAGATTTACAATTTTGACACTTAAAGACGCTAGGTAAAATTTTTTTTTAGATAATAGTAAGTCAGCTGTTTGTAGTCGGCTGTCAGTGTCGTCTATCAACTGTCACTAGATTACAAGCTCAAGGTTAGGGGGTTAGGTATTACGATTTACAAGTATTACCTAAAAGTGATGCAATGTTGTGACTTGTGGAAATTTAATAACATTATATAATACAATACTTTTCCGTTATTATAAGGTATCTACAAGCTTTTTTTTATATTTTCAATTTTGAATTAAATTTGTAGTACCTACCCAGAAGATATATAGGAAATTGTAAAATATTTGAACAATGCTTACTTGGAATTAATTGCTTATATATTACTTATTTTGTTATTTCCGATTATTACATTCTGTTACAATATGATTTACTTTATGTTACCTTTACAGGAAACTTTGAATCTCAAAATGAATCAAAAACCAATATTTGAATACAATGATGAGTCTCAAGCAGAGAGGTTAGCAAGGAAGTCTAAAGATTCTCCGTTTATGATCCTTGGTAATAAGTTAATCTAATCTTCAATTTATTCAAACATTTGTGTCACAATAATCTAATATATCTACCAACTGAACACATTCTTCTAGAGTAAAATGTATGTGAGAAATTTTCACTAAGTATCTCTAAAACAGGTTACAGTTTGTGCTCTTTTGTGAAAGGTTGTGGTTAAGATGTATGGCTAATAATCAAGAGGTTGTAGGTTTGATCCCCACTAGTTCCAACATTTTTCTATTTTTCTCATTAAATAGGTGGCAGGAATATTGAAATTCCATCCTGGTTACAAACCACCAAACACAGATGAGAAAGAGGTCAAATTTTATAACATTTTGGTTTCTATCTGTTTGTTTCAGTCAAAGTTGGTTGACATTGCAGTTTGTTTAGATATTATATTATATGTCCTGTGGTATTTTACCTAATTTAATAATTTATTGTTTTAGGCATTATGGGATTAGTTGGTGTGTGTGCAGTGGGTGCTTACAAATACAAGAAAAGAGGCAACATGAGCACCAGTATATTCCTGATGCAACTCAGAGTAGCTGCTCAAGGTACAGCTGTAGCAGCACTCACATTGGGCCTGGGGTACTCTCTTGTCGATAAATATATACTGAAGACTAAAAAAGAAGAATAATTTCTATCCTTGAAAGTTCTTCTAAATGAATGTCTAGGAAAATTTTATTTAACAATAGAACAGTATTTGTATATGACACTGTGATTATGTGGATCAAGCACACAAGACCCAGATATAGGCATGTTGGAGCCATTTTAACAAAATATATTTAAATGTTAAAACATTGTAAAACTCAACTTCTTAAATAGTTTAAGCAAAAATGTAAAGTACATACAAGATTTCTATTCTCGTTATACTATATTTGTGTAATTTCTTGATATTATGACTCTGATGTGACCATGTCTACAGCATTAAGTTAATAACTTAATTGTTTAACTTAGATATTAGTTTTGTGTTCTGTGATTTTAGCTGTTATATGCTTACATGTAAGATGTCTATTTATTTTTGTAACATCATAACCTTTGAGGTATTATGATGCGTTTGTGTAAATGTTATTAAATACTACAGCTTCTTTTGGAGTATTATTAATATGAGCGTTAAGATAAATTCTTAATTTTTACGTGTCCTATTTAACGTAGTAATTGAGATTTGGTTCTCAATGTCGTTAGTCTTTTAGTTTAGTCGTAGGACGCGCACATCTAATGATGTCATCCACAAGTGTAAACACCGAAAATAAATTATGAATTGCGACGGCCGAAAGTCGGGAAATATAGAACAAACATAGGTCGATAAATGATATCAATAAGAAAATACATAGTAATATAATATAATATTTTTTAATGACATTATGTACATACACAATAAAAAACAAAGCATTTAACAAAAACCATCACATGTATATTAAAAATTTCATTTAAAAAATTACAAAAAACTAATATTAATCACTTTTACTAGTATCGGACAGTCCTTTCCTCCGAAGACTGTAATTAGGAATGGTTAAATCATCTTTGTCAGATGTGGAATGATTACGAATGGAATTGGACGTCACTTTTACTGAAGATAGTTCATCTGCATTGCTGAATAAACCGTTAGACGTGTTAGAGCTGGACGTTGTGTGATATGTTGTTGATTTAAATATTTGAACAGGTGTTGAAGTTCTCGCTCTGTTCCCTTGAGTTGTAATAGATGACTGGTCATTTTCTTGTACTTTTTCGGGCGTATGTTTTATTTCTTCTGGCATTTTTGTTTCATACAAGGATACGAATTCATCGGCCTCTCTGTTGGATTTATTCGTAAATGTAATTTTTTTCGCTAATTCATTTGTAAGAAATTCTTTTACAGTCATAGAGTTCGTTAAAGAAGTTTGCTGTATTACATTTTTAGCACTATCGTCTATGTTTTGTTTTATATTTGGTTGTTCCGAGTCTGTAGTGAAAGTGGGCATTTCTTTATTGAAGCCTTTCAATTTTATTTGCCTGTAACTTGAACTAGACGTATTCGATGACGACGATAGAGCTAACCTTTCCTTGGTTTTCTTCAATGTTGATGAAGCCCATCCCATGCCAAGTTTTTGAAACGCATTCTCCAAATCTGGATTTGAAGATATACTTAATGTTTCAGATGTTTCAGCGACATTCTCTTTATTTGAAGCGTGTCTGCTATGGGTTTTTTTCACTGAGCACATTTTCGTTAAAGCTAATAGCGAGAGAGACGATTCTGATGAGATACTGCTGGTAACATGGGACGCCGAGTCAAACTTAAAGGGCTCACTTATGATTTTTCTTTTCAATAGTTCAGAAATAACGTCCGGTAAGCTGCCATCGGAATGCAAGGAACTTATTTCATCGCAGATGACCTCATCTTTTAACACATCTTCAGCATTAGACGCATCATCTATATGAACATCACACTGTTTGGCATAATCTTGTAAACTCACGAAGGGTTTAAGCATTATGTCGTTAAATAATTTCATATCCATCATTTCAATTTTGGTATCGGTAGGGGCTGGTCGGTTGGCTTTATACAAATTACCATTATTAACTTGAAACTTTAATTCGTTTTCTCTTTCTCGAGGCTCATTTATATTCGACATTCTCCCTATGTCGCTTTCCTTTCTAGTTTCATTAGCTTGGTAGACGTCTCTCCGCGATGGTTGGTTAGATAATTTGACACTCATTGGCGAATCAATCTCCATTACTGTAGATAGTTCATGCGGGACAACTGGATTATCTTGAACATTTCTCAGACTGATGCGTGAAAGTGCTGGAGGAGGCTTTGTTTTATATTTAATCTGGTCAATTTTACTGGAAGATGTAACAACATCAGATTTTTCACTAATAGTAGATAGAGTTAAGGAAGAAGATGTCGAGGGTCTAGGTAGGTCTTTTAGCAATGGTATATAGGTAGAATTTTCTCGCATGCGCTCTGGGTACGGAAAATCGAAGTCTTTGTTTGAGTATTGCTTTTCTTCTGGAGATTTTACGCTTTGAACTTCTTGAATATCATCAAATACTTTAACGTTTTTGGGCTCTGAATCGGACGTGCTATCAGAAGTCGAAATGTGGCTATATGCCGATGTTTTGTTGCGCCTTACCTCTTCAAGAACTTTGGCTAAATTAGACAATCGTTTCGTGCATTTCTCAGTTAGGTTAGCAATTTTTTCCATGTTTTGAAGTTTATTCTCGGCTAGCTTCATAAAATTTATTTCACTGTCAATTGCACTTGTCTGCGTGGATGTATCTAGAGGAGGAGTGCGGGAATGTGACCTGGTTTTTTTATTTCCAACTTTAGGACCCGCAAAAACAGAAGCTTTTTGATTCGTTGGTTGCATTTTATAAGAATCGAAACTTCCTTGTGTATCATTAGACGAGCATTGAGATAAAGGCTGTCGATCTAGTTTCGTCTTTACAGAGTTCGTCTCCATGTTTGTCTTGTCTCTGCAAATATTCCTTCTAGGAGTTGGTGAGCTCTTACTTCGACTTTTTCTTTTTGTCAGTATTGTTTTAGGTGTCCCCTTCATTTCCTCCTCCTTCAAAGGAATACTTGTAGAGGACGTAGATGACTGAGGTTTTATTTCAGTGTGAATGTTCATATGGACAGGTGGCTTATTGGTATTAGAATTTTTATTTTTAAATAAATTTTTAGAAATATTTAGTGATTTTACTTTGTGAACTTTTCTCCGTCTATAGATTTTAGAAGCGTGTCTGTCCTTGTTATCTAGTGATTGTAAGTGATAATTATTCAGAATGGCCCGTTTTGCGTAATCGTTTAGTATTTGTTGTTCTAACATAACTTTTAACTGTTCTAAGGAAATTTTATTTTCTAGAGCAGCACCCTTTTTAGTCATATTGCAGGAAGCATTAACTATTGAACTCCTAGGTGTATCAACTGAACTGCAATCTTGGTTAATAACTTGAATAGCCTTTAATCCTTCTTTGTTAAGGGCCAACAATTTATTAACATATTCTTGGACTACAGGATTCAAACCTTTTTTCTTTGTGAATACATTGGGAATTCGTGGGGTCTTATGGTAACTTTTCCTGGACAAAAGTGCAGGTACCGATTCTGTACCAGGAACGGCTTTGGTGGAACTTCTATGCTTGTGCGATTTCCGACAAACCTTACTTTTAGGCTTATGTCTGTGATTATTATCTAAGTTTTCAGACATATAACCTCTATCACGGTGACTTCGAGCCGTATTTGGCGGAGTGTCAGTTGTGCTACATATTATTTTACATTTGTATGATTCTTCAGAATGCGAAGGCTTTCGTGTGCAACCGTATCTTTTGTTTGATTGAAATTTCTCACGATAATTGTCGTTATTACTGAGTAAATCGTCGTCAGTGCATAAAACCTGATTTTGTCTCAAAAATCTTGGCAAGATTAATTCTGGTGGACTCATATACGCCGTAGACGTCGATGAAGACATATGCATGAAGACGGGTCTAGACACTGGTGAATTAAATGACGTTTGTGTATATGTAGACGTAGCTGGCCTTGGATTATCCGATTTTGGCATTTGATCGGGATTATTAAAATTGTCCAAGAAAGTGGTATTTACTTGTTTGTCGACAACATTTTTTGTATTACTTTCAACGTTCGCATTTTTATTTGACGTAATTGTACTTGCTGAAGTTTTCTCGTCTGGTACGATAACAGATTCGGCTTTGGAGCTCAGTTCAATTTTATCGTCGTGTTCTTGATTGATAGACGTTTGTGCGGCACATTCCCTTAAATTTTGACCCTGAAACTGTTGCACTTCAGTGTCCATTTTTGACTGGTTTCTAGCAGGAAGCGTCGCACTTTCTAGGGTATCCGCCTTTTCTAACTCTTTCTTTTTGAGTTGTATAACTACTTCATAGTTATCATCTTTTAGGAAACCAGACGCACCGACGTAAAATTTCCCAGCGTCTTTCCCAGCTTCGTCCATTTTAATGAAGCCCCCATCAACAATTATATTACCACTCTTATCATTGGTAGCCGTTTGGAATGAAGAAGTAGACGTGGCAGCTGATGCCGCAGGCTTTGGGTTGCGCCTTGAACATCTACACCCAAAACACCTGTGTTGACATCTGGAATAAAAATGTAATGATTGGTTAGACCAGCTCTTGACCGCGTATATCTACTATAACTACGCGTAAAAACCAAGTAGACACACCAACTGGACTGTACAGAGTCCCTACGCCACTGGAAACATTCTTTGTTAAATTTTGTCAATGTCAAAATTGAAAAATTTAATAAACAAATAACTTACCTGCACGATGAAGTTTTAGGTTGTTGGTTGGTATCTGAAATAAATAAAGATATAAAGCACTCAAATCGTTAAAATTATTGTTAATAAACGAAATTAAAGAGTTCAAATAGTTACTGCCTAGGTGCACCGGCAACATACAAATATAGACTTTAAATTAAAACGGTAGAGTCCAAATTACCTGTTGGACTTCCTGACTTCTTGCACTCCGTATCGTCGTGTTGAACCGTTTCAGAAAAGTACATCGATGCAACATTGTCCCTGGAATACATTTCACGAGAAATTACAAGCCAGATACAAAATTAAAGAAGGTCTTTAACCTAACTCTACTATCTATGTCTATTGGGCTATATTACAATAATTAAAATCTACCAGATGTTATAAAATATTACCACCAAGGCTTTCGTTCAGTAGATGTTTTCCACATTTCCACATTGCTCGTGTAACAACTCATAATGTTGTACACTCTGTGACCAAAAAACAAAGTTAAGATTATATTGTAAAATATTATACTAATATCATTTACTAAATTAAACCTTAATAAGAAAAGTAATATTCTAAATCTTTCTTTCAAGCCTCTTTCTACATTTGTGCCAATAATATTATATCCTTTCAATAACCAAATTACGTACACAACTATATTATACAATAAATAAATAAATATTATAACACTTAACGGGTTTTTATTGCATCAATAAAAACCTGTGAACCGTTGCGAGTTAGACTCACACATAATTGGTTCCACACTATTTTTTTATTAATCCTGTGATTAAAACTTTACTATAAACTAAAAAAACTTGGCTCTGTTGTATTTAGAAGCTCTATTACATAAACGTTTTATTCTTTTAATAATTCATCTGTATTGTGGCATCAAAAACATATATTTTTAATTTCAACAGTCCATCTCAGTTAATAAGATACAATGCTGTAGAAGTGTATGTATGTCAACTCACCCATTATCTGCAACTTTGTAGATTCCTGAAAGTTATATGAAAATCATATTAGGAACATTGCTTTTGGCAGTATTGAAAATATAAAAAGGTAGCATATTATACAAAAGCTAAAAACCATTGTTGTAGGGGGAATAGTTGCGCATCTGTACAATCGCGCACGTAATTGATTGGAAAACGTGACTGCACTCGAGAAGCAAGCGGAGCGTCGTATTGGTGCGAGAAAGACAACACGACTGGGGAACCAATCAACGCTAGCGCACATGACGTTCACTTACCCCGCGCCCGCTTCCGTCCCTTCGATATCTAATATTTTACTTTTGCGCAGGATTGGTTCAGCGCTAAAGATCCGTGCCGTTACTTATAGCAAAGATTAATTTCTTTAGTCTAACAATGTTTTAGTAAAAACAAACAGATGTGAATTAAACCATAATACATATTGCAAGAGTTTTGTGTACCTTCATTCAATTTTTCGAATGCTATATCCTGTTGAGCTTGTGATTTTGGAAGTTCACTGTTATCGTTATTATCTTCAACATTTTTCTGAATCGATTTATCCCCATTTTCACTAGTGCCCATGGCTTTGTTCTGATTCATAATTCTGGTATTTTTACAATTCCTGGACTTCTTACTTTTTTTAGAATCCAAAATCTTATATATCACAATTCTATCTCCATCAGATAGTCTAGGGTCATTCAGGAATGCTTTGTCAGTTTTAGTGCTCATTTTAAAGCTATTACAGCTTTCATCTGAAGTAACAGATGATGCGTCAGTTGTCGAACTATTTTGCTCCATTACAAGTGTCTCAACCACCTCCATGCGTCCCCCTTTTCCTTTCGGGACATCTTTAGTAGGGGGAGTGTGGCGATGTCGAGATCGATATTCATGGTAGGTATCAACATCATTAAATTTAACAGAATTGTTCTTCTGATTTCTATTGTCGTGTAACATTTGTGTGGGTAATTCAACATCATTTTCAGGAACTGGTGTCCAATCATATTGTGTGTTTCTTCCATGTTCAGGGGAACATGATTTTTTTCTGCCTTGATGTGAGGATTTTTCTGTATGCTATAATAAATACAAGGTTTAATTGTATAATGTAAGGTGTAATTGTAATTTCGCGGCAATATTTTAAAACCCCGAGTTTTAACTTGTTCAACCATTGTAATTGAGACGCATGGTGGCTAACGACAAGAACGTCTGTATTACGACGGACGGTCAGGTCCAAAACCCAGAACCACCCAAGAACCTTTAAATAAAAGCTATGTGTAGATCAAGTGACTTTATTTGACAAAATTATTTATAATTAGAGTGAGCAATAGAGTTACTGAATTTAAAAAAATGCTTTACCAGCATATAGGCTTGTTTTATTGAAAACAGATGGCACTAGCTAAAATTTATAACTGGCATTATTTACATTTTATAACATCATTATCTGGTACATAAAAATAATTATTATAATCTTTATTTGTATATTGTAATACCTTGCAAAGCCTTCTAGTACTGTCCTTTTCAATCCTTTTAAACTCTTCTTCAAGTTTTCTTTGTTGCTTCTCACTTCGAATTTGTTGTCTTACCTCATCCATATGTAGTGTGTTCTTAAATATTAAAACCAATAACTTTCAAAATTAGTTATTTGGAAAATTAGTAATAGATTAATTACTGAATGGTTACTTACATAGGGTTTTGTAGACTTTTCTTTTGATAGTGAATTCAAAAATGACAAAGTATCTTTATATTCCTTATCAACTTTCTCTCTTGTAACAGCAATTCTGTTTCTATTTTCTTCCTTTTTCTTTTCAAGAACTTTTTTCTTCTCCTCATTTACAATGGATGTTTCTAATAAAGCTTTTGTATAAGCATCGTCTGACGTCGTCTGCTCACGTACAACAAATTGGTCATTGTTATAGCTGACGTCCTTTGTATCTCGTGTGCTGTGGTTATA
This sequence comes from Leptosia nina, assembly GCA_963661955.1. Lineage (NCBI taxonomy): Eukaryota > Metazoa > Arthropoda > Insecta > Lepidoptera > Pieridae > Leptosia > Leptosia nina. The sequence continues at coordinate 8,254,274 of CAVLEF010000010.1, read as the reverse complement.
TGTGGTGACTGAATTTTTCTTAGCCAAATTATCACTGCTAACTTTCGACTTATCATATTTGACTGAAAAGGTAGTAAAATAATATATATATTAAATAATAATAGATAGACATAGAAAATTTTAAGGTAATATGGCTATGGCTATATGTAGGCTACATTATATTTGCTAATGAATATCCAATAATCCTCTAAGAACTAAATTTGGATTCTTTCAATAAATTAGGAGTACGTATAAAATGGAAAATTAACAAACAAAAATGATGAGAAATATCTAATAACCATATTTTAAAAACAGGCTTTGTCACCTGGGGTAGTGCAAGGTTTAGTCTTTCTGTAAATAGGTCTTTTCAAAAGCGTTTGTGAGGATAAGTCAGATCTATGACAAGGACTTCTTTTATTAATGAAAACATTAGTAACAGGCTGTACAGGATTAGAGTTTAAATGTCTTTGACAATGACAGCAGAGACAAGAATCATAATCTTCTAGTTTCCAGGATGGGATAGGGATAAGCTGTTTATCAAGAACATGGCATATGGCCGAGTCATTACCGTCTGCCTTTGAACCTCTACTTCAAGTATTGTTTCCTTCAGACTCTGTAAATCATCAGATTTTTTAGTTGCTATAGGCTCGGTTTCCCTCAACCTTAGGTTTCGTGTTTGTAAATATTCTGACACTAGCGTCAGTGATGACTTTTGTTGTGGGACATTGTTAGACAACATTGTATTTCCACCTCTTAGACTTGATGGCATTTCGTCACTCAATGCAAATAAGTTGATTCTTTTAGAGTCACCCTTTTCATTTTCTTTCAACTTATTATTGTCATCTTCGGGTAACAATAATTTCGGAACAATGGTACTTGAATCCTGTGATAATTCTTCACCATGCCATTGAGTACCCATATCATTTTTATGTGAATTAGCTTGACTGTTCTCTGAAATATCCTTATTGTTGACAGTAATGGTACTGCCCTTGTCTTTATTTTCCTCTACATCAGTCAATTTGTTGTTTAAAGTTTTAGAGACAACTAAACTCTTCTCCTTACTTAGTTCATTTGCAGTTTCTCTATAAAATAAATTTTAATAAAATAAAATATAGAAATATGTTGAAAAATTGTTCACATCTACAAGTTTTGGACAATAACAACAATTCATATAATACCTCGCTTGCAATTTTCTATCCAAAAGTTTCTTTTGTTCGTCTAGTTTTTCTTGCTTTCTTTTCCGGACTTCTGCAATAGCTTCTCTACCTCTTAATTTAGATAAATCTTTTTTATGGTCATCTGAAAAGTTGGTATACATTTTAACTGCTGGTTCAAAACTTGCTGATACTGATCAAAGTTTAGTGGTCAAGGTAGCAGGGAAACACTGGATTCCAAACATCCTGGAATGACCGAACATACTCGAAATCTAAGGGGGGGGACTATGACCAGCAGTGGGCACCAAACAACTGAATCGAACTGATCCAAGTTTATTAAGACGATGTTTATTTCAATAACAACAAAAAACTAAAACATCATCTTGAAGTAGAAAAGGTAAAGTTTAATCATTACATTTACCGTGTTCCTATAGTCACAAGGATTGTTTTTTTACTTGGACAGATGTGGAAACTCATTTATATTTTAAATAAACTCATTATGTTTTTTATTAAAAATTGTAAATAAGAAAAATATCTACCCGCATTGATTACGTTAGCAGCATTTTTGTGACTACTGCCAAGATTTTGTAAGCTTTGTGCATACAAGTGTTCCAATCGGTCAACCAATTTTTCTTGTAAGGCAAAATATTGTTTTTCTTTCTGAGCGTCTAGACTTATAACATGTCGTAACTTTTCAACTTTGGCCCGCTGTCGAACTTTCTTTGCTATATCTTTGGACTGTTCCCTGACCTAAAAATTTAAATTATGCAATCATTATTATCAAACTTCTAAACACAAATTCTAACCAATTGAAAGAAATATTGCCAAACCTGTTGAAGCCTTAATTTTCGACGTCGTAACAATTCATTTGTTTTCGAAACATCAATTTCTGAAGTCATCGTGACGGGTTCTATGTCCGCGTTTGTAAGATTGTTTCAAATCCTCTGTCAAATATTCAAATTGCTACATAATTTAAATAAAAAAATAGGAAAAAGCAACTTTAAACTATTAAACAATAATAATTATGAAAAACTCGACAACTAAGCTAAGATTTTCAAACATTGAAAAATTTCAACGAATTTAAATGTCAGTCGTAAACTGACATTGACAAATACATCAAACTACAGAAATACCACAGAGTAAACGTCACAGGTAGTTAAATACATTACATAGATGAAAGTTCTTAGAAATAAAGATTAAGTTTTTAATGTCAAACATTATAAGTTATTTCATAACAATTAGCTGTAAAATTTAAACTTTACTTATTATGTTTGTCTTAAGAGAAAAGGTCGAACAAGACAACGACTAGAGGATTATGAGAGCTTCTACTTTACTCATAGCAACAAATCAAATTTGAACCCATTGGTTTTTAATATTTGCATCCGTTTACACTAGTTTGACACTAGCGGACTAAACTTTAATAAAAATAGTTGTAACTACATACTTGTTAATTTTATAGTAAACTAATTTAAAAAAAAGTGCAGACAATAGCAAAATAGCAATTGACACAGACCATGCTGATAAAAATAAGTAAAACATGCGTTTGTATTTAAAACATTTTATTAAATAATTACAGTAAATCTTTTAGTGCGCCACCGACAACTCCATTAGTAGTATCCCCAATTCCGACTCCAGCTATCGTTTGCTTACCAAGGTCAAGTTGAGCGACGTTATTCGGATTATTGGGATTTAGTAGATCTAGATTCACCAAACCATCTCTATGGCCTCTTGAAGCCTGCGAGCCTCTTCCTCCAGATGGGTATTCTGATCTATAATCGCAGTTGCACCTGTTTTGCGAGGTGGATGTAACCACCAGTGCATTGACCAACTTCATTATCAACTCTTCTGGGTTAAAAGCGTTACTTTTTGGTTTATCGTCTTCCTCCAATATGCGGGCGAGATTCAACAAGGTTTTTATCTCGTCACACGATGAAGAGCATGGTTCTGGTTGGTAATTGTGTGGCATTGGGCGATGTAGCCCAAAACATTCTACATTTGAAATCTAAAAGTTTATGTAGAATCAGTGACAAAGCTTTTTACGTGTTACAATAAAGCTTATAATAAACCAAACTAGAGTAAAAAAATACTAAATAATTAATTATTTATCGAAATATAAGAAAGTACCGTCTATCGTTTATGGGATTGGTAGTACAGATGTTTTTTTACGAAATAGGTTCCGGTGTTCGGGGTAATTGAAAAATAAGTTACTAATATATTTACGTTTGTACGTATTTCGCGCTTATAAACATATCAGATATTTATATCAAACTATACTTACGACGAAAACCGCAAAGAAAACGGCTACAATATTACGTGTTGTATTCATTTTTCTATTACATATATTAAATGTATAAACCTTAACCATCAGAAAGTCTTATATACTTTAATAGAAAACGTGTTACAACATAATTTCGAAAATAATTCCAGCAAAATTTGTAAACTAGTTATTATTAGTTTATCAAAAGATATTACACGAAAGTCACGTAATTTTCTCATTGTTTCACTACGGTGGGTCACTGGGTAACTATTTTACTTCATTGATTGAATATTTATAATCTTCACGTGTGAGAGCACATGGCCATTTTATAACCACGTTTATTAGGATGTTTTAAGCTTGCCTTGGTTAACGAAACGTGTGATTCTCTTAGACATGTTATTACCTGTGTTGATCGGAATTTTCAATCCTGGTTACAACTACTGCAATATATCAAATATAGCTTAAATTTTTATTCATCGGTCTTAAATAATTGATTTTAAAAATCGTCTTTACAACAATATTTAGGAAATGAAAGAAACAAGACGGGAACTAAAAAAACATGTCAACTAAATTTTATTCTGAATAAAGAGAACGGTTATGTATAAACATGTATTGAAATTATGTATGTAACAACACATACACATATTTCATACCGATACACCCAACAAATCCGTGTCTCCGAGCGCGACGTTCAGCAAATTACCGCCTTTACCATAGTTTCCAGAATTGCGTTCTGTAGTGGAGACTACTAAGGCATCTATAAGTTTGCTGATTATCTCTGAAGTGAAGCAACCGCACTCGAAATCCCGTATAGGATCATTCTGGGCTTGCTTCAGAGCTCTAGCGACTTCTACCAGGTCAACTCTTTCGACGATCGGTTGCGGTACCAGAACTGAAGTTTTGACAGGACTTACAGTGTAGGTCGCACTTGGTGCTGGTGCCAACACTCGTGGCAATGCACAATACCTTTGCCCGATACACACCTAAAAAGACAACAAATTTATTGATTATTTAAAACTTAAGCAAAAATTACAAAGTATGTGGGTAGAACACGATAAGATACATCCTACCCGCATAAATTGTAATTACTAGTTATACTTACATCACTTAAAGAGACCAAGATAACTAATAGGAATAGACGAAGCATTTTTCAATAAGTCAATTACAAAACTAGAAAATAATGATGCCCTTTTATAATAAACGTTGGGAAACACTCAGAAATAGAAATGCCGTTATCAAATATAATAGACGTAGGTAACTTATATTTAGGCATTAAATTAATAAATACGATATTAATAAATATTAATAATAAAATTTAATAGTATAAATTGCAAAATATGTCAGATAAATTATTTATAATTGATTTTATTACGGCACCGGTCATTGCTGTTGCAAAGCAAAACATCGGACAGAAGTTAAAATAAATTGTAAATAAGTCAAGTTATATGTTTCGCGTTGTAAACCATTAAATCTGTCTTATTTGAATCCTACTCGCATACAGACTATAGTAATATTAAAGTATTTCAAATTACTATTTACTTAATTTATTACTATTTTTGGAAACGTAATCCTGGTAGCCAACTAGATATTTCGTTTCTATGTACGCATAGCTTTGTATCAAGGTATATTTCATATCTAATTAAATATTAAATTCTATTAACATGGATACAAGTCCAAAGCAAAGAAGGAAAACAAACCCCAGACTAAAAGCTAATCTTTTCTCCATATTAACTTTTGGGTAATAACTAATAAATTGTACTTACGACGCCGAAAGCATGTGTTAATAAAATGTTATAAAAAATATTTATTTTTGTATATCTTTAGATGGACAGTAGAAACCTTTATGGTTGGATACAGCCGGGATATTAAGGAAAGTGACTTATATGAACCTTTACCAGAACACCGATCGGATATAACCGGTGAGGTTTACTTAAAAAATAAATCAATCTAGATTAGGTAGCAACTTTTGTTTAAATAAAATACTTCTGGCTTACACCTTTTCAGTATAGCTTTCGAAATGTCGGGCCTTAGTCAAAACCAGTTAAATAATATGTTCCGCTTTCAAACCGTTAAATGCACATTTAGTTAAACTTTAATTGTGTATCGCGTAAGCATTATTAATGGTTCCCGGATTTCTGACATATTTTTTTGTGTTGTGTGTGGCAAATGGACCATCAATTTGGGAAGCATTAAGAATTCGTCACAGAGTACACAGAACTACTCCATAAGTAACACAAAACTTGGTTCAATAACAATTTTTTACATATATTTAAGGTAACACAATTCAGAGATCATGGGATATAGAGGTAAAAAGATGTCAAGAATCCCAAAATGATAGAAAACCTAGTCTATTGACAGTTTTGGTCAAAGTTTTCGGAGCGGAACTTATGCTGTACGGCTTGATATTGGCCGCTATGGAATTTATTATCAGGTGTGTATTACGAAAAAAAAATATGATTTACGTTTACTACAAATTCAAAAAATGCAATATCGTTGCTTTGAGCATCGTTACAGACGTTGACGCGAGTCGTAAACATAAAATAAAACCCTCTGAATATTAAATACTATCTGTAGTAGTACACATTTGAATAACACACGTTAACGGTTTAAAACGCGATATTTATTAGTTAAACTTATTTGATAATTTTCAAATAAGTTTTTAACCTGTGACCCGAGAGTCTCCCTGTGTCCACGACTGCTGCAAATCATCTGAAACATCGGGCCGAAGTAAAAATCAAGTAAATCACAAAGTTTCGGCGCTGGATGTAGGTGTAGGGCTAAATGGACAGCATAGGGTAGTTGGATACGACGACGATTTGGCTCTTCTAGGCCAAACAAAGAACGAGGTGCAATGTCTGGCGAGAACCTTGATCTCTGAAGCAGCTGGAATTGGACTGAGAGTAAACCGAGAGATATCGGAATAAATCCACATGAAACGCTCTAAGGACAAAAGAAAGACACTTGAGGACCTACATGTGGACGGTATCTCATTTAGCGGCACCAGTAAATTCAAGTACCTCGGCTGCACAATAACGGACACGAACTCAAGGGAAGAGGAAGTAAATATCCGGATCCAAAACGCCCTCCGTTGTTACGCGGCCCTCCATAAGGTTTTAACGTCCAAATTACTTACCCGGATAACCAAAATCCAAATCTACAAGACCATCATCCGACCTATTCTACTGTACGGATGCGGGGCATGGACGTTGACGCTCAAGGAGGAGGAAGAGTTACTAGAGGTAAGGAGGATTTTGCGGAAGATTCTTGGCCCGACGCAAAGGGAGGATTGAAGCTTGGGAAAAACGAGGAGATCGAAAAACTCGTAAACGAACCCAACATGGGGGAAGCAAAATCCCAAAAACTCCGCTGGGCTGGCCATTTGGAGAGAATGAGAGATGGTGGGAGGATCAAGAAAGCGTATATCTGAATTCCTACTGGCCAAGATATCGCTGGAAGGACGCCGTGGAAAAGGACCTGCGCGAGCTCGGTGTGGCCGAATGGCGAACAGCCGCGCGAGATTGGCAAAAATGGCGCTCTTTAGTTTCGGAGGCCAAGACTTACGCTGTCGCTGCGCCGGGGGAGTAAGTACAGAAGTTATAAATATCTCGTTTTAATTGCTACAAGAATATAATCAGGTCGACAGCACATCTTGCTGAGATGTTACATGGCTGAAGTGCCATCACGTTCCATCAGTCCATCAAACTCTATGTTCGTTTGATGGACGTACATAAAAGAAAAAAACAATTTCGATACTACAATCAATTTAATAATTCCGCGTGCTAAAATTGTGCACCGCGTCACTAACGAGCGATAATTTCCACGTAACCCAGATTGTTTGATTAAATTTTCTTAATTTTACAGATTACAGCAGCCTTTATTTCTAGGATTACTGCTCAAATACTATAGTCCCGCGCAAGATTTATACAACTCTACGTAAGTTTCCCTTACTTATATAAAGTCAATACTAGCCCGAGTCCAAACCTTTGCCTACAAACATAAAAATCTGTATTTTATCTAATTTAATAATAATAAAATAATTTTTACTATTTCATTCACACTAAATAAATTAAGAATCGATTACAAAAAGTAAATACTTTGTGAACCGCCGAAGCCGAATGTCTAAGCTAGTAAGAAATTTAAGCCGATTCAGCATTGGTTTCGCAAAAAATTGACCTTCAACGGGACACCAGTATTAGGTCAGTAGGCTAGACTTATGAAGCAACATACACATGAAGAAATGACACGTTTAAATTACAGAGCAAATTCAACGTATCTGTCACGTTTGTACTCATATTACGAAACGTCGAGCGGAGTCAGCTGGGGCGAGGCAGTGTTCTTCTCATTCGGTGTCGTGTTCTGCAGCATGGTAAACGTGATGGTGCAGCATCCCTTTATGATGGGAGTGATGCACATCGGGATGAAAATGCGCGTGGGCATCTGTAGCCTTATTTACAGAAAGGTTTCTATAATAGTCTTAGGAATAAACAAATTTGTTATTTAGAATCCCGGATGTAAAAGATGAATGAGCGCTCTTTTGGTATGCTAGTTGTGTCAGCGACTTCGTCCACGTGTAATAGCTCTTTTAGGCATCGAATTAATTTTTACAACCTCCTCATATATTATAGCAGTGTTCCACGACGTCGTTACGTTAATATTAAAAGATAGACATTTACTGTCATGGACATTTTCACAACCAATGGAAGCCCTCGAAGATGGCATTTTCCTCGTTTTTACCACATTTTCCTAGCTCTCACTGGTTTGCAACCTTATATGTTATAGTCTAAAGCCTTCCTTGATAAATAATGGTCTATCTAACACAAAAAAATAATAATTCAATCCAATAACCCTGAGATTTGCGTCCAACAAACAAATAAATAAACAATCTCTTCAGCTTTTTTATTAATAATTAATCGATTCAACTTTTTACCTGCTACTGCAATAATGCTCGACATTTGACACGATAGCACAATTGGTAAGTTGTAACAGTTACCCGTGTTATATTTTGGTATCTAAGCTATATTTTTAAATTTATGCGAAAACTTTTTACGTAAAATTACATTACAATACAAATCATTCCTCTATTCAGGCCTTAAAAGTAAGCCTTCAAGCGATGTCTGAAACTCGAGGAGGTCTAGTTGTTAATCTAATGGCTAATGACGTGAATAGATTCGATACTGGCCCTTTATTTGTTCATTACCTTTGGATTGGACCGCTGGAGACCGCTGTAAGAATTAATGTATAGCATCAATGTATGTTTGTACTTATTAATGTAGTTGATATTTCAAAACTTTTTTAGCTTATGACGATATATTTGTATCGAGAAATGGGTATGTCAGCGGTGTACGGAGTCTTCGTTGTGTTTGCTGTAGTTCCCTTTCAAAGTAAGTTATGTTTTGTCTCTTTTTAACTTATTAATGCTACGGGCACAAGTCTATTTTTTATAGAAGATTTTTATAATATATATATAATAATAACAAACTAACATTCCAGTACAATCGGCTGTTATAATCACTACACAACTTAGAACTCGTTTTATAGGAAAGTAGCTTAATAGAAATATATTTAACAAAGAATAAATGTTAACCTCAAAATTTATACCCTTTTTCTCAGTATTCTTGGGCACCCAAACCGCTTATTACAGACGGAATACAGCGACAAAGTCGGACGAAAGAGTTCGTTTAATGGAGGAAATTGTGATGGGAATGGAAGTGATCAAAATGTACACTTGGGAGCAGCCATTTCGAAAAATAATAGACATCGTCCGACGGTATGACTTAGCACCGCTCTGAAAACATTATCAAATATCTGTATCATGCCTTCTCGCTATTTAAACTATGTCATAAATAGTAACGCTAGAAATTATAAGTACTAACTGTGCCCGCGACTTCGTTCGCGTGGAATAGTGACTTGGGGTAGAATTTTTAATTATTTAGGCTGTTTATTAATTTATGTAAGGGTGCATTTTGGACAGCCAATCTATGTTGTAAATGCTACTTTGCCGCAACACTCTCACCTCACATCACTCCTATTCTAACTCCCACTCTCACTCTCACTCCTACTCCTATTCCCAAAAAACCAAAGAAGAAAGTCATTGACCAGCTTCAAAAACCACGAATTTCCATACAAACATGGGGATGAAATCCCATTTTCAACCCTTATCAACCATTAAAAGTCCTTTCTCAGGCTTTAAAATATATGTGTACCAAATTTTATTTAAATCAGTTCAGTAGTTTCGGAGTTAAAGCCGGACAGACAGATTTACTTTCGCATTTATAATATTAGTATAGAAGTATATTTTATGTATTGTAATCTATCACCTGGAAGAGACTAGTCACCCACGACACAGGCTTGCCCTAGTGTGGGACTTTCGATTCTGCACCATATATAAGGAAACAATGAAGATTTTTTGATTTTGATTTGATTTTGAGATAGGCCATAGATGACACGTTCAATCGCATCGCGTTAAGCTACAGATACTAGCTTAAATTGCAAATTAAAAATTAATAGTTTTGGGTAAGCACGGCACAGTAGGTACTCTAGTCTTCAGTCGTTTGAAAATAAAATTCGATTAGTGAAACAAACATCGAAATGTATCTGCCATGCGCTTGCGCACGTGTTATATGTATGAAAATATTTGATTTCAATCGATTTATTATATGTATTTTATACTTTTAGGATATGCCCTAAGAAATTGCTTTTTATCGATAAGGCCATCCATTGCACCTGATCTAAAAGCGAAGATTTAAATATAGAGTGAATATTAGGGGTAAATTATTGTTAACGGTTTAAAATGTGAAGTATTCTAGTCAATCGGTGTTCAACTACGACCCGACATTTCTTAAAACTGAAATAACTTAACTTTGAAAACTTTATTATTTTTTTACATGTCTCGATCAATCTTTAACTTAACTTTGTTTATATTTTCAGCAGTAGACACGGAGGGCCCGTTTCCACGTAGTGTCCTATTTCATGATTCGTGTGCAGTAAAATAATAAAATCTTTGTTATATCGCGTTCCAGGCAAGAAATTTATTTTATCAAGATGACATCTTACATCCGAGGAGTGATCATGTCCTTCATAATGTTTATTTCACGGTTCAGCATATTTATCACTGTTCTACTTTACGTGACTAACGTAAACAGAATCACAGTAGAAAATGTTTTCTTTCTCACCTGCTACTATAATATCATGAAGCAGACTATGACTTTATTCTTTCCGCAAGCTGTTGGCCAAGTTAGTAGCTAACAATAATTCAAGCCAAGCTAAATTTGTAGCTTACTAGTTCCCATTTATTGAATATGTTTGAGCGAAAATGTTTTTGTAGTGTAAAATGTAAAGTTTGAGTTAGATCAGAACACCTGTTCAAGAATTCGTTAGACGGTAGGAGAATAGACAATATAAATTAACAATGTTTTGCACGAAGGCTCACTATTTAACAACTACAATATTTAAAAAATATACAATGATCACATTTAACTTCTGCCGGTACTACGTTGTTTTTTTATAGGTTGCTGAAATGATGGTGGCTATTCAAAGAATAAACGACTTTTTATTAAGTGAAGAATGCTATTTCCCACCAAAAGATAAAGTCGATACAACAAAAGCTGAAGTCAAGCCTAAAAAACGTGTCACCATTTCTAGTACGTATACACCAGAACATATATTTTTAAGTAGGTATTAAGTTATTATTTCTTATCATTAATCATCTTACAAAACGTTTATTTTAGTCGAGCCCATAAAAACATTAAGAAAACGATCTCTGAAGAAACCTCAACCCAGTACATCATCAGGAAAAGAAAAAGATAAAGCCCCGGGTTAGCTGTTCTTCCTAATAACTAATTTATTAAAGCCAGTTGTATTAAAAGCCAATATCTTTTCAGGTTCTCAAAAGGAGGATGTTATTATAAAATTTGAAGACGCTAACAGCCGTTGGATTAAATCATCAGACATGGATGATGTTACAAACATAAACTTAATGGTACCTACTTAAATGACTTGTTTATGGGTTTTGTCAAGTATAAATTAAAAATCAATTTTATATTGAGCTGCCGTGTCCCACATTAGATGACGTGTAGGACACGGTAGCTCAATCTGTAATCGACTTTTTGAAATTTATATAGTGCCATCATATATATAATAACATTTTTTTTAAGTATAAGCTATTCTAGAAGATAGCTTGAGTTTTCGAGCTCTTCGGCATTTGTAATCGAGAGATTTACCAAAATCTTTAGAAACTCTTTACTATGTATATATTAGGTATATTCTGGATCTCTCACAATAATCATTGGAGCTGTGGGTTCTGGTAAATCCACACTGTTACATATGATGCTTAATGAGCTGCCGTGCTCCAGCGGATCAGTGACCATAAACGGAACAGTTAGTTATGCTAGTCAAAACCCGTGGCTTTTTGTTGGTAAGTATACTTTTGCTTCCTTACGACAGCGATAGCAGAGTACGTTACGTTAAGACTGTACTTTCAAAGGTTCCGTCCGCCAGAACATTTTATTTGGACAGCCGTTCGTAAAAGTCCGATACATGGAGGTTTGCAAAGTGTGTGCTTTAGAACGAGACATTTCGTTGTTTCCTCATGGCGACAAAACGATTGTGGGTGAACGAGGGGTCTCCTTGAGTGGGGGTCAGAGAGCCAGAATCAACTTGGCGAGAGCTATCTATAAAGAGGTGACTATATACACAAATATAATATTTGGCACCGCATACTAAAACCAGTTTTTAAGAAGATAATGCAATATTTTTTATCAAATAAAAAAACTGTTTATAACAAAAAAATAATTATATAGAGACATTACCATAAGAATCTTTTGTGTACTTTTCCATCACAGATAAGCTATGGACGCGTTTGATATCTAACAATTCATTCGCTAGCGAACGCGGATTTAACTAAGATATGTTTTTTTATATAGAATACCTGCTATGGGCTATCGTCTCATTGTTTTTCTCCTAATAACGATACAAAGCGTAGCTCGAGATGCGCATCTACGGTGTAAAAACAACCTAAGACTGATCGTTGCTAAAAATTAACAAAGTTATATAGTTTGCATTATGTTTTATCTCAATTAATTAATCATATTGAGCAATATCGTAATTACAGGCTGATATTTACTTGTTGGACGATCCGCTTTCCGCCGTCGACACGCAAGTCGCGAGACATATATTTGAAAGTTGTATAAAGAGGTAAGAGAAATTTAAATTTATAAAATGAAAATAAGAATAGAAAAAACATATGAACTTTCCAAAATTACAGATATCTGGAAAACAAAACGGTCGTTTTGGTTACACATCAGCTCCAATTTATAAAACAAGCTAATCGGATCGTGATTATGGATAACAGGGAGGTTCTTGCTGAAGGTGAATTTGACGAACTTAATGTAAGTTCAATACTCTATATGTAGTTTACGCGAGTAATACACATTTAAATAAAGCACTGAAACGGTTTAAAACGCGATGTATATTAGTTTTTTTGACTAGCTAACTTATTTGGAAATAATTTCAACTATGACCCGATGTTTTGGATCCTTCGTAGCCGTGGTCACGGGGAGATCTGCTACATAGGCTAAAATAATTTCGAAATAAGTTTAACTAATATACATCGCGTTTAAAACTGGAAAGTGTTTTATTTTAATTTGTAACATATTTGCTCGTAAAGTGGTTGTAATTACACCAATTTCAATATCGTAATGTACGTACGAAATGGGAAATAAAATATACCAAATAAACATTTAATTCTTTAATTTGATAAATTTTGACAATAAATTACAACCTATAACAAATCACAAAAATATATAACTTACTTCATTAGTAATACTGGCTGTTTTTGGACCTTTGCCTAAAAAAAACGTTGATGCGCGCGCAACGCTTAAGTTAGAGTTTTATTAATTTCCTCGTAAATATGTTATAAAACGTCGTATGACATACGTGCGCTTTGAAAATTACAGCCTCTGCTTTCTTATAGCCAAAATTATAGTAATGTCGCCTCGGCTGTAAATTTCAAGTTACCGCACTTATATCATAATGTATATCATAGTTACTGCATCGCTTCAACCTCTTAATGTCCTATAGCTGGACACACAAAGAAGAAAGGTACTGTATTAAAGACTACCTCCACACCATTAATAATGATAACTGGAACCGATGGCTTCGCGTAGTCTCCGAGACTTTTGTCTAAGACATTTTCTATTTTAACATCATTTGACTATTGGTCAAGTTAATAATATAACATAACTTCTGCTAATAAATATAACGTTGTACTAATGAATTTTAGGATCAAGAGTTAGAACTAATCCAAATGATGCAGGAAAAAACTCGAGAAGTAAAAGAGGAAGACCTTATGTCGTCTGTACAGAGCACTGTTAGCTTTCTTAGCTCGAAGCGATCGCATTGGTCACATTGGTCACTGATGTTTGATTCTGCGGTAAAAATAAATATTTTTGATTGTTCTATCACTTATATTTTTTCCCTTTTTTACATTTCTTCGCTTCTATTGATCGTCCTATTAGGAGCTTATAGTCTTCCTCGATAAATGCTCTAACCAACACAAAAATAACTTTTTTAAATCGAATTAAAACTTCCTGATATAGGCGCGTTCAAACAAACAAGCTCTTTAGTCTTTATAATATTAGTATAGACCTTCGAAACGACATTGCAGCAAGATAAATGGCTCGGGCACACCAAAAGCAATTGCAGTGCGGTAGCAGCGCGTCTACGTTTGTAAATAATGTAGTTGTATAAGGGATGACACACCGAACAAACGTGGCCCGCTGAACCTAACGGCTGCGCAACTGCGCCGCGACTGCGCACGCACTGCTCTTTCACAAAACACTTTGGCGGGAGCAGCGCGTTCGCGGTGCGGCTGTAATTTTTTACAAATTTATCGTGGAACTAAATGAAAAATTGATGGAGTTGGTTAGAAAATATAAATGTTTATATGATAATGAAGTACAAATGATTGTTATTAAAGTATGATAAAAACATTTCTCTGACATAACAAGTAAAATTTGACGATCTTTGAATAGTACGAACCTAAGGAGTAGTAGTTGTAGTGTACTAAGTGTGGCGATCGATACGACACACGTAGCGCAGTTATAAAGCAGGGACCGCGCTTAAACTGCTTGCAAACATGTTTTCGGTGTGACGTCAACCGCGACGCAACTGACCTGCGCTGCGCCTGCCCTGCTTTTGGTGTGCCCAAGCCTTTAAGGCTTCTACTGAACTCATGCACTGTTCCAGGACCAAAAGCCAGACGTCGAATTCCAGACTACGGGACGTGTACACGGTTCAATCTATAAACAGTATTTCTTGGCTGACGTCACGTGCCTGTACTTTTTTTTCGTGGCGTGTCTTTTTCTATTGGCGCAATTCTTCGCTAGTGCAAGTGATTACTGGATAAGTAAATGGTCCGTTGTGCTATTCTGTACTCACTTATCAGGTCATAGGACATAGGACTTAAAATTTACATATTACCAACATGGATATGTTAAAACTATGTTTACTACTTTGAAACTATCTACATATTTTAAATTAATTAAATTTAGTTTCTAAGTGAAATCAGTCATTTAAACTTAACTTCCCAAGTATTCATTACTGAACATCTGTGTGTTTGCCTATCTATATGATATTTCCAGGAGTAACGCCGAAGACCACTTGACAGGCGACGCAACCATGGACAATTTATTGTGGTCTGAGTACGGCTTGAGGAGGAGAGATTTCGTTACAATTTTTGGAGTAATCACAGTATTGACAGTTGCAGTAGCTTTGATTCGAGCGTTTTTATTCTTTTCACTTTGTATGAGATCTTCAATTAGGTAAGACGCTAATGATTTAATGACCGCCTCTGTAGCTTAATGGTTAAACGTTGCCAAGCGTTGCGTAAAGCGCGAGAGGTCCAGGATTCTCATCCAGGGGAAGCAATAGATTCTTTCGAACGGGCACAGAAGTGTGATCAACTACTTGACTGTAAAAAAAGCTAATCAGTGAAACGTACACAGAAATGTGTTTGCCCCATGCCCTAAAGGGAAAAAAGAGAGCTATTTTTTTTACTATTTACACAGTATTTCTGTTGGCCACAGCTATAAAATGCTATAGGTGTATTTTCTGTAGTTTGAACCTATATTAATATGTACCTTTTTAAAATATTTTAATTACCTTTGCTTTGTCTTGTTGGCGTAACTAACTAACTATACTCGGTAATAAGTAATTGTTCTTGACTGTGACATAAACTACATGTCTTAATAAATAAGCGATTCGGTTATATTCGCCACATATAATGATTGAATGAAATACAAGCGATGTTATGATCTCTCAATCTTTTTAAGGCTGCACGATAAAATGTTCGAATGCATTTCACTGTCGCCAATGAGTTTCTTCCACGTGAATCCTTCTGGAAGAATACTGAATCGCCTCAGTAAAGATATGGGTGCTGTTGACGAGCTGTTACCACAAGCTATGCTCGATAGTTTTCAAGTAATAAAGCTTTTTTCAGACTATGCTATATTATAAAAGATATTATGAGCCTCGTTATTTCTATTATTATTGGGGGTAGGCCGGGTGACCAGTCAACATTACCAGCTAATCTATCACCCCCCCCCCCCTCGTGCACTTTGGATTCTTCCACTCTTACTGTGCCCTCTTCAATTCTTGCGGTTCCTTTCAAAGTCTTAATAATTTCCCATTGTATGTGTTTTCTTGTAATGGTTAGTGCACTCTTATGAGTTCCTGGGTTCGAATCCTAAGTCGACCCAATGTTTACTATAGTCTAACGAATTTTTCTAAGAAAGACCAGCCCAAAGATCGTCGGTACCTAAAATCCCGTGCCACGTAAAGTACTTCAAGCCTCGGTTATAACCACAAATTTAGTGGCAAGTCGTTAAGAGTATGTATAAGTGTAGAGGGTTCTTAAAATTATGGAAGGAGAGACTTGCTCCCAACTGCCAATATATGGACACCATTACATACATACATATTCTGACAACCCAACCCGACCGAATCCAAAATTTTTATATTCAATAATATTGTTTTAAAAACAGATACTTTTGAACCTGATCGGAGTCATATTCATTATAATAGTGACAGAGGTGACGCTGTTAATACCAATCGCGACTGCCCTTATAATATTCTATATCTTTCGTTTAATCTACGTTCGAACAACTGGAGCTATCAAACGACTCGAAGGGATAAGTAAGTTGAGATCACGATCAGGGACACAAGTCTGCTATTTATAATGACATAACCAGTATTCTTGGAGAATTAAAAAACAACATACTTGTTATTTTTTATATCTGTGGAGGACATGCAAACACGCGATTCACTTGATAAAGGGAAAATCTCGTAGCAATTAAAATGTGCTGTCGTCGGTTTTTTACCGGACGGAATTTCCAAATTCTTACCACCCGTTTAATGTCCAGATTTTCCAAAGATCGATAGATTCCAGAGAGAGCATAGAATCTTAAAAACGTGTTACACTCGCTGAGGATCCAACCTACGACCAATTGGACCGGCTACATATGATATCCAAGGTTTTGTCAGAAGTCAGTTTTTCGTTAGTGAATTAGCAGACTTCGGTCTCAGGTGCTTAATATCTTGACTTCACAATCAGTTTACCAAGATTAATGATAATAACAGCCCGCAGTCCAGTCTTCAGTCATGTAAACGCAACCATACGCGGTTTACCAACAATTCGGTCTTTCGGAGCAGAGTCACTGCTAGCCGAAGAATTCGACCGTCACCAGGATTTACACAGCGCAGCCTGGTACCTCTTCATCACCTGCAGTCGAGCATTTGGTTTTTTCCTAGATATTATCTGCTTGCTATTCATAATTTGCGTGACGTTTAGCTGTTTGATGAAAAGTGGTAAGGTTCAAATCATTTTATACACAGAAATATTATTATTTTTACTAGCAAATGAGCCATAAAAGTAGTTAGTCTCAACGGTATTTTAATAAAACATAAAGTGAAATTACACACTGAATATAGTTTAAGCGAGTAGTATACATTTAAATAAAACACTTTAACGGTTTAAAACGCGATATATTATTTAATCTTATATGATAATGATGTTTAAATACGGCCCGACGTTTCGGATGCTTTGCAGTAGCCGTGGTCACGGGGAGACGAAACATCGCGCCGAAGTTAAAAATAATTTTCATAAGTTTAACTAATATATCGCGCTTTAAACCGTTAAAGGGTTTTATTTAAATCCAGTGAAATTTCCAATAAATAAGTTTATATCTTATGCATAATTGAAAAATATTTGAAAGGGGTTACTTTAAAATAATTAATATTTAAATGATAACAATGCTAGCAAGAATTTGCTATAACAAGCCAATAGATATAGTACACTAATGAAACTTGGTGATAAAAGGAGTGACGGCGAGTCACTTGCCAATTCTTCTTGTTCGTTTTACGGCCTTGATTTAAGAACTGGTAGTAAATGTAAATTTTGAGTCTAGTTTTAAAGTTGTTTGACGTCCAATTCTAGTTACCTACAGAGATAAATGAAACAGTAGTCTATTAAACATGTAATGACAGCATCACTGATCGTTGTGGTTACAGTTTAGCCAGTTTTGTCGATTTTATTTAGATTTTTTAATTTCTCTGATACAGTCAATTTGAAGCTTAAACATTTATCAATTTCAGATATAGAAGGAAGTGTCGTGGGTCTTTTAATAACTCAATCGATATCCCTAACTGGAATTTTCCAATGGGGTATGCGTCAGTCAGCGGAAATGGAGAATCAAATGACGAGTGTAGAGAGAGTTGTCGAGTACACAAATTTACCGAAGGAGTCTACATTGATGGGCGTAAGAAACCAATATTATTCTTTACTAGCTCTTCTCGTGACTTCGGCCGCGTGGTTATTACTAATTATGTGGTTAGTGTGGGCATCACATATTTTATTTTTGAAAAGAACTCAGCTTTATAATAGCTTGCGATTTAATAAAATCATTCATCCATACATATGTTTTGAGTCTTCGATTGTTTTAATCACAGAGTGACATTAGATCTATCAAACGCGAAAAAAAATAGAAGTCGAAAATGATCTTTATTTTGGAAGATTTGCGCATTGAAACAAGAATTTCAGCATTATAATATTAGTTCTATAGATTCTGTTGTTTTTTGAGCTTTAATATGTCTCTCCTTATTTTCAGTCACCGAGTCTTGAACCTCCCGAAGGCTGGCCAAGGGAAGGAGCCATTGATTTTAATAACCTCAGTTTGAAGTACAATCTAGACGGTCCCTATGTTCTCCAGAATTTGCAATTCAATGTAGCGCCACGAGAAAAGGTCAGTTCAGTAATTTTAAAGTTAAAGTATGTTTTATTCAATGTCCGATAATTTCAAATTTTTGGCCTGTATGTTTAGGAATGTTTCGTGGAAACGTTATAAAAAGATTTTACGATGAAATATATTTTTGGTCTGTCTCTCTGTATTTTTGAAAGTAAGTGTAAACCTACGTATTGGGTTTATTTTATTCACATCTGATACGAGTAAAAAAGTTTGACACTTACAGATATTGTAATTTAATTATTAATGTTACTAAATACTTCTAATATAAAAAACAATATATCCAAAATATATTTAACCTAGACGAAATCACAGCATATTATTAAAGCCAAGCTATTTAAATAAATGTCGGGCCGTATTTAAATTAAAATACATATAAACCGTTAAAAGTGTTTTATTTAAATGTCTACTATTCGAATAAACTACAGACAATACTAAGCAGTCTATTTTTACAGATAGGTGTGGTAGGTAGAACGGGAGCAGGCAAATCTTCTATAATACAAGCGCTGTTCCGATTGGCGTATATAGATGGACAAATTTTGATAGACGGTGTGGATATATCAACTATTAAATTAAATTTGTTGAGGCAGAAGATCTCAATTATACCCCAGGTATACATTTTACACCCATTCCAAGTCCCGCTGTTTCTATGAAACATTTTTTCAAAACTTTAAAAGATTATAACAATTTGTCGATACGGGCGGGATCACTTCCCGGCATCTACAGATCAATTACGACACTGTAGTATTTTCACCCAATCTAGGTCCTCTTTGATGTGGTCCTGATTGATGTGATGCACCCTCGAGTGCACCAACCAGTAGAGTACAGAGACCAGATATGTAAAATACCAATTTAAAACATAAAATATTATCATAAGAAAATATTTGATTTTCATAGGAACCAATGTTATTTAGTGGAACATTACGAAAAAACCTGGATCCATTCGATGAGTTTACGGACGAAGTTCTTTTAACAGCACTCCACGATGTGGAACTGCTAGCTGATGAAGACGATCGTGGTTAGAACAAAACAATAAATAGATTTCGTGCAATATCTATAAAGCCTCCGCTGTTCAATGGTAAAAGATGTTTTTTTTTTATGATAGAGGAGGGCAGACAAGCAGGTAGGTAAAATAACACAGCTATGTAACATCTAAACTCTATCTAGTCTTTGTATTTTGTCTTTGAGTGTTCGGAAATCCAGACTGACACCGAAACGCGATTAAACTCCACGATTATTTATCTATAATGTTTCGTGACCCGTGCAATTTGGTATGGATAGATTTCTAGACGAAGTCCTACATATTTGAAAAAAAAATTGATTAGAAACATGTGACCATGGGATCTAATGATGATCGAATCCACGGCCCTCTGATTATATCAGCAATACCTTTCTACCATTAAACCAACGTCAAACTTATTTGTTCAGTGAGACAGAAAATGCTTATACTAAGAGACACAAGCCACAAGCCACTCTAACCCTTCTTTCATGAGCTTTGCTCTGCCACAGAGAATTTAAATATTTGTATTTTGTTTTATTAAATTAATTATATTAAGTATCGACATATGATAGGTTTACCTTTCTATATCCCACATTGGGGAAACGGGTTTAAACTTTTTAGGTAAGTAAAGTATCGTTTTTACCCACAGAAGCATTAAACAAGCAAGTGTCTGACTGCGGCTCCAACTTCAGCGTGGGCGAACGCCAGCTAGTGTGCCTCGCTAGAGCCATCGTGAACAATGATAAGATACTCTTACTGGACGAAGCCACTGCGAACGTGGACGCCCAAACCGACGCGTTAATACAAACAGCTATAAGGGAACACTTTGATACGTGCACGGTCCTCACTGTGGCCCATCGTTTGCACACTGTTATCGATTCGGACAAAGTAATTGAAATGAAAATCTCAAATTCAAAATTAGCTCAAAAACATTCGCTCACCAATTGAGCTATCGTGTCCCGTTCGATCTAATCGAATTAGTTCAATCCATACGTTGGAAAGATTTAATATCTTTCTCAAATCAGTGCCCATGATGGCCCTGTATGAATTAAAAATCTGTGCATATAAATAAAACGAAAAAGGCGGAACCTCAACCGGCATCCACATGTTCCGTACTGCTGCTCTAATTGGACACTGTAGTTCAATAAATCAAATCTTAATAGATTTTTAATTTACACATTGAAGTTAATTGTACTTTGCAGCGTAAGATTATAGAAGGTACATGTAGCAAAGTACTGGTATTTTGTCAACCTATGTATGTCATATTTTATAAAATGACTACTATGATCACTGATCACTATGAGGTCACTTGATGGAAGGTGGAAAATCCACCCAGTTTTAGGCCAACACTAAAAAAAATATTCTCGATGACAACCACAATCGATTCATTGTCAGTTTAAAACACAACTTTTTCAGCCGCCATTTCTATGAGTCGCTTACTTTTTGTGAAGGTTTAATACATCATTGTATTTTTCATAGATACTTGTCCTAGACGCGGGCCGTCTCGTAGAGTTCGATCACCCACATTTGTTGTTACAAAATAGAAAAGGCTACTTCAGGAAGATGGTTAGTGAGACAGGACCAGCAATGACGCAACTGCTGCACAAATTAGCTGCTGAGGTATATCATGTGCTGTTTTTTAGAGTCCAAAAAAATATATTTCCATAGTAGTCTGTAGTTTACGCGAGTAGTACACATTTAAATTACTATTATATATACTTGTGACGGATTAAAACGCGAAATATATTAGTTACGTGGTCAGAGGGGAAATGTAGGGAGTGGGTGAGGGTCAAAGTATACGAAACTTCGGGACGTAGTTAAATAAAAGTAAGTTACTAATATATTTCGCGGCTTAAACATTTCAAAATGCCTGTACGTTACATGAGCTAAAGTATCACATATATAAATTCACATTTTTTCTGATATTACATTAACTTTATAGTATCGTGGTGTTTATTCAAATTTTCCAGTAGTATGAAGATTTTACGAGAATGTATTTCTTTCGTCATCATTTATTCACTTATGGCCTCAATCGGGCATTTCTTTTAAATAATCAACTTAAAAAAGCAATATTAATATACAAATAATTACTATTAACTAAATACTAAATAATGTGTAACTCTTTACAGAACTACCAAAGCAGAACAGAAAAATGATTTGTTAAATAAATAGTTTATTTTTACGTAACAAATTAATAATAAATATGTAATAACATGGAATAAGTATTTTATTATAATAATAGTTTAAGTGAGTAGCTTCTGTTTTGAGATATTATATTGTCTCAATAGTGCAGTTAAGACAAGCCAATTGTAGTTCCATCCTCTTCTTGAAGCCTTGTATTAAGCTGTCCATTCGCCTACGAAATAAACAAAAGCCTATCATTACACTAGCTGCACTCGAGGAATAGGAATTTTGGGCGTCAAAATTTATTTTTGCATACCTCGTCCGCACCCCATCGTTCTTACTACTAAATCATAAAAGATAGACTATCGCGGATATTTTTTTAGATCATTTGAAGAAGTCATAGAGGAATCATTCTATCATGCATATTTCTTGGTTTCCTAAACCAATTTCGCACCACACGTAACGCAAATCCTCAAAGATTAAATATTTCCGTTCCTGTCTTTTCGCTCGTATTGGCCGCAGCCTGATGTTTTGTAGCATTTAGCCTTCCACGCTAAACGGTCTTATCCCACACAAAAAAATTGGACCTAGTTCCTAAGGTTAGCGCGTTCAAACAAACAAACACGTCAGCTTTATAATATGAATATAGATCCAATAGCGTAACCAAAAGGGGGTCAATTAAATTTAAAGTCATAACTTACTTTTTCTCTTCCTCATTGTCTAGAGGTGGTAAACCGGCTAGCGATTCAATAAGATGATTTCTAGGAACAAAAGGTGCCATTATAAAACAACAGAAGGAATTTATTAAATAACAATGAATTATAAAGAATCTAGCTGTTATAAGTATATAAATTGTACTAATTAAGAGGTGCTTACTCGGCTTTCCTAGTGAGGTGATCAGCGCAGGCTAGCCGCAGTAGCGCGCATTCGAGCCGAGCGCGAAACGCCGTGGCCGGCGTATGCGCGGGCGCACAAGCCGCCAGCCGCGAAACTTCCTCGCAAACCGTCTCGCATATATCCCGCACGTATCGAGACGCAGCCGCACCACAAATACTCTCCACCTATTGATTTTACATATTAAGTTCTTTGAATTCAAATGAAAATTATACCGATTGCATTTTTAAAATCTATGTTTGATGAAATTGCTGCTATCGTGTGCCTAATAAATACGTTAAAGCAGACACTGTTCGTAGTTTCCGTTAGTTATCGTGCAACGAATATTTCATATAATCAACAGATGGCGCTAGCTTAGCTTCTAAAACATAAATCAAATCAGATCGTCTATATATTTCGTCGTAAAACCGTTAAAAGTTTTTATTTTATGGTTTATAAAACAAAATTACCCTTAATGGTAAATAATTATGCGCGGGATTCGTAGGCCATATTATACCAACCTCAGCGTGGACCGCAATAAGGTTATTTATGATCTCATAAACATAAGGTCTCGCGTCGTCCACCATAGCGTTCGGAGGTAGCGTATGCCGCCCTGTGTACATACTGGGCTCAATCGTGCCCACCAGTGGGTCACCCTTCTGCTCTATGTACTTCTCCGCTATACGCGATTCCAGGTCACTGAGAGCGTCCCTTGTTGCTTGAAGGGCTAACGCAGGTTTAGGGATTCCGTAACTGAAAATATTTTTTCTGTTAAAAATATTTATTATTGTCTGTAGTTTTCGTGAGTAGTAGACATTTAAATAAAACACTTGACGGTTTAAAACGTGAAATATAGTCAAAAATCATTTATCCACATAGGTAACTGTCGCATCACTTAAAACCTAAAGACTATATTTATGTTTGAAAACTTTATTATGTTTTACATGTTACATGAAGGCAGGACTTGAACCGGCATCGTCAGCGTTCCGTGCTGTTGCTCTATATTTATATGTACTAGTTAACGGCCCGATTTTTCGCACTATAACAGCCAAGATCACGATAGTTCGCGCTTTAAACTAGTAAAAGTGTTTTATTAAAACCTATTTCAGTATTATTTATTTCGAAGACACACAGCACGCTAAAATCCTAGCCTGCATAGCTACTAACTTAAATCTTTAAAACTCAATTATTAGTATCCTAAGAAAAAAAAAACTAACTTTTTTTATGAAACTAAATACAAAACTCACGTATCGAACGAGGAAGCAATTTTGACTAGAATCATTTTCCTAGTGTACTGTGCATTAGCGGATGCGATGAGCAAGCGCTGCTGCCACGAGCGTGTCCCCCCTTCCAAAGTGTCTTCCAGTGGCTGGTCGAGGAGGACTGAGAGACTACTGTTATTGAAATCCTGAAACAATAAAAAAATCAATTATTTCATTTGTGCAATGAAAAATGTCCGAAGAACAAATACAGAAAGATCTCCGAAGAAATGGAATTTAATATCATAACTGACCGACTTTTAAATTATCGTGCAAAGAATATGAGTTAATACTTTTAATTATACGATAGATTTATGTCGCAGACTGACCTAGTTAACTGTAAATACATTGTTATATTAATTCTACTTTTACTCAATAGATGGCATGTTTTGCTTCTAAATACTTTTAAGTTACAGAAATATTTTCTTTACTGATACGAATACTAATATCTATTTTACAGATTTTTAGATTTCTGTCATAGATTTGTTTCGCTGTTGTATATGACGTTTGGCGTTATCAATCATTAAATTAAAAATGTATTCCACCTGTTCGTGCTCCAGAACCAGTTTGTCCAGAACTGTGACAAATGCTAGGAGGGTCTGTTGTGTGTGCTTTTGAAGTGCAATGAGAGGGTCACTGCCGTCTGCCAGTAGTGGGCTCTCGCGGCGACCACTGGACAACACGCATTTGTGTATCGCAGAAAGGGCTTCATTCACGTATGTTTCCAATAAACTGGGCTGAAAGAAAAAACGAACATTTGAGGTTCGTTGGTGTAATGGTAGGGTAGAATGTGTGCATTGAAATGTAAGAACAAGCGAGAGGACATGTGTTAAAGGGACGGCGAAAGGTTAAAGTTGACGAATTAAGACGTAGGGCGTAAAAAAGTAAGATATAATGTTTAAAGAGGAATTATGGTGCTCGCAAAAATCTCTACAGTAGCTATATCGTGTCGTGCATAACTTTTCTAAAAGATGTTAAATTTCATTTAAAAACATAGGTAGTAATATCAAAATTCCGTCCAGATCAAGAAACACAATCAGCTTAAAACCAATTTAAATAATAAAGTATATATGTGTTTTTTGTACACATAAAATATACATATTTTTAAACATGTTTCGGAATCAGTCTATGGATTTCCAAAGCCCAAATACGCTAACAGAGCTGAAACCTTACTTGGTAAAGCAGAATGTATGGAATTTAATCAAAGGACGTGGTTAAAATTCCGCTTTTGGGTAATCATTTCCTATAAAACGTACATATTATAAAAATCACACATACAAAGATATGTTATTATACTAACCAGCCCGGTGATGGCTCCGTAATCAGAAAACTCCTCGATTTTCCAAGTCTCCTTATCGGAAAGCGCCTTCACGCGCTTCTGAGCGCGTTGTAAGAAGACCGTCAGGCCCTGCACTCGGTAGTCAAAAATTACCTTCTCTACAATACTTAGAGGCTGAAAGAAGACAGAAAGTGTTAAGAGTATAGGAAGGACATATTTTAATTAATTTTTCTACAATCGATCTTAGGCTTAGAGTTAGAAATCTCTGCCAACATTAATTAAACAAAGTTCAAATCAGTGTTTAATGCTTTAGTGACATAAAAATTGGAAATTAAACTATGTGCCAGTAGCAGGAGTAGTTAAACAAAACACTTTTAACGGTTGAAATCACAGAAAATATTAGTTACTTTAATGACCCGACGTTTTGGATACTTTGTCGCGGCCATCACGGCTCATCAAATAGGAAGTATATTACGCGTTTATTATTAACTAATATATTACGCGTTTTAAACCGTAAAATTGTATTATTTAATGCGTTAATCTTTTAATTGCTTTCATAGCAAAAAATGGAGCAATTTATAATCTAGTACCTGTGAGGGCAAATCGAGTTTCAAGAGCGAGTCGTACGCCTCCCGCAGATGACGAAGATTGGCGACGAGACGAGAGCGCAGCGTGTCGGGCCCCAGCGTCGAGCCCCCGCCCGAGAGCAAGCACGTTCGCATGTGCTCCGAAAATAACTCCACAGCCGCTATTATCATCTCCTGTTCAATTGAGGAACGTTTATAGATAGAAAGAACGCACGAAGCGAACACATTTCCGTGACCGTTACATGGATTTTGTTTACAGACAAGTTGTCAATCACTATGCCATGCCCGACTGATCATTTCTTTGATATTCGAACCCACCTCTTCCGTGGGTTATGAAGGCAAAAACATTTCTATGTCCGTTTCAGTGATCGGTTTTATATACAGGCAAGCGATTATCAGACTTCTTTGCCCTGCCTGGCCGAAACAATCTATTGTTTCCCCGAGATTTAAACCCAGGATCTCTCTCACTAAGCGCAACACACTAATAAAGTATTTGAAAATTATTTAATTTACTTTAATGTACTCGTGTTATTTATTTGCCTCCAGTTAATGGTTCAACGCGTTACCTATCATTGCGTTAAGCACGAAAAATCCTGAGTTATAATCCCAGGGAAACAATAACATTGAGAGGCAGGGCATCTTATTGTTTTCCAATCTGATTGATTTTTATCAATTACTCCTCTTAAAAAAACAATCAGTAAAACGAGATTTCACTTTTTTAAGCGTAGGTAAGCTATATAAATTCTTTTAAAATTCATATACCAAAATATAACTTACCTTAAGTTCTGCGTGCCTCTGAGGATCTGTGGGAGTACCGGCGAGATCACCAGCAAAGTAGCGCCTGGCGAGCGGCCACAGCGCATGTAATTCAGTAGCAAGCGCCCCACTTGCGCACGCGCACCAGTTAGCACGAAGTATGCTCCAACTACCCTCGTTTTCCTCGCGCGACTTTCTTTTACCTGATAATGCAGATTTGTATAAAGATTCAATATTTTTGTAGTTTCAACGTGTCTAAAATTGTTTAAAAAGCTGCGTACGCACTTTAACAACGGATACAATTAACTTGTAAATCTTTTAGTTAAAAATCTATTCTCTATGATGTCGCAGTACAAAAAGTGTATATAGTGTAGTATATACATCAAATAAAACAGTCTTAACGGTTCAAAAGTTAAAGACGTTAATATTTGCCCATGACCTGACAATTGCTTTTCCATCCGTTCCTGTGTTAAAACCTCTTTACTGACCTTTCTCACTATTATCTTGTTCTTCTTTTAGTTTGAAATGACTCTTAACTTTATTCATTAAATTCATAAGATACTCTTTACGCGTTGTTATTGCTGTCCATGCTGCATCACCCTCCCAATTCAAGCTTATCAATAATCTGTAATGTTGATTAAAGACACCATTAGCCTTTTGATGTTTCCCATCCCATAACTGTGTCGCAGTCTAACTCCCCCACTCGGACACGACGCGACATTAACAGGCAAGTTAATCAAACTTCTGTGCCCTTATCGACCTAAATAATGTATCTACTGCAATTGAACCTAGAACCTCTCATGTTTAACTTTTAAGCAGTGAGCTACTGAGCATTCCTATATAGTTATTTCTATTATGCTACCCAAGTGCGTGTTGAGGGATGAAAAAAATTATCTATATTTAGTCTTCTCTTCTCCCTATTCTCTCTCACAGGAAAGTGAGTGGAATGTCAGAAAGGCAAGTATACCTTAACAGTTTAAAACGCGATATATATACAAAATTAACTTATTTGAAAATTATTTTAACTACGGCCCGACGTTTCAGATTTGCAGCAGCCGTGGTCAACTAATATAATATATCGCAATTTAAACCGTTAGTGTTTTATTTTAATGTGTACTACTCGAGTAAACTACAGATAGCATTCAAGTACATACATTTTATTTTAGGCACAGAGGGCACAACCGGAAATCGAACTAGGAACGGGTGCACCAACACTACTTTCAACTATTATAATATTCCTCACAATAAAAAAAAATTTTGTCCTCAGAACAATTGAATATCCAACCATACCTTACATATTTGGTTTGATCTTGTACATTACAAGGCATCGTTTTCATCCGCGTAGCCAAATTCTCTTTTAAATCTTCGATCTTTTTATCGATTTCGTCTAATATTTTTTGGAATAGCTGCAAATATAATAACCCCATTAATATTCCAAATAACTTTTTTCTTATTAGCTACGGCCTTCAAACCCTTACCTTAACATCGGTATTTCCAAATAAGTTCTTGACCCTCGTGTAGTCATTAACGACTAGATCGTACTCTTTCTTCCTAATATTCCTGTCTATGGACGCTGGCAGTTGGAAGAGAAACTTGTGACGCGTCAACAAAGACAGCGCCTCTCTTGTTTTGTCTGCATTCTCTTTGCGTGATAATATTTCCGAAAACAATGAATCAGCTAGGGTAATGGACTCTGAAAAAAGTATAGCAAGTTACTATACAGTGCTTTTTAAAAGCTTAATAGCTTGAAACATCATTTTCACGTGGTATTGTATGTAATAGCTGTATATAAGTTCTGTCACGGTAGCTTAGATGTTAAGATCTTTTTTTTCTGATATAGAGGAGGACAGAGAAGCGTGGTGTTAATTTGATGGTAGGTCCACCCAGCCATATAACATCTAAAGAAAACGCGCTGTCGGCCTATTTTGGCTTGGCATAATCGGAATCTACAGACTGAAACCGGAACGGGATTAAACGCTCTAGTGGCGGGTTTAGTGCGGCCTGTGTCATTTTATCTTATATATTCATCTTAATACATTTTTTACTCTTTATCAATATCATATCATCTATTAATGTTGTAAAATGTTGAAGAAAGGGGCAAATCCCTTTTCATGTGTTCATATGTTCTTCTTCTCTCTTAATCCCATTCAATTTTCCGCTGTATACCTTCAATAGCAGCTTGTAAGCTTGGTAATGGCTCTCTTCCGTTTTTTCTTTGATCTTCTTCATACATGTTCTTCAGGAGGACAAGACGATCCAGCTGATCCATCACAGCACCAGTATTTGCCTTCAAGAAACTGAGTTGGCCTTCTTTCTGACCTTCCACCTAGAAATTATAGAATGTGTACGGGTAGTAATTTTTAATTTGAAGAATTATTTAGTCTATTTTAGTCTTGCAAATGTACAGTAGACAGGAAAGCGAATCAAGCTCAAAGAAATACACATCACTTTAAATTCATAATAAAAACAAACTATTTTCATGTGTGACTAATTGTTCCCCGTTTCTTCCACAATTCCCATAATTTCTTCACGTTTTTCCCATTAGGCTTCCTCAATAAATGCTCTAACAGACCCATAAAGGATTATTTAATTCGAACCAGTAGTTTACCTGAGATTAATGCAATCAAACAAACTCTTTAGATTTATATATAAGTATAATTAAAAAATAAGAAATATCAACAAGTAAATAATGTCTGTAATTGTATATTTACTTTTCTTTGAAGAAACACTAGTCCAGCTTTTAAGTCTTCAAATGATGTATTGCTGTGATGCTCCAATAGGTACCAGCCTGGTTGAAAATTCTCATCTGACAATTTTCCAGACCTAAATGGAAGTATTAAGTTCAATGAATTGAGAAAAAATATATGACAGGGTAGGACTTGAATATCCACAGTGTTTTGTGCTATTGCTCTAACCAATTGAGCTACCATATCCTTCACAGTGTACTTTTTAACTCTCTTTTAGCTTTGAAAATTTCAATTAAGTTATTTCTTACCCATCTGGAAACAATTCATTCAGTTCCTCTTCTGGAAACTTACACTCATCCCCTTCAGTAGCCAAACCAAGAGGATCTGGTGGAGTATAAACTGTAGGAGACATAGGTCTTCTCCCCCATGGCAATGCAGGGGGAGCTGCTTCTTCCACCCATACAGCACTTTCTTTTACAGGGCCTATGGATTCATGATACCCTAGAAATGATGAACATTAAGAGAGAGATAATATTTTTAAACATATATATTGATTGATCCATCCTAACTATAACTCACTTAATTGAGAAACAAAATAATGTGGGATTTATTTTCACCAAGAGCTAGCAAACCAGCTCTACCATAATTAGTAGCTTAGTACCATGTCCAGTTTTCTCATGTCAAGTCTAGTCTTTCATATGTCATATGTATAGTTTACACTTAAATAATTCTTCAAACATACTTAATGTGTCATTACTTAAGTTAACAGCATGTTAACAGTAATCAATATGCCCAGGTCATGCTTTTGAAGAGGAATAGATTAAGAGATTGTAGATAGTTTACTAAAATACCTCTAAACTGCACAGTAGATGTTCCCTCACCACCTGATCTTGTAGTAACTATAATATCCCCACGGCCCTTACATGGCCCAGATCTAGCAACTATCTTATTTCTGCTCTTCCATTCAGCTGAGAGTAGACAATCACATCCGCATATTTTAAGACCTATAAAACATTACATATTTTAGTATGATTGAATTTGGGTTCTCATGTTGGTCAAGGTATTCTGTAGAAATATATACTGAAGTGATGTGGATATTTTTTAAGCGCAATGAAAATGCGAAATTTTGAAATATTCTTACCGATAAGATCCGTTGCACTGGTCCCCAAGAATTCACCTCTAATAGTTACTCTAGTTCCTGGAGGACCTTCTTTAGGTGATATACCAGTGACTACAGGAGGCGGACCCATATCAGTAGTAGTATTTCTATAAACTTTTTTAACTCTCTAGTTATTACTAGATCATTAAAGAAATACAGCGGTTATAATGTATTATTTAGTTCACTACAGTAAAACTTCGAACCATTAAAAAATATACAAATATAACAAAATATAAATGGTGGCTTTTGGCTATGTATAACATTTATTTTCAAAAATTACATGGAATTGTAATATTTATTTCAGAGGTTCATTTAGTTTTTTTATTATAATAATTTTTGTTGTAATGATATAATTATCAATTAAATAGTTAATCCGGAAATATTTATTATCTACATTGTCACTTTAACATAAAATTTTACAAGAGGTGAATTTCTTTCACTTTATAGATTATAGCATGTTATATGCTTATTATTCTCTGTCGAATACAGACTATGCTGTTAAATGTCAGTTATACATTTTACAATTTGGCCTTTGTGATTGTTTCCATTAATTTAATTTAATAAGATGATGTCTCTTTTTCACAGTTTTAGTGGAGTCATATTTAAAAACAAAAAGGTTTTATTATACTAAAGTACTAATCTTCATTTCCCATTCGTGAGTACAATGCTAAAAATATTAATACATAACACGGCTATGTGCTCGTGACTTGATAGTAATATTCAATGGAAATTTTAATATTTTTGTGAATGAAGAGGCTGTAGAACTTTCCGCAGACTTCCAACTGCTGTTGAGTAAATAATAAAAAAAATCACGATATGGCTCGGTCAACTTTCAGGTAAATGACATAATTTTTATAGTTCGAATTTATTTCTCTTCATTGGGATTTCATGCCAATTTTAATAACATTATCATTTTAGTGCTGTCGATGAGTATGGATTTGAAAGACACGAAGATTTTGACTATGCTAGCTATGAGGATTTTATGTCTGTGTATCTCAAGGTCCTCGCATCGAGAGCACAAAAGTGGGCTGCTATGCTTGGTGAGGGAAAATCGGTTAAACGTACGAACACAATTAAACGATATGTACGGAAAGGGATACCAGGTACACATACTAAGAACTTTTGTCACATAAATATTTCATTGTAATATATACAAGATACCATTATCAAGTACTTTGAAAACCAGCCTGCAACCTAACTCTTGCATTCTACAATATTTTTTTTTATATAGGTGAACATCGTCCATCTGTATGGCTGGCAATCTCGGAAGCAGATAAAATGAGAGAGCAAGCACCTGACTTATATCACAAGATTTTGGATACTCCTTTTGAAAAAGAACTAGTAGAGATCATTAAGACAGACCTACCAAGAACTTTTCCAGATAATATATACTTCACAAAGGAAGCTAACCATCAGACTCATTTGTTTAATGTACTGATTGCTTATGCTCATAATAACAGAGTTGTTGGTTATTGTCAAGGACTAAATTATATAGCTGGTATGTTATAACCTCAAGATTAGCTAAAACGAAATTAAGTTTATTAGTACATTTATACATCTGGAGTGCGTTTTTTATGGTTTTTACTTTGTTACTAGTCCATTGAGAAAATTTTAAACATAAAAGGAAGAAAACACTTTTTACAAGATATAATCGGGTTCGTAAGGAGTTGGGTAATACATACATTTGTATTACATTTCTTGTGTTTTGCTACAGATTAGGATTTTTCTAAATCCAACTACATAATATATTAGCAATCGCAATGCTAAATATTTATATACCTTATATTTTACAAAAGATAATATGCTTATCTAGATGATTATTATCAATTACTGATAAGTAGTTAATGCAAAATTATGTAGAATTAAAAAAAAATAACTATAGTATAAAGCATATTTTTTTTATTTATTTTTATACTGCAGGCCTACTATTGTTGGCAACGAAAAGTGAAGAAACCTCATTTTGGCTGTTAAAAGTATTAGTGGAAAAAATTCTTCCCGATTACTACACAAAAACTATGGATGGTCTCATAGTAGACATTGAAGTACTATCTGAACTTGTGAAATCCAAGGCACCAGACGTACACCAACATGTGATAAACCTAGGTATATTTGAACAACTAGAATTGTAATCAGAAACAAAAAAAATCTCTGTCTGTTTTCCATATCTATATTACTTACATTTTTACAGGTTTACCATGGGCAGTGATAACCACAAAATGGTTTGTTTGTCTGTTTGCTGAAGTGTTACCCATAGAGACAGTTTTGAGAATATGGGATTGTCTATTCTACGAAGGTTCTAAGATATTATTTAGAGTGTGCATTACATTGATAAAGACAAACCGAGAGGCCATCATGGCATGCAATGACTTTACATCTCTAGCGGAGTGTTTTAAGGCAATAGTTAAAAATGCTAGTGCATTGCATTGTCACGAGTTCATGCAGGTAAATAATTTGACAATAATAATGATGGTTATGAAGAATTAAGATGTGATTCTGGCATGGATCTTGGTTAAAACACACTCTTATATTTACTTCAAATAAGATTTTATTTACTAGTAGTTAATTTGCTTGTTGTCATTAAATTCAAACCCAGAATTTCTCACACATAATCAGAGGGAAAGGCAGTCGACTAATGTAAGTAGTGGAATCCACTATGGACCGGATAGCAAAAATTTCTGTGTCCCTTTCACTGATTGATTTTTCTTATATTAGAAGCCAGGAGTAGTAGTTCTACTAGAGATCAGATGTTTGTGCCCTGCCTGGCTGAAACAATTTACCATTTCCTGGAATTTGACATAGGTGTGTGATCCAATGCTAAGCCACCATTGATAGGTTGTTTGCATGGGCACATCTTGTTAAGATGATAATTATATGGCTAGGGATATTTCACCTTCTATTAAGTTGTCTCTCCTCCTCTAACATAAAAATTGTATGTGTTTTTTTTCAGTCGATTTTTAAAGTACCTGGGACACTATCAAACGCAACCATAATAAAATTGCGAGCTCGTTTCGCGAGGCAACGCCGCGAACAGCAACAGAAGGACAAGCCGCGGTGAACTTAAATTCAGTTTAAAGATATTTGATCTCAATCGGTACATATTGCTAATGATATTTATTCAAATTAAAATCAGTAATATTCAGATGTAAAGATTATTTATAAATCAAATTGCTAATACTATTTCGGTATTTGTGAAAGCATGACAATTATTGTAGAAAAAAGGTCTTCATTCCTATTAGGCTTCTTGGAGAGTTATCTTGTTATGTAAATATTTTATTATTTGCAGTAAACAAAATATAATTTATGATTTGTTATTAAACAATTGAAATTGTTTAAAGAGTTTTACGTAACTATATAATTAGTAAAAGATATTTGACTGAGGCAGGTTATTTGATGTTTTAAACATTATTTTTAAATATTTTGTAAGAGTTATGTTAAATACATGAATTTATGTTTCTGCATAATAATGACTGTATAATGTTGTAAAAGTATTTACTGTTTATAAGATTAATTGATAAATCTAATATTTATGAAAAGAACATTCTACATTGTTTACATTCTTACCTTTAATTACTACATAATAAATTTAAAGTACTAATTTTATTAATAATTATCTTGACATGTTCAAGATCACTATAATAATATTTTACCTTTTACATTATGCATAGTGAGTATAATAGAAACAATGATCCTCTATTATCACATTTTATTGACATAAATAGTTCTACTTAAAAAAAAATCTAGTTTAAAGGAATTTTCATGATTTGCCACTTTCTAAAATATCTTTTGCTTCATTAATTTTAGCAGCTATTAAAGGAGAACCTCCCTTGTCAGGATGATTAAGAAGCATAATGCGTCTGTGAGCTTCTCTTATCTGCAAGTGAAAATCAAATTCTCTAAATTATATCTTGAAGTATGTCGCGATAATCGGCTTATATAGTAATGAAATGTATTGGAAATATATATTAGTTAATTACCTTTGCTTTACTAGCAGTAGGACTTACACCCAAGATTAAAGCGGCTTCCCTCTTTGTCATCTTAGATTCAAAGCCACCCTTGTAATATTTTGAGTTTGCTAATGTTTCAGTATCAAACTTAGGAAGGTTCTTAACAGCTTCTGCGAATTTCATAGACGCATTTGGCATTTGTTTAAGTAAATACCGCCCCGCGAACCCTACTGCTGCCATTCCAAGACCTGCCAAGATTATTGAACTAGCCTGAAATAAAATTTAATTTATCAATACAGTGCAAATACAACCTAAATTATCATAAGTTATTTACGTACCATTGTACACTTTTTCTTTTGAAAGTTAACTAATATTTCATATTATTAAGTATTTTTCCCTTGAGTTAACAATGTGTGATTATTTAGGTATTGACTTAAATTTCATCATAGGCTGAAAAATCATAATACAGGAGGTTGAGGTTATGGTTTAAAAAAGTTAGCGCCAATTGCGTACAGAACGAAATAGAAATTGTAAAGGAATAGAAAATTAGAAACTGAATCAAAACTTTAGCAGCCCGTGTTTTTAAAAGACTCAAATTTCAAAATTACGTATATATATATACTCTTAAATAATTACATCGACCACAGACTCCTATCTAATAATCTAAAGATAATTATCAGTTTTAGCCCGATTATGTTTATCTGTATACTAAATACCATTCTGCGGCGCAAAAAAAGTACTAGTCGGTTTTGACATAATATGTTCCGGTTATTTTCATAACTTGTTTCTACTGATGGTATAAATCGGTACAATTGTGTATCGATTAGATTTTTTTAATTTAGTCTTAGAACAATGCCACAGGTATAAGAAAAAATTAAAATGCCCAAAATTTTTTGTTGTTGGGGAAGAACGGCTAATAGAAAACTCTTTCTAACATTATGGAAATTAGTAACGTTTTCAGTCATTTGTTCCGGTTTTATTTACAAAATACCTCTGTTAAATTATGGCCTTGACGAAGTCGCGTCTCCAGCTAATATATGCATGTAGTGTTTACTCTGTGGCTTACTACAGACTAAAAAAAACGGCTAACACCAATAAAAACCGGTTAATTATGACTGGCACGAAATATTGAAGTTACGAACGACGGGCGGGTAAAATTTATGAAAAAAAAAAAACAGTCCTTTTCGAAGAGGTTCAACATGGCAGGAGATCAGGCGCAGTTTTATAATTTATTAATTACATTATTATCGGCAGATAATGACGTCCGAACACAAGCAGAAGTGAGTAAATAAAATAATATTAGTGTTCGCATTGAATATATTTTCAAACCTATTGCACATTAGTAACTATGATTAATTGGTAGCCTCGTGTCAAAACGTGGTCATGGAGGAGCTCCGGTTATACATTTTTGCCTATTTATTTAACGTTACGATTAATGTATTGTTTTAATTATCATTATTTAGTAGAATTAAGTGGTCAATATCTTCAATTTTGAATACTTGTGGAAAAATTCATAAAAGATTAAAATGCAAATTTTAACGTTTGACATGTGCTATTTTAAGTTATATGTTTTTACGCCGAATTTTATTATTTGATTAGTAAATTTAATCTTATTTTACACCACTACCTATCCTACACCTATGATTTGGTAAAAATATCAGCCGCGTAAAAATAACCTGCACTAACTTAGGGTATTCTCTTAGGAAGCCTACAATAATATTGCAACAGAAACAAAGGTACTCCACTTAGTTGGAGCAATCCAAAATGCAGATCTCGTTGATGAAGGACGCCAAACAGCTGCGGTGCTATTACGAAGACTACTCAGTGCTGAATTCTTTGAATTTTTTCCAAAATTACCATTTGAGCAACAAGCAATGCTCAGGGAACAGTTACTTCTTACACTACAAATGGATGTCAGTCAACAATTAAGGCGCAAGGTGCGATTTGTTTTTTGAACTATTTAATAATAATACAGTGTAAACTCTATATAGCGACACTGAAGGGACTGTGCATTTTATGGCGTTATAGAGAGTTGTCGTTAAATGGAGAGAAGAAACATTGTATGAAAAACAAGCTAAACCAACCAAAGCCAATTAATTTCGACGCTTAAGAGAGTTTGTCGTTAAATAGAGTGACGTTACATGGAGTTTACACTGTAGTTCTTTTTTCTTAGTAATATTGCATACAGTTGAGTTTTCATACGCGACGTTTTGGGCAAAACTTATTAAGATTATAACTTATACAGTTTTGTTGTATACTGTTTAAATTTAGGGAGGTTTCTCCTTTTTCCGGTTGTAATAAGAAAAAGTAACTAGTATTGTTTTTATTATTACAGATATGTGATGTTGTATCAGAATTAGCTAGAAATCATATTGATGATGACGGTGTTAACCAGTGGCCTGAATTCCTTCAATTCATGTTTAATTGTGCTAATGCTCAGGATTCCAACATTAAGGAAGCAGCAATCAGAATGTTTACGTTAGTAGTTTTATAGTTATAATTCACCCTTGAAGAAAATGAAAAATCCTCCACTACTGGGCATGTACTGGGGTAGCTTTTAATTTTGTCTATGTAACATATTCCCAAGACCTCTCACCTTTAACATTATGTATTAGAATTATATAAACAGTTCATATATTATTTTTGTAAAATTAAAATAATAAAAAATAACCAATAATTTTAGATCAGTACCAGGTGTGTTTGGTAACAGACAAAATGAGAATCTTGATGTTATAAAGAGGATGCTCCTCACAGCACTGCAGCCGACAGAATCTGAAGCCTTGCAAATGCAAGCTGTTAAAGCTGTTGGTGCATTTATTTTATTACATGACAAAGAACCAGCAATTCAAAAGCACTTTAGTGATCTATTGCTGCCGTTTATGGAGGTTTGTAGTTTTTCTTTTTGTGTATTTCAACATATTTATTCTGAATTAAACCATTGCCTAACATACTGGCACACATACTCCTACGTGTATATTTCTGTATGATATATATCACTGCCAAGGTGTGCAAAATTAATTTAGAGGATTTCGCTAACACCACCCTAAAAATAGGATGGAGTTTGATAGTAGCCCTCAAAACAATATTAATTTCACAATTCTTTTAACATTTGTAAGCTTCAATGTTACCTAATGAATTTATCATGAATGTGTAATTACCAGGTTGTTGTAAAATCAATTGAGAAGGCGGAAGATGATGCTGCACTAAAGGTTCTTATTGAGCTCGCAGAATCTACACCTAAATTTCTTAGACCGCAGGTGGTGACTATCTTCCAAGTCTGCATCAAGGTAAAGTTAGCTTTAATGATGTAAGTGCAAAGTATGATAAATCACACAAATACTATGTAAAAAAATAACTAACAGTGATAAAATTTATCAGACAACAAATTATAGGTTATTTTGACATTGCTATTATGTCCTAATATATTATTTAGTATACATCAGTGTATATAAAGAAAACAAATATAGATATTGAAATGAAGTGTAATTTTGTATTGCGAAAATTATATTGAAT
Organism: Leptosia nina; assembly: GCA_963661955.1. Classification (NCBI taxonomy): domain Eukaryota; kingdom Metazoa; phylum Arthropoda; class Insecta; order Lepidoptera; family Pieridae; genus Leptosia; species Leptosia nina. The sequence continues at coordinate 8,216,407 of CAVLEF010000010.1, read as the reverse complement.
CTATAGGTGGTTGGTGACACAAATGCTGAAGAAAATTGGCGTCAACTAGCATTGGAAACGCTAGTGACGCTGTGTGAAACTGCACCAGCCATGGTCCGTAAGATGGTGCCGAACGCAATAGGCGCACTGACTCCCCTTATACTCGAAATGATGTGTGAATTAGACGACGAGCCCGACTGGGCTGTGCAAGACGACGTTGCCGACGACGACAATGAACAGTAAGTACCATTAACAGTTCCCACTAGTGGGATTCATGTGTCCATGTTGGGTCTTGATATGGAATACTGGAAATTTATTTCCCAGCTACAACAGCAATCATCATTTGACTATCATTACTTTTGTGTTGATGTCAATGTCTCAAATATTATATATTTTTTTATTAATCAGAATCAAAATTTTAACAACTCACTAAAATGTAACAACAGCTATAATATAATAATTGTTTAACATTTTAGATTTTCTGTAAGATTCATTTGTTTCTAGTAACATTAATTAAACATGTTTCTAAAGTGAATCTTACAATAGTAATGTCAAGATAATTAGCATCCTTGCTGTTGTATACACTTGGATGTCAGTCCCTTGTCAACAGTTTCTTAGAATTATAAATAAACATGTTTTTTTTTATATACAATATTTTTTAGCTTAGGTTATTATTTTCAGAAACAATGTAGCTGCTGAATCTGCTTTGGACCGCATGTGCTGTGGTCTAGGAGGCAAGATAATGATTTCCCTAATTGTGGGGCGGGTCCCTGAGATGTTTAATTCGGAAGATTGGAAAAGACGTCACGCCGCTCTTATGGCTGTATCATCAGCTGGTGAAGGCTGTCATAAACAAATGGAACTAATGCTCGACCAAATTGTACCTGCAATCCTAAATTATTTAGCTGATTCTGTGAGTTTCATTATTTGTAGAGAAATCCCTTAATATCAAACATTCTTTATTATGTGTCCATATACATTGTGCCGATAGAGTCCCTAGGGCAAACCATCTAACTAATGTATACTTGCAATTAGTGTATGTATAAAGTAAATGGAAAGTTGTATGTATGTTCATAGACTGACTTAGAGCTTTTGTCCTTGACCTCCAGACAAGTTCAAGTACTTAATTAGAGCCACTATTGTTTTATACTTAAACATGTTAATTTTTTGTTTTACTATTACTAGCAACTTTGATCTGTTGATTGACCTAAACTATGTTTTTTGAAAAATCTTCTGTATTATTTTTCATGTTTGCTTTATTACTGTATGTAGGAAATGGGTGAAATGGCTGGTAATGATCATCTGGACTCCTATCGGTGTCCCCGATTGAAATAATATGTTTGCTTTTCTCTGTTAATAAATGTATATTCCTATTATATTGTAGCACCCGCGTGTGCGTTACGCAGCTTGTAACGCTGTTGGACAAATGTCAACCGACTTTGCACCAGTTTTTCAAAAGAAATTCCATGACAAGGTTGTACCAGGACTCCTAATGGTGCTTGATGATAATGCAAATCCTCGTGTACAGGTAATAAGGGATTAAACCATAGACTAAAACATATAAGTACAATATCTAAAATTTTATTCTGTAGCCAACTAAATTTAATGTGTTTCCAATGGTTATGTAAGTGATTTCTTTTTAGGCACATGCAGCCGCAGCTCTTGTAAACTTTAGTGAAGATTGCCCTAAACCAATTCTCACTCAATATCTTAGTCCGTTAATGGATAAACTGGAAGCTATTCTAAATGCGAAATTCAAAGAAGTAAGTATACAAATAAAAGGAACCCCTGCGAATTCATGTTGTTATCCCAATGTTCGTTAGTGGTCAGGCATTCTAAATTGTTTGATCACTTCCATAGCATTGGAAAATTAAATGGTGATCTTTGCTCCGATCCTATCTTGTATAGATATTTTTGGATCTCAGATCACAAACACTTATTTTATAGTTACATATATACTTTATATGTTATTACTGATACAGTAGCTATATATTTGTTATATTTTTTATAGTTGGTAGAGAAAGGAACAAAATTGGTACTGGAACAAATAGTGACTACTATAGCTTCTGTCGCAGACACAGTTGAAAAAGATTTTGTGCTATACTACGACCGCTTCATGCCATGTCTCAAGTACATAATTGCCAACGCCAATACTGAGGAACTGAAGCTTTTGAGAGGCAAAACTATTGAGTGTGTCAGTCTCATTGGTATGTACTACAGAATGTTATAATTTTTGCATCCTAAATTACGAAACAGTTTTTATCATTTAACTTCATTTAAAAGTTTTACACAAAGTACAATATCTTTCAACTTACAATGATTTTCATGATATCTTAGGTCTGGCTGTGGGAGAACAAAAGTTCTTGTCAGATGCGTCTGAAGTTATGGACTTGTTGCTGAAGACTCACACCGAAGGCGAAGCATTGCCTGCCGATGATCCGCAAACTTCATATCTGATCTCGGCTTGGTCTCGCATTTGCAAAATCATGGGTAAATAAAACCTCTATCACATAAATGATGAAACCGAGTTTTGAGTTTTATTTTAAGGGACTTTCTTACTTAGGCAAAAAATTCGCTCAATACTTGCCTATGGTGATGGAGCCAGTGATGCGCACTGCAGCCATGAAGCCTGAGGTAGCTCTTCTGGATAATGAGGACCTTGAAAATGTTGATGGAGATTTAGACTGGCACTTTGTTACACTTGGAGAGCAACAGAATTTTGGCATTAAAACTGCTGGTAATAATTTTATAACAACTACATACTTACATTTATAAGGTAACTCTAGGGAAAAATACTAAGTAAATTTCTTTATAGGACTTGAAGACAAAGCGTCGGCCTGCGATATGCTCGTTTGTTATGCACGAGAACTTAAAGAGGCATTCGCTGAATACGCGGAAGACGTTGTCAAGCTAATGGTTCCATTGCTTAAGTTTTACTTCCACGACAACGTGCGTATGTCTGCCGCTGAGTCGTTGCCGTTCCTACTCGAATGCGCGAGAATCCGGGGCCCACAGTACATCCAGGGCATGTGGGCTTATATCCTGCCAGAGCTGCTGAAGGCCATCGATTCTGAGCCCGAACAAGAAGTCCAGGTTGAATTGCTCAACAGTCTTGCAAAGGTATTACGATTTTCTTGTCTCAATCAAAGTCATGTTTAACGATCAAAATAATTAATGTTATTCTATTTTTGTATGGTTTAGTGTATAGAGCTCTTGGGCACCGGATGCTTGTCTGACGAGACGATGGCTGAAGTTCTCCGCATCCTAAACAAACTGCTCACTGAACATTTCGAGCGCGCAACCGAACGACGTCAAAAACGTGCCGATGAAGATTATGACGAGGTAAGTAAACAGATAGTAAACTAGAATTCTCATATTGTTGGTAACGAGTAGGGACATACGATAAACTATTTGACTTAAATCCATATCAATGACTAGAAATAAAAACATTTTATTATAGGAAAAAGCAATTATTTAATAAATGTATGATCATGATCATTAAAAAACGATTCGGTTGAAAAAAACTTGGACTAGAACCGTCAGCCACATGTCTATGCTGTTGCTCTAACCAATTGAGCTACCATGCTACTACTGCCTGTGGCGTAATTTGGTTTTTCAATCTAAAATCACTTTTGAATTTATATAGTGTCATCTATGCTTGGAGTTCTTAAATGAATTTAATATTTATTATTTTAATGTTATAAATTTAAGTAATAACATGGTTGTCAACCTCAGGTGGTCGAAGAACAGTTAGCAGATGAGGACAACGAAGATGTATACGGGCTCTCCCGCGTGGCGGACGTCCTTCACTCAATGATGTCGGCGTACCGCGAAGCGTTCTTCCCGCATCTCGACACCCTCCTACCGCATCTTATCCAGCTTCTGAGTCCCGGGCGCCCATATGCTGACAGGCAATGGGCTATTTGCATCTTTGATGATGTTATCGAGTTTGGAGGTGATTTATTGATCATTTTTTGTTGTGAGAATCTGTAAATATACATGCTCGGAATCTTGCTTATTAGTGAATGTTTATTAATGTTATCCAACGTCAGGTCCAGCATGTGTTAAATACCAAGACATCTTCCTCGAGCCCATGCTGAATGGGCTTCGCGAGCGAGAACCTGAAGTGAAACAAGCGTCGGCGTACGGATGTGGTGTGTTGGCTCAGTTCGGTGGCGCACAATTTGCGCCAGCTTGCGCTAGAGCTGTGCCACTCCTCGCCGCCCTTATTGCAGAACCTGACTCCCGCTCTGTCGAAAACGTAAACGCTACCGAGAATGCAATTTCCGCCGTCGCTAAAATAATCAAGTATAATCATTCACAAATCAATAGAGACGAAATCATAAGGCACTGGTGAGTTTTATACAAATCTAATTTCGCAAATAGGAAATCACAAACATTTATTTTATAATGTTACAAAGCATTTGGTCATTGTTTTCTTGGCATTTTTTTAATTTGCAAATTACAATAGTATAAAAATCTGGATATTTGTTTTTTTTTAATGTGGAGGAGGACATGGTTAATTTAATCGTAGATAAAATACTCCTGCCGCCATATAGGTAACATCTGAACAAGATGCAATGTCACCCTATTTTGGCTTTGGGAATTTGTTAGAAATTATCCGCGTATTTGTGTATAAAATCATTTTTGATTTAGATTGCAAATTGTAATTGTGATGTTAGCTCAATTGGCAACTTTCTTTCTTTCAAACATTTTTATTTTATGGTTATCCTAATACGTTTTAATATGCATGTAGGTTGACTTGGCTCCCAGTGGTGGAGGACATAGACGAAGCACCACACGTATACTCGCTGCTCTGCGAGCTAGCAAGTAGTGGGCACGCGGCGCTGGCGACACCTGACGCGCCGCAACGAGTTATTGCAGTTATAGCCGAAGCATTTCTGAAGGACGCCGTTCCTAATGAGAACCCTGTTTTCGCCCAGATGACCGCCTTAGTCCGCCAAATACAAGTATGTAATGTTTGACTTATACAGTACAAACATGTTTGCTTTTAATTTAAGTTATCTCACACTATCATTACAATTAGCCTGTATATTTTATCAATTTAAGAAAGAAATGTTTTTCTTACTTCTGCTTGTTTAAAAATTTAATATTAAACAATACTATTGTCTTTTTAAATCTCATCCAATACATAAATTGAATGGAAATCAAAAGCAGTAACTGCTATAGCAATATTTTAATGTGTTAGTCTCACTCATTTCTATTAATATGTATTAACTTGGACATTCTATTTCAGAGTAATGCGGAATTGTTCACCTCTTGTTTGATGCAGCTGAGTAGTGACCATAAAGAAGCTTTGCAGCTGGCCTTGTCTACATAGATAGCTCTTCATCTCTCTCTGCTTATATTTATTATCGCCTACTCATTGCTCCCACAAGCTCTATATTCGGGCCCAAATCCCAATCTAAATATTCGTCAGCAGACTGCCTCCTCATATTAACATAACATATAGCTCTAATATGAAAAATAAAATGCATAACACTTTACGTGTCCTCTCTAGTTAGAAAAAATAATAATCACAGAAGTTATTAGACATTTCTTACCTTAAAGTGGATTTTCTGAGATCTCAGACACCTTGTTGAGCTAAAACATTGCTGTGATATACATATTTATACCTTTGTTTAATAGTTGCACTTCTCCACTGATGTGAACGTTGATAAAATGTTTGTTTTTTAATATCAATATTTACAGTGTTGCATTGTGAATGGTCCAATTCTAAGTGAAATTTGTTTAATAACATATGTAATTTGTAAAAAAAAATATAATGTAGCTACATCCTTTGTTCTCATTAGTATGTGCTTAAAATAGACAACTTTTTTTCTATAAATACAATTACAATGCATATTGATTACAATTATAGTATAATATTCATAATTGGACTGTCACATTCCATTTTTTATAGTTGTCAAGAATGGCTACACTGGTGTCTTGGTAGCTTTTTCTCGCAATAAACGAGATTTCTGTTTGTAAGAAACATTTTTTTTCAATAATATATCGTATATTATGACATATACATTTCTTTGTTTAACTAAAATAAAAGTTATTGACATTATTAGTTATTTTTTATTTGCCCACCACCTAGCCTATAAAGTAACCTTCCTATTAAAAACATTCTCAAATATCACTATTATTAAGTGTGACTGCTGAATATATAAATTATTATTATACCTTATTTTGTAATAATAAAGATGGCAAAATAAAACCTGGGATCTGGATTTTTATTCATGATTATGATTTGACGTATTGAGCCCGGGGCTTCGAATACTAACTGGACATAAGGGATCTGGAATGATCTACAGAATTTATTATAGCTTCAACAGTAAGATAGTCCTAAATCTTATCTACTGAAGAATATATAATATTCTGTGGTAGCAATAGGATAGTGATATATCTCAATAAAAGTGTATAATCTATTATGTAGTGGAGGGTGCACCACAGAATGTCAGTCGCGCATTAGACATCTGTGGTTCATAGTTGCGACTCTTTGATTAAATGAAAATATTATAAATTTAAAATTTCGATTGTATTGTTTAAATTTTTGAATTTTTAAATCGGCCTCAAATTTGATTGTTTATGTTAACCTCTCTGCAATTATATTGCAATATTTAAAGTGATTTAGAGCAGAACTCGGGAATTCCTAGGGTTGAATCACTTCCTAGGTTGTAATTTAATATTGTGCACTAGTTATTATTGTAAACAATTAATACCAGAAAACGAGGATTTCCAAAATAGTTTACGTATTACGTACTTATTGTACAAAACGTTTAGTGGAAACTTATTAAAAACCGGCGTGTCATGAAATAATGTCACGCAAGAGGAACCGAATGGAAAACGAAAACGGAATGACTTCTAAATTAGAAGACGGTGATGGTCCAAATGGTAGCGATACGAGTTTTTGCAGCACCAAGAGTCAAGCAGTTCCTGACATTGGACAGGTATGATTATATTTTAAGGATGTTGCCCCTTTTTTATAGTGGAAATATGAATACATCATATATTATTCATCAAATCAATTGATGTTTGTCACCCACATCCTCATGTAATATAGCAGGCATACTCTTTCACCTATCAATTCTATAAGTAAATTGATCCAAATGTGTTCTGCTCGACCATAACTATCTGTTATCTGGGTATTCTCAACTAATCTTTCCTCCCATTAGGACATATGTTAAACTAACAAAATCAAACGCATTTATTTATTATTGAAATTGTATACAAAAAATAATAAATACAGTAATAATGGGCAGTGTTAAAATTATAGAAAAAGCAAAATAAGTTCTGTCTCAAATGCCCCATTCAAACTAATGTGTTTGTCTGGTTAAAGAACGGTATTGCCCTTCAATTTAGGTTTTTGTTTTAAAGTTATATGTTATGAATAAAATTAATTGTGGAAGTCGTTCTGGAATATTCAAGATGTAGCTTGTTGACTGTCTAAAATTTTTTTTTTGTTTCAAATAAGTAATAAATAGAATTTTTATTTTTAAACAGATACAGAACTTTAGTTGAAAACATATAAACCCTGAAAACACTTCAGCGCTTATATGTTTCAATGTAAATAACCCATTTATTATTATTGTTTACCATATTCAATGATAGTATAAAATGATGAGCTAATAAAAATTTGGGCGCGAATCCAAAAGTTGTGGCGTGATCGCGTACCACAACACCATTAGTTGTTAACATTCAAGATAAATTACGTAATCTCCAAGTTTCCTATTTAGATATACATAATTATTATTGTCATACTTTAAATATTTCGTATCATTTACCAACATATAGATAATTCCTATCCGCCTTTAACATTAGAGTTAGACCAATCTAACGTTATTCACGATTCATGGAATGTCAGTTCACAATATTTTTGTAACAAATTAAGAATGAATAAAACTATTTTTATTATAAAATTACATAAACGAATAGAGACTAGTCATTTACGTATTCCCCTGATTCATTGCATATTACGACTCTCTTAAATTTCCTTCCTTTTATATTATCACTAGCTGTGGGAACGACTTCGTCCGTGTAAATAGTTATTTTATTTTAATCATAAAAATTTGCGAACGCAACGGACACCTACAAGGATGAATAATTTACCCCCCCCCCCTTTTTTTTTCACATAACACACTGTTTCTTCGCTCCTATTAGTCGCAAACACAAAAATATTTTCAAACCATTACGGCGGTCCCTACGTATAAAAGGACATGTTGAAAATAGCCATTTTTTTTATTATAGTATGACTTCAGATTGTGCATGCGCTCATACCAATATAATTATTATTTTTTAATTGTTTTACTAGATACAAAAACCGTATAAGAGAACAAGTTTAAAATTATTATGGAGTTGATGTCGTAGATGCTTTCGCGGTCTTGTCAAACTTAACGTCATTCACGGGTGATTCCCCAGTGAATGACGTTAAGTTTAAATATTGTATTACGGGTTTCCAGGAGTTAATTAATTATATCGACGAAGTTAATGAAGGTAAGTGTTGATTTATATTATTATATTTTATATTATAGATGATATTAAAAGTTGCTTGTTTTCTTTAATTAGCAATAAAGTAGAAGCTGGCGTCAAAGATTTTCGATTCTGGTCTGATAACTGCGCAGGCCAGAATCGTTATCGAATTGTTTTTTTATGTACTTGTAAGTGAGCAACTCGATTTCTGGAAAATGGCCATACCAGAACAAGGTAGAGAGCGTTCATTCACTAATAGAACGAACGGCAAAGAACAAACTTATTTACATACCAGATGAATGGTACATTGGTTCGCTGGCGAAACAGACTGGTCCGCCTTAGGGTCTCAGCACACATATGGGATCGGAAAGGGATCGTAACCGTAACGCCTTTCTCCTCGCTGTCAACCAGGCGTCAACCTACCGTACGCACGTAACGAAACCGTATCAGCAGCGCCTGTACGTCAACTCGGCTACGGCTAGGCGACACCGCGCTTACGCCTCGTCGCCCGAAAGATATTGGGTACACAATATGAATAAAGCAAGGAGGACGCAAGCGCGGGGACGGAGAGACGTAAGCGCGGGGACGATGAGCCGTAAGCGCGGGGACGATGAGCCGTAAGCGCGGGAATTGCAAGTTCGGAGCCTGTTCCGAGGCGAGGCGATTACGTTACGATTCCGATTAGTGTGCGTTGCAGTAGGGAGTTTAATACAAACCATTCTGAACGGCTCGAGGCGTTACGGTTACGATCCCTTTCCGATCCCATATGTGTGCTGAGACCTTTACGCGGTCATAAAGGCAGACCGAGACTTTTTTTTTTATTACAAAACTTGAAGATACAGCTTCAGACAAAGTTTCGTGGAATTAAGTTAAAGAAGTAAATATTCAAGAGACATATCCAGATATTATTTAAAGAAGATTATAGGAAATTCAACTGTGGAAATAATTTGAAACAGACAAGAGGGAGAAAGAAGAAAGAATAAGAACGTATATAGAGAACCTGTACAAAGGGCCACAATCGATTGCTGAAGTGAAGTGAAAAAGACTAGATAAGTCTTTGTAATACTATAATTCCATTCGATTAATATATATTATTCGATTATTGTAAAGAATTATCATTATTTCTATACACTTGCGCATGGTAAAGAAGAACAGGGTGGTAACGAAGAAGAATAATGTTAAGTTTCGCATTTTTATTTTACATCAGTCCATTTCCTATCTAGAATACTAGTTAATAACAATAATCGGTCTAATTAATAATTGTTAATTGTAAAAAGAACTGTGATTTTTAATGTCTTCATATTTCAATAAGACTGCTAATAAAGCAATAGTAATTTGTAGAAGGAGTGTTTGTTACTTTTATTATACTTTTCCCATAAAAAAATATTATTTTGATTATCAAAATAAACCCGATTAAAACTTGTAATAAAGGACATGTCTATCTATCTCTTCCGACCTAATGAGGTAAAACCACGTATAACCAGATGTCTTTATAAATTTAATTAATGTTTTATTGCTTATAGATCTAAAGATGTTTAAGGCATTGTTATTAATTAATAATTTTATTTTAAGTTTTTAGAAAAAATTTCTTATAAAACATTGCATTATTTCTTCCTACGTCTAAAGAGCTATCTGCCATTTTTTTAAAGAAATCGTAGATTCATTAAATATGTCTAAGAACTATTAAAAACTTTCTCAATACAACTAGACATTACGCAAAAAATATATGCTTAACTGAAGATATATTTTTTTCTAGAGCGATTTACACTTTAACCTATTTTAACCTTAGTTTTAGACATGTCTTCTTATACGTAGGGACCGTCGATTAGTTCCTTAGATTGGCGCGTTCAAACACTATTCACTTTTCTATTATTATTAGTAGTAGTACAGATTCAATTCAAATCTCCTTCATTCTATATTTGCCTTTCTATATTAGGCGAAAACTTCAAGGAAAAATTCAAGGAATGCTGATTATTTTAATATCTTTAACGTCGTAATAAAAATCATAAACAATTCAGTTACGTTAGTTTATTTCCGGATTGAAAGCGTATAAGATCAACAATTGAAAACACTGAATATTATCTTTACTAGATCTTAGCTGACAATTATTTGGCACGCTGTACTAGGTCACTAAACCAGTCAAACTATTGTTCACGCCTCTGAAGATCCTAAAATAAAAGAAAGCAATATGGCGTTCAGTTTTAGTCTATTAATAGGCCCTCCATCTTTGAACTGCGTTAAACTTTTTATCATTGCCATGGAATTTTCGTCATAAATTAATTTTTATTTAGTTTTACATTTGCCCTATTTAGTATAGACTAACAATAATATAGCTAAGTACTGAGGTTACGCGAGTAATATACATTTGAATAAAACTCTTTTAACGGTTTAAAACGACAGTCAGGCCCTCGTGACCACGGCTGTTGCAAAAAATGCGAAATATCGGGCCGTAATTAAAACATATTGTAAATAAGGTGTGTATGACTGCGGACGAGTAAATATGTTAACTAATATATTGCGCGTTTTAAACCCATAAAAGTGTTTTATTTAAATAATGTTTTTCAAAATGTCTATCAACTAATTCTTTCAGCGGCAACGCATTAGTTTATGGAACATATTAGGTATCTCGGAAGTTGCACAATATTGACCTTCACCGCAATTTTGAGTCTATATCGACTCACTTGAGTTTAGTAGGAGGCTTGGAATGCAAATTCACCAATATACCTATAACGCCTCTCTCGTTCGTTAGCTACGATAATTTATTGCTTTTGCATAAACTTATCCAATGTCAAGTTTATAAGCGTTATGCAATAATTCCAATTAAAATGTGTAATAAGGAAAAAGTTAGCCATATTCGTTACTCACATTCTCTTTATTATTTTAACCCTTCTTTTAGTAATTAGTTTCGACATATGGGTCGTCTGAAACGTAAGAGTAAAGATTGTTTGATTGTTGTGCGAGTTGTAATAACTCAGTCATACACATTGCAGGCTCGCTTCATGTATTTCCGGTATTTACTATGTTGATTTATACGAAAGTCCACAAGCGGCCGTCCTCAAATTTCATTCTATGACCGTACGCTTGTTCGTGGCACGACGCGTGTCTGACGAGCCTCCACGTCGGCGTCGCGCCACCGGGTTTCCTCCCCCCTGACCTCGTACCGCACGCCCACGAGCGTTCATATTCGCGCTTTATGAACTATGTGATACTGTCCAATGTTCGCTGGCAAGTTGCGGGCGACGATAGACCGACTGTGCAGCGACCAACCGAATGGGCGAACCGCCTGCCGAGGTTAGTCGCGATTCTCTTTTCGTCGCGTGTCCCCGATTCTTACTAGACCATAGACGCTAGACCGTAGTTTTATGTAATCTCGGGAGTTATATCGAATATTTCACAAAATAAATAAAAACACTATGCAATAGGACTGTGTATTATCAAAGTGAGATTAATAATATATAATATTGACAAGATGTCGTTAACCATGACTACAACACTAACCAATGGACATCGTAATGGCAAATTGGAGCCTTACATTAACGGGTGTAAAATGAACGGAACAGTGAAATCTGACAGTGCGGAAAATAAACATGTGAGTATTTTTCATGTTATAAATTAAATATTGTTTTAATCATCACAAAAGAAAAAGAAATATCTTCGTAGTTTTGTGCTAGCTCATAAGAAATTAGTGTATAAAAGTATTAAGTAAAATAGTAATTAGGTACTAATGTCAAAAATGTAAAGTGCAGATTAAAGAATATTACATCATTACTGTACAATTTCGTAGGCTTCTGAAAATAAATCATGTATAACTTTGGTGGTAATTAGAATTTTTAAACTTAACGCACCATGCATATAATTAGCTGGAACTGCTCGTTGACGAGCCGTGCAGCTGAACGCGTGTTTAATGAAATTGTTTGGTTCAGCCGGAACCGCATTCCGAACCGGCTATGCAACGTGAATCGCTGAGCTATTGTTTCGAATTATTCTATTTTTAAATGTTATTTAAATTTGGATTACGAATACGAATCCACAGTTCTACGTTACTCTAGTCAACAAACAGTCTGAAAAATAAACACTGTTTTATGTACCTAGTACAGAAAAGGCGTAGCTACTGTTTATGTCAGATTTATTTTTATAATTCATTGTAATCTATTTAACGATTGAACCGGACTTGTAACTCGGTTCTTGACCTGCTCAGCTGATATACGGCAATCTAAATGACTAGGTTCAAATGGTGATGATAACGGCAAAGATTACGTCAGAATTTTTGTGTGTAATAAATAAAATATTTGTCAATATCCTGAACTTTATTTATACAAGGTACATATTTCATAATATAGTTACCGAGTTGTATTGCCTAGAATGTTCCGATCTTTTTCTATGTTTATACAGTTGCCACACTAAATAACTCTTATTGTAGTCAATATATTATAAAATCCTATATCTATTAGCCCTTCCGTATCGAAAGCACAGAGTACAAAATTTTAATACGAAAGATTACCTTGAAATTGTCGTCACAATTTTTTCGAATGTTTTCAACTAGTTGTACATGAACTTTAAACAACGTTTACGTGTTTATTGACGTCAACAGGTAGTTTGATGTTTACGTAGGTTGTAATAACACTTTTCCGTTTTTAACAGACTCCGAAGTTTATTGCTTTTCAGTAGTTACTTACAGATGATTGACGGCAAGTGCTTATAAACGAGAAATTCATTTTACGCCTTCAATTGTTTTTTAGTTTTCTTCTGACGAACAATTTAAGTGACTAAGCCTCGGTGCATACTTTAGAAGGAGAACTACTTTATTTTTATTTTTTAAATAATACTTGTTCATGTGGCCATGGGTCGCATTAAGATATTAATATTAAAAAATATATTTTTTTCTTCACTCACATGTCGTCATGCAGACTGCAATTTAAAACATTGTATGCACTCATATTATGAATGAGATAAGCGAGGGCTCACAATATCTGGCATGTCCGGCTCCACGTCACATCACGCCACCTCCTTATCACTGGCCACCATTAGGCGGTGACCCTGCCCCGGCGCCTTTCGAACGATTTCAAGATTAGAAAGACCACTACTCAGTACGCCCACGACGGCTGGCCTTTGTGCTTTTTAAATTCCACATTTAAGATGCATTTAAATTGTCTGTATGCACTTCCTTCTCGCTTTAGGTATTTAAAATTGTTTGTTTGAGGAAACCATGAGGTTCGCTTGATGGTAGCAGAAATACCCCAGCCTATAGCATCTAAACAAGATGTGCTGTCGACGGAATTCGGATTTCCGAAGATGCAAAGCGATATTTTGGAAATTCACGGACTGAAATCGAAACGTGACCCGGACGGAATTTCGATAACCCTTCCACCCATATAGTATCCAAATTTCGAGACGAAGTCCACCATATTCATAATTTGTCTGAAACAAGAAAAATTAAGAATCAATTTGAAAAATGTCGGACACGGTGCGAATCGAACCAACGATCGTTGATTATAAGCCATACATTGCCACTATATATATAGCCATACTAAGTAGTCCCTCGATAGGAATAGTCCTATATACTTAAACTTGCAGACTAACTTTAAGTGTTATATCTTTTGTTTTACTGATTCATTTTATGTATGCGCATTTGAGACCTTATCCTTTTAAAAACATTTCATTCAAAACTTACCGTTTCTATTTGAGTAAAACGTTCGCGTTTAAGATTCTTTGAACTAACCAAGATTATTGTAAAATTAGAGAAGCGAGGCCGCTCTGATTGACACTCGAATCTATTTTTAGAACTTAACGATTCGTCTAGATATATTTTGGTAATGTATCGCTAGCAAGATACCGTTCTACCGTTTATTTGATAGCGTAGATAGCGAGTAGCTAAATATGTACTACTAGCCGACGTGGCAAACTTTATTTTGCCATAAGAAGTATTCGACCAAAATATTACTATAAAAAATGATCTCGTTTGTTAATCTTAAAAGATGAACTGTCGCGGACATTTTTTCAGATTATTTAAATAGTAATTCTGTCATACATTGGTATCTTGAAACGTTTTCGAGACGCACGCGCACGCTGCGAAATTCCTTGAAAATGAATAACTATCCCCGTTTTTTTTCCATTTACCACCGTTTACTAGGTATTTGTCGCAGCCAGATGGTTTAAAGCCTAAAGCCTTCCTCGATAAATGGTCTAAATAAAACAAAATAATTTTTCGATTCGAGCCAGTAGTTCCTGAGATTAGCGCGTTCAAACAAACTCCTTAGCTTTGTAATATTAGTATAGATAAGAAGACTTGTGAGGCTTTCGAAATTCGGTCATTCCGTAAATGTGAGGAAAATTTAAAAATTCCAAGGTCTATGAAGGTACAATTTTGCCGCACAAAAGGCGTCGTTTTCATTGTTACCAAATACCTTAAATATTTCTACAACAAATATTATCTCAAGTGTTATATTGTATACATAGTTTATTGGCTCTGTAGCGCATACATATACTATATATTCTAGAATTTAAGGTACCATAAATCAATGTGTTACCTTTTACTGGATCTACTCGTTTCTCTAGCGCGGACTTATTTGTAGAAATTTAGAAAGCTGCAGAATACTCCGGTATACATACGTAATACACTAGTTTGTGTTCCTTGCTTGGCCCGCAGCGTAATTGATTTTTATTTAAGCATTCCGATGTCCCAAGGATTATAGGATGCACCACACGTGCAAGAGTTGTAAGCAATGATCGAGTTTAAACGCGATTTATGTCAAAAAATTTATTTTATTCCACATACAAATAAGTAACAATTACAAAACAACAATGCTTATAAATTTGATGTGGAGGGACACCACTCCGCGTTTGTTGTACCTGGAAGTAAGCTTATGCTCAGTGCCCAAGTACTACATACACATACTCACATAACCCATGTTTTCAGGACAATATAATAAGTAAAAAGACACTAAATTGTATTACATACGCCTAACATCGAAAAGCAATCATATAGCTTTTTGGTTTCGAATATTATACAACAATAAAATAAATTCTCCCTCCCTTTTTTCTCCTCCCTTTTCTGTATCCCATCGTATATGGACATAACCTCGGTGCACTGTGGACCTGGTAGCAATTTGTATGCGACGCGTCATTTCTCTTACATAGTCCGTTTTGTGTGTATTAATTTTCCTTAATTTTTTTTTCAACAGTCACTATGCACAGAGGCACCGTACAGTACGGACCCGGCAGCCGTGGCGGAGCTCGAGCGATGTCATTACGGACGAATTCCGAGGGCGGAGGCGCTCGCCGGGACTGCCTCGCGAAGAGTCCGCGTCTACGCAGATGGCATCTACGACATGTTCCACCAAGGCCACGCCTTGCAGTTACAGCAGGCGAAGGCGGTCTTCCCTAATGTATACCTTATCGTCGGAGGTAATAATTATTATTTTGAATAGTAAATCTATGTAACAGGTCATTGACGGGCTTGTTGGTCTGATCGACGAGTCGTGAAGAGACTTGTTCATAATTTTGTCAATTTATAATTTTCCGGAAACATGTTTGACTTCATCTGGAATTCAGAATATTAAATGCTTGTGTGTTCTCCTCTATATTAAAAAAAAGTTCACATCATAAAGGATGAAGTGCAACTCTTATGTTCTTTAAATCGATCAGTCGTTCAGGATGCAGCATAATTAAATACTGTCTATAGTTTACGCGAGTAGTACACATTTAAATAAAACACTTCAACGGTTTAAAACGCGATATATTAGTTAAACTTATTTGTCTCCCCGTGACCACGGCTGCTGCAAAGCATCCGAAACGTCGGGCCGAAGTTAAAAATCATACTGTCTATAGTTTACGCGAGTAGTACACATTTAAATAAAACACTTTAACGGTTTAAAACGCGATATATTAGTTAAACTTATTTGAAAATGATTTTTAACTTAAACGAATTTTTAACGAAGTTAAAAATCATTTTCAAATAAGTTTAACTAATATATCGCGTTTTAAACCGTTAAAGTGTTTTATTTAAATGTTAAAAATCATTTCAAATAAGTGTAACTAAAATATCGCGTTTTAAACTGTTAAAGTGTTTTATTTAAATGTGTACTACTCGCGTAAAATATAGACAGTATTTACATCTATAATCATTTCTCAATTACAATAGAGCTTCAAAACCTAAATAGCTTTAAAATCATCCAGCCAATTCCTTATGCTTGATAAACATATTATTTCAGCTTCAGAAAGTTTTACGTGAAACGAAACGTTATTGTACGTGTCTTAGATTCGGTTGAATGTTGAACTTGCATTTTCTATAACCGTCTAAAATTACATAATAAGAAATGTTGAATTTTAAGTAAATATTACACGTTTTGCTTATCTTAGCGATAAGTATATATCTTTTTACTACATAATACTACTATTGTGTACTGTAATCTTTTCTCTTCTTTGTAGTGACGTCAAATGATAATGTTTTGTGATGTTATTTTTAATTTGTAATGCTAAATCCCACGTTGAAACCTTAATAAGTGAACAAAATTGAATCTCGATTTGGACCAAACTGTATTTTGGTTTATATTAATGCGACAAAATCCATGACTGATAAATTGACTCGTTGGTCTCGGATTCGATTTCCAGAACGAGCAAAATATTCAGTAGAATGTCGATTTAAAAAATCCAGTACGTTCTCGATCTATGCAGTATGTTCTAAAACCTCCCTATTCAATGAAAAAGGAGACTAATAGGTTAAAAATAATACATAATTACTATTACTTAAGTTGGTAATAACATTAATACTTGCTCGTCGACATGGTCGTAATCGTCGTGCGTACATTACAATAATGATGTATTAGAATTTACCACAAAATCGATAAATTTGATGAGAATCACCTTTAATTATACTAAAATGAATCACGATTTTAAAACACACAAGAGCTAATTTCACTGTTTTTGATAAAGATATAACTAATATATCACAACGAATGATTCATGCAAATAAACCAGGCGTGGTATGTATTAGCTGATTGGTCGCGATACATCGTACGATGTTGTCTTTATCCATAATTTTGTGGAATAATTCTATGAAGGCTTATTTAATTGTCTTAATCACACTGGCTGATAAAACTCACGTGAACGTGCAATGGCGCAATATGTGTAATGTGATACTATCTTTGGGAATGCGATGAGGAAAATGGCAGATATTTTCTCGGATTCCGTACTCGAAGGGTAAAAACCCTTTTACTAAGACTTCGCTGTGACTGTCTGTTGTCGAGCTATAACTGCGATACGTAGAGTCCATATTATCAAAAATATATTATATAAAGCAAAATTGCCATTATTTGCATAGCTTGCTTATAAATATAACAGCTAATCTTTCGAAATTGATTTTAAAACAAGTGCGGAACCCTTAGTGTCCGTTTGCGACTCGTCGCGACTTATAATGTTTCAAACATTATTTTTCATGTGTTATTGTGCGTTATGGCTTTAATAGTATTAATCTATTTTAGATTTAAAAGAACCATTTTACGGACAAGTAAAAAAAATATTATTATCAATACTGTCCATAATTTTCGGCCCGACGTTTCGGATGCTTTGCAGCAGCCGTGGTCACGGGGAAACGTCGGGCCGAAGTTAAAAATCATTTTCAAATAAGTTTAACTGATATATCGCGTTTTAAACCGTTAAAGTGTTTTATTTAAATATTATTATCAATATTTGTTCTCAATGTCTGTGTTTTAAATTTCAACGTTTTTTGTAAACAATGTATTGTTTTTCTTCTACTATTAAGATTGTGGAAATAGTCTTCAATATATCCTTATCTTAATTTTTCTGTTATCGCAAACCACTTAAAATTTTCAGAATTCCTATCAAACGTATGCGTTTTCCGTTTTATAGCTCGTGGGTTTTATGGAGGAAACTTGAGTTGTTGATTAATTTATCGCAACCAAAATCAATATAACTTTTTTTAATTATAGATACAAAGGATTTACTAGATAAATATTAGCGATTACATGTATAAAAAAAAACTTCGAGTATGTTCTTATCTCTTGATTGGAATAAATGTGCCTCAAGGATTGCCTAACGCAATATACCTGTTACTAAAAAATATACGTTACATTGTTGGTCACTCAGCGGTAAAATGCGTAGTGTTATAAATTAGGGTTAGCAGGTTCGAATCCGGTAACAAGAAATTGTTTCGGTCGTGGAGGGCAGGGATGACTGATTAACTTTATTCTAGCAGTTGCCCCCCATTGCGTTAAGTACGTTCCACGGTTTGAATTCCTGTAAAATTTGACGGGATTGTGGATCCAATCGTAGCAACGTATGTCTGTGTTTGTTCCCCACTAGGTCCAACATTTGTCTCAATGATTTATAATTTTTCATGAAACATGTAGGACTTCGCCTGGAAATCTGGATATTAAATGTTACAAATAATAAGTCTCGTCGTTCTTGCATGTTAATCTTATAAGATAGACATATAGCATCGCGTACTTTTTTTAGATCTAGTGTTTCTTTGCTCTTGTTAGTTACAGCGCGCTTTGTAGAATGTAACCTTTCACGATAAATGCTCTACCCAACACATCAATAAACAAACAGGCAATCTCTTCCGCTTTATACATTATTGAATGTTATTTATGTATTAGTATAGATTTATTCTTTGAATTCCAGTATGCAGTGATGCACTCACACACAGCAGAAAAGGTCGCACAGTGATGACAGAGGATGAGAGATACGAAGCGGTGAGGCACTGCAGATACGTCGACGAGGTATGTGACGTCACCGTTTGACTCATTCCTTAACTGGGATTGTAATTAAGGTTAATTACGAGATTAGTCAGATAAGCGAAAAAATAAGTCGTTTTTCATTTAAGAGCAATTAAAAGATAATATTACTTAGATTCGTCATTAAAAAAGCTTTATGGTTTAAAACGCGAATTATATTAGTTCATTTATTTTTCCCCCAGTTACGACTGCTGCTGTACGCTCATTAAGTTGAGCCGTAGTTAAAATAAATAACTTATATTTTGTGTTTTCAACCGTTAAACGTGTTTAATTTTAACTTGTCTGCGTGTTTATCCATCCAAGTTCAAATTGTCAAATTGTAAATTTCTTTTGGCGTTAAAAAAACTAAATAAAATAAATATTTAAGAGGAACTTCATGCAACAAACTTATTTTGTATCTCAGTTTTAATAATGGTTACAATTAAATACTAATTTTAACTTATGTTAATATTATAATCAATTGACATTAAAATACAATACGATATTTGGTACGGAACCCTTCGGACGCGAGTTTGACTCATAATTTGTCGGTTTTTTTTATTAGTAATAAAAATTAAAATCTTTAATACTAAAGAATTATCTATAATTATAATTTTATCATTAATATTTTTTAGTTCTAGTCAGAATGATGACCTCTTGGGTTTTATATCTTTGTATAATTTGAAGTTATACCTTAATTAAGACAAAAAATAAATGTAAAACTTCCTCTAGCTTTATTGTGTAAATTTAAACGAAATGTTTATAGTATTTTTCTTATAAAAGAGGAGGACAAAATCTTGGTTCACTAGATGGCGGGTATATACATATGACGTATGACAATTCAACTAGATGCTCTGTCGAATAACACTAGACGTTTGTTCGTGATACGGCCAGAATTTCGATATTCCAACAGATAAACTTCAACGTGCTTAATAAAAATTATAAATTGATTTGAAACATGTCGGACCCGTTTATTATTAGCTATACATTGCTATTATTTGACCAACGACCCCGTCAATGTACGATTGTCTTTGTACAGCGTGTATGTACGTTTGTATGACTGTATGTACATACAGTACAATAAAGATCAAGCAGTTATTACGTAATACAATAACGTTTAAGGATTTGCTACGACTCTGAATAACTGATTCGTGATTAATTGAATAGTTATTGAGTACAAGTACCTTCGACTCTTGCGCAAACGCTTCCGAGACTAATAACCATTAGTATTCATTACTATAATTAAACATACAATTATTGCCCACCTATCACTGGTACACTCGATAGCGCCAGTGCCGTAGCTATCTTAGCCGCGCCGAACTCGAATCCTGGACCTTATCCGTCTAGCAACGTAGCCAGCTGCACCAGGGCACCGGAGTTTGGGGGGAACTCCCTAACCCATTTTTAAAACATATTAGTGTAAGAGAAAAGAAAGTATTTTTGAAATGAACTGTTTTCGTTCGCTCGCATATTCGCAATTCAAGTTACGAAAAAGAGGGGATGAGGGCCCAACTTCTTCTTTATGTGCCGGGGCCCTTGTCCACTACGCATCAGGTCCAGGGATCGAATCCGGGTCGGTGATCTTGATATTAAGAAATATTGGTCTTCGTTATTCCAAGGTTTAAAAAAAATAGTTTGCAAGATATATTTATACGTTAATAGGCTGTTTGAAATAGTTATGCGCTACAAAACTTTTAGGTCGGGTTAATAATTAGGTACACTTCGGAAATAGACATTACCCATTTCTGTTAACGGCACGGACAAAAACACGAATAAAGTTCAAAAGTAACATTTTAGATTTTCAAAAATAGATACGGATGAAATAAATTGCTTACCGTTGTTATTATGGTTCAAAAAATATAATATTATTTTTTAACTGTTTCGAAAGCATTTGTTCAAATTGGATGCTAATGACATCCGATGTACAACCTACCTTGTCCCACTTTTGTAATAAAATTAGCCGTGATTTTGCTCTGAAGATTAAAGCCATATGCTTTGCATTAAAAGTAAAACCTTATTAGACAAGGATATTAAGTAATAACCAATTTGTAAGACATTATTTAGCATTGTTCCAATTCAGTAAAATATTTCTAAAAAAAACATGAGTATGTACTTTCTTTCGTTTAAATAAATCAAATGTATAGTAAACTATATATTCCGCGTTTTAAACCATTAATAGCGTTTTATTTAGAAACAATGCTTATGCATTAACTGTAGTTTATGCGAGTAATACATATTTTAATAAAACACTTAACTGTTAAAGTTAACATGAAACGTAGTTAAAATTAAAAATAAGTTAACCAATAGTTTTCGTGTTTTAAACAGTTAAGAGTTTCATAAAAAATATGGTTGTATTAGCGAATCGGGTTTCGAGTCGATAACTGCGATGCTATATATTTATAAGAACAATTTGTCTTAACTATATATTTTTATCTCCCCGTGACCACGGTTGCTGCAGAGCATTCGAACCGAACCGATCCGTAGTTAATATAATTTTCAAATAAGTTTAACTAATATATATCGCGTTTGTAGTGTTTTATTTAAATATACTACTCGCGTAAACTACGGACAGTATTTATATATGAAAATATTTTTTCTACGTATATAGTACTCTTTTTAAATCTGCCCGTATATGTATTCCAAATTAACTGTTATTCTTAAAAAATACAGTTAGAATTGCCGCTATCTAATAATTAAGAATATAATGCTAATACTCTAAGCACGGGCATTTGTATACAGGGACAGTAAAAGAATAGAGTGACCTCGATTTTTTATTATGCTAATATCTCCACTGAAAGTACTAACGAAGTCGCTAGCTGTATAGCCATTGAAACAAAAACGCTATCTAAAACTTTGAGAGTAATTTTTCGAATTAAAAAATTGATTTTGGATTACAACTTTACGATACAAACTGGACTTGAAATTACCTCTACACCGTTACGTGCTGTTGCAACAGCACGTAACGTTGTGGATGAGGGTTCGAGTCCTGCCTGTGTCGTGAGATTTTTTCAATCTAAAATCGATTTTTAATTCGTATAGTGCCATCATGTGGAAAATGTGAAGGTTTTCAGTGATTTTGTACGTTTTATTTTGCAGGTGATCCGCGACGCGCCCTGGGAGTACGAGGAGGACTTTTTAGAGAAGCACAAAATAGACTTCGTCGCGCACGACGACATACCGTACACATCGGAAAATTGCGAAGACATTTACGCCATGATTAAGTCCAAGGATATGTTCGTAGCCACACAGAGGACGGAAGGTAAGCTTAGTTTTGAAAACATTATTATTTTTATTGTATAGATAAAAACCTGACAATTAATTGAAAAAAAATTCGACTCGGACAGAATTTGAACCGGCATCGTCAGCGGTCCGTGCTCTAACCAATTGTGTAGAAAGAACCTTCTGCATCACTTTCAGTAATATTTTATCCATCCAATACAAATTTTGATAGCCTTGATGAAAATAAAATCTAGATTAATATTGAGTCTAGTCACAACATCAAGTGCAGATAAATAGCTTATCACCAATAACATCAGGTCTGCGGACTGCGACCTAGACCCATTCGGCATATCGCGAAGTTACTGATTGCACTATCACGTTCTGATTGGGGAAGGTCAAATTTGGCGATTTAGTAGTTTTAGTAGTAACAGGAAGAGACAAATGTCACATACATCAAAACGAATATTTTTGCATTGGGCTTTCAGAAATTAAACGATGTAATGCAATTCAAATTCAATGATTTTTATATATGTATTTAAATTTTCTTAGTAACTATTTTCTTTATGAGCTATAATAGTTTTAAACAAAGTTAAATAGAAGTTTACTATTAGAACTAATAATTAACTACATTCGTAATTTTTGTAACGGTTTTATTATGAAATTGATAGTTAATTATAAATATTGTTATGTAAACATTATGATTATCTTTATACTATTAAAGAACACTTCGGCAAGCCACATTCTTTTGTCCTCTCATTTCACTATTTTGTTCAAGTGTTTGCCAAAGATATGTTAAACATATGAAATTAAATAAATTGTATTCAATTACTTAAAATGTCCGTCTCTCTATTTCTCTCTATCATTTTTTGTCCTTGTCACCTTGTGATGCATATATTTGCATAGGCAGACAGATTGCTCGAAAATTTCAAGTCTAGAACTTAATTTCAAAACTTTTTTATTTTCTCTCAGGTGTATCCACATCAGATATAGTAGCGCGGATCGTAAGGGACTATGACATGTACGTGAGGCGAAACCTCGCCCGAGGATACTCCGCGAAAGAGCTGAACGTTTCCTTCCTCAACGAGAAGAAGTTCCGTCTGCAGAACAAAATGGACGAATTGAAAGATAAGGGCAAAAAGGTTGGTTTCCACTCCGGAGTCTAATACATTACATAAAATTAAAAAACAAATACAGACGAGCGAGCAAAATTATATTATGTATAACAAAGACATTTTAATATTCGTTTCTTATAAAAATGAGTAGTAAGTGGTTGACCAAAAACTTTTACTTATCAACATACAGAATATGTTTTGAAGAAGAAAACATATATTGAATTGTATTTATTTTCCATTCTAATATATACGAGAGTCGGTTTATTTAAATAGAAAAAATTCTTTCGGAGTATTATGAAATTGATGACAGCTGGTTCTGTCCATGGATTTTTGGTAAAATAAGCTAGGGGGGGGGTGTTGTTATATAAAAGGTTTTGTTGAATATTTTCGATCCCTATTAATATTTAATATATGGCATTTAAAGGCATTTTTTTTTACCAATAATATCTCTTAATTCCTTACCGTCCGTCTAATATCTGGCCATGATTATTTCAGGTGATGACAAACATAGGAGAAAAACGAGTGGATATCCTAACTAAATGGGAGGAGAAGTCCCGCGAGCTGATTGATGCGTTCTTACTGCTCTTCGGTCCGGATGGAAGGCTGTCCAATATCTGGAACGAGTCAAAGGGTCGGCTAATGCAAGCGTTGAGCCAACCACCGTCGCCTCGGTCTTCACCCCCACCCAGCGAGAATGGAGATCACCACGATACGCACAGGTATATAATTCTTATATTATGGTTTCCTCTGGAAATCTAGGTCGGTAGGAATATCGCAATTTCGTCCGGATCACGAACCACCAACGACAGATGAAAAAGCCGTGAAGTTTAATCACGTTTCGGTTTCAGTCTGTGGATTTCTGAATATCAAACGCCAAAATAGGTCGACATCTTCTTTAGATAACATAGGTTGGGATATATCACCTACCATCAAGTAAATACTTGTCTGTCCTCTATTAGTAATTTTTTTTAATTCTTTTTCTTGTCAGCAGAAGTTCTGAATCCCCGCCGCCGTCCAAGGCGCGCCGCTGCGACACCGTATGGGAGCAGCATGCAGGTAACTGGGTAATGTTTTGCGCTTCAATAGCTAGCTTATCACTTTTTCATCTTCACTTCATAACAGCCGCAATCCTACCTTAAGTATCCTAAATTAAGATTTACAGAATCCATGGGCGGGATTCAAACCCACGAACTTGCTTCGATGCTGTTGCTTTTATCAACCGTAGTGCCTTGATATGTAAGTAAAAGCAACAAGAAGCGCTGCATTAGTGGGTTTGACTCCCGCCGATGTCGTATTAGTGCTAGTCTTAGTATCTATCTTACATAATAGCCCACGCTTAACACGCTGTTTGCTGTAGCACATTGTTCACGACGTTTGAAGTAGATCCTAGAAGCATGAATGATAAAATAATAATGTTATGAAAAGTGCATTTTCTATTAAGATAATATATAGAATTAATGTTTTACATATTATCACACATAATAATACTAAGCCTATTTTCTAAAGCACAAAGGTTTTATTCAGATGTAACGTTCTTGTCAAAGAAAAAATGATAACACAGGCTCCACCCGGAGCGTAGGGGGGACTTAAAGAGGAGACAACAGCCCGATTCTTTCTTCTTTAGGATTCACCTAGATCTCTAGCAAAACGATGTGCCAACTTTGACCAATGTGTCAATAGCTCATGTTGTTTCAACTATCTGTTGTTTGCTTCTACAAAGTAAAATTCATTATTAATTCCACGCCTTTCTCTCGTTCAGATGCATCGAGCTCTGACGGTCTTGGTGAATCGGAAGAGGCAGCACAGCGTCAGCTGACGGACGACGGATCGGACAGCGACGACGATTTCCAAGACCCCAGCCCTTACCTCACCTAGGAGTTTGCCACCTTGGCCTTAACTCAACCACAGCCACGGTGATAACAAAATTGTCGACTCAAATAGACGCTTAGTTTAAATATAATAGTCACAGTTTGGATGGACATTTTAATCGTACTAGTTATATTTTATTTAATACCCAAGAATATGTTTCATTCTGTATAGCCTTATATTTTTGTATGAGTAAATTCCATATTGTGTACCTACCTAGCCAAACTGACTGTCATATTTACTATGTAGAATAGAGTCAATACATGACGAAGTAATTAATTTATTTAAAGATGTCTAGAGAAATTAAATACATCGGCGAAATTGTGATGTGACATAATGGAGGGTTGGTTCAATGTCCTGCGACCATTTCTCTACTTTTAGGGTTACAAGTTTTTGTATTAGGCTTTAACATTAGGATTTCTCTAGCTTCACTTTTCAATAGGTGAAACTTTGAAGTATTTTATATACGATCATGGCAAAATTATTATTGAAATTAAAATGGCGTACGTCGCAAGCATTTCCTAATCTAAAGATTATTGTAGTTAGCTTTATGTACGATTGCAGATGCATCAAATGAGAATATGTAAGAGGCATTTTCAACGAAATGTGAATATTAATTAAATAAGGCACCGCAATCTTCGTAACAAATTCCATTTCTCTGAATTTGTTGTGGAGACATCTCAGCTGTTTATTTGAAAGTGCCTTATTGTTAGGTTTTATTTATTTATGTTATAGTTTTTATTTAAGTAAATTTTCTGTCAGAGGAATAAATTATCTTAGCACCGACAAATATTGCTTGGGTGCAGAGTTATTGTCACACTCCAAGACAGTAAATAAAAGAGGTGCTTATTACATTTGTGTTTATTCATTTTCCCTCTCTATCCATAAACTGCCATGCATGCATATTGTGGTGAAATGATCATTGGGCCTTCTA
The DNA here is from genome assembly GCA_963661955.1 of Leptosia nina. Lineage (NCBI taxonomy): Eukaryota > Metazoa > Arthropoda > Insecta > Lepidoptera > Pieridae > Leptosia > Leptosia nina. Next base: position 8,190,089 of record CAVLEF010000010.1, on the reverse strand, counting down.
TTGCTGTCCTAAATAGAGGTTAGGTTTTAAATGCAAAATATATTTGTTAAATTATTTCAACTAGATATGTCCCAGCATTTTCTATGCTTTCCAGTTGTTGTGGTCACCTGTCTCGAAAAGTCGAGCCAAAGGTGAAATTTTTTGAGAGTACAAAGCAAAATAAAACTATTCAGTTTAAAATAATAAAGTTTATTTGAACAAAATTTTGTACTTATAAAAATCATAGCTTATTCTAGTTTATTTAACTGTATAAAAAAGGTTTGTTTCTGTTTTATTGCAGTATATTTTAAATGATAACACAATTTACGATTAAGTATTTTCTGTAAGATTGCAAAGAAAAGCTGAAATGCATAGTATTTGCATCTAGATGTCTAGGTTTTACAATTAATGGTCAGCTTATTTTATTATGTTGTAGTTAAGGTCTCATTCAAAAATCAATAGGCTACTTTTCTTGGAGACTGAGATTTAGAACTCTCTTTGTTCAGCCCTACACACAATTATGTACTCCAGATCCAATAAAAGAACAATCATTAAATTGCACTTTAAGAAGTTCATTTTCACAACTCGGTCTTTGCTTTGCCCTTTTCTCCTTTTTCTTTTAATTCTTCAAACAGACAGGAGTCATCTGTGTTTTTCAATGCGTGCTTTGTACACAAGTGAATTTTCAAATCGATGCTACCTTGATGCTTCCAATACCAATCCTCAATGGCATCTTCATTCTCTTCTAAAAGACTTTCACATTGTGTTTTCATATGAGTGATTTCCGCCGATGGCTTATCCCACAACTCTAAAGGTATGCCTAAGTCTACTTTGACGCCTTTGTCTACCAAACCATGAAGAGTTTTAAACGTTTGGCTCATACCTTTAGCGAACCTTGTACTGTCTTCGCGTTCCTTATGGATATTGTATTCCAGAATCTTCTCGCACACACCGTCTAAGGATTCGATTAATCTTAATTCAGATTTTTGATATTTTGTTTTCTTCTTCGGTTTCACATCGTCTAAAGAGTAGCCGATTTCGATAACGTCGTGCACTTTGCCGGTTTCTTCAAGCCTGCCTTGCAATTCTGTAGCTAATATTTTACAGACTTCGCATCTGTTAGCATATTTAACGCCTAAATCCTCTTCCGATTTTACTTCCACATCGTGGCTAGTGAGCACTCTTGTTATAAGCAAAAAATATAAAGTTGTTCTACAAAACATCGCGGAAAAACTTGTTTTATCATCAAATTACAACACGTCAAGATCAAGTTAAAACACTGCATATAAAATAGATATTATAAAATATACCCTGTGGACAACAGTTGTCAGAGCGTCCAATACAATATTCAATAATTACGACTCTTCAACTCATTATCACTATATTATTTTTTTCACTAACGGTAGTAGATAAGATAATTTCATATAAATATACAATATAATAATTATGACTCATTAGATTTGTTTAAGACTGGACAGATAATATAAAACATTACTATTGCTTTATAGCGAGCGCACAGATGCGGACTATAATTTATAAATACTTTTATACGTTTTTTGGAAGTTAGGAGGCATAACTAGTGGGACCAAGTTTATTTTCCTAGTCCTCCATTTTTCGTTATATTTTGTAGGCATAATACTACTTATTAACAGAGTCCATAACCATAAAAAATTATATAAATATATAGTTTAAGGCTTATATTTGCTTCAAAATAAAACACTGCTAAAGACACAAAAAATCGGTTTATTAATTTATACTGATGGCATAGTTTAGTGTTTTCAAGATAAATAGTTATTGAACCTAAGCTCAAAACACACGTAGGCTTTACATAATATAATCTTGTACAGTGTATGGATACTGGGCTTTTAAAGATATGACCCATTCTTCAGTGACATTTCTTGCTAAAGTAATTTCTTGAAAAACTAAACTTCTTGACTCTTCCTCAAATCCTAGTTTCTTAAACATTTTAAAAGATATCTCATTTGTAAGTGAAATTTTGGCCTCATATCTTTTTAAATTAATACTTTCTATTCCATATAAGAGCATAATGGTAACTGCTTCCTGTCCTAACTTTTTACCTCTCGCTGATTCTTCTGCAAGCATAATTTCAATTTCTCCTTGCCCAATATCTTTGTCAGTTATAAATATATTTGTGTCTCCAATCATACTATCTAAAAGAAAGTGATATTGTAGAAAATTAAATTAGATTTTATAATCACACTTGCAATTACAACATACCAATTTCGTCATTGTGTAGTTCATATTTTCTTCTATCCAGTATAATAAATGTGCATTCTGAAAATACGTAAGCTTTTTAAAATTCTTAAATTTACTCTGAACTCTGAAAGAGGTTGATTTTTTGAGTTACTGACTGTCTTCATCTTCTCTCCATGATTTTTGCATATCATATTCTTGACATAATGTAAGACGTTCGGATGCTGTTAACTTTTGCAATTCTTCAGACTGCATCCATTCATGGTACCTTTAACATACTTTACATAACTATTTCAATAATAACATCAACATCACACATTGTAAAACTTAACATTCAAAACTACTAGTACTAACTTTGGTACATGTTTTTCCATATAAGGAACTAAAATAAGATTTTTACTTATAATTTTCAATTTACTGTTACATTTCATTTTGAGTTACGGAACCTTCAGGTTACTAAATTTATTTAGTTTTTTAATATTATCGAATTAAAAATATCTGCCTTTAAAAAATTGTAAACAATGAAGATTGATTTTTTAATAATATTTTATGGCCTGGTAAAAGGATCTTTAACCAAATCAGTAATTATAGCAGCTTAATTAAATATGAACTATGAGTTTTTTTTGTAATATTTAATGGCCTGGTAACGAGACCTTTTAAGCCATGTCTTATTTTCACTTCACACTTTTCTTCTTATAAAGACCCTATAATTAGTGTTTTTAATGAATTTGTATAACGCACTACAACACTTTTTGTTTGAACCATGAGTGCTGTAGACCTAGAGACAAACTTACAACACTAAACACCTTACTAGTATTCTGTCAAGTGTCAATTATTGCAGTATGGCGAAACTTGAGTTGAGTGTTTATTAAGCAACTAATCAAACCTTATAAATATCACATATTTTTACTGTATTATCTATTTTAGGTCTGAAGTTTCGATTTTTTCTAATTAAAAAAAAGTTTGATATATATCGACGATTCTTTAACGTTTAAAATGAATCAATATTTGACCGAAAGAAGGCTGTGCTGGTGCTATGGACTGCTTGCAGTCCTACTTGCTGCTACTGTAATATGTTTGGGTATTCCGTACAATCATTGGAAAGCTACATTAGACGTATGTCCTGGGAGTTGGCTAGAAAATAATAACTGTGGATGTATTCTGTATGGTGTTAGCACTTATCAGTACTTTACTGGAGGACATAATTCTTATTGTTTGTATGCGGTATTTGCACCCATACCGATATTGGTGTATGCTCTAATTATGGCCATTTTCCATATGTACAGAGTTTGTATTAATAATATTGGTGAATACGAGGGAGAGAAATCTACTACCATGGATGAAATGTAAGTAATACTATACTATGAAGATACCTTTTGAATCATATGTGTGTGATACATATTTATTATAAAACCATATTCATTTACTGTTATATGATATGTAATCTATAATTACAGAGAAGGTGAAACCATTGTTGTTACAACTCGGTCAAGAGCAGCACAGAACATAGATGGAGTAATATTCTGTTGGATACCAACATCAAGTGTAGCAGCTGTGTTTGCAGTGTATAATTTGATCCACGCTTCTATTATTACTGATGGTTTTTTGAAGACTTGTCAACAATACAGGGGTTATCTTGTGCGGGTATAATATTTTTTATATATCATAGTATATTGTTAATAACTTTTTAAACACTTAAGAACTACACTAACCATATTTATGTGTAAAACAAATTCTTTCCAGGAGGTTCGTGCATCAGGTGACCAAGCGACCGCAATACATTTTAGATTATCTTGTCAAGCAATTTTTGACTTCATGGATTACATTCAAAAGGATGCACCAAACAGTCGGCGTGGAGACTTTATTAATACAGGTATTTCTATGGAGATTGCTATTATTACATCATGGCTTGCGGTAGTGTTATGGATTGCTGTTGCTGTTTATACAGCTATCAGAGCATATAAAGAGCGAGATGTTCTGACATGTTGTGGAAAATAATAACTATGGTCCAATAAGAAACACTAAAGTCTTGCGACTGAACATTCAGAACAAATTACAAAATATGGCATTGTTCTACCAAGAACAGCACAATTTTCCACTGAATAAACTAGTGACTCTATTGGAGTTTATATTTCCACCATGTTTGTAAATTGATTTCTATTTTTTGATGATTGCCTTATGTCTAGATTATTTACATAATAAAAGGATTTTAATCCTTGATTGAACCCCTTGTCCTTCCTTCGTGTCATATTTTTAAATTATTTGACTTATCACATTTTTCATAATTATACATAGAAGTAAATTTAGGCTATAAGTATTTTCTTAAATTGTGTTCAACTTGTCACAAGTTAGTAGACGTAAGTATAAATATACATATACATGAAAAGTGCACTTTACAGACAGATATAATAAGACTGAAAAAGTACAAGTGAATATGTTGTATACTTAGAATAGTTTTTATTCATACGTAACAATATTTTTACATTTCACTGCCTGTGTACCTGTACTTATGCTGCTACTAAACAGCAAGTGACTAGGTGGCTTCATAAAATATTTTTTTAATAGTTTTACATTATACAACTGATATGACCAAATTACATAAAACTGTAGACTAGTTTTTGTAGTATTTTGTGTATACACTAGATTATATAGATTTAGTTATTTTACATTCCCTAAGTCTATTATGATAATGTTAGTCCTAAAATAAGGAATTTTGTAATTTATTGTAATAATATGTTGAAATTTTGTGCCGTCCTACATATAGTTTAGTATTAAGTATGTTATACCACCTATTGCTTTAATTAAAAATTATTTTATACAAAATGAATTTGTTTCATTGAATTTAATATTAGTTTTAGTACTAAATAAAATGAATAGCTCATTAAATTTATACGTATATTGTTAACCTCCATGTCATTACACAAATAGCACATTTTATCTATTTCCGATGGCAGTTGATACCGAAAAAAGATGGTAAATAAATAATAATAAAGAACATTTTCACAAACTTTATTATATTGAACAACAACAACACATTACACATCCATTTATTTTATGTATTATATGTAAAGTAGAATGTAGATGATCGTGGCATATGCCTAGGGATGCAGGTTATAAGTGAAGGCTGAAATCTCTTGAAAGTCATAGGTCACATTTTGGTAAAAAAGCGATTATTATTTTGCTACATAAAATTATCAGCGCAAATCATCTATGATGGGATGATGAAAAATCAGCAAATTCTCGACGTCGAAGAGTTAAAGGTAATTGTGGGCAAGTCCAACCAAAAATGAATGAAATTGATTTAAAATATAAGTGATGTTCAGCTGTACTTTTTTTTCCTTCATTGGTGGTATTGTGGTCTCTGATTTGCGATAAAACGCCATCTACCACAAAAGTTTCGTCTTCTGGCTTAAATATTTTTTAACATTATTTTGTGTAATGAAATATTTCTAATTTTCCTTTTTTTTTAATAAATTACGAAAGCGGTTTGCAAGTGAGCCGTAACCCGTTTTCCACTACATACGAACAATTACAACCATCAAAACATTAAATATCATTTTCTCTACTTTTGGATATGGCTCCAACACATTGACTGTCTGTGGACACCATGGAAGCCATTTCTACTTTTCTCTTACAGAAGATCAGGGAAAAAGTCAAGTACTTTAAGTGGTTTAAGATATATCATATTATTAGACAATTCAGTCTGTTACAGAATAACCTTAGTATAGTTATAGTTCACATACCTTTGACTTAACTATAAAATATTATACATATTTAACTGTAATTTTAAATCTAACATCATCTGAATGTATTTCTAGCACTTAATGGTTCTTCGGTTAAAAAAGACCAAAAAAGGTGTTGACCGTACATGCAGTGTTTGAAGACTTTGAAAGTTTGACATTGAAAAACATGATGTACCATGAAAACCACCAAGTGCTACGATTTTTTGACAGTGCCTACCACAACTATAGTTCTTATAAATGTAAAATTGAAATTTTTGTATAACAATCGTTAAAAATGACAATAAACTCCAGTTTGGGTTGCAACAACATTAGTTTCCGTATCACCCTTAATGGTTTTTGTCTACTTTCTTTACTGTATGGAAATTTTATGGCACAAGATATAACTTTTAAAGAGATTCGAAAAATAATTCACAGCACGCTTCATTTGTATAATGGATTAACAATGGTAAAACAATATTTTCAATAAGTATAAAATATAACTTTGTTTAAACAATATCAATATTACATACGTATCAAATAATCTGTGTATTTATCAGTTGGTAATTGTAGTGTAAAAGAGATAAAAAAAATCATTTTCCACTAACCACATTGCTCCTGAACTGTTTGGGCTTTCAAATCAAGGATTTAGCAGCACAATAATCGAAAGTACTATAGCAATTTTCATATTTTCAACAACATAGCCGAAAAGCAGTTTTGGAGCTATCAAAAGCTTTGTACTTCTCTTCATCTATAACATTTGCTTTATAATCTCAATTCTGACACTCTCCTTCCCAATCAGTTGGTATCAATGTTCCAAGATGTTCAATAAATTTCTCATAAGTACAGGGTTCGGTACAAAACGGGATCCTTATTTCCATTGGTACTTCTACCTTAGTATTGTTACGATAGAACAACTGAAATATTCACCAAGTCTCAGTCAGCAGTATCAAAAACATATTTATTGTAAAATAATGCAGTTTTATTAAATATACTTGTTCCTGTAGGGCATGCACTGAACTTTAAAATTAATAAAGAAATACTGTTCATGTTTATGGGAGAGTTAAACTTATTAGAAAATTATTAAGTATGGTTCCACGTTAGGACCAAACCGCAAGTGTTTTATTTAAATTGCATCTCTATATTGTATTTCTATAACTTGTTAAAAAAAATATATTATAAATGTATTTTGTGGTGCTTACTTTAATGTAAAATGTGTCCTGTTCTACTTCTTCATGTAACTCAAGCAATATACTAGCACCATACTCCGGTTCCAACAAGTCAGTGTGACCCAAGGCTCGCATTAAGGACACCAAATTAACATCATGCCCTGAATAAATGTACAATGCTCTATCCATGTTTGTGTGCGTCACTGCTTCTTGGAGATGGGTCCTAATATTATTGAGTAATGGACCTTAAATAAAAATTAATTTATATTTAAAAAAAAATTATATAATACTAGCTGAGCCGGCAAACGTTGTTTTGCCACGTAAATAATTTTACTAAAATGGCTATTAAAAAATAAGGGTTGATCGTAGAAGGGTAGGATTGTATGTTTTTGTATGTTGTATTATAAAAAAATAAAAATGAAAAATTTGAAGGGTGGACTACCCCTAACATTTAGGGGGATGAAAAATAGATGTTGGTCGATTCTCATAGATACCGGATAAGCACAAAAAATTTCATCAAAATCGGTCAAGCCGTTTCGGAGGAGTATGGCAATGAAAGCTGGGAATTGAACACGAGAATTTTATATATTAGATAATACAAATTAAATACAATACAAATATTCGTTATTGTCACAAAACAAGAAATATAATTAAAATTGATGAAAGTTAAGGACAAATGGTGTCTTTATAGCTAAATAGCTTTCTCTTTCTAACATTCGTGGTAAGCTCGACAGCAGAAAAGGAACTTACATAGACTTATAATAATAATACAAAAATTACCTTTATCGTAAAAACATTAATTACTAACTTCACTAACTTAACTAAGTTACTTAATTAGTAAATAGGGGACTGACAAGATTATTGAATGAAGCTCGATTCTGGAGTCTTCATTAGAAGGCAAATTATTCCAAAGTATATCATAGTTATAAAATACACTAAATTAAATCTATTACCTGTATGTAACCTTTGCAAACTCTCATTGTATGACAACAAAGCCAAGCTAAGCATGAATGGTTGTTTCATTTTAGTAGGAAACACATTCCGTGTCCATTCCGGTAATTTTAAACCTGCTTCCTGTTGAGCCTGCAGTGTACTGAACAGGAAATCTACATCTAAAATACTTCGCATACTCTGATTGGTGTATTTGCTCAAAGAATCAAATAACTCTGCATACTTTGGATCAGCATTATTTTCAGCCAATAGAGCTTGGTACATGGTCTTCCAAGAGTTACATGACTTTGTTGCAGCTACAACCTGTAAACAATAATTCCTATTTATTTTCCTCTACATCCATGTCACTTATCCGATACAATTATCTTAGTATCTTATACTTGCATTGTCAAGCTCTCTAGGCAATGAATGTACTGGAATAGGCTGCCAGAGTAGTTCAGGGTGCCAAATTTGCCTTTCCGATGGTGGATATAAACCAGCTAAGAAAGTGTAAGCACTCATTAGACAACGTGAAGAGTCACTGCTCCGTATGTAAACATCCTTTTCTTGGTACTCCTCAGGAATGAAGTTAGCATAATACATGCGATACTTTCTGCCAAGCTCATATAACTGAACTTTGCCTGCCTGTTTTTTAAAATACAAAGATTTAAGTCAAGTATAGTTAACTCCTAGTGGTTATTTGCAATACAAAATCGCTAAGTTATCCAACTCACATTAGTCAAACTTCCAAGACCATCAGGCCATTGATAGTTTTTAAACGGATCGCTTTTGTAAGAAGACACAGGAGCCCTGGCCCCATGGCGAAACAACTAGAAAACATTAACAAGAATTAAAGGCTTGTTGCATATTTTATATTATAAGAGTCATTCAACTTACAATAATAACAAGACGTAGAGTTTTTGACTCATACGGCAATGTTTCACTCAAAACACAGTAGCCCATTAGACAGCTCAAAACAGCTAAGCCTAAGACGATAACGGCTGTAGTGGTTGACCTTCTTGGTAAGGGTTTACATTTCTTATCCTCGAATTTTGGAGACGACGATCTTCGCCACGTATCATTGGTATCATATTCCATTGTTACGGGGAAATTATGCTGCACCATAAACTTTAACACTTATCTATATATTACTTTATTCAAGATTTTGTTTCGCTGTCTAAAGATAGTTCATTTTATAAAGTAATCATCAACAGAATTTATAATTTACACCAAGTGCCTAAATAGTTACTAATTTAGTAATATTATAATCTTAAGATAATGCGAGTTACTTTATAAATTACTTTTTGGAATTGCATTAATCTTTGTTTATAATAAGTAAAATATTATGAAATTGAATTTACAACCACAGATATGATATTATAGTAGATTGACTTTGACTGTCAACATTTGAAAAAGCACAGACTACTCTTATTAAACAAGAGATCGTTGCCTCGTTTAAAATTGTTTCTCGTAGGATCGCAAACAATTATGAAGTTTAATTAATGTTTTTATTAATTAATCAAATTATTCGCATTTTCTTTTTAAATTATTAGATACATTGTAAATAATGTTAAATATAATTAACAATAATTATAATAACAATGTGTATTTTTATTTATAATAAATAAAACGTAATAATACTAACAGTGCTGTAAACAAAAATTTGTTATGATTTTACTTAATAAGAGGTAATATTATCTTTTATTTTTAATTCACACTAACAACGTCATTGGATATAACTAAATCCAATTAGTGTTTCTTACGCTTTTGTATTAAAAGGATTAAAGTCACCTAAATTAACTAATTCTACAGATTTTTCCCACAATTTCTTGGAAAACTCGTCGTTTAATGCTTTCGGGTCTGGCGATGTTACAGCACAATCACTGAAAACAATAAAAAAAATAGAAACATCATATCAGATTTTTGATAATTATTGTAATTAAATTTTATGAATCTTGTACCTGTAATATAATCCAGATTCTTGAGCACATTTTTCATCTACTGAGCAGTAGATAGTAGTTTGAGCACCTAACTCTGGTGTTTTCATGAATGGATTCAAGAAAAACCCAATAATTCTCCGTGCTCCCTTGAATAGAGTGTCATCTAAATGTCTTCCAAGTTCTGTTTTAATTACACCTGGATGCAAAGAGTATGTATTTACACCTTCTATGTTATACTCCTGTAAAAGAATTTGTTGTGTACAGTTGTATATATTTTTAAAGGTAGTACAGATAATTAATAAATATATTGTGATATATTATAATAAAAAATACAACTTATGGTATCTTAAATACAATCAACACAATTCTAAATGAATATATCCTTGTATTTAAATCATAAAATATGTATTTTGTACTCTCTTGACCAATATATTTACCTTTAACTTCGAAGAAAGTTCTCTTGAGAACAAAACATTAGCTAGTTTACTCTGTGAGTATGCTTCAGCCGCATTATATGATCTGTGTTTATAGTTGAGATCATCAAAATTTATATTATATCCTGGAAAATAGAAATAGTTGTATACATTTTAAGGCTAAAAGTACTATTACTATGACTGTTCATAATATTATACAGACTTGTATGAGCTTTAGAAGAAACTGTGACAATTCTGGCTGGTTTGCTGTTGATTATTTTCGGTAGCAATAGCATTGTTAGAAGAAAATGCGCTAGGTGATTTGTTCCAAACTGCATCTCGAAGCCATCCTCAGTTTCTGATTTTGGGCACATCATCACACCAGCATTGTTGACCAGTATATTAATCTGTTGCTCACAATTCATTATGTTCTGCGAAAATTCTCTAACAGAACTGAGCGATGAAAGGTCACATTTGTGAATAACTATCTTTCCAGTGTCTTGTAGATCTTTTAAGGATTCTTCGATCTCTTTTTTCGCTTCTTCAGCTTTTTCGATATTTCGACATGCCATTATTACCCTGGCTCCTGGAAAAAAAACATAATATATAACGAAAGGAAATCTTAAAAAAAAAACTTAAGATGATGGTAATATAAATTTTTATATTGCCTCTTTTATAAAAATCTCTAGCAGTTTCTTTTCCAATACCAGTATTACATCCCGTTATTATAGCGGTTTTTCCAATAAGTTTAACGGTACTATTACAACGACCACTAAAAAAAGGCATTTTTTTTATAAAATTTAGAAATTAAGCGCAATACAATGAAACTACGATTAGCGTAAATGTCTCGATTAAGAATAAACTAAAATATTTTAAATATCCGGGTCTAACTGCGAAAGTATTTAATAATTTCACGAATAACACGTATCTACTTTGTAACAAATCATAACAAACTGTACATTCCCAGTACAAACTTTCAAAGTTTTCGAGCGTCGATGTTTGTCTGTGAGAAGATGTAGTAGGACCACAGACGTGTTAAGATTTATGATTAGGACGTAGGATTCCATATAAAATGGTAATGGCTCATATAAAAACGTGCAATTTAAATCACTTATTATTTTCGCTAATATGACATACAAGCTTTAAAAAGGCAATCGACTTATCACGATGACCGGTACATGGTCTAAAGATATAAAAACTAAAAGACTCTACTACTTATAGTATGTAAAAATAATTTCTTAGTTTTTTTTTCCTTTTGCTGTAGTCGGCTTATTTCGCTTAAACAAAGGGAGAAGATATTATATGTATTATGTTTATTCAATGAAGCATTAAAATCCTCACAAATAAAGTTAGGTCAATATTGTTACTGATTATAATTATTCAACATTAACAATTGATCCTGCGTTATCAAATTCGACATGTAAAGAAAGAAGCTCTTTTTCTTGGAATAACTTTATTTCATTATTAGGTAGGTAGTTGATCTGAGAAATGAGCAAAGGTTTAATATTTGCGGACTTCCTTCTGTTTCCTTAGAATGACCTTACGTACAGTCGTCTTAATTCTAAAGGTTCCGTTAGCTGGCTTCTCACAGAAGAACATCGATGGCAGGTGACAGTTGTTCGTAGAGAGTAATCCACTCCTACGGAAGCCACCGCAACGCTCTTCCAACTTTGTAAAGTTCCCTGGACATTTGAAATCCCAGTCTACATGCCCTTCACGCAATGTGTCGCCTGAAAAATATATTTGGCTTTAAAGCAATTTTGAAGTTTCAGTTCCTCATAGTTCTTTAGTTCCACAGTTTAGATTCAATACACGGGAATGTTGATCTAATGGTAGCAGATAGGGTATAGCATCTAAGTTCAATTCTCTGGATGGAATGGAACAACTCTCATGAACATGGAGTTTTCACCTGAAAGTCTGGATATTAAATAGGCTTCGATTTATCGGAACTTCGTCTGCCACAAAACACCGCACAAAAACGGAAAAGCTGTAATTTGTATACGGGTTACGGCGTAAAAATGTCGTCGTTCAAATATACTAAGTCTAAATAAATGGACAGTGTATATTGTTAAGATATTATATTATAGGGGGGGGTGGGTTAATGCTGGTCATAATTCAAAGCCCTAAGTAAGTACCTAAAACAGTTCTGTAGTGATATCGCTGAAAGATATCACTGAAACCCAGAAACGCGAAGTCCCCAGGTGTTTTATGTTGATCGTATTGTTTGAAGGTATCCCTTATGTATTCAGCCTCCTCCTTAGAATCCAGGATAGTTAGATGTCCGCCAGCACCCAGGCACGTTGAATATGCCTCATACCACGTTTGGGGCTCTAAATGAGTTATATAGCACGTTTGGTTTGGTCCCAACTTCCAACCTGTAAGGTATGAAGTGTTTATTGTATTTCCATTCCTGTTAAATTCTACATAATTGTCTAATTAAATCTAAACATTTGATTTTTATAACTTGTAGTGGGAAAGTTAATACATTTTGTATGTATCTAAAATAAAGAAAATGAAATGAAAATGAGTGTGTCCTTGTAACACAAATAATAAGAAATGTGTAATAAGAAACTTCGTGGAAAGATTGTAACAAATAGTAACATCCACGAGGTTCCTTCAACTTAATTTGTAACCATTTCTTTGTATTTGTAAAGCAGTCTGTATCATTAAAAAATTAAATAAAAAGAAAAAATCTGTAAGACTTTTTGAGAAGAATTATATATTTTTTTAAAGATGAAATGAAAGGTATTCAATACATTAAATTATTGTTGTGGCGAGTTTATCTTTAATTTGAAGCCTTAATGAGAATCTTTTGAAACTCACGCGAATCGTACGTATCGCATTCTGGGTAATATGTAACATCGGACGCTTCAATTTTGCAAGCGAATGGGAGTCGACCAGAACAAGGGTGCACAAAGAGCCTCCCATTGCGTCGCATCGCAACACAGCGCCCGCCGCTGTGTACGGGTTGCTGCAATTCCCACAACAGGTCAAGTATTGTGTCATGAAGACCACTACCTATTTGAAAAGAAAGTGTAAGCATTCCTTGAAATACATATATTTTTTACAAAGTAACATAACGACGAATACAAAGGTTCAACCAGCACTCGACTCTACATAAGGTTGCTAGAGGCAGAGTGGCCTCATAACAAATATATGACTTTCAATATAGAAGAAAATAAAATAGCGCAATTAAGTTACTTAGGCGAAAGTAAATTTGTACTGTTATTTGTGTAAAAAAATGTTAACAATTTTCGGTCGCTGTGCTCTTATAGATTAACATTTTTAGACTATGAAAATAAATAACTCAAGTCCTGAAATTGCAGTTAGGCTACTCTGCCCCTAGCGGCTTCATATATATTACTATTTATATATCCATAATTTATTTACGAAGACTTGGCGTCTTACAAGCGTCAACAGTACCTTACATTTTATTTGAGACTTTTCCTTTAAAAAAATATATTTGTTGTCAACCCTGTATGGTCATCGTAGCTATCTCTTGGGTATAGGCGTTAATCTATCATGAAGGCCATTTGCGTAAGACCAATTGGAAGTGTTATTTCGACGAGGTATGACGCGGTGAAAGAAAACTTTGTACCTTATATATTTATTTAAGATAGACATAAATATTACGTTACGAAACAGAAAACCACGATCTCTCCATTAAATTTTAGCTGCCTAAAAGAAGATTTTTATGACATTCTCAATTTAAACCACTTAATCATAACCCCCCCCCCCCCACCACTATCTATTCACCAGTTGGCCGCCTTATCGCAAAATAATTTAAAGCAAAACGTGCACAGGCATATTTAAAATACCTTTGATGGTCACGAAGGATCTTTCAGAATACAAATCATGCATGCCTACATATACCCCTTCGTATCTCGTTAATATCGGAGCTATTAGAAGTGGAATGCTATCTGCTTCATCAAGGGAATCCGGTACGATCAGCTCTGATCCTTCAGCCTCACAGCGGATTCGGGCCTGGTACCAGTCAACTGCTTCAAGATGCAGTTTGTAGAAGGCGTTAAATGATTTTTCGTATCGGTAATCATCGCGATATTTTGGTCTTTGTGATTCTGAAAGAAACGTTTCGATCTTCACGTCCAAGATATGTGACAAAAACCTAACAGTTCCTGCAACTTCTAGATCGACGAAACTTTTAACGTTTTCAGTTCTATTCTATGTTATAGGTATAATACTAGCCGTGCCAGAGACTTCATTCGCGTATAGTAGTTATTTGGGCATTGATTTTATTTTTGGCAACCTTCTTATCTTCAACAATCAAAGCTGTTACCCACGACATCAGTCGCGTACCAACGTTCTTGCAAGTTAATCTTAAAAGATATACATACACTGTTGCGAACATTTTCTGTTGGTATAGCCTAAAGCCTTCTTGGATAAGTGTTCTATCCATCACAAACATATTTTTTTAATTCGAACCAGTAGTTCCTGAGATTTGCGCGTTTAAACACTCTTCAGCTTAATAATATTAGTATAGATAAAATAGAACATTAACTCTGTCTAAAAATAAGTTTTAAGAAGACGAAGACCTTTAAGTTGTAACTAAAATAATCTAGAATTACCAAATTTTAATTGGCTATTATATGGCGTATTATATTTATTTATGTAAATACACAATATTAAATTATAATTAACTATATCTTAAGGATTTTTTTATTTAAACTCACCACTTAAGAAAACTTTACTTAACATAAATAGAACATGCAACTCTAAACGCAAAGATCGAAATTTCATTGTAATACATTATTTCCCCGAACATATTAAAATCATATATGGTCTTGTCTTATCTTGTAATGAAATTTTCAGTCACCGTGAAATTGAATAAGGCAATCTTAAACACACGTTTTGTTTCAAATGAATTTTATTATGATCTATAAGTCTTACATTGCACTAAGGAAAATAAATTATACACAATTCATTTAATAAATATCTATTTAAATCTTTGTTTTTCAAGATATGGTATTTGTATGAGAAGCGAGCTAAAAAACTAGTAAGATGTTTATAGTAGTGACGCCTCACTGTCTTAAATGCTTTAAGATTTAAACTATGACACAACTTCGCTTAAAACATAATTTATACACAATTCTTATAACTTTTGTACACCAATCAAAGCCACCTCAAAAATAACAATAACAAATTATCAATAACAAATGACTAGGAATATAACATTTTCCTAAATACTTCATACGAGGCATTTATAACGCCCCAGCTGAGAAATGCACGGGTGATGTTCAGCACAACGCCATGATAGAAGTTTCCAAACTTTGATCCCCTCTTTCGCAAAATGTAGTTAAACTCATAAAGAATTGTCCTGTGGGGTCCGCCCAACTCACATTGCATACCTATTTTAATAACATTCAAAGGATAGAACAAGGTGCTGAGGAAAGCTCCTATTGAAGCACCAGCAATAAAATTCTGTATGCCATCATAAATCATATTCTCTTGAGTTGGCAATTTCACTTTTATTTCATCCCTTATTATAAAGAATAGTGCATTTGATGGACCGTTTCTCAATAATATTGGCACCAGTCCTCTATAGAACTCTTTAATACCGTAGACCTTAGATATGTGGCTGGCTGCATGGGCTGTGTTTCTAAATTTGTTGTGATATTTGGGATGAATAAGGAGAGTTTGTAACCTCTCAAAGGGCATTAGGGTTGCTTCAAAACAACCAGCCACGACACCAGCTATAGTTTTTGTTACATATGGATTTATTTTTCTATCTAACAGGGGTTCCAAGCATTCATCGTAGACACCAAACATAAGGGACATTGATAGTGACCTCTGCAATAGTGGGGGGAGCATGCCACGATACAGAAAGCCAAGTCCCTCCTTTTGTAATTGATTTAAAGCGAATGTTGCCTCTACACCGTGCATCATCTAAAAACAAATCCATATTTGATCAGTTTAAGAGAACTCTTCAATTTTAAGTCATATATTTTTGTAAGCACCATTTACAAATGTGATACAGTAACAGATACTAAACATAAACATACTATATTTAGAAGAAAACTAAATAAGTATGTATTTTATTTTATAATTACCTGCCTAAATATGAGCTTATTTAACGGGTAGCTGATAAGTATGTTACAAAATGCTGCCCCACCACCACACACAAACTCTTTCCAATGATGTGAAAGAGTTTGTTTCGGCATACTGACTGACATGCTACCATCATTGAGGCCGTTTTCTAAGAACTGTCTCTTAGACATCTTATATCCTTTCTAGTGATAGTGCCATTGCCACATAAATTTCTGTAAGCAAATACAATTTTAACAAATTTAGTAAAACTGATGAATTAATTTGTGAATAAGTTTTGTATACCTTTCCAGTGGAATGGCCCATTCAAATAATCCTTAATTATTCATCTGCATTGTAATTCATTAAGTTGACATAACAATGACAAAACTTTTTTAATACAGGAATATATTTCTAATTTAATTCACATTACGACTTTTCTTACTAAGATAAAATAGCCTAAATCCAAGCTTAATTAGAGAAGTCTGATTAATTATTTCGAATGGAAAGTCAAAAAGTTTTTGATTCACAACATTGAATAGAAATTACGTTGTATTATTATGTAATATATTAAAACTTTACTAACTTCATTATGTGGATTTTCTATCCAAACAAATTTAATTTTTTATCAAATGTTCCCGAACTACACTTAACTCCATAACGTCATAGGCACAGATGACAGAACACTTACAGTCAGATTGACAACTTTAAATACTATCCGTCAAAGTTCTTCACTTTGTGACATTTTAATACAATCATTTCAATTATTATTGTTTGTTACTTGGCGATTCCATATAAATATTTATTGCTATAAAAATGTATCTTGTCCCAATATTATTCTGATCACTGAATTAATATTTAAATTTGTAATAAATACATAATATATTATATAAACTTTGCTCATGGCAGCAGTATTAAAGAAACGAGTTTTATCCGAGTACAATAAATCATTTCAGGTGTGTTGTAATATTAGAATATATCTGTTCAATTTATTCCGCAAGAACGCGTATGATTTAAACAGTATTATGTGTATCATTTACATTATATTACTACAACGAATTATTATTCATAATCGTATGTATAAATGTAGTAACCTATTTGTTTCATCTAGGATGGCCCTCCTGGTAAAAAGCTACATTTGGCTAAAAAACCCTTAATTGGTAGTTCAGCTGCTGCTTTTGTTGGCCTCTTAGAGAAGTGCAAGTCAAGCGATGAGGCGTTACAGTTGTTGCTCCGGATTTCGGATTGCCTTCAATTCCAAGAGTCAGATGTCGAAGAGGCAATTAAGAAGCTCTCAGAACACTTTCAATCTGAAGAAGAGTCAGTTGTTCGGGTCAAAATTTTGTGGCTCTTTTGTGACATTGGCTTGGAATGTCCTGGAGCTAATCTTAACCATTTAATTGATGAAACTATTCGTTTGATTAAGAATGAAACTTCCCACAAGGTAAAACATTCTTATTGTTATTTTTAAATAGCTGCTATTAGTAGGTATTTCTTCCATAATAAGTAATATATGCAGTGTTTAGCAAAAGTGCAATTTTGCATGCCTTATCGGATAAAGACCTTTCTTTGTAAGACTGAAACAATGTATTGTTTCCCCTTAATTGCAACTCAGGGTATTTATACTTAACACAATGCCAGGCAACACCTTCAACCTTTGGCTACAGAAGCAGAGTGAAATAATGTCTAAAAGGATTAATTAAATAAAATTAAAATTCTACCTTTCTAGGTCATTGCTCAAGGTGTCGCTACTCTTCTCAAACTTGGTGTAAAGCTATCTGATGATAAAATATTAATGCAAAGGCTTGTGGGTGTTGCCAGAGATAATCTCAAAGATACAAGTCATCAAGTAAAATGCCGGTGCTTGCAATTGATAAGTGAACTGTATCCCATCTGTCCGGAATCAGATAGGACCACTGAAATTGTAGCTGAGGCTGATATCATTGTGAAATTGCTTGGTGACTATAGTAATGCTGAGGTATGTTATTCCATTGGTAGGAATATCGAAATTTCATCCAGTCTATCATCCATGCATCACTAATCACCATTCCCAGATGGAAAGGCATTTTGTTACAAATTAAAAATCGATTATAAATTGAAAATAGTTTCGCATTCCGTGCTCTTGGTCTAACCGATTAAACTACCATGTCCTACATTTTATGAAAATTATTTATTGATTGGTCATATGATCGACATATACCCATAGTCAATATAATACTCTTGTGTTATCACTAGCAGTATTACAGGCAGCAATTTAAATGTTGGATTTTTAATTTAATATATTACAGCTAATAATATGTACCTATCAGAATTTAAAAAATACTACTTTTCTGGTGTTTCTTCACGTCTAACAAATAATAAAAAGTACAATTTAAAATCGCTCAAATTGCCCATTATATGATAATATCTACATTAATTTTTCTCTTTTCTCTGTTCCAGGATGCTAGAGTGAGATGTGAAGCTTTCCAATCGTTACTAACGTTACATGGACGTGGGTTAACTTTAAATGCTGATATCTATGAACATGTATGTGCATCTCTCTCCGATGACTATGAAATAGTTAGGGATGTTGCTTTGAGGCTTATTTGGTTGCTAGGCAACAAGTATCCAGAAAAGTGAGTATGTTTTTAATAATAATCTAGTGATAATCATTGTCTTTTAGGTTCAATAAATGAATGTTGTAATCTAGTATACTCAAGGTCGTGGGTTTTAGCCAGTAAGGGCACAGAAGTCTGGTGAATTACTTATTGTATTAGGTATTTTACACCTATATTAAACATATATGAAGTACAGAAAAAACACATCAAGACGTTTTTTTATTAAATTGAGAAGACTAAATTTAATTTATATCAATTGAGATGTCGCCTTTATTTGTAACCTCTATAAGTTAAAAATATAATATTTTACTTTAAGTATTTGTACATTACAGCACAGTCACGCTACAAGATGGCGAGACCACATTGCGGCTCGTGGACGACGCCTTCATCAGGATTTGCTCAGCCGTCAACGACCTCTGCATGCAGGTGCGAGCTCTGGCTTGTTCGCTGCTGGGAACCACGCGCGGTGTCTCCGACCGCTTCCTCTTGCAGACCTTGGACAAGCAACTCATGAGCAACATGAAGGTATCATTAATTAATGGTCCGTAACTTACGCGAGTAGTAAACATTTAAATAAAAGACTAACGGTAGTAAACGTGAAACATATTACTTCAATTTATTTAAAAATTATTAAAATATGGTTTCTGATCCTTTACAGCATCGTGGTCACGGGATGACTGTCCGTTATCATAATAAGTTTAACTAGTATATTTCACGTTTAAAACCGTTAGATTTTTTCAACTTCTTAAGGATTTAAATTCGAAATATATTAATTAATGTATTTTTTTAATTCTTTCTCTACTGCAAAATTTTTACGGAAAAATATAAATTGAGTTTTGTTGAGCCATACGTTGCTACTTTTTAAAACCCTATTTATGTACTGAAAGAGATCGCTTTTTAATTTCAATTTAGTTTTTTTTAATAGTCAGATTGTAGTTCTTCATTTAAAATCTTTTTATGAAATTACAGAAAAAGAAAACTGCGCACGAACGGGGGGCGGAGCTTGTAAGGTCGGGCGCATGGGCTAGTGGCAGAAGGTGGGCGGACGACGCTCCTGGGCAGTTGTTGGAGCAATCCACTGTGCAGTTGCTGCCTGGTGGTGCAGCAGGAGCATTCGTACATGGCTTGGAGGATGAGTTTATGGGTATTGGTTGTTTTAAAACCAAAAAATGTTAAACCTAATAATTTTCAGATTTCTTACTTAAATTAGAAATTAATTTGTAAAGGGATGCGGTATGCAACAAACCTGTGGCTCCTGTCAACGGCAATTTGTTGTTACCACTAGATTAACTGGCCATTATATCAGAAGAGAGAAACAGACCCAGAAGGACGGAAAATTGTCTTTAATAAAATTAAATCCCAGGGATAAGTTGTAATAGTGAAGCTGATAATTACTCAAATATATAATTATGCCAAAACTACTAATTGAAAAAGCCGTGAAGCTTAATCACGTTTCGGTTTCAGTCTGTGGATGTCCAAATATACAAAGTAAAAAAAGATCGACAGCGCATCATGTATAGATGTATAGGCTGGGTATTTCACCTCTGTCCTCTTTTATCTTAAAATAAGTTATCACTTATGCTTCATATATCTTTCTTCAGAGGTCCGAACAGCTGCAGTGGAGGCGGTCTGCGAGTTGTCTATGGAGAATCCGACATTTGCGACTACATCACTAGACTTCCTCGTCGACATGTTCAACGACGAGATCGAAGACGTGCGTCTGCGAGCCATCGACAGTTTGACCAAAATATCCCACCACATAGTGCTGAGGGAGGACCAGCTAGAAACCATACTTGGAGCCTTGGAGGTAAAGCAAATACCACCAGGTTCGTAAATGGAGAAATCGACGTTAAACGCATAGAGCGAACGAGAAGAACTGGCAAGCAACTCGCCGCCACTCCTGTTATCGTTAAGTTTTTGTTACAAACCTTACGCACTTAAAGTGTCTTTACATCTTTTTCAATCAATCATCAAACCCCAAACATTGTTAACATACGATAGTACAAACAACACAAGTTGCGATTGAAATAACAGCTCATCCTATATAAGCCTATAACAAATTAAAATAGTTGTAAGCAAAGTGTATTCGTTATAGGATTACTCAATGGATGTCAGAGAGGGTCTGCACCGAATGTTGGGATCGTGTACAGTCGCGTCGAAAACTTGCCTAGAAATGTGCATAGACAAAATACTTGAGAATCTCAAAAGGTATCCGCAGGTGAGTTGTTTTAATTTTTTATGACTTAAAGAACTAGTACTTGGGGAAAAGTACCCCGACCGTATGAAAAACTTGCGACGCACCTTACATCTAATTAAGATGCGTTATCGCCCTATTTTTTGTTTATATTATAGGTAGAATAAATGATTTTATTTTTTTTTCTGTTTTTATATAATTAGAATGTTTTGCCAGTTTCTTTTATATGCGAATTTCACAGTTGAATGAAGGAAACAATCACTTACCAAGAGTTGCAAGTTCAGGTTCCCCCCCCCCTTTGATAAGTTTTTAAATATCATTATTTTAGTCTTCTTTCAGTTGTATATGTATTTTTATATTTAAATATGCTCTATAGGACAAACGCTCAACGTTCCGCTGTGTACAACGCATGGGAAGCAAACATGCGACCCTCGTGTTACCACTAACCACCAGGTTGCTCGGAGTCCATCCGTTCTTCGACATGCCAGAACCGGATGTCGAAGATCCAAGTTGTATCCTTTTGAACAGTACATTATTAATATGAAAATCATGCGGAAATTAGAATTGTTTGAGTCTAAATACTGGAGGAGAACGAACAAGCATGGGGTCCACTTGTTTGATGGTGAAATACCACCAAGCGAGAGAAGACTGATGTCTTCTCTGCTCGCTGATGCGAGATGTACTATCTACTATATCTATTTTGACTTTAGAGATTCGGAAATACATAGATTAAAACCGAAACGCGATTAAAATTCGCGGATCTTCCATCTGTGGACGGTGGTTCGTGACCCGGATGAAATTTCTATATTCCTACCACCATATTTAATATCCAAATTATCGGACGAAATATTTAAAATTGCATAGAAACTTGACACGTCGTTTATTAGCCCACCGACGAGCTTGTCGATTATATAATTTCTCTTTAACATAAGTGATACGGAAACTAATTTTCCTTGCAGTTATCTTATTTTTTTTTAATATTTTAATGGCTCCTTGACCACTGCTAAGATATGTGCGTTCTGATCCTGGTGCTGAACGCGGCGCAGCACTGTACGACGATGTTGCCTCTTTTCGAAGAACACACTGTGAAACATTACACGTACTTGCGCGACACTATGCCGCACCTCGTACCGCCTCTTCCAATAGGTCAGTTGTCAAGTTTGCTTCAATCGATAGGCCGACCGCCGCGATCACGGTTGCTGCAAAGCATCCGAGACGTCGGGCCGCGATTGAAACCGTTAAAAGTGTTTTTGTTTACACTTAAACCTGTAAAACACAGACTATACACGATGATCTAGTAAAGTCAACAAATAAGAGTACCGATGGTCACCAAAATAGTCATGACTGGACTTAAGACTGGAAAATAACACCACCTTTGTAGTTTCTTCTTGATCTGCAGGTGAAAATCAATTTTCACGTAACGAGAAAAGCGAGGCAGCGATGGATGACAGTGCGGTGAGGCGCTTCTTCGAGTCTGTCCTGCAGCACATTGACAACGTGACGCTGTCCACAAACGTGCGGATAAAGATGCTGCAATCGGCAGAGGAGCAGCTGAATAAGTAAATAACTAAATAACGATGAAAATAGATCGCGTATTCGGCGATGAGTCGAAACGTAGTAAAAAAGTGTTTCACCGATAAACGGCCGAGTGATCACTCCACACCCTTTGTTGACCATTTCACCCAAAAAAGGGTCTTTGTCTAGTAATTTTTTTTGCATTAGGATTATAAGATGTATAATATTAATTAATATAGCATTGAGTGTTTTTTTTTACGACAGAGAAAGACAAGAATGTGTGTAACAAGTGAATGTTGGTCTAAGTTCTTCAAAATCGATCTACTTTAGCTTTGTAAATTCAGCTTCATGATTTAATTTAATAATTAATACATTATTTCTTTTTCCACTAAGATTGTCAGAGATGGAGCCACTAGTGTCGGGCGCTGCGAATTTCACAGCTCTCTTCGCTCGTTGTGTGCTTGCGCTACACACAGCACTGAACAATCCGGCCGGTCCACCTGCGCATGCGCTTCAGAACCTCGCGATGGACTGTCTTAGGTAACATCATACATCTAGTATAGTGTTGGGAAAATATTTAAGAGAACGACGACTTAGTGTGCCGTTGGTCGTGACCCGTGGGCACCATGGTTGAAAAACTGGAAGGTTTTATTACTATTATTATTATACAAAATAGTAGAAAATTTAAAGATACGGTCTTGTCGAAATTACTGTTAACTCCATTTAAATTAAACACTTTCAGCGGCTGTAGTATGATATATATTAGTTTAATTATTTTTAATATAAATAGTGGTCCACCGTGACCATGGTTGATCCGGAACGTAGGTAAATTAAAAGTAAGTTAACTTTATGTAACATAGTTTGAATTTAGAATCGGTAAAAATGTTTTATTTTAATATGTACAAATCGCGTAAACTACAGACATTCGCTTGCAATGTACTTTCCCCACGACTGTCACTTCGAGTTAAGTTTAAACGGTGGATTGCAAATTAGCTTAACCATTTATATCAAATTGTTTTGATTCAAGATTGCAACATCAATTCAGTGGTGTGACTGAACAAGAGAGCGCCTGTGTTTGGCAACTAGCGTTGCGAGTGTGTGCGGCCCGCCTTATAGCCGCTGTCGAGAACGCAGCGGTCGGGGCGGGGGCTGGAGCGGGAGCCGTATTGGGTGCAGCACCTGGTGCCGCTGCTTTGTCCGCTGCAGCTGCTCTCACGCATCATGCAGAACTTTTGGATCGGCTACTTGCTTCAGCTAGTGAGTAGTGCATATAGAACGATTATTTTGCGATTTTCCCATAGCTATGCCATATAAGGTAGATAAACAAGGATTATATAAATTACGAATGGATTTAAGATAATAAAAAAATTAAACCAATTGATACATGCACCTCTCGCGCAATGTAATTTCAACCATAATACCTATAAGTATATCCACGTTACATATATACGTATTATAATGATAAATGAACATTTTTTTTCATCATACATATGTTCTTCTCCTAATACAGGCATGGAGCCAGATCCGTTCACCATCGCTGTGTTCCAGCAGTTGTCGGCGAGTGGCGAACACAAACCTGGCATCCTGGCTCGCTCTTTGCATCCTCTCTTACTGGCTGCGCCGATACCATCTGTGCCTAGGCCTAATCTCAAGGTACGAGTAGCTTCCACAGTTCCATTGTATTCAAATCACAGTCTTACGTCTGTAAGCAGTAAAGACGCAGAGAATATTTATATATGCGAATACTCATACTAAGTGTCTTTTGAAAATAGGTCCTTTCACTGGAACCGAAAAATGTTTCTTACTGTAAGTTAAATAAAAGTTAAGGTAACAGAAATTTAGGTTAGAAAATTAATATTAAGCCAAAACTTACAAAAAAATCATATTAGTCAATGGCTAAGTTTTTGATCTTTAACGATGTAATACAATGTCTTGTTTTTCTATTTTTTATTTTTGACCTGGTATTTACTAAAGAATATTGTCCACAGATAAGAATGTGTTCGGCAACAATAATAGAGCCAGCCAACGACAACGACACCGTTCTACGTTTTTGCGCGGGCCTGATCACTGGTGTGTCGTTCGAAGCGGAAGTACTGCGGGTGCGTGAACCGAGCGCGCTGCGCATACGCGTCGCTTATCCGGATCGACGTGTGCACGCTCTGCTACCACCGCGCGACCATTTGCGTCCATTAGACCATCATAATACTAGTGAGTTTTCATTCTTTGTTCACCATTATGTATCGTGATGCGTCAGCACTAAAAAAACATTGTCATTTAAGTTTAAAATAGGGCTAATAAACAACGTGTCAGAGGTCAAAAACATGATGGACTTCATCTGGTAAATCGATATTAAGTGGGTGGTAGGAACATGGAACTTCCGATTGAGTTACGAACCACCGTCTACAGATGTAAAGCCCTGAAATTTAATCGCGCTTCGATTTTAGTCTGTGGACTTTTAAATATCCTACGCCAAAATAGGTCGACAGTGCGTCTTTTTGAGATGTAGCACAGGCTGGGAGTATTTCATCTTCCAATAAGATACTCCTGCTTGTCCGTCCATCATAAAGAATTAATAATGTCTACATCCAAATTATTTTTTACGAATTTAAGGCAGCATTTCAACTAAATACTATTTTATCCTTTGGTTATGCTTTTTCAGCAGCCGTGGTCACGGGAAAACCATGACTGCTACAAAGCAACCGAAACGTCGGGCCGTAGTTCGAATTATTTGTATATAAGTTAAACTACTATGTTTCGCGTTTTAAACTGTTTCAGTCTTTTATTAAAATGTGTACTACTCGCGTAAGCTATAGACAGTTGAATTATAGGCATGGGCTAATTCGAGGTGTTGACATCATTTTATTTTGTCATTTCCACAGATGACGATGGCACAGAGAACGTGCGTTTGTTGACAAAGGTGTTAATCTCTCACGGAGTGTGGACAGAACCGTGCGGTGTGGACATATCAGTGTGTCTTGCTGTTGAAGATGGTGGTGGACGTGAAGCTGCTTCCTTGGTGGAGTTGTGCCGCCCTGTTCGAGTTACCGTCGCACCTAAACCCATTAAACGAGGCATTTAGACACTCTGACTCTTGAGTTCAAAAGGTTCCTGTGATTGACAACAGGTATAATAATAGGGGACCTTATTTTCCCTCTGTGGGGCATAGTGTGACCTAAACAATTTTATTTGTAAGCCAGTAGTTGCTTACAAATAAAATTGTTTAGATCACACTATGATGTGTGAATGTTGAACATCTGTGTCCAAAACTTCCCCCAACTATTGCTAGGCACACTCAAACTGGCCACTACAAAAAACTGTCAAGGTTTAAAAAATACAAATGGATAAAAATGTACTTTAGTTAAGTAAAATTATGATATATGAATAAGAATATGGATTGTAAATATTTCTAGTAGGGTTCAGATTAATTGAGAATTGTTGATGAACAATCCATTTATTTTAATATCAATAAAATATACTAAGAAACCATTTTGTTTTAATGTATAACAACTTTTCAGTGTTATAAGAAAAAAAAAACATGGATTATAAACAAAGATATTTGTTTTTTCATATATTTAATGTATTTACAAAAGCTGAACAATGCGTAACTTTAAATGATTTTCAAAAATTGAATTTCGCGTTTTATACAGTTAATTGTTTAATTTTGATGTGTTCTAGTAGCATAAACTACATAAAATATACAATAGTCATTTGAAATATCAAACTTTTTTTTCATTTACCATACTAAAATATATACAATTACACATACAATTGCAGATATTAAGTTTATAAAATTTATGCTTAAATTAATAATGGTCATTCTTTATCTATTGCCAGTAGTTCAGTGCGAGCTTTACAGTGGTATATGAGTTGCTTGATGCCCGGCATCCAAGTCCCAACTGTGCTCACATGATCCACCATCAGTGCTTTATGGAGCTCATCGGCCTTTGAAGGATTGTCTTCTTTTAAAGCTGAAAGTAAAATAAAAAGCCATATTTCAGATTAAACGGTAACAAGAGACAACTTAGATACAAAAGTAAAGCTAAACAGCAACAGACATGTCGTTGGTTGTGGGCTGGAGTCCTGCCTGTCACAGAAGTTTGTTTCTTTTATTTGTTTAAAACTAGGCAGCAAATAATAGTCTTAATTTTTTTCTTTATCGATCGATCGATTCAGTCATTTAGTGTCCACTGCTGGACATAGGCCTCTATATTTTCTTTATAATCTATCAAAAATATTATATTTAAATAACCTTTTCCTAGTTCCTGCATTTTCATTTGCACTTGTTTATTTATTTTTCCATTAGACCACATTTCTTCCATTGTTGAGATTTTCTTTTTTATACTGTCTCCCTTGGCACCCAATTCAGTACTATCATTCAAAATATCTAATAAAACTTCTCTTACTTCATATAACATTTGTTCACTGTCTATTTGAATATCTTCTTCCGAGTCAGTTTTTTGAGTGGAAATAGCTGTTGTTCTTGTTGGTAATAATACCGGCATAGGAGGCATATTAACAGGAACTGGTGGTGCAGTACTGACATTGTTTGATAAGGGAAAAGCAACTCGTTTATTAAGTCGTGGTTTGTTTGGTGTTGTTGTCTGTTGTGCATTGTAAGAGAAAGTTGGAGGATCATTCCAACCAGGGTCGAAAGTAACTGAAATAATTTAAATGAAATGTTTTAGATAAAGCAAAAATGTGATAAAAAATATATTTCTTACCTTTGCTGTTTGTGTCCTGAATATTTTGTACGTTATCCATGACTAATTACTGTATGTATATACCTTTTCTACTCTTAAATATGTCTATAGTGAGTATTTGATTCTCTTGCTATATTTAACGAGATGCAGGATTAAAGAAACCTTAAATAAGCTTAGTGCTTCATGAGAAAGTAATATATTAAACATCAATTTTATGTCTACTCTATAAGAAGTAAAGAAATTAAATTGAAAAAGTAATAAGAAAATTTGCGTACACAGTACAATAACTATTAACTAATAAGAAGTATTATGTCGTTGTCGACCAGACCGTCAATTGTCAATGTAAAATCAAGTGGTCAGGGAAACGTCGCTGCAACGTGTTTTTGAAGTATAGACAATAGATGACAGCTGACAGCGAAATCAGTTTATGTAATTGTCAATTGTGAGCTTAAAACTACAAATGTGAGAAAACATATCCCAATAAGAGTGTACTAGTGTAGCATCAGTGAAAATTGTAAATTCGAATTTTCCGAAAAATGGGTAGCAATAAGTTATTTCATTTGATAATGAACTTTATACCAATGCTATTTCTTATATTACTATGTTTTCTTTCAAAATCGAATGGTAAGTATTGCAATATTATCAATGTTTACAAGAATGGGAGGCAACAAGCACGGTAACAATTACGTGGTCCAATATTAGGGGCAGAAATCTACTACAATAAATGTGATGATGATCTTTGAAAATATTAAATAACTCTTTTTTAACTATTCACACCTTTATTTTTAGCATCAAGAGCGGAATTTGTGACTTGCGGAACTGTTTTAAAAATAATGAACACCGACTTGCGGCTTCGCCTTCACTCGCATGATGTCAAGTACGGCTCAGGCTCTGGACAGCAGTCAGTCACAGCTGTTGATGTGAGTGATGACCACAACAGTCACTGGCTTGTTAGGCCTGCTATGGGCGAAACTTGTAAACGAGGGTAAAATTTATTTGATACTAATGATTACCAGCTCCAACTTTATGTCTTAAACCAAAATGTTTAACAATTATTTACGCAACAAATAAATTTCACTTAGAAACACAGTTATACTATACATTCAATATTATATGTGAGTAGATACAAATTGACAATTATATTTAATTATTTGCAAATACTTCTCTCCTTTTTACGCTGTAAAACTGCTTTTCTTTAGCAAGTAAATAATTAAATACTACTTAATTACAAGATGGTGCAACATTCAGGCGTTATTTTTGCACCATTATATGGAATGCTATTTTTACTATAATAATATACAGTGAGTAAGTAGTATGTGTAGTTATTTAGTAATTTTTCTGAAGTTGTTGTTTTTTTGGGAAATTCTATCTGTGTTGAACACAAGTAGGTAGATGATGGTAGAGGTACAAGAGGTACTATAAATATTATAGTGTTTCTGATTATAAATAGTAAAAAACTTTTTTTTTATTATTTATTGGTTTTGTTATAAATTAAAGTTTTTATTAATGTAAACCATTCCTGTTTTGTTTGTCTGTGGTGTTTGTAATTATTAAAGTCATAAATAAAATCAATTATTTTTTGTTCCAGAGAACCAATAAAATGTAATACAAATATTAGATTACAACATGTTTCAACAAAGAGAAATTTACATTCACATTACTTCTCTTCACCCCTGTCTGGAAACCAGGAGGTCTCTTGCTATGGAGACGACAGTGGTGAGGGTGACAGCGGTGATAACTGGACCGTTGTATGCAATAATGATTACTGGAGAAGAGATACACCTATCAAGTTGAGGCATATAGACACAGCAGCGTAAGTACTTTGGTTTATTTTTATGAATTGTTTGACTCTTACCATAAAGGTATTTTTACACTCTTTACCAAACAAACTAGAAGATTTTAAATCCCTCTGTTTATTAGAAGTATTCCTATCACATAAGAGACCCTATGGACTGTATGAAATATCAATTTTAATTATTTTTCCAATATTCACAGGTTTCCTTTTATAATCTATAACATTCATGCATATGTTCTTCAGATTCTTGGCGGGATCTGGGCGAACATTTGGAAGACCTATAAGTGGACAAGGAGAAATTGTCGGTGTTACATCTCAATATGGCGCATACACAGACTGGCAAGCAAAGGAAGGGCTCTTTGTTCATCCTAGTGATGCTCTACCTCATCAAGGAGCTATACATACAGAATTATAAAAATTGATAGTAACATTTATTTATTAGAATATTTTGTATCATTTATGAGTGTAACATTGTACTTAAAGGGTCTAAATCGCTATTGCAAGATTTGATATGTTAATTCAATGGAACTGCCAAAGATTTAGTTTACAAAATTTACCCTTTTGAGTCTTGGAGAATTGTTTAACTGTTTATTAATTAGATAACTTTAAATTTTCCTACAAACAAATAACAGTTGCACTGTTTAAAGGCACAATTAGAATTAATAAAAATACTGGTAAGGAGTAAATGTGATACACAAATAAAAGACCTCTTTGTACTAAAAGCTTTATTGTCTAAATGTTATTATATAACTATGAGTAACACCTGAGAAATCCAGCTAATGCAGTGCTTTTGTAGCATCCAAAAATAATACCTGTCATCGACTTGTGTATCCATCCTTACTTTCTACCTTCCAAATTGATTTTGACCTTTAATTTTCCAACGTACTTCGATGTAAGTGAGGCGTACAAAAAATACGAAACAAAATAAATCATTACAAATGATATTGATAATCGTAAGTTGGTATAAGAGGCATATCAATTCTAACTTCATATCAACCTCGTATTCAAAATCAAAAGAAGATGCCTTTTGACTACATAAATTTCATACAAGATAAAGATTAAAAATACCACTGCGCTGTCTGAACACAAGCTAGGAAGTTAGTTAATACCGTGTACATACTATGCATTTCTAACATTTATCCTAATAACAACACAAGTTAAAAGGCACAGCGGTTTTGTTTTGATATAAACGAGAAAAGAATTTCTCTCCTAGTATGTTGGAAACGGAGAGTTTAAGAAGAGGTTCAGTAAAGGTGGGACCAGTAGGACAATTCATAACTAAGCTATATTTTTAGTTAAAAATTTATGCCGTCGAGGCGGTAACAGCGGAATCAAAGACGATCTACTCGCCGTGTTGTCTTACATCCTTACTCCCAGTAGTAACTTATTCAGAGGCCCCTATAACAGTATAGAACATGTCGTCTAAAGAGAATATAGTTAAGAGATTGTTATAGATATTTGCGCGTTACAGCATCCATTAGATGTGTATGTTTATCTAAGCTAACACAATTTGTTTGCTAAAATACTGTTGATCTTTTCTAACGCATATTTGAGATTTGTGTAAAGCTTCTTGTCGCAGCCGTGTTCCTCTACCGTTGTAAATCGGAATGTTCTGAAGTTCTTGTCTACATCTATGTACGTAACGGCGTGCATCAATGGACACAATATTATCTTTGTATGGTCTTGGAAGTTTATCTGTAAATATTTAAAATATTGTTATTTAGTGACACACCTGAAAACCCAGCCATATAACACCAAAACAAAAGGCGCCACCGACTTATTCTAAACTTTACTTTTTTCATTTGTTTACGATGGGGGGTTTGTGGACTTGATGGAATTTTGATATTTCTCCAGATTTTAGACGAAGTCCAAGTGTTACAGAAAAATCTATAAATTGATTAGAAATATGTTGGACCTGGTGGAAATCAAACCCCTTAACAATGAGCCTCTCGAATTCATAAAAAAGTAACTTGTTCTCCAAGTAAATATAATTGAAAATTAAAATTACCTGTAACGTTCCATTAGTCAGGTACATAATAACAGCCATGGTAGTTCTAAACCACTGGTGAAGATGTGGCAATCTCGAGAGCCCGTCAGTTTCTCGAACTGGCACTGAAGCTCCTAAAAATCACATCAAACTCAGTACATCCTATACCATAACATCACCAATTCATGGAAGTTATAAAAAAAATTCTTTACCTGCTTTCATCAGATGCTCAGTCATGTATCGTCTGAAGTAGCTGAGCAATTTCATCTTCTTCTCCAATTCTGATGGATATTTCTGCATCGTCATATACAGTTCCTTTCCTTGTCGATCGATGTAATGCACGTTACTGTTATAAATTTAAAAAAAAATGTATAATTACCAGTGAGACAATTATTAACAAAAAAATATTATCCACTTTTCTCTCAGAATTCAGATAAATTGTTTTTAAACTTTTTGAGGCTTTTGTGCATTTAAAGGTAGCAAATGGGAACCGAACAATCCCAATGTCGACAAACAAAACCCAAGTAGCATTGCAAATTGTCTGCAAAAGCATGAATACTTGTTGCTTGTGTGACTTTTAAATGGGGATATATGAGTACTTGGAAGACCAAATTGGGGTTTGTTTCATTGTTAACATTTCTATTCAGTACTAATTACTTACACTCCATTAGCAAGCATAATCAACTTGGTAGTATCGTTGAACATAACACCGACACTCTCGTCGCACAGCTGGTACCCGAAGCCGTACTTGTCACTGTAGTCTACCCATTTTCCTACCCACACGAGCGGTTGGGCAACCGGGTCACTCAATTCATCAGTCAGACATTCTGGACGGCATTTGAGCTGTAATACAGGAAAAACAAATTCAAACTTTACAATTTTTTATTTAGGATATTAAATATTTCCTTTTTTATATCATTGTTTTCGGACTGTTTGGGCGACTTGAGCAAGAAGAGGCTCTGACTATCACCACTGACTATCATTAATTTAATAAGAATTATGATTATAATTCTTCGAGCAATCGAGGAGTTGACCACCTTATGATGCCGTCCGCTAGTGATGGCGAAACGTCGAGAACCTTTTCTCGCTCACGTCGGCTGAACAGTGCCGCCGTGAAAGCCTTAAACAATTTATTTACTGTTTTACATGTTTTTACCTTGCTTGTAAGTATTCCGGCCAGTTGATCTCTCAGTTCCACGAGATGCTGTCTATGCGCAGTCGGTTCCACAGCGCGCGGCTCCGCCGACGCGGCTGGCTTAACAGGCGAGTCTACCGCCATCAGATGTTCTGCACAAACTATGTATATATTACTTTAAATTAGTAAATATGTTTTAAAACTATTTTTATTCTGAGCTCCTTGGGTTTCCAGCTATTTGGAGTTTTCCACGACTACAATGATAATTAAGACGGCCGAATAGCTTCGACGAACGAACGCCTTGACCTTATCATACTACTTAAAAAAGGGCACTATTTTAAGATCTCTGACTTACTCACTCAAAACTTTGCTCTAGTTTTCACAAAATTCCTAATGTATAAAAAATGTCCGAAAAAGTCATATTTCTGAATCCGTGTTACTGATCTTTGTCATTGACAAGCAAGTAGGTACTCAGCTTTCTAGATCTTATATATAAAACTAAATTATGTTTCCTGTAAATTTTAACCCAGGACTTCTTATACTTAAAGACACATAAGCATCACCTAATTTATCAGGAATTACTTACCGTTACCATTGACTTCGTTCAATGGCCGCCTGTGCGTTGGTTCCCCTTCCACCAGTTGATCCAGTCTAGGTGCTGTAGTAAGGCAGGACACTGGCAAAGCTGCAGGCATTATACCAGAAGAGAAGAATTCATGCTGCAATAGTTTGTCCACTGAAGGCCGTAATGATGGATTGCCTTGTAATTGCATCATGATCATGGACGCAGCTGGCTTGCGAAGAGCTGATGGGATCCTATTAAAAAAAAGACACTTTTTATAATTTATAATTACCTATTGGTGGATATGGAATATGGGTCAATGATTATTTTGAGACCCCTTTTAATTTAGTAATTAAAACTGGTTGGAAATGTTAAGGGGAATGACAAAATTTTATAAAATCTATCAAAAAGTAATTTTACAGTAGATCAACAAGTATTATTAAATCTTCGTAAAATTGAGCTCTTAAATGTATAGATATTATTTATATAATAGTATTGCGTAATTAATATGAAACAAATGTAGCTTGCATACAGGACAAAACCTCAAAGCAAACAATGAGATGATTACATTTTAGTCATGTCACAATAACTTAGAGACAAAGGTGACCAACACCAACATTTAAGTGGTGACAAGTGTATGCGCTTGTAACTTAACCTGTACTGTTGCTTAAGAATATTGTTGTTGGTAACTGCCTGTGCATATCGCGAACCCAAGGTTTTCCAAGAACCTGAGCAGTACACCCCAACAATCATATTTAGCCCCTCACTACAATTTTATATATATTTAGTCACCTTTATAGCTTGGATATCATCTTTATAAAAACTTATAGTACCTAGAATTTAATTTAATATTGTAATAGTAAGTGTAAAAACATTACATACTTATATTCACACTTCTTGATCCTCTTGTATGTATCTTGGAGTGAGGATGTCTCAAAAGGTGGCTTCCCAACAAGTAGAGTATACATAATACACCCTATACTCCAAATGTCTACTTCAAAGGAATGTCCTTTTTTTGTCAATATTTCAGGTGCAATATAATTAGGTGTGCCACACACAGTCTGCTTTCTCTCTCCTATGATAAATTAAAATTCTAGTAAGTGGGATCCTTCTCAAACAAACAGTTATTTTAAAACCATGTTACAATTTTAAGTTACTTTAATACAAATAGAAAACATAAATAACTTACCTTCATATTCTATTTTAGCAGCTAAGCCAAAATCTCCAATTTTCACATGCAAATCATCATCTAAGAAGAGGTTTCCGAGCTTGAGATCTCTATGAATAATACACCGGTGATGTAGGTATTGTACACCAAGTAGAATCTGATGCATGTAGAATCTTGTCTCTGGCTCAGTTAATGCTTTTCTACGCTTGTGCAATTCCATCATAGACTTAGGGAAAAATCAGAAGGATTAATGATACTATTTGACATTGTTAGGGACAGTTGAAACACAGTACTTACTCGTTTTTTACAAAGTTCCAACAAAATATAAATATTCTGGGAGTCCTCAAAGAAGCTGTGGAATCCTACTACATGTTTGTGTCGTAATGATCTATGAATGGAGATCTCCTGAAAAGTCTTCTCTTTCTGTGATTTCTTTATTAGAAGCTTTTTGGATACAACTTTCCCAGCCCATACTTGATTTGTGGCAATATCTTGCACTTCGTAGCATTTTGCAAAACCACCCTAAAATACATATTATTAAAGAGAATAATATTTGGACCTTGTTCAAAATATATGATCAATTGTGAAGTAAACATTTTAAAACTAATGTAAATAAACTTAAGGGAATATCATAATGGCTTTTCACTTTACTAGATTAGTTTTCAGTTAAGTAGTTAGTAGCAGTAAGGTAGTTTAAATTTATTTTCTTTCAACTTATTCCTAAGTAAGGTATATATAATATAGTAGTGTTGTTTGAAATGAAATGTTTTAGTGGGTTGGTTCTCAAATAAATACTTTCAAACTTGCATTTACAAGAAAAAAACTTGGCAAGTGCTAGGTTGTTGGCAATTAAAGAAATTACCAATAGCAGTATATAACGGTTGAAAACAAGTTTAATATGAGATTCATAGCGAAATGTGGACGTTAAAATTAACATACATTCAAGCATTAAACAACTTTTTCTTAAGTTTAATAATGTTCAACGACACTTTCGTATTTGAAAGAGACATATGGTTGAAACAACATTCAGCTTTGAAGATGCTAACCTATCATCAGCATTACATGGTTCTGTATAATATCATAGATGTGGATTGTCCTTTACATTTTAATGCTTCAAACATATGTGATAATAAATAAATACTAACCTTTCCAAAAAACCTCAACCTCTGATATGTGCTGCCTGACTGGGGATCACGAATTATTTCTGGTATTTCTTTCTTATCATCTTCTTTGTTTGATGCCATTTTAGTATATAAACTTAAATAGATATAAAATAAAAGTCAAATAAAACG
This sequence comes from Leptosia nina, assembly GCA_963661955.1. NCBI lineage: Eukaryota > Metazoa > Arthropoda > Insecta > Lepidoptera > Pieridae > Leptosia > Leptosia nina. The sequence continues at coordinate 8,154,738 of CAVLEF010000010.1, read as the reverse complement.
TTTTAACAGCAAGTAATAAGTTATTGTTAACACTTTCACAAAGAATAATTTTCAAACGGCAAAACGTTTGAAGTCAGTTTTGCTGTTGCAATGAATTTTGAACGGTTTGCTTAAAATTTGAATTGTCTTGGAGAGCCAATCATATTCTTGTATTTTCACCGTTAGTTGCCATCACACAATAATAATTGAGTATAGCGGTATTGGTTCTGTCATATTAGCACAGATATAGTAGACAATTTACATAAATGCTAAGACACCACAGAATAAGGCGACAGGAACGAGTTTTGTAATGCTATTACGAATACTTGTTAAAAATCAAATAAAATCCACCTTTAATAGAGTTATGATAATCAATCGATATTAATAAAATGAAATTATATATTTTTTGATATTGTTAATAAACGATTACGTATAATAGGTACATGGATAGTAAACACAATTTTGGTTTATATGCTTGTTTGGTGATACCAGAAATACATAACTACAATTCCGGGATGTATGATATTTCTGTTTACCTTCTATTGCTCTATAAGACGAACAAAAATGTGGTTCCTACCAAATATTAGCATAGAATAAATATAGAAAAATAAATAAAAATTAATCGTTCGCGTAACAAATATCTGATAAGCAAATACTTAGCGAGTTTATGAATAAATTTATGTCTACATAATTAAAGTGAATAAACTGTTCATTGATAAAACGTATTTATCTCAATAAACTTGTAGGTACTTCCTGCACAACTGTAAATATTATTAATTCTTGTTTTTTAAATATTTTCATTGCGAGTTAATCGTCACTTGCTCCGTCGTTTTCCTACAGTAATGGTTACTGTAACGCAGCCTTTTAAAAATTAATTACCCTTTTATTTTTAGTGTTAATGATGTTTAGATTTTTTTTATTTGTGTTTCTTTGTTATAGTAGTGTTTTAATTGGAAATTCTCTAAATATATTGACAACTGATGAATGTAAGTAGTTTACTTTTATTTATAATTGAAAAAATATTATTACATGCCATTTATAATTTCTGATTCTAGATCTGATTCTAGATTACTTTCAAAATAAAATTCTGCTTGCCTTACCTGGCATAGGACATATTTGTTTTTATTTTTTGTATTATTTGGCATACTGTTCATCAGCCTGTGTTCTGCCAACAGAGGATTAGATTCGAATCCCGATAAAAAAATACAATATGCCGTCAGAGTCAGTATTCGAATTAGAATAGTATGCGAATATAAAATTTGTTTTCAAACTCGTAACGTTTGTGTGTGTGTAGCTACAAATAATACCTTCGTAACAATCCCATTTTTTACGCATTGTCAGCGTTTTTTTTTGTCGTGTATAACCAGTGAATTGCAAATTTAATAGAATAGAACTATCTGTAGCTACCTGCTTGTAAACTATTGCGTACTATTATTTAATATTTTAAAAAGCTGCCTCGTTTATGTGTACTTATGTCTTATTTTATATTGACAGAAAACAAATGAAGGCCTTAACTTAACCAACCAATGATATTGAGTAACTTAAACAAGTTAATAGGACAAGAACTCAAGCATCAAACTTATCACCTATCTTTTGTCAATCATTTCTCACATGCTCCGCTTGATTGTAAAGATAACGCACGTTACCAAGCTCAAAAACCAGTAGTTGTACAAAATCTTAAGTGTGCCCATATAGAGTTAGGTAATCTTTACCTTTTCAGCATTTTTAATTACCCATTTTTTTAATAATAAATACTCAATATATTTATAATTAAAATAAAATATGTAAAAATAAAATGACTAACGGACCGGAATGTTAGTATATATTAAAAGTAAAAGACTTTCTGGCTGCTTTCTGGATATAGGTTGTAAAATAAAAAGAAGAGATCCTAGGTTCAAATCTCGATAAGTTATACTAAATGTTTTCGGTCGGTAAAGGCAAAAAAGTTTCATGAATAACTTAGTTGTAAAAATTTAATATATGGGTCTCAAAATAATAAGGACATACTTGATATTACATAAAATCAATCGGTGTGACGGAACAGAAATGATTTCACTTTTATACATAAAATAGGCCACGCATTAATTAACTTTTGTGAACTATTTCTGTTACAATAGTAATTTAAATAAAATATTAGTTGAACTTATTTGGAAACTATCTACTTTAACTGCGGCCCGAAGTTCCGATGCTTGGTATCAGCCGTGGTCACAGAGAGAGTCACAATCATAGTTGGGGAATCATTTGTAAACAAGTTTAACTAATATTATCGCATTTTAAACGTTAAAGTGGTTTAGTTATACGTGTACCATTCGCGTAAACTACTGACAGTTTAAAATAGTAATTTTCTTACTAATTCATGTTACAGTGGAAAACCATATAAGTCCTGAAGATTTAGAGGAATTTCTGAAATTACGCAATAATGACACACCCACCAGCACTCCGTCGTCGGGGGATCTTGATTTTTACGCTGATATTGAGGTAAAAAGATTGAAATGATAATGCGTATGTTCCTTTGGCGTCAAAGAGAGAAAGAATTAAAACGCTTTTACATCGGTTTAAAATGTATATTCAATGTTCATTACGTTTTTAGAAAAAGTATTCCAAATTTAAAGTTTAAAAATTTAATAATTTTATGTATTAAATGTTATTATATGCCAACAACACAAACTAGTTAACTATACAGGGTATCCGGATAGCTAGATTTATCACAATTCGCTATTTGTAACATTTCACTGAAATCAGCCTAGTTGTTTAGACGAATGATTTATTTTTCGAATTGACATAAAACACCTCATCCACTAGCTTCAAAAACATAAAAATTATGATAAAATAAAACGACTATCGAGTTATCTATTTTGTTTAAAAACATTGCTTCTTTATATTGTAATGAAATTGGCTTTTGTTTTTGGATATAGTTTATTATATTGAGTAAGCACAATTAAACTTATTAATATATAAACATGGGGACATATTATATTAGACTGCTAGAGGCACACTGGCCTAATAACAAAAAACATACTTTTCAATAAGGAGGAAAATAAACATGCACGGTTCACTTAGGCGTAAATAAATTTGTACTATTATTTCTGTAAGTATTATGTTAACAATTTTCTGTCACAGTTAGGCCGCTAGCGGCCTCATATTTGGTGATAATAAGCATCTGAAACTAATTCATATTATTGGTATTAAGGACTCTACTGCAAAGCTGTCTGTGCCAAAAACCGTAGACTGCTTCGGTTTGGGTTCACTTCTAAAACAATTATGGTTTCTGAACATGCGACCGGCCTCATCCAATAGTATCAATACTCACTTCTACTTCTCATCCAGGAATCAACCGAAGAGAGTGCAGGTATGTTTTTTAATTAAAGTGCAATCCCGTTTCCCCCTCGTGGGGCATGGGACAAACACATTATTGTGTTCATTTCACCGATCCGTTCTTTAACAGGCAAGTAGTTGATCAGACTTCTGTGCCCTGCCTGACCGAAACAATTTTCTGTTTCCCTGGGATTCGAACCCACGATCCAGTGATTATTAGCCATACTTTACTACCGACTCGTTACTCTAATGACAATAAAAATAAAATAAATGTTTAAGAGGACGGATTCACATAGAAATCGTTTTTTATTATTATTTTAGTACAGATTTGACTTATTTAAAAAAAGGCTACACAATTAAATTTGTATACCTAGTTACGGAACCCAACATGACAGGGTCCCAGTTGTACTTAGACGTATTTTAGCTTTCGTGAATATGTCAAGTTGTAACACTAAAACAGCAACAGTATGTCAGCAATTAAAAATAAAACAATCGTCACAAAGCCTTCATATTAACCCAATTGAAGTATTAAATGCAACGTAAGGAAAATGTAACAACATTCGAAGAACGACTCAACCTTGCGTTACCTTGATCTTTTTATTGTTCAGAATAGATTCCCAGAAAAGATCGCGAGCCTTTTGTTAGTCATTTCTTAAAAATAAATCATGGCCGTTGATTTATACAATATTTAATTTAAGCAATAAAATATGTAGTTAGTAATTATGAGACAGTAGAAGACAGATTAGTATAGCCTAATAGCATCTAAAAAAACTGTTTCTAAATAAAACAATTTTAACGGTTAAACACAAAATATACTACTTAAATTATTTTAACGCAGATCCACCGTGGCCACGGCTGCTGCAAAGCATCCGTGCAAAGCAAATTAAGAATAAGTTAACTAACATATTCCGCGTAAACCTTTATAAGTGTTTTTTTTTTCAATGTGTACTACGTAATCTATAGACACGGCTTTTTGTCATCTGTGGCAGTTAACGCTACTCCCGCCAAAGCGCTCTAGAGTAGTCATAGTGGATAAATGCATTTAAAACTTTTTTAGGAGACTTTAATAGCTCGAATTGAAATTTCCAATTTTCCATTATGACTCAAGAGGATGTGTGTAATATTTATTGCATAAAACCATATCAATCAATAGTTAATTTATGAGAATAAAGAACAATCTATTATCAGTTACGCGGTATTCTACTATCAATGCCCTTGAATAATGACAATTATTTATAACTGGCAGCTGTGCCCGCGACTTCGTCCGTGTGGAATAGTTATTTTGGACATCAAAATGTATTTTTGAAAACAACTATCTCAACTTTATAAGTTACCTGTTACCTACGACGTCCGTGTCCCATCGTTCTTTCGATTTAATCTTAAAAAGATAGATATGTACTGTCGCGGACATTTTTTTAATATATAAAGAGGAATCATTATTTCATACATATAGTTGGATTCTTAAGATAAGCGTGTTCAAACAAAGTCTTGAATTAAGTCATTATTATAATAACCAACAATGTTAAAAAACTTTGCTAAGTAAATTTAATTTATATGAATAGAATTGTCGTCATAACGATCTTTTACGCACCTGAAGGAAAGTTGGGTTTCTAACTTGAATTGGAATTAGGTTAGGAGGAAAAACGATTTTATTTTCTTTAGTTTCGTTTTATTTACCTCATTTTCTATCTAAGGTATTTTACGTAATATTTACACCTCTTGTTATATTTTACCTCAATGGGCAAAAGTGACGCGATAAATGATTTTTTTTTAAATTTGGAAACGGTATCATAAAATGAATTGACATCTATATCTGGATTGTTGAAACAAATAATTTCTTTTCAAAAACCTTTTGTTCCCAGTTTGTTCCTAAAATTCAATTTTTTTTTTATGATAGATGGTCGGTGATTCCACCTATTATATTATATGGCTGGGGCATATAATATCTCAACAATATGCGTCTTCGATGTATTTTTGGCTTTGGATATTGGTAAATCCACAGATTAAAAGCGAAACGCAATTACACTTCATAGCCTGTCATCTGTGGACGATGGCCCATTTAATATATTTCCAGACGAAGTCCAACACGTTCGTGAACCCTTAAGGAAATATCCATTAGTACTAATACAATGGTTGCACGCTGTTAGATCAATAGTTCTATTCACAGGTGTATCCAGGTAATCAGTTTGGACTGGAATGGGTAGATTTCGAACCAGCTCGACGGACAGTCATGATAGTCCATGGATTCATGAGCCACAGTAATGCATCCTGGGTCCACGATATGACAAGAGCACTGTTGAACTGGGTAAGGTTATAGATTGCTAGATGTGTCAGCGACTTCGTCCGCGTAGAATTGTTATGTTTGGCATCTAAATTTGTCCGCAAAGAACTTTATTCTGGAATCTGTAAATGTTCCATGTTTAGAGAAAGGTCACAGGCGGAATTCGAACTCACGATCAACAGAGTACTGTGCCCGATGCATCTAACATTTTATGACCACAAACCGTAACATGATACGATGAACCGGACATGCAACGGGCACAGTACTGTGCTGATCGTGAGTTCGAATTCCGCCTGTGACCTTTCTCTAAACTTTCTTGTTAAAATTAAGCGATAAGTTTTTTAATTCATTTGTATAAATGTGAGTTTTATTTTCCTTTTGAATCTTGACATTAGTAATGGGTTCTAAACTATAAATGAAATCTACAGGCAGACGTCAATGTAATAGCAGTAGATTGGAGTAAAGGTGGCAACACTTGGAAGTACTGGCGTGCTGTGGCTAATACGAGACGTGTTGGCTCTGACGTTACTGGGTAAGTTGGTTTTTACAAAAAGTCTAGTAGTCGTAGCCTAACTGCAATATTATGACTTGAGTTATTTATAATTTTAAAGTCTAAAAATGTTAATGTACAAGAGCACATTGACCGAAAATTGTAAACATAATTCTTACACAAACAATATTAGTATTTGGTTGAGTTTAAATATCTTTGTTGTTATAACAGGTTTATGCGTCAGCTCATAGCGAAAACGGGAGCCAGCGTAAAGGATTTTCATTTTATTGGACATAGTCTCGGTGCACACATAGCGTCCTATGTTTCGTACCATTTGGGCAGGGTTTCCAGAATCACTGGTAAGTGTGGTATTAATGGTACTTATGAAGTACCGTATGTATAACGTCGTATATTTCGCGTTTTAAACCGTTAAAAGTGTTTTATTTAGGTGTGTACTACTCGCCTAAGCTACAGACAGTACGTGATTGTAGCTTGGTGGTGTTTTCATCGATATTATTGAAGAGGGATTTTGTTATAAATATTTATATTTATAATTTAAATAAAACACTAACGGTTTATATCGAGACATATTATACTAATAGTTAAACTTATTTAAAAAATATTTCCACTGTGGCCCGACGTTTCGGATGCCGATTTTGCCCGTTTAGCCAAATACGAGTATCAACTACGACGGAACAGATGGCGCTAGCGTAGCAGTTTTAACTTTGAGAGATACACCTTCCATCTTAGGTCTCCCCGGGACGTGTTGGACCGCAACTAAAGTAATTTTTAAATATATTCAACTACTCATATATATTTCGCGTTTTAAACCGTTCTAAGCTAATGCTGCGCTTGATTTTGTCACTCTCCATCCCGTTTACAACAGAATTATCTTTTTTTTATAAAAAAAAGAAGCTATAGCTTCTTTTCTTACCTCATCTTTCTCTATTGCTCGTTTAATTTAATAATAATAAATAAATATGTTTTACTTGATAGGGTTGGATCCAGCTCAGCCATGTTTTGGTGATTCCAGTCGTGAGGAACGGTTGGATGATGGAGACGCCGACTTCGTTGATGTGATACATACTAATGGTAGACTGTTGCAGAGGATCGGGTTCGGTCTACCAGATCCTATTGGTAAGAAGTTTGTTGTATTGCAGTTGTTTAAACTATAGAAATTTCTGGTGGTGGGTTTGAGTGTCCGTTGTGTTAAAAAAATATTTAGTTTTTTTTCGATTTATATAATGGCGATGGCGACTGTGGTCAAAATTACCGTGAACACCAAGCACAACAATTAAGATTTCTTCATTCCAATCAGTTTATAACAGATTATAATATCAGATTACAATTCTATTTTTTATTTTTTTGTAGTTAAAAAATAAACAATATATTTGCTTTTTTTAATTGTGTTTCATTTAATGAACACATTGATCTAGATTTATATCATTAAAGTATGTAAATGTAGTTAAAATAAAGAAATATAATTCGCTTTTAAAAGTATTTTTCAGAGTTTCTTTCAATGTCTACCACTCGCACAACTTGGATCTTCACACTTTTAAAATTTTGTATTTTAGGTCATGCTGACTTCTACCCGAACGGCGGCATGCAACAACCCGGATGTGTTAACAAGACGAATTCACTTTGGTCAAAAATTCCAATTTCAGCTTCCCGTAAGTAGGTACCTATATCGAATAGGAATTGTCGATTATTATTGTTTATAATTTATATTTTTATTTTATTTTAATCATTACCCAATTACATTGGTTTTATCACAGTTGTACATTCAAACAATATTGTATGTTTATATATTTTTTTTGATAATTGGTAGGATATATTTCTTCCAGGTCTCCAGCAAGCGATATGCAGTCACGGAAGAGCTTACTTGCTATTTACCGAGTCCCTGCTTAGCGACAATTGCACTTTTAATGCATACCGTTGGAACTTGACATATGAGGGGTATGTTTACACCATGTCCGTAATTTTCATATACATGGTCTTTAAAGCTATGAATATATATATTCCCAGAAACGATGTTTGCATATTATGGCGTTATAAAATCAATAATCCCTTACAACGCGACTTAAACAGCACCTACGGCAACCCGTGCTGATCAATTGAGCTACCGTGTCTTATTATTATAGTTATAAATGTCTTATACAAAGCAGACAAATATTAGTTACGAAGGCCCAAACGACAATCGGTACCCATGTTAATATAAAAACACCCTTTCTTCCACTTAATTGTAACCTTAGAAAAGGGATGCTAGGAAGGCGCGATTAAAAATTCGGTTCTAATGCCCAGTAAAAACGCGAATTCTCACAAAAAGGTGGAGGAGGCAAGCTAGCGCAAAGTTAATAATTATAGCTTTATTATGTTTTAGGGTAAACGCGAGCTTAGTTGCCGCGTGCGATCGTCACGCGTCGTGTGCTGAGATGGGAATAAATGCCGTTGGAAGTGATCGAAGACAAAAAGCGAGAGGAGCTTATTTCGTCCTCACCACAGAGAAAGAACCATACTGCCGTAAGTAGATATGAAATGATTGTTTAACGTTTTTTGCGTTCCAACAACGGGACCCTATTAATTTGACGTCACTGCCAGTGAATGACTAGGCTGTAGACGTTGTTGGTCTAATGATAGCAAAGTATGGCTAGTAATCAACTGGTCGTGGGAGTACAATACGTCTCTAAAAATCATTTTTTCCTACACATGCTCTTTCTGTGAAAAATCTGGAAATTAAAAAAGTTGCATATGGAAATTCGGTCCGGGTCGCGAACCACCGTCCACACATAAATAACCCAATCCATTCGAGAGCGCATCTTGTTGAGATGTTATATTTCATCTTCCATGCCATGCCAAGCGAATCTTAGGCTTGTCTGTCCTCCTTTATCATAAGGTACATAATTCTAGAAGTAAATACCTAATTCTGTTTTCCAGCTTCCGAATGGCAAAGGCATCACCCTCGCCCTGATCTCCTACGCGATTTGCGTCTTGGGTTCCGCATAGACAGATCAATCAAGCCCAACACCACGCAACCATATGGGGACCCATTTGACGTTACCACGACCACACAGAAGAGCTGGTTTCGAAGATTGATACCATTCGGATAGTTATATTTATTACCCTAATGTAAAAAGTATATATAGTATAATTATAAATACATTTACAAAATGACCAATTATTTTGTAAATTAAAACAGTCGCTGTGTTTTTGTTTTAATTCAAGTCCGTTTAAGTCCCATATTTATAGTAATATTATAAAGCTGCTATTCTCAAGAACTACTAAATCAAATAAAAAATATTTTTGTATTTTTTTGATTTTTTTAAAAAGCAGTGAGCTATAAAAATCAGTCTGTGCCTGGATAGGAGCGAAAAAATAGAGAGAAATGTGGAAACGGTTCAAGATATCAAAAAAGTATGTATAAAAGAATTGTTGTTTTTTGAATAATCAAAAAAAATGCGACAATGTATGTATATCTTTTAAAATTAACCCAAAAGAACCGTTTTATGGTCAGAATCAAATTACGCGGATATTGTATTGCAAAGACAAAATACGTCAATAGCGCATCTTGTTTAGATCTTATATCTGTCCTTTATCATAGAAAAGGCATGATTTTTCTATTGACATTACTAACAGATATAGTTAAACGTTGAATTGAAACACAAACCTCATTTTGCAGGCGCGCCAAAATTGCTCACCGATGCTCATATCCTCCGGCGAAGTCGACTTTTCCATTGCCGACAAGTTCAATTCACAAATATGGTATTTTAATTTATTTTGACATTTCTCCTCATTAACCTTTGACATTTCGTGTCAAATTCGACACCTGGTTTCGGACTATACGAAACTTTCTCTTCGCAAAGTGTGTTAGCCAGATTTCGGCTGAATACTGGTAAATTTTATCTCTATCGTGGTGTGCACAGATAATCTTATCTATCTTGATAACAGGCTTAGTGCGTAACCTAATTTTAATTTAAGACGACTAATCATATAAAACTAGTACTAAGTCACTTACATTCATAGATACAAGTTATCACACTAATATAATTAATGAAAGTCACAGACCCTGAGAGTAGTTCAAAATTAATCAAAAATACATTACGAGTTTAAATCTGTTCAAAATGTTTCAATATATATACACCCGCATAAACTATGAAACGATGCTTAAATTACACACATAGAATATAAACTCACTCGCGTTAACTAGAGTCCATGCTTAAATAATATGCAAATATGATTTTTTGAAACAACACACAACATCTCCCCACGTGACCACGGCTGCTGCATCCGAAACGTCGGGCCGAAGTTAAAAATAATTTCAAATAAGTTTAACTAATATATCGTGTTTTAAACCGTTAAAATGTTTTATTTAAATGTACTCGTGTAAACTATAGACAGTATTTATATGAAGGTTTTAGTATTAAAATAAAACAATTTTAACGGTTTTAAACGCGAACTTAGTTGTTTACAATTTATTTCAACGGCCTGACGTTTCAAATGCTTTGCAGCAGCCGTGGTCATTCGTTATCATGCGTTAACAGTTAAAAGTGTTTTATTTAAATGCGTAAACTACAGGCAGTACTTTTTAATATTACGCAACGTGCTAACAACTAAGTAGAATATCATAATATGTATTTTCTTGGGGCAACCGTTGTTAAATCGATAGAGTATGGCGGCTCTTTCCTTACCTGATTACAGTTAAAGGTAAATAATGGGAAACACCGAAAGTAACGTCACTAGTGGGGTGAAGAAGCAAGCTGGGACATCAACTCAAAAGTTGTATAAACTCATCGACTTGAAGGGTTAGTACCTGTGTAGAAAACACGACTTTTGGTGTTACGTAATAACAGAAGGAAAACACCGCTGTTGTGGCTAAACAGGTAAACGTGTTGTCTAGCATTTGGGCGAGGGAGGTCCTGCTTTCCCGGGAAAACAGTAGATTGTTTCGGGCAGGGCAAAGTTATGGACTACTAGCCTGTAAATAAAAGCGATCATTGAAATCTACACAATGTGTTCGCCCCATTTATTGGATTTCATTTTAACATTCCCTTAATCGACTATCTACCAATATTCTTTAAATTCGTTTCTTGTTCTTTTAGTTTGTATTCCCGTTATTTATTTCTGTCGTTAAATTGTATGTTTTCTTCTCTAGAAATAAAAAACTTTCCTTCTATCGTTCTATTCCATTATTTACCTATTCCGTACTCGTAAACTTCTCTCTCAGGACCGCCTCAGTAGCCAAATGGTTAAACGTATTGCCCAGCATTGTGTTAAGTGCGAGAGGTCCTGGGTTCGAATCCCAGAGAAACAAAAAATTGTTTCGGTCAGGCAGGGCACAGAAGTCTAACTACCTGCCTGTTAAAGAACGGATCGCTGAAACGGACATAGAAATGTGTTCGCCCCATCCCTCCTCCTATCCAACTCCTATATATTTCATAATACTGTGATGGTTAATTTTGTTAAAATACAACTAACTGTCGGTATGGTAACAGTATGTTTAATAATTTTATTATAGTAAATACTTACACTTAAATAAAACATTGTGCAATTTTTTTTCGGTATTACATCATATGCTTAATTGCTAAAGACTTACACCGTCTCCGCACCACAATAGTAAGTGCAAAGGTCCAGGATTTGAATTGCCAGGAAAGAAAATAAATACTGTCAGGTAGACCACAGAAGTGCCCCCTTCATCTAGGATAATCAATTTTGAATATTTCTTTTAATTAGGTGGCGGTCTCCTGGTCGACATGATGAAACGCGCCGTTCAAAACAAGCAGTATGCAGAGATAGACCACGCCATAAAAACAAAGGTGGAACCGTTCCTTTACAATAGAGGCAAAGGCCGATACATACCGATATCGCATCTAGTGCTTCTTCGGAATAAAGAACGACCGAGGCATAAATTGGTGAGTGTCGAAGTTCTGTTTGAAAATTTGAATATATAAACCATTTTAACGGCTTAAAACGCGATATATTAGTTAAACTTATTTGAAAATTATTCTTAACTTCGGCCCGACGTTTCGGATGCTTTGCAGCAGCCGTGGTCACGGGGTGGTCTCCCCGTTTAACTAATATATCGCGTTTTAAACCGTTAAAGTGTTTTATTTAGATGTGTACTACTCGCGTAAACTATAGACAGTATTTAATTTGAATAATACAAACAATAGACAGTTGATCGATCTCATGTTTAATGATTCTAATCAAAAATATAGTGACACAAGCTGGACTCCAACTCACATCAACATGGTAGCTCAATAAGTAGAACAAAGGAAGGCTGTTATAAGTCTTGGATTCGATTTTTCAATCTGAAATGTTGTTTAATTTATGCTATACTGACAAGCGTCTACTTGATGGTAGGTATAATACCCCAAACATATTACGTTTAAAGAAGGTTCGCTATCAACCTATTTTGCCTTGAATATTTGGAATCCACAGACTGAAGCCGAAACCCGTAAAACCTTCAAGGATTTTACATCTGTGGACAGTGGTTACCCGATTTTCCTATTTCTATAATGAAAGTTAATGTAAGTGAACTTAGGATTTATTTGATTAAAAGCTGCCCCCTTTGAGAGGTATGGAAAATCCTGACGAAGAATTCGATATAGAGAAGGATTGGCCCGCTGTAACCCAAGAAGAGTACGATAACAATCCCTCTGGCTTTAGAGAACTCTGTTGGGACTTAAAGGTTTGTTAATCATGAATTTATCAAAATAAATAATCTATATTAATATTATAAGGAGTTCGTTTGTTTGAACGCGCTGATCTCAAAAACTACTGCATCGAAATGAAAAGTTATTTCGTTTATTTTATGTATGATCACGCTCTGATCAATAGGAAATGTGGAAAAATGGAGAGAATGATTTGTAAAGGTTTGCAGAAACTGATACTATGAACTAGTACTCATCTGGGCTCACTTCTTCTTTTCATGTGTTATCAATAAACAATACTTTTGTTTATTTTGAAGGAGCGTGGGGCAGTGGGAGAGACCATCCTGCATCTCTGCTTATTAAATGCCACTTCTTTACTGGCGGATTTGGCGAAGAGGCTTTTGCGCTTCTATCCGAAGATGATCAACGATATTTACATGGGTGACGAATATTATGGTAAAAAATCTACGCTCATTCATTTATAGCAAAACTTTTTTAAAAACGCATTTATATTCTTTGATTTATGCCGCACTTGAAACCATAAAATTTTCTTAAACCAAAATTATTTATCCAATACTTGCACTAAGGATATACGACAAACACATGGCACTTAAAAAATGTAGTGCAGAAGACGAATTTTACGCTATTAGTCAATTCTTTCAGGTAATTTAATAGTAGTTTAAACATAGATCGGGTAAATACTCTCAGTAGCTTACGCGAGTAGTACAAATTTAAATAAAACACTTTAACGGTTAAAAACGCGATGTATATTAGTCGGGCCGTAGTTGAAATAATTTCCAAATAATTTTTACTATACGTGGCGTTTTTAACCATTAGATTATATAAACATACTACCTATAGAACGTTTAAAATAACTTATTTGATACTTGTAATAAAAATAATTTTTAATTCAATATCCTCAAGTACGAACTCATAATCAATTATATATACCTTCTTATGTTAGTAAATATTATTACATATGTAATTGTATGTTTCCAAAACAAATGAATTGATCTCCAGGAGAAAGCGTTCTTCACATGACAATAGTTAACGAAGATCCAACAATGGTGAAATTCTTACTGGACGCTGGTGCTGACTATCATGAGCGCTGCTTTGGCAACTTCATGTGTCCTGAAGACCAAAAGGCTTCCAGATCTGATTCTTCGGACCATGAATGGGTCAATGTTCAACCGGATACTAATTACGAAGGGTATACGTTATATTGTTTATGATCATCCTAATTCTGAAGTTAGTAAACAAGTATATTATATATATATCGTATCTGTATAAGAGCATTGTCAATAGTTTACGGGACTAGTACAAATTTAAATGACACACTGACGGTTAAGAACGCGAAATATATTAGTTAATTTATTTACAATTTGTTTTATCAACGGCGCGACGTTTCGTATACTTTGCAATAGCCATAGTCACGAAAGAATGATGGTGTTCTTATGTCAATGTCAATGTCAACTTGACTTTGTCATTAAAGATACCCTCCAACCTAAAAAAAAATTTTTTTTTTAACAGATATACCAAGTTTTTTAGCAAATAATAACAGATATAAACATACTTTAAGCCATTTTTAATTTTAGTTACGTCTACTGGGGAGAGTACCCATTAAGTTTTGCCGCATGTTTGGCTCAAGAAGAGAGCTACAGATTAATTTTGGCGCGAGGAGCTGATCCAGACAAACAGGATACGAATGGAAATACCGTACTCCACATGCTTGTTATTTACGACAAAGTGGTAAATATAAGATCTCTTTTGTATACTCACAGTGTTAGTTTTAGTTGTTGAAATTTTACAGTAGCGTTAAACACTATCCAACATTTGCAGAACACTTTTGATATGGCCTACGAAGTCGGTGCTTCTCTTAACATCAGAAATGTAAGAAATTTGACACCGTTGACTTTAGCTGCCAAATTAGCGAGGACAGAGCTCTTCTTCCATATCCTCAACATAGAGAGGGAAATCTACTGGCAGATAGGAGCCACCACTTGCGCTGCCTATCCCCTGGGCCAGGTCGATACCATTGATACGCAGACAGGACTTATAAGCAAAGATTCTGCTCTTAATTTAGTTGTATTTGGAGTAAGTAAAACTTATTTAATTCTATGGAATACTTAACATACAGACAAACAAATTGAACATAAAAAAGGAGTTCAATTACTTGCCTAAACAGTGTTTTTATTTTTTTTATTGTTATTTCTTTTCATGACAGAGGACGCCTTATAAGAAGGCACTTTATAATGATAGATGAGAACAAAAAGCATGGATACTTGATGGAAGGTGACCCCAGCTATACAACATCTCAACCAAATGCGCTGTCGACTTTTTTTTTTTTGCTTTGCATATTCGAAATACCATACATTGAAACTGAAACGCGAAAACTTCTCGTCTTTTTCACTGTGGACCGTGACACGGCATATTGCTATTTCTACCGCCCATTAAAAAGTCAGATTTCCAAAGAAAGTTCAACATGTTTCAGAAAAATAATAAAATCTACAGGTTAAACGTAATACTACATCTGCCTGGTATCAGCTCACCAGGTACCACCTGGTCCTGAATTTTATGTGCCTTCACTGACTGACTTTTAGTTCTTATTAATTATTCAGGTACACTGTATACATAATTTATAAGTTTTTTTAGGAAAAAGATGAACATTTAGAATTACTAGAAGGCATGCTGATAGATTTATTGAAGACGAAATGGAATACGTTCGTGAAGTTTCGATTCTACCGTCAATTCATTCTATTCGCGTGCTACTTCGTAGTATCCTTAGTTTGCTTCACACTAAGACCTGGACCATCTGATCATACTACTAATTCTACTCTGACAAATATGACTTCTACTGGATTGGTCAATGTTATTAACGATACTGAAATCAACGACGGCGATAAGTCAGGTGGGTAGTTTTACATTTATTAAAAAAAAAACTTTTTTATTTTACAAAAACCGATGACAAGGGCAGGACTTTTAGACGTATCTACGACCATCCATGCCGCTGCTCTACCCAATTGCCCCTTCGAATTTCTTCAACCTGTGCATTTCTCGCGTAATGTAGTTTCAACCTTAACGTATACGTGTTGAAGTCAATATCCTATGCAGCTTATAAAAACCTTTGTAAATGACATTACAGACAGTTTTGAAAACTTACGAGCAGTTTTATGGGCGGGATTTGAATCAGCATTCACCACTACATCCGTGCAGCTCCTCTACCAAAGTATAAAAAGTGTGAAATCCTGCTTCCCCTCGTGGAACATGGGGAAAACACATTTCTGTGTCCATTTCACATAGCTGATCAGGCTTTAGAAGAAGAATTGTTTCCCCGGATGCGAACTCAGGACCTCTCGCGTTTAACGCAATGTTAGGCATTATGGTTAACCATTTAGTTACAGGCGTCCTGTCGTTTATAATTTTAGTCATTATTAATTTGTAGGTATATCAATTTTCACATGTCACAACTTATGAAAATAATAAAGTTTTAATATATTTGTTCTATATAATCTCAAGTTAGATTATAATGGCAATAAAATATGGATTTCAGCAAACTGTATACTAGCTTATAACATAACGGAAAAAATAGGAGTGGAAATCTTAAACGCAACGAAGGAAAATGCAAACCGTTGCGGCCAATTTAAAAGCCACCCGAAAGAGAAAGACAAACGTATGTATGTACATATATATTCTGGACACTATACGATGTTTGTTCATCCTTACGAAATACATAACTGCTTATTTTTCAAGTCATTAGGTATTTATTTTGTTATATATTATAATGTAGATGTTAGCTAAGATTTTTTAAATAAAACACTTTAACGGTTAAAAACGCGATATATTTTAGTTCAACTTGTTTGAAAATTATTTTTAACTACTGCCCGACGTTTCGGATGCTCTGTAGCAGCCGTGGTCACGGGAAGACACACACATTCTACCCGTCACCTTACGTTAAAAATAATTTTCAAACAAGTTTAACTAAAATATATCGCGTTTTAAACCGTTAAAGTGTTTTATTCAAATGTGTACTACTCGCGTAAACTACAAATAGTATTAAAGGAGATTTTTTTACAAGTATCGTCAAAATTTTACGCGAGTACATACTTAAATATGACATTTTTAACAGTTTAAAGCGGGAATTATATTTGCGGTAAATATGAGCCTACTTTTGATTTATTTTGAACCACGTCTCAAAGTATTCTAAACTTCAGGTCGTAGTTAGAATAAATCAAAACTATGCTTACCACGCGTTTTAAACCGTTCAAAGTGTCTTAATAAATATTTTTTGTAGTGTCGCCGAAAGAGACGAATATGGAGGGGTGGTGGGAGGATCTCACTGAGGAATGCAGGTTAATGAACTTTGACTCATCGCAAGCAAAGGTAAAATAATGCCAGTAGTTTACATTTAAATAAATCAATTTTAATGGTTTAAAATACGAAATATACTTTATTTTTCACTACGAACTTACGTTTCAGATGCTTTGCAGCAGCCATAGTTAAAATTAACTTACTTAATATATTTCGAGTTTTAAACGATTTTTAGTGTTTTTCTTTTAGGCAAAGTAATTAAAGATTTAATAAAAAATATAACAATTCAAAATCTATTTAGATTAAAGGGGGGGACGTAAACCGGCATGCACAGTTTTCCGTGCTCTAACGTGTTGAAAAAAAAATCGATAGATGTAATCGTATTTTTTTTTACCAATATTTTAAATTGATATAAGGCCACCGTGTGTAAAATGTTTTTTTTTTAATATTTTTCCCAGGTCCGCATATGCACCGAGTTGATGCTATGGGTTGGGGCACTGATTTACATCGGCGCCGCACTGAGGGAAGCCAGATTTTTGGGACTGAAAATGTTCTTCGAAAACCTGAGTACGGTGCCATCTCGGTATGTTTATAATAAATACTATATTATTATATATATTATTATAATAAATACTCTTTGGTGATAAAATTTAAGATGTTTTCCTTTTTCGTTTGTTTCCATAAATGGACTTGACCGGTTTAAAACGAAAAATATTTTTTCATGTTCATTTTAAATCAGATCATATTTAAAGTAATGAATTACGTATTTTAAGCCGTCAAAAACGTGCTTTATAATTTTAATTGTTCTTTAATCCGTTTAGGGTGATGTTCCTATTCTCGTGTCTTCTCATGGTGGTATTGCCATCTTTGCGCTTGTGGTGCGCGGATGAGGCAGAAGATCACCTTGCAGTTATCATCATGCTTACCACGGCACCATATTTCTTGTTTTTCTGCCGGTACGTAACGACAATATAACCTCTCAATGATTTAATACGTCTTCAGCTCGAATTCCGGAAAGACAAAAGTTTAGGACAAGTAAAGGCACAGACGTACGTAGGACCGGTGAATTAGACAGACAGACAAAAATTTGTCTGCTCCACAGGGGAAATAGTTTTATATAAACTACATACTTTCAAACAATACTTTAACAGTTTCCACTAAAGATTAATTAATTAATATTTTTAAAGATTGTTACCCTATCATTGCAAAAATTGTGTGAGATCCTAAGTTCGAATCGCGGGAAGATATTAATATTATTTGGATGGGCAGAGCACAAAGGTCTGATCATTGATCAGACCAGACCAGTAGTTGATCAGTGATCAACTACTTGTATATAAATTTGTTCATGATTTTATATGAAATAATTTTTGTAAAATAGCCACAACTCATTTTATTTGTTTACAATAAACATTGCAGGGGTTTCAAAACAGTGGGACCGTTCGTGGTGATGATATATAGAATGGTGATGGGGGATCTATTGCGATTCGTTTGTATTTACCTCGTGTTTGTCATGGGTTTCTCACAGGGTAAGTTTTTCAGAATAACTGTGTATTGCTCATATATTTTCTTTTAAATTGAATTTTACAAGACCTATTCAAAATTGTGACGTTACGATCTTTAATGCTTATGACTTCATTGTTATGCTATGTATATAGAGGAACATGCATTAAAACAATTTCGTATGACAATAGTAGTACAGATGCAAAAAAACTGCGTCAAATACCATATATTCTAGGTTCGATACTCTTCTGAGTGGAATATTTTTTTAAATAATTTTAGATTTTTGGGCTTAACTCGTGAATATTGAGACAAAATCAAAGAAAATGCAGACTTTCATCAGAAAGAAGTATTGATTGTATTTTATAAATTACTTTTAACAGTTTAGAATGCGAAATTTAATTAATATTCTAAAAATTATCCGTCGGGTCACCGTTATACAAAGAACGAACGAAATTATTTCTATGCAGTTTACGCACATATACACAAATACTTTAACGTGAAATACGTCCCTGTGATCACGACTGCAAAGTATCCGAAACGTCCAGCCGTAGTTAAAATAATTTTGAAATAACTTTAACTTATATATTTCGCGATTAAAACCGTTTATAAGTAAGTTCAGCTTATAAATTATGCGTTTTAAACCGTTCAAGTGTTTTATTTAAATGAATGAATTATGTCGCGTTTTAAACTGTTAAAAGATTTTTTTTGTACACATGTAACTAAATAACATTTCTTGGTTGTCGTTTGCAGCATATTACATTATTTTTCTGTCGTTCGACAATCCGAACACCCCAGACGGAGTTGACGATTCCGTGTCGAATCCAATGCCTTCGCCCATGGAGAGCATCATGGCCATGTTTCTAATGTCCCTTACTTCTTTCTCGGATTACTTCAGCGCCTTCGACAGGACCGCTCATGAGGTTGAGGCGAAGGTAAGATTATATTGTGCCTGTTTGTCTGTTGAAACCCTTTTGTCCCGAGTGGGGCATGGAGTAAACAACTTTTTGCGTCTGTATTGCACGTGATGTCATGATATAAATTAACAAATCGATTTTAGATTTTAACAAATTACGACATGGGCGGGACTTGAATCGGCGTCCTGCTGGAGCTGGCATGTAACGAATAGGATGAAGAAATTTCGACGATATTTTTATATCAAAAATCTACTATCAATCATAACGCTGTTTTTGATAACGTTAGTTATTATTTATTTTCTATAAATGCAAAACTGGGTGACAATGTTGGTGAATTTGGTGATTCATCAAAAGGAACAGCTATTATATTGATTGCATAAGACACAAAACCGAATAGCTGTGATAATAACTAAAATAATGCTAGTGAGGCACTTGAGTACTCTAAATTATATTTGGCAGGGTAATGCTAAATTCGGTTAATTTTCGGTTTTAACTGATCGACAAAAATTGAGTAAAATATAAACATACCATTAAAAAAAGGCATTTCAGAATGAAGATAATTGATGCAAATACAACATAAAATATATGTACATACCCGTTCAAAATATTGTCGTTATTTTTATTTTCATTCATAATTCGCTGACATTTTTATGGCTTAGTTTCATTCTAGAACGTTAATTCAACCTCTGCAAGGAGGAAATGGAGAAATGGGTGAAATGGTCAGCTGATGATGGGGACTAATCACCCGGCCTACTATGAGTATCCCCTCATTCTACCCCATCTATTCTAGAAGCCTTTACATTGTACTATTCAATATATTTGATCAATGGTGTAATGTCCATCGAACACCGATTCAGCACAATATTCTTTAATAATAATATTATAACATCGATGTTTTGGTTAATCCCAATTCAACATTTACTACAACACGATGCGTTAACAGTAGATCGATGTAAAACTATATTAATACCTATATATATAGTGAATCGCTCTTCAATACCTTATTACTCCTAGTAGTATCGATTCGTCTAGTAGTATCGTTTAATATAATTACCTCTTTATTTGGCATCAATTTCGTACACAACGGTAAATAATATTGTTTACTTACATTTAGGATATACGATCCAAATTCGGTTTCGGTTCGAGTCACATTCGGTCCATCTCTAGTAGGTATTGTACGTTGACAAATCGTTATGATTTTGAAAGACTCAAAAGCACAGATCTCACAACCAGCCTATTCATCGATTCCAGTACCAGCTATCATTAAAATGCCATTGAATGCGTGTTAAAAGTCAAAGGTTTTGGTGTTGCCTCAACAAATTGTACCACGACGTGTTAACAAGATCGTAACAAAAGAAAGGCCTTCGTGAAGCTATCTATAGTCTATACATTTTATGACATGTGAATTTTATAAACGTAATCATTATGATGTTTTGTATGACGTTGTTATACTACAAATATCTAATATTGAATGATACATTTGACAATTGACAACGTATGGGGTAGAAGCCAGTAGGCCAATCCCGCCATTTTTTTTATGAATACAGTTGACAATTGACAACATGCTTTTGTAGATTAAAAGAAGATTAAAGTATAAATATTTATTGGATAACATGTCAACCTACTAAATCTGAATTTTGAAAAAAATAACAATATAATTCTTAAATACTGTTTGTCGTTTACGCGAGTAGTACACATTTAAATAAAACACTTCAACAGTTTTAAACGATATATTATATTGTCTCCCCGTGACCACGGCTGCTGCAAAGCATCCGAAACGTCGGATTAAAATAATTTTCAAAAAAGTTTAACTAAAATATATCGCGTTTTAAACCGTTATAGTGTTTGATTTAAATATGATTCTTATGGCGATTAATGCTGTAAAAAATATGTATTTTGTGCATTTATTTCTGAGATATGAAATTATAATATCAAGGAATTTTCCACTAAACACTTAAATTAAATTACTAAGCAAATAAAGTAGCATACACGATTGTGCTGCATTGTACTCAATTTGTGCTATTATGAGCCGTTCGTAAAAAAATTGAATAATGATTAGGACAATTTTTTTTTAACAAAAATTATTTTTCCTACATCCTAGCACAGTTTTGTTTATCTGGTATAAACTTTGTCCTGCGTTATGTTAAGTTAGAAAAATCCTAGATATTCATGGAATGCACAAAAGTCTACACAATTGAATGTGTGAGTTTAAATATAACGATGAGTACAAGAGGGGGTCGAACCCACGACTAGCAGTGGACCGTGCTCTTCTACCCAATAGAGCAGCATGACAACACGGCAAGTCCAATCTGGATATCATTGAAGTTTTCAATTAAGTATACACTGACCATTTGCGAAATATGGCTTTACGCGTCACATGCCGTCACAATAATTTAATAACTGACATTAAGACCGAATTTCACTTTTCAGCTTCTCTTCGTAATATATATGATCCTAGTAGCGGTACTACTCGTAAACATGTTGATCGCTATGATGGGAAATACGTATCAGAAGATAGCCGAGACGAGAAACGAGTGGCAGAGACAGTGGGCGAGGATAGTGCTGGTGGTGGAGAGAGGGGTTCCACCTGCGCAACGCTTAAAGCAACTGATGACGTATAGCCAGCCAATGGCTAGTGGGAAACGAGCGCTTGTGTTGAGGATAAATCAGAAAGTAAGTCAGAGATAGGTAATCTTCAATAATATAATTAAAAAGTTGTGTCATATTTATATCATTTATAAAAAACGTCTTCAACGGCGTAGTGTTCCTTTTTAATCAATAATTAACTCGAATCACAACACAACTCACAATACTTGGCAAGCTTTATTTGTTCTTTTGTTTTTAATATATATATAAATATATATTTTTTGTACACATAAAAATTAGTGATTGTATACTAGTTGTGACTCTTTTTTCTTATCCGTTACTCACATCACATATACAGCAATATTAACTAATTTTAACTAAATAAAAATTAACAATATAAAAAAAATACCCAGGACGAAGATAAAGAGGAGATGAAGGAAATATTGGAGATGAAACGTACGCACCAACGCATCGTCGCAAAGAGGAAGCAACGCGAGCTGGACACGAAGAACGGTAGACCTGCTGCCCCGGTCGTCAGAAACTATCCTCTCAGGAAGTGAACCTTTCAATTTAAATCTTCTTATTCATTGAAACCTGTTGACAATGTGATATATTAAAATATATTAACTGTGCCAGCGACTTCGACGTCCGCGTAGATTACTTATTTTGGGCGTGAAAAATTATTTCTGCAAACCTCCTTCTCATATTTATAAATTGTAACTGTTATCCACGATCCCGTCCGAGACCCGTTAATCTTGCAAGATAGACATATACTGTTCCAGACTATTATACAATATACAGTATTTTTACTCTTCCTTCGCTCCTATTCATTGCCGCGTGAAATTCTAGTCAACAAAACAGATCCAATCGAACCAGTAGTTCCTGAAATTATCGCGCTCAAACAAACACGAACTCTTTATACATTAACATATTAGTATAAATGACAATTGACATTAAGTGAAATTAAGGCATTTAAAGAAAATGCCTATACTAATTTCGCGCACACTTATATTTACTTAGACCATACAAAATGGAAGAGCAAATAATAATAAACTTAAAACATAGATAGACAATATTTAAAATCTTAACCCCATGTCGAGAAATGTCATCTTTCTATATGTTAATTGTACACGCTTTTAAGGTTATGTCACGAAATCCGAATAAGTAGGTCGATGATGATTTTCGTCCAACATTTGCATAATACAAATTTATCAAATCATTGTGTTTTACGTGCAATAAATTACATGCGAATTGACAAATGTTTGTTTTCACTGATCCGATGTTAAGTGCATCGTTTTTAACGGTTTAAAACGTGAAACAGTGAGGTCAAACATGTCGTTTTTTTTAAGGTTAATTTAATGTTGAATTTTGTTGTCGTATACCATACCACAGATACAACAAAGAGAATTTTTTTTAAAAGCACCTAATAAATATTAAAATAACGCGATGACACGGGCGAGTCACACCCACGACTGTCCACAGCGTTGCGTGCTGTTTGCTCATACATTCACCAAGGAGCTACCATGTCAAAATTTTAGCTTTAATTGTAGCATGATCCCTTTTGATCAAATGCTCGAAGGCGCTGACGCAAAATTTTCATCGCTTTTTTTACTCCTCTGTGCAACCTTACAATAATAATGTGTGGCTAATAATCAAAAGGTCGTAAGTAGTTTTCGATCCCCACCGGGTCCGACATGTTTTAAACAATTCATATTTTTTTGAAACACGTTCGACTTCGTTTGGAAATCTGGATATTATATGAATGGTAGGAATATCTAAATTGAAAAAGTAAGTTTAATCGTGTTTCGGTTTCAGACTGTAGACTTCCAAGTATCCAAAGCCTAAATAGATCGCCGGCGCATCTTGTTAAGATGTTATTTGGCCGGGTGTACTTCACCTTACATCAATAAAATCTCACGCAGTCTGTCTTGTCTACCTAAGGACACTTGGAGATTTTAAGTCGTGAAGAAGAAAGATCTGCATAAAAAATCTGCACCTGTATTGTCACAATAAATAAAGCGAAAGGTCGCTAGCGGTAAATTATTATCTAAGAATATTTGTGTTACGACACATATATACAACTCTGTCCGCTGTCAAAGGTGCAAATTGTGACCGCACAATGTCTATTCATTTTCACTGCTAGTCTGTTACCTAATTGTTTGTCCTAATCCAACTCGGTTACTCTTGAGCAAACGGATAAAATTAGTCCCATGAGGCCCAATTTTACTGACAAATTGTGAAGAAAGTTAACGAATGTTTACTTAGAAACAAAGTCATCCCAAACCTATGAGCAACACTCGTCTTTACTTATAACCTAAGTCTATGCTTTTTAAGTTAAATAAAATAGTTTGAAACGAGAAATTTATTAACTAAGTGATTCGTGATACCTACTACACGTAAAAAACACCACT
The DNA here is from genome assembly GCA_963661955.1 of Leptosia nina. Lineage (NCBI taxonomy): Eukaryota > Metazoa > Arthropoda > Insecta > Lepidoptera > Pieridae > Leptosia > Leptosia nina. The sequence continues at coordinate 8,130,307 of CAVLEF010000010.1, read as the reverse complement.
ACGAATTTTAAACTTTTTTGCAAGTTAAAACGTTTAGTTCTTTACTAACAAATCAGCAGTCTCCCCGTGACCACGGCTGCTGCTAAGCACCCGAAACGTCAGGCTGTGGTTAAAATTACTTTCAAATAAGTATATAATATATATCGCGTTTAAAACCGTTAAAGTGTTTTATTTAAATATGTACTACTCACGTAAACTACAAACAGTATTTGCTAATCATTAAACATATTATACAATACAATAGGAACGAAACATTTTATCTTTTCCTAAGATACGAACTAAAGACCTTTCGGGCTTACAGGAATGTTTTTAAGTTACGAAGGCGGCTTTAAACATAACTTCTTCGATGAACTCGATATAAAAGTCTGTTTTAACCAACGGTTAAACATTGATCAATCGTGTCTCGATGATATTGGACCTAAGAAGACACCTCTTTGAATGCTTTTCGCAACTATTCCTCTGTTCTACGATTGACAAAGTCATTGATCAAATAAACATATTCTTTCATGGCCAATGCAATTTAACGAAAGAGTTACAAATGCTATGAATAGCGTCAGTACTCGATATTGTCTCTAATGATAGGTCACGGTTAACGAAATACACCATAATACCTCTTACATACTAGCATAGTTTGAGATGTGGCTTAAGTTAATTATACTTGAGTTTTAAACATAATATAATTAAGACATTTTAATTTTCTGATTATATATTTTTTTCAGATCACAGCAATTATGATATCCCATAGTTACGGTACGCTGTTAGTTATGTATATATAGTATTTTTAAATCTAAAATAAAGTAAGTTTTGTTACTTGTAAGTTGTTTCCTTACGTTCGTAAGTAATTTAAATTTAAGTCGAGTTTATTTTTAAATTATTATGAGATAAATATTTTTCGTCTATAATTTTGGATCTGATCACAGTTCTAGAATAAAAAAAAAGCTTTAAAATAGTCTAAATTAAGGCTTTGAGTATCCTATATGAATTTTTGAGAAATACAAAAACGAAAAGTACATCTTTAAAGATTGAGCATACTTTAGACATTTATTATACATATTAATAGTTATATGTTTTAAAAATGTAACATTGTTAGGTGCAAGAAACATAATCTATACTTAAGTTGATGGAAAATTTACTAACGTACGATATTTAGTATAAAATGTAGCAGCCAATAGCAGACTTTAAAAAAAAGCTTAAACGGTTTAAAAAGCGACATATCCTGTACCTATAAACTACTGTTTATTCTATTAATGACTATTAAATATATTCGCGTTTTAAACCGTTGGTGTTTCATTTAAACGTGTATGCGTAAACTACAGACGGCAGACTTTAAATCAAACATTTTATAATACTAACGGTAAGTTTAAATAAAATAAACCAACAAAGCAACAACATCTAAATGGTAAGAATAACAAACGGCAGAATAATGTAACGTCCAAAAAATTCTGTGACGCGCCCAACAGTTTTTGCAACACGAGATTCGTCTCTCGTGTTCTCGTGGTGGTGGCTATATAACTGGCCAGTTAATATAGTCTCTGCACACTGACCTAGCACCGTCCACCATGAGAGTGGTAAGTTAAGTGAAATTCTGTACTTTGTGTCAATATTTATCGTTTAGACAACTCTCGTTCGAGAATAGATAATGATCATAGTTAGGCTTTGTGTCGTGTTGTCACTGTTTCATAGTGAAAGATATTGTTGTATCGTTAAATTATTATATCTCATTAATTATTGTTTGTATATGATATAGGTAAACGGGAAAATTTATAAATATTGAATGGTTAAAAGTTTTTGTAAAAAACGTCTTACTTAGTAACTAACTACGCAATTACATTTGTTATATTTTTCAGGTAATAATTCTGTCAGTGGTCGCGGCCATTGCCGCTGAAGCACCTTACCACCTCCCACAACCAGGTCCCCAAGCACCATCATTTAATTTGCCCGGCCCTCAACCTTTCCCGCAATTTAACCAACAACAGCAATCAAGTAGTGGCTACCATTATCAACAACCGCAACCAAGACCCCAGTACGTGCCACAACCACAACCTTTCCCACAACCGGTGCCCCAGCCCCAGCCCCAGCCTCAGCCTCAACCGCAACCACAGCCATCATATGGAGTTCCTCAACCACAACCCCAACCTTTTTACCCTCAACCCCAACCCCAACCCCAACCCCAACCATTTTATCCACAACCGCAACCGCAGCCAATAGCTCCTCTGCCTCAACCCATAGCTCCTTTGCCTCAACCCCTTGTCCCTGTGCCCCAACCTCAGTCATCATACGGTGTTCCCCAACCACAACCACAACCGATTTTCCCCCAACCTCAACCCCAACCATCATATCCCATCGCTCCTCAGCCTCAGCCTCAGCCCCAGCCCCAGCCACAGCCTCAGCCATCTTACAACTACCCACAACCACAGCCACAACCGCAACCATCATACAATTACCCACAACCACAACCGATTGCTCCCCAACCGATCCAGCCCCTTCCACAACCTCTACCCAACTTCAACCAGCAACCAAATTCCGGATACTCATACCAGCAGCCAGCTGCTCCACTGCCACCATCCTTCATACTACAATCTCAGCAGTCCGGCCAGAGCGCTCTATCAAGCTATCAAGCTGACTCCAACCAATACAATAACGCGCAATCCCCAGGATCTAGTTACCAAGCTGATTTGAGTCAGTACAACTCACCACAGCAACAGCAAACGCATAGAGAAGCCCTGGACGACCAAGTAGTGAGCCGTGTGCAAAGTATCATCAGGGACAACGAACATTCGAGTGCAAGAGACAAGGGTTACTTGTCGTTGGTATCCGGAGTCAGTCTGGAGAATGCTCAGCCCAGTATAGAAATCTCATCCTTCGTCCAGAACTCTCCAATACAATCAGCGTCCGTCCAGAGCTCTAGTAGCTCTTCCCAAATATCCTCAAGCCAGTCCATCGATTCAGGCTTTGGCTTTGTGCCCCAAAATAAACCAGCTTTATCCTACGGTGTCCCAAATTAATCGAATAACAAAATAATTTTGTAAATAAATAGACTTTAAGTTGTTAATAAAGTATTATTACAATAAAACAGTCAATTTTATTACATACATGATTGAATCGAATCTAACAAAATTGTGGCGTAAGTTTGTTCAGCTTTCATTAATTTTCTCCGGGCATATAATTCTCATGAACAGTGGATATTGTGTCGTAGGCTAAAATCATAGTATCACATTTAAAAATAATCAATTCAAATAAAACACTTTTAACGGTTTAAAACGCGTAGGAAAATTACAATTTATTTACAACTACTGCCCGCAGTTTCTGGGTTTCAAATCTACTACCCTAACGCCATCTTTTTTATTTTGTTACTAACGGCACCTGCCATCTTTAGTCCCACCGTGATGTCAGCCCTTAGTTAAGGTAAATTGTAAGTAAATTGAGATTGATTTATTTCGCGTTTAAACCGTTAAAACAGTTTTATTTATATATGAACTACTCGCGTTACCTACAGACAATTCTAAGATTAATAAATTTTCTGGCAGTTAGGGTATTAAATTGTATACGTACTAGATGTATGGTACAGTCAGATGTCTGTGTTCCATTAATCTCTTTTACAATGGTCTTTTCTTTCGATTCTTTCGTCTCTTCCTTTTGCACCGTCATACAGTTAGGTCGACACTCCGCGGATTTTTTCAATTCGCTTGTATTTTCATTCTCGTTAACACTCTGTTGCTGATAAATTCAAAAATAGCATATTAGTAGTCGTAAGAAATGTGTTAGGTAACCTGTTACAATTTATTGTACCCACAGCTCGGCGGCTGCGATGTTTTGCAGCAGCCGTGATTACGGGCAAAATGAATAACAGTTAAAATAAATTTGAAAATACATTTCGCGTTTCAAACCGTAAAAAAACTATCTGTACTACTCGGGTAAACTATAGACAAAACTACCATTTGTTGTTAGTCTAGTTATTATAATCATTCAATGTCAACGCGAGACTAATCGACACGAGACGGACTTGAACCGGCATCGATAGGATCCGTGCTGCTGCTCTAACTATTTTAGCGAAAGCTCAACTGGTTAACATTTTTTTAAACAAATATTAAAAACAACTTTTAGAAAGCGAATTATATTAGCTACTGTATTTTATCATTGTGTTATTTTTTCATGGTTAGTATAATTCGCGTTTTAAACTGTTAAAAGTATTTTAATAATAAAAATTTAAATCTCAAAATTCACCACTGGAATTGGAGGGGCTCGCAAAGGAATTGCGTTATTATTTTTAATAGAAATAGAAGTGTTGTTCGGCTGAATTTTAATCTGTGGATTGTTTATTTTGCACTGGCAACACTCATCGGCTTTTGAAATGTTTTCCTTGGAGCATTGACAGGACATATCGTTGATTTGAGGCGCTGGATCCTTGTTTGCCTAATCGAAAAGGATATTGTTAGACTATGTACATACAAATTGTGTGTTTCATTCAATTAAAATCATACGCAGATTTTAATGGCAAAATTATTATATATTCACACATAAGGAGAATTTAACTAGATGGAAATCTAATCGAAAAACTAACGTTGACCTTATTAAAATATATATTATATCAAGTAAAAATCGATTCGAAAAATATTTTAACGACAGCAGCAGGAATTGAACCCGCATCCACAGCGTATTAGCACGTGTCCTTATTTCAATTGTTAAGCAGTTTGTTTAGCCACAGATCTTGGGTTCGAATTTTCAGAGCAACAATTCAATGTTTCGGTCGGGCAGTGCAAATCTGCAGCGACATAGCAGTGAAACGGTCGAAAAATGTGTTCGTCCCATGCCCCACAATAAGAATGAAATGTCTCATTAATGCTTAAGTTTATTAAACTGTTTGTTATTATTGTAAAAACGTAAGTATGACACAAGTTAACGCGAGAGTATTGTTATCTGAGCAACAAAAACTTTGTACCAAAGTGATATTTCAATGTTTAACTCAAAGTAACTTACACCTTCAACAAGGGTTGCAATTATTTTGTTAGTTTCACCATATCGCTTTTCTTCCTTGACTTCTTTTTTAGCTTCATTGTTTTTTGTATCATATGGGATTACACACACTTCCTTCTCAACCAGAATACTTGTAAGGCTTTGCGATTTTCTTTTAATGTTCTTATTTTCCAGAGAATTCGTCGTACAATTTGTACAACACGAGGTTTCTCTAAAACCACCATAGTACATAAACCTTTAAGAATTTAGCGTTAGGAAATAGTTGTTGAAAATATATTTACTAATATATAAAGCTGAAGAGTTCCTTCGTTTGAACGGGCTAATCTCAGGAACTACTGGTTCGAATTTTTCGAAAAAATATTTTTTCTTGGTTAGAGCATATATACGGCTTTACGCTATAATCCAATGCGACCAATAGATGCAAAGAAATAGTGCGAATTAGATACCCAAAAATATGTATGAACGAATTAGTCTTCGGTAAATTGTTTTACAAAAGTATCTGCGACAGTATATCTTTTTAGTTTAACTAGTGAGAACGCGTGGGCTAAGGAGAAGGTTTGCAAAAACAAATTTTGACGCCCAGAATAACAATTATATAAATATTTTTTACCTCTGGCAACATTCGGAAGTCGTACGAGAAACATGTTTCGGATGAAGAAGCACTTCAAAGCTCTTATTTGATCTGAAAATACATTTAGTGACGTCATCATTATCAGACGATAATATAAAAATAACAGATCCGATACGAATTAACAGACAGGTTCTTTGGAGCAGTGGTAGAACGCCTAGCCTTGATATTAACAACAGATTGTCGTTCGATTCCTATAGAGTCTAGCATGGTTATAAAAAACTGGACTTGGCATCGGACATCTTATTTCATGTTTTATATTTTTGGAAATTACTATGGTTTACGATTTTTTCTCTTGTCATGCAAAATTAAATGACATACGATTTTCTAAGTATACTTACCTCAAAGAAGCATCTTTGCTATTTGTAAGCTTCTGGTGCCGTTTTCGTGGACTAAAATTTAAAAATAAATACTTTAAACTCATATTAAGTTTGTAAACTTTATTATTTTTTATATGTTGTTGCACATGAAAGCACTATATAATTTAAAAATCGAAAATAAATGGAATAAATTTTTGACTTGAACCGGCATCGTCAGCGTTCCGTGCTGTTGCTCTATCATTTGAGCTACCGAGTTCTACACCTCTTCGTCTAATTTTTTCAACTTATTGATACATGCACCTATCGCGCAATGTAATTTCAACCTTAACACTTGCATATTACTAAATTATTATTTTCGATTTTAAATTATGTATATTAAATTATTTTAGTAACTAACCTCTTTTGTCTCTTAAACTTCCTTCCACCGTAAGATTCACACGGAAAACTGAAAATACAACAAAGATAAGAATATAATTCTAACTATTCCAATAAATCGGGAGCGTCAAATATTTAACAAAAATAACGGTTCAATACAATTCGTTTTAACGGTTTAAATGCTAAGTATATTAGATATTTAACTACGGTTCGTCGTAAAATATACATATTTATAAAATAAATTAACGAACAAATTTCGCATGTTTAACAGTTTAAATTGTTTTATTACAATGTGTACTACTCACATAAACTACAGATAATACTTAATTTATTTTTACGCGAATTTGACAGAAGTATGACGAACTAATATGCTTTGCGTTTTAAACCGTTAAAAGTGTTTTATTTAAGGCGCACATAATATGTCTAATATAAAATCCGTATATTTATTTGTTAGTTATAGAATGTTTTAACATACTTATCAGAAATGGTTTCAAACTGCATTGTCGATGTTTGTTTCATAGTGTACCTCGTTCTCTGTTGTCTATTGTCACGAAGATATTCTCTATACTTTTCGTCTAACCACAGCGCAAACCCTCTTACATCTGGAGCATCCGTGCTCATTGATTCTGTTCTCTTGTTCGGGTGACGTTCCTGAAATAATTAAACTTTTATATTATTTTAAACCATCTCCGTAACTGAATGGTTGACGTGCATATGAAGAAAACACACGAGGTTCAGAGTTCGAATCCCCGAGGAACAATAAACTATTACGATCGGCATAATTCTTATCATCTAGTATTTTATGCGAGTATTAATAATTTAAAAACAATTTTAATGGTTCAAAAATGAAATATTTATAATTGATTTAAACTACGGCCCGACGTTTTGGTTTTGTTTCAAACCGGCAAAAGTGTTTTAATAATCTTAATAGATACATTAATTAGTAAAACGGACACAGCCACATGTGCCTACCCCATGCCCCGCATAGGGAAATGAAAACAGGAGAAGGTGAAGTGATAAATTTACCTGTGTGTACCAACGGAAAGCTTTTACAAAGCAATTAGGATTACGTTTTCTGTTTTCTCTACTTTGTTGTCCATGGTTTGGCTAAGTGTGAAATATTTTATGTAATATAAGTTATTTTCTATGAATAGATATTGAACAAGTCGCCCACTATGGATAATATAGGAGAAATAACGGCTCTATGCTCAAGAACCAGTAAAACAGCTACTTATTAGTGAAAAACATTTTTTTTTGTTATATTTTTTACCGGCTCACTAAGACATAGCTTTAGAATAAGTTACGATTGGAAGTGCGATAGTCTAAGGTTCGAATTTTAAGAAATCGATAGCGGTGACCGTGGAACTACCTATTTTGGCTATAAATATAACAGATAAGTGAAATTATATAGTGGAACTATATACGCCGCTATAGTGGAACTATAGCGTCCCATTCTAAGTGCAGGATTGGACATCTGGATCTGGATGAAAAATTAGAACTTTGTCACGGCCTGGACTTGAACCAGCTTCCACAGCGGTCTGTGCTGCTCTAACCAATTGAGATACCGAGTCCGTAAATGAAAGATGTACCATGTACATATATTATTACTAACCACATGTGTATAATAAACTAGTGGTTTCATAGCCCACGGTGTACCATAATTAAATTCGTAAAAACAATCTTCTATATTTTCATCGCTAGACGAGGAAAAAGGTACATCTGCCATTATTTATGAAAAGCACACGCTGTAATTTACACTTAAATAAAATAATTTCTAATACACTGAAAAATAGGAATTCTGTGTGGAAAGATTGACGTTAGAATTGACTGTTGCGGCCATGTTGGTATGGCTGTAATAGTTTTTATCTGTTGGTATTTCTACAGATTAAAACTGTTTGATAAAAAAACTACAGAGTAAAAATTTACTTTTTCATTTATACCATTGGAGCGGTTAATTATTAGATCTATAAATGTAAGTTTTCAATAGTAAATATTTGAATAAACACACACTTTTAACAGTTTAAATCGCGATGTGTATATGTTCTACGTACTGATACCGACTATAGCACAATGGTTAACATTGCGTTAAACACGAGAGGTACGGGGCTCGAACTACGAGAAACCAAACAATTTCGGTCGGGCAGGGCACAGAAGTTTGATCAACTACTTGTGTGTGATGAAATAGATTGGTAAAAAGCGGTATATCACTTTTTAAGAGATTTTCTTCCTACTTAAAAAGTCAGGCAAAAATAAATGATTATTGAATGTAAGGTGTCTTATAAATTATTTATAATGAGTAGAAACTAATTGGCCAGCTTTACAGGGCATTTGATGGCATCATAATTAATTAAAGTAATGATGCATTATAATTATGAAATCGAACGCCGCGGTGCCATCAAACATTGAACCTGGAATCGGCTATATCTGCGTATTTTATTTCCTATACTTTGTCTAATATAGAATGATAAATTCCATAATGTGCAAAAGGAATAGAGTAGATAAATTGAATTTTAATAATCTATACTAATATTATAAATGCGAAACTAACTCTGTCTATCCGTCAGTCTGTCTGTTCGGCTTTAACTCCGAAACTACTGAATTGATTTAAATGAAATTTGGTACACAGATATTTGAGAGCCTGAGAAAGGACATAGGCTAGACTAGACTTTTTAATGCCAATAAAATGTTACGTTACGTAAGGGGAGACAATCCGAGTTGGAAAACCTAATTCCGTAAGGGGGGGAATGGGGTAATGGGTAATATGTGTCAGGGACATTATCCCAATGTAGCTGAGTCATTTCTGTTTCAGCTATATTGGTGTATTTAAGTAAAATATACATTTAGTTTGTATCTAATTCTCCCTATATTGTGTTTGTTAAAATAGGTTTATTTGTAAATGTTGTGTTTCTGAATAAACCTATTTAAAATAAAACACGTTAACGTCTTAAAACGAGATATATATCAACTACGGCCCGTCGTTTCGGATGCTTTGCAGCAGCCGTGATTAGCCGTAGATAAAATAATAAAAAAAAATAACTACAATATATCGCGTTTTAAACCGTTAAACTGTTTCAATCAGATGTGTCTTACTCGCGTAAACTACAGACAAACTTATTTCTATTCTATGCAAATGCTTAGCAACAAATGTGGACTCCTAGGCCTTCGAGCAGTGTCCCCAAAATTATAATAATGTTACGGTATTTCAAACATGTCAACCTATATTGGGGAAAGTACACCTAGTTAATCAAATGAGATGATCAATAATTCTTACGAAATTAGGCCTTTACAATGTGTCTTGATACCATGGCCACAGAGATTACAGGTTTTTTATGTAAACTAACGCGTTAATGGGTTTCGTCAATTTGTTAATATTTTCGTGTGTTTTAGGCTATGCAACGGCCTATACGAACCACCATTACACAATATCGAAACTCGGCAACGACGAAGAGAGGCGTGAGTTTGACGTATACATAACGATCGAGTTTAAATAAAATGCTTTAACGGTTTAAAACGCGGAACTGTATTAGTTTAACTCATTTGAAAGTTATTTAAATTACGGCCCGACGTTTCTGACGCTTTACAGCAGTCGTAGTCTCGGGGAGTAAACCGGTAAAGTGGTTTTATTTAAATGTGTACTACTCGTGTAAACTATAGACAGTATTTAATTATTCAATTTGGTAGATGTTATTTGTTTATCTGATAGAAGGGTACAGACAAGCATAGGGATCACTTCATGGGGTAAATAACCCTGATAAACAACATCTATGCAAGATGTGTTGCCGATCTATCTTCACTTTCGAAATTCGACTGAAACCGGAACTGTTTAGATTGAAAATTTTAATGACACGGGTGGTATTCGAGCTCAGAACTTCAGTGCCTTGTTGCTCCTACCCCCTGAGCGAGGTAGGGCCAGTACAAAGTAGTTCAATTGCTAAGAGCAAGAGTCATCGTCAATACAGTCCACATTATTACATTTTAATGGCCACGTCGGTGTAATGGTAATAATCAGCGGGTCGTGGATTCGATTCCCACCGTTTTCATCATATTTGGAATTTTTCTGAAACATTTTTGGACATTTATTGGACTTCGTCTGGAAACCTGAATATTAAATGGTAGAAATATCAAAATTCGGTCCGGTCCTGGTCCACAGATCCCATCGCTGTCCACAGATGATAAAGCCGTCGAACTTAATCGCATTTCGGTTTCAGTCTGTGCATCCGAATATCCAAAGCTAAAGGTCGACAGGGCATCTTGTTTAGATGTTATATGCACTAGGCATATAACATCTAAACACACCTACCATGAAATGAATCCTATGCTTGCCTGTACTCTTATATCATCTTTTTTTAATCTAACTGCATTTCAATTACAATTTTAGAATCAGAGTGAAGCGTTGCCATATAAAGACCGAATGTTTTCAGATTTCACCTGTAAAGAATATGAAGGATCTATAAATAAGCTTGCTCTTATCAAATTTCCATTTAAATTAAAGCAAAAGCTACAACACTTACAGCCAACTCGAACAACCATTTCGCAGGAAACTACAACTGAACTTGGTATGTGACATAATAGTGGTATTTTATATTAGTAATAGTTGTGTCAGCGACTACGTCCTCGTAGATAAGTTATTTAGCCTTATATATTAGTATAGATAATGGTTGCCTAGCATTGTGTCAATAGCGAGAAGTCCTATGTTAGAATCCGGGGGTAAAATAATACATTGTCTCGGTTGGGTAAGGGGCAGAATTCTGATCAACTAACTTAAAACAGTCTCCCCGTGACCACGGCTGCTGCAAAGCATCCGAAACGTGGGGCCGAAGTTAAAAATCATTTTCAAATAAGTTTCACTAATATATCGCGTTTTGAACCGTTAAAGTGTTATATTTAAATGAGTACTACTCGCGTAAACTATAGACATTATTTAACTTAAAACCGACAAATAAATACGAAAAATGTAGTTGTCATTTTTCATAAAATACCTACTGATATATCGAACTGTAACTTAGGAATACTTATTGGTTGAGTAAAAGCGAAAAGTCCACCATGTCTTCCAACGTTTTACATAATAAGAAGGCCAGGGTCTCTGACGAAACCGTAAAGTTTGAATAAGTATTTAATACTTTGCTTAACTCTGGCGAAATCTAAAAGAGATTAGGACGGAGTCTATTCAAAGGAGCATAGCTCAGACCTATTGTAGCTAAGTACAGAGAGAAACGTCAGTTGTGACACAATGTTGAATACACAATAACGGAAGGATAGATTATATGTTGGGTGTCTTCGTCAGCGGGTCTCAATAGGCAGTCTTTTAAAAAAATGTTTATCTATCTAATATAAAAAGTTGAAGAGTTTGTTTGTTTGTCTGAACGAGCTAAACTCAGTTAATATTGGTTTTGGACAGAAAAAAATACTGCTTATAGTTTACGCGAGTAGTACACATTAAAATAAAATACTTTAACGGTTTAAGACGCGATATATTAGTTAAACTTATTTGGAAATGATTTTTAACTTCGGCCCGACGACAGTCTTCCCGTGACCACGGCTGCTGCAAAGCATCCGAAACGTCGGGCCGAAGTTAAAAATCATTTCCAAATAAGTTCAACTGATATATCGCGTTTTAAACCGTTAAAGTGTTTTATTTAAACAGAAAAAAAATTAAAACATTACGCTGCGACCAATACGAGTAAAGAAAGGTAAATGTAAAAAGGCGAAAATTTATTTTACTTCGAGGGGTACCGTTTCGTGCGCTGTAAAAACGGTTCCAGATACCAAAACAATATGTTACATACATATTTTTTAGGTATCTGGAACCGAAGAACTAGAATGATTCCTCTTTAAATTATCTAAAAAATCATTTAAGATTAACTCACAAGATCCGTTTTTGTGGTAATCAAATTTTGGTCGAAACATTTTATATGGCTAATTCAGCTAGTCAAAACCTTTGAATTCACAAAACAGTTGAACTAAAATCTTGTTTTATACCTTTTATGTATGAAAACATTTTATTGCACATGAAGGCACTATATAATTAACCGGCATCGTCAGCTTTCCGTGCTGTTGCTCTAGACGGAAAGCTGACGATGCCGGTTCAAGTCCTGCCCGAGTCGAAAATTTTTTCAATTTATTTTCGATTTTTAAATTACCTTTTATGTAATTGAAAAAAAAAACAAAAATAAACACTAATTAATAAGTAATGTATTTTTTACTTTTCAGATCCTTATCATGTGTTCCAGGAAGATATAAATAATGTTCTATATGGAAATATTTCTTCAAACGCTAAATATAAATACATAGGTAATAATACTATGCTTATAAACATCTACTTTGTTGTCTTTGGACGGAAATCAACAGACTGACATTGAAGTCTAAATTTGATTCGAGTCTTCATTCGATTCGAGTTTATAATTTCCAAATAGATTTAACCAGTATTCATCGCATTTTAAACCGTTCTACCGTAAATTACAGTATTTAACTATTATTTTATCGTAGTATGTATATATGTATATATTATAAATGAATTATAATACTTTCTATTAAACACAGTACGCCAAGAGGAAAAGAAGCGATTAGATCTTCATGAAATTGAGGAACAAAACAAATTCTTACATTATCCCAGTGGAAAAATATTTAGGTACGTAGTTCCTTTTATCCACAGACCGCAGAACTATTTGAATATTATATATGTGCCAAACCATGCAAAGCTTTTAACGCCAATAAGCTATGCATGCCCCATAATCAACGCGTCGCGGCTTCGATTCTCACAAGGAGCAGTATTTAAAATTAACTTTCAGATTGTTCTAAACGAAAACTAATATTTAGTCATTGAATGGCTGCTATTAATAGCTCAATAGCTATTACATATTCTGGCTAGTTTTCGATTTACTAGCTAAATGTAAAAAAGCCGTGAACTGTTATCTAGCTTTGACTGAAACGACTAAAGGTTTCCGATTGTCTATGCCAAAATAGGTCGATAGCGCAACATTTTAGATTTTGTATGCTGCGACGTTTTCACCTATGGTAAACGGCCGGATAGGCGTCGCGAATATAAAAAGCCAGTTAAAGACAGTTTAAATCTAACTGCTTATCCGGGATAGCTATCTTTAACTGACAGTAAGTTATTGAGTTTGGCCGTAAGTGAGTCCCAAGCTTGTCTATCCAAAAGTAGGTACATCGGTAGTTTGTGTCTGTAAATGTTGTTTAAACAAAAGTCGTAATTATCAAAGGGCCGAACTAGTTCAAAACAAAAGCGGAGTCCATTTACCGATGCTGGAATTTCTGCACCGCGGATATTGTAAGCTGCAGGAAACCAAAGACAATATGCAGACCGCAATTAATGCATTTTCCATTTTATTACACGGTGATCTAAAGGATGTCGCTAGATTCTCACCGGATTATATTCTCAGATCGGTAAGGCTGTCTGTTCAATGTCTTATACTTTGCAGCTTAAGAAAATCATTGAAGGTGACATTACAAAGTGTAACGTTTTAATACTTGGCACTATATTAATTAAAAATCGATTGTATTTTTTTATCAATTTGGAGTTTAAATACTGTCTATAGTTTACGCGAGTAGTACACATTTAAATAAAACATTTAAGCCATGACCACGGCTGCTGCAAAACATCCGAAACGTCGGGCTGAAGTTGAAAATCATTGTCAAATAAGTTTAACTAATATATCGCGTTTTAAACCGTTAAAGTGTTTATGTATTAATTAAATACGATTTATGTGTTTTTGGCTAGCCGATACATCAATTGATCAATTTTGTTTTCACCTCCAATTGATTTTTTTTTTAACTAAACTTACTTTTAAATAAAACACTTTTAACGGTTTAAAACGCGTAATATATTAGTTAAATTTATTTACATTATTTAAACTGAATATATTTTAAGTATGGATATGCTCCCCGTTCAGATACTTTGCAGCAGCCGTGGTCACCGTAGGAGATACCTCACGGCTGAAAATGTATTTAAATTAAGAACTAATACACTTCGCGTTTTAAATTGTCAATAGAGTATTATTGACCTTTTTCGAGTAGTTTGCTATGATCATTGGCTTTACTCGCAACTTTGTTTACAATTTATTGAATTTTTAACACTTAGAATTAATTGTTGTTATAATTTCTGCAACTTGCAACTTGCTTCCGTGCAACTTGCTTCCGTGCAACTTGCTTCAACGATAGTGACAAGGAATAATTTAGTCATAAAATGACTGTAAACGAGATTTAAAAGCATATAATGAACTAACGTTTAATCGATTCACTTACTCCTATTGAATTACTATTAGCAACTAAAATATGGTCTTACTGTTTGCTTACAAAAGTATAAAAGTTGATATAAGTGAAAATTTCACCGGCATTTGATTCAGTGTCGAACAATATCCATGATGAAGATTCCTAGGGAGAAATTATCCGCGTTGTGGAATGTAGTCAAAGATAAGAGGAACCCCTTAAATATATCATACGAAACGTTGGCAAAATACAGGCCTTTATTCCGGTATCTTAGTGGAAAGGAAATAGCGAGGTTGAACCTGAGTGACTCTAAAATACTATCGTACATCGGGACGCATGCGGATCTCGACAGGCACCAAGTAAGTGGATTTGAAAATTTATTTCCATTAGTAACCTCCTAATAAGTTTCCTAATTACGCTTTTAGATTGCCAAGTTTGACAGTTAACGCTACTTTGTCATAGACTACAAATACGGTCACGCTTTATTTAAAAATAGAATTATGCAATCAAATAACTAAATACAATAGTTAATATTAAATACTGTCTATAGTTTACGCGAGTAGTACACATTTAAATAAAACACTTTAACGGTTTGAAACGCGATATATTAGTTAAACTTATTTGACAATGAATTAAATTGTTTTATTTAAATAGTAAATATTGTTAAATCGAACAAAATCGAACAAAATCTTACAAAATAGTCGAAAAACACACTGACTAAACTGAATAAGTTGGCTGATGAAGTCAACTAATAAAAGCCATTTATATTTTTATTTCATTACACTTTTGTAAAAATATCTTATTTACTAAATATCGATTTATGTAATTCATATTATATTTGCTAAGCATTTCATCCTATATCAGACAATGTATATATACATTCTTGAAGGTAGGCCTGGTAGCCAGCAAATACATCCGATTGAATGAGAAGTGGTCCGAACCCAGATATTTGAACCTGATGAATAATCTTCTGTGCGGTGTGCCGATGACTTTCATGAGAAAAATACCAGAGAACACATATTTACAGCTGTCGCATCAAGTGATTTCATTTAGTAAAATATTACTATGACATCCAAAAAACGGGTTTACTTAACGGAACGTGTGAATAAACCCAGCCTATAACAAGATGTGCTGTTAACGTATCTTGGCTTTGGATATTCGAAAGTCCACAGGCATGGTCGTCTGTGGACGGTGGTTTGTGACCCTGATAGTTTCTTGTACCCCATTGATCAGATTTTTCAAGCATTGTGTCAACCATTTATAAAATTAGAACAAAACTTGAAGAGTCTAATGTGCGCAGAGATAGCCAAACCTACGACTCGACTCAACCATTAAGCTGCTACCATAAGACCAACTAGTCCGTCAAATATTTAACGCCTCTTGAATATTAGGAGCAATTTTTCATCTACATTACAGGTGTTCTACCATATTCATGCTTGCGATCCACTCCAGCGTCGGTTTTACCTCGCCCTGATGATGCGAACACAGGTGTGACTAAGTTTTATATTAAATTAGAGGTTACGAATCCAAAGCGTCGGGTTTTAATAACTACATACAAACCCGTCATGCGCAAATCTGATTCGCACTTAGCCGTTTTACATTGCAGATCCTTAAATTCGAACCAAGGCTGTCTTCTCTTTAAAACGGTTTTAAAATTGAGAAAAAATTGTATCACTCCATTATAGCGAAGTTAACTCAAACAGGTGTTAGGAAAATCTTATAGTTGGAGTGCTAGTGATGTGGCGCGGCTGGGTCTTCTCCTCGCTGAGGTGTCAGGACCAGCTCTAAGTTCCATAAGTCCAAAGGCCATGGCGGGTATTACTGCTCAGGTAATGAAAGTTACAGTTGTAATTTAAAAAATCGAAAATAAATTGAAAAAAATTTTGACCGGCATCGTCAGCTTTCCGTGCTGTTGCTCTAGACACGTCGACAAACATTAGTTAAACTTATTTTAAATGATTATTAACTTCGGCCCGACGTTTCGGATCCTTGCAGCAGCCGTGGTCACGGGGAGTTAAAAATCATTATTAAATAAGCTTAACTAATATTCGTTTTAAACCGTTAAAGTGTTTTATTTAAAGGTCTCATTTAATTGCATGCTATCTATGGTTAGAATGAGCGTTATTTTTTTTGTACCGACGTCTAAACTACTTGACATAAGACAAGTAGGATTTTAAATATTTTTTCAGGTAATGCTGAAAATGTCTCCGCACAATTTACAATATCTCACTGAAGCACAATTACAGTATATCGGCCAGAAGCCACTTAATATTTTAGCAAGAAAGTTGAAAGGTTACCAAGATCAGCTACAAATATATGGAAACGGGGCAGCTTGTAAGACAACTTCAGTTAATTTATATTACTTGAGTTTTACTATTAGTACAATTATTCTATTAAATGAAAGTATTTGAATCTTTGCTACATCAGTATCAGTATTTTTTTATTAAATAAGTACATCAGTAGATACTGTATTTTTTCTATCGTGGCAAAAGACCACAACAAATATGTGCTAATTCAAACCATTTGTGTTTGCAACGATTTACAGCGATCGTGTATGAGTGGGACCTCTACCTTTTATTGTCGTTGACTTTGCTGACATCCCATCCCTATGTAAATTTCAAACAAAATTGTGTGTTTGCTTACAAAAAATCTAAAGGAAAAAAATATAGTTACTGTATGGGGAAATTGAAGCCAAAAAGCCGTTCTTACACAAAAAATAATTCTTACACAAATACATTTTCGCCTAAGTTAATTACGCAATTTTATTTTCCTCATTGAACGTCATATTTTTAATTATTAGGCCACTCTGCCTCTAGCAGTCACAATTAATAAAAACATGAAACTTTATAAAATTTTATTACCGTTATAATAAATGGAAGGCCTTTAATTTCCCCAATGAAGGTAATTGAACTGTATATTGCCCGTTTGGATCGCGTCTAGCTTCTTCTACCTGAGGAAAGGAAAGATTGATTTATCAAAAATAAAACTATTAAAAAATAAACAAACAAACTCGTCGAGTCGTACTTAGACATAAATCAATTTATATATAACACTGGCTTAGTATTATTTATAGGTAGTTTATACGCTACGTAACATTTAACGCTAAATATATTAGTTAACATATTCTCCATTCTCAGCAGCTGTGGTCCCCCCGCGACCACGACTGCTACAAAGCCGAAACGTCGGGCCTTGGCTTAAATGAAAATACTTTACGATTTAGATCTTTAAATGTGTTTTACTGAAATTATGAAACAGACGTTTTCATTTAAAAAAAGTGTTAAATCGAATGAATTGCGTATATCATCTTAGAGCAGAATTTACACTTACAATAACATCACACCAATCAGTTTGCGTATACTGACTAGAATTAGGTAATATAAGAATTTCTGTATTTTCAGTTGTTACAGCATTTTTGATATATTTCATAGCACATGATAGATTTTCTGTCGTCGATTTGAAAGATTCAATAACTGTTGGATTGTCTATCGATATAGATACTTTGTGTTCCTTGATATCCGTTTTACTACAATTCATACTATCTTCAGCTTGAATGGCGCTAGTTTCATTAATTGGATTGTCTAATTGACATCCTTCTCGACCATCTCTCCATTTCTCTTCTTTTTCTTTTGGATGTGACTTCAAATCGCTAGTATTGTCGCTGATCTTAGAATTTCCATTAGACCTTTGATCATTGCTGCAAATAAACATCTTATTAAATAAAATATGGTATGTATTTATTAGCAAACTGTTCTATGTTCTATAGACCATATATATTTGTTATCTGAAAAGACAATTGTAATATTAAATATATTGTATTATTAAAAAAAAACACTTTAACGGTTGTAACGCGATATGTATTAGTTAAACTTATTTGAAAATTATTTTTAACTTCGGCTCGACGTTTCGCATGCTTTGCAGCAGTTAAAGTGTTTTATTCAAAGGTGAACTACTCGCGTAAACTACAGACATTATTAAGAGTACTTAAAAAAGACGCAATCAAACAAAACAACAGTCTAAACAAGTAACAGAAAAAGGAATTAAAAACGTTACCTTTCTGAGTAAATTATGTCTTTAGCCGGCACCAAAATGAAGTAATCTTGAGGTCTTCCCGGACACGTTAGAAAAGTCTTCCCGAAATCAAATTGATGGGAGCTACAAGAACAGCGCACGACTACAATATTTCTACTGCAATTATGGCAACAAGTATTTCCATTAACAGATTTAGAAGTGTCAAGTGTTTTAACTGACATTTCTTCATTTCTAAAGCCTTCTTTATCAACGTTTGCCTGAATTTTAACTAAAGAACCTTCCGTCGATTTTAAGCTTAGGCTTTTACTGGATATCTCATTCTCAGTTATAGCGTTGAGTTTGAAATTTTTAACTTCTATACTGAGATTCAAATTGAAACTGCAATCGTTTGTTTGAGTTTGCTGTGGTTTTTCGTTTAAAGAGACATAACTTTTTTGCGTGCTCGCATCCCTAATCGAGAGCTGGGATTCCTTCCTCTTCAATTTGCCATCAAGAGCACTACAATGTTCCCTTACAACGGTATTAGATAAGCTATCACTAACTTCAATGTACTTGATGGAATTGTTCTTTGTCGCCATTTCTTTGTCTACATCAACAAATATTGAGGCAGTTTCGCTCTCAGAGTTTTTGTATACGTTATTATTACTCTGAACTACCTTTTCATTCTTTTCCACTATAAAATCTGAGCTGTAGCTATTTCTTTTAGTATCAGCAATTATGTTTTCTTGAGTTTTAGTAGAGGGACCCACATTTTCATCAGGCGTTTGTTTTTTAGCCGATTCAGATGATTCTGTTTCAAGAATAGCGTCAATTATTGGTGTTTGTTTAGGTGTTAAAGACTGTTTTATAACGGACTTATTGATCACGCTTATATTTTTCAGAAGTGAACTGTCCCTTTTAGAGGACGTGTCTGATAGTTTCCCTGTATTATTCACTTTTCTGAGAATAGTTTTGGTGCTTAAAAGTTTCCTTTTTTCTACGGGATCCTTGGATTTAGTAGAAATTCCTGTTAATCTTGGTGATGATGTAAGTTTAGATTTCGCTGCAGAATTAGGCTTGCGAGTTATTCTGTCTCTTGTGACCTGAAATGTACATATTACTATGAGATAGGGAAAATTTTGGACGAATAAATTAATATTCTTATGATAATATAAAAAAGACAAGGTAGTGATAACTTACAGCGGCTCCAGAATTATCTTTCTGCATTGAATTGTTAGTTGCAGCTATTATTTCAAAATTTCCACTGACATGAATATTTTCTACGAGCAGAAATAAAATCTTATAAGATCAAAGAAACAGATCTTTGATTTACCTTTTGTTACTTACCTTGGGGAGTACTTTTCGCCGAATTTATCTTCTCCTGTCTTCTTTCCCATGATCTACAATAATCATAATTTTATTTATATAATATATATTCAAATTATATCTGAAGTTTGATCTATTTTAAACGAGTTAAAATGCAGTATACTCTATTACTAACTACTATGAACTTATGTTCCGGTTACGTTCTCCATGACCGAACGTGTTATTTTTTATAATAAAGAATAGGCTGTGTTTCAACTGGTTTAAAATAGTTTTTAAACATATCTGCCATATTTTTAAATTCGTAACCCTCTATGAAAGTAAACCATTTCGTTATGAATCGCGTTTCGGCAACTGACTTTCAATTTAAATTAGTACAAATTATTTCAGCTTAAGTTATTATATGTGTTAAAAGTCGGTCATCCCAGAATTTCAGGGTTCCGTACCCAAATTTGATATGTAGTTCTGTCGCCTCTAAGAAAACAAAGACTAAAATAAATATAATAATTGATACTTAAGGTGTAGGTAGTAGGAAATCTGTAAACCTACTCAATGTTACGGAACCCGACTACGCGAATCCAACTCACAGTTGACCAGTATTTTTAAATGTCTAGATTTACCTTGTAGCCTTTACGAGGTACTTGTTGTATCCAGATTGTAAAAAGGGATCTGGTGGTGTGACAGCAACATAGGTCCCATCATTGTGAAGCTCCAATGGTCCACCAACTCTTTGACCTTCTATTGTGAAGAGCTCTATCTTTGAATGTCTAAACGATATTAAAATTTTGAGAGGCTTGCCCAATGGTAACAATGGTAAGGCTATTAATCAATAGTGGGTTCGATTTCTTTCTGATCCAACATCTTTCTAATTAATTTACTATATTTCTAAAACACATTGGATACTGTCTATAGTTTACGCGAGTAGTACACATTTAAATCAAAACACTTTAACGGTTTAAAACGCGATATATTAGTTGCTGCTGCTGCAAAGCATCCGAAACGTCGGGCCGAAGTTAAAAATAATTTTCAAATAAGTTTAACTAATATATCGCGTTTTAAACCGTTAAAGTGTTTTATTTAAAAGCATATTGGACTTCGACTAGACAACCTACATATTGGATGGAGGAAGAAAAATTCTGTCCGGGTCACGAACTACCGTACTCATATAAAAAACCCGTGAAGCTTAATGGCGTTTCGGCTCCAGTCTGTGGATTGAAAATAGGTGGATATCGCATCTTGTTAAAATGTTATATGGCTGTCTGTATTATAAACAAATATAACTTTGTCGGTGTCTGTCTTGTGTGTCAACTAACTAACAGCTATTATAAAACATACATAGAAATTTCCTACTGGATTCCATAAACCAATATAGTACTTACGTGGAGCCATATTGGGAATGAGCGAGGAAGTTGATCGTGGATTCCCAGAACTTCAAATCATCTGAGCAAAGATGATACTTCCTGGGTGGAGAATGCTGTTGGCCGTTGGAAAAGATAAATATATCCAAAGCATTCCAATCCCGTAGGCCGTCTGGTATTCTTGCTTCAACCATTCCGAAGTCGCGAGTAACCATCAAGTAATTTTAAAATACCACAAGCCACAATTTTGTGAACATAGCACAATTTTTATCACAGAAATTTTAATAAATCTAGAATAATATTATTTTCAGCGTCAGACATTCTTAGAGACACTACACACTAGCGTCGTTCGAGCGTCGTGTCAGTACAGTCGCGTACACAACAATCCTTCAATGAGTCTTATATTTTTCAATATTATATGTAAAAACGTTTTCAAAGCTTTATATTCGTTAAAAAATATATTTTTATTTCTTTGCCTACAATATAATACTTAGTGATAGCTTTCTCTTTTTTACTATCCATTAAAAATTTATCAAACTCTTGCTTTCAAGACATTTTTATATCAAAATATTTATTAAAAGTTTGTTGAATTCGATTGTACTTTCACAAGAAAACGTGACGCTTAAACGACGTCAACGCTCAAAAAACGCCAGTGTCTGGAGTCTCTTAAGCAACGGCAAGCTCCTTCAAAATTAATGTCTTGAAGACGTCACTCAAAGTTACAGACGAAGTTTTCAACACAGTTATATATTGTATTTTTTATGTTCTTTGATCCATAACAGAGAACATTTTTTTTATTTATTGTCTGTAGTTTACGCGAGCAACATTTTAATAAGACACTATTAACGGTTCAAAATGTGAAATACATGCCATGTGTTTAACAAAACGTCGTGCCGAAGTAAATTAGTTGAGTAATATATTTCGCATTTTAAACCGTTAGAAGTTTTTATTCTCACATATTATTGGATCTGTTCGCGATATAAACGGTAAGAAATTTTTATAAACCACGCTAATGTTAGGTGTCTCTTGGAATGAAAATAATTTGTTTAGAAAAATTTGCGTCTTAGCTATGTGTCTTAGTACGTTATGTAAATTAATGTTTCTTACGGGGGTGGAATTATAACTGGTATAGTAGTCAAGCTTACAACTTAATAAAAATCTTCAAATACTTACAATACACACACGCAAATAACTTAAGGGTGGAGCCACCCTCGAAGTTATTTCGTGCAACATGACAGGTCATGGCGACCACACCCTTTTGGGGTAATAATGATCAGCTCTTTGTCATTTAAAAGCTAGCTTGAAAGTATGTTTATACCGGACGAAAGAAGGGCTAATTTGTCTGTATGTGTGTCCCAAGCTAGAACGAAAATGACTAAGCCGATTTTGATCATCGAATGTGTTATCACTAACATACACACCTATATGGGTATATATTTTGTAAATCGGTAAACGGTATCGATGGTTAACGGGTCGTGGGTTCGATTTCTACCTGGTTCTAAATGTAACTAAAGAATTTATATAAGTTTTCTGATACATTTTAAGTTTCGTCTGAACATCTGAATTTGACTTAAATTGCTGGTAGTAATATAGTTTAATCGCGCTTTCAGACCGTGGATTTTCGTACATCCGAAGCCAAAATAGGTAGTCTGCGTCAGTCTTGTAGAGATGTTATATGGCTGGGGTATTCCATCGTTATTCGACACGTTATTCCATCTGAATACCCCATAATTGTCTGTCCTTTTATATCATAAAAAAACCCTTTCATTCCACATAAATATGTTTTTCAAGGTTAGATTTTCAAGGAATAAAATTCCGCCAATAATTAGTTAATTTTATAAATATAAAAATGAAATGTACGCCATCTTGCGGCATATTACAAACGTATCTACATCAGTTTATAGCTGGAGCGCTAACAGTACCCTTCCTTTCATAGTCGGTTAAAAAACATAAAACGACGTAGAGTCGTCTCGTAACACACGACAATATTCTATTCGTAGCGCACGCGCATAATTTCGGTGCAAGCAGATGCGTCGTTTCCTTTCGCCATCTATCGTCTAAGAATTTACGAAATAAGTATGTACGTACTAGTGAATTGTGTGATGGTGGGTCAAGCATTCAAATTAATAATTATGTTTAGGGTTTAAGCGATAAAATCGCTGTCTCTATAGCCAAACGGTTCACCGTGTTAAGCGCGAGATGTTCGGGTTCGAATCCCAGGGACACAAAAATAAATTATTTCAGTCTGGCAAGGCATAGGATACTGATCAAATAACTGCCTGTAAAAAAATCAGTGAAACGGACCTAGGAATCTGTTCGTCTATTTCCCCACGGGGAAACGGGATTACCTACTCTTTTAAGCAATAAAATCGACACACTATTAAAGTTTCTCTGTTCGTTAGTCTATTATCACTTCAAGTTTAAAACCCACACAAAAATAGCCAGACAGTTACCGAGATAAATAAAAAAAAAGTTAGGCTAAAGGGTAATATACTTCATTTGTATTTTACCGAAATAAATAAAAAAAAAGTTAGGCTAGAGGGTAGATATCCTTAAATCGTAATATCTACGCATTTCAAACAATCAAACCGATTTGAGTTTGAAATTGCTTTACTATACCTACACGGTTTTACTCTTAATTGTAGACAGAAATTTCAATACAAAGGATATTTAATTAATTAATAATAAGTAATTCGTAAAATTATTCAGATTAGAATTTTTGCACCTCCCTGCACATTCCCGCAATTTAATTTGTTTTACCTTAATTCCCTAAGAAGAGTTGCCTGGAAGGGATCGCTCGATAGCGATAAGGTTCCATAGTCTATAGATATTATTTTTCGGTTCATTTATTTATTTCAGGTCCATGTAATTGTGTGTGTGCTGTATAGTAAAGTGTAAATAGATAACTTCTCGGAGATTTGGTCTTAAGTTATGAGTAGGCGCGGTCGGTAGGATTAACTGCTCGGAAAGTAAATACTGTCTATAGTTTACGCGAGTAGTACACATTTAAATAAAACACTTTAACGGTTTAAAACGCGATATATTAGTTAAACTTATTTGAAAATGATCTCCCCGAGACCACGGCTGCTGCAAAGCATCCGAAACGTCGGGCCGAAGTTAAAAATCATTTTCAAATAAGTTTAACTAATATATCGCGTTTTAAACCGTTAAAGTGTTTTATTTAAATGCTCGGAAAGTGTCAATACGTCTAGACTAGTGGAGTAATTGTAATTTTATCAGGTGCTAAGCGAGTGAGCAAGGAGGACATGGTGCCGGGAGCGGCCGCGGCGCGACCACAGTATATTACGAACAGTATCACCGCGCAAACTTCTAGCTTTATGTTCTTGCTCTATTATAAGAGTATTATCAAGAACTGTTTTTCACATTGGTGAGAAACACTAATCGTTTTAATAACATTTATTAGATCCGAGGACCATTAATTGTTAAGTTAAATACATTTAAATAAAACACTTTAACGGTTTAAAACGCGATATATAAGTTAAACTTATTTGAAAATGATCTCCCCGTGACCACGGCTGCTGCAAAGCATCCGAAACGTCGGGCCGAAGTTAAAAATCATTTTCAAATAAGTTTAACTAATATATCGCGTTTTAAACCGTTAAAGTGTTATATTTAAATGTGTACTACTCGCGTAAACTATAGACAGTATTTAAGTTAAATACACTTAACGATCTAAACGCGAAGTACGCAAATAGTTTACTTAATTCGAATACGAACGACATTTCAGTTGCTTTTCAGCAGCCGCGAGTACTATCTTCATTTTTAAACCGTTAAAACAGCTTTATTGAAATATATACTACTTGCGTAAACTTCAGATATCAATGTCACACAGTTAACTGGACACTTATAATGTGCCCAGGAAAATCTCGAGATTGTATTATTCATTGCCGGCACATGAGATACTTAATTCAGAAACGTAAGCATTTTTGTTTACTTTTATTTTTTGTATTGGAAGTTTATAATATTTTTGCTTATTGGATTGATTATTTTTGCAGTTTTAAATCATAGCAATGTAAATGTTTAGCATAAAAAAAAACATTTAAACGGTTCAAAACGCGAAATATAAGTTAAACTTACTATAAATTATTTTACGGATATTCAGTTTTTAAATCGTTAGTGTTTTATTTAAATGTGTACTACTCTCGTAAACTACAGGCAGTATTGGGTTAGCACTTAGTTTACATCTTAAATTGTTATATCTCTCGATTGGATGGCATAGAAATGTCCCACTGGTTGGCTATCGACTGTGCCGCGAGGGAGCGGCGCGGGGCCGGCCGGCGCGCGTCCTCCGTCGTCCCGGCTCACGCCGCAGTCCGCGCTAGCTGCCGCCGGTGGCTCGTAGTCTCTCGCCGGTTTGACGACTCTCCATACCGCGATCGCCTTTGTTTACTCCCCCGCGCGCGCTAAACAGCTGTTCTTAGTGCCACTTTTATCTTAAGTGAAATCGTTGCGCGAAGCCCCAGTGTACAGTGAACGTGTAAGTGTGTTCATGGATAACCCAGGATATTATTAGACCGACTACGCGGATACGCGGGCGGCAGAGCCATGGCCGCCACCGCTCGCCGAGAGATCGACACGGGCGAGGAAGACATCGCCGCGATCGCTAAACAAATTTCGGATCATGCGGAAGCTATCTACCAGACGTGGAAAGCGCGCGGCCTCGCCCCAACAGAGATATTGTCTTGCAGGCCCACGCCCGGCCTCAAACTGGCGGAGAGCTTGCGAACGAAGCCCAAACCGGAACCGAAGCCCGAAATAAAGCAGCGGCCCGAATTCCGGCGGGAACGTCCAGAGGTGAGGAGAGAGCAAAGAGACCCTAGACGCGAGCAGCGCGAACCAGAGGCGGATGCGATGAATCTCCCTCCGGATTTAGTGCCGGAACGTAACGGTTCGGGAGGTGCTGGGAATTCGAGACGGAGCGACACAGCAGCAATGCGACTTGAAGTGGCCCGTGAGGAGGAACGCCTCCTCAGGGCGCTTAGAACGGGTGGAGTGGTCGCAGAACGACCAGCGGAAAGACCCGATGTCGTTCCTCCCATTTCACTAGTAGATTATGCAAAGAGCCGTTACCAGGACCGTTTGGATACTGGCGCAAGGAAACCAGCAGCTGGCGCAAGTGGTGAACGTAGAGCATCTCTTGGCTCGCACGTGACAGAAGCCAGGTCTAAATTTGAAGCTCGAGCGCGACGAGCTTCGAGCGCTAGTGCTGCAGAATCTGGTTCTGCGCCGGGGCAGTCCCCCGTGAGACCTTTCCTGACCAGAGGGTCTGTGGCAGAACGAGTGCTTATGTTCGAGCGTTGTCCCAGTGAAGCTACTTTGGAACTTGCAAAACGAAAGTCACCAGTTGCCACCACTTGGCGCGGACCCCACGATGTTATCAATAGAGCTCAGGTACGTTTATTTGTTTTAAATGGAAGTAATGGCGAAATCTGGTTATTACATTTGTGCAAAGCTAGAACGCCGCATTGTTTGTTCTGTCGTCACCGGCGTGCCTATGTGAGCACTTATATATGTATACATATACATATAAACCTATATGTTGCGCGTAAGATTACATGCAGTCTTTATTCTCCTGTAATGAGATTCATCAACATCACGATGACATCAGTTCTTTATATGTATTTATCTTGATAAGGTTAAGACCTACATACACTATTTTTTCTTTTAGGTAAATATTGAATCTAATTTTTCGTTGCTGTTGATAATAACGTAGACAATAAATAATAATAATAATAACGTTATTTATTGTTCGTAAAAAGCAATTGTCTATGGCTCATATGTTTTGCAACTGTATCAATAAATATGCTATTAAAACGATATTTTCAAACGATTTTCGCGTTCTCTAAACTCTGAAGGTAATAAAAATCCACAACTTAAGTAGTCTAACTCGATTTCATAGTAAAAACATGTAATCGAATTGCATATTAATCGAAAGCTTATAACGATTAAACAAACAACATGATGTAATTTCGTAATTTCTCTCTAAATAGGCATATCTGTCTTGTCATTATTTATTTTCTGTACATCCACGATCTGTACCTATCATATTATAAATGGTGTGCGCAGTTCGTCAAATTTTTGATATTGTGCCAGTTACATGGAGTACAATAATACAATTACGCACTATCCGTCAAAAGGACCACTTTCACTCAACGTTTATTATTGCTTCTCTACAATTATGTTTAACGATCAAATGGATCGTAAAAAATGTGTTATAATTGTAATTAACCATATCCAATGATTCACTTTATTTACAAGAAATGTCGACATTGTCCTTGTTTGGTTGCGGTTTTTCTTTGATTTTGTTCTAATATAAGTCATAAATCGTAGCCAAAAATACTGCACATGTGATAGAAACAGTAAGGGATTATCTAGATTGTTTATTATTACTGTTATTTTATCAGTCTTTGCAAATATTTGCGATATATGAATGCAATGCAGATCCAATTAACAAAATTAAAATTCGCAATTAAAATTTGACTTTTAAAAATGCCTATAAGTATGCAATGCCTGTGCAATTTTCGTTCGACATAAGCATAATCTGTGTAATTCGTGTGGCAGAGACTTTTTGTCAAAAAAAATGTAAATTGTCAAATGTTTCTTTGCGCGTTTTTCTAGCAGAATAAATTACGAAATATAGTCTTGAAACATCTCTCCTTGATCTTTTATTTTTAAAGTATGTATATGAAAACTTTAGGACGAAAAATAAGCTTAAGCGTCTAGTAAATACCCTTTCTTACGAAATGTTGGTTGAATAATTAATGTAGCTATATTAATGGAGTTACCATCAAAACCCATATGCCTTACAAAATTTATCAAGCCATTGAAATAAAACACGAGTAACTGTTTTAGTCGCAAAATATATTAATTAACTTATACCTATAATCTGGGGGGAACTGAACCCGGTAACCACGGCTGCTACAAACCCGACACGTCGGGCCTTAGGTAAAATATATTACTACTCTACCAACTCTTTTGGTGATTTTGTTATGCTTATTTCTTAAATAATTAATTAAAAAGAAACTAATAAATTTTAAGTTTTGTAAAACTAGCGGCGTACCGTTAAATGTGTTTTATTAAAAAGTTAACTGTATAAACCGTTAAAAATATTTTATTGAAATGTTTACTTGCGTAAACAACAGACTATACTATCTCCAGCCAATTTCGTCGTTATGATCAAAGATTTGGCCATGTTATCACGATCAAAGGCCACTGCCCCACATCCACGGTTTACGCGTAAAATGTAACAGTAGAGACGCGCATAGAATCACAAACCAAACAGGATGCGATCAAAATCATTCCGTCCACGAACGCGCAACGCATTATTAATATGTACTTATAAAACATGAACTTTCGAATCAACGAAGGAATTTATTTCCGTATTGTCTTTCTTATTTTAAATTAATATTATTGATTTGCGTTGTTTAATTGTAGAATATAAATAAGTACACGTGCGGAATGTATATGTTTTCTTTCGTAACTGCTTTCTAATGATAACCTCTGTCTTTATGGGTTAATGCTAAAACATGTTGCCAAGCATTTTAGTATGAGACGTTGTAACGAGTATCCTGGGAAAAGTCAATATAATCCGTCCGCCAGGTTTATTTAATTTTATTAATTATGAACACCACAGGATCTGTTTACAATAATAAAAATAACTAGCCTAGAAATAATAGAGGGTCTTATCGCATAACTGCGATCTAATCCAGTCAACCAAATGAGAAGGGAAAACGAAAAGAGGACTATGGGTCGGTGGTGCAAGGGAGATTATGAGGCAATTAAGGACTATAAACGTAACATCTGTAAGGTTTAAAATGAAGGTAGATTGAGTTTTTCTTATATCACTGCAAGAGTACAGAAGTTTGATCTCAAATTTGTTTATAAGTATAAAAGATCATGATAGAAATATTTTCCAATGTCTTTTTAGCATCTGATAATTTAAAGCCGCTAGAGGCAGAGTCGCCTAACTGCAATTTTATAACTTGACTCATATAAAAAAAAAAATCTACAAGAACACAGTGTACGAAAATTGTTAACATAATTCTAACACAATAATAGTAAAAAAAATTTCGTACCTAAGTTTATTGCGCATTTGTATTTTCCTCCTTATTGAAAATCATGTGTTTTGTATTAGGCCACTCTGCCTCTAGTCTCATTTGGTGATCCTAATTTGGGCTGGATCCGCCCCGCTATGGTTCAAAGCAGGGTGGAAAGATTGTTCACCTCTATAGTACTGAAAAATAGTGTTCCAAATATAACGTCGCGTTTGGCTGACGCCCAGCGTGGAACGGCTTGAGATCACTGCATGAGAACGAAATTATGCCGCGTTCATCAAATCCGAGAATTTGAACTAGGTCGCGTATTACTGGTACTCAGGGTCACACAAAAGTGACACTATCATGTCTCATTAGTAATTTGTAAGTTAATTGATGGATATAAGCTCTTAAAGGACTTATATTAAAGTAAGGCATAATTTTGCCAACTACTGGTTCGAATTGAAAAAATATTTTTGTGTTGGTTAGAACATTTATCGAGGAAGGCTATAAAACATCACCCTAGCGCATCATGAGTAATAGAAGCGAAGATACAGCGTAAAATGTGAACAAAACGGGTGAAAATTTTCACCCGTTTCACGTGTCTCCCCGTGTTTTAATTTAAATGTGTAACCTACCCGCGTAAGCGTGAGACAGTATTTATTTGACCCTTCTATTACAGTTCTTTTTGAAAGTTAAATTAAAATGAATTGCATGTTTTCTCCCATATTAACTTTTACTCTTTAATTGTTAATTTTGTTTCCCTTTTCTCTATACGAAGGTTGCCTGGAAGAAATCTCCACAGGCAATAAGGCCGCCTTTGCATTACTCTTTATCGTAAATTATTAATTTAGTATTACTTTACTTGTTTGTGCAATAATCTTGCTGATAACAAACAGTTCCTATAATGCGTATTATCTTCTACTTCTAGCACACCATTTTACTTATGCGTTCAATCAATTGGAAGAGGAAGAAGCACATTCGTTGGTCAGTTGGAATATTAGGTAATAGGCGGAAGTTCTTCGGAACAATTAAACACAATTACGAACATTCGTCACTGGGAGGTTTGCGCAATAAAACTGTTTCATGTGAATCTAAGTGCTATAGTCACGCATGTGAACCAGAATCCGTATAAGTTGCGAAAACTATGAACAAGAGTCTGCATGCACGAGAAACCATGTAAGTTTCATGTTTAAAGCCCGATATATTAAACTCCGAAAAGTATAAGACACAATTTTCATATACATTGTAATATGGGGGTAGCAGTGGTTTGAAAACTTTAATATTTTTACATGTCATTGCACACGATGGCATAATATAAATCGATCTTAATCTCTGCTTGAGCAACAGCACGTAACGCTGTGGATGTAAGTTCGAATCCTGCCCGTGTCGTTTTTTAATCTAAGATCGATTTTTAACAGAATTGTGTATTTAAATATTGTGTTTTTAAGCGTTATTAACTCGTACATGGAAGTACAAGTCAACATATTAATACTGTCTGTATTTAAATAAAACGCTTTAACGGTTTAAAACGCGATATATTTCAGTTAAATTTGTTCGAAAAAAGCGGGTCTCCGCGTGACCACGGCTGCTGCAAAGCATCCTAAACGTCGGGCCGTAGTTGAAAATAATTTTCAAACTAGTTTAACTAAAATATATCGCGCTTAGACCGCTAAAGTGTATTATTTAAATATGTACTACTCGCGTAAACTACAGACAGTATTATATACTAAATAAAACACTTTAATGGTTTAAAACACAATATTTAAAAGTTATTTTAACTACGGCCCGACGTTTCCGATCTTGCAGTAGCCTTAACCGTTGGTGTCACTAAAAGTCTTATTTCGAAAGTGCGTTTGTTTAAATTTCCTTTCTTTTCGGCTTTAGCTTTTAGCAATAGATAAAATGTCGTACACAGCCTACCAGCTCGGACTTCCACTTCGGCCTTCTCTGACGCATAAGTTACAATATATTGTTCGTTGGCGTAGGTGTGACATAATGTATGCGAGTTTACCTTGTACGAAGATAAGGCGAAACTTGTACTTGGTAGGCAAAACTCGATTCTAACTGAGCCAAGTCCCAAGGTCAGACGGGCACGCGATCGCAGGAAACTATTAATATGTCGTTTACAGTTTGAAAACCTGTTTTTAAGAAGGCTCGAAGATTTTTTTATGATAGAGGAGACCAGATCAGCTAAGGGTTCGCCCGATGGAAGGGAACCCCAGCCACAGTTTCGACAGCGCATCTAAACTAGATGCGCTCTTAAAACGAACACATTTAATTATAACAATTAACGGTTTAAAACGCGATATATTAGTTAAACTTATCTGATGCTTTGCAGCAGCCGTGGTCACGGGGAGACAAATAAGTTTACCTAATATATCGCGTTTTAAACCGTTAAAGTGTTTTATTTGAATGTGTAGTACTCGCGTAAACTATAGACAGTATTTCATTTTCAAATAAGTTTAACTAATATATCGCGTTTTAAACCGTTAAAGGGTTATTTTTAAATTGACGGGTTGTCTCACCTGTTGTTCAATAAATTTCATTTTGGACCCGGTAGATTTGGATCCAACCTACGACCCCTTAGCCCAACATAGCTACTATAGCTTTCTCGAGCTTTATCCGTTACCATAAATGATTTACTTTCTAAAATTCGTTTTGTATCGACTTATGATAATAATCTGCTATTAATATTACGGAGTATAAAACACTGACAAATTTTGTTAAGTTAGAAAAGCAAAAAATTAATAGCGAGGGTAGTTTTGGAGAAATAGAAGATATGAATGGCTGGGGTTTCACCTTTCATCAAGTGAAAGTTCCTTCTTGTCTGTCCTTTTTTTAACTGATGGTGTGAATGCCTAATGCACGCCCACGTCGGGCAATAGTGACATGGGGAGTGTGGTAAATCGTATAGCCGAGCAGAACTTAGTGGTTCACACACACCACCAGCCCCCTACGGTGCTTTGAGGGAGCCCTGGGAACACGTTCGCACGACTAATATGCTTGTCTGTCCTACTGTTCCTTAAATAATTAGGAATCTTTTAAGACAAATAACAAGTATTTTTTTATTTTATTTCTATAACAATAACGCGGAATTGCACACCAAGTGTAAAAAAATGTATGTGAAGTCAACAGAAATTTACCACCTGTAAAAATTCAACTAACGGACGGACAAGGGTCCATAATCTCAGTAATATTTAGTACTATTTAATTTGTATTTGAGGGTTTGCTTTTTTGTTCTTTTGAGGGAACTATCTAAGTACCCTCAAAAGAACAAAAAAGAAATATCTAACGTTTCTCTTGCAGCGGTAGTTGGTAAAGTTAGATAGTAAACTAAGATAGCTATCTATGTAAACCTAATGTGTGTAGAAACGTACAATGTAAGCTAGCAAACGTTTTAAGAAAATTGACGTGTCACAGCGCTAGTGAAAGTTGATCTTACGGCGTGGACTAACAATCTTGCCGAATTTTAATGAACAATGTCGTTACTCCGGCTGTTGCGAAGCTTAGATTCTTATCAATACAATCACGCGAATTATTGTACCGTCTGTAGTTACGGGTAGTAGATTAAAATGTTTTTAACGGTTCAGAACGCGAAATATAATAAAACATATTCTAATTTAATTGACTTACGACACGATGTGCCATGACCTCGGTTTGACGCGGCCGTGACACGCGTATTAAACCGTTAAAGTGTTTTATTTTAATTATTAATACTTTAATAATTTGTATTGACGTCTTAAATTAAAAATTAATTAAAATTTAAAGCTTAATTTATTTATGTCGGAATGTAAAGATGCTATCTTGTTACTCAACACGCCAAAAGCGCCATTAACTTAAACAGCAATTTATTTGAGCTAGCTAAATTAAAAATTACCAAGATCTGAGTTCACCTTCACTTTTAATTAGGTTTGTTGATTTTAAAAGTAAGTACACTTAAGCTATTTATATTAATGAAGATGTTATTTTACTTATACTTGTATGCCAGCGTAGTGCAATGGTTACCGTTATTTAAATAAAACACCTGTAACTGTTTTAAACGCGAAATATATTAGTTTAATTTAACTATGGCCTGACGTTTCGTATGCTTTACAGAGGTCGTGGTCATGGGGGCACAAATGTTGGGGAGTGTCCCTAATGTCAAACTCAAAACTGCTACGCTAGCGCCATCTGTTTCTTCGTAGTTGGTATTGCGAGAAATAGTTAAAAATAAATGTGGCCGTAGTTAAAACAATTTGTAAATAAGCTAACTAATATACTTCGCGTTTTAAACCGTTAAAATTATTTTACTTATATATGTGTGCTATTGGCACTTTATATTACACTTGATGTTGTTAGGATTAGTTGAATACAGAAGCTATTAAACGAAATGGATTAGTAAAACGGACGTACAAATATATCAGGACATAAAATATATACATGATCCGAGCTTGATTATGTTGTTGTCCATATTTAATCCATGTTACATTTTTGAAAAAACGAATAACCTAGTCACAAAAACATTTTTCGTTCGGTCTTAAAAAGTATAATCTTTAAGGAATATAAAAAAATGTTAGTTAAATAGGATCATATTGTGGGCACAAGATTTGCGAAGACCAATAATAATAATTGTCCATAAGTCCCCCTTTAAAAGGAAAAAATAAATAACTTAACATCCATATTTTAAAACAGAAAGCAATTTGTAGTTATAATGCACAAAGAAAACGTCTTATTAAATAATATTATCGTCCTAAAAAGCAAATATAATAACATAATATGTTAGATATATAATATATAACCATATTAGTATGAACAACTCTCGAATAGAAACATAGGCAACAACTTTTCTAACACGCAATTCTATTAAACATGGATATAGTCGTTTTACTTTTAAATGCAGGATATATATTCTAGATGGTAGTGGTAGTGGATTCGATTCCTACCTCGTCCTTCGTCGTTCTTTTTTTATGTTGAAGGAGGACAGAGGGGAGGTGTAATACCCCAGCCATATACATCTACATAAGATACGCTGTCGACCTTTGTCAATGGATATTCGGGAGTCCAGGCTTGACGGCTTTTTAATCTCGGACGGTGGCTCGTGACGCGTACGGAGTTTCGATGTTCCTACCACCCATTTTATATCCAGATTTACAGACCAAGTGAGACATCTTCGGAAATATTATACATTAGAAAAATGTCGGGCCCGGTGGAGATCGTACCGACAAACCAATGATTATTAGCTATACATTACAAATCTTCTCGTATTGATGTCAATGAACTTTGTTATGCCTATAGTCAAGTGACCAATTTCATGATGCTGGTCCTCCTTGAACAATAATACTTGCGTAGGAGGAAGTAAAGGTTATATGCACCAAATTGTAAAAAGAGTAGCAAAACTACTGACTTTAATTTGGACATAAGACCTTTTAAAAACTTTAATATTTTCACATGCTTAGAAGTTAGATTGCATGTGATGCTCTAACCACTTGAGTACCACGTTTAGAGCGCGGAACGCTGGTTCAAGTCCTGCCCGTGTCGTAAAATTGTTTCAATCTAAAATCTATTATTGAGGCTGCTAGAGGCAGAGGGGCCTAATAACAAAAACATGATTTTCAAGAAGAAGGAATACAACAATGCGCAATTAACTTAGGCGAAGAATTAAGAATTAGGAATTAGAATTAAGAATTATGTTAAAAGTTTTCGGTCACCGTGCTCGTGTAGACTATAGAAAAAATAATAGGGTCAAGTCATTAAATTGCAGTTAGGCTACTCTGGCTCTAGCGGCCTCAATTCATACAATACCTGTTTCGCAAGACTATCTTCGTTCGACGTCTGCTTCATTGCATCAGTCTCGTGGGCAGAAGCTCAGCTGACCGTGAAACCCACGTTCATTCAAGCGGCTGAACTCATTTCCTTGTTACACTCTCGTACTTGCATTATGCAGATTTCAATTACAACGATTAAAGCAGCTTACACGCGGCTTTGTGCAGATTTTGTTATGCAAGAGGCGGAAGAGAAAAATCACGTTACCATAGCAACTAATACATGCATGCACGCATGGTAGGAACATATGGCTAAAATTCGCCAGATCGATTCACACCTGGACATGTTAAATAATCAATGTATAATTTTGAAACATGATTCTGAACAACATAAGCAAATTAAATACTGTCTATAGTTTACGCGAGTAGTACACATTTAAATAAAACACTTTAACCGTTTAAAACGGGATAATATATTAGTCTCTCCGTGTCTCCCCGTGACCACGGCTGCTCCAAAGCATCCGAAACGTCGGGCCGAACTTAAAAATCATTTCCAAATAAGTTTAACTAATATATCGCGTTTTAAACCGTTAAAGTGTTTTATTTAAATATAAGCACATCTTGATATAATTGAAAAATCGGATATAAATTTAAAAAAAATTACGTCTCGGACAGAACTTGAACTGGCATCCCGCAGCGTTCTGTGCTGTTGCTGTAACCAATTGAGCTACCGAGCCACCTCACCGTCGAATTTTTTCAACTTATTGTTACATGCATCTCTCGCGCAACATCTTGACATGTTATCTGGCTGCGGAATACCTTTCATCAAGCCCATTCTCCTTCATTCTCTGTTCTGTATCCGCTACGAAGATTTATTCTTGAAAAAAAACGTGGCATGTATTAGTTGACATATTTTAAATTACGACCCCATTGTTTGGATGATTCGCAGCAAAGATACAGGTTGACCCGACAATCATAAGCTTATAGATTTCAGGTTTTAAATCGTTCAAAGTGCTTTATTTAAATGTGTACTACTCGCGTAAACTACAGACAATACTTAAACAGACACTCGTATAGTTAATGGTTTATTATCTGTGGGTTGTTTAACTTTTTTAGCGATCAAACTTCACACAGGGACAAAAGTCTCGAGGGCCCTCTACCCAGATTGTATATGGTACCGTAAAACCTCAGTAAAAGGTCGTAATACTCTGCGTACACTTATTATGAAGTGGTTTTAAACCCAAGCGACCCTCCGTAGTGTATTACATCTACCCCTAAAAACCTAGATCTTCTTACGAGTTGTACTAAGGGAAAAATTAAGTTTTAGAATTGAAATTGAAACACGCGTAAATTGCTGTTCAATACAAATAATTCTATATTTTACATTAATACAATATTTAAGTATATCATCACATACTGCAACTCACACAGTACAGAACTATAAGTAACACAGTAGGAATGTATAAAAATAAATACGTACTAAATAGAATTAATATAATACACTGTTATTATATTGTTAATTAACTACTGTCTTTAGTTTACGAGAGTAAGACAAATTTAAATAAAACACTGTAACGGTTTAAAACCCTATATATATTAGTTAAACTTCGAAAATTATTTTAACGACGGCCCGACGTTTCGGATGTTTTGCAGTAGCCGTGGTCACGGTGAGACTAAAGTAAAGTACTAGTTAAAATAATTTTCAAATAAGTTTAATTAATATAACATATCGCGGTTTTATTCCGTTAGTGTTTTATTTCAATATTATTAATGTCGTATTGTTATTCGACAAATTTTGCCAATATTGTTACCTTCCAACATGTTATTGCAATGTTTTTTTTTAATATGGTTAGGAAATGATTTCGCACGAACTGCTTTCACTATTCCTATAAAAAGTACAATCATTTAAGTGGTAAAATATATATAGTGTATTTATTTCTAGATATATCGCGACAACACACAAAAACATGACAACTTATATTGTGAAGTTTTCAATCTAAATAAAACACTTTAACTGTTTAAAACGCGATATATTAGTTAAACTTATTTGAAAATGATTTTTAACTTCGGCCCGACGTTTCGGATGCTTTGCAGCAGCCGTGGTCACGGGGAGACCACGCTGCTAACATATATATCGCGTTTTGAACCGTTAAAGTGTTTTATTTAAATGTGTACTACTCGCGTAAACTATAGACAGTATTTAAGTTTTCAATCTTGAAACATTCTTGAGCACGTTCAAAGTACCTCAAAGTAACTAACTTGCAACTTAGCAGGAAGCTTGTACATAATTATCATGTACCGAAGGTCTAAGTAACATTTAACCAGATCGAGAGTAATGAAAGGGGCTAGACCTCGAATGGCGCATTGCAAAATTGCAACGCGTTGCGCAATTCTCAGAAACGTGATTTTGCTAAACGCTCGCGTTTCTCGCATAGTGATCTATAGAACCAACGTTTATACAGTGTTAATGCAAACACTACCAAGCTAAAACCCAACAACGTAAAAATACATATTTATTTATTTAATTCTTCATTGCAACACATACAAACACAAAGTATATATACATGATTCTTTAAAATATTATACATTAGTCTTACCAGTTATAGAGTGCAATGGGCGGCCTTGTCGCTATAGAGCGATCTCTTCTAGGCAACCCTTGAGTAAAATGAAATGGGATTTATACAAAGTGCAAAAATCATTGATCAGAGCGGGATCACGGAACGCTGTGGATGTCGGTTTAGGTCTTGCATGTGTCGTAATTTCTTTTCTATATAAAATCGATTATCTATACTAATATATAAAGAAGAGAAGAGTTTATTTGTTTAAACGCGCCAATCTCATGAACTACGGTTTCGAATTGAACATTTTTGTGTTAGTTAGAGCATTTATCGTGGAAAGTTATAAGCTATTTGTGTATCTTTCAAGAACGAAGGGACGAACAAAAACTAATTTGGGTGCCCAAAATAACGATCGTCGCGAATGAAGTCACTGACACAGCTAGTTAGTTTATATAATGCATGTGTTATTGCACATGTCAAACATTTAATTAAACTACCAGAATACCTTGCCTCTGGTCACAAGAACTTCACCCGCCTATTTACGCCAATAAATGAAATAGTTACAAATCATTTTAAAGTTTAACTTTCAAAGTAACTTTTTCTTTGTTTTTTTCTATGTTAAGATTTTAATACTTTTTCTGTATTAATTTATCACATGTTTTTTTGTATATTGAAGACGCCCGTCGAGTACGTATTGTTTTAAACTTTTGTTTGTTGATGTTAGTAAATACCGTTATGAATATGTAAAAAATTCATGAATACAAATCTTTACAAACAATTGACTATTGTATACGACATTGCTTATACTGGTTTACATACACAGTAGCAACGCACGAATGGGGGAAATTAATTTTGCACTGCCACCACTGGTCCATACCGGTGGTGGCAGTGTAAAATTAATTTCCCCCAGATCTGAAGTATTGAAATTCATGAATCATCGTATGTAATGGTAACAATATATGGTTAGTAATCAGAAGGTCGTGGGTTAGATCCCCATCTTTGGATTTAATGCCTTGAAATGAAATATTTGGACCACACATCAACTATTAATATGTAAAACTGAAGAGTTTGTTGGAAATACTGATTCAAATTGAAAAATATTTTTGTGTTGGTAAGAGCATTTATCGAGGCTGTAGGCTATAAAACCATCGCGCTGCGACTAATAGAAGCGAAGACACGGTGTGAATTGTAGAAAAAATGGGGAAAAATATTCATCCTAATGATTTTTTGTTGCTTGTAAAAATACGTATGAAAGAATGATTTCTGTTTGGAAATGTTCGCGACAATGTATGTCTTTCTTTTATGATTACTCGCAATAAAGTCGGGACGCAAAGACGAAGAGGAGGTTTGCAAAAACAAATTTGGATGCCTAAAATAACTGTTATATGCGGACAAAGTTGCCGGCACAATATTCTATATAGCGTTATTTCCTCTTTCATCGCGTGAACCCCAAATCTTTTGTCGTAGAATATTGTAAGAGCGTGAAGCTCTGGTCTCAAATATGCATTGTGCAATTGACCTCGCGCCCACGCCCGCCTTCACGCCTCTTACTGCATATCTGGGTACCCTTCGAAGACATCAGGTGTCAGTACGTGGGTTTGTGGAACTGCTTAAACCTACTAATTACAGGTAATCGATATTAAGAATGACGTAAATGTCATAAGTCAAATCTGCTACGCTAGCGCCATCTGTTTCGTAGCGGAGTAGATTTGACTTTGACAATAGGGATTTTCCCTTCCATCTTTTCGTGACGACTACTACAAAGCTAAACTAAACTAACTAAACCCATCTTGGCGGCTTTTCACCTGCGGACGGTGGTTCGTGATCGAGACGATATTTAGATGTGACGATACTTAGTCTACTCGGGTACACTACAGACAATACTTGATTCGGTTATAGTTAAACATCTTGAGTACATGTTTAATAACAAATATGTATAATACTGTGTAGTCTATAAGAAGGTTAACCGTCTAACAATTTTTAAGCGACTAAGTTTTTTATTATATAGATGGGAGACAGATAACGTTTCCTTCAGTTAAAAGTTTTCGGATAATCAACGCTTTACCGACATTTTAACTTCACTTATCAAGCACCAGAGAGTACTTGAACTTTACATACGAGTTTGAAATGTCAGAGCCATTCAAAGCATGGTATTTTCTGCGCAATGACAGTTTTGTAAGAACCGTGTTATTCTAGTTACGTACACTGCACTTTAGACAAGGACACAATAAGCGAAAAATTGTAGTTGTAAATGGAACATAGTAAATCATTTTTAGAAAGAAAAAAAAATGAGTGCCAATTGTAGAGCATCTAAGACAACAATTTGAATTAAAAATCGATAATAAATAAATAAAAATTACGACTCTGGCAGTTGCCCGAGTCGTATATATTTTTTAATATTATCGATTTTTAATTCATATATCTCATGTCATTTTGTGTAATATGAAATATGTGAAAAATATTAAAGGTTTCAATACACAACAATTATATCTATATATCCTTATATATAAAGATGAAGAGTTTGTTTGTTTGAACGCGCTAGTCTCAGGAATGACTGTTTCTTATTGAAAATTTCTTTGTGTGTTGGGTAGAGTATTTATAGAGGAAGGCTATATGCTATTACATTTCGCCATGTGACTAATAGGAGCGAAGGAACAACGGATAATGTGTAAAACGGGCAAAATTATTCATAACCATGGCTTTCCAAGGCGTACGCTGCAAGAACGGTTCAAGATACCCAAAAAATATGTATTAAAGAATTAATCCTCCTTAAATGATCGAAAAAAAAGTACACGGCTATATGTCTATTTTTTAAGATTAATTTGCAAGAACGACGAGAAGGGACGCGACGTCGTGGATAACAGTTTAAGTTTATAAAAAAGGGGTTTGCAAAAACAAATTTGGATACTCAAAATAACAATTCTACGCAGACGAAGTCGCTGACACAGCTAGCTCTATATATCCATCACACCAAGAACATAAGAGACTCATTTGTGTTTCTCCCAAAAATAATTCTCTCAAAAATATAGTAATTTTGTTCGGACGTTTGTCCGTACAATAACACTTTCCAGTATCTTTGTGAAATCTTTTTATATTCTCTCGCGTTGCTTGTAAAATTACTTAGAACGATGACTATCTACGTTACATAATAATAATGATTATCAGACCATTAAACAAGATGAGATAACTTGTATTACGTTTTTAATTACCTATCTTATGTTTAATTCTGCTTTCATTAATTATTAGGAGAAATACCAAGCGATAAGAATTGTATGTCTAAATTCGATAGGCTGACAAGAAGGATGAGTAAGATAGTGACAGGATGGTATCTTGGGGAGAAAAGAAGAAGGAATTAGATGGCAAGAGTACGATATGTGTCCGGAGTTGTTTAAAAGAAAGGAAGAAAGGAGGAGAACAGTGAATAGATAAATAGTGGAATAGGTTGTACGCGCTGTTTAGGCACTCCGATCTTAAACGTAGCAAGGCGTAATTTTTGCGTGCTTTCGGTTTAAAAATGCTATTTCCTCTAAGAGTATATAATGTATATAATAAATATATAATGACTTAATGAGAAAAAAATAAAACCCAAATTTAAATGTGTTTACATGCTTCGTTACTTCAATTCAACGAAACAATGATATATAAAAAAATCTAATTGTGTAACTTATTCAACAATATGAGATTTTAATAATTTTTTAAAGATATTACTTGACGTTTTTATACTTCCATGCTTTTTATAAAGATCACGTCGCCCTTAATTCTTATACTATCTGTACCGTAATTAGTTGGAGCTTGGAGATTTTTTGATTGTTTTTTTTCTTGGACTTGTTTGACTGTTTTCACTTTTGTGTTTATGGATAGAGTATACTGGTATAAACAATAAGTACCAGGTAGCCATAGAGTCAATTGAAAATCGAAAGCTTTTATCGATCCTAGTAAAGCGTCTGCCACATGTTGCCCTAGTACCTAATGAAGATTTATTTGGTCGTTTCTGTTCATTGTGGTTGAGCTAGGGCTGTCAAAAATTTGTTTATTTTGTTCCAATGAGAAAAACGCATAGTTACTGCGAAAAATAGTCCGTTCCGTTCGAAAAATGTTTGTTATTATGCATACCGTTAAATCAATAAACGTATTAATCAACAGTCATAGTTAAATAAAGAATCAGTAAACTAAAATAATTGGCGTTTTAAACCGTTAAATTGGTTTCATTTAAATAAGTACTATTCGTGCACCTAATGACAACGTACTCTTAAATATTTGTATTCTTTTTAATAAATGTAGTCAATTTGTATACTTTTTTAATGTTTTGGATTTCACATTATTTCTTTCAACAATAAGGCCAGCCTTTTTATTGTATTCTCGTATATAAATGTCAATTATATTAAATACAAAAATGTCCGAAATATTAATGAATAAATACAAATTAAGTTATTTTTTTGCAAGACCGAATTACGTATATACACAGGTGAAAAATAATGATTCATATCATGAAACTTCTTTAAATTCTGTGACAGCCCTAGGATTAAAAAAAGCGTCTACCGATGTAATAGGATAATTGGAAGGAATGGTGAACATTGCAGTAGCATTTAAGTGTTTGATTGATTGATTTAAGGGCGTTAATTTAGATAAAAGGAAACCATTAACTTTGCAATGACGTACCAATATATCTTTTCAATAAATATACATATATACTTTGACTTAGGTGTATGTACAGTGACATACGACATATACGACAGACTATACTTTTGAGTGTTGTCTGTAGTTTACGTGAATAGTACAAATTTAAATAAAACCCTTTTAACGGTTTAAAACGCGAAGTAAATTAGTTAACTTATTTACAATTTATTTTATCTATGGTCCAACGGTTCGGATACCTTTTGCAGCAGCCGTGGTTACGAGGGTAATGAAGATGGAGAGGTGTCCCTAATGTCAAAGTCAAAACTACTACGCTAGCGCCATCTGTTTCGTAGTTGCTATTTGGTCCTTCTAGTTTCTCTTCTTCTAGAAATAAATTATAAATAAGTTAAGTATTTCGCGGTTTTAAACCGTGAAATTTATTTGTTTTAAATTCTGATTCCTTGCTAACAATAATTGTAGCCTGTGTTAAGCAGGTTAAATGTAATTTTCTAATAGTGATAGGATTTTTTAAATCGACATCGTGGATTTTCTGCTAATACATTACAAACACACACAAAAATTATAATCTCTTTATTATATAAGTATAGGTGAGTGAGTGATGCGTAGTTTGTAACAATAATTCTTAGCCGGATCAAGTTACATCTGTAATAATCTTGAATCTAATTAACGCACGCTTAATTAATGAATCAATTAAAGTTCATTTAGTGGCTTCATAATAATCAAGTTTACATTGTTAGAAGTCCGTAGCTCAATGGTAAAACGTTACCTAGCATTGGGTTAGATGATGTTCAGATTCGGATCGCGGGAAAAGAACAAATTTTTCGGTCGAGATCATGTGTGTTTGCTCCATGCCTATATTTAACAAAATGAGGATGGTTAATATAGATTAGGCTCTAGGAAGAAAAAGTATTCTTATTCTTTCTATATACGCTAATCTCTGAAACTACTTCACGAATTGTTTTCCAGTATTTAAATCTAATTTAAGTCAACTTCTATAGGGTACACTACAGTTATGAAGATATATTTTTATAGAGTTCCTATTCCTGGCGCAGTTTAGGGTGAAAACTAGTTTCATAATTCATATAAATAACTAGCTGTGCTAGCGACTTTGTCCGCGTAGAAAATTATTTTGGCCATCCAAATATGTTTTTTAGACCTCCTCATCTTTATAAATTATATGTTTATGTTATTTCATGTTGTTTTATATGTTTCTTCGCTTCTATTGATCGCGTCCTAATGTTTTACAGCCTTCCTCGATAATTAAATATAAAACAACAGAAAAATAATTTTTATTTCGAACCAGTAGTTCCTGAGGTTAGCGCGTTCAAACAAAGTGAACTGGGGCTGAATAATATCAGTATAGATGTATTTAAGACATCAATGACGTGACAATTTATGAAAATCGCGTTTCGAAGTAGATATTATGCTTTTTTAACGAACCAGGCACCAATGGAGAAGGCGCCAAGCGGGCTGGTTGCCAAAACACATAATCACTTCAGCCATATTTGCAAACTTGTAAAATATACTAGCGATACACCGCGAATACTAATTGCGATTTTTTTCTTTAATTCCTTGTTGAATTTAACGGCTAGTTACCAGTAGGGACGTGGGTTTGATTATGTACCCCAAAACAGGTCAACAACACATCAAGAGTAGATGGTATACTGCTAATGCATATGTAACTAAAGCGATATTGATTTTATATCCGTATTCAGGGAATAAAAATATACTGTGTTGAGTAAAGTCTATAGTTAAATCGAATCGCACATTATTGTAAGGTTAAAAAAGGCGAAATAT
Organism: Leptosia nina; assembly: GCA_963661955.1. Taxonomy (NCBI): domain Eukaryota; kingdom Metazoa; phylum Arthropoda; class Insecta; order Lepidoptera; family Pieridae; genus Leptosia; species Leptosia nina. The sequence continues at coordinate 8,086,304 of CAVLEF010000010.1, read as the reverse complement.
TTACGACCCAACGTTTTATCCGCTTGACTATTTTTACGCGCTCCAAGCCGTTCAATGCGGTTTAAAACTCTATATATTATGTATATCTTGAACCGTTTTCGCATCGGAAATCCACAGAGATGAATAATTTCCCCCCGTTTTTTCCACATTTTCTGCTGTTCCAATTTGAACCAGTAATTCCAGAGATTAGCGCGTTCAAACAAACAAATTCTTCAGCTATATATATTAATATAAATATTACGTTATATCTAATATATAAAATTCTCGTGTCACACTTTTCGTTGCCATACTCCTCAGAAACGGCTTGACCGATTTTAATGAAGTTTTTTGTGCTTATCCGGTACCTATGAGAATCGGCCAACATTTATTTTTCATCCCCCTAAATGTTAGGGGTAGTCCACCCCTAATTTTTTATTATTTTAAGACAAAATTTTTAATTACTATTTTTTTATGACACAACATACAAAAATACATACAATCCTCAATTTTCCCCTTCTACGATCAACCCTTATTTTTTAATAGACATTTTAGTAATTTAATCATTTTTCCTCCGGTCCATTTATTTATATGGCAAAACAACGTTTGCCGGGTCAGCTAGTAGTTCTATATATTTTGTAATAGATAACAGACATGATAGATATATCCACTTGCATAATACTCTATCTTATGGTTCTGTCAGACTATATATACAAATATATAGTATGCTGTGACCTTCGTTTCGCTTTGGTGGTTCCAATGTGGACACTTCCTCAGTCATTATGTTACCAAGCCTCTTCCTCCCATTTGCATTATAAACGAAGACAATTAGTTATATTTATTGTTCTCTATTAGTAAGGATAGATTGTTTGCTATTTCTCATTAAACATCTACTTCGGAACGGTATTGGGGCTTTTAATTTATAATTTAGATAAGTCGTATATTCATCTAATCTTCTAATCTATAAAATTTATCTGTCTTTTCGTTTCTGAACTCTCCCAAAACGGCTGTAACGATTTTAATTAAATTTTGCACATATAATATTAATAGGGTTTTCAAGCTGGGGACACTCAGTGGTAGACTAATTTTATAAAATTGACGATTAAATAATGATCTGTTTTGGATTGCTCAGCAGATCACAGCTTATCCTTATTTGATGTTATATGGCGGGTCTTTTTTACCTTCCATGAAGTGAATCTCTTGCTTGTATATATCAATCATAAAGATAAAAAGCAAAACATTTTATTGAAATCGGCTTAGTCGTTTTTGTGTGCGACTTGTATGTGACAAGGATATTTAAAAAAATGTTCTTACTTCTCCGTGCTTATTACAATTACGCCACAGTGTTTAGCTAGTAGAATACATTGTCTAATGTAAATAACATTTGAGTAAAATAATTTAATTATACCTGTCGTTGTACGAAATACTCTTCGTATGAAAAATCACTGAAAAAATAAGAACTGCGAAATTATCAATTCCACTGATGAGGTGTGAATTTTCGCCAAGGCGTACAAGCAAATCTAAAATAGTTTTGTAATTTTCCTAACGATAATGGTAAATCGGTCTCTTATTGTGCGCCGGCGCAGCGTGTAGTGATGTAACGCCAAGGTCGGATAGTGTCATTCCGACCGGTTTCTTTACCGCGTTTTTGCGTGGTTTCATTATTTCGATAGCAGTCTTGATTAAATATTCTCAGCTGATCGTGGATGATTTTTTTTAAGTTTATAGTAATTAGTTATTTTTTTATATTCTTCCGCCGATTGTGTATTTTAATTGGCCATTGTTTAAGGTCTTGCCTACGATTTACAATAATTTAAAAAATGCTTTATTATAACGTTTATTTGATAGAAATAACTAGAGGGGCCCCAAGTGATGCTTTTCAATATTAAAATGACAATAACCTAGATTTTTTTAGAATCTATATTGTATTTGCCTAGCAACCAGCTTGGAGTAACAATATTTTTACAGAATCAAAACAATAACTCGCTTATGAAACTGGGGCATTGCCCCCATTACACTTCTTAGGAGGTCAAAGAAGAGCCTTAAGACTAGATTAAAGGAAGCCTAACGATCGCAGGTAGGTGAGTCCGTGTTAAGAATAAATTGTACCCGAGCAAACGTAGTGGTAAGCGATTGAGAACAAACACATTTGTGTTTGGGTTAATGCCTACTTATAACTTACAAATGCCTGTAAATAATTATCTGTTTTCTTATATCTTGTTACGCTTTTGCGTTTTCATATGTGACCTGTATTGTACGTTAGACTTTTGTAATGATATTAATATGAAACGAAAACTTTCTTGGATCCGAAATAAAACAAACGAAAAACGTTTACTATTTATAAAATATAAATAAATATTAACAATACTTTCTGTATTAATAAAACATGAACCATTAATAGTTTTAACCACTGGAGCGTGCAATCACTTACACATGTATAAACTTTTACTTTTATGTCGAAGTAAAAAATTATTCATTGACAGCTATATAATACTCAGCCAGTTCGTCCGGGTATGACAAGGATTTATAAGGATCTAAAACTTCAGAATTGCTCCATGATTTGTCTAATAGAATTTTTGGTGGAGGCGAAATTGTGCTGAAAACAAAACCGCTTTCACTCAATTCTGGATACACATCTGTCGTGAATTCATCGTCCAACTTCAAAGATGACTCACTCTGTTCTGTTGTGTTATTTGCTTTATCAGTTGCGTTTATATTAGAATGTGACATAACTTCGTTGATATCGCTGCGGTTATGTGCCTGTACTTCACTTATCACTTCACTGTCATTGTAAATAAAGCCACGTGGTGATAAGCGGTCTGCTGTATTTATAGCGAGACTTGTTTGATTAACTATAAGCTTGGAAATGTGCAAATCATTACCGATCTTTTCTGTTGGCTTACATTGATCTGGTTTTTCGGTCATTGCAGTAAATACATTCGTCCAAGTTTCCACTGTCGTATAAGTATCATAATTAGGCGATTGAGTCGTTGTTTCGTTATATTCTTTCATCGTATTAAAATGTGGTGGTGACGGAAATAATATTTCTTCGAGAATTTCGTTGTCATTTTTGTATCCGAAATGGTAAGCCTCCGTATTTGACAGTTTTTCAGTCTGTAACTTATTGTTTGCGATTGTTTTCTTTGCTTTTTCAGCAATATTAGAGTATATTCTTGTGCGCAATGCATTTTTTATTTGTTCTTCTTGTTGCGTGTAAGGCGTTGGAGTAGCCATGTAAAGATCATAGTTCGGGCTTTCATCGTGAGATCTTTTCTTCGGAAAATCAGATTCTACAAAATCCTCTGTAAAGTCGAAATGTTGATGTCTATTGTTATAATTCAAATTTTTCACCTTTTGTGCTGTGGGTATTGGCTTACCGGGTTTTGCCTTACTGTTTGTCTTAATAGAACTTTTCAAACTAGTTTTTCGTGAGTTTCGAGAAGTATAATTTGTAGATGACGGTACTATAGCTTTATGCGAACAATTCCAATAATTAGGTCGCCAAATGTCTTTATTACTCAATGGGTATTCAACGTCTGGAAAGATGCCGACGTCTCGGTAACTAGGAGCAGAAGAAAATTCTGTTCCTTTGATGTCGGGAGTGGGGGAGCGGGGCTTACTCCTTAATTTCTTTTTTTGTTTAGGGCTATTCAACTTGGAATTATTTTTAATAACTTTCGGCACTGTATCCACGTCTTTAAGAAAGTTATGAAAATATATAGGAGCCATTGGCGGCGAAACCGTCTGGTATTGAATATCGGGAAAATTAAATTTATCACGGACGTCTTGGTTAACATTTTTGTTTAAGTGCATCCCGGACTGCACTTTATTCGTTGAACTAGACTTTGTCCCTCGCGTTGGTTTAATACCATGTTCTTTTTTTGAACCCATTGAATCTGATCTTTTACGGACATTTTTAGGCAAACAGTGTAAAGAGTGTATCTGTAAAAATTTAACAATTGTAATTGTTGTAACATCAAAACAATTATATGCCTTTGGTCTCCTATATACGATATTTGCGTTTGCCGTAAAGAATAATGTCTAGTAAATATTATTTATTTTGGTGTTGATGGTCTGGTCATAGATAAAAATGTTCTGTAGTGTATCGAAATAACTACGACAAAGATGTCTGCAGTCCACGGTGTTTATAGAAGACCAAAGCCTTACATAATACGTAATTAGCTCAGAACTTACCATCGAAAATATGGTGGCAATTAAAATTAATAATGCGACTCTTTCACGGACAGCCATATTGAAGTGTAAACAATTGTTATTTTTATCACAATTATTTATAACACATATTTCATTTGATTTCCTAGGAAATTGATAGGTTACCTAAATACTTATCAGTGTTATAAAAACCTATTACTTATTTTTGTGTAATTGATACAATTAGATATAGTATTTTGCAACACATTGTATTGTTAAAAGTGAAATGCAATAAAATACTTCAATAAAATATTGTATAAGTATATTATGTGGATTTATCAACTATCTAAAATATGTTGTATTTTGTGAAGAGACTTCCGTACTTGTCGATACATAGGTGATATTTGAGGATTGAGTATCTTCCGATGTAATTTTTTGATTTTCATCTGTTATCTCATTAAGGAATTCTTCATTACTTTGTTCTTCAATTTTTGTAAACGTTTGCGCCACTACCTCCGTTTCTTTAGATTTTGATAACTCTTGTGATACAAATAATTCGTCTTCTGTCTCCGTGCTCCCTATGGTATCATATTCTGTCAACTCATTTGAAATGTCATTTACTTCTTTACTCAATTTATCAAATGTATCATCTGTAATGATTGTCACGTTTTCGTAGAGTTTAGTTACGTTTTTTATAGATGTAAACGTTTCATTGGTCGATTCAATGTTGACATTTAATGGATTACTTGAAAGGCTTTCTTTTAGTTCAGTGTCATAAGATGTTATGTTAGTAATTTCTATAACATCTTCTTCCATATAGTATGATTCATAAGAACTGTGTTCAGTTTGTGTTGAGTTTGTATCGACACTATTCACTGCCAAAACTTTACTCTCATTTTTGTCAAAGTTATTTTGTGTTCTGGTTTTTTGGTATGAATTAATCTTTGAGAGAAGGCATCTATAAGAATCTTGAACATCTTTCGAAAATGGGCCCGTAATGCCATCGTGGGCATCGGTCAGGAAATAAAAAGGTTGTGTGGAGTCCAAAACAGATAGGGGGTACGTGGTTTCCGGAAATTTACTTTCAAAAACATCTGACTCATGACAGGAGAATGATCGACTATCGATTTGTTGGGGAACTTCAATTGATGATGTTCTTTGTTTGATATTGGGTGCGTAACTGTAAGCACCATTTTTCCTTGCTCCACCAACGGTAGCAGATTTTTTACCAACGCGAAGTGTACTTCCATCAACATATTCCTGTGAAAACAATTTTGATATAAGAATATAACTATGCAGCTACTACCACTAGACGATGCTTATAGTGACAGTGGATACCAGGATGGATTTGAAATTTTGGGAGTTAAAGAGCGCCAATCTGGACCTTGGTAGTAAGAGGTGTCACCACCCTTGTGCTTTATAGAGCATCTTACGCGTGTCGGTCCTGATTATTTATTTAATTCCAAAAACATTAAAATAATAATAGAAAGCGTCTTAGATTGTTACATCCACACTTACTGTGGCGGTAGTCGTTTAATCCCAAAAGCTTATGAAAAGTGACGTTAATAGTTTTCTAACGAAGCATAGTTAATCAAGACATTATGAAACATTTTAAAAAGAAACTTACTTTCACAACTATGGAACAGATAAGCCATGTCAAAATCATCTTACTCTTTGTAATATTTACAGGAAATTCATTGCATCGAATTGTTTAAATGCTTGAACAATTGAATTTTTGATATGCCGGAAGATAATAGAACAATGCAAATTGTTGGCGTTTACCTATTTCTAGTACATATACTTCAATAAACACATGATCACAGAAATAAGCGCATTTATAGGTTCTGTTACAAAATAAATTAGATTGTATAAAACAAATGACGAAATATTGTAGAAACGAGCAATTTCTAATAGATACTCTTATCATAGTGATTTCAAAAATTAGCAATCAATAAAACAATTAAAATCTGTTGACAATATAATATTATTTAAATAAATCACTTTTAACGGTTTAAAGTACAAAACTTAGTAGTTAAACTTATTTATAAGTAACCCGAAATTTTGGATGCTGAATGCTTGATGTATGGTGTCTAATTTCAAAGTAAAAATTGCTCCGCTAGCGCCCTCTGTTTTATCGTATTTGGAATTTGGGGAACTGGTCGGCTGCTAAGATTTCGAAACGTCGGGCCTTATTGAAAAAAACATTGTAAATAAATCTAATTAATATATTTCGCGCCGTAAACGTTTAAAAGTGTTTTATTTAAATGTGTACTTCTAGCGTTAAACACAGACGGTACTTAATACAATATTATCGATCGATATCGATTTTTAATACGTACGAACTTTGTTTAGGATATAAAGATTCATAATCTAGTCAATTATTATAAAAAAACCCTTACTTTGAATTCAGATTAAAATGCCACGTGCAGGCATCGAACCCAACCACAATTCCGTTCTATTCTTTTACATTAGTACTAACTAAAACTAAAGGATAAGAAACAAGTTCCTAAATACGTAAATATTTATTTAGAAATGTAAACTGTGGGTAAATGTTACATTCAGATGAATTTTCTTGCTTTTATCATCTTTGAGCGTATTATTGGTTTATTCTGTACAATAACAAAAACATACAAACATTTGTAACAACGTGTGTGTTAAGTGTCAAATATTCGAAAACATAATTCGCGAACAGTTTAAAAATGGGAGCATCTGTATTATTAATTTAAAGAAGAAATCAATCAATAGTTGATAATGGCACAATTGTTTGCTGATTAAAACTTAATGAAAAGTTTTAGCAGCGCGAACACCCACATCCGCCGCATCCGCAACCACCTCCGTACCCACCAGCGTAAGGAATGGGCACTGGCATTGCGGGTGGGGGAACACCGCCGAAGCCTCCGCCACCCATCATGGCGAGGAGCATGATTGGCAGGATGACGTCCAAGTCATTGTCGTTGTTGGACATGGCTGGGTATGGACCCCAATTTCCATATGGGCCGAATTGTCCGTTCACGGCCTGAAATGTCAACTAAAAGGGTTAAGTACTGTCTGTAGTTTAACAGTGTAACGGTTTAAAACACGAAATATATTAGTTAAACTACGGCCCGAAGTTTCAGATGCTATGCAGGAGCCGTGGTCACGGGGACCCTAATGATTGAGGGTGTGTCTGACGTCAAAATAAAAATTGCTACGCTAGCGCCATCTGTTTCGTGGTAGTTGTTATTTGGCAAAACTGGCGGGGGTATAGAGGTCGTAATAAAAAATAATTTACAAACAAGTTTAACTAATACACTTTGCGTTTTAAACCGTTAAAGTGTTGTATTAAAAAAAAGGTTATTAAAAGTAACAGCATGGAGTGCAGTTGATGGAAATGAAATACCTCAGCCATATAACATGTAAATAAGATGTGTTGTTTACCTATTATCAAAAACAAAATATATCAATTTAATACACACCTGAAGAACAAGAAGGAATGCAAAGCAGAAGGTTACTTTCAAGGGCGACATTTTGAGTTTTGTGACTCCTAATGGAAATAATTCTTTTTATATCCATTTTCTATTAATCTCGTAAATAAATTCGTTTTGTAATTAGGTTTATGTGTCAATAAGAGCACGTAGCGTGGAAGGAAAGTGAAATAAATAATTAGAAAAACTTAAAAAAGTATAGTTAGGAAATTATCTACAGCATTTACAGATAAAACATATTTTTTATATTGGTTAATAAATGTAAAACAGCGAGAATAGGAGCTTAGTGGAATCAGCTATTTGTCCACGAAATTCTACGAGTATCCCAGAAGGATCTAATACCCCATAAAAATATTTGAACTTCAAATATCATACGCGTGTTTTACGTTACTTACAATAATAGCGATGTTAAATAAACACGCCTGTATATGTAAGTTAATAAAATCAATAGTTGACGGGTTTACTTATTAAAAAGTTCTACCTTAAAAGCGACACTCAGAAATCAATGCAACATCCTTTAAATATATTTATTTTGTACTTTGCTTTACAAAATAACGTTTGGATTCTAAAATGCGCGCGTAAAGAAAACTATCACAAATTTCCTATTCAAGTATGCACTTATTACTAAGTTAACTTAATTGTTCTGGTTGTAGTTTACGCGAGAGTTAAATTAGATTTGAATAAAACCCTTTCAACGGGTTATAACACGAAATATATAACTTATTTGCAATTTATTTTAACTATGGCTGCTCCAAAGCATCCTTAACGTCAGACTGTAGTTAAAACAAATTGTTGTAAAAGCGTTTTATTTTAATTACTATAATATAAAAGTGTTTTAATCCTTTTGTCCTAGGTATTAGATTTTTAAACATATTAATTACTTGATATAGTTTTAATAGGAAAAGTAAACTTTATTCACGTAAAATGGTTATATATTAATGAATAAACAAGCTCTGCTGGTGCAAGTAACAAAATAAATAAAGCTTTTTTTTTAAATTCCAGAAAATCCGTGTGCATTTACTCATTCAAAAGAAGTCCAGGTTTTATTGTTTACTATAGAATAAGCAGACATTTTGTTTATTAAGTATACAAAAAGTTCCATTACGTGTATTTTGTTTTTATCATATTAATAGTTTGATTAAACTTAAATATTCATATAACACTGTAATCCGTTGTTGAAGGTACGGTTATGTCTATTTATTCTTATCCAGGATTCCAAGCCATTCATTTAACTTCGACCGCTACCATTGAGTATATAGAGGTATAAAATCCATTGTATTAACATTCAAAAAATGTTTGAAAACATTAATATTTTCACATGAAGGCACTATATAATTTATTTTCGATTTTTAAATTATTCAAAAAATGTTACTTTTAGGATCAAGAAATAGAGAAATAAATAAAACAGATTGTGATAAATATATTCATTTATTAATTCCTCCCTTTTGATAGATGTCAATAGTAATTCCCACCATTGCCACACGAACACCCACAGAATGGTACGGGAATGGGATACGGTACGTAAACGGGATTACCCGCATTACCGTTACGAAAACTTGTGAAAAGGTCCAGCCAATCTAGAATGTCCATTTTGTCATCGTCATCTTTATCAACTACGATGACTATTGGTTGCGATGACGGTGCGTTGACGTAATTGGGAACAGGAGAACCGTCAAATGTCATCATCCTTTCAGGATTGACATTGTATAGTCCGTAATTGTCCAGCCATTGCGCGTAACTGAACTGTAACAAGATGTTTAGTACTGTCTGTAGTTTACTCGAGTAGTACACATTTAAATAATACACTTTAACACTTTAAAACACGGGGAGCAGCCACCACAGTCTTTCCGTGACCACGCCTGCTGCAAAGCATCCAAAACATGGCGCCGTAGTTAAAATATTTTTATAATAAATTTAACTAATATATTTCGCGTTTTAAACCGCTCAAGTGTTTTTTTTAAAGATCATTAGTGATACGCTGTCTCCCTGGTCCAATGGTAATGGTGTATGGCTAGGGGCCGTAGATTCGATTCTCACTATGTCCCACTAGGTAAACTTTATCTAGATAGATGTTAAATAAATATCGAAATTCAATTGAAGTCGTGAACCATTACAATTGAAACGGCGACAAATTGTAATCACGTTTCAACTTTAATCTATAGATTTCGGTTGTTACAACAAATAGGTACACAGTATGTCTTGTTTTAATGATCTGAATCTTGTTACATAGACTTAATAAAACATACAAGTTCCTTACCTGCCACAATAAAATTATTAACAAACATATTTTTGCAGGAACCATGTTAGGCCTGGTACATCTTTCAGAATAAGATCAACAATTAAAATTTTCATCTTATAGGCTCCTTTTTATACAAATATAGCCTAAGATAATTCGTGGATTATTGTAACTTTAAAAGTTGGGAAACAATAGACCCTAATTATAAGAATTTTGATTTCATAATTTCCTAACACTTGGAAAACAATCGTATTTTATAAATGTTGACAAAATCATTTACACAGGCGGGAGTCAAACCCACTATAATTCCATCGTTCTATTGATAGAGCAACGGCACCAGATATTTTTAGTTTTAGCTTAACTATTTCAAGTCCTAATACTATAGAGTTAGGACTCGGTAGCTCAATGGTTAGAGCAACAGCAGTCCTACCCGAATCGTGTTTTTTTTTTCAATTTAAAATCGATTTTTAATTAATATAGACCTACTGAATGTAACGTTCATATCATTTTGAATGTTTGTCGATATGATAAATAAATTAAAATAAAATGCAATTAACTTATGTAAAATATATGCTTTTAATGTAGTTCACATTGAAATCATTTTTCCGTTCGTATTAATAAAGTAACTTCATTATCTCTCGGGTTCACAGCTTGTCCAGGTGTCGATGGTATAATTGTTAACTCATCCGTAGGCATTGGGTACAGATTAGGGTCTGCTATAGTCCCACCGCTGGGCATTGGTACAGGAACGGGATACGGCACGTAGTTTACATTGTTGAAGCCGTCATCACACCCGCATCTATCATAACCACCACCACAACCAGAGCATGGGTAACATGCATACGGCATTGGCGGTGGGGCATACCCGCTGTAACCATTAAATCCCATATTTCTGTTCTTCATTGCGAATATGAGGAAGTACAGTAAATGGTGCCAGTTGTCATCATTATCGTTCTGGAATATGATGGGTGGCATCATTGGGGGATAGAGGGGGCTGAAGTCTGGCATCGAGGGGGGGGCGTGGGATTTCAGAAATGGGTTCTGGCGAGAGAAGGGGTTTGATGACAGCGGGAATGACGAACTGCCCGCATGGCTGGACTATTGGTGTGGCGGTGACTGTACCCACTGGCGGGGACATATATTCAACACGCTGACCTGCTACATAGCCCTGAAATATGAACAAGGTTTATAAAAATGAAAAAGCACTAACTACAGAAACGTATTTTTAACTAAACTACGTCCTATGTACCTACGTATTGTCTGTAGTTTACGCGAGTAGTTTAAATGAAACACAACATTACCCTCCTTTAAGCCATCGTCAGATGTCAGATGTATCTAGTCCATAATCTGTACTAATATATAAAGTTGAAGAGTTTGTTTGTTTGAACGCGCTACTCTCAGGAACCACTGGTCGGAAATAAACAATTCTTTTTGTGATCGTTAGACTATTTATAGGTAAACCCAAAATAACTTTTCTACGCGGACGAAGTCGCTGACACAGCTAGTATTGAAATAAATGTCAGATGTATCTTACCAAGCAGGCAATCGTCAACAGCATTATCCTGTGTGACCCCATTTTGAAATATTATTGACAAAGCTTATTCCGCTTCTTTTTTTATAGGAACGATTTCCAAATCGAATTATTAACGCTCTTGCGCAAGACCTCTGTTTAAATTAAAACACGTATTCTCGTTCGAGTCGTCTCTGCGAGGTATTATAAGTATTATTTATGGAATGTATCACACAAAATTAAGTGTCCTATGATAAGTTAATAAATTTCAAACGAGACATTCACAATCCTTAATTTTTCTTACCGGTTTAACTTTTCATTCAAGCCATACAGAGATCAGTCTTGTTAATTTTGAGATTATTAATAACTATATTGTTCCTAACTCTAGTGGGGTTTAACGGCTTGCTCTTGAATTACGTCCTAAAATAAAAAAGTAGTTCAATTGGTCAGAGCCAACAGCACGGCGTTGGATGTCAACTTATCGATTTAAAAAACAGTTTTCTTTTTGTTCTGCCAAGTACATTTATCTGGTAGGTAATGTTGATTTATACATATAATTTATTGAGAAAACAAAATTAAAGCCAATAAGAGCTACTTGTAGCCGTAGCCCTTAATTGCAAGAAGCTGCATCTTGAAAATGCCTTCAAGCTTCAGCTCAGTTTAGCTTAAGCCACTATCACTTGACGAAAGATTATTTTAGAATATTACCATAAGTTAAATAAAGCTACTTCGAATAACAACCTGAAGTTAATTGGTTAAGCATTGTTTGTTTGTTGCAAGATTTGTTGTTTAAATTGGTTTAAAGTTTTAAGAGAAATAAACAATATGTTTTTTTTTATATTTATGTCTATTTATAAAACAACAGGCGCGTTTATTGGTATCGGTATAGGAAACGGCATTGGTATCGGACCGTCGTTGTTACAATTACAGCAACCGTTACAACAGCATCCATAGCCCCCATACGGTGGGGGGAACCCTGACCCCCAAAGCCATCAGTGAGCAGTAACAGAAGTAGGGGCAGAATTGTTTTCATACTATCGTTGTCGTTTGATTTCACCACGATTGGATATGGCGGGTAGTTGGGTGCCATTGGAGTACTTGCACCATAATATCCTGCGTACTGTGACGTGACAAGCATCTGAAATTGTATAAAGAGCTTTAATGTTTATAGTCTATATCTAAACTTATATTATTAGAAACACAGCACAGCTGGGGTTTGAAGCTGGGACCTAGAGACATAGCTCGGTTAGTAGATTTATATTTTTCTAGTTATAAAATTTATGATCACGAAAATTAGAAGACAGACCTTTAAAAAAAATACTTTAGATCTATGAATAATTATGGCAAAAAAAATGATAATTCAGTTGAAGAAAATAAGAAGCTAAATCATATAGAATACTGTTTGTTGTTTACGCGAGTAGTACACATTAACGGTTTAAAACGCAATATATTTTAGTCGTGACCACGGCTGCTGCAAAGCATCCGGAACGTCTTGCCGTGGTTAAAAATCATTTTCAAACAAGTTTAACTAAAATGTATCGCGTTTTAATCCGTTAAAGTGTTTTTTTTTTTAATATAGAACGCAATAGAAGTTTGATTCGATTTTGCTTATAGAAAAATGAAATGTATGTAAAATTATAACCTTACATTAATATTGCTTAATAAAAGCAAGAAACAGCAAGACCGCCAAGAAGACATTTTTAATATTAATTTCGACTCGGTACAATAATTGTCTTTTATACATAAGTATATCACAATTCGATATAATTTTTATCGATTTAAGCAATAATGACATCACTATATCAAAAGAATCAGACGCAATACATTGTGTATTCGTTACGTAACGCGTTATAATTGCAAAGAATTTTGCGTCTTTTCAATTTCGTTTTGTAATTGTATATATGTGAAAATATAAAACGGCTCAGCTGTTCAATTGTTAGATTTGTGTTGTGTTTGGACTGGAGATGATACGCGTTACGAAAATAAAACTGGGCAGTTCCTGGCTTTGACCCGCGACTTCGTTTCCCTGAAAGAGTTTCATGCAAGTCTTATAAAATATTGCTTGATGATTTTTTTCTTACCTGTATTTAAAAAAAATGTGCATATTACCCCAGGACAATTCTAATTATTTGTTACTTTTTTAACCGCGGAGATTAGTATAATAGGAGACAAATAAAATTGATTTCTATGTAGTTAATCTTTAAAATTAATATTGCGTGATTATATTAGGTGACCTGGCAAACGTTCTTTTGCCATATTTCGAACCCGACGTTTCGGATGCTTTGCAGCAGCCGTCTCCCCGTGACCACGGCTGCTGCGAAGCATCCGAAATGTCGGGCCGAAGTTAAAAATCATTTCCAAATAAGTTTAACTAATATATCGCGTTTTAAACCGTTTAAGTGTTTTATTTAAATGTGTACTATTTGCGTAAATTATAGACAGTATTTAGACTAAAGCCTTTCTCTGTACATGGTCTATTCAACAACAACCAGTAGTTCTCGAGGTTGGCGCGTTCAAACCTACAAACTTCTCAGCTTACTAATGTTGCTAAGACTTGCTAAAAGTGCTTCAAACGCCTTGGGTTCGGTGTGTACGCGGTTTGTTCTAGACAGAGCGTATGGCGTTAAAATAAGACACAGTAAACGGTTTATGTTAGTTTATTTACATAATTCTTATTAAACGTCGTGGGCACACTTCTATGAGTATAATTTGATTTAATGTCAATTAAACATAGTGCTCGACCGAAATTCAATACGTGTGTTCGTTGCGATTATTATTTCAATATAATTCACGAGCCCGTTTCAGAGCTCGGTCGACCGTAATCACATGTATTTTCGGTCGGTTAAGCTTTGAAAACGGCCTTAATACTGTATTCTGGTGGAAAACATGATTAGATTTTCATTACAGTACAAGTTAATAACGAATTATTACTCTGAAATTATGTGTATAAAAAGTAGACATAAAAACAGGTTTCATTAAACTATGTGTAAACCAATAGACTAAACCATTGTTTACCACAGGTAATAAGTAATATTAGTTAAATTAGTTTTAATTTTGATAATTATGACCCGACGTTTCGAATGCTGAGCAGCGTCGGTCGCATCGGGTCGTAGTAATATGAAAAAAGGTAACTATTTAAATAAAACACTTTAACGGTTTAAAACGCGATAAAATTTAGTTTAACTTATTTGAACATTATTTTAACAACGGCCCTTTTAATTAATACTAATTTATATCACATTTTAAACCGTTAAATTGTTTTATTTAAATGTGTAATATTCGCGTAAACTACAGACTATACTTTAATTTTTATCTGCGATTAATAGCAGAATATATGGCAGGAACTGTCTTATATCCCGGCCCTGTCTGGCGTATGGCATTGGTCCGTATGGTATATATGGGGTCTGGTACGGTGGTAGCAAGGCTGGAACACCATTTGAACACCCACCATAGCTGCAGGCATTTGTGTCTGTTATCTTCGGACATACAGATTCAAAATGTATTGTTTTCCTCGCTTATAATTAATATTTTTTCAATACATAGTCTATTAAATACCTTGGAAATACGTACGACCAAACGTAATTTAACGGTATAACGGCTAACATTTAAATGTATTTATTAAAAACCAATCACACATAAATGTTATATGGCTAGGATATTTCACACTCCGTAATCACACACACAAATAATATTTTTAAAGGTCATATCAAACCACAGATTATAACTATCACAGGTTGATTGAGCTAGAAATATTTTTTTTTATTTATGGTTTATAAAACTTCCATACTTTTATCGAATAATAAAAGCCAACTTACATTAAAGAATACAATAGCGATGAAAGAGATAACCCAAGCCGCTGATCCCATCTTGTAAATAGTACGGACTAAATGTAAATATAGGAATATGATGCAAGATTTGCTAATTTATACTAGCTCCACATAAAGATATATTAGCTCTTGTTTTATACCACCAAACAGGTGTTTTCGATTTTTCAAACAAAGCTAATTAAATGAATCATTTTGAACATAGATAAAGCAATCTCAAGCTAGTACGTGCGCGTTGTAGGTACTTTACATACGTCTTTTTCCGATTTCGCGAATCATTGTGTTGGAACTCCTGGGTTCAAATCCCGGAAAAACGATAATTCTTTTCCGTTCTATTCCGAGCAGGGTACAGTAAAAATGAATATCAACTTGCCTTATGTACACGGTAGTGTGAGTAAACAGATAGGTATTAAATATTTTAAATTATAGAATAATAATCCAATTTAAATAAAACACTTAAAACTGTTTAAAATGCAAATATAAAGATATATGTATAATATAATTTTATTGTTTCACTTAGAACTTAGCAATAGCTAAATATCTGTAGCGCCGTAGTTAAAAATTGTTATAAATACATTTCACGTTTTTATCGTTAAAAATTTAAATAAAACACTTTTAACGGTTTAAAAAGCGATATATTAGTTAAACTTATTTGAAAATGATTAAACTTCGGCCCGACGTTTCGGATGCTTTGATTAATATATCGCGTTTTAAACCATTAAAGTGTTTTATTTAAATGTGTACTACTCGCGTAAACTATAGACAGTATCGTTAAAAGTGTTTTATCTAAAGTCATTTAGATAATAATAATAATAGTTTAATAAAAAACATTCCCTTTTAAACTACTTTTAAATAATTTTATGTAATTTAGTAATGTAACGACTAATAAAAAAATAGGTCACTCTTCCTCTTCCTTAACAGTTCCATCATTGTACTCCAAAGATTCGTTGTGACTTTCATCACTAACATCTGGAATAACATTCTTTAGCTTTCCCGTTCTCTTAGGTTCTCTAACATTCCTTACAGTCTCTTCTTCATTCGAGAACACATCTATCTCAGGTCCATCTTCACTAAGAGGATATTTCTTCTGTTTCGAATAACCGCTAGTGATTTGGGGGCTACTGGTCCGTTTCTTCTTACATTCACAATTGCATGACCGACAGGGGCAATTACAATGGCTACTCTTCTCTTTCAACAAATTAAGAATGATTGGTAGTAAGGTCTTTAGACTGGAAGACTGAGACGGCTCGTTATAAGCTGGCGTGATAAACGAGCTCATTGGATTGTAATTAGATATAAGTCTGTACGGACCTTGTTGCAGTACAGACTCGTAGTTCTGACCATAATTTGAAATGTATCCCGGATAAGAAAACGCATTTACAGGATTGGAAGTAACACCATTTGGTATCACGTTGTAAATATTTTGTGGAGTTCCCTGGACGTTAAATGGTATGTTCCTTGGTGGTGAACTCTGGGTTACAATGTTTGGTGTTACAAAGTTTGGTGCAACGGATCCTAGTGAGCTGGAAAATGTTGGCTGTGGTGTAGTTAGAGCGTATTGCATTGGTAATGAAGGTGGCTCGGTCTGCTGACAAGGCAATTGTGACGGTAGATTCGTTATCATGGGTGACGGAATGGTGTAGGTTTGCTGGACTTGGGGAGGTGAATCAAAAGAGTGACTTGAAGATACTTGACCATTGCATGTTGGCGTTTGTGTTATAATATGTGGCACACTGGACTGTAGAATAGGTTGTTGGTGCATTTGCGGTGAAAACATAAACTGAGGCTGGTTACTGATTTGTGGTAGGGCCATCGGTTGCTGTCCAGGCTGCTGACTACCTTGAGGTTCTGGTGGAATCCGCATATTTTGTGAATTCAATATCTGCTGAGCGTTTATCAGTTGTGACTTCGCGGTTTTTCCGTTTTCGTCTTGCGTTAAGTTGTTCGAGAAACAAAGCGGTTTATTCTGTCGTGATGGTATATCTGATATTCCATGCTGTTTCTTGAAGTTTTGATGATTGAGAAAAGTGGTTTGCTGGCCATAGCAGATCTGTAAAAGACGAAAAATTATAACTAGTAAAGTAAGTAAGTAACACAACTACAGTTAATATGGTAGGTAGTAAGATTATTTACGTATGTATTGAGATATATCAGGAACGATGTTAGAAATATGGCGGACGCCATCGTTAATATAAAAGGAATGCGCATTTTCCCCTTCCGTACTAACGGTTATATATTTTGTATGAGATGTTTTGTAATACGTCGCTGATAAAAATCATTGGAGATAACGTGCTTACTGGTTACATCAATTGCATATTCATATTTTATCACGTTTGATGTTTATCAATGATTTGAGATTACATCATTTTATCATTGTCATTTTGCTCTTTATAATGTTTAAATTAAAATCCCCGGTTTGCATTTTCAAGGAGCTAATTACTGTAATAAAACACATAGATGATTTCAATAACTTAATATATTATACGAAAGAAATAGGTGACGATTTTCAACCATCCCTAATTTTCTTATTTCATCGATCATCCGTAATATGCCAGCAGGGTCGTTTTATTTTAATATGTGATTTCTCCCGATTCGGCAACAACCAACGGTGTATACTTAATATCATAATTATCTTCTTCTGAGACATAGCTTTCATAAGAACCGTCCGTCGTATTGTTTGGAGTAGTTGGAGTATTAGTATTATTACTTCCAGCATTGCTTGTGCTATTAGCAGCATTGCTTGAAGGCATATTTGGCTGTCTCAAAATGACAGGACAGTTCGTGGGAAACGGAATAGGATAGGGTATAGGAATAGTTCGCTTTGTTGCTCCTCCATTGCAGCAACTACAGTAGTTTGGAGTATTATAACCCATATAACCGTTGTGCCTCCGTCCCATATGCCTTTGTCTGGCTAATAGTAACACTGTTAGTATAAGACCGAGGTCGTCATCGTCGTCGTTGCCACTTGGCAGGCCGCCATAACCCGGATAAAACGCTTGACACGATATCTCTTCCTGAAAGTGCAAATAGATTAGAATAATTATAAAGATAATTGCAAGTCCTTAATTAGTTATACTTAAAGTTTGGTAATAATAAAATTTTCAAATATTTATATATCTATATGCAATCCATATAAATAATGCAATAAATCATAGAAAAACACTAACAAATACGAAACATATATATAAAACACTTTTAACGGTTTAAAACACGAAATTTTAAACGGTTTTATTCTACCGTGAGCTTACATGATTTTATTCGATTTTTTATTGAAAATATAATAACTCTCGTAAAGTACAGACAATACTAAAAGCAATCAGCTGTTAAAACTTTGACAATCTTCAACGCTTTTGAATATGCCATTAATTTATGATACAGTACCTGTATAGAAGTCACTGCAACGAAAATTATAAGACAACAATTACTGATAAGAATTTTCATCACTAAGTCGCGAATAAAATTTGCAAATTGAGTTTTAGACTGTCCGCAAACTACTATCGATTGAGCGTGGGTTCTAGGTTTTATTCTTACGCAGTTGCGTCACTACATAAATCTTCTATCTAATCTGATCAGTCTCATTACAAATTACGCACGTGTCTATAGAATAAACATTAGCGTAACGCCAGTTTACTATGTTTTAACCAGTGACAATAATTATTATTTTAACTATTATAGACGGGATAAGGTTCTTTATATTACAATTAAATATAATCAACGCTTATATTTACTTCGATTTTATTAACATACATCAAATTTGAGAAAATAAGTTAAGTTTGTTATTTTAAAAGTAATTACTAATGATCTTGTTCATCTTCGTCTTCTTTGCTACTCTTCTCTTGGTGCCGTTGAGATTTGGATCTACATCGCCCTGAACTGTTAACAATAGCATTGTTTATAGGAAAGGGGATGGGATACGGTATGGGAACTACGTTTTTACTTCCACCATTACACGGGCAGCAGCAATTGCAGTTGCAGCCACCGTAACAATCTCTGTCATTCGCAAACAGAGCAACTAAAATAATTGGCAACAAATTGCTTAAGGAATCCGATCTATCTACTACAATGGGCGGATGGAAGAATGGTGGGAAGGGACTTTGGGGCATAACAGGTTCTTGTACTGAACGCTGACTGACGGGCGCCGTCACTACAGTTACTTGTGGGGGGGAGACGCTTTGAGCTGGTACGTTGATTTGTAAATTTACAGGTACACTGCTTTCATTTGGATCGTTCGATATTTGAATACACGGACTTGTTGTCGCTGGGACTCCGTCAACGTCGATATTTTCATTTTCTGCTAGCGAAGGATTCTCCAAAGTAACCGGTGTCGAGAGCGTTGCTGGTATAACTTCTTTTCGAGCTGGTTGATATTGCCACGTATCAGGCACTCTATATACGGGTTGGGCTTGCCAAGTTGCAGGTATTGGTTGAACAATACCTGAACTGGGATATATAGAGGGATTGTCTACTCGCACAGCCTGAGATGCCGGACACACGTACGATTGTGTCGGCCTAGGCGTGAATGTAGTTTGCAAGAGGGGGGTGTAAGTCGGATGGGGGGGCAATAGGAACAGGAGCCATTATCTGCTGAGGTTTAGTACATGGTGATGGTGATATAATTGGTTTTCCTGTGACGACTACAGGTTCTTGAGAAGGTTGATTCTGGTTGAGCTGTATTAGGTTCAACGTTTTTGGAACATCTTTTGGCGTCTCGCTGGTTAAAGATGGTTGAATAATGGGCAATAGCTGAGGAAGAACACCGTTAGCTGCAGCTACAGTTAATAATGTGTTCATCAACTGTGATCTGGTTGAGACATTGTTTCCTGAACTCAGCTCCTTGTTCTCATAATTATTTGATATTGGGCCCCCAGATATTTCGCAATGTACTGCACCCTGTAAAATAATATTCTATCAGTATGACAGATTCAGAGCATCCGAAAGATAGGGTCGTAGTTAGAATTAAATTAACTAATATATTTCCAGATTCAAACCGTTAAAAGTCCCGCAGTGATATTTAATAAATTATATAAAACTTACACTCAAAAACGATAGTAAATTGAGACATAAAATTGTCCAACTAAATGACCAACCCATTTCGAACAGTCATTATTTTAACTTTCGTTTACTTATATAACACACATATAAACATTATCTCGTCCAATTTTGTCACAACACGATAATAATACAACTTATCAAAATTGGGAAATGCATATCGAATATTAGGTAATATTCGGTATTACAACCGATTTCATTATGGAATGTTGCTGCTAAAATATACACAAGACCGCAAGAGGCAGAGTAGCCTAACTGCAATTTTATGACTTGACTTATTTATATTTATTATCTAAAAATCTTAATCTACAAGAGCACAATGACCGAAAATTGTTTAATTCTTACAGAAATAACAGCACAAATTCATTCTCGACTAAGATAATTGCGCATTTCCATGAATACCATGTTCCTTGTTATTAGACCACTCTACCTCTAGTAGCCTTAAGTTATATTTATTGTACTGAACTATCTTCTTATTCATTTCTAAACAAAGCCAAAATAGCTTGACACGGCATTATAGGTCTGGGGCGTGAACTCCGACTCTCAAACAAATTACAAAATTTGGAAAAACTTAATATGAACCGAATAACTATTCAAACATAAAGACGATTTTTAATTACCATTAATAAACTAGAAGTAAATCTTAAGAAGCCTTTTTTATAATTTTATCATAGAGGAGAACAGACAAGTATGGATTCATCTAAACACTTTGAACCCTTTTGAATGCCAAAGTCTGAAAACGAAACACGATTAGACTTAACTTTATCTCTGGACGATGTTGCATGACTGACTGATTTTTCTACCACTCACTATATATCCAGATTTCTATGCGAAGTCCAACATGTTTTGGAAAAATTTAAAAATGTCTATAGTTTACGCGAGTAGTACACATTTAAATCAAACACTTTAACGGTTTAAAACGCGATATATTAGTTAAACGTATTTGAAAATGATTTTTAACAAAAAATCATTAAATCGTTAAAAATCATTTTCAAATAAGTTCAACTAATATATCGCGTTTTAAACCGTTAAAGTGTTTTATTTAAAAAAATTGAAAAATACTGGACCCAGTGCGGTTCGAACCCACGACCCGTTATTTATTAATAAATAATATTCTGGGATATTTCCACTAAGATTAAGTAAACTCTATGCTTGCCCTCTATTTAAAAAAAAATAATGATTAGAAATTGGACCCGGTGGGAATCAAACTCACGATTAATAGCCATACATGTCACCATGGCACAAAGGAGTCAGTCATATATTTTATTTTCAAAGCAATAAATACTATTTTTGCGTACATATTTTCCACTTTAATAAATAGAGAATGCCTTTTAAGAGCGTATAGTTAAGTGATAACAACATCCTCACTCCCATCAGCGGCGCTGTTGATGCCCAAAAAGGCTTGTCGCTACACCAGTACTGCCATATTAGTATGTTGCGGAATGTCTTGATAAACAGTTCCTCATTTAAAACAGTTTTCACAGTCTAAGAAGCCAAATGTATTCTTAGCGGTTTTACAATTTTATATAACTACGCTCCCCCGTGGCCACGATGCTATAAAACTTCCGGAACATCGGGCAAAATTGTAAATAAGTTTAAAAGTGTTTTACTTCTTTCCTAATATAATGAAAAGGGGAAGCCCGTTTCGTTTCCTTTCCTGTTTAGTTTCCTGAGGCACGGAGCGGACACAATTATATGTTGGTTTCAGTAATCGATTTTATATAAAGGTATGGAAATCCTTAGTTATGTCAGGCGCGAGATAACCTTTTGAATTTTTTAACCCTGGAACGAGCTTATAGCATTCATAGCTAGACGATATAGTTTTATTCATCTAAGGCATTTTAATTTTATAAAATTAAAAATAAGTACAAAAGTTTACTACTAACTAGTCTCAAATTTTGTATCTTTCAAAATACCATAAAAACTGTAGAAAATAATTAATAAATGTATGTGCACTTCAATGATATTTAACTATATAGTAAAATCCCGTTTCCCCGTGGGGCATGGGGCGAACATATTTCTGTGACTGTTTCACAGATGATGTTTATTTACAGGAAAGAAGTTGATCAGACTTCTGAGGCCTGACCGAAACAATTCACTGTTTCACCGGGATACGAACCCGGGACCTCTCACTCTTAAAATGCTTCTTTTCGGTCGTATCTCTCTTGGCAGAGAGGTCATGATCGTCATGTAGTATTGTAGGAAGGGGTAGATCGTATTCGCTTAACTGTTTCGCGTCACTTCTCCCGGAGTAATTCTGCTACATTCGTTCAAAGTATTCAAATGCTAGGCAACACGCTTAACCACTTCGCTACAGAGGCGGTCAAAACATTTAAATATATAAACTTATATATTATTCTTTATAGTACGTACATACTATGCTGAAGGACACTCGTTTTCAAGAGGTATTTGAGACTTCCAAGTCAAATTGTTCGCTTCCCAGCTTTAATATAAAATGCATTTATGCGTGAGTCTCTCTTTGTATTTGGTCTTCTCTCTTGAGAAATTGTTATTCAACAAAAAAGCAATGCACGATGAAAACATGTGAAGTGATACGATCACTTTACGTACGTTTATTTAGACATTTAAGAAAATTAATGACCTGGTTCTAGAGTCTCTGATATTTCTTTGGTGAAAAAAGGTGCTTTTAAAAGAAAATCTATAAAAATATAGTAGCGCTCTTAAAAAGTTAGGATTTTCGTCTTAATTTTCAAAGTAAAGAAATCTTTATTAATGCAGGTAATGAGGTACGCTGAAAGTAACACCAGTTACAAACTAAAGATATATACTATCAGTTTGGGAGATATAAATACACATAGTATTACTACAACAATACGCAGTATTGTACAACATATACAATAATTTTAAATAAAACACTTTAACGGTTTAAAACGCGATTAGTTAAACTTATTTGAAAATGATTTTTAACTTCGTCCCGACGTTAAATAAATCGAAATAACGCGTTTTAAACCGTTAAAGTGTTTTATTTAAATATGTACTACTCGCGTAAACTATAGACAGTATTTTATATACAATACTATTTATTATAGTGTAGTAGCAACTCCACTTAATAAATTAAAATACTTTTAGCGAGTGTTGCTAATTTTGTGAAACGTCGCGTTGTTAAAAGTAAACGAGTTTATATTTGTTTTTACTGAGCCATTAAAAGTGTTTTAGATTATAAATAATTATTTTAAGCCCATTTACATTTGTATTGTCGTCTCCTTGTGTCATTTGTATACGCAAGTGGTATGAATTAATTTATTTTTAACGAAAAGTTTAAAGCATCCAAAAATCGTCTGTATTTTAGATTTTGTTGTTGCTATTATTTTCCAGTGTATGTAAACCGGCATCCCATATGGGCGAGGCTTTGCTGACAAGTAAACGAGTCGTGGGTTTGGTCCCCACCGCTGTCATATTTTTAATTGATTCTTAATGTTTGAAAATCTTAAATGTATGGTATCTATATATAATATGGAAATTCCGTCCAGATCGCGACCCATCGTCGTTAATTTGCAGTTTGGGTCCTAGTCTGTGGACTCTCGGACGTCCAAATCGAAAATAGATCGACAGAGCATCATGTACGTTTTATGGCTGGGGTATTTACCCTTCCATCAAGTCCTTGTCTGTCCTCCGTTATAAAAAAATGACACGTGGTTCGCTTTGACGCGTTGGGTTATTGCTCCCGCGCACAGGTGCCTTATCGGCCACACCGCTCTTATCTAGTATTGTGAAATTTACGTATTAATAAAGACATAATTGTGTAATATCAGCGCGTACGTGTCCTTTTCACTTTCCGCTCGACACCTTGCATGTGGAAAATATTTTATAGTGATGTGACACTCCACTTTTGTGACCTCTAGTGATGTAGATAACATATGTGCTATCTAAAATATACCTCATTAGTGTTTAATATTTGCAACTATAGTGCGCGCGCGACGACGTCGAACATGGATGCGTCATTTAAATGAGGAAAAACAAAAGACGATCTATGTCTAAGAAAAAAAAGTCTAGAAAGAGGAGAAATGGGGTATGTTAGTAGCATAGATATATACTGATTTGATATATGTCAATCAAAGCATATAAAAATCTTTATTACAATGTATAACCTAAATTGTCTTAATATTGTACTTTAATACGCCTGTCACAATATCTTCACGAATAAACGTTATTGAAAGCTGCAATAGTTGGTTACAATAATAGAGTATTTCGTTTTACGAGAGGAGTTCCGGGTTCAAACTCTGTGCTAAATTCGATCAGACACGGCACAAAAGTCCGCTCAACCACTTATCTGGAAACACTTAGATGCTTCATAAGTGATATTAAATCAAAGATTTTTTTAACAACAAACATTTCACAATTTTGAAATTTTACTTTACTGCTACGCTAGCGCCATCTGTCTCCACTTCATTTATATCTGCAAGTAAACTGTTGAAAAGTGTTTTATTTATTGTATGTATCTCTTGTCTATACTTTATGCGAGTTATACAGATTTTAAAACATTTCTATTGGTTCAAAATACGAAATATACAAGTTTACTTATAAGTATTTACGACGCATGTGTAATGGCCATGTGCACATTTTTCATTATGTATCAACTTTTATAACATCAAAAAGCCAAGTACATACAAATCAGGACAAATTATGACGCAGTTCAAGTCAGCTGAGTGACTGTGGAGATGGAAACAGGCCACTATTGTTCAACTCATGAGTTCACAGGGTCGAGACACACAAATATATATGTTAAATACATATACAAACAAAGGGCAGACAGAATGTGTATTTAAAAAGAACATTAAAATAATTAAATTAAACATAAATGTATTATTTAAATAAAACACTTTAACGGATTAAAACGCGATATATTAGTAAATCTTATTTGAAAATGATTTTTAACTCCCCGTGACCACGGCTGCTGCAAAGCATTCGAAACGTCGGGCCGAAGTTAAAAATCATTTTCAAATAAGTTTAACTAATATATCGCGTTTTAAACCGTTAAAGTGTTTTATTTAAATATGTTCCACTCGCGTGAACTATAGACAGTATATAAATGTATTATTATTAATAAATGCAATACTTTTAAAAGATTTTATACTAAAAAAGGTTTTTTAAAGCATGAAATACAATTTTTAAATCGAATTTATAAAGACATTTTTTTGAAACAGGCAGAACTTGAAACGGCATCTACAGCGCTCCGTTCTGTTGCTCCAAGCAATTAAGCTACTTATCAATTCTCATGCTTAATTGGTTAAAGTAAGACCGCAGTACGCTGTGGATTCCGGTTCAAGTCTTGCCTGTGTCATAATAATTAATTCAATTTAAAATCTATTTTTATTTCATATAATGTCATCGTGTGCATATGTGAAAAATATTTAAGTTTTAGTTTTATATTAGTTAATCTATTTTAACTACGATTGGCAAATAGATCATGGTATCTATACAGAAAGTTTATACCAGCACAAATTGCTAACTTGTTTACTTTTATTGGGCTAATGAAGAGACTTATATAGCGTCGCAGGCGCATGTTTTAAATACTTCACTTCGACTCAACTTAAAATAGCTGTGAAGAGTAAAATATTACAGTTACTTGAAAGTTCTAAATACAAAACTGTAAGTAAAGTTTACAATTAAACTTTACGTACAGTTGAGTTAACTTCTTGGACTTCCGACCGTTGAAAATCCACGAACTGAAACGAAAAATTTTCACTTCACCCCGAGGGTTCGTGACTTAGATATCCGATATTCTTTCCACCCGTTTAATATTCAAATACAGTCAGAGGCAGACAGTAACATGTGTCTGAAAAGAAAAAAATAATTTTTAAAAACATATTGGACTCGCTAACAATCGAATCTACGACTTCTTGATTTAATACATAATAAATTAAAAATTGAAAAAAATTACGACTCGGGCAGGACTTGAACCGGCATCTACAGCGTTCCGTGCTGTTGCTCTAACTAATCGTCGTCTATTGTGTTATACATGCACCTCTCGCGCAATAACTTTAGTGCCACCATGTGCAAAATATAAACACACACATGTGAAAAATGTTAAAGTTTTTAACACATATTGTCGCTTATGTATGTACGCGTTCTACAGTTCCTGAACATAGGTAATGACATTCATGACGTAGGTATATACTTTTTTCTGTGTAACTTGGCTAAGTTGTCGTTTTGTCATCGCGTCAATATTTGCGTCATAATTGCGCATGAGGTGGTAAACTATAATATAGGAAATATTAACCGCTATTTATTCAACGATAAAGGATTGTCCAAGGTTATTTGTTCGTTTTGGATGGAGTCGGAACTATAAAAGTGAAGATTCCGATATAAAAGGCTTCGGACTCGAAAAGGAAATAAAAGAACGAATTAAATAGTAACCTGAAGTATTTTTTTTAATAGAGCATAGACAAGCATGGTTTAACAAGATGCGCTGCCGGCCCATTCTGGCTTTAGATATTCGGAACTCCACACTGTAACCGAATCGCGATTGCACATGACAAGAGCAATTGAGGCTGCTAGAGCCAGAGTGGCCTAATAAAAAAAATGACTTAATAAGGAGGAAAATAAAAACGCGCTGTTGCCTTAGGCGTGAAACTATTATTTGTGTAAGAGTTATGCTAACAATTCTCGGTCACTGCTCTTGCAGATAACATTTCTAGACTATGAAAATATAAAAGTCATAAAAATTGAAGTTAGGCCACTTTGGCTCTAGCGGCCTTAATTTATCTTAGTTAATTTCTGTAATACACTTTAGAAAGTGTATAAACACGCGTTATCAATTTTCATTATACCACAATTTTCATACGGAAGAGTTACGCTAATAGGAAGTTTCATTAAATCAAGGAAAGTTGAACGGTCAATATGATTGATGGAACTTGATGCGGGCTCTATAAAGTGTATTAATAAAGATTGATGCATAGTGATGAATATTTTCGCTCCTCCCGTATAGCTTACGCGTGTAGTACACATTTTAACGGTTTCAAACGCAAAAGTTTTAAACACTTCAAAGTGTTTTCCCGTGACCACGGCTGCTGCATAGCATCCGCAACGCGGAACGTAGTTTAAATAATTTGTTAAAAAAAATGTTTGCTTTATTTAAAGAGTACACTCGTAGAGGCAACCTTCGTTATCTTTAGAAAATAACATTTATTACAAAATCATGACCCCTTTGTCCTCGCCACAGCCGGGTAAAAAGTTGCAGGAGAGAGCTAGTTTTATTTACATATATATATTTTATTGATTTACAATCCTTGGCACTCACACAGGACACGTAAGAATCAGACAGTACCGTATTGCGTATAATGTTACTTGTCTGTATTTTAAATAAAACATTTTTAAACAGTCTAAAACACGAACTATAATAATAGTTTAATTAAATAAAGAATTTGATGTGTCGCATGCTGATTTCAGTAAAATAGCTATTAATAATTCTTAGCTATGATATTATTTTAAATACAGTTGAAACACAAAAATAGCAAAGCATCCGATATGAAACGTCAGGACTGGTAGTTAAATTAAATGAAAATATAAGATACCATTGTATAATTTGCATTTTAAACCGTAAAAGTGTTTCATTGAAATGTGTACTCGCGTAAACTACAGACAGCATTTGACTAAAGATCTATTATAATAATACACTCTAACATTGTTAGGTAATAAATTATTGTATAATATTTATTTTGGTCCAAGAAGAATTGTTCCTTACCAGACATATCGCAGACAGGCTTAATTCAAAATGGCAGACGATCAATGGTTGCCATGGTAACGCGTCGGGTTCTCTGTGTGCGTGCGTGCTGAAATCAGATGAATTGACAACAAACAGTAGCGGAATCAAGACTTGGATAAAAGTTGATAATTTAAACTAACATGTTGCGATAAGGACGAAAATATTTCAAATAATAATATGTGGGATTATGTTCTCTTAAAATGGGTTTAGATCATACCAAATTCGCGCACAATAAAAAATTTTAGGTCCCGATTCATGCCCGTTTAAGAATGTACACATTTTATATAATTAGTTGTGCCCGCGACGTCGTCCGCATAGAATATTTATTTTGGGCACCATATTATTTATTTTGCGTGCTAAGTAACACTGTTAGTGTATATATATATATACTCTCACGGAAACTTTCATAGGCCATTTTAAGCGGAATCATTCTTTTATACAAACTTTTTGGGTATCGGAAACACACGAAGGTGAGTGTTTCCCCGTATTTTCCAGGTTTCCCAAAATGTTCTCTCATATTAGCCACAGCGCGATATTTTAAAGCCAATAAATAGCCTTTCTCGATAAATGGTCTAGCCAACACAAAAATAATTTTTGACCCAGTAGATGAGTGAGACTAGCACGTTCAAACAAACAAAAAACACTTCAGCTTTATATATCAGGATAGATTTCCAAACGTTCTTTGAATTATTGAAATTAATAAAAAAATGCTTTCTTTTTTCCTACATGGGGCAGACACATTATTGTCTGTTGAGATACAACATACAAATTTTACATTAAGAATTCTGAATGTCAACTTTATCAAATATAATAATCGAACGAGCCGTCCTCAACCTAGATTTTACGGTATATATGCGAATTTAGCGAAAATACATTTTCAGAAGCTATCAGCGACGGGTCGTTCAAGATCCGTTTTTCGTTTACGACTGAGTAAATATTTAAATTTTACTGAATAATGTAACAATCCATTTACTGTAATTTTATTTTCTTAAAATATGCCTTTATTTAGACAACCTCAAATCAAATACAAATACAAATTCTTTATTCACCAAAACTGTGTACATATCATACGTTACGTACGTACGTAACCTATATTAAACGATTAAATAAAACCCTTTTAATGCTTTAAAACTAAATACTTTTTAACGGTTTAAAACGTGAAATGTAGTAGTTATATATAGAATGTATAGTAAATAAGTTAACTAATACATTTCGCGTTTTAAATCATTAAGTGTTTTATTGTAATTTTGTACTAGTTAACTTAATTTTAACATCATTTAACGTGGCAGAAGCGCTTGGCCATGGTAAAATTAAATTAAAAGTAATCATAATGTTTCGCGTTTAAAACCGTTAAAAGTGTTTTATTTGAAGACAGATACTGATTTTTTCACCTCCTTTAATGTCAAAACATGATAAGTCTTCATCGTGTTTCGACATTAAATGACTATCACTATCCCCAAACCCCAATTAATAAAGGTAGATATGATTCTTATAAAAATTACTTACTAGAATAAATACGATAGCTTGTATGATTAATTTATAAGATTCTATTCCTAACATCGAAATGTATTTAGTCCCTATTTAGTAATTTATCCTGTATTCAGAACAGTAACGCACACAAACCCACATGGTCCATCAATCAGAGCTATCGGCCATTGCCGCATCCCGATTTGGTGTGGCGCACAAACGTATACCAACTATTTATAGAGGCCGGTCGCCGCTCCGCGCCGCTTTCGTTTTATAATTATAGACTGCGGAATAACGCGATTTGAAGCTACTGTGGATTTTGAATCGATACTTAGAATCAACATGTATGAGCTTTTATACAGCTTACAAATGATACTATAATATACATACACATACACCATGAAATAGGCGCATGATTAGAAATACATCGTGGTTGTCAAAAAGGACGCGAAACTTGTAAAGTAAATGCCCGATTCGTCGGGGAAACAGATTTCTGTGTCTGCAAGAAGTTTATCAGACTTTTATGTTCTGACTGACTTCAGAAACAACTTAATGTTTTCCCGGGAACTAACTCAGGACGTCCAAACGCAATGCTAGACAAGCTATTGGGCAGACTTGGTTGTGGATACGTGTATATCTATTTAAATTGTATCGTTCGAACCACAAAGTACACAAATTACCAAAGGAGTACTGAAACACACATGACCATTTATAAATATATTTTTTACGCAATGAAATTTCAACTTTAACATTTACAAGTTAAGTGATTACATACTATTGGTACATTAGCTGTGGATTCGAAACCTACCAGAGTACATTTTATACTTCAGAAATCTTTATATCATAAAGAAAAACTACTATTTAAACAGCTAAGCGACAAATGCGTTTTTATAAATGAAGCAAGACTATTTTCCTCTCGAACCCACAAGCAACATCTTGACATAATTTTCTTTGAACACAAAGCACTTTCCAGAAGGCACTACGCTATTCGGAGCAGTGAAAAAGTAAAAAACTAAAATAATTCATGTTTCTTTTAGCATTTCGACTGCGCTTTTACGGTTATACTAGGTTTAAATCTACAATACACAACTAAAATTTAAATATATAACTACACTAATAATTTAGCATTATTTTTGTGACTGTGTATGTTAAATACTATTAAATTTTATTTAATAATAATTTTAAAAGGGCGTAAGTATTTTTAGAATTGTAATTAGAATTACAATTTTATAAATTACATGCAAAATAAATATAAAAATAATCCATGTATGCATTATATTATTTAATTTAAAAAATAATATAGATATACTCTAGGAATTTATATTCCCACGGACATTTAGTCTAGTGTCTATGAGTCTGAATGAAGTCTTGATTTTTTATCTATGGTTAGAGACAAAAGATCAAATATGGCGGCAAATTTAAACTTGCGGGATATATAGTCTGTTGAAAAACTATTTTGTTATCGTGCGTTTAAGTAAAGATTTACAACAATTTTCAGGGAAATAGGGCAATCTGATATTGAGGTCAAGGAGAACGGACGGTTATAACGTTATTTGATAGACACGTGATTTGGTCGGCTAACGATCATGGGCAGCTATAAAAAGACCATATTAGTGGAATAGGTGGGTCGACAGTCGACACGAGCATCAATTTATTATCCTAAATAAAGAAGATTGATTTACAAAAAAATATTCGGGGCGAAACTGTGAAAGTTGCCAAATATAATCGAAATCATAAATGTACACACAAGATATATATTTGTTAATTTAATAACGTTTCGGATGCCTGCTCGCGTAAATTACAGACAATTTTTCTGTAGTTTACGCTTTTGTTAAGTACACAAACAAATAAACAAAACAATTGAACAATGTAAAAAGTACTTAAATACACATATTTTGAATAAAATAGTGTAGGTACGTGAAAACTTGCTGACTATATGAGACAAGATAGATCAAATTCATATTAATACTAGCTGTGTTAGCGAGTTCGTCCGCAAGAATCGTTATTTTGGGCATCCAAATTCGTCGCGAACCCCTTCATCTTTTAAAAATTAAGCTGTTACCCATGACGTCGGTTGCGTCCCTTCCCGTCGTTCCTGCAAGTTAATATTCAAAGATAGACCATATAGCGTCTTTTCGGCGTTTTTTTTTTAGATAAAAAAAAGGTAAAGAGAAAAACCCTAAACTTTTAGCTTTGGCTTGTTTGAATCGCGTACATAAGTAAATGTTTAGTTATATATTTCGCGTTAGTTAGACATTTCGAATGCTTTGAAGCAGCGAATAATAACATTAAATCAATAATCATTCATAATATCAAATTCAAGTCACTTTTGTTTACTTCACACGCGATACATATTCTTTCGAATCCCATTAAAATCCATCTTGTATTTTAAACAGTGCAGTTGAGCCATCTAGAACAAACATACCTACGTTACAAAATCCCCATTATATTGTGTATTGACTAAATAAATTTACACTTACGCAAAGGACATTTCTATAAAAACTGTACGACCTTACTAACGAAATATGATTCCCGTCAACAATTAACTTTGGTCCCAATTCCCGCTCGAATCAGTCCCACGCCAGCGCATTTATACCCACGTCATTCGAAGTACACTTGGTCAAATAAATATTACACATTTATGTAAACAGAATGGGTTATTTTCATATGCACAGTAAAATTATTTTTATTATAAGCGTGTGAATATTGTGTCGAATATATTTCATTAAAGCAAAGTCTTCTTTCCCTGTTTCTTGTAAGTCTTGCCTTTTTCGTGCCTTTAAACATTATACTAAGCAAAGCTTAACGAAAATTAAATAACAATATTTAGAACCACATCGGCGATTTTCGTCTCGCGCATTTAAGATGAGCAATGAATCGACCTTTGGTTTTAACCTCGGATAAAGGCTGGTTTAGTGGTGGATCCTCAACTGCAGATTACGATGTCTGGGGTTCGCAAGCCAGGTCTGCCTGGCCAGGCCTTTGGAAATAGGAAGTGTTTAAATAAAACACTTAAACGTTTAAAACGCCGTTTAAAATACCCCCCGTGACCACGACTGCTGCAAAGCATCCGAAACGTCGGGCTGATGTTAAAAATAATTTTCAAATAAGTTTAACTATGTATATATATATCGCGTTTTAAACCGTTAAAGTGTTTTATTTAAATGTGTACTACTCGCGTAAACTATGGACAGTATTTAAAAGGAAGTGTCTTTACCCTCGTGGCGATAAACTTTGGGTGTTAGTGACTCGTGTCCACCATCAGAATATTAATGGATTGAGTACACTTCTAAGTGAATGTTTAACCTGAATTTTATCCGAATTGCCGTATACGATCAAATTCGGTTAAATTATTATTGAGCCGAATCTTGCGCCATCCTTATGCATAACTAATATTGACCAAGTTTTAAGTCACACATAGGTTGCCCTTTGAATTGTGACCTTAGAGGTCGTAACTCTTTTGATTAACATTTTGTTATGTTTGCTTGTACCGAAGTCACAAATGTTATTTTTTCTGACAGTCCCAATTTCAATAAGGGTGAAAGACGGCAAATCCTTTTTATTTTGTCATTAAAGACATATTTAAATAAAAAATATTAACTGTATTAAACTCGTAAAATTTGTTAAAGTTATTTACAAACTACTTTTACTAAGACCCGACGCTTTGGTCGCCTTTCAGCAACAGTGGTCAAAGGAAAGCTCTCCGTATTTATCGCGTTTTAAACCGTTAAAGTGTTATTTAAATTTGTACTACTCGCGTAAACTACAAGCTTTAATTAAAGACAGTGAAATCCTGTAAAACGATTGTTTAATATGTAGACCTACATATGCTTAATTTGTAAACCGATTGTTCTTTAGATATTGAATCTATAATTTCGACTTTTAGTTAGCTTATAAGTTACCTGCTTGCGATCTAAACGGCTAAACATATAATTCTCTTTCCAGAACTATGCAGCATCGACACCTCCAAAGCCGACATCAGCTCCACCTCATACAACACTTCAGCGATCAGTTCGAGCAGCTGGGCCCTCGAGGGTCATACCTAGGTTCTACTTCCCCAAAGGGCGGCCGCCGCCCGCCCATCAACAAGACCACGCGCTACATAAAGTACAATCCGCCTTCGCTACATTTCCAAATAGTCAGGTAAATTTAAAACGTGTTATATTAAATTCGGCTGTTTATTAGAATGTGTCTCTTTTCCTTAAAACGGCTTAACCGATTTTGATAATACTTAGTTGCTGTGATTATCTTGATTGTAATAAGGTGAGAATACGACGATTCTATTCTCTTTTGGTCTTGTCTATTCTTATGGGATTCGTGAGTGTTTTGTATCTTATAAAAAATGGCGACTTCCTCAAAAAAGCATATAAAACCGCTTTTTATTTTCTTATGCATTACAGATGCTAAATATCTTTTGTAATATTTGTATTATATTTTTACAACAGGTAACATTGACTGTAGCTTCGCGAGCAGCACACATTTAAATAAAACACATGAACGGTTTAAAACGCGAAATATATTAGTTAAACTTGTTTACGTTTACTCCCCAAGGCCACGACTGCTACAAAGCATCCGACGTGGGGCTTAGTTAAAACAATTTGTAAATAAGTTTTAATAATATATTTCGCGTTTAAAGCCGTTAAAGTGTGTTATTTAAGCTTTACAGATGACATTAAATTTTTAAATTATCCGTGTAGAAGCAGTACTGACTAGTTGAAGTCAGTCTTTGCAGCTAGATTGAATTTTAAATATTGAGCATGCAACCGCGACCGCGTTTTACGAGCGTTTACAATTTAAAAAGGTCATATGTGCTACTCTTAGCTGGCTAGAATTCATTATAACAAAACAGCTGACAATATAAAAGAAAACAGAAATAAAGGTTAAACGGAGCCGTGGTCACTGGTAGCCTGCTGGTGGAAAGCATCCGAAAAGTCGGGACGTTAAAAATGATTTTCGAATAATTAAACACTTCAACGGTTTAAAACGCGCTATATATTAGTTAAACTTATTTGAAAATTATTTTTAACTTCGCCGCGATGTGGTCACGGGGAGACTCAAGTATATATCGCGTTTTAAACCGTTAAAGTGTTTTATTTAAATGTGTACTAGTTGCGTACACTACAGACAGTATTTAAGTAGAAAAAGATTTTACTAATTATGTTCGGGACCCTAAAACCATACTTGCACCAACAATATAAGAACTGTTCAGTGAAACGGACACAGAAATGTGCTCGCCCCATGCCCCGCGACGGGGCAACGGGTTTTACACCCTTACCTCATATGCTATCTAACGAAGAAACTTCTCCAATTATATCAAATATTGATCAACTCAAACTGCTGCATTGCGATCGCAAAGCGCTCGTTTAGATTTGACTATTGCTGCATTCGAGTTTCGTACAAATCCCAGTGAAATGGACACAGATATGTGTCTGCTATATTTCACTACAAGTGATGAAATCATAGCTTAGGTTTACAATTATTAAAAGTCACTGTCAATGGATCTCACCGCGATATATTTTTTTTTTCTGATAGAAGACAGTCAAGCAAGGGGTCCACTCGATGGGAAATGACCAGCCCCCAGCCGTATAACATCTACACAAAATGCGATGTCGACTTATTTCGGCTTCGGATATTCGGAAATCCACAGACCGACACCGAAACGATTAAACTTCAAGGCTTTTTCATCTGTGGACGTTGGTTCTTGACCAAATTGTTTCTACCACTCATTTAGTATCCAGATTTCCAGACGAAGTCCAACATATTTCGGAAAAATTAAAAATTTGAAACAACAAATATAGACAGTAGAATAGTTACTTTATGTGAGTGTGTAAAATTCCGTTTCCCCCTCGCGGGGCATGGGCCGAACACATTTCTGTGTCCGTCCACTGATCCGTTCTTTAACAGGCAAGCAGTTGATCGGACTTCTGTGCCCCATTTTTTGTTTTTGGGCATCCAAATTTGTTTGTCGAAAGTTAAAATTAAAACATAGACATATAATATGGTCGTTTTTTAGATCATTTAAAGAAGAATCCTATTGTCATATAAATTCTATGTTGTCCTTGTTCTCTCACAAAGTTAAATAATTTTCTCCGTCTAGTTCTATTAGTCTCGTCTCTCTCTTTGTTCTATATTATAAATAATTTCTTCCTCGATAAATGCTCTATCCAACACAAAAATATTTTTTCAATTCGAACCAGTAGTTCCTGAGATTAGCGCGTTCAAACAAACAAACTCCTCAGCTTCATATATTAGTCTAGAATAAACACCAACCAAACAAGACAGTCATACCAATAAATAATATGTATAGATAATGGAGTAAGAGTATTCAATACACTTTACCAATTGCATTTAGGCAATACCAAATAAGATTTTACCAACATTGTAATTTGCTGGAGTTTCGCCAAGATTCAAGAGAGGCCTCGTTTGGACCTATCAGTATTGAAAAATATCTCTATTTGATCTAATTCCACTATGTTTAACTAAATTTGCTGTTCAAACATTCCTATTGTTTAGGGGAACAACAATTCTATCAATAGATAAATGTCGCATGTAAATCAGTCAATATCATCGTATACTAGCTGTGTCAGCGACTTCGTCCGCGAAGAATAGTTATTTTGGGCGACCAAATTTGTTTTAGCATACTTCTTTATAAACTTAAGCTAGCACCCACGAGGTCGGTCGCAATCCGTCGTTCTTGCAAGTTAATCTTAAAAGATAGACATGTAACGTCGCGAATTTTTTTTAGATCACTCAATGAATTATTCTTTCATACATGTTTTACGCTTCGGAAACACACAAGGAAGAATAATTTTCCTACGTTTTTTTTCACATTTCCCGCCGTTTCTTCGCTCCTATTAGTCGCAGCGCGATGTTTTGTATCCTATTACAATTCTGAACAAAAATTAGCATGTTAGTTCCTGTTCATGTTGTCTAAACAGAAAGAGTATACCAACACAAATTGCTAACTTCTTTTCTTTTATTGCGCTAATGAAGAGACTTAAATAGCGTCTCTGATGCATGTTTTAAATACTTCAACTCCACTCAACTTAAAATAACTGAAAATAGTATAATACTAAAGGAACATGAAGATCTAGATACAAAGCTGTCAGCGAAGGATACAATTAAAAATGTGTGTGGGAATGGTTCTTTTTCTAATTCAAAGATATTTGCAATATTTGTATATTATGATTTATTAGATTTTTGTGAATCACCAAACTTCGACAGGAATGCATATTTAATAGGTTTATATAAAACGCTTTGAGGGTTTAAAACGCGATATATATTAGTTAGACTTATTTGAATTTTAATTTAACTCAGCCTCTGGATACTGGCCTTGGATGCTTTAAAGCAGCCGTGGTCATGAGGGTTGAAACGTCGGGTTGTGGTTAAATTAAATTGAGAATAAACTAACTAATATATTTCTAGATTTTTACATAAGATTCTAAACGGTCGTTAAGGCGTTAGAAGGACGGTACTCTAAAAAAAGAGACGTAAGGCAAAATATTTTTTTATAATATTTTAAGATATCTTAAGATGTATAAAACTTTGTCTACTTGTTTGCAAATAATTTAAAGCAACAGCAGATATAAAGGTGCAATAAGTACTAAAACCGGATTAAATTTCTGCTTCAATTGTAACCATATCTACGCGGGTCCGATGTCTACACCATTGTTTGATTATTAATAAAAGTACGTATTCATAAGAAAGTTAGTTTAAATTTATTGGAGACATTTGTCTTCTCACGCCATCCATCTTGGCGCAATTCTCACGACATTTTTGAAAAGGTCTTAAGCAATGAAAACACTGGAATTTCGCGTTTTTGAAGCTACAATTTTATTATTTTGAATTTTATTGAAACGACACCCTTGTTTATTACAAATGTTGTAATCCTAATGTATAAATGCAAAAACAGGGAACTTAATTAGATACTAGCTGTGCTTGCGACTTCGTCTATCGCTGCCTGGTGTTTTATAGCCT
The DNA here is from genome assembly GCA_963661955.1 of Leptosia nina. NCBI lineage: Eukaryota > Metazoa > Arthropoda > Insecta > Lepidoptera > Pieridae > Leptosia > Leptosia nina. The sequence continues at coordinate 8,048,926 of CAVLEF010000010.1, read as the reverse complement.
TATGCCTTCCTCGATAAATGGGCTAACCAAAAAAAAAAAAAATAGAACCAGTAGTTCCTGAGATTAGCGCGTTCAAACAAACAAACTCTTCCGCTTTATAATATAAGTATTTAAATCCTTATATCCTAAGCCAAAAAGGGATTTTAATTAGTTAACTCATACATTCCACTATTCATCATATGAATGAATATGTAGAGTAAAATATTCAGACGAGTAGAACAATTCTTGGCACTAAGCTATTCTGATATTTGAATCGTTTCAAATGTTAACTTTACGGCCACAAATAAAATCTTCTTAATAATACATTTTGGCAACAGTGTAGCACATATTCAATTTTAAGAAAATAATTATTTATAAACGGCCATGATCTGTTTCATTTTATAGATTTGTATTCACAGACAATTAATTGTTATAAAATTGTCTATGGTCTACTTTCCACACTAGGGCAAGTAATCGAAAAGTAGTAGGGAAAGGGGATTTAAAAGCATTATACCACAGGTAAATAATAACCTATATACAATAAACCCATAAACAATATTTATTTTTAATTTAGTTTTATATAGTTCCGACTACATATAAGTCGGTTACTTGCGATGGTACATGCTACATACAATTCCTATTGAATTATATGTTATTGTAATATTAGAGTGACCTTTTTAGGTCGAGAAGCGAAAAAATATTTCATTCGGGCAGAGCACAGAAGGTTGATCCGTGAAACGGATACAGATATGTGTTTGACCCATGCCTTGCAGAGGCATTTTACTTTCACAAAATATGGAATAGATTGAAAATCAATCAGCTAAGTCTCACTAGAACTTTCATAGGAATGCTTGAAAGCTTTTACCGCAAGACTTCCGGAAGTATTGATTTTAATAGAATTTTGCCTTTACTGAAATTAATAGCGTAAATGCATTTTAACAGGATATATTAGTGTGATTCGAGATGAAAATAGACTTGAAGAGATCGTTTCATTGCGGACTGGCTGTTATGTAAAAAAAGTAATAAATTATTTGAAAAAAAAAAACACAAGAATATACGGTAGACATAGCGTGTTGAATGAAAAAAAAGTCGAATATTTTGTGCATTATTTAAAATACGTTACAGGAATCCAATCCATCCAATCGTAGCAAAACAGCGAGGCCGGTTCGAACCCCAGTCATTTTTTCATTTTAAAAAAGATTTTCAAATTATACTAATTTATAGCATCTAAAAATACTAATATTTCAATAGTGGTTTAGTATTTTTTCTTAACCCCATTGTAACACATTAAATAAAATGCTTTTAACCGTTTAAAACTAACATATTTTCGATTGGAACCTTAAAATCTGTTTGCAAGTACTTACACTTTTATTTTATGAGCATATCTGTCGAAATCAACGAAAAGATGACTTGCTTATTTATATTCTCGACCTACTTTTCAGCTGAAACCACGCAGTAGTCAGAACAATGTATCATAAAACGGCGTGTTGCCTACTTTCCATCAAATTGCATAAGCCTATAATACGTTTGTTCCGAAAACGAGACAAAGAATTTTGGCGCATCTAGTTACAACAGATTTATTTCTAAATTACAGTCATTCGGACATTTTACTTATCCCATCGGTAGAGTTTGCTCAGCTTTTTTATAAATAAAAATATTATTCTGATTCTAATTTGTGCTGTTACATAACTTATTATCTCCTATCTTATCTAATGCATAAAATACGTTTTTATTTCTGCAGCCCAAGATAGGACAGCAGCACAAATGACAACAAGAAAAATATTACTGTATTTCTCAAAAACGGTATTGTGTAGGGTTTAAACAAAACCCAGTGAAACCTAGTCTTACAGTGAATTTGATTCAGAATAACCTATCGATAAAAGCCAGACACACACTGTCCATTTCTTCAACTGTCAACCATGGCTTAACCGAGAAATAATCCGCTATAAATAGGCTAGTCAAGTCGACGTGACCTACTTTGTGCAGGTCGATAACCTTCTAAAGGGGGCTCTGTTACGGGGTGAAGATTGGGCATAGACAATGTATGTGAAACAGAGTGGATTGGAAAACCGCGGACGTGATTCTCTGTGGTTCTATTATGTTGGATCGTTATTGTAAGCGCTCTCTTATGGTCTATGGCTGCTTTATTTTTAATGTTACTGGTTGGTTAATATTTCCCGCCAATTATTAATTATTAATGGCGAGAAAAGTTTATAAAAAAATTAGCGTGTCTAAAACCTTTTTAGAATCTGAAACAAACATCATTATCTCTTTATCTGACGAAACACTTATTGTCACTTATACTTAAAACAGTCTTCCACCATTCTTGCTATAAATTGTCCTTTGGAAACGAAAAAAAACTTATTCCTTAATCTCCGTAGCCTCTACGAGGTACGCACCAAATTATGTGTTCGTTGTATTAAGCAAAAGATTTTTTTATGTAATGATAATCGATATGATTATATTTAAACTTATCCTCCAAATAAATCTAAAGGTGTGTCGTTCTTAGATAGCTTCTAAATTCGCCGCTAGAGGCGCCCGAATAATATTTTCTTCGCCAATACTGTTTCTCTGTTTGCTAGCCTACCTTTTTGATATACAGTTAATCGATTTGCATATAGTCGTACTGAACGTTATTTACGCTTCGTCAACGACATGTGTCTACGCGCTCTATATTCATAATGACGGAAGTCGAACGACCACCCACGGGACTTGACCACTGCTTAATCACCAACAATACTAGGTACGCGAATCTAAGCCTTACTCAGAAGGATCAAAAGCGTTTATCGTGTGGTAGCTTTAATTAGATTTGTCCTGTATCCGTGACGTAGCGGTGCAGTGCCCATACGAATAACGATACAAACAGCATTTAAATTAGATTAACAGGTCTGTGAAAAGTAGGTTTTGATAGATAATAATGATATTAAATAATTCTTTTTAGCGTTCAAGATAGTATAGGTAAAATTATAAAAAAATGTCAGTTTTGACAATTGACATTATTCAATCGTTAATAAAAATTAACTTGGATGATAATAATGGCAAAGGATTCTTATTGTTTCATTAAATATATTATGACCCACTGATAATACTACTGGTGAGTGCATATAAAGCATCTGTCAGAAGTCTGTGACACCGATTTCTTCAATTTAAAAATTATTTCTTGTTGCAGGTTCCTCGAGAGAGTTTCAAGCACATAGTCAAAGCGTGCGAGTGTCCTCTATACTGGAAGATGCCTCTGTTCCTAGCCACACAACAAAATCTTCACGCTGCAGTCGACGGACACAAATTCATTGATTTCTGGAGAGAGTAAGTATATCCATATCGTATACTTAATATTAACGTAGGTCGCTGCAAGTGTATTAAATCGGACCCTAAAATAAACAAAATAAATTAAAAACCGATGTTAGTTTGAAAATATCTTACGGCATACAGCATACACAGCGTTGTAATGTTAAGGTTGAAATTACGTAACACGAGAGCTGCATGTATCAATAGGTTTAACAAATCCTACGATTTCGTGTAGGATTTCTAGGTTACATAATGCCATCATGTGCAAAATATTAAAGTTCTAATGATAAAGGAAAATAAATTAAATTTTACTTTCCATTTGTAGGCATGAGGTAACACACTTTTGTGTCTGTTTAACTGGTAGGTTATATTTTCAGTTGATCAACTGAATGTGTTATCGGAATTACTTATGGTCTGCTAGGGATTCGAACCGAGGATTATCGCGTTTAACATAATCACTGCGTCACGTTTAATCATTGATATAAATACGCGACGTTTGTGTGTATAAAATGTTGCCCGAATTAAATTAAAGTCTTTTTTTTACATTGTAACATTTCCATTTAAAAAGAACTGCTAAACTAACGACCTTAGTTGAAAGTTGCGCAATGTAATCAGCTGAAAGCCTTTTAAGAAAGTAGGCTTTATATTCTATGTTTTATCGTCTTTACATAGAGAGATATAAGCGTTCTCCCGATGAATTACTTCGCTAGAATTGCGACTCTTTCAGTATTGTTATTGGTAGTTTCAGTGCGTATTATTAATACAAATAACAATATAACATTTTCGTATCTGGTCAATGTTTAGTATCCCTTCGTTCATGAGTCCGACTCGCACTTAGCCAAATTGGAAGAATCAAGCTATTCCATATTAATTGAAGAATAAGTACAAAAATAGATATAGAAGCATTCGTTTCGTGTGAAACGTTTGTGGCTCTAGTTGACATAAACTCGCTTATTGCTTTCACTCATCTTCGCCGCAAATGGATCGTAAAGACGTGCGATCGAATCTTCTAGAAAACATAAATAAACAACCACTTAGGTAACGCGACGTACTCGTTTGTACGTCTGACCGCCAACCGTTTCCATATTAAATGAATTCGAAACGTCGGGCCATGGTTAAAATATTTTTTTCATAGGTTTTATATATATCGCCTTTTAAAGCGTTAAAGTGTTTTTTATGTGTACTGCTCGCGTAAGAGTAATTGGTCTGCGCGAGATGAGAACAATTGGAGAGAACATTAAGTCTTGGAGGAGGCCTTTGCCGATCGGCACACGGATCTAGGCTTATTATAAAAATAGAATAGATTGTAGACTAGAAACTATTTTTTTAAGTATAAGTAAGTAACTGTTAAAATTAATTCTGTTGGAAATAATGTTGTCCTTTAAACGTTTAACATAAGTTTTGCGATAGATTCCAATTTCAAACAACACTTTCATAGTTCGAGGCAGAGGTCACGAACATGTTTATATAATGTAGACCACTTAACTCATAAATGTGTCTGCCCCACGCCCCAAATGGTCTTGGTGGGACTTCAATACGGTAATATCAAAAGCTTTTATTTATTTATTTTTATCACTAACTAGCTGTATCAGCGACGTCGTCCGCGTAGATTAGTTATTTTGGGCATCAGATTCGTTTTTGCAAACCCCTTCTTTATAAACTGTTACCCAAGACGTCGGTAGCGTCCCTTCTCGTCGTTCTTGCAAGTTAATCATAAAAGACAGACATATAGCGTCGCAGACATTTTTTTAATCGTTAAAAGAGAAATAATTCTCTTAAATTCGGAAAACCATAATGATGAATAATTTTCCAATTGTTTTCCACATTTCTCGCTGTATCTGCGCTTGTATAAGCCACAGTGTGATGTTTTATAGTCTTATATCAATATTCAATTCCTCGATAAGTGCTTTAACCAACATAAAATATTTAAATAAAACACTTTAACGGTTTAAAACGCGATATATATTAGTTAAACTGTCTGTTTCTTATTAAATAGTATTGGTACTTTATTGTGACAATCTCTTTTACAGAATGAGTATAACATGCCACGACCAAGCCTCTAGATTCGTGTACATTTTAACACGAGGCAAGAGCAACACCCTAGCACCAGAAGACTTCGTTCCATTAGTTCAAGATGTTGTAGACACGCACCCGGGTCTCTCGTTCTTGAAGGAGGCTACCGAGTTCCACTCTAGATACGTTCATACTGTAAGTACGAACTTAATGAAACGAAATAAGTTGTTTAAGTTTAAAGATATTTAAAGGTTCAGACACGTGAAAATAAATTAAATTAAATGTGTTCTCGATTATATATTTGTAATATAGGATGTGGATAATAAATATAGAGTCGTGGGTACGATCCCCACTTAATCGAACATTTTTCTAATAAATTTGGATCCGCAACATGTTGGATATCGTTTGAAGAAACTGGATTTTGGGTTGGGTGGTTTCCTTTATTCATGGATGGTCAAACATCGTTTTTTTATCTGTGGACGGTACTTCATGAGCCAAAAGATGAAAAAGCCGTAACACGTAATCACGTTTTGTTTTTTGTCTATAGATTTCCGAATATCCAAAAGCAACAATTAGGTCGAAGGCGAATCGTTTTGAGATCACTATGCGCGTTGGTTCAAGCCCCGCCTGTGTTATTGAGTTTCAACGTAAAATAACATTATTTTACATTACATATTGCATTATACTTCTAATAAATTGCGATTAGATTTTTAATATTGTTACAAATTGAACTTATCCATTTTTAACGATTTAAAACGTGAAATATATTAGTTTACTTCTTAAAATTTATTTAAACTACTAACGTAAATAATATATTTCGAGTTCAAAGTGTTTATTTTTAATATAGTCGCGTGATAAGACAATATTTCTACTAAGTTAAGCAAAATGTTTCTTATAGTTTTTCCGGCGAAAACAATATAATTTCATTGTATGGAGCATCCTATTATGTTTTATAACAATGTGTTAGTTGTCTCACCTCATATCTTCGTACACATACATTGTTATTTGTCTACGACGGAGCCTTCTTTAAAAGATTCTTAACACGACAAAATATTGTGCTAGACTCTCTCCACAACTTGTTCCATTCAACACTGTTATAACACAATACTTATTAGATTACAGAATGTAAAATAAAATCAAGTAAAATTACGTTTACCCCTATGTGGGGTATGGGGCGAACATAGACTCTTGGTTACTTTGATAAAAGTTACTTATAGGCAAAAAACTTCAGGGCAGACGTCGGTCAAAAGTCAAAGTCAAAAATGATTTATTCTATGTACACTTATGAACGTCACAAAATCAAAGATTGTACGAATGTACCCTGCATTAACTAATTTTTTCCGTGCTTTAAACCTAAGACCTTAACGCAATGCTACGCAGCACGCTTAACTATTGAGCTATGTTGTGTTCAGGTTTGGCGGGCTACATATAATATGCAAGCAATAAAAAGGAAACAACTACACCCGTATACACAATTGCAGTATTTCTTTGTCCCAACGCTGGGCATCCAATGCGTTGTGCGGTTGAACCCGGGGCCTCGTGAATATGCTATTTTTTATAATCATACATAATAATTACGTTACAGGTGATTGCTAGAATATTCTACTGCGTGAACCGGTCGTGGTCCGGGCGGATATCGATCCCGGAACTGCGAAGATCCAACTTCCTCCACGTGATCCAACTTTTGGAAGACGAGGAGGATATCAATCAAATCACTCAGTATTTTAGGTGAGTTTAACTTGTATACTTTGGATTATTTAACCAGGATGTTTGACGGATAAGGTTCCAGGCTCAAATCCTAGAAAATAACGTTAGTAATTACATCAGTTGTGTTTATACTACTTTTTGTGCTTCTTAAAATTTGCATTATTTCCAAGTATTTAAAGATCATCTTGTTAAATAGCTAGGGTACTTCTAGGGTAGGTAGGGTAGGGTACTTCCTTCCATCAAATGAATCTCATGCTTCTCTGTCCTCTTCTGTCACAAAATAACATTGTTTAGACATATAGTTAAAGTTAAAAAATTGACGGTCCCGTTTTCCCACTGCGCCAAGTAGGCACTAGAACCCAGGTATCTCGTGCTGATCCTAGGGCAACCCTTTAACCCTTGAACTACTTATTCTCTCTCTCTTAATCGCATTCTTCATTAGAAGGTGCTTATCATGAAATGGTCTTGCCTTGTCCAGCAGCTTCCATGCTTTTCTTTTCTTCTAGCGGTCGGTACTGATGCCTGTCAACTTTGAACTATTGATTATTTGTATTGTCATCATCTCAATGATTTTCCGGCTGTCCGGCCGACGCACACAGAATTTTTCGAGCAATCGATGAGCTAACATCTGATGATGCCGTCTGCACGCGATAGCGAAACGTCGAGAACGTCTTCTCGCCCACGTCGGCCGAACAGCCCGAAAACAATGATATGCTGCCGATGGCCGTGAGAGCCTTATACAGTTTATTAAATCTATATCTTTATATTTCAGCTATGAGCACTTTTACGTCATCTATTGCAAGTTCTGGGAGTTGGACAAGGATCACGATCTCTTCATCGATAGACACGACCTCGCGAGGCACAACGATCACGGTAAGAACTTTACCATTGATGATTTTTCTCTATTAACCCAATATTAAAAAAACTTTTAACGGTTTAAAACGCGAATTGTATTAGTTATTTGCAATACTATAGCAGCCGTTACTCGCGTGTTAAGTGTTTTATTTAAATGTGTACTACTCGCGAAAACCCAACATTTCCAATTTGGGATTGTTCTAATAGTAACAATCTACTACTAGTTTCTAATTTTTTTAATCATGTTGGACTTCGTCTGGAAATTTGGATATAAAACATCTAAATTCCGTAATTGTCATGATCGACAATCCAAAATTTTAAAAGCGGTTTAAAACACGCTATGTATTAGTAAAACTTTTTTGGAAATTATTTTAACTACGGCCTGGAGGTTACGAGGATTTTGTCCTCTTTTGAGCAGCTGTGATGTCCTCATAACATATCGGGGTTTAAACCGTTGAAGTGTATTTAAATATGTACTACTCGCGTAAACTACAGACAATATAAGATTAAACGTCTTCTAATGTATGTTGTCTAACTTTCTAGCCCTCTCAAGCCGTATGATAGAGCGAGTGTTATCTGGATGCGTCACGCGCGGAAACCAGAACCGGCTGACACCCCACGGTGAACCCAGGATGTCGTACACCGAGTTTGTATGGTTCCTTCTCGCTGAAGAGGATAAGAGCCACCCCACGGCTATAGAATATTGGTTCAGGTATGTGCGCCTCATAACATAAATAATTCCTAAAATATTGGAAGACAAGCTTTACATACAAAATAATATCACGAGCAACTAGCTGACCTTAGTTAACCAAAAATTCTATTACCATCAAAACCGTTCTCGTGAGTTATTCTAGATTATTCAAAGAAGAATCATTATTTCATACATATTTTTCCGGTATTTTGAACCCTCAAAAAGGGAGTAATTTTCCCATTGTTTCCTCATTTCCCTCCGGTCTCTGTGCTCCTATTGGTCGCAGCGTGATGTGATATAAAGCTTTCTTCGGTAAATGGTCTAACTAACACAAAAATAATTTCAACTTTAACGCATACGGTTTAAGGTTCAATGTCTTATAATTTGCAGCTTAAGAAAATCATCGAAGGTGAAATTAAGAAAGTTAACGTTTGAAAACTTTAAGATTTCTTACATTGCACATGATGGCAGTATTAAATCATATATTTTTTTAAATTTATAATCCATTGAGTTACTCGCAAGTTTCCACTTAAATGCTCCTCTTATAAATTTGTTGAGAAACTAAAGTACATTGCATGTATGGAGGCACTTGAAAAGCTGATCAAATTTGGTCGCGTGAGGCACTGCCACAACCATTACTTTTGTTGGTGAAATGTTAATAACCAATGCCCCTTGGTGCCACCTTGAACTTTAGTGGAACTAATCAATTACTCAAGATTGTACCAAGGGTCACGGGTAGAAAGGGGCATTATTGTATATTTTTATTGATATGATTATGTCTCATAACTCAGGAATGGCATTTTTTTATTGATTGAAGTTTTTTTGTTCAAAGTTTCACTGAGTAAAGCTGCGCTTTTAAATGAAAAACTTTAACGGCTTAAAACGCGATATATTTTAGTTAACTTGTTTCGGATGCTTTGCAGCAGCCGTGGTCACGGGGAGGCTGACCCGGTGTAAAATATATCACTTTTAAATTCGTTAAAGCGTTTTCTTCAAATGTGTACTAGTCGCGTTAACTACAGACAGTCCTTAGAACCTACTTAATTTTATATCATGTATAGTAGTTTGAAGAGTTTGTTTGTTTGAACGCGCTATTCTCAGGAACTAGGGGTTCGAATTGAACAATTCTTTCTGTGTTGGTTAGATCATTCATCGATAAAAGGCTATAGGCTATAAACATTGTCCTGTGAATAATACAAGCGAAGATACAGCGGGAAATTGGGAAAATTCAAGTTCAAGGTACCCAAAAAATGTGTATGAAAGAATGATTCCTCTATATGATATATGATCTATGCGCGATGCTATATGTCTATCTTTTAAGATTAACTTGCGAGAACGACGGGAAGAGATGCGATTGATGTCGTGGTTAACATCTTAAGATGAAGATGAAGTCGCTGACACAGCTTGTTAGTATATAGGTTTTTCATCAATTAAGTTATATATTTCCAGGTGCATGGATTTAGATGGAGATGGCTACATATCTATGTACGAGCTGGAATATTTTTACGAGGAGCAAATGCAGAGGATGGAGGCAATCGGAATTGAAACTCTGCCATTCAACGACTGCTTATGTCAGGTAGATTTTCATTATCATTGTTTTACTTCATTATAAAACTATTTATCAAAACTTAAACTAAAAGTGAGCCAAGATAAACCAAATGGTCTGACAAATGGCTGCTCGAGGTACTAACACAAACTTATTTCAAACTAATAAATTGTGTAAGGCTTTTACGGCCATCGTTCAGCAAGACAATGATATGTTATTTAAATAAAACACTTTTACGGTTAAAAACGCGATATATTAGTTTAACTTATTTGAAAATGATTTTTAACTTCGGCCCGACGTTTAATACTATCGTTTAATACTAATATATCGCGTTTTAAACCGTTAAAGTGTTTTATTTAAATGTGTACTACTCGCGTAAACTATATAATATATTATAATGATGTAAACTATATAATAATGTATTTAAGATTTCATTTTCAAAGTCGATTTATAAACGTCAAGCTAATTTACAAAAGTGTTCTTTTTTTATAACAAAAAACCGCCTTGTTTTGTTTGTATTTTTATTATAATTATGTTTTACCTATGGAATACTTTTTTCAGATGTTAGACATGGTACACCCGGCTGAGAAAGGCAAGATTACGCTCACCGACCTAAAGAAATGCAAACTAACACCCATATTCTTCGACACATTCTTTAACTTAGAGAAATATCTGGACCACGAACAACGGGATCCATTCGCCACCCAAAGAGATTCAGATTCAGAGGTAATCTTGTCTAATATATTTAGAAGTGACTCAACTTTTTACTGTTGTCCTTTGTGTTATGTTAAAAATATCCACGTGCAATTTCAACCGATTTTTGTTCTACTGTCTCCTTATAACAAACTAAATAGTCAAAGATACACACGAACGCACTCACACACAAGAACGCAGAAACGCCCACACATTAAACACACACACCCATGCACGCAAATACAAACTCATACGCACACACCACCCTGCTACTACACCACTAAGTTAGTGACAATCGTGACTAACGGCGTAACATGCTTTTCGTGACATGGAAGTGTTGACCTCCTGCCAAGACCTGGAATGTAAATCTTGTGCACTTTTACAAAGTTTTGCTTTCAAAACCCTTTTTACATATTTTTAAACTTCTTTGAGTGCTTACAACATAGTTTACAATGTGTAAAACACTGCAGAAGTTAGTAAAAGTCTTTATATTAATTTCTAGATGTCTGAATGGGATCGCTTCGCCGCTGAAGAATATGAACTGCTGGTAGCTGAAGAAGGGGGCAGTGATGCACAGGATCAAATGTAAGATATTTATTTTATTCTCCCCTTTAAGTTGTAGTTTGTTATATTTGGATTGTCACAATCCAAATCCGATCAGGGTATTATTTCATAAAAAATAATTGCCATATATTACTACTGTTACCGTTAAATCAACACTACAATCAAATAATTATCTTATATTTATTTTTTAATATTCAACTTTAAGTATTTAACTACGTTTACATTGTTAATTATTTCATTACAATTAATAGAGATCTACCGGCTATTAATAAACGAATCGGCTACTTTTGAACTAGTCAAACGCCTTATATAATATATTTCACGTTTTAAACCGTAAAATATCAATAATGAAAATTCGAATAAATTCTTATTAAATATATATTTAAAATTTATATGTAGAAATATAAAATACTGTCTATAGTTTACGCGAGTAGTACACATTTAAATAAAACTCTTTAACGGTTTAAAACGCGATATATCAGTAACTAATATATCGCGTTTTAAACCGTTAGTGTTTTATTTAAATATGTATAAATATTTCAAAAAGGTGACGATTGTGTTATTTATTGGTTGTTATCTATCCATGTATCATAACATAATGTTGTAGCTACAGATCCGACACGATTTCTTAAACATTTTACCCATTTAAATAAAACACTAACGGTTTAGAACGCGAAATATATTAGTAAACTTATTTACAATTTATTTATTCCCACAAGCAAGAGAGGACATTTTTTTATGAACTAGTCAGTTAACAATTAAACTTTGTTGATTGTAGACGGCTGGGTCGATTAGTCGGCCGACTGATCGACTTGGTGGCGGCCGTCTGATTCGCTTAAGTTATAGTCGATACATACATTAGCTCTTATCTTCTTATTAATAAAATTGTTGTGAAGGAAATGGGTTTTCTATATTTGATATTAATGTATTTATAATCTATGGATATGTAGTACGTGTATGTATTATTTGGTCATCCCTTGGACTTTATCTATTTCATATTCTTTCATCAGGGAGGGAGACAGAACTGGCTATGATAGGGTAAGGTTGTGTTCATGAAGTGCAGTGTATTGCGCCATTTCGCATAAATCAAATACTCAAAAACGTCATCCATATAGGAATGTCGCGTTTTTGGCAAGCCTAAACCCGTTTTTGTAAACCGCGAGGACATTTGCATTGCTAAATTGTAAAATACTAACCTTCATTTGTTTTGAGCGTATCTCATTATTGTATTTTTTGCTTCTATTCAATTCTATATAACAGTTTTATTTAATAAACAAATTGTATAATAAAACTCGGCAATAGGAGTAGCGGCGAGTTTCTTGCCAGTTCTTCTTCGAGAACTGACAAGTCTATTTACTTACCGTTTGTATAATGATATATCCAAAATACAAGAATAAGTACAGATACATATACAGAATATGTACCTACCTATAAGATTACGTATGTCTGTTTAAAAAGGCAGGCTTCCTATATTGGTGATAAGTACATGTAAAATCAAACTATATGTTTGCTATGTCTTCCTATGAATGAGAATAATAATCGCACTGCAATTATAACAACACGACGACATGGAATTTTGTACAGTTTCACAATCGAGTTGGCTTGAAACATTGTCTGCCTTACTGATGAAAACATAATCCTTTACTCTTTATAAAATATCGTGTGCGTACCCAGAGGGGGGGGCAGGGGAGGCCAGATGCACACCTGGAAATTTCTTAGTATGAACTACTTTAATGACTAATTATAGTGTAAACAGGGCGTTATGTGCTAACTTTTACACACAATACACTTCACGTACCTAATTTTTTATGTAGTGTGTGTGTGAAAAACAGCCACGCACTTGACTCCTAGGCTGGATCTGGGTACGCCACTATAAAAATATGCTTCCATTCTGTAAATAAACTCATTTATACGTAGCATGAATTTACTAACCAACACCGGCACTGTTGCATCGCTACTATCACGACACGAGCATGCATAAATATGATGTTTGACAGCAATTTCTTTGATTTTCAGCTCATACGATGAAACAGACGACGACTGTTTATCACCGAACGTTGAGGATGCAAACACAGAGGTGGTAGAAGATTCCAGTGTCGAAGAATCTACTCTCAGCGACAGCATTTCAAACGCCCGAAAGGAGACACCACTACTGCGCCAAGCACCAAACCCAACCGGCTACGTCAACCTTAGCTCCATATACGCCCTCGGCAGCACAGACCGATGGGCGAACAAAACGAACGTCCAAGAACGGAAAATGGAGAAACCGATCCCACCAGAGAAACCAGTCAGCCTCATGATGATGAACGGAAAGATGGAGAACAGGTCCAACTTTGGCAACAACAGTTTCCTTTACTCGCAACTGCTGAACCCTGGGGCGAGGAAAGACCCACCATCGTACACTGCAGCCACTAGCGGTATGGACAAGAGCGAAGTGAAGAAAGTATCCCCAAGTCGAACTAAATCCCCCACGAGCCCCTTGAACGGGGTCAGCAAGATCTCCGACAACTACGAACGAGCCGTCGCTGAAAGACTGAGTCCCCAACGAGATATCTCTAGACTGAACCGCAGCAGTGTCTTCAGTAAGGTCAACACTGGTATAGTCTCTGGTAAGGTTAAGAAGACCAGAACCGCGGATGAAGAGGACGAGGACTACGCGCGCGACAGTGACGAATGTTCCATATAGACCGTGGTCTCCAAGTGTGTGATACAATGACAATTGTGTAAGTGAACCAAAGACTTTGTAGGTAATTGTAAAATACCATAAACAAATAAATATTTTTTCAGCGTATCTAGAGCATGGTACGTGCCTTGTTTAGAAATAGATTTGGAGTTTTAGTAGTAAAAGTAGAGTAGTGTTCGACTTAGTAACGGTGTGTTTTAACATCGCATAAATATAGATTCAAGCGTTTCAAAGCGATTTGAAAATTCGTAATACGTGTGAAAGTATTTTGCAAGAAATAGGATATATGAATGGTTTTGGTTTTATTAAATAGTTTGAAAGCTTGACTTGGCCCATATATAATGAATTATGAGAACATTCTGGTATTATAAGCAACTAATCGTTGAGAAGGATAAACAAGTGACAAAGTGTTCAGGCCCAATTTCACTGAGAGATAATTACGTCATCGTCAAAAAATCTCCAATTTAACAATCGGTTAACTACAATCTAATGTCGTCTTTGGTTTTAGCCGTCTAAAGCCTGAAGCACTTTAACGGTTTAAAACGCGATATATATTAGTTAAACTAAACTTGAAAACCACGGCTGCTGCAAAGCAAAAGTGTATTATTGAATATTTCTCAGCGAAATTGCGTATCAGGCTTGCAAAGTTCCGCTTTAAAATTAACGTTGGCCTCCATATTCCGTCTCGACACCATTCATATCACTGCTCCATCCAACGCGAAAATGTATTTTGGATATTATTAGCGATATAGCATTTATTTCTCATCTAACGCTTTAAGCATTAACTGTAAAAGAAGCTAAACATAAACACGCACAGTTAGAATAGATAATAGACAAATATTTTTATATCAAACTCTGGGGTCTAAGACAAGTTAACAATTGTAAAATTGTCCCTGGGTGTATGGGGTCAGGTTATTTTAACAGTGGACTGACAAGTCCCATCTTTAGTGTATTTTTTCTTACTTGGCATTATTGTTAAACAAACACAAAATTTACATGAAATCGTTATTTTCTCACCAAGTACATTGATATACACTAAAGACACTTTGAGATACTTTGAGAGATATATATATATATATATATTGGATTATATATTAAACCAATGAACTACCTTAATTAACTTAGTTGAAACCTCTCGGAATTTCATGCTAAAATTAATAAAAATCTAAAAAATTAAGTTACGTTTACACAATTGAAATTAACAAAAAATGTTGACATTCGCATTAGTCAACGACACTAGAAGGTAAAACACCCACTTATGAACGATCGCTGAAAAGCATTGTAACGCTTGACGAGTTAAATAATGACATTAAAAATTTCACAAATAGGTCATTAAAGTGTTTTTGAATATTGAGGTCGTTTGGACCATATGTAATGGATATTTTTTTAACCCTATGTCATCTGTGGCAATGGCTACACTCTATAAAGGGCACTAAATCGTCATGGTATGAAATGGGTCTTATTTATTGTGGTCATTTGTCAACTTCGAAAGAATACACTGTATGTGCCTAGATTTTGTCTTTGGCATTGTTAACTTGTCTACAGCCCAAGATTTTCGCTCTTCAAAACTTTAACTATCGAAGTCAATGATACCAAACAACAGATGACCTGTGCATATTTTTCCATTACTTTTCAAACTATGTAGAAGGTAAATTACATTAAAAAAATGTCTTTCCATTTCGTTAGTGCCCCAGAAATAAAATGTACAGTTGTACTGTTTGATAAATTTGTTTCGTAACTAGACAATTATATAAGAAAATATATTCCTTTAAATTAATTAGAGTGTGAATTTACAACTTCTCAAATTGAAGTAGAGAATTAAATCAATTCACAAGTTTCAAAATTCAAATTGGTTGGTGGATGTTAGACATCTTTTCAATTGAAGCCTTATTATGCCATATTGTGGGTTTATTGTTTACTAAAAATCTAGCTGTAAAATATCACGTTTCGTCTGTCACTACAAATTATGAACTATTATACTATTAATTAAGTGTACCGATTGTCTAGTTGTTCGTATGTAGGACTAATCCTTACTGTGACGCCGTTCAAGTGTCACGTAAGAAATTATATGATTGTTGATCCCCCCTGTTCCCCTTGTCAGAACTCTCCCCCCTTATTACTTTAGTCTAATACTTCTCACGTATTTAATCTGTGAAAGATGTGGGTTAGTTCAACAAATTCTAAAAATAATAAAATAGTTCCTAAATAAAGGTTACTAATGAATTCCGCTGGGGTTACCATGTATACCAATCATCAAATAAGCAAACCCACCAATCCCCATAGTGCTTACGTCATACTTGAACGGCCTATGTTAATTAATACTAAGTAGGTAGATTTTACATTTATCTAGTCTACAGGGTGCTTTTCGGTTCGTTTCAAGGTCTTCTGCATTAACAACAATTCGGGTTCACAGTATTGCAAGTAATTTATTATTTTTAAGGCGGTTTTTATTGTCGACCTGCATATATTTGAGTATAAATAACACTTTGTCGAACAATTACAAATAATCACTTCAACGCACTAAGCGCTAAGGGTTCAAATTTTATGGAAGGAGGAAAAATTTGGTCGGACAAGAGAAGTCTAACTATGTAATTACTAATTATTATTTGTCGGACTAATTTATCCCATGTGTAACATACCCCCTTTACAATTCATTTTTTTTTTGCTACAACCAAAGAATACAATATTTTTCACGTGTCAAATATTCATGGTGTTACCTACTTGAAAACCTCTGGTCGTTCATTAATTCAAACTTTGACATTCGTAATTGTTCGTTAAGAATTAACAAAAACAAAGACGCTTTATTTAAAATTGGAAGCCAGACACTGGCGCCGTATGGTGTTCAAATATGCTGTCTACCGACATAAAAGTTTGTGTGGGTATACAGTGAAAAAGAGAAATGAAAATATTTTTAAATATAAGTTGGGACAACTCGTTAATTTTAAATATCAGGATAACGGCAAAATAAAACACCTAGTGAAGCGTCTACAGAATTTGTTACTGTGTCGTTTATGAATTAACGACACACTTAATTGTTATGACCGGGATTATCCAATTGATATGTATAACTTACCAATTTCTTAACCAAAAAGTTTTTGTTCATAATTTAATGAATTTTATAAATGTGTTGTGTATTATAATAGGATTATATTAGATTCTACGATCGCATTACTTAACTACCCTCGGTTGATGTTATTTTTACATTTTATTCTTAAGGTTCATTGTAAATTATCCTTTTTATGTATTGTGCAAAATTAAACGCATTTATTGCAAAGTGAAGTAGGTGTGAGTGTGTGGTTTGTATGATTAATTACTTGTTTTTTAAAAGTGTTATTGAATATTGTTACTGAGTCTTTAATTGGTACGTACTAGAAATAAATGAAACTCTATCTTCCATCTGTAAACCCCAAAAATGTTTGAATAGTGCCATGATTTACTTTACATTTTTAAGATTACAGTTAGTCATTAATTGCAACTGAGATTATAAACTAATTTGTAATAATGCATGGTTGTAAGTCTGTTTTATATTACCTAGTTTGTTCTTACAGAGAGACAATGCAAGTTGGATTTCACTAATTAATTACTAATTACAAGATAAATTAATAGTGATTGATACACCATATGTCACTTACAGAATTTAAATCTCACTATATCGAAGGAACCTGTTTATTACCATTTTTTAATATTGTAAGTTATTGTGTATACCTTATATGCTTTTCAAAATATATCATGAACATTTTTGAACACAGCCGTAATAAAAACATGAAGGTGATTTATCTTTGAACTTACCAGCTTCCAAATATTTAGGAATCAAACATATTGAAATGAAATTAAGTTTAAAATGGAGCAGCAGTTTTCTTTAAAATTAAATTAAATCGAAGCTGATGTTACCAGCTGTTTTTATAATTTTGCGTTATTTTGAAATTATGTACTTATAATATAATATATCTCCGTAAATATTTTTTTTACTAAACGCTAGGAGTTATTAGTTTTGTATATGTTAACATTGATAAGTAAGTATTACGGAATGGAATCACAGAACTTATAATAGTAAGTCGACTAAATAAAATATCTTTAATCAATTATACGCTGTTTATTTATTTTTAAAAGGTAAGGATAATAGCCAAAAATACGTGTGTGTTTTGGGACACCCTATAGATAATAGATGTGATTAGTTGATGACTATCAAAGAATGCTAGATATAAGTGTTGTAAAACGAGCATGAACACAATAGATCGAGCTACTGTAGTCACTTCCCCCTTGTGGCATCATCGTATGAGAAATATACATAAAATTTTAAGTTAAATATTCAAAAATATATTTGAAATACAGACAAGGCCTTATATATATAATATACTAGCTGTGCCCGCGACTTCGTCCGCGTGGAATAGTGACTTGAGGTAGAATTTTTAATTATTCAGGCTGTTTATTAATTTATGTAAGTTAGTTTACGGCAAATTTTTTTACACCTCCCGTTGCTTTTAATGGAACATTTTAAAGATTTTTATCGTAATCTAGTACTAAGTATAGTTTATTTTACGCAGTGTAAGTAATATAGCTTTCTAATGAAAAAATCATTATTAAAATCGGTGCAGTACTTTTTGAGTTTATCCGTTACATACAAAAATACAAATCTTTCTTCTTTATAATATCAGTGTAGATAGCTGTTGCCCACAATATACTAATCCCGTCGTTCGGGTCGTTCTTGCAAGTTAGTCTAAAAGATAGGCATATAGCGTCGCGGAATTTCTTTGAGATCATTTAAAGATGAATCATTCTTTCATACATAATTTTTAGGTATCTTCAACCGTCTTCGCAGCGTACGCATCTGAAACCTACAGAGATGAAAAATTTCACTGTATCATCGTTCCCATTAGTCACATCGCAATGTGTTACAGCCTATAAACCTTCCTCGATAGTCGCTCTAACCAGCACAAAAAGAATTTCAATTCGAACTCGTAGTTCCTGAGATTAGCGCGTTCAAACAAACAAATAAATTCATCAGCTTTATATATTAGTATAGATATAGATATAATAATGAGATTCAAAAAATCACAGACTCTCTTAACATTTGAAAGTATATGAAATAAAATACTTTATCTGTGGTTCAAATCAAGTCATATTATTATTACATTACATACTTCAAAACTTAAAACTTAGTTCCTATTTTAGAAAATTCATTGTCAAATTTTATCAGTGTTCCCTAAATTTGTGAATATTTATCGTGAGCGTCTCGTAAAAGATTTTATTTTTGTTGTTAATGCAATACTGCTCAACTATTAGTGAATGTTATGGAGGGTATTCAACATTCAACGGTCGATTCTGACAGGTAAAACTTATAAAAACTTCTATTTTCTTTATTTCACGAAGATGCCTTTCTACGCTGTAGCGAAAGGTAGAACGTCGGGGATTTTTATGAACTGGGGTGACTGTGAAGCACAAGTGAAAGGTTTCTCTGGAGCTAAGTACAAAAAATTCAATACAGTTGTTGAAGCTCAAGACTATATTGCTGCTGGTGGAATTACAAAGAAAATTCCATCACAGAAGGATCAATCTTCAAATAACGAATTTGCCTTAGCAAACAACACAGGTAACAATAACCTCAAAAGGACTTATTCAAGTTCAGCCAAAAGTAAAAACAACCAACCACCTGTACCAGCTAAGAAATCTAAGGAAAAACGTAGAAAAGATAGCAGTGATAGTATTGATGACGATCTGGGCTTAAGCAGCATAGTGGTAAAACAATTAGATGACATTGAAGCTAGATTAAAGGGAGTAACAAAAAACGTTGACAACATAGTTAAAAAAAATACCAAAGTTGTAGGCAGAAAGACCCAATTAATCGATCAACAAGACATACCACAAGGTTTTCAAACAGACCATGAAGGGTACGTTCAAGTTTACACAGATGGTGCCTGTTCTGCAAATGGCCGGTCCGGGGCACGTGCTGGTCTCGGTGTCTATTGGGGAGAAGGTTCCAGCTTGAATATCAGTGAGCCCGTCTCGGGGCGTGCTACTAACAATTGTGGTGAAATACAAGCAGCATCTAAAGCTATACAGCAAGCTATTGATAATGGAATAAATAGGCTTGCTATTAATACTGATTCTAAGTTTCTCATCAATTCTGCTACCAAGTGGATGTCAGGTATAATATACACGATATTTGTTGTCTGTTTTTTATAAATATATCGAACACATTCTGTATATTCAACTCTTCCTGAAGTTTATCAGTTCTTACAGTACTTGCTTCAGTACTTACTTACTTCAGTATCTTAGTTTAACATCTTAAAATGCGATTTATACTAGTTAAACATATTTGAAAATTATTTTAATTATGGCTCGACATACTCCTCTTCCTGTTACCGTGGCTGCTGCAAAGCATCCAAAACATTTGGCCATAATTAATATAATTATCAAATAAGTTACTAATATATATCACGTTTAAACCATTAAAGTGTTTTATTTAAACATCCTGTTTTTATATTTCAGGTTGGAAACGAAATGGATGGAAACTAAAGTCTGGAGAACCTGTTAAGAATGAAGTCGACTTCAAGCAATTAGATAGAGTTTTAAATAAGATTGATGTCAAATGGATATATGTGGAAGCTCATCGTGGAATCCATGGTAATGAGAGAGCTGACCAGTTAGCTAAAGCGGGGGCTTCGAAATATGGTTTTACATAATGTTCCTTGACATTTAAATAAGTTAAGTAATGTAGGTGTTAATGTTTTCGTTGACTAATGTGATTGAAATTGTAGTTATGTATTAAGGCCGGCTCTTAAGCTTAGAAAGCAATTTTCAAATGTGTTATAGTCTATTTATTGAGAACTTTTCAGTTAACACTGTTGCGGTAATCGTTTCCTTTCATTACTTCAGCGCTGATTTTTTATTTTGAATATTCCCTTTTCTATTATGATTCTCAGTTACTTCTATTATACTATATATTTTCTTGTAGGCATAGTAATATTACCTACGAAATTACCTCGTCCACCTAATTTTATAAGAAATAAAAATGTGATTACTTTGTGATTTTTTTTGTCTGTTAAATTGATTCCTTTGAGGCTCCCTGGGCTCAATAATTGTTTTAAGTCAAGTACATGGATTCGAATTACAGAAAAACGATAAATTCTTTTGGTTGGGTAGGGCATGATGTCTGACCAATATAATATGTATAATAACTATACACTGAATACCGTCTGTAGTCTATATTTAAATAAAATACTTTACCGGTATAAAACGCAATATATATTATTTAACTACGGCCCGACGTTTCGAATACTTTGCAATCATTTTCACATAAGTTTACCCAATATATATCGCGTTTTAAACTGTTAGTGTTTTATTTACCTGTTAAGGTAGGAATTTTTGTAAATAAATAATAAATAAATAAATAAATTTAAATAACTAACACGTTTCGGATCCTTCGACGTCAGAGACATCCTCCATCTTTAGTATCCCGTCCGCAACGTCGGACCGTAGATAAAAATATTTTTTAAATAAGTTTAACAAATATATATCGCTTTATAAACCGTTAGTTTTTATTTAAATGTGTTACTCGCGTTAACTACAGACAGGGTACTCTATGAGTAAAATAAAAGACAAGGCTGTAAGGCTAAATATATTTCTTGAAAATAATTGTATATTAATGCGAACATTGTATCTTAGCCTTTTGTGTATTCGTAAATAACTAAGCTAAGTATTGCGAAATTAAAAATAGTCTGATTCAACTTGCAGACCCTTAAACTTAATTATTATTGATTCTTCCCTTGACGTTTGTCGGGAACCTGAGTTTGATTAAAATACTACACATAGCGCAGAGCATTAAACGGAGGTAAAATCACTATTTACACTTATTAATTGTAAACGTGACTAATATACATAGTGAACTTAAAATTAGCAGTCTTACAGAGTAAATTACAAGACCATTAATGTAAGTTTATAATACTATAGTTATATATATATTCCTTGCGCTTTTTCAAATTCTAACAAATTTATATTGAACATACATTTTATTGGACATTAATTTTATTGATAAGAACACATTTCCATACGCAATTTTCAAACATCGGCTCTGTACCACGTTGTAGAGAACAGCTTATCTAACTTTGTAAAACAAGAAGATAATTCAAATGAAAATAAAAAATAACATTGTATAGATGATTATTATGTAAAACAAGAGATTTCACCTAAATATACGTAAAACTACGTACGGGACAATTTTGCATATTATAAGCGAAAATTGGACGAGACAGACAATCTTAATCAGTAGTCTGTTCTCTATTTAATAAAACACTTTTAACGGTTTCAATCGCGAACTTTATTGGTTGGCTTATTTCAAATTTCATTGGGCCGTTTACAAATTACAGTCAACAAATATATTTCGCATTTCAAACCGTTAAAGTGTATTATTTAAAATTTTCTGTAAATTTTAAATAATACATAGTTAAATACAATATACATTTAAACAAAACACTAAATGGTTTAAACGTTAAAATATATCAATTACTATTTTTTAACGTATAACAGTTTCCAATATTTAGTTCAACCATAATTATGGCTGTTTCAAAAAAAGGGCAACTCATTTATATCACGTTTCAATCGGTTGAAAGTGTTTCATTTAGGCGTTTCATATTCAAAATTACAATATGGAAATAAAATAATTGCTGTCCATATATATTGCTACCTATGATATTAGGCAGAGAGGAATCCCCTTTACAATAGGTCAATGAACTTCCCCGCGACATCTGCTTTGCTTCATCCCCAAACAACGAGCGACCATACACAACCAATTTGAAACACGATGAGCACGATTTCTTCTCTCCATACCCGGTTCTATGAAGTGTTCACGCATTGTATAGTGGTGGGTCGTTTCGTAGTTGAAACAGTGGTACCATTTCCCACTCTAAAGTAGCCAACGGACGTCGTCACTTTTTTGGCTTCCTCGTTGTTGAGTAACTGGAAACAGTACAGAGTTAAGGTTGAAATTACGTTGCAAGAAAGATACATGTTAATTAGGTTGAAAAAAAATCGATGACGGTATAGGCCGCGGCACAGAAAGTGTTTAAACGTGAAGTACATCTACCAATTATCCACTACAATTGTTGTTTTGTGAAAGTGTCACAGTGTTTTTAGCGAATTTCATTCTGCCGTGTCGTCAAACATTTCGTAAAAAGCGTACGCTACCGTCATTCATACCTACCTTCATCCACCGTACATTATAGTTTTATATTGCCTACCAAACAACAAAATGACACAAAAATGCTCGGTGTGTGGGAAGTTTGCTTCGACGGAGGTAATTAAATGTACGCGTTGTGATTCCCATTGTCACAAGCAATGCGCTATTAGCATGAAACCAGATGCTTAGGGCCGCAGACGCTGGTAAGGCAAGGGTATTGGAAAGGGCAAGAACAAACCTACTGAGATGCAACATAGCGACCAAAGTGTATTCCGGCAAGACATGGAACTAGTGCATTCTGAGATGTTGAAAGTGGCGGAAGAAATGTCACTGTTTCGCCAGGAATTGTCTCAGCTTGACACCATTTTGTCATGCTTGAATAAACGATGCGATGACATCGAAAGCCGTATGACGTCATTGGAGAAAGCTAACGAGTGCTTTAGAAGCAAAAGTTGGTGTGCTGGAAGTGGACTTCTGGAACCATTGCTCTTAAGCGGACGATGTTGAGATTTTAGGAATTATAAAAAAACAAAATGAGAACATCATTGATGTTACTAAATCTATTGTTCTAAGTCTGGGTGTAGATGTAGACGATCGCGACATTGTGTATTCCGAAAGGGTTCCGTTCTATTACTTCAGACACAGAGAAACCTTCTCGACCGCGTGCTATTATCGTTGGTTTAATTTTTTTAAGTAGTAATTTATCAATTAAATTAATAATGTAAGAATGTAAATCATACAAAGGCAATACATTTTTTAATAATGAATGTAAGATTAAACTGTAAATTTGAATTTGCATATATAAAATCCTAAGGGAAAGTGTCATAAATGATAAATGTGTCATTTAATAAAACTATATTCTATTATAATTTCTAAGTGTAACTCTAATAAGTGTTAAGTGTGCATGTTTAATATTAAAATGTCTAACAACCTTGCTTCCGTTAGCTCGGCCTCTGAAGGGGCCACAGAATATCAGTGTTGGGATCAGTCCCAACGTAGCTGAGTGGCTTCCTTTTCAGAGGCAACTATAGTATTTGATTTAAATTTTATTCACTTCTTGATATTATCTTTAGGTTCAGTTTTAATTGTAAATGTTGTTTCTGAATAAAGTACTAAAGCTAATTGGTACTAACAGCGCGGAACACTAGATGCCGGGTCAAGTCCTGCCCGTGTCATAATGTTTTTCAATTTACAGTGAGTAAATATGTGGGTTAATTCAAATTATATTCTGAGTTGTGTAATGTGTAATATTTATGTTTATTTATCAAAGTATTGCATCAAGTATACAGGGTGCTGCATAACGCCAGACAGAAAACATACTATTAACATCATTGTGATAAGTGATGGCACCCTATATATGGACACTGCAACCTATTAAAGCTTTAAAATTGGGCACAGCTCTGTAATATAGAGTAACATTAGGATATATTATATTAATGAAATTTAAGATAAAAATACTTTTTTATTCAGAACGATCGGCGCCACCGGCGTTGTACTCTGCTTGTATGTGCCGACGCACTTCAAACTTTGATTTCCACAGCTGTCGTCCACAACGCTGACTAAAAATTAAAATAAAAGATATGTTATTGTAATGTTTTTTTTACCATGGCCTTCAGTTAGTGGGAGGTAAAATACCTTATACGTCTGCTATATGTTATGCTTATATGTTGTCGACCTATTTTGGTTTTCGGTATTGGGAAATCCACAGACTGGAAGCAACGTTTTAAGGTGGTTTACGGCTCGGTTGGAATTCGGAGCGTTTTTTCATGATAAAGAACAGACAAGCATGGGATCCAATTGTTGGAAGTAAAAATATCCAATATTTAAACCAGATGCGCTATCGACTTATTTTGGTTTTAGAATTATTATTATTATTATTTTTTCAAGCTAAATTTTTTAAATTTAATAAGAGGCAGTTCGATTCAGCTCAGATTTCGGTGCTATTCTCGACCGAACAATTTCTTTTCCCGGGATTTGAACCAAGGATCTATCGAGGAGGTAATCTTTAATATTTGGTGATTATCTTAGATTATTTAGAACATCATATGGCTCAACTAACTTCTTGTACTTATAAGGGACGTTTTCTGGTGTAGCTGCTCCGAAGTGTACACTCGCGTCGGCGCAACATTTTTGTTACCCGTTGACAATGTCGATACTGTTGTGCTCTTCTATAATCAAGACACAAAGCATTAGATATTAAAGTATATAAAATATAAAAAAAAATCTTGTACAAAGCAACGTCTGTAGTTAACGCAAATAGCACATAACATTTATAAAATACACTTTAAACTGTTTAAAACGCGAAATATATTACTTTATAATTGATTTTAAATACATTCCGGCGTTTTTGATGATTTGCAGCACTCGGTCGTGGGGTACTAAAGATGGAGGGTGTTACTGACGTCAAAGTCAAAATTACTACACCAGCGCCATCTATGTATATATTTCGCGTTTTAAAATGTTTTATTTAAATTCATATTCATTGTGATATTGAAAGGGCTCGAATAACAAATTGAAACTTAATAATTTTCGAACACAATAGAGTGCAAGTCATAAAACTGAGATTGTCTCAAAGGCGTATTATTGTTTGAGCGATTTCTTTAATGACAAGGCTGCTTGGCAGTGATATGAATTGCTCCTTAGGTTAATGAATTCACAAAAATTAATTATTTTTTAAGACATATTTTAAAAACCCGGACTGAGTCACTTGTGTGTACTTCTCGGTCATGTTGCTCTTGGGAACACTGTAGAATCACGACAGACAGACAAACATTTTTCGTCGAATCTAAATAATTTTTGAAATTTTAAAGAGAATAAAGTTCATTATATTTATTTAAATACGAAATAGTCTCGGACCAAGGTTTTTGTCAAAATCTTAGATTACATATTGATATACATATAACTTTGCCTTAATTTCCTCGCGACGTGTAGTGCATCTTTATCTCATTACAGGTTTACTGTTACGTCGTAAATAACGGAGAAACAAACTCATTTTCGTAATGACATCATTGAAAATTCTCGTTCAACTTACTGGGCGTCCCGGCGCCGGCTGCAGCGTTGTGTGGATTTCCTTCGAGTTTTTGTCACCTCCATTTCCCTATAAAAGAACAATATGATTCGAATAGAACAGACATCTTCACTCGATACTAGGCGAAAATCAACAGACTTAAACCGAAACGCGATACAACTTAGGGATTTTATCATCTGTGGTCGCTGACTCGTTCCCGACGAAATATAGATATTCCTACCACCAATAGAATGTTTAGTCTTTACGAATTTATTTTAAATTACTTAGAAAACCATTAGACCTGTTCTCTATATATATAGAACAACTAGCTTTTTAAAAAAAGTATTTTTTTAGGTTCCTCGTAAAGTAAAATATATACTCAAAATCGATCAGGACTCGAACTGGCATCCACAGCCTTGCGTGCTGCTGCTCTAACCGATTAGCTCTCTGACGCAATTTTTAAACGATTTTTAATTTTGTGTAGTGCCATCATGGGCAAATAACATGTCAGAAATATTGTTGATATTTATATTTCTTTCGTTTAGTCCATACTATCGTGACGCAGTACCTGTGCCTTGGGCTGCGTACACACTCCGGAATGTTGCGTCCAGTGCGCCCGTTGGCACGGGTAGTCGCAGTACGACGTGTTCCAACAACAATAGAACTGTGCCTCTTGCAGACAGTTGGCACACCTGAAAATGCATAAATAAGTTCAGATGTATTTATGTCCCACTACTGAGCACAGCTCTCTCATCATAAGAGAAAGGTTTAAGAGCTTGACCCACCATGCTGCACCAGTATGGATTAGCACGCTTTTGATAACTTCCTCATCTACCTCGTATATTGTTATAACTCCGCTAGATATTAAAAATTAAATTAATAAATAAAAAAATATGAATTAAAGGAAAACTATTTGTTTTGTTTATTTGTCGTTCTTGTGGCTTTAAGTATTAGTAATTGGATAACCAGTAACGGATTCATACACGATTTTTTGTGTCATTATTATTTGACTCGACGATTCGAGCGCTTTGCATCCTTCTATTCGCGACTCTATGTAAATATCAGACTTGATAATCTTTTATCTGTCCTTTATACAATTTTATTAATTTAGTGGGTAAATTAGTATAAGTTCACACTAAATTAATAATGTTTTGCTAAATGATTTTTAGGTAGTTCATTAATGTAATATATAATCCAGTGTTTAATATAAACCTTGTGAGGAAATCACGATTTCATCTAAATTGTGTTTGTTTACCAAAAATGCCAAGTTAGAAAAAATACACTATATACAATATTATTTCGTTGTATGTGAATTTCATTTCACTTAAGCTCTCATGTGGAAATGTCCTATCTACCCTATATTAGCAAAAAAACAATAGTTATTGGATACAGTTTATCTTTAACTGTGGGTAACTCGTAGTAAGTGAGGGTAAAACCTTACCACTGCTTGGCCTTTGTGGCTTTGACGGCCGCCTCCAGGTCAATCTGCGAGGCGCGTCGGACTTCGTTCACAGCGCGGTTCTTGTCTCTCTCGAACGACGCTCTCATCTCCACGAGTGTTAACTCTGAAACGTTTCAAAGAAAATGATTTTTATTGTTTATTAACTAGTGGCTTACCTCGTATGGCAAATATTCG
Organism: Leptosia nina; assembly: GCA_963661955.1. Classification (NCBI taxonomy): domain Eukaryota; kingdom Metazoa; phylum Arthropoda; class Insecta; order Lepidoptera; family Pieridae; genus Leptosia; species Leptosia nina. The sequence continues at coordinate 8,021,089 of CAVLEF010000010.1, read as the reverse complement.
GCGGGTTCGATCCCCACCATGGCCTCTAGAACATTGTGGACTTCGCCAAGGAGTCGGGACATTAAATGGGTCGTCCGTATAACAAATGAAAGCCGTGAAGTTTATTCGCGCTTCGCTTTCAGTCTGTGGATTTAATTGTCCAAAGCTTATATATAGGTCGACAAAGTATGTGGTTCAGATATTACATGGCTGGGTAACCTTCCGTTAAAAATATAGAGAGACAGCGAAGTCTTGTAATAGAAACCGTTCTTATTTTTTACGCTGGAATAGAATGGTATCCAACAAAGAGCATAGTAGTAGAGTAGGCTTGCTGCAAAATTTATTTTATAGTCTGAATGCTTTCTTCAAAAATAACTATCAACATTTTATGCCAAAGTCTAGCCGACCAGTTGGTTAGTAAGACCATTATATTAGGACTTACACTTTCAAATAATAGTCGTAGGGATGTTAGATGTCATGAAGTATGTTTTGGCAAAGTGCATTACCGTGGTTATGTTTCAATTCTTCCATTTCCTGGTTATGCTTCCATTGCAACTGCTCCAGGTGTAATTTCAGGGAGGTCATATGGGCCAAGGGATCGTTTACTTTGTCCAAGGTGTCTTCTAGAAGCGTCCGGAAGAAATCGGCCAACTGAAACATTGGAACACTGTAATAAGATTCTCTAAAACCACATATTTTTTGTGTTCTTAAGATAATCTTAATTAAAATAAACTGCTAAGTAAGCTATAGATAATACAAAAAAAATCTAGTTTTTTTATAAAGCTAAGACATTTTTCTAACTCTAAACAATTATAAATCAAAAAGTCCCCCCCCCCCCATTTAGTTCAAACTCAAACTTTTTGTCACTGTCCTTGTACCTTAACAGAGTTCTGGTTAATTTTTGCAGTGAGCGGTCCAACCGTGGAAGGCGGTGGCAGCGTCCCTTGTGGCGCAGCTGGGTCGAAGGGATTGATCAATGGCTTGTGTTGAAGCCGCGGTAACTGGAAAGTGGAAGTAGTTTTCGTTAGTACAATGGTAACAATATGTGGCCATGATAGCGATAATCAATCATCTCAAAATTAATATGTAAATGTTTAGACTTTAGACACATGTTCAACTTCGGCTGGAAAGTCTGGATATTGAATAGGTGGTAGGAATAGTGAAATTCCGTCCAGGTCCCGAAAAACAGTTAAAAAGCCGTTAAGTTTAAATCCGCGATCAAATTCCATCGAAGCCCTGTCCTCGTACATGATAACATTTCTCAATTTATTGCTTACAATGCAAAAGTTTAAAACAGTTATTGTTACTAAGACGTCTAAGTTAATAAGATATACCTGCGTATTTCCTTCGTCCTTCCTAGCTTGCGCCGTGTTAATTTGCGTTAGCACTGCACTGCTGCTGACTGGTGTAGGAACGGCCACCAGAGGCCCAGAACCTCTCTCTCCCACGCCGTTGGTCATGGAATTATTTGATGAAGTCTGTAAGAATTAACAAATCGGAAATAAATTGGCCCTCAAATCGTCGAAAATAATACTTTAAATGCATAAAACGATAAAATCATCAAGTAGTTTGGTGCAAAGAATAGCATTATTTCATCAAGATTGAAGTCTTGTTACATTTATCGGCTCGGTAAGTCAGTCAGTCGCTCAACATATAGACATGTATAGTGGGTTATAGATCGCGGCACGGATGTTTAGCGCTGAACGAATCCTGCGCAGAAGTATGTGGGTTTATCTTTTGAAATAATACAATACATCAACTTACATCAACCCCTCCAACGGACATAATCGGCTGCAGACTGAACGTCCACTGTCCATTGACGGGTGTCAAGAAAGGCACAGTGTGCACACTTGTGGGCACGGGTCCGACAGAGGGTATCGCATTCAGGGCTTGTGTAGACAGAGCGATACTAGGATTGGTGTTCGATATCACGTTGGTTGTTCTCGCGTTGTTCACCAGCGATATACTCGAACTGACCATGGTAGGCGTGAGAACTGTCATCACTGTATTTAAAGTGCTGGTGGCTGAAAGTTGAAAGTTTTTTCTTTTTAAATCTATATCATACTACTATATAAAGGCGAAGAGTTTGTTTGCTTGAACGCGCTAATGCTAGGAACTAATGGGTCGGTTGAAAAATTATTTTGTGTTGGTTAGAGCTTTTTTTGAGGTAGACTTTAGACTATAAAACATCACGATGCGAGCGATAGCAGCGAAGATACAAAGTAAAAAAACGGAAAAAATATTCTTCTTTAAGGGTTTCCGTTGCGTGCGCTGCGAAAACAGTTCAAGATAACTAAAAAAATATATATGAAGGAATGATTCCTCGTTAAATAAATCTAAAAAATGTCAGCGGCAGTATATATTATCTATCTTTTGCTATTAACTTGTAAGAACGACGAGACGCGAATGACGTTGTTGGTAATAGTTTAAATTTATAGAGTTGAAGAGGTTGTTTGTAAAAACAAATTTTGGTTCTCAAAACAACCATTCTCCGCGGATGAAAACGCTGACACAGGTAGTATAGGCTGAAGATTAAAAGATGTCTGTCTGTCATCACAAATAACGCATTTACACAAACTGAGTAAAAAACAATTGGCAAGAAAGATAATTAATTTTTTCACAAGTAAATATCCTTTTTCTTCATTACTCACCTGCAGCTGCGACCGATGTCTCAGACCTCGCCGGGGTGTTAGCCGCGCCATTAGCATTCCCTGGTCTCTGCGGTCTCATCGGCGAGGTCCCAGTGGCCGGCTGTATCGGAATATACACCATCAAATTCTCGCTGTTCAGCTGGGAACGTTCCTCCGATTTCTTAGCTTGTGGAAACGTTTTCTTGGCCTTAACGCGACTTTCGGGCTTCTGAACCGTCTTCCTGACTATCGGCGTAACGACGAGTTTGTTTATACGGACATCGCGGAGGGCATTCGTGCTCGGATTCCCAGGCGGAACCACCGGCTGTAGTCTGAACGAGCTCATCATTTGCAGTTTCTCCGCTTGTCTATCGCTGTCACCGAAATCAGGCGGTTCAGACTTTACCTCTACTTCTGGATTCTCCGTTCGCGTGAGTGTTGCTTCTGGAGACTTCATTCGCGCGAAAGCCCGTACGCCGACGCGACCGACCGCAGGTGGATCCGACTGTCGTAACTTTCGCAGCTTGTTAACGGCTTCTTTCATGTTTCTGACACTCTCTGTGCTAGTTGGCGTAAATATGCTCGCATTGGAATCCGCGTCCACGTTCACCTCTATGAAATTTGAATCACTCTCGTTGTCTAATAAACTCCTAACATTGCTTATAACGGGCATGTCTGCCATATTAGATCCTCGTCGAGATATGACAGCTAGACTCGTGTCATCGTCGAATTGTAAACGTTCTCTGGAAGTTTTAGTTTTCTCTGTGCTTTTAGGCGTACTTTTCGTTATTACAAGTTCTACATCCGGACTCTTAGTCTTGCCTTTGGCATTCTTGTCTTTAGCAGCAGGTTTTTGATTAGATTTAGATTCGTCTTCATTAGATGGTTTTTTCAGGAGGCTATCTTTATTATTAACACTTAGAAGACTTTTATTTTTTATAACATTACTAATTGCATTTGCCTTCTTTTTAGGGTTTCTATGTTTGTCCCTGGATGTTACTTTACAGCTTGAATTGAGTTTTTGAATGTTTAATATTTTCAGACTTTTTGGCATAGCTTTTCCAAACTTAACTTTTATAAATTTACTTTTGTTAGTTAATTTCGTCTCGTTTTTAGGTGCACTAGAAGGCTGAGCCACAGTTTCTTCCTCCTTCGCGGTAGTGCTATTTGGTAGTTCTTTGTCTTTATCTTCCTTATCTACATCTTCTACTGTTCTATCTTTTTGTGTGTTTATTTCATTGACACTTTTGTTTTGCTCATCATTCTTTTGTTTTGCTGTTTCTTCGCTTTCTTTTTTAAGATTAGGAGTACTAGGCTCTTTGTTTATCCTTCTTCGTTTCACTTTCGTGCTGTTTTCGATAATTGTGATGACAGCTTCCTCTAATTGAGATCTTCGCCGCTTTCTCGTCGACTTCCTTTCCTTATTTTTATCTTCGTCTATATCCATTGGTTTCTCCCTGTAAAATATATAATGTAAAGCATCATAGACGTAACTAAGGAAATTATCTAAAGAAAATTAACGACTCTTACGCTTCATTTTCGTCATCTGGTCTAATTGTGTAGTCTGCTTCGGGTGTTTTTATTGGTGTCACACGAATATCCTCCGTTTCACTGGCCTCTCTGGAATATTATCAAGACCTCATAGGATAAACCAATAGAGTACGGAGCAGATGTATAATGGAACGACAAAGCCCAGTCTAGTAAGCAGGTTGAAGTACTAAAACCATTATGTGGGGCATAAGGGCAAACGTATTATTGAGTTTGGTTTTCAAATCCATTATATTTGCTGGTAAGTAAATGAACAAAACTGTGCAACCTTAACGTTATTCCTTAATGTTCTCCTGGGGTTTGAACCCAGAAGCTTCCACGCTCAAGGCGTGTTTTTATGTTAGCAAGAATACAAACTCACCCTTCAACGATAGAACTTTTAGAGCTCTTGGAGTTAGACCGTCGTTTTTCATTAATTTTCCGCGACGACGATGTTAGCTTCTCTTTATTTTGAAATCTTAACTCTCCTTCAAAACTCGGGATCTAAAAGATAGATGTTTATGATTTTTACGAATACGATTTCTACACGGCCTGCCAAAGGCACCATCTAAAATCGCCAAAACTGTTCTGTAGTATTTATTAGTTGCTACAGCAAATCGCAGAATGTATAAAAATTTCAAAAAATTTTAATTATTACAGGTCACAAAATACAGCCATGCACACAAACAGCAGTAACAAATACATACCATGAGCTTTAACTGTTCAGTAATTTTGCTCGGCTCAAACGGCGTCTTGAACGGCGGATACACAAACTTTCCGTATTTCCTTGATATGTTCCGAATGTGTTGTTCTGCTTCCTATAATAATAAAAAACTTTACAATACTTCTAAAAATTTAAAACACAAAACATATCAAATAACAGCTAATATATAAGGTCCATTTTCATACTTATATATGTTTTGCCTAGTATTGCGTTAAGCGTTACAGGTTCGAATCCTTAGGAAAAATAGATTCTTTCGGTCGGACAAGCCACAGAAGCCTGATCAACTTCTTGCCTATACGTAAAGCCGATCAGTGAAACATACACCGAAGTTTGTTCGCCCTTGTCCCACATGCGGAAACTCGGATTGGCCTCAACTTAGCATTATGTTATAGTACGAAGAAGAACTGGCTGGAGGAAACTCGCCGCCACTCTCTTGACGCCAAGAGCGGTGGAATAAATACGATAATTTATTTCTCCTTTTATATTTTCTATTTGTTTTGTGTTATAAATAATAAAGCTTTAATAAATAAATGAAATGCGTCATTTACCTGCATACTATCCAGTATCTGCTTCTTGGAACGGAAGTTGTTAGGGTCGTTTTCTGAGTAGAGATAGCAATCCTTCGCGGGGACCCAGGCACGGTCGTGAGCACCAAAGAAGCGCACATCCACCACGCCAGAGGCATTCACAGACATCCCCTTTGCTGGCCAGTAGGGGAACCCTGTTAGATCAAACAATTAATACTATATCGTACTAATCATATGATTATAGGAATAGAATGTATCAAGTAAGAGTAGAGTCCCGCGAAGGGTCCCGTTATTTGTATTGATGTTTCTTCGTACAACATACAACAGTAGGTACACAATTTTCACATAGTACCTTTGGCCTAATAGCACGGCTAATAAAAGATGTCCTGGAAACCTAATCATCGTATATCGAAAATTCCGGTCGGGCCAACCACCGTCCGCGGATCAAAAGCGGTGAAGTTTAATCGTATTTCGTTGCAGTCGGAAATCTACATTCCAAATATCCAAAGCCATCATCAAATAAACCTACTACTTACGATTCATTAATATTGAGAAGAGAACTCGACTGTACTCTCCGCCTTTATTTATTTTAGATTGTTTTGAGTAATAATGCACGCTTTGTCTTAAATCTAAGTCATTATATATGGTTGTTCTTAACATACTGTCTGGCAAAAAACAGACAGGGGAATCTAAAAACCAACCAACTTAGATTCCAATTTTATCTCGCATGCTTATTTTTTCTCCTGTGTAAAATATAATTTTGAGACTATTTCATTATGACCGCAAAACTATTATTGAATGATTTATGCATAAGTCCCTCTCAATCTCTCTGTAAGTAAGTATGTATGAACCTATAAAACCACTGACCCTTCAATTTTGCCCAGAGCAGGATGTGTGGGGTGGAGCAGACGTCCGTGAACCAGGTGAGCTTTCGGGCGTGTGCCGCCGCGTAGCACTCGGGACACGCCTCGATCTCGCCCATCTCCGTGCGACAGAGACGCACCAGCGTGCGCGCAGCCTGCGTCAACTTCGATTGCACTGCAAATTTGTTTGGCATCGGAACTAAATCGTAACACAATTCGAAAACTTAATCACCATGCCATCATAACACTATCGTTGGTGGAAAGGTTGCAACGTAGGCAATGGGTTCGATTCCCATAGAGTCACCTGATATTTCTCAAATCAATTTATATATTTTTTGGAAATTATTGGATTTTTTCAGGCAAATATGGATGTTAAATGTCCACCCGGGTCATGAAGTACTGTTCATACATAAGAAAGATGAGAAGAAAAACTACGTTTCAATTTCAGTTTTTGAATTATAGGGGGGGGGGAAAGGTCGACAGGGGGAAAGGTATACCTAAATACGGGGGGGGGGGGGGGGGGGGGGGGGGGGGGGGGGGGGGGGGGGGGGGGGGGGGGGGGGGGGGGGGGGGGGGGGGGGGGGGGGGGGGGGGGGGGGGGGGGGGGGGGGGGGGGGGGGGGGGGGGGGGGGGGGGGGGGGGGGGGGGGGGGGGGGGGGGGGGGGGGGGGGGGGGGGGGGGGGGGGGGTTTTTATTGTGGGGGGGGGGGGGGGGGGGGGGGGGGGGGGGGGGGGGGGGGGGGGGGGGGGGGGGGGGGGGGGGGGGGGGGGGGGGGGGGGGGGGGGGGGGAGGAGGGGAAAAGGGGGGGGGGGGGGAGGGGGGGGGGGGGGGGGGGGAAAAAAAGGGAAGGGGGGGGGGGGGGGGGGGGGGGGGGGGGGGGGGGGGGGGGGGGGGGGGGGGGGGGGGGGGGGGGGGGGGGGGGGGGGGGGGGGGGGGGGGGGGGGGGGGGGGGGGGGGGGGGGGGGGGGGGGGGGGGGGGGGGGGGGGGGGGGGGGGGGGGGGGGGGGGGGGGGGGGGGGGGGGGGGGGGGGGGGGGGGGGGGGGGGGGGGGGGGGGGGGGGGGGGGGGGGGGGGGGGGGAAAAAAAAAGAAAAAAAAAAAAAGGCGGGGGGGGGGGGGGGGGGGGGGGGGGGGGGGGGGGGGGGGGGGGGGAAAAAAAAAGGGGGGGGGGGGGGGGGGGGGGGGGGGGGGGGGGGGGGGGGGGGGGGGGGGGGGGGGGGGGGGGGGGGGGGTTTTTCGGGGGGGGGGGAAATTTTTTTTGGGGGGGGGGGGCGCGGGGGGGGGCCCAAAGGGCAAAAGGGGGGGGGGGGGGGGGAAAAGGGGGGGGGGGGGGGGGGGGGGGGGGGGGGGGGTTTTTTTTTTTATTTTTAAAAATTATTTCTTTAAAAAAAAAAAAAAAAAAGGGGGATTTTTTTTTTGGGGGAAAAAAAGGGGGAAATGGGGGTTTGGGGGGGAAAAAAAAAAGGGGGGGGGGAGGGGGGGAAGGGGGAAGGGAAACGGAATTTTGGGGGGAGGTCTACTAAATACCTAAATTATTTTCACTTGTCTGTCATTCTTAACACTTGAGAAGAACCCAGAAGCTTCATTGAGTATATATCTTATAATGAAAATCCATCCATTTAATGGATAAGCAAGTGTCTTTTTGTAAATTGCCCTCCATCAATTCATTTATGACTAGCAAAATAGTCACTTACGATTGTTAAAAATTATGCTGTTGTGTAGTATCCATTGCGTGTCAGCAAGGAACGCTTCCGGACTACCGTAAAGACCGTTTTCAATGTTCTTCTTCATGAGCGAAAGGTCCATCGGATGAACCACACATTTATCGTAATCGGGAAATGCTGACCGGTCTACGGGCTGCATGAACGGCTCCACCTGAAACCAATTATTATTTCATTAGATACTAGGCTATGTCAGCGACTTCGTCCGCGTAGATTAATTATTTTGGGCATCTAAATTTTGTTTTTTTAACCCACGCCGTCGGTCGCGTACCTTCGTTCTTGCAAGTTTATCTTAAAACATACACATATAGTGTCGCAGATAGGAATCGTGCTATTATATATATTGTTTGGTATCTTGAACCGTTTTCGCAGCGTTGGGAACTAAAATTTACAAGGATTCATCCTTTCGAATTAAAAAACGGGAAATAATTATTCATTTTGTTTCTGTTTTTCAATTTGAATCTGCAGTTCCTGATATTAACACATTCAAACAAACAAACTCTTCAGCTTCATATGTTAGTATACAGTATAGATGTGCGCCCACTCCATTATAAATGCAAGTTTTTGAGGATGTTTGTTGCTCTGTAATACAAAAACTACTGAATAAATTTTAATAAAACTGTATAACTTGTGGTACTATAAGCTTTTCAAAAGTTTATTATTGTTAAATTATGGAATAATTGTGTGATTGTGACGGCGTGAATAGAGCACCAGTGCTAAACGCTGTGGAATTATTTCCATATAAAACAATAATAATTAATATAACGAACATGTGCATAGCAAAATTTTTTAATCATTACCATTTTTACGGATTACGAAAATTTATGAGATACAAAATCATGATAATAAGCACTTGCTATCGTCGCTTCCCTAGCATGTGACCCGTTTATTATTAGACAGAGAGAGACAGGTACAGATATATTCGTATTGATTTTATACAGCGCGTGAAAGGGACGGAAGATGCAGCGTCGGTCCCGCGTCGCGGCAGATAATAGCAAGGTCATTTCGCCAATCCAGCTACGTAGCATCGACGCTTTTTGCTTACGAATCGTAATATATAGTTAGGAATAATTAAGTTTTATTTTCCACTAATCGACGAAAACAGACAATAGATTGTAGTATATTTTGCAATAAAACCATCGCGACTGTCATAGTATTCAAAGTCTATAAACACGTCCGCCATTTTGTGTATAAGTAGCATGACGAAATAATCACATTTTTACGTCATACATATTCAAATATTTTAAACAAATCTGTATTAAAATAAAACACTTTAACGGTAAAAAGCGATATATTTTGAGTTACAATTGTTTGAAAATTACAAAACAAACAACAAACAAATTTAACTAAAATATGTCGCGTTTTAAACCGTTAAAGTTTATTTAAATGTGTACTACTCGCGTAAACTACAGACAGTATCAAATTTGTATTTCCAAAATTAGAATACCTAATACATATTAATATATATCTCATCCCAAGTGCAAACTCTATCTGAAAATATTAGTTTTTTTTTGTTTTTAAATGAATATGCAATGAGAAACAAACAAATATTTACCCCATTAACTTCCATCATGCGCGTCAAAGCGTGTTGTAATAGCTCGCACAAGAGTCCCAAAGATATTTTCTTCATGGAGACTGATCTGAAATTTGTTTTGAGATAATAAGATGTACATACTTATAACATTTTAAATATCTTGGTTTAAGTTACTTTTACTTACTAATAACTGAGATTTGAATAATTTTGTATGGCACATATATTTGAAGTTCATTAAATTTTTTATTCATACCTTGTTTCTGAGCTTTCCGCCTGCAATATTCCCAAACATTCGGGACACACCCAGCTTCTTTGCAAATCAATCTTATTCCTCTCCGTACTCGATAGACACTTGTAGTGGTATACACGAGGACAAACTGTGCAATTCATGGGTGGACGACTCTTCTCAGTTGTACCCATTTCTATAGCCCAGTGGCAATGCCAGCAGTATGGGTCGACACGAAGCCTTTTGTCTCCTTTCTATATTTATAAAGTCAAGAAACAGTATGAAGAAATGATCACATAGTTAAATAGAACATCAACAATGTGACTTTACAAAGTTCAAATACACAATTTTTACTTACACTTTCCAAGGGTATACTGTCAACAACTTTTTTCTTCTTAGGCGAAGGTGAAGCCTCTTCTTTCTTTTGTATGGAGTCGTGTTCATCATCAGAATCACGATTGTTACCAGTCACAGAGTTTAGAAACTGTTTGACCTTATTGACAAATTCTGGGTTCTGTGACCTCATAGACCGTTTTGTGGCCTTCTCGGACTTTCCACTGCAGTTACTTTTAGATGAAATATTACTATTGCGGCGAGCTGTAATCTTGTCGGCTTCAGTTGATGTATTTAATTCCAGTGGTGTTCGAGATTTGCGTATTTTACTTGTTAATTGTGTACATTCACTAATCAACTTAGATTCTTTTGCAGAATTAATTAAAGATTTCAGTTCCCTGCTTATACTTTTGTTATGCTCTTTCTCGCTGACATCTGGACTAGTATGAAGTATTGAGTCATCAGCTTTGTCACAGTCCTCCTTTCCAGCTACTTGAGCAGTATTAACAGTCTCTTTTGGCATTTCAAGGGAGGTACTTGTTTCAGGTAGGTCTACTATAGAAGAACTAGCAATTGACTCCTCCTTCTTTTTCTCTGCTTCATTTTCTGAAGTTGTTTGTGAAGAATTTTCTTTATTCGTAACCATCTCCTTGGTCGGAGACTGTATTTTACATGAGGAATCAACAACATGATTTAATTCTTTAACAGGAGAAGTCTTGGGGATCTGTGTGTTTCCTTGTTCAGTTTTTGTTGGAGTAGTACTTTTAGCAATATTTAAATCCTTTGTAGGTGTTGTGGTACTTGGTGAAGCAATAATATTTGATGAATTTATTTCTTGCACTGGTGATGTACTGCTTGGTGAGATTATGGCAGGTGCAGAAGAGTTACCCTCTTTTAATGGCGATGCAACTTTTTGTACAGTACCAATCTTAGTTGGTGAACTGACAGTACTTTTTGTTTCTTTCTCTTTTATTGAGGATGCCACTAATGAAGCAACATCTTCATTTAACTCTTCATTCTTTAAACTTGACTGGAGTAAAGATGTTTCTCCATTTTCCTCTACCTTCTCCACAGTAATAATCATCTCAATGTGACCCCCACCAGGCTCAGTTATTTCTGTAACCTCTGGAACATCTGCAGTAGTTGAAGACACATCTGTGTCTCTATTAATATCTGAATTGTCCCCCATTTCCTAAACAAAATTGAAACATATTAAAACATAGTTACTGTATGCGAAAAATCTATCTATTAAGTACAATCATTAAATGTAAAAGAAATTCAGGTAATACAGCGATATTATTATACTGAGACCGGTCATTGCCCAAGCACAGCCATCCAGGCGGCCTGTCTACTTTCAACACAGTTACAAATACATAAGTACCGAATCTCACCTCACGTTTCTTTTATCGTAACATGAAACACTATGTATAATTGAAGATGTATACTTTGAACAGTTTGCTTTTGGGCATTCATAAATTTGTTATCAACGATCCACTGTATTGGACGACATCCAGTTTAACAAAACAATTGAAAATTTTACACATTACATTGCCCTCACAAACTGTCGTGTGTTGTACTTTTCATTCTATCTTTAGTTGTTTTTCTTATGGAACCTACAGATGGAGCTAACAGCTGCAATTTACAGATTGGTATCCTTCTTTTTTACTATATAAAATCATACTTCCGTCTCGCTCACGCTCGTAAGTGTTTGATTCAAATGAGAAGCATGTCTCTCATTCTACGTTTTATAGCTGTCTCTTTTATACAAATAATAAACACATTGAGCAGTGTTCGATATCCGATTGCCTCTGGGTTTTGACACAACGAACGTGTCCCGGACTGTGATTCGTCTAAAAGTATTTTCATACCAGGCAATACAAGTTCCTTACAATTTTAGATATATAAATATGTATAGCAACATTAATTCAAATTGACAATTGACTACGTATAAACTGACAAATGTTATCCAAATGAACTTAGGTTTTTAATTGCAAGTAGCGAAACTATCACAGTACATACATTTTTATTATATTAATAAATATTATGCGTAATGTTAAGAGATCTATAAAAATATGGATCTACATTAAGAGTTTTTAGAAAAATTTATTGTACATAAAGTTGTAAATATAACGTATTTCGTAGTTGTGTTTGTGTAAATATTAAAATCATTTAAAGCTTACCGATGGAATTGATCGAGCTTATACTTATAAATAAGTTGAATGGTGTGATATTGAAGTACCCCCATCATGATAACATAGATGGCTCCGTGTGTATCACAGGACACCACCTTATATTAAGCTCAAGGAAAGAAGGAGTTCGAGAGCTATGGGTATGAAATTATTATTTCCTTTAAAAAAATAAATAAATTTTGTGTTACAGGGGCAGTACAGTACTTGTAATGTTGTTATATTGTACATACTGTTTCACTAAAATATTTAACTTGATACACATTTCACTCAAAGGAAAGATTTAAAGAACACTTACATGCTTTGGAATCACAATTTTGTGTATACCTGAAAACATACTTTTGTTGAGTGTTGATTATTACTATATATATTCATTATCCTCTTATAGCAGGCCTCATCTCCAGGGATTTGATAATCATAGTCATCACATGAAAACTAATACTTATCTTTGTATTTCAGCTTCTTCATAAAAATATAGATAGCATAGAGAAAAAGGAGAATAAAGTTAGTGGAGGCATAGCCCAAGGCGGATCCCTATACTTAAAGTGCAAAGACCTCAGAATATTCCAATTGGATATAAGTAATTCAATGGAACTCAATCTTGTAGCACAGACATTGGAAAACTTGTCTAATCTACACAATCCCAGTCTATTTTATCCATTTTTTTACATACATATGCATCCGGTTATGGAAAATGGGTACACTCTGTATAGGTGAGTTCCTCTAACTGATAAATTAATAATATTGTTTAAATGTTTTATGTTAAAAAATGTTTATGTTAATCCTTTATTCCACTGAAGAAATCCGAATGAGAAGGAGTGATATAGTCTTCCTTATTACTAACAAGCAATCTCTTCTAGGTAAAAATAGAAACGAATTTGTAAATGAATTCAAAAACAATATGCTATCGCAAAATATAATTGGTTATTGTGATTAAGTGGGCGTAGTGTATATAAATTAACCATTTACATCAATTGTGACATAATGGTTTATCAACGTTGTCTATAGACCTGTGTCACACACAAAATTCAAATTTATGCATTTATATTTAAAGAAGTACAACAAATGTTACTTACATTTTTCAGTATTGAGGGAGAATTCACAAAAGTGCTTGCAACCGAGGAATGGAGAATATCTCGCGTCAACCAACATTACACTGCGGCTCGTGGTTATGCCCAAGCCGTTGTTGTACCGAAGGGTGTAGATGATGAAACTTTGTTGGCATCAGCAAGTTTTAGACAGGGTGGTCGCTTTCCCGTACTCTCATATAGACATAATAATGGGGTAGGTAGGTTGTTCTGCTATAGCATATACATTACATAGAAACTTAAGTAGATATAGTCATCTTTGTTTGAAACAGATATAAACTAGTTTACTTGATGTAAGGTCAACCCATTTTGGCTCAGTACATTCCATAAGCCACAGACTAATATAAATCACATTCACAGAATACTCAGCCCTTTCTTTTTCTTTTCTGATCTGAACTACATATTTCTTCAACATAATCAATTTCAGTTTTCTCACACGTGGTATAAAGTTTAAGAAATTTTATAAAATGATTAAGAAACATGTGGACTCGGTGTGAATCTAACCTCTGACCCGTTCAATCACCATACATGCTACTGGACGCACAAGTGCTAATTTAACTGAATTATCCCACGACCCACTGCCTGGTGGGCTTTTAATATATTGACAAAATATCATGGGTGTATCAAATAGAAATAATGACTTTTTCAGGCAGTGTTATTACGCGCTGGGCAACCTCTTTATGGTCCAAAACATAGACGATGCAAACCGGATGAAATTATTCTGAACTCTGTGGTCAATGTCGGGATGAAGGGTGTAATCTATGATTTGAGAAGCTCTAATTCAATATCACAACAACAAAATAAAGGTATATAGCTCGTGTTTCACTATATATATCTAAGTTAAATTATGTTAAAAATAAGCTGATTCTAAGAAGTGATAAATAATTAAATAAAGAGGTAATAATGCATGGTATCATTCCCACAAATCCTTAAAAATTAAGGATACAAGTTTCAAAATAGCAAAGAAACTAAATTGAATTAATATTTTCTCTAAACAAAGGTCTGTTTGATGCCAGACAGGTATTATGGTTCTCTACTCAGAGGTGAAAACGAAATCCTTAACACAAAGACTACTGTCTGAATGTCTGTAGGTAACTCAAGAAAGTAAAAAAATCCCAAAATTTGTAGTCCTGGAGCCACTATAACAAAAAAAATCACTAAAATCTTTTTGATTCAATATCGAGAAATATAAGTACATAAAGTTTACAATATGAAATTGGTATAGCGGTATAGAATAGTCTTACTGCGCAGGTCTGACTCACACTTGGCTGGTTGTAAAATTGTTTTTATTAAAATTACTATATGTTCGTCTCTTGACTTAATCTTGTTTTCAACGTGACCCCATCGTGTTACTGGTCTCCGTCTGACCCGTTTTCCTTTTGGGTCCGTCCGTCCAATTTGGTTCGAACTAAGATTAATTAACTTTATTTAAACTTCAGGTGGCGGAACAGAGAGTGCTGCAAATTATTCCCAATGGAGGATTTACAACCGATCCATGGATGACGTGGACAATCAGCAACAGTTATTGGAGAGTTTCGCCAAATTGATTGACGGTGAGAAATATTCAACATTGATTTAAACCTTGGCTTCTCGAACTGTTCGACCGTCGTAATTGAGAAATGTTTTTCGACGTTTCGCTTTCTTTAGTCGTAGTTACTTGACTTACCGAAATTTGAGTCTAAAAAGTTTGAAGGCTTTATACAATTTACCCTTTCAAATTTAATAAAGTTTCTTATTTAAAGTGCAGAGCTTGGGGTATTTTTTTTAATGTGATTATTCCAAATTCTTCCATCGAGTTTCACTCACTCTAACCACTTAATCTAGTTTTCAAGATAGAGGTCATGTCTTACATTTATTAATGTCTGAAAAACAACTTGATTATGGAAACATAGTAATTAGTTCCTCAGGAATCCCAAATCGAAAGTCAAATCAAACATAGTTATATACTGACTGTAGTGTACGCGAGTAGTACACATTTAAATAAAACACAATATCTATTAATTAAATTTATTTGGAAATTATTTTAACAATGGCCCGACGTTTCCTGTGACCATGGCTTTATCTCGTGTTTTAAACCGTTAAAGTGTTTGATTTAAACATGATTATATTCCATAAGACAATTATTTTTATAAATAAAATATGCGGTCGGATACAATAAGTAAATAAGTTTTTATGTAATTATTTAAGATTTGTTTTGTAATTCCAGCGTGTGTGGACAAGGAGATTTCTTGCGACAAATGGCTCTCGCGGCTCGAGTCATCCGGTTGGTCCGAGTCAGTACGCAACTCGCTTCACACCGCTTGCATTATTGCTCAACATATACACCACGTAATTATCTTTATATATTTCTTATTTATATTATAATTACTCTGTACCCTTACTCTATACACTTACTCCATACTCCAATTACTCCAACTCCACATTACTCCATACTCAACATTACTCTATACTCCACATTACTCCATACTCCACATTACTCCATACTCAACATTACTCCATACTCAACATTACTCTATACTCCACATTACTCCATACTCCACATTACTCCATACTCAACATTACTCCATACTCAACATTACTCTATACTCCACATTACTCCATACTCCACATTACTCCATACTCAACATTACTCTATACTCCACATTACTCCATACTCCACATTACTCCATACTCAACATTACTCCATACTCAACATTACTCTATACTCCACATTACTCCATACTCCACATTACTCCATACTCAACATTACTCCATACTCAACATTACTCTATACTCCACATTACTCCATACTCCACATTACTCCATACTCAACATTACTCTATACTCCACATTACTCCATACTCCACATTACTCCATACTCAACATTACTCCATACTCAACATTACTCTATACTCCACATTACTCCATACTCAACATTACTCTATACTCCACATTACTCCATACTCCACATTACTCCATACTCAACATTACTCTATACTCCACATTACTCCATACTCCAATTACTCCATACTCAACATTACTCCATACTCAACATTACTCTATACTCCACATTACTCTATACTCCACATTACTCCATACTCAACATTACTCTATACTCCACATTACTCCATACTCCACATTACTCCATACTCAACATTACTCCATACTCCACATTATCCACACTCCATACACCCTACGTTACTCTATTCTCCATTTCCATTTATTATTCCACTTCACTCCATACTCTTCCTACTTTATACTCTACCTTATTCCATACTCTTTCTCACTTCTCTACTCCACCCCCCCCTGGACTCCCTACTCATCTAGGAGATTTTGTTTGCTTTTATTCGTTAACTCTGGTCTTTGGACCCTGGATCAACTCTTTGCCTTCTACCGGCATATTCATGTTTAATATTTCTTTTAGACCTTTAATCTATGATCCCACGACCCTATAATGATTAATTAATTATGCGTTATGTATAGAAAGGGGAACCGGTTTTAATACATGGGACTGGTGGCGAAGATGCCACGCTACTGGTATGCTCGCTGGTGCAAATCATACTCAATCCCGATTGCAGAACCATACGGGGGTAAGTTTTAAGATTTTATTCAATTGGCAAGAAAGAATCAATTCTTAAAGATTGACATCTGCAGATTTATAAAATACCTTAACGTTAAACTTGTTTGAAAATTATTTTTGACTAAAACCCGCCGTTTTGGATGCTTTACAGCAGCAGTGGGCACGGGAAGACAAACAAGTTTAATATATCGTTTTTAAACCGTAAAAAGTTTTATTAAATGTTACTACTCGCGTAAACTATAGACAGTATTTAATCATAGATTTTTCTATAAGAAAACATGTTTAACTTGAGGTCGTCCGTAGTTGACACGAGGAAATTTAAATCAAACAGTTTAAAACGCGAAAGATATTATTAGTTAGCATAAACTACGTCACGACGTTTCGGATTTAAAAATGGAGGGTGTCCCAAATGTCAAAGTCAAATTTGTATTTAAAATAAGATGAAGACCTGCTTTCGACCTATTCGCTCTTTTGGATTTAGACATGCCTAATAGGACCTAGTTTCGCCTAATAACAAATATATTTCGCGTTTAGAAGCGTTAAAGTGTTTTATTAGAAACTATAAGATTCTTTGTATATTTTTTCTAGGTTACAAGCGTTAATAGAGCGAGAGTGGCTACAAGCCGGTCATCCGTTTGGCACGCGTCTCCGTTGCGGCCCGTACTCCAGTCAAGCCAGAGCGGCGCCCACCTTCCCCCTCTTCCTGGACTGCGTCAGGCAGTTCCTGGAGCAGTTTCCCTGCAGCTTCGAGTACCGCCAGTCGTTCCTCATCACGTTGTTCGAACATGCCTACGCGAGCCAGTTTGGTATGTAGGAGACTTTATTTGTATTCTTCGTGGTTTTATGGTATCTGTAGAAAAGTAAGGGAAGAAGAAAGAGTAAGAAGGAAATATACGGTGCAAGTGTTAGGCCACTCCATAAGGTGTGCCTTGGCCCAACTTTGGAGATATCTCCATTTCCTTTTTTACATAGTTTTATGTGTGTCATGAGTTGTTATATATTTGACCACTTGACCTATTGAAGTGTTATCCGTAGTTTAAGCTGCAATTAAATGAAAACACTTTTAACGGTTTAAAACGCGAAATGTATTTGTTACTCTATTTTCAGTCGATTTCATTCCTCCCGTGGCCGCGATTGCTGCTAAGCATCAGAAATGCCGGGTCGTAGTTAAAATAAAGTTAACTAATAATTACGCGTATTAAACCATTAAAAGTGTTTTATTAAAATGTCATATTTGTCTGTCCTTATACAAATTGTAATTTTTAACTAATTTTTTTTTGTTTTTTATTTACAGGAACCTTTTTGTGCGACAATGACCAAGAGCGCACAACTAGAGATGTGTATTCGCAGACAACCAGTCTATGGTCATGGGTGAACCAACCAGATGAGCTCTGCGCTTATATAAACCCACTTTACGATCCCACGCCCAATGTCATCTGGCCATCCGTTGCGCCCATGAGCTATGTTATATGGGAAGGTAACATTTTAATAATACTAACAAAGTTTGTGAGGAAGGGTGAATAATGTAGTTTACGCGAGTATCACACATTTAAATAAAACTCTTTGAAAGGTTTAAAACCCGAAATATGTACTGCAATGAATCTAAAACGTCGGGTCGTAAATAAAAATATATTTCGCATTTTGAACCGTTACACGTGTTTTATATCAGTATTAATATTTCTCTCGAGACACAAGGGCCTTGTCAATTGGTGTGCGTCCATTTGTATTTAAGTTGTTTTTTTTTTATGATAGAGGACGCTTGCTTGTCTACCCTACAAGCAAGCGCTCATTTGATGGAAGATGGTGCTACCCTTTGAATATGCCTCTAAGCCAAGGTTAAATGTATAGCCTAGCATAGCGTTAAGCGCGAGAGGCCCTTGGTTCGAAGCCCAGAGAAACATAAAATTGTTTCGGTTGGGCAGGGTACAGAAGTCTGATCAACTCCTGCCTGTAAAAGAACGGATCAGTGAAACGGACACGGAAATGTGTTCGCCCCATGCCCCGCGAGGGGGAAACGGGCTTTCACTACACCCTTTGAATAGACAAATTTCCAGGCAAAGTTAAGAGAATTATTTATAAATTTATAAGAAACACCTTTAATTCCACTACCCGTCGATTAACAACTATATATTGTTACCATTGTGCCAATGAGTTCGTCAAAGTATTAAATTATATCAACAATTTCAGAGTTGTATCTCCGCTGGCTAGTCCCTCAGCGCACAGAGGAACGGGAGGAGCAGTACAAAGTGATTCGTACACGAGAACAGCATCTGCGCTCCCAAGCGCAGCAGCTGCGCAGGGAACTGCTGGATCTGGCGCAGCAGTACTACAAGACTAATGTCTTGGAGAAATAACCCGTTCGCCATTTGAACATATGCAAGGGTCCCAATTCTGCTATTTACAATGTCGCTTGCCATTTGGTATTATAAGGCTAAGGCTTGTCGATGTCGTGGCTACTGGTGGGGGGAGGGGGAGGTCAATAAGGTTGTACAGCATTCGTAAATGAGACTTTGCCGTCGTAATAGCATTTATATAAAACTTTTATAACAGCTCTAATCGCGACATCTGGTAATTCGTGGACTAAGGATGTAGGATGTCGCTAACGTCAAAGTAATAACTGCTACGCTAGCGCCATCTGTTTTCTTATAATTGTGTTTTTTTATTACTTCTCGCCTAGACTACAAACAATACACATACTCATTTACGAGGGCCGCACCGAATAATAATTTTACCGTGGACTTTGTCAATAGTTTCATATACAATTTGAAGGCGAAATATTATATCTTCACTTTAAGAATTGCCCCCCGGTTTCGTTCGCTAAACGTATAGCGGAATGGGCATCCAGCATATAAGAAACTTTGTACCTTCAAGTTTATTAATTCTATAAAAATCATGACATAATTATATACAAATTATAAAAGAAGTATTCTAGTCGTGATAAATTTATATTTTTTTAGTTTTAATATTAAGACGTATAAACTCAATACAAACAGGTACAAAATACATATAAGCAACTACTAGTTCAATGGTTAACACGGGAGACTATAGGTTCGTATCCCGGGTAGGCAAATTGCCGGTCAAGGGGGGCATAGAGCAAATTGTATAAAAAATTAGTGAATCTTACAAAGTGGTGTTCGTCCCATGCCGCACGGGAGGAAATGGCATTTTGTGCATTAACTATACGATGTCAAATAAACACCGAACAACTGCCAAACTTCAATAAGATGTGCGATGTGCAATTACCAAATTTGTACTAATAAATGTAAAAATTATATGTATATACAACACCGTGCTTTTTCAATAAACTAAAATACATTTTTAGTTAAGGTACCTCCTAATCGTGAAATTGTCACTAATCAAAAAAATAAGAAGGGTAGTCATGAAATTTCAAACTTTTAAGGAAACACAAAATCCTAGAATTATGTAGTATTTTTAGTCTTGTCTAAATAACCTTGTAAAAATAACACTTAACGGTTTAAAACACAAAAAGTTCTATGTAACTTATATACTAATTATTTTTAGCAGGGCTAGAGAATGCAGCGCTTTTAAACAATCCGAAACGTCGTGTCTTAGTTAAAATTAAGCCAAAATTAATTTAAGTAATATATTTCTCGTTTTAAGCCGTTAAGTCTTCTTTTCTTAGTTACGAATTATTTTGCTTCTAGTTTCGATTTAATCTTATATGTTTTGAGAAGTCTATTAACCAAAATACCAATAGTTTAAGCTCTTAACTTCATCTTCTCTTTTAAGATCTGTTTCATTTTATAATATATACTCGAAATAAGATAATATAATATTTAATTGTACCAGTGCCTGCTTTATATATCATAATATATTTCAAATTATCATTATAACATATAGAAGATATAGTATATGGAATTGTTTATTCATATAATTTATGGGGCCTAAGAAAACTGACGTTTTTAAATTATATAGTTCGGTGTATAGATTAAAAATTAAAGTTTTATATGTAATTCTAGTTTGAAGATGTACGTACCTAAATGGCGTTTAATATATTAAGAGGGGCTCTTAAAGGGGAATGCCCATCTCCGTAGAGAAGTAGGCCAGAAATGGCCATCAAAAAATTTCCAATAATTCAACGACTGTTATTATTTCTTAAAGGAGATTGTACGTGTTTATAAAGCTATATGCTTCTTCATAGTCGATGGAAATAGGTTTTTGTAGGTGGCTGTCCGTGTTGTGGCCTGAAATGGGCATAGCCCTTTTCTTATTTAATGTATATTGTCATATCAAATTCTAAAGTCTTATCAATGGCCTACATTCCATTTTCAAAGCCTAGCTACTTAGTCTAAGTAATGTATTGGTAATTATAATTTATACAAATAACTATGTACATTGTAATATAGTATCGTCAATTCGATTCCTTTGTATAAACGGATGTTTAGCTGTCAATTAAATAATTGCATTTATTTGTGTCTTGTTCATCTTAACCCCCCCCACTTCTCCTCCTTATTCACCTATCCTCTTTTAACCAGATATTTGGACTTATGTCTTCGAGTAGAAGGTTGTAGGTATAAGTTCAAAAGTTAATTTCAAATTGTCTTTAAAATACTTTAACTTTTAATATTAACAGTTTAAAACTCGAAAAATATTCGTTCATTTGTTTTTTGTACGTCTTTGCAGGAGTTAAGATCACGGGGACATGGTAGCGCCATCTGTTATGTAATTGGTATTTCAAAAATAATTATTAAGTATGTGTTAAAGTGTTATTTAAAGGTCCTACTCAGGTAAACTGTTATCACGTGAAACAAAAGCTAATATACAAGTACTTAGACTTACATTATAAATAAAAATGTCCTTATAATATAACGTTATATAATGTCCTTATAATAAAACGTTATCTTGGCCTTATCATTCATGGCGATATCTCGGCGGAGAATTATGAAAAAGTATCAATATATAGGATTACTCTTACAAAACAGTACAAAAGAAGAACATAGAGCTTGCGCATGCGTTTACAAACTGTCATTAAGGTCACAAAAGATATATTCTTAAATTATGGTAAATAGAAAATTTGAATGTATGGTTACTAACGGGCCTGGGATCGATTCCCATAGGGTCCAACATATTTCTAAATAATAAATGTTATCTGTAACATGAAGCACTTCTGGAAATCTAGCTATTAAATGGGTGTTAGAAATATCGAATCCGGGTCATGTACAACCGCGCATAGACAAAAAAGCCATCAAGTTTATCTGAGCTTTGGTAGTGTGTGGATATCCGAATATCCAAAGCCAGAATAGGACAGCGCTATATATGGCTGGGATATTTCATCTTCCATCGAGTGAACATTTCCATAAATAAAACTATCGTAATTTACATTCACAGTTCTCCATCGAAATGAATAAAACAATTTCGTCAGTAGCGCCGGAGTGTAGCTCGTAATGATGTGGTCGGTGTAATAGCCGACAGTCATTCACCTCGACATTGCTATTGTGTTTTTATACCAACGATGGGGCCTCGGGAAGCTAAATAACGCCAAATTGGAAATGCTAAAGCGATGAGTGATTTGGCTCACGAAAGCCATTCTTGGTAATTTTTTATAAGGTTAAACGAACAGTCACAACGAAGATAGATGCAGAACGACACAAATTTACAAGTTCAAATATGCTAATAAAAACGGGTCGTGGGTTCGTTCTCCACCGGGTCCATAATTTTCCTAATACATGTTGGATTTCGTCTGGACATCTGGATATTAGTGGGGTAATACGTCGTCCGGGTCACTGACGTCCACAGATGAAAAAGCCGTAAAGTTTAATCGCTAGATGGCCAGTCGAAACGTGATTAAACTCAAAGCCTTTTTTATCATTCGGTTTGTGGCGCGGAATTTTGATATTCTTACCAAACATTTAACAATCAGATCTTCATGTATAATTATAGACAAATCTTTGACTGTAGCATAGTATAGGTAACATTAATTACACAACGGGTCTGTGGATTTTCGACCCAAAGCCAACATTCAAAGCGCTTCTTTTCGAGTTATTATTATTATTTTAATTATAGAAGAGAACAGACTAGCATGCGATTCACATAATGGTAAGTGAAATACGCCAGCCTATAGCATCTAAACAAGATGCGATGTCGACCTATATTAGCTTTGGATATTCGGAAATCCATTCACTGAAACCGAAACGGCTTTATCGTCAGTGTGGGGAGGGCGGTTCGTGACTCGGATGAAATTTCGATTATCCCACCATCCATTTAGATTTCATTAGAATAATGTTGGACCCGGCGGGGATCGAATCCAAGCCCGTATATCGTATAGCTATGTCACCATCCAACCAAGTGGATCTCATCCATGTCTGTAAAAACTATCCTGTAACATGAAAACGTCGCAATTAATAAGGCTCCATACATTTATGCGACGTGGAAGATGTGAAATTATGGCTTTAGTAGTCGTAGTTGCTTTCTAAGAACGATTCTTGTAATGAAGCCACATCCTGGCGTTGAGAATGCTATTAAAGACATATTTTATGACGTAATCAAGACTTGAAATGTGATTTTTTTTTACACAATGTACAAAAACTGGAACGGACTATTTGGCCGATTGGTAATATGTATATCTATACTAATATATAAAGCTGAAGAGTTTTTTTTTAAAAAAAAAAAAAAAAAAAAAAAAAAAAAAAAAAAAAAAAAAAAAAAGGGGGGGGAAAAAAAAAAGGGGGGGGGGGGGGGGGGGGAAAAAAACCCCCCCGGGGAAAAAAAAAAAAAAAAAAAAAAGGGGGGAAAAAAAAAAAAGGGGAAAAAAACCCCCCATGTTTTTTGGGGGGGGGGGGGGGAAAAAAAAAAAAAAAAAAAAAAAAAAAAAAAGAAGGGGGGGGGGGGGGGGGGAAAAAAAAAGGGGGGGGAAAAAAAAAAAAAAAGGGGGGGGGGGGGGAAAAAAAAAAAAGGGGGGGGGAAAGGGGGCCGAGGGGGGGGGAAAAAAGGGGGGGTTGGGGAAAGAAAAAGGGGGGGGAGAAAGAAAAAGGGGGGGGGGGGGGGGGGGAAGAAAAAAAAGGAAAGAAAAAAAAAAAAATAAAGGGGGGGGGGGGAGAGGGGGGGGGAAAAAAATTTTTCCCCCCCCGGGGGCCCAGGTTCTTCTCGTCATCTATAAACTGTATAAGCTGAGGACTGTTTGTTCGAACGCGCTAATCTCAGGAACGGTTGTACCATTGAACAATTTTTGTTTTGGCAAGAGCATTTCTCGAGGAAAGCTTAAGGCTATAAAACATTATGCCGCGGTTAAAAGAAAAAATTATAGGTATGTTCATTTAAAAATGAAAAAGAAATCTATTTAATTTTCTTCTACATTTGTCCCTCTTTATCGATGAGGGAAGTGGGCCTAAGATCCAGATCCCAGACCCGGATCAGGTTCTGGTTTGCATACCAACAAAATAACTATTCTACGCGGACAAAGTCGAGGCCACAGCTAGTATAAAATAAAGACGTAACCTTTAATGTCTGTTTAAAACTAATTTAGGACCGCGTTCTGTTACATTTTGTACCCATTGTACATTCTAGAGAACAAAGAAAGCTTACGCTGCTTCGTGTTGCTTTGTTATTTCCAGAAAGCAATAATTGTTTATCAAGATTGTGCGCTCATGTTTAAACAAAAGTACGATGTATACAGTTTACTTTTTACGAAAATATTCCCAGGCAGTTATGTGGAATGAGAGATTATTAAACCTAACTATGACAGTTATTTGAAGTATCATAGAGAAATTGCTAACTCACTCGACACAGAAGAATAAACTATAACACGAAATAAAAGTAGATTAAATTAAATACTGTTTACGCGAGTAGTACACATTTAAATAAAACATTTTAACGGTTTAAAACGCGATATGTTAGTTAAACTTATTTGAAAATGATTTTTAACTTCGGCCCGACGTTTCGGATGCTTTGCAGCAGCCGTGGTCACGGGGAGACACGAGTTTAACGAATATATCGCGTTTTAAACCGTCAAAGTGTTTTATTTAAATAGATTAAATTAAATTTTGAAGTTTGTAAGCAGTAGTCAAGTCGTACACTTATTAAAGTGTCAAACTTAAACTTTAAAGACAGGCTTGTTGGTCTAAATCAGACCAACTAAGACTAAATCGACAGCTCCTGGGTTTGATCCCCACCAGGGCCAACATGGTTCACATCAATCTATATATTTTATGAAGCATGTCGAACTTCGTCTGGAAATCTGAATACAAAATGGTAGGTACGAATATCGAAATTCCCACCTGGTAACGAAGCACCCGTCACAGATGAAACAGTGTTAAAATTTAATCATATTATGGTTTCAGTTTGTGGATTTACGTATATGCAAAGCCCAAAAAGGTCGACATCGCATCTTCTAAAATGACTCTTTTAATCTCCTTTTAACTTCATAAATTTGAAATGTATTTCATTTTATTAAACAATTATAGTCTGTATTGTGTCTATTGTAATACTTAAATTAGTTCTGGTAACTTGTTATTGGCTTTCTTTATTCTATTGTCCGTTGGTATTTTAGTTGTAAGTTTTCCTTTAAAAATTAAATAAACAAATAACAATAGTTAGTTTAAATATTAGAATAATAATATTATAGCGAATGTCTTGTAAGGATGTATGCAACTTCTAAACTGTGGTTTGTATTGTACCTAAAGCGTAAAAGTATTGTAGGTTAATTATATGCCTGCCACACATTTCTCATAAGTACTTAGGCAATTTCAAGTAAATATAATTGAGATTTTGTTTTATACAAATATACGCAAGTCAAGGAAACGGATTACGGTACAAGAACAAGGGTTAAAGTTCGCGAGTTGTATCTAGTAGATCTAACAGGCCATTGTGCTTTCTCTGCGCCCGCGCCGCTTCGTATGATGCTGAGATTGTATTACCCTTATCTATAGTTGTGTCGGTCTGTGTGTAGTTAAGGCATGTAATATTTTTCGTTCACTTAATGTATCACAGAAAGCACGTTGAACAGTACCAAAGAAAGAATATAAAATGCGGAAACACAAAAAAAAAAAAAAAATTTTAAATTTAAAAAAAAAAAAAAAAAAAATTTAAAAAAAAAAAATTTTTTTTGGGGGGGGGCCCGCAAAGAACCAATGGGGGGGGGGGGGGTTTGGGGAAAAATTTTTTGGATGTTATAATTTTTTTTAAAAAAATTTTGTTTTTTTTAAATTAGATTGAAATTTTTATTTTTGTGAAATATTAATGAAAAAAACCCCCCACGCCGAAGCTGGATCCGCCCTCGGTTGGAAAACGAAACCAAAGTAATCTCGGGGAAGGGGGGGCCCCGGGGGTCCCCCCACAAAAAACTGGGCTAATAGGGTTTCTTGAGTACGCTATAACACTTTGCCTGACTCAGCCATCGTGGATGGCAGCCGTTACAAACCACTAGCGAAGCGAACTATTAGATACATCTAGCCTATAATGTTTACTTTACAAGATTAATAGGAAAATACTAAGGTAGACACCAGTAACAACTCATATGGATGCCGAAGGCTATTTTTGTATAGCTACTAGATCAGAGGCGTGCAACTTTTTTAGGCATCAAATTTAATACTGGGCCGATCTTTTATGTTTTAGAGATTCAATTTCATATATCTTACAATTATAGAAGAAAATATCAGATAGTTATTAAAAAATGTTCATTTTAATACACTTATTACTGTTGGTAATGAAAAAAATCAAAGTCGTGCCGAAGGTTGCTCACCTCTGTACTTGATAATATTATAAAATGTGTTTCTAATTCCAAGCGTGCAATTATCCCGTCTTCATGATCTTAAGATTGGTTTTAAATGCTAAAATGTACAAATATAGCTTATACAGTGGTCTTTTCGTAGGCTACATACTTTGTTGTATATACTATTAATTTTACAAATAATCATAAGTTAATAATGTATATCAACGGGTCTGCAAATCTGGATATTAAATAGATAGTTTGTAAAATCTGTGGATTTCCGATTATCCAACGTTAACATAGATCAACAGCGCATTTTTTGCCTGTTTTTTTCTTTAAGAAGAAAACATAAATATTGTAGATAGCAACTAAGAATATAACTAACCCAGTTACTAGACAATGCAATAACCCTGTCAAGACCAGAAATTAAATAACACTGAAACCGTTCGTTTAGAAATATGAAATCGAAATGTGAAACGTAAAACCGCGTTATTCCTCTATAGGAAAGTTTTTTGTGTCGCTAATTATGCCTTGAAGACACTTCTTGTTGCCATGCAATAAAATATCCGGTTTTAAGCAGGTAATATTATATACTTACAAGTTTCTGCTACCGGCGCTGTGTCTAATAAACGCGAATTATTTATTATACTGTGCCATAATTACCTTTGGATAATTTCGACCTTAAAACCTCGTGCGCATAAACAACAGAGTTGCGTAGTCTATGGAGCGAAAGGTCATAGACTAGGTAACAGATAATAGTGAATTTGGTATTTCAATATTATTTGAGACACTGTTAGTACTTGGGAGGGAAACTTAACAGGGAAACGATTTAGCGCCTCGAATGCGGTAGGAAACATTATTGAATAACATAAATACTTATCAGTCTAAAATTCTTTTAAAATATCGTATATAAGTAAGGAAAT
This sequence comes from Leptosia nina, assembly GCA_963661955.1. NCBI lineage: Eukaryota > Metazoa > Arthropoda > Insecta > Lepidoptera > Pieridae > Leptosia > Leptosia nina. The sequence goes on along the minus strand of CAVLEF010000010.1, from coordinate 7,993,606 downwards.
ATACAACTATTTATGGTAAGATATGGAAAACCATCATAGCAGTATTATATATAAAAAAAAACAATTTTTGCTTCTGACATAGCATATATATAATAAATGTAATTTAATACTAATTTTGAAAAGGCTACGTCCAATTGAAAAGTCTAATAGGGTACAGCTGTTTAGCGAAGCTAAAAAACGAAATCCCGATACCTGAGCTAATTTTATTAATATTGTATTAAAATTTCAGGGAATCGCATCGCAACACGATACGCGATTCCGGTGGTCGTAGGACGGTGTAGGGTGGATTTCGGAAAATCATCAATATCAATATTTTAGAGTTGACTAATATTTTTATTAACTTGCCCTTAAACACAACCATTCGCTATACATCTATACTAACATTATAAAGTTAAAGAGTTTGTTTGAACGCCTTAACCTCAGGAACTACTGGTTTGAATTGATTTTTTTTTGTGTGGGTTAAGCCTCTTATCGATATCATATAAAGCATCATTCTACAATAGGAGCAAAGAAACAGCGCAAAATATAAAAAAAACGGGGATAAGATTCCTTTGAGTAAGCTACGAAAACGGTTCAAGAATATTTAAAAAATAGGCGTGAATGATTCCTCTTTAAATAATTTAATAAACGTCCGTCACAGTATATTATGTCTTCCCCAAAAAAGCGGGAGGGCGCACCGGGCCCGGGGGAAAAGAGTCTAAATGTACGCGCTATACATTATAGAATCTTTTAACCCCCTTTTCGTATATAGGTATTTATATTATATTTTTACTCCGGCCCGACGTTTCTGTACCACAATTCACAATTCGTTTCTCTTTCGTAACACTCTCTTATAACTCGCGTGACGCCAGATAGCCGTCGGGCCGTGTAAGGAAATTCGAGCCCATCACCGGCGTCCATTCGATTCATATTAACGCTCAACTAATGTAACAAACGAACGGAGGTCGTTGCCCGGAGCAAAACCAAGCCTACTCACCAAAGACGCAGTTAATATTCGATCTTGCTCCACCGAGTGTCATTAGTAGCGGGACAAAGCTATCGTCGTTCCCTCCTACTATTCGTTGGAGGCAAAAAGTGCCTCGACCACGATAATTACGAGACCAGCTCCGGGACAATTCGTCATGTTCTGCTCGGCCGAGCCGTTTCAGTAGGTCGTAATTTGACGTTTACAAGCGACGCGCACGCCGCTTCCGAGCGCGGGAAATTTTCCAAAAATGAAAGGCTAACACGACATTTGAATAATGTTTAAATACTGTATGTAATTTACGTGATTAGTACACATTTTACAATTGTTGAGGGGTTAGCGGGAATGTATTTAACTAGATAACTACGCAAAGGTATTTTTGCCATCTATCTATATCTATTACTAATATTTAAAGCTGAAGAGTTTGTTTGTAACAGCTTAAAATTATAATTATGAAGGGGTTTGCATAAACAAATTTGGATGCCCAAAATTACTATTCTACGCAGACGTAGTCGCTGACACAGCTGGTATAAAATATTAGTACATATATCATTTCTATTATGACTTTGACATTATATTAAGCGTGAATTTCTGCAGAAACATGATAAATCAACAAATACTGCCTGTAGTTTACGCGAGTAGTACAGATTTAAATGGAACACTTTAACGGTTTAAAACGCGATATATGATTATAGGAAATTATTTTAACTACGGCCCGACGTTTCGAATAAGTATAACTAATATATATCGCATTTCAAACCGTTAAAATATTTTATTTAAACTAAAATTTTGGTCCTGTGGGGTCCGTCACAGTCTATGAAACGGACATAAAATGTGTCTGCACTACGTGTGTGTAGACTATTCGTTGTATGTTGTAACTACCTACATAGCGCCATTTTAGCCTAGCTGTCATTTAAATGAATGCGCCTCACTTAATGTCGGAACAATGAAAACTGTTGACGTCCTTTAGTGATTTAAGCCCATTTAAAGTGCGCGTGCGCCCGCATCTCCGCACGTGGCATCGAGACATACTGCGGCTTTAATTTCACCAACCGTTATTCTTATCAACCCTTAAACTATGCAATTAGGCCGAGTACCCACATATAACTGAATTCTCACGAGCGAATCCCGTTTAAAACACGATTTCTCATGTTTTTCATTTAATTACGATATTAGTTACGCGTTCCTTTATAATAGATTGTTTTGATCTGTTCATGTTAACCGCTTAAGTTTATAAATATTAAGGGGTTTATTAAAACGAATTTGGATGGCCAAAATAATGATTCTCGCGGACGAACTCGCTGACACAGCTAGTGTATTAATAAAATAGAATTCTCATAGACTATGTACTATATATAATATTGTCATTTATATTAATTACGTTGCTTTGATTTTTATATCCGCAGTTTCAAGATATTTTAAATGCCTCTTGCTGCTAATTAAATAACAGATACAAAAGAATTTGCAGATAAATATCACAGATAAGATATTATTTCCACAGATAATAATGAGTATATTTTATTTATTATCATCTAGAGTGACTTCAGAATAAAATTCGTTGTGTATTCTACTACTCGAGATTGCAAATGATGTTTTGTTGTGAGATTATTATTAGAAGCCCTCAAAGATGCAAGTTTATTTTCCAATTTTTCACATTTTCCACTGTTCTATAGCACCTTGGTTCATTTACTGAGAACGGATTTTAGCTATGTTATATAGCGTACCTCGGTAAATACTGTATCTAGCGTTCCCGAGATTAGCGCGTTCAAACATACAAACGTACGAGCTCTTCAGCTTTATATATTAGTATAGATAAGCAAAAACCTTACACAGAAAGAGCTCTACACGAATAAAAAATAAATAAAACATTTTAACGGTTTAAAACGCGATATATATTATTTAAACTGATTTGAAAATGTTTTTTACTAAGGCCGGACGTTTCGGCTGCTGCGTGCACGGCTGCAATATAAGTCGTGTTTTAAACCGTTTATATTTAAATAGCTGCTCGCGTAAACTGCAGACTGTATTTAAATTTATATTTCCCCATTCAGTACGTAACACACTTGCGTACATGTGTTCACTGCGAACGCACCAATAAAAGTGCTTTTAACCTTTTTACAATGACCTTGTAATGACTTGCGGTTGTTATTCAATCAGTCAAACACATGAACAAGATCTCGTGCTTGTGAGATTGTAAAATGATTGTTCAAGACTCGTAAACCAATTTATATTGGTGTTTCTTAGAAAAATTGCTTTCTAAATAAAACACTTTAACGGTTTAAAACGCGATATATTAGTTAAACTTATTTGAAAGTGATTTTTAACGTCGGCTCGACGTTTCGGATGCTTTGCAGCAGCCGTGGTCACGGGGAGACTGAAGTTAAAAATCATTTTCAAATAAGTTTAACTAATATATCTGATCGTTCGTTGAATATGTTGATAGATGCACTGTTGATACATTTTGGCTTTCGATATTCTGAAACCGAAACGCGATTAACTTATAAAACATACACTAGTACACATTAGGAAATCCATAAACCGGAACCGAAATGCGAATTCAAACTTCGTGTCGATAAATGGTGGTTTACAACCCGGATGTTAATTCTAACCATATAATCTCTACATGTCTCACTTTAAAACATGAGAAATAATATATTGTCTGTTGTTTATGCAAGTAGCGCACATTAGATAAAACACAAAACGGTTTAAAACTCGCCATGTATTTGTTACGGTTTAAAATTTATTTTAACTGCGGCCCGACATTTCGAATACTTTAGAGCAGCCGCGCTTACAAGGGCAATACATTGTCAACAATTCAACGAATACAATTCACATTTAGAACCGTTAAAAGAGTTTTATTGCAACCAGAAACATGCTGAACTTATTAGTTATTGGCTATTCATTGTAACAACCAAAATAACTTTCGATTCTGAATTATATTGCTGGAATCGAACAAAATAGATGAAGACGAATGACGCTGCACGTGTAATGTTGTACAATTGCCCAAGAAATAGTATAGTATATGGGATTTTGAGCTTTATAATATAAGGATAAGCGTTATTTTCCTGATGCAGGCTGTTGATGGTTAGATAAGCGGTCCACGGGGGCTGAGGGCCACGCACGACGGACCGGTTCTATAGTAACCAGCGTAGGGCACTAGCCGGCTCTACGTTGCCTCGCTGGGCGTCAGTTTTTATCGAACATTGTGTTAAGTTCATTGACTAATGTCCCTCGGACTGTGTCATTTTGATCTGCGCGTGATCATCTTTGTAATGCTTTAGAAGTAAATTCCTAACGTTCGATTGAAATAAATGGAAAACGGAACTTAAAGGTTCTCATTTCAAATATATACTTCTACAATATATAACCATTAAAATATATACTCATTTTTATGGTTTAATTAAATTAAATTAAATTTTGTAAAGGCGTAGTTTGTTCGTTTGAATGCGCTAATCTCAGAAACTACATGTTCGAATTGAAAAATTCTTTTTCTTTCTTTGTCTTCTGTTAAAGCAGTTGTCGAGGAAGGTTTTCGGCTATAAAACAGCAGGCTGACACCAATAGGAGTGAAGAAACATAGAAAAATGTAAAAGAACAACGAACAGTTTAACCAAAAAATATGTACTATAGTGTGTATGTTTCGGATGCTTTGCAGCAGGCGTGGTCACGGGGAGACACGTCGGGCCGAAGTTAAAAATCATTTCCAAATAAGTTTAACAAATATATCGCGTTTTAAACCGTTAAAGTGTTTTATTTAAAAGGTTGTATATGTAGAAACGTTTACTTTATTTACTTTCTTAAATAAAATTTTACATTCGTCAAGTCACAACACAATAACACGTTAAAACCTTTCTTAGAGCTTCAAGAGATAGTATAAATATAACCATATAAAAACAGTACCAGCAAGCCTACCACGAGGTTTTTTTCCTCAAACAAAAGCGTAAAAGCCGGCTAGAATTTGCCCAGTCATGCCCGCTATGTTTGGCCATCCGTGATGCAACCAACGACGCAACATTTCAACCGAAAACTAATCAAAACACCCGGAACCGATTGTTTTTAATTATAGAAAATGTTGACTTGAATCCCTTCAGTGATCGAGATCAAAGGAATTGAGACCCAATTCTCCTATTTTCGTCATTTTCTGCCATGCGTATTTTAATACGGCTTGTAAGGCTTTGTTAAGAAAACTATTCTACCTAGCGCCTCAAGTGCCAAAATTTTCAAGTCGACAATTCAACTGTTTGCGATACGATTTACTGCACGAAAAATTTTATTCATGAAATATAAATAAGATTGTATGTTTTTTTTTCTACCCGAAAAAAATAGTCGATTTTTTTTCAAGCAATTGATTAAATTTTTTGATTATTTTTAGCAATATTCTCAGACGATATTAGGAGAGAATCTAGGAAAATAGAAAAAATAATAGTCTTTTAGAATATGGAACAATATCTCTTTATTGACGTTAAAACTCGCTTTAGTTCACACTCAGTCTCCCATCTTGTTGCTATAATTTTTGTTTTTTGGAAACAAATCAAAACATATTCTTGAATCTCCGTAATAACTACATTGATGAACGCACCAAATGTATCGTTTCTCCTTCTTTAACCACAAGTTTTTTATATATTCATAATCAGACTGATTATATTAAAACTTAACCTCCAAATAAATCTTAAGAAGTGTCGTTCTTAGACAGCTTCTCAATTTGCCGCTAGAGGCGCGCGAGTATTTGTTACTTTGCCTATATCGTTCGTACTGTCTGGTATATCACTGGTCGTAAATGAACAGGATCGACCGCCTGACGCTTTTTTTATATGATTTGATTTGAGTGTTATCAACGTTTCAAATTCATTTGCATACTTGTCACTTGTTAATACTATAATTTTATGCGTCCGTAACAGCACGTAGAACAGACGGGTCTTTCCCGCGCTTTTTAGTACGGCCGAAGCATTTTGTAAATTATTATACGAAATAGTAATTATCCTTTTTAATGGCTAACATTTACATTTTAACATTGTAGACCTTTGTTTTGTATGTATGTTTGTTTGTTTACATGAGTAATGCATTGGTTATTTGGATTTAATATGGCTTCCCTGTCCTCACTATTATAAAAAAACGCAAATTAATTAATATCGCGTTTTAAACCGTTAAAGCTTTGTTAGTTACATTTTGGTTTAAACTTGAAAACAACCATGTCACTGTTTTCTTGGATTATATTATAAAAAAATAGAGCTAGAAGAATAATAAATAAATAAAATGGAACCTTTATTTTTTTTTAAATTTAATAAAATTTTAAAGCATCATCGATATAAATGTAATTACACGTGTACATAAGTTATAAACATTTTGATAAATAACATTATTGAAAATAGATGAAAATTATGGAAAATAAAAGCCTCTCGATGCCTGCTTCGTAGCAAATAAGTATTATAATATTTTTTATCTGTGAATAAACGCGAAAGCAAATGGTACATGTGAAATTCCCCAACAGGTATCGACCGGGCCCGCAGTTTTGGTCCCCACGCTTTTATTGACCCCAGTAATTATTACTTACGATTACCATAACGGCCATTATACATTTTAAATGTTTTCCCTTCCCAGAACGTGTCGTTTAAATGAGTCACTTTTATTACATACACACTCATTTCTGGACATGATTATGATGGCTTTGTGATGGAGAGTCAGCGCATTAAAATGTCTTTAAGGTAAAAATTGACTTCGAAATAGATGAAATAAGTGGGTAGCTTAAATACTGTCTATAGTTTACGCGAGTAGTACACATTTAAATAAAACACTTTAACGGTTTAAAACGCGATATATTAGTTAAACTTATAACGGGGAGAACTAATATATCGCGTTTTAAACAGTTAAAGTGTTTTATTTACAAGTAAGTAGCTTTTTAGGTTAGAGAAGGACAGAAGAACACTCGGTGTTCATTATTCGTCAATCTTTGTCTTTGGAGATTTGAAAATCCAAACACTTCACAGTTTTTCTATCTGTGGACGGTGGTTTCTGACTGTGACCTGACGAGTTTACAGATTTTTTAGATATAGTAGAAATAGATTTTACATGTTAAATAAATTCTTATTATTTGATTACACTGCGTTACACGATTTTGGTACCCACGTAAGTGTTAGCTGGAATGAATAGCTAGTGTGTCACAGATTAAACGTTCCAAACATATTATGTGATATCTATCACGTCTAGTTTTCGAGTTCGTTAGTAGTTCGTTACATGCCGCATTATTTTTTCTATTACCCTCACTTTAGGCGTAAACGAAATAGTTACCATTTTTGATGCGTTGTACTTTTTTATTATTTTGTTTTGTTTACTAGTCATTTTTATTCGATAACGTCAAAATATTCGTACATATTTCTTTGGAAATCCATTATGAATACTGGACTAAGTGGTAATCGCAACTGCTTAAATGCACCAAATAAGTTTTTTTATGTTTGCGGAGAGTATATTGTGAGTCACAAACAAAAAATGTTTCCAGAAAAGTGAGAAGTGCATATTTACTATATTTTGGGCGTGCTCCCCGTGACCACGGCTGCTGCAAAGCATCCGAAACGTCGAGGCGTAATTAAAATAATTTTCAAATAAGTTTAATTAATTTATATTGCGTTTAAAACCGTCAAAGTGTTTAATTTAAAAAATGTGATAATATAAATTATTGTTGTTTTTGTTATATGGTAAAAGTATTATTAAAATAATATCTTCGACATTAAAACAGATTGTAATCGACTAGTAGAGATCGCGTTGTTGCCATGGGCCTACTTTGAATATGGAACCCTAAAAATCACTAAAGTTAACTTTCAGATTATTTATAAATATGTATAAATTAATCATATTAAATAATTTTACATGTAGCAAGCAGATAATTTTTAAAGAAAGACGTAAAGCCTGCGTTGTTTAATTCTATTCGCTGTGACATGAATTATAACCAAGTTATTAAGATAAATTGTTACATCAATATTAAACCGTAAGTGCATGATTTATAATCTTGGATAATAAAATGTTTAGTACCATCGGATGGCAGAGAAGTTACTGTAGATTTTAAAATAATTTGAAATTAAATAATTGATGACACGGGTCGAATTCGAACCCGCGAGCCGTTTTTTTTTGTTTAGCCTCTAGTGTACGTTACGTGTGAAAAATTATAATGTAATACGCATTTATAAAAATGACAGCAATACAATAGTTTTATCCGCTGTGAATTAAAAACGTCAAAACATAATCTGTGCACCTGATCAGTTGTTTAAAATTGTTTATTTACAACTTTGAAATTTAAATCACAGACTAGTTAAACTTAATTCAAAAGACCAAGTCCGAGTTGGACTTATTCATTAAAAGTTCCGTTCCGAACTAAGTAAGTAACAGTAGGTACATCAATTTCGTATACTTTTAGTTTTTCAATTTTGTTACGCAACCCTAAAACTATTTATTACGCAGCGTAAAGTCACTCTAATATCTAAAGTTATCTACAATGAGCTGTAAAAATATAAATACTACCTTCAGTGTACCTTAATATGCACAATTTTGACCGAAATATGTAAATTAAATGCAAATTCATATTATAAAACTAAAACAATAATTGCGAATTTTTTGCTTACATGAAATAAATTATATCCAAGTATGCAAATTTGAAGCTTGCTATTTTAATAGTATTATTATTCAACTAAACAAAGGAATTATTATAAGGGTTTGCGGTCGCCTCCGCTTCGAACAAAAGATTTCAACGACCACACAAAAAACAATGTTTTAAGTTATACTAAATAAATTTAGTTTACGATGGTAAATATAGTTATAGATGTGTTTAAATTTCAACTGCAATATTAACATGATGTAAATAAATCTATAAGTATGTCTATATCCAGAAGTACTGATTTTTTTACTGTGTGTGAATAGAGTAGACGTACTTTCATATTTTGTGACGCCCATATCAAAATGTTTGCATCGACTTAACTGAAGCTAACTAGAACAATTGTATAATTGTGTAAAAGTCAAATTAATTTAAAAAAATCGTTGACAGAGGTGAGACTAGAATTCACAACCGAAGGTCAGAGCCATCGTGTTTAACAAACAAAGGAGTTAAAAATCGATTGGTTAGTACACGGAACGCCGGTTCAAGTCTTGCCCGTGTCGTTCTAAATTTGACTTTTAATTTATAACGCCATCTTGTACATTAACAAATGTGTGCGTATTAAAAAACCGGCTATATTTTATATTAATTTAATTTAATTATTAATTGTCTCAAAAATTACAAAAATCACTGAGCAAAACGCTCTGACAGTTGAAACGCGATATACAAGTTAAACTTTTTTGAATTATTGTAACTACGGTCTCCGTGTGACCGCGGCTACTGCAAAGCATCCAAAACGACGGGCCTTATGATATAGATCGCGTTTTAAACCGTTAAAGTGTTTTATTTAAATGTATACTACTCGCTAAACTACAGTATTTAGAAGTCACTTTCCAAGCAGACGAAAATGGGAAAGGCAGTTATTTAGAGAGGAAACAATAAACGACTGAAGTGCCATTGTGCTACTAAATAATCGTATGAAGTATCTTTAATTATAAACTGTACGAGCCAGAGGGCCACTCGCTATCTCACATTTCGCCGGATGCAAAATAGATCTATAATCTAGACTGAACCGATGCCGGTTTTTACTGTCTATAATAATTTCCCGCCATCAATTATTACCAGCCTGTAGTCCATTTTAGGGTCTAATGCGTAAGTAATTTTTTTTCAAAAACATCGACCTTTAAAAGATTGTTATATAATACTGCATTTATAACAGATTATACGAAAAATGTTTCTTTTAACTAACTACCTTTAATACACTAACTTTAAAGAAGCCGTGGTCACGGGGAGATCTCCCGCTTTTTAAACCGTTTAAAGTGTTTTATTTAAATACCCACGTAAACTACGGATAATACTTTGAGTAATTACTACTTTCTTTCGTTTAATAAATGTTCGTAGTAGTTATAACAATAATAAAGTAATAAAAAAAACTTTTAAATTAAGCCTTACATTTTACAGTAAATACCAACGAACCAAAAAAATAATTAATGTGAGTACCTATTGTCTGTATTTTACGCTTAGTCCACATTTAAATGAAAAGTTTAATTAAAACTCGAAATATAAAATGTTACAGTAAGTACATACATCGTAAGTAGTGTAGTTAAATTATTATTAATTTAATTAATATATAATTTAAAATGTTCTGTTTAAAATAATTTATTTGACGTATTACAATTTAAATTACGTTATAATTTTAAATTCACGTTTAGTTTAAAAAGAAATGTCTTCACATCGTTTCCAAGATGGATTTTATCTATGACATGGAATGGGCCTCGATTCGTGATCCCGGAGTGATTCGTCAAGCTGTCGGCAGCCAAACTAGAAAAACCGGGGGAAGGGAGCGAGGGAACAATTACGTGACGTCGGATGTAATATAAAAAGTTCATCTTCGTAGCTCTTAAATCGCTGCCTGTATACTACGAATCGTGGGTTCGATTTCCAGCACTTAAAAAAAACTAAATGCGCTACCGACCTACTTTTGGTTTGAACCCCCATTAAACTTGACGACTTTTTCTGTGGACCATAATGCAAACGAAATTTCCATATTCTTGCCACCCATACAATATCCAGATGAAATTCAACATGCTGCAGAAAAATTAAAAATTGATTATTGATGTTGGACCCGGTAGTGATCGAAGTGTTGATTATTCGCCGTACATTACTACAATTACACCAAAGAGCTCGTCAAAATGTAGATGTTGGCTAAGTAAACCCCGTGTTTGTCCTCCTTTATAATGAAAAAACACGCTTTATAATATTAGTATAAGCAAGGCGAACAGTGTTCGTCGATCCTCCGAGCCTTTCATTCGTCATAGCAAGGATTTACACGTCAAGAGATTGTTGACCCGTCGCCATCTTGCTCCGACGCCTGCGCAGCCCTCAATCAAGTTTTACCCTCACCCGATTAAGCATCCCTTTTGTAATCAAGTCTCACTTTCTAGAGAATAGTGAAGGTAAATGAGGTTGCTTTCGTTGCGCTGCATTCTTTTTCATTGAAAGTAAATTTATTTACGTAAATTTGTATTTTATCGATCATTGCTTTTCATCAAGTAATATTATAAAGCTGTAGTATTTGTTTGTTTTATAGCGCTCATTTCAGGAACTACTGGTTCAAATTGAAAAATATTTTTGCATTGGTTTGAGAATTTACCAAGTAAAAACATTACTACTACTAGCTGTGCCAGCGACTTCGTCCGCGAGAATCGTTATTTTGGGTATCCAAAATTCGTTTTTACAAACTCCTTCATCTTTATAAACGTAAGCTGTTACTCACTGTGGCGGTCGCGTTCCTTCCCGCCGTTCTTGCAAGTTAATCTTAAAAGATAGACATATAGTGTCTGGGACTTTTTTTTAAATCATTTAAAGAGGAATCATTCTTTCATACATATTTTTTGGGTATCATGAACCGTTTTTGAGGTGCGAAACACATTTTTCGCTGTATCTTCGTTCCTACTAGTCACAGGGCGATTTTTTATAGCCAATAGCCTAAATAAATGTTATAGCCAACATAGAAATAATTTATCAATTCGAACCCGTAGTTCCTGAGATTAGCGTTTCAAACAAACTTATATATTATTAGACGCGGACGTAGTCGCGTGCACAGCTAGTAATACCTATACAGTTAGTAAACGTAATAGATACATGTTATTTTTCATACATAGTATTGATAGCTGTAGTTTTTCTATGCAATTTGGAAATGAACGTCAATTTTCCAGTACAATCGAATCGCTTTGTGGTTTTAGCATTTCATGGCGTAGTAAACAATAAAATCATTGTGTTATGGCCTCGGGTACAGAATGATACAATTCTACGATGTGGGCTGCAGGCCTTCATTATGTTGTTACGCAACTATAAAATTGTGTATTTGTGTTAAGCATTTATCATTAACTTACCGCATTGTACATAAATACTTAGGTACACATTACAATATATTACAGATAACATTTATGGGAAGTTTGATATATTCTAGGGATTAGAAATTGCCATGACATTTTAAATAAAACCCTTTAGTTTAAAACGCGAAATGTATTGATTATTTAACTAATACTTTCGCGTTTTTAACCGTTAAAAGTGTAAGATGTTTAGCAATATAAAGTATTGAGCCAAGTTCATTACAATCTTTCAAAAATATTAAAATTGCATTGTTTTAATTTTATTTAGTTTGGTTTGATTCGTTTCGTTGATGTTATAGACTTATAAATTAGGTTTTAACCAACCAAATTGCATGTCTAACCTCAAGCCTTATAGAGCAAAGAGTGTCAATAAAGGTTGGGTTCCCATCGCCATGTGAAGAGCGCGCGTCTTTCCCTGGAAGTACTAATGATTACGGTGGGAACCTCGTGGCTTCCGCGTTTGTGTCGTCTTACCACCATCTTGTCTTACTTAACGCTTCTGTACTCCCGGTATTCAAGATATTAACGTAATATAAATGCATCGCCCATTAAATGACATATCTTAAAGTTGACTATCTTATCTATACAAATAGGTACTTATGTATAAAGCTGAACGGTTTGTTTGTTTGTTTGAACGCTCAACACTCAGAAACTACGGGATCGATTGAATTTCCTTTTTGTGTCGGTTAGACCATTTAAGGGGAAATGCTATAGGCTAAAACATCGCCCTGTGACTAATACAAGTGAGGTCCAGCGAGAAATGTGAAAAAAAAATTGGGAAAATCCATCACTATGGGTTTCCGAGGCGTACGCTGCAAAAACGGTTCAAGATACCCAAAAAATATGTATGTAAGAATGATTCCTCTGTAGATGATCTAAAAAAACGCGATCCGCGACGCTACATGTCTATCTTTTAAGATAACTTGCAAGAACGACGGGATGGGACGCGACCGACGTCGTGCGTAACAGCTTAATTTTATAAAGAAGGGTTTTGCAAAAACGAAGTCGCTGACACAGCTAGTTATATGATAAAGGGGGACAGACAATTGGCTTTCACCTGATGGTAGGTGAATTACCCAAATTATGAATTTAAATTATTTAATTCATTTATTAATCAGTAAAACGTACTATCATTTGTATTCATTTATTGGTACGGCTATATATATTATTGAAAGTAAAACTTATTTGAAAATTATTTTATTTACGGCCCGACGTTTCGGTTGCTTTGCAGCAACCGTTGTCACGGGGAGACGAGTCATAGACTAAATTAATAAATGTTTAAACGTAAAGTGTTTTATTTAGATGTGTACTACTCGCGTAAACTACAGACAGTCCTGATACAAGTTAAACATTTTCACTCACCATAAAACACTCCCCCTTTCTCCCCCTCCTCTAAAACTACTGGAATTAAACCGTTACACATGTAGAATGTAAGAAGGGAATGAGACGTAACTTATGTAAATTAGTAAAGTGTAATTATTCAAAACACCGGTAGCAAGCGTGCATGGCCCAGCAGGTATTATTTATAAGTCCCATCGTCCAATTAACACCTTTACGTATATAAAGTGTTATATTAAGATAACGGGCTTTCATAATCGCTTTGATGTGTATACTCCTATTCCTGTATATTAAAAATTCCATTAACAATCTATCAATCTAATTATAAAGGACAGACAAAGTTCAATTAAAAAAGTATTATTAAATTTAAATAACAATTTATTTTTTATACGGCCGTTGTATATTTTAGTTTCTTGAGACATATTACATATTTAATTAGTATTCTTACAATATAATAAGTTCCGTCGAACAACATTATAAATTAAAATGGCCGCCGATACAAAATGGCAGAGGTTACTTATTTAAATTCCTTAACCCCCCTCAACTATGGTCAGTATAAAATGAAAGGGCTACGCACTAATAAAACATTTCGAAATGTCATCTAACATTCGTATTTTACATAAGTTATAATTCGTGTTTTTAACCGATATAAGTGTTTTGATAAATGTTTCGGCTACTGTCGTATTAGTTCATATTTAACTAAGTAGTTTATCCGGCAAACGTTGTTTTATTGTTCGCGAGAAAAATATTGTTATGTTGATACAACTCAACGAATTATTGGCAATTTAATGTGATTACTGTTAAAATGGTTCTTGTGTGTTAACCTTAAACCATGGTCGCGCAAATTTTGTTAAGACCATTTATCATTCTTTCTTACATACTTTTTAGTTTCATCAACTGGTTTCACAACGCACGCAACGGCATCCCTCATATATAAAGAATTTTCCTCGTTTCCTCCACATTTTTAGACGTATTGGTCTCAGCGTTATCTTATATAGCCTTACTCAATAAATGGTCTATCCAATACAAAACAGACCAGTAGGTCCTGAGATTACCACGTTTAAGCGAACTTAGCATTATAATATTATCAAATCAAATCATTTATTCCACTCACACAAAAATACAATAAAGTAGAAAATTAAATAGAAAAAACGTATATTTATTCTATTTTATAAATTTACGTGTAGTAGTAGTAGTAGTAGTTATTATAAATAGCATAGAGGTTTGAGTGTTAGCGAGGCTTTACGGGAAAATCCTTATTTAGTAAAAACTAGAAACGAAATTCGTTTTGAGCGTGTAGCATAGTTTGAAGCGGAATGTTCCGTCCCTAAATAGCCCGGTCATCGACCGGTGGCCTTGCCCTTCAGACCGGAATCATTCTTCATACTTCAATGTTTCGTGCCGCTCGCTCGAGATTTATTGGCTGGCAACATCAACAGGTATTTAGTTAAAGATATTACTTATCATAACATTGTGTAATGTTCAAGGCGGATAACATTATCGCATATGAATTATTCACTTTACGGTTTACCGTTTTGGCCGGTCACTAAGAATGTCTGTGAATATATTTTTTTTAAATCAAGAGCATCTTAAAAAATTTTTAAATCTATTTACGGTCGCGATACCACTGTTGTCTAGGGTTCAAATTCCGCCAGTACGCGTTACCTTACACAACACCCGACTAAAGTATTTGAAAATATTCATGTTATTAAAATCAGTTGGTGGGTATGAATGGATGGATGGAATTTCTCTACGTGACCTCAATATTAAACTCCTGAGAATTACCAAATTATGTTTTAGGTCGTGCATAGACGTGCAAGTTCTTAAATAAAAAACGTACTAAGCACGAATCGGACTGGCGGTCAAAGGGTTCCGTACAAAAAATATCTACTCAAATAATTAATTGAATTAAGCAAAATCGACTACAAATATTTCGCTTTTAAAACACTGCTGGAAGGGGTCTAAAAAAAAAATTTTGAACCCAATTTTTTCCTAACCTACAAAAAATCGGGTATCAAACGCTGATAAAAGTTGGGCGAGTCGCAGAAATGTAGACTACTAACTTTTTATCTTCATAAAAACCACAAAAATAAATTCCAGAGCTATAAAAAAGAGGAGTAGTGCATTGTCTGAAGTTTAAAGTTTAAAATTATACAAATTAAAACAAACATTGTCTTTTAACAGTATAAAACGCGAAGTAATTAGTTATTGTGTTACTGATTACTGATGCAAAGTATCCAAAACGTTGGGTCAGAGTTCAAAAAAAATTGGTTAGCTTATTATTAACGATAACTTAAAATCGACAATCCGTCCAAGGGCACGGGCCATCGACCACAGATGAAAAAGCCGTGAGTTTTGTTGAGTGATGTTTCGATTTCAGTCAAAATACATCGACGGGGATCTTGACATGAAAATTTTAGCATCTATGAATAATGCTTCTCAGTCCTCCTCTATCACTAGTTTTGTAGTAGCTACAAGCATTTTATTTGAAATAGTTAGTAGAGTTAATAAGTGTGATTGTAAAATAATAATATTATGTAATAAACTAGATAAGTGTATGACTTGTGTGACGTGGACGCAGATGGGGAAGCCGTGAAGTGTAAATGCGCGTACATAGTCCGCCACAGCGTATGTCCATCTTATAAGATTTTGCAAAAGGACGGGATGCGATGAAGAGGTTCGCAAAACTAATTTGGAAAATAACTATTCTACGGGGACGAAGTCGCTGACACAGCTAGTGCATAATAATTATGTACGTACATAAGCTACTAGTTTTTCTGCGTTCTAAACAGTCCTATTTACCTAATAATTCGTCATTGACACAGTTCAAATGTAAAATGTTGACTACACATAATAACAATATGACGAAATCCGTGTTTTTATTGCATACATTACCTGTTCTGCTGATTGAAAATAACCGGTAGAGGATTTGCAGAACTTCCAACAAAAGTGTTGCAATATCGACTTCGAAGAAATGAATGAATACGGATTTAAAAGGTGATAAATGCTAACTATGTACTGTCTGTAGATTATGCGAGTAGTACACATTTAAATAAAACATGTTTGACGGCTTAGAACGCGAAATAGTTAACTTATTTTTAAACTAAGGCCTGAAGTTTCGGATAATTCGCAGCAGTCTGTGGTCACAGGGGGGACGAAGTTAGTTAGAAATATTAAGTATAGTTTGTAGCCAAATGGTTAACGCATTACCGCGCAGGGGTCTGGTTCGAATCCCAAGGGAACAAAAAATAATTGTTCCGGACGGGTAGGGCACAGAAGTTTGATCAACTACTTGCCTGTTAAAGAACGGATCGGTGAAACGGACACAGAAATGTGTTCGCCCCAAGCCCCACGAGGGGGAAACGGGAATTCACTTAAGTATAGTTTATGTGTCTGTAAGTAACTCTGCGAAAGTAACTCTGTCTATCTGTCTGTCTGTCCGGCTTTCACGCCGAAAGAACTGATTTGATTGAAATTTGGTACACAGATATTCTAGAGCACGAGAAAGGATATAGGCTACTTTTTAATGCCAAAAAAGGGTTGAAAGTTTGTATGGAAATTCGTTATTTTTTAAAGCTAGAACAATGAAACTTTCTTCTTTAGCTTTTTGGGAATGGGAGTGAGAGTGGAAGTGAGAATGGGAATGGGAGTGATGTGAGGTGGGAGTGGGAGTGTTGCGGCAAAGTAGCAACACAGATTGGCTGCCTTAAATGCGCTTTGCATTGTAAAGCCTTTTGCTGTACGAAAAAACGGTAGTAAGGGGTATGAAAAGTTATGTGGATATATCGTAAATAATTTCTATACAACTTACTAATATTATAAATGCAAAATTAACTATAAATCTCAAATAGGCATATAAAAATACACTATACCATGGATATATTTATTATTATACCTTAATAAGCTCTTTGCAGCGAAACACTGTATTTAAACATGTGTCTTATTAAGTTTATAAAATAAATAAATAAACAGCCTAAATAATTGGAAAATTCTACTCATTTACTATTCCACGTGGACGAAGTCGCGGGCACAGCTAGTTATTATATAATTGTTTTGAACAAGAAATATTTACCAACCAGTCCACAGAAATCGTGTTTATTGGGGACTGACTTGCTTAACAAACGTCAGATCGTAGTTTAAAAAATAATTATCTATTTAACCAAAGTACGCATGTGACGTTTCAAACTGTTAAAAATTGTTCGTATATGAGATAATTCGTTCAAATATGATCTCTTCTAAATTCTAGCGAAGCTGCCGTCACGAGCTTGTCTGTATTTATTGTTTCGAGTAATAATACAATTCCTTATTCCACAAACATATATATACAATGGAACATAGAAACTCAGAATTATATATACAGACTAAAACGTGTTTGTGCAAAGGCCTTATCGCCTATGGCGATTTCTTTCAGGCAACCTTTGCATGTAGAAATAAAAAACAAGTGATAGTTCTCAGTTAGGACAGTCTCTACTATATTTACGTTTCATTTGTGTCTTGCTTAGTATCTTCCTTATTTTTTTATTTAAAACACAGTTTAGCTCTTTAAACAGCTAACTTCAAATTTGCCTCAGAGCCTGTTTAGCGCAGATAGTAAAATTGACCCAAGCGTTTCATTTGTTGAATTTCTGAGAAATAATCGTTTGAAAAGTATCGAGAAATTTCTCGGAGGCGATTCGGGCGGTCGAAATAAAGTGCCAATTAGAGAAACTGCCTCGTAGGTCTAGTGGTTAGCCGACTACAGATTCTGATCCCGGGTGGGGCAAAATGTAAGTTCGGTATTTGGAATTCTAAGAACAGCTGTGTAGTGGAACTAAGCACTTATATCTGAGTCTAGGTATAATATATAGACTACTAGCTGTGCCTTAGTAATTACTTATAAGTCTCTCTATCTATGTTGTAAGTGCAACTTTCCCGCAACACTCTAACTTCAAATCACTCCTACTCTAAGTCCCACCGTCATTCTAATACTCACTTCCACTCCCACTCGCACTCCTATTCCCAAAAAGCCAAAGAAGAAAGTTTCATTGTTCTAGCTTTAAAAAACCACGAATTTCCATACAAACTTTCATCCCCTTTTTCAACCCTTTTTTGGCATTAAAATGTCCTTTCTCAGGCTCTAAAATATCTATGTACCAAATTTCATTTAAAGCAGTTCAGTAGTTTCGGAGTTAAAGCCGGACAGACAGACAGACAGAGTTACTTTCGTATTTATAATATTAGTATAGATATATGTATCATGTATAAACTTTAGTAGGTTACAAATAAGAGAAACAACGTAGAAAATTACTAGTGTAATATAACTGTGTTTAGTTTACGAGAATACTGAACATATAAGTAAAACGCTTTTAACGGTTCAAAACGAGAATATATGTTCAACCGTGTTGAAAATGTCTGTAAGTATTTGATAACTGTTGCATATTGGCTTTGCACGTGTGCAATAAAACGTATTAACATTCTCTAATATTGCTAGTAATATTCGAGTTTTAAACGGTTTTTTATGATAGACAAGGATAGACAAGCATACGGCTCACTTTACGGAGGGTGAAACGCCCGCCATATTTAACAAGATGCATTATCGCATCTATTTTGACTTTGAATATTCGGAAATCCACAAACTTAATCCATAGATTTAAATCCATTGTTTCTATTAACTGTATATAAAGTTTTTCTTTTATACATATTATTTCCAGTATATTATAAATCAAAATGCATTTATTTCATCTCATCGAATCCACCTTATTCTAGACAAGCTTGACGGCTTCTTGTTTCGTCAGATTATAGGCTGACGCGATGTTACCTAGGCTAATGTCCCGACGGTTGCTCGGTGGAGATATGATTGAAATTACCCTTCCGAGAAATGTGAAATGGGAGGAGGGCGACGCCCGGTTCCCCGTGGAAGCCACATTCTTTGAAACCGCAGCCCGCAGCCCTATCTTTAGATACGGCAAATGGGATTCGATTTTTTCCACGACGAGAATAATAACGTGGTGATTGCTTTATAAAATCAGATAATTGAGAGTTAAATTAGAAATAAAAGACTTATAACAGTTTGAAAGCTAGTTTCTTCAAATACCAACTACGAGTAAATGATGGCGCTGGCGTAGCAGTTTGACTTTGACATTAGAACTATCCTCTACCTTCAATCCCCTCGTGGCCACGGCTGCTGCAATCCGAAACGCCGCGCAGGGCCGTAGTTAAAGTTAATTGTAAATAAGTTAAAATATTTTGTGTATTATCTGTAGTTTACGCGAGTAGTACACATTCAATTAAAACACTTTAACGGTTTAAAAAACGTATATTGTAGTTAAACTCGTTTGATAATTATTTTTAACTACGGTCCGACTTTCGGATGCTTTGCAGCAGCCGTGGTCTCCCCGTGACCACGGCTTAAATAAAACAATTTAACGTTTTAAAACGCGATATATTTCAGTTTACTTATTTTAGTAACCACGGCTGCTGCTAGGCATCCGAAACGTCGGGCCGCAGTTAAAATTATTTTCAAGTAAGTATAACTAATATAATATATCCTATTTAAAACCGTTAAAGTGTTTTATTTAAATGTGTACGACAGAAAAAAATCAATTTTGAATTTTTCAACCCATTGTATTCATGCACGTTTCTCCCAAAGGGCATTTTTAATTTATATAATATGTGAAAAAAAAAATTTAGATTTCAAATTTACAGCCTTTAAAACGTAGAAACGTAGTCTATCTTGCAGAAAAATTTTAACATTCTTTTTAATATGTTTGATCCGTTTGGAATAGAACTCAAGACCCGTAAATCATTAGCCAATATCATTGAACCAACAAACCAGTAATAAGTAGGTACATACATACGTACAAGAATTCGAATAACTACTAACCTATTCGCAAAACAAGAACCAAAGGTTTTCGTTGAAACAGATTGCGAATCGCCTCGAAGGCTCTTGATTGAAAAGCGAACGAAATTATCGATGTTGAAAGTTATTCGAGCGGGAAAATTATTATTAAGAAACTAAGTTTGCCATGAAATAGCAGCACTACACAAGAATTGTTTCACTTCCAGTTATATAAAACACTAGCTGGTGCCCGCGACTTCGTTTACGCAGGATTAGGATTACTTGGTATCGCGCATTTAAATTAAATCATGTATATCATATCATACATTACATGTGTGTAACTAACGTTAATGGCAGCGCACGCCAGAATAGCTCGCAGAAAGGCAGGTTTTTTCCTAGTTACTTGACACTTAATGTCATATTTTGGACAGCTCACACGATGTCTTTATAAATTGTAGCCTATGTGTTATTCTGATGTATAAGCTATATTTTTGGAAAGTTTAATTGAAATCCATTCAGTATTTAGCTTTTACATATCACAAAGAATTTTTTTTTCTGAAACATGTTGAATTTAGTCTGGATATCAAATTACAGTCTACAGGTGAAAAGCTGTGAAGTTTAATCGCGTTGCGTGTTCAGTCTGTGGATTTCTAAATATCTAAAGCCAAAACAGGTCGTCTTATTTCGATGTTATGGCTGGGGTATTTCATTATGGGTAACGCCATGATTGTTTGTCTTCTTTTATTGTATAAAAAGAGATTGACAGAGGGATTCCTGATATAAAAATAAAATCTCATGTGGATAAAAATTATCAAAGAATGTTCGTTTTTTAGATTAATAATTTAACGTCGTATTAAAAGTAAAAACAATTGTATATTTAACTCTTGTCTCATGGCTCTAATTACTGTACTAATAACTGGATGCGCGTACGCCGTTTCCTGTGTAAAACTAATTTATACATTGACCTGCGTAATCATTTCTCTGCGATCTGTATAAATTAGAAATATATGATGTACAGTGTAAACTCCATGTAACGTCACTCTATTTAACGACAAACTCTCTTAAGCGTCGAAATTAATTGGCTTTGGTTGGTTTAGCTTGTTTTTCATACAATGTTTCTTCTCTCCATTTAAGACAACTTCTATAACGCCATAAAATCACAGTCCCTTTAGTGTGTATATGTTTAACTGTATTTATTAAAACACTTACGTATCCTCAATATAAATAAGTCTAATTATATTCACGATAGAGGGCTATAAAAATAACAAAATAATTCAGTAAGTTCCAAATTAACCATAAAACTTTACCATTGTTAAGTTAGCTCTTCAATTATTTTAACCGTCACTGTCTAAGTTCAGTCGCGTTTCGGCTTCAGTCTGCGGATATCCGAATATCCAAAGCCAAACAGTTCGACAGTGCATCTTATTTATATGTTATATGGCTGGCGTATTTCAACTACGATCAAATGAACCCAAGATTTATTGTGCTCCTGTATCAAAAAAATATAATAAATAAATATTTGTTGTTCTGTACGTCTAACGTAATTAGTGCTCTTGTGCACTGTACAGGAAACGACAAGTACTTCAGCTATGACCAGCTGTGTGTATCAACAAGACGATGATAGCGTCCTAATTGCTCAACGTCACGCAATGCTAAGCGCTAAATTTAAAAACAAAATTACTAGGAACGATCTTCAATTAATTGAACTGAACTAAACTCGCTTTAACATATTACAGGATATTACAAAGAAAAAGAATATTTGTTTATTTAAACGGTGAATTGAAAAATACTTTTTGTATTGGTTAGAATTTTTATGGAAGAAGGCTATAAAATATCACATTGCGACAAGTGGGAACTTAGTAACAGAGGTGTGGAGCGGGAAATATGGTTAAGTATGTTTCGTGCCGCGAGAGTACACATTTAAAACACTTTAAGGTTTAAAACGTAGTTTAGTGGTAGTGAAGCAACCGAAACTTGGGCAAATAAATCACTTTAACGGGTTTTAAAACCGTATATTTCAGTTTTAAATAATTAAAAACATATCCCTACTAACTTGGAAGAACGACAGGATTAGACGACGTCGTAAGTAACAGCAATTTATATAAAGTTTGCAAAATTATTTTTGTGACAAAATGACTCTTCTACTTCGGACCAAGTCGCTGACACGCTTTTTCAAGACTAATGACATTTTCTGCGCTTTATGTTAGCAACTAACCTTTGAGCTTATTACTAGTATGTATAGTTTCCATTGACGTTCCGTTACGCCGTAGTATCGAATTATCATCACTATTTTAAGTCGAAGTTGTTAAAGCCCACCATATCGCGTTTTAGAGTACCATTAAAGTTGAGTCATCTATTTAAGAGAGGAGAAATCTGCCCTGCAGTAACATACTGATAGGCTAAAAGAAGAATAAAAGAGTAGAAGAAAGTGTACAATCTTGTAAAACACTCTACAGTAAGTACTTATGTGAAAACTCTACTATATAGAGTGGCGGAGAGACTTTTGCCAGTTCTTCTCGTTTAGATCTATTAGTAAATTTGAATTTGGAATCGTTTTTTTTAACTTGTATTGACGTTCCTAAAGTATTTTGTAGT
This sequence comes from Leptosia nina, assembly GCA_963661955.1. Taxonomy (NCBI): domain Eukaryota; kingdom Metazoa; phylum Arthropoda; class Insecta; order Lepidoptera; family Pieridae; genus Leptosia; species Leptosia nina. Next base: position 7,970,918 of record CAVLEF010000010.1, on the reverse strand, counting down.
TTACTCGAGTAGTTTTTCTTTTAATTATCGTAATTCGCATTAAATATATCGCGTTTTTAAACCGTTGTGAGGGTTTTATTAGAATTTGATAAATGAATGATTTAAAGTCAGGATACAGCGAGTAAAGGCTGTACAATATTAATATATTCAACATTATCATGGTAATAAGTTAGACATACAGGTGACACAGGAACCTGCGCCGGCGATTTCCGCGTAGGGTATCATTAGTTTTATGCGAGGTACTGGCAAATCATTGTGCGTGACGCGTCATACCTCACGGCATATGACTAGGCAGCTAGGGTCGTTGGACAAAGGGACTAATGGTTATTACGATCCATGTTGCGATATGATGTCCATACTCAAAGATAACTTGGACTTTACAAGGCACTTCTATAACGTGTTTTGAGTGGGTGGGGAAGACCCAGTATTTTAAAAAAAACCTGCCAGGCATGTAGTTCATTTGATGGTACGTGAGATACCCAGCCAATAACACTTAAGATGGGCTGTCGCCCTATTTTGGCTTTAGATATTCGTAATTCTATAGGCTAAAACCGTAACACGGATTTATCTGATCTTCCGAATCTCTACTAGCCATTTAATATCCAGAATTGCCAGACGAAGCAAAGGAATTTATAAATGAATTGTAAGTTAGCACATTTTCTTGTCTTAATTTCTTTTTTTTAACTTACATTGATAAACCTGTCATGTTTCTATATAAGCAATCTATAAGGCCGCGTTTATTTACAAAAAAAATATATAATTAAGTACGGCTGTCGGCCACGTCTGTAGCCAAGTGGTTAAACGTATTGGCCCAGCATTGCGTTAAGCGCGAGAGGTCCTGGGTTTGAATCCCAGGGAAGCAATCAATTGTTTCTTTGAGGCAGGGCACATAAGTCTGATCAACTACTTACCTGTTAAAGAACGAACCGGTGAAACGGACACAGAAATGTATTCGCCCCAAGCCCCACGAGGGGGAAACGGGATTTCACACACACAAAATACGGATGTTTGATTGAAAGTATAAATAAATAAATATCTATTCTGTCTATACGCGAGCAGTACACATTTAAATAAAACACTTTAACGGTTTAAAACGCCGTTAAAAAAGCCGTGGTCACGGGGAGTCTCTCCGTGACCACGGCTGCTGCAAAGCATTCTAAACGTCGGGCCGAAGTTAAAAATCATTTTCAAATAAGTTTAACTAATATATCGCGTTTTAAACCGTTAAAATGTTTTATTTCAATAAATATTGTACTTAAAATTAACTTACGACCCTATGATTACATTGGTTCACATTGGAACAAGGACGACGTCCATCATTGGTCCCAACATAGACATTTTTACGCTTGTTTTCTAGCTACGGTAGCCCTATCGAAATGACTTCCATCATCAGGGACAAGTGAATGAAACATTGAAACAGCACTTTGATACGGCCAGTGCCGACAACGGCGACACGCACCGTGCCTCGCAATTTGTTCCCCGGCTGTTACGCAACGATTAAATTGTCGCACTCCGGTATTACCCCATCCATGTACACTTCACGGCTGCCAGTTATCAAAATGACTGCTATTGGGCAAGAATGCGTGTCATTGTTCAACGTGAATTCTCAATTATGGTAAATAAGTTAAAAGTACGTTTGATTTAAATAAAACACTTTAACGGTTTAAAATGTAAAATATAATAACAATAAAACACAAATAAAATACCCAATTAATTATTTACATTAAAAGTGCAAGGGCGGCCTTATCACCCGAGGCGATTCCTTTCAGGCAACCTTTGTATAGAGGAAAGGAAAACAAGAAAAGAGTAAAAGCCAACAAGAATAAGAGAAGACATCAACAATTTTTAACTTACAGTTTTACTTTATATTTGTTTTAACTTATTTTAACTAAATATGCTTTGCAGCAACCGTGATGAGCTGGGGGCTAAACATGGTTTAGTGGTTAAGTGACAAAGGAGTAAGAGAATAAATAATTTACAAATAAGTTTAACCAATATATTTTGCGTTTTAAACCGTTAAGGTGCTTTATTTAAAAGTGCTATTCGCGTACACTACAGACAGTAGTTAAGTACATTTGAGTTGTTCAAGGATTTATCGGTAAAATTTTAATGTTCATTTTACCAAAATAATTTATAAAAGAATGATTCCTCTTTAAATTATATTTTAAAAAATGTCCGCGACACTATAGTGTCCATTTTCTACATTAAGTTAGCAAGAACGATGGGAAGCGACCGATGTCGGGGGTGACAGCTTTAGTTTATATAATGATAAAGGGGTTTGCAAATCTGAAACTAGATATAGCAAGTGAAGTCACGAGGGGGGAAAAAAAAAAAAATTTTTCCCCAATTTAAAAAGCATAGACTCCTTTTTCCTAGGCCATACCAATATCTTTTCATATGACTCAATTTCTTACAGCCCATTCTTCGCCAAACAATACATTGGACAGCTATATAATATATGTCGCAATAATGCACGAGTCGTAACGATTAATTATGTATCTAATAATCTATAAACGAAAGTTAACAAAGTGTAAACGATGATTCTAATAAAGGAAGACCGATTAAGGATTTATTATATAGCTAAGTATACTGCGAGATGCTGAGGGCTTAAATACGGCAAGTTATGTTAGAATCAATTGCGTTTCCGCACAGTAGATGTACCGTTACAAGTAATCTATTGACGGATTTCCGTGTAACACTGCGTCTTGTCGGTAGTAAATTAATTTTTCAGTTACTCTAAGTGTCTTTATTACCTGGCTCAACAAATAGGTAGTGTTTGAAAACTTTAATATTTTTCTATGTTATTGCACATGATGGCTCTATATAAATTTAAAATCGATTATAAATTGAACTACTGCGATACGGTAGCTCAATTGGTTAGAAGAACAGCACGAAACGCTGTGAATGGCGGTTCAAGTCCTGCCCGTGCCGTGATTTTTATATATCTAACTAGGCAGTGCTTAAGTTTTGGTTGGAACTGCGTTAATTCAGAGCGGTCTATTTAAGAACACTAATATATCATATAAATAGAAAACAATATACATTTCCTTAAATAGTTTCACAGATAATATTGAGTTTAAGAATAACTTATACATATAGAATTAGATCCTAAAACGCTATACAGGTATACAAATTAAATCTTAAAACTCAAGGACAATGCATTCAAAAGGACCCTAATGGAAAAAAAGGAAAGACTACGGCTGCAGCCAGATGTAGTGATGGACCGACCAGACCGGCGCTTGAGTCCAGTTTTGTAAATCCTTGATACTGATTTGATGATCTCACTATCCCCAATACCGAAAAAACACGAGGCACGGACAGTTGTGTCTTCCTGTCCACATAAGACGCGATTTACTTTGTTTAAACTAAAATACGCATAGCGCAAATAGAGAGATGGCGCTAGTAAAGTAGACTTGACTTTGACATTTGACGGCCATCTTATTTCGTCTTCCAACATGGCTGCTGTGTCCAAAATGTCATACTGTAAAAATCTGTTAATTTCACGTTTTAGTTTAAAATAACAGTCTTTTGGATTTATATATACAATTGTGTGGACACTGAATTGTTTCAATTGCACAAGCATCTTGCGATAACTTGTAAATTGAGCGCAAACGACGAGTGACTATTCCTACGAGCAGAACCAATTTATTAATCCGATCAATTGAATATCCATTGGGTCAGTATAGTGAATGTTAGAGCAGACTGACACAGTTATGTCTTAGTAGTATTAGCAAGGAAATTATTAGGTAGAAAAATTACACCAATTGCTTTATGTACTTTATTAAATAAACATTTCAATACATGATTTGTTCTTTCTTTCAACCCAATTACCTATAGTCTACTCTGTCATAGTAGGTTTTAGCTAAGCCGCACTGGACAAGCTTAAATTAACTCGCCTATGATGAGCTTCTTACTATGATGAGCCACAGTGGGCTATTGTAACGAGATATTTACTAAACGTAGAACATTCTAGCTTAATTGCTTTTAATTATTAAGCTTATTTGAAAAAAAATACAGATTTAAATCTGCTTTTTTTCGGTTGAAAACTGAAATATTTTTCACATGTTATTTGTTGAACATCATTGTAAAATGTATAAATCATTTTAGATTGATTTTTTTTACGATAACTATGTCCTCTCGTAAATTTAGTTTTAAGCTATAATCGATATTTCGATGGACGATAACTTTTAGGGGTTTAAAACGCGATATTTATATTAGTTAACCTATTTTTATCCTGACAAGTGTCGGTTTCAAGTGTTATGCAGCAGTCGCGGTCACGGGGATTCGATTTTTAAATCGTTAAGTGTTTTTTTTAAATGTGTACTACTTAAAGTATCAACTTAACTTTATATTTGTCGTCTCTTTGCTTTACAATTAATGAAACAAATGGACGTTACTCGGCAAACATTGAACAGTGACCGTTCTACTTTCAAGCAATCTTAATTAACGCAGATCACGTCCTTCACGTTTAATCCCACGGCAATTCGTTCAGTTTCGATCGTTGATAATTGCACTTACACTAACCTAAATTCTCAAATACATACAATTAAAATCAAGGCAAATAATTTGTGAATTCCCTTCATCCTTACTAGTAGGGCTGCGAACCATATTTTGTACAATTAGAAGTGTTGTGCTAAATATTGTTAAAGTAACATTTAAGTTTACTGTGCCCCGGTGTAGATACGTGTTTTCAAATAAGTTTAACGAATATATCCGTTGTACACCATTGATTAAATACTGTGTGTAGTTTATCGAAAGTACAATTTACATATACATACATTTACCGGTTTAAAATCAGAAATATATTAGTTAACTTATTTTTAATTTACGACGAAACAGATGGTGCTAGCGTAGCAGTGTTTTATTTGACATTAGGGACACACTCCATCCTCAGTCCCTCTGTGACCACAGTTGCAAAGCATCCTAGTAAAAATAAATTGTAAATAAGTTACCTATAGGTACAAATCACGCTTTTTAACAATCAAAATAACATTCCTTTGTTTTATTTTATTAAGTACTATTATGCATTTAAGTTCGACGCATACACAACAAATAGCTCAATATATAGTTAATAATCAACAGACTGAAAGCCGTAAAGTTTAATCGCGTTTCGGTTGCAGTCTGTGGTCTGAAGCAATTCCAAATTCCAAAGTCATCTTAGATGTTGTCTGTGCACACTTGTCTGTGATAAAAATGGGTAAATATATATTCTATGCCATCAGAACCGCGGTCGGACATCTCGATCTATCGTGATTCGTGGCGCTCTGACACCGCAATCTCGTAATGACAGCTTCACCATCATTACCCCTCATTACCCAGCAGTCACGTACCTCGGGCTGGAATGGATTTGTCTTTGCGAAAATAATGATTCCAGATTGCAGACCGCCTTCGGAGAAAATTAGATTCGTACGAAGGCACCGCGAGTGATGTGGACCTTGATCCTTTTACGCGAGTAGTACACATTTATATAAACCTTAACGGTTTAAAACGTGAAATGTATTAGTAAAATTGGGATACTTTGCAACAGCCGTGATCACGTTTGTGTTTATTAAGAACATTCTTAAATCAATTATTTTTATTAATTAAAGGATGCTTTGTAGTAGCCGAAACGTCGGTATATAGTTCAAATAAATTGTAAATAAGTTATCTTGTAACGATTCGCGTTTTAAGCGGTTAAAAGTGTTTTATTAAAATGTTGGTTCGAAAAGAATTACGATTCTTTTAGTAGGTGTTTTTCGTCTTGATAGGCGATTACAAGTAAGGAAAAGAAATACTATATTTATCGCTATTTAAACATTGTTATTCCATTTTTATCATGAAAACATTTCTGTGTCCGTTTACTGTGCAATCCTGCTCGACCGAAACAATTTGTCGTTTTCTCGGGATTCATTAAGGTAAAGTGATGGATTATAAATTTATGACTACAAAAATGTTTATCTAGTTAATAAAACTAATGCAAAATACGACATTCTATTTAAGATGTACAAACCCAGATGACCTTTTTAGTATTTCGTGACAGAATGTTACTTGACTCGCACACGGGTACTTTTAAGCTGATGGTAACGTTTTTAATATCGACTCATAAATTTCTGAAACATAATTAAATCACAATGCATTACTTTTATTCCGTTTTAAAAGTTGCTGACTCGTTGGTCCAATGGTAGTAGTGACTAAGAATTAACGGGTCGTAGTTCCTATTCCCACAGAGCCCGAGTTTTGATTGTCAAACCCTTCAGAAATTAACTTCTGGATCAACCACTTCATAATAAAAGACGGAAGTGTCAATCAACATTTAGCTTTTAGTCTGTGGAACTTTAAATAGATAAGCCAAAAATAGGCCAACAGCGCATCTACTTTAACTTTCGTATAACGGCTAGCTAGATAAAACAACCTGATAAGTTTAAATAAAACACTTTAACGGTTTAAAACGCGATATATTAGTTAAACTTATTTGGAAATGATTTTTAACTACGACTGCTGCAAAGCATCCGAAACGTCGGGCCGAAGTTAAAAATCATTTCCAAATAAGTTTAACTAATATATCGCGTTTTAAATCGTTAAAGTGTTTTATTTAAATGTGTACTAATCGCGTAAACTATAGACAGTATTTAACCTGATAAGTTTTAAAACATTAAAAATCAATTTCAAATCGAAATAATTCGTTGACGCGAATGGAATCAACATCACGACCGAATCGTACCGTCTAGAAATTAAGATTTCTCAGCCATCATTTTACAGGTTATGAAAACATGTCACTTGCAAATGGTGAATTTTATCAGGGTCTATGATGTTCAAACTTTTACTGATAGCATAACACAAACCGGGTGTATAAAGTTGTACCGTTGTTGGGGGGAGTGTCTCATGCTATCATGCTCCACCTATACTGCACGGCGTGGTACTGCGAACAAAAAAGGTTCCGGAATAAAAGTTAACACAGGACTTTTAAAAGTATTTTTTATAAAAATTGGATAATTTCCACATTGCTGCACATAATGGCATTATATAAATTTAAAATCTATATATTGAGAAATAATAGGGACACGTGCGGGTCTAAAACTGGCATACACAACAAATTAAAAGTTACTTTATTCTCTTTAACATTTCAAAAATCATTTAGATTCTTCTAAAGATCGTTTGTCTGTCTGTCTGTCGTGTTTCTACAGAGTGTTCCAAAGACCAACATGACCGAGAAGTACACCCGAGAAACTCGGTCTGGCTTTTTTAATCATGTCTTATAAACTTATACATTTTTGTAAGTTGATTAACCTAAGGAGGAATTCATATCACTGCCAAGCATTCTTGCCACTAAAGAAATCGTTCAAACAATAATACGCCTTTTGAGACAATCTAAGTTTTATGACTTTTTAAAACTTATTTAATGATAGATTTGCAACTTCAACTGGCAACATACGAATACAATTCCCCGCAAAACGTTCCGTGCTGCTCTAGCCAATTGCGTTACCGCCGTGGACGCCGGTTCAAGTCCTGTCATTATCATTCTAAATAGTTTTTTAATTTATACGTATATTTACACATATGTTTAACATTGATGACAATTTTTGCCCAGTATTTACAACTCAAGTATAAATTAATAAATGGAAGTTTTTTTCTGACGTTACAACTACGTTATATATCGGTCGCCATTTTAGTTTAACCGCACACGTGATATCAGAATTGCCAGTTAATACATATTATAAATATAGATTATTTTAAACATATTAAGATCTTATAATATAAATATACAGTCTTAAACTGTTCTCACAAAAGGGATCCGTTGATTCTAAACAACGCTATAGATATGACATTATATCAACAGAAACTAGAGATGGGCCGAGTACTCGTTGTTTTGGTATACTTACTCGGCCGAATAACTCGGTTATACTTTGTTATTTGATAACAAGTGTATTTTGTTTGAGAAAAACAATATAGTTTAGTCTCCCCGTGACCACGGCTGCTGCAAAGCATCTGAAATGTTGGGCCGTAGTTAAAAGGAATTTTCAAACAAGTTTAACTAAATTATTTCGCGTTTTAAACCGTTAAAGTGTTTAAAAAAAACAATACATTTAGGTGGTTTAATCAAATCAAAACTATGCTAATGAATTAGTAGTAATGTGACAAAATTACGAGAAGATGAGAGCGAGCCGACGTCTTGACTTGTTTACTCGTTTGAAAAAAAACCAACCGAGTAAAACTCTGTACTCGTTACTCGGTCCATCTCTAATATACATACACATCATTAGAAATTTGCTAATTATTTTTGATTACTGAGTACTAATTAACTTCTCTTTAAGGAACTAAGGAAATACGTTTAATCTTTAATTATTACAGTTATTAGTAATAGCCTATTAAATAACCACACTTAGAAATTAGATTTAATTAATTACACTCGTAATTCAAATTGTATTGCACGTAGTTATTCAATTTTTTTAACACTTTTATCGGTTTAAAACGCGAAATATTGTAGTTATTTTATTTTTGTTGATCGTAGCTGTTGTACCCTGTGACTAAGGCTGCTGTAAAGAATGATAAGATCACTAATATATTTCTCGTTTTAAATCGTTAAGAGTTATATTAAAATATTTACTACAGACTTAATAAAACATGTGGCATTTTTGTGAAACCACGGAAACTAATCCATCACGCGATAATATAATAAATACGCGCAATATAGGAACATTATTCTCAAACAAATAACACTTGCAGTACATCAAGCGTCGTTATTACAATTAATTGGTGACAATCAAGCCGACTTATGCAGTGGAATATTCTTGTCTCGTTTTCGCCTACAACTTCAGAGTAGAATGACGAGGCATGTTTGATTGTGGGGGCAATTCAAAACTCATCGACATATTGTGCTTATTAACCATCTGACATCAGATTTATTGTGATTAACGTCAATATAATTGTTCTGTGATATATCTATTCTGTTTTTCGAATTTAAATTGTTTTTTTTTTATTAAATAATCAAATTCATTTCATTTCAATAAAACACTAACTATTTAAACGCGATTTATATTAGTTAAACTTATTTGAAAATTATTTTAACTACGGCCCGTCGTTTCGGATGCTTTGCAGCAGCCGTGGTCACGGCGAGACAAAGTTAATAAAAGAAAAAGAAGAAAAGCTAAAGAGAAATAAGTTTAACTGATATATCGCGTTTTAAACCGTTAAAGTGTTTTATTTAAATGTGTACTACTCGCGTAAACTATAGGCAGTATTTAATTATGAAGGATTCTCATTCTATGCGGGTATACACATTTTATAAATGATATTTAACGGCTTTGTGTGATTCAAAACACAAAACGTAGGAATGTTAAATAAAAAAAATAAGTTAACTATTGTATCGCGTTTTAAACTGTTAAAACTGGAGAATCATTATCGAAAGTAGATTTCAATAAATATTTCTATCAAGGAGACAAATTTATAAACAAAAACGTTATTTCAACGTGTAAGTTATTTTAGCTACGTCTACATTGGGTCTAACATTTCTAATCAATTTATAATTTTCCTGAAACATGTTAGACTTTGTCTTAATATTAAATTTGTGGTAGGAATATCAAAATTCCGTCCGAGTCACGAACGACCGTACACAGTTGAAAGATCTTCGAGTTAGTCGCCTTTCAATTTTAGTCTGTGAATTTCCCAATATCTAAAGCCGTCAGGGCAAATAAAGTGAGCCCTCTATCATTAAAAATCTTTTTTATAGGAGACCGCGGCCTTAGCGAGTTTACACAAAGGAGTCGTTAACAATTGCGTTGTAAACAGCGACCCACGACTCTTTGTTTTGAACTCGAATAGCGGTGCATTCGCAGCGCAAGCATTACCGCAAACAAAAGAAAGTTATGTTAGGTCGGTTCCCTCGACCCTAAGTTCGCACGGTGTGAGAAACGCCTAGTGCGTAACGTGGTAAGAATTACGATCTTCGAGCTTTTTGTGCTGGATGAATTAAATATAATTGCTTATGGTAGCAGTGGCTAATAATCAAGGAGTCGTGGGTCCGATCCCCACCGGGTCCAACATGTTTATAAATTCAAACATTATCTAAAACAGTTTACTTTGTCTGAAAATCTGTATATACCCATTTAAACCGTTCATAGATGGCGATTCAATTTCAGTCTGTGGATTTCTAGTCGAAAGCCACAATAGATTGACAGCGCAATTTTTTGAGATGTTATATGGCTACGTATATATCTTCTATTCAGTAAACCCTATGCTATTTTGTTCTCCTCTATCATGACAAATGTACTAACTTCAACGATATTTTGACCCAATAATTGTAGAATAAGGTGAAGGGGGAGCAATATATAAGTAGGTATATTGCGCAAACCCATTCATCCAAATAAAACAGCGAGAAAATTTGTAGATCGCGATTAGGAAATCTGACTTCATATACTATCTGTATAGTATATTTGTTTCTTATCCAAATGTCCTCTTATCCATAGTACTAAAATAGTACCCCGCCACCCCTATTTTCACAATTTTCCTAGAAATTAATGAACATATATTATTTAATAGTAAAAGGCTTCTTGTATAATATAAAAAAAGCCTTTTATAAACATATTTAAATGAAAAGGTAATTTGTTTTGAGTATTTCCTGACGTTAGTGAGTCATAGCTATGTTTATTGTTTGAAATTACAGCAAAAAATATACTATGTAAAGTATTTTTGCTGTAGACTATAATTCCGAATTATATGAAACAATAGAATTAGGTACGACAATCGGGGTTCTTTTGATGGAAGGTAAAATACCAAAGAAATATAAGACCTTAACACAATGCGCGGTCGACCTATCTTGGCTTTTAAAACTTTCAAAGTCTGTGCTTCCATGTTTAACATGTTGCTATTCCACCAAACAAGTTGTTTAAATAGACAAAATAAGTTGACTTTATCTCTATCATAACATCACACTTTGTAGGTAGGCGAATATTTCAGGGTCTCTCATTACAAAAGACTCGAGTATTGTCCTCGGTTATTGTATTTGTGACAGATATAAGTTATGAATAACCTTCATATCTTCAAGTAAATCACACTTGTGGCAAAGCGTTTTGAGGAAAACCTCATGCACGATGACGTGTTTCCTGTCGAGAGGAAATAAGGCCATAGATGATTATCTCATTCATTTTCAAAAGAATCTTTAAACCTTTTGTACTTAAACGAATACCCATTCTTCATCTAACTTAAATGAAAAATATACGTTAGTATTGTCTGTAGTTTGCAACTGTAAAACACTTAAACTGTTTAAAACGCTAAATATATTAGTTAACTTATGTTTAAGTTTAGTACGGCCCGATGTTGCAAAGCATCCTGCAGCAACCGTGACTAAGGCTGCAGGATAACTAAATTTAAAATAGGTTAACAAAAAAAAGTTTTTAAACAGTTAAAAGTATCATTAAAATTACGACAGACTGTGAATTGGTAGTGGGTCCAAGTCCCATACCACCAAAACTATCATGAGAAATAATGTTTCGATCTTTAAATAAAAGTTTTTTTTTATTTAGTTAAACTAAATGGTAAAATACGATATAACCGCGTCGAAAACTCACGGCGTTAAATGAACCAACACAAATCGGACCTTCACAAGTTTTTTTCGCCGAAAATAAAATTCTACCTGGTTCCATACCTGCTCTAGTCACTACCCGGAACGCTATTAGCCCGCCATAGTTCGCCTTTTATGTAATTTGTTCTATACAAATGTTGAAATGCTCCGACATTTGATGGATGAGTGGTTCCTATTTTTGAGTCGTTCGAGAAGCATCTATATTCCCCGGTGTTAGAACTCATTTTTGAATGCACCGTAGTAATAAAAACATATTTTTTTATGTATCTCTCAATGCAATAATTATTCACACAGAAAATTAATGTTACACAACGATTACTGAATGTAAAAGACATTTCTAGCCTCAAGCAATGATTTTTATACTTATATTCAAAAGATAATAACCAATATGAATGCGGTTTTAGTATAGAAGTTACGCTAATTTTAGAAATACATATTAAACTATTTTGGAATTTCCGTAGGATAAACTAATATAGTCCGATGATTCATTAATTATCACATAATTCAGATGTGTTTCCCCTAACCTATCGTAACGTATAATTTCGTGTTCTCGAAGATTTGCATTTGGACGATTGCGTATAGTAATTTGTGAAGGGGAAGGGGGGACAGCGTCAGGTTGTCGGCCCCAGCTCATGACGTCACCGCACTGACCACTCGGGGACCCGCCACAATAGCCTTTCTAAGAAGCAGATGCGTCCGCGCTTCTATTCCCACCCTCCCGTAAGAGGGGCAAGGGTGCCCAGGTAAATTAAAAAAACGGACCTCGTGTTAATTTAAAATTTCAAAACCGTAAAATAATTGAATAAGTGAGTGCCACAAAAAAGCTCACTCTAACGAGAAATAATAGAAGAATAGTTAAAAACGAGTCGAAACGACTCCGGTCGGCGCGCAGGTAGACGCCGATTACCTCCGCGTTGCGTACCTGCCGCTCAACGTATCATTAGTGCGGCACATCGCTAATGATACCCCGTCGATAATCACCGCGTCGTCTGCCATCCGTAGAATATCGCAACTTCCATGGATGAGTGTGGATCTAGTCATGATGATAAAACATGCACTAAACCTCCACTCATCGAAAGAAATTGACCTTCGACCGGCGCCAGCGGCCCGGCCGACGCGAGTCCGTTGCACTGCGCGCACTGATCGTTCCCGACGTCACGTTGCACCGAACCGAACAATAACTGGCACGTTACCGTGTTTTTCAAACAATATAGTAACAGGAGCGCGTATCCGGTGACGCGACACGTCCGCGCGCTAACGACGCTCACCGCGAAATAAACGGTCGAGATTTGAAATCTAAAATCTAGACGCTGCGCGTGAGGCGGGAAGGGCACGACGACCGCGGCGGCGGGCCAATGGCGTGCGAGCGCGCGCAAACGGCGCGGCGGTGGGGGAGGGGGGCGCCTCGGCGAACGCCTGATATTATCTTTTCTCAAAGAACGTTATTTTCTTTCTTTCCAACGCTCACTCGTGCGTTTAACCGACGGCGGAAGTTTAATGAACGTGCGTGTAAATTGTTGCCGTGATGCTTCAACTTCGACCGTTGGTGACCTTGCGTATACGCATACACTTGCTTAATACACGTTGTAATAAAAAGGACTATGCAAACCAGATTAAATAAAACAGGTTAAATTTTGAACTATATTACTTAACGAAACTTACTTATAACCCGACATTTTAGACTAGCCACGTCTCGTAACTTAATAGTAATAAATAAGCGTGTAACATGGATTGGCCGAGTTCTAATTCGGTTCGTGAAACACTGAGCAACTAAAACCGTTACAAAAATAAAACAACAACATCGCAACAAATCGTTATATTACCGAAACAATGGCGCGGTTCTCGGAAAACGAATAATAAGAACCTGACAAGCAAAACAATTTACCGAATTGAGAAATCGGCAGAGTATACACTAATTCAAGGGTTACGTTGGTTTGAGGGTAGACACCTAAAATTTCCACCATTGTATAAAGACAGACGAACAACTCGGAAACCCAAGCTTCAAAATGGCTTAAGCCAAGCTATAACTTCAGGGGTTGCTATTGGCCATAATGATAGTGCAGCCCAGATCTGTGAGTTGCATGACCTCAGCGCCACCTTCCAGCAAGCGATGGGAACAAATCGCTAGTTTCTCACTGATTTCACATTTCTGCTTGTTAGTCAAATGGCCGCTGCTCACAACCGTGCTGCTTAGCTGCTCTAGCAGCTGTGATGCTGAATATGCGTCCATGAGGAATCTGCAGCAATTACTTATATGTTACAAACAAAATATTGTTTGTAGTTTACACGAGTAGCATATATAAATTAACTAAAATAGTTTAATAAACATATATACAAAACGGGTTTTAAACCGTTAAAGTGTTTAATTTATATCTTACTATCAATTCAATTAAAGTGTGCTTCACTTTTTTTTTATTTCCTTTAGTAGAAATCATTCAGTTGTATCGGAATTAATATAGATTTATGAAAACTAATATATCGTATTTCATTTTGTCTGTCTCGAGATTATTGATTTATTTCTACTTATTTAAGATCACATGAAATATGAGGCCGCAAGAGACAGAGTGGCCTAATGCTAAAAACATGATTTTCAATACGGAAGATAAAGAAATGCGCACCTTAGGCGAAAATGATATTTTACTATTATTTGAGCAAAAATTATGTTAACAATTATCACTGTGCTCTTGTACCTACTTTAAAATTTTTACTTAAACTATGAAAATATAAATAAGTCATGAAAACTGCAGTTAGGCTACTCTGCCTCTAGCAGCCTCATATATTCACTAAACCAAGTCAGATCATTTAAAAGGTATATTCAAAAGCCTTTTACTTAGTTCAGCTACTTACTTTTCAACAAAGACTTCCAGTTCACTGTAATTTTTAATGGCAAGGAATTCGTTGACTAACTTATCTGGAACGATTCCAGTAACCTGAAACAATAGATAAAGTAGATAAGCAATTACTGGGAATAGAATTGGGCATACAAAAAAGAGATTAAAAGAGGGATTAAGTCGGACATCTCACGCAGGGTTCTGTACGATTATTTATGCAAATTTAATAAATGTCTATTTGTTAGATATTACAGACACTAAAACTTAAAACAAAACTAAGAGAACTCTAATGTCCCCACGAAAATGTTACAGAAACGTGATTCGAAAGATTTAAATAAAACATTTTAACGGTTTAAAACGCGATATATTAGTTAAACTTGTTTGGAAATGATTTTTAACTTCGGCCCGACGTTTCGGATGCTTTGCAGCCGCCGTGGTCACTGGGAGACTAAAAATAATTTTCAAATAAGTTTAACTAACATATCGCGTTTTAAACCGTTAAGATGTTTTATTTAAATGTGCAATACTCGCGTACTACTATGACTACACGCGTACAACTATAGACAGTATTTGATTCGAAAGATGTTACAAACATACGTAGCGAACGGCGGTCTCATCGCTAAAAAGCGATTTCTTCCTTGTAAGTGGAGGTTTATATTTATTTTATTGTTTTCGTAAAAATCGTGAGAAGATAATTAATTTGAATTGAAATGGTCTTTTCATTTGGCTCAGCATTGCTTGGGTTGGGTCGATTTAGGTAAAACCTTAGTTAATTAAGAATGTTAGTTAGTTATTTAATTTTATCAATTAGTATACTTATACAAATGATGAAATGATAATGACACAAAACGTCGTGCCGTAGTTAAAAAAAGAGTAATATATTTCGCGTTTTAAATCTTGAAAATGGTTTATTTACTATACTTTTTTAATATCGAGATTGCAGACAGAGTCAATTATATTTCACAAAAAGTATACATTGATTAAAATCATGCTGGACCATTGGGAGACAGACAGACCCTTTATTAACAGCCATACTTGCTAGCAAGACTACCAAAGCCTATATAATGCTTTATTTTTATATATATAACCAAATACCTTTACAGGATTCCCTAATGTGATTAAATTAAAATTTTATATTCTAATAACACTATCAAATAAAGCTGAAGAGCTTGTTAGTTTGTTTCAACGTGCTAATATCAAGAACTACTGGTTTTAATTGAAAAAATCTTTGTGTTTCTTAAAGCATTTATCGAGGAAGGCTACGCTTGTGATAGGCACATAAATAATATAAAACATCGCCCTGTGACTAATACAAGCGAAGATACAGCGAGATATGTGAAGAAAATTGGGAAAATTATTCATCATTATGGGTTTCCAAGGCGTACGCTGCAAAAACGGTTCAATATACCCAATATATATACCAAATGTTTTTTTTTTTAAATTAAATCGACGGCGGAAGGGGCGCGCCCGGCTTCAAGGTGTTACCAAGTTTAAGATGAAGGGGTTTGCAAAAAAGTGTATGACAGAATGAGTTCTTTGGACTTTAAATATATAAATAAGAGTCGTTTGCTGAACGCTATATGTCTATCTAAAAAGGGGAAAAAGAATTTCAAGATTAAAAACATTGAACGACGGGAAGGAAGAAGAAAATTGTTCATTCTTGTCGGTTCCGTGCGCGACCAGACGTCCCAAAAGATGTTAATAAACCCTTTAAGTAATCTAAAGATATAAGCGACAGAATATGTCTATCTTTAAGATTAATCTGCAAGATCGATGGGGCGCGGACAACGAAGGGGTACAGCTAAAATTTTAAAGATGTGGATTTGCAAAAACTAATTTGGATGCCCAAAATAACTATTCTCCTCGCTCGAACGACGTCGCTGACACAGCACGTATACAATAAAACACCTCATGAAGTGATGTTTTTGTCAATTCACCCAAGCTGCACGTGAACATGTCCATCCCCTCCTGCAGCCTGTTGATAACCCACATAATACCAATAAGAGGGGTGTTCATCAGCAAGTTGGTACGCGAGTACGGTAGCGCAAGTAGCGGTGGTCGTAATCGCCTCCACATCCTTTTGTTGTATTATAGTAAAGACTTATAAAATTACCTCAATCAGTCCTTCTGCCGTAATTTTCCCCAGGAGTCTTTGGCAGCACTGGAGTGCAGTTAGGGCTCTTCGAAGATCACCGTCGCACGTGTCTACGGCCTGATGAAGAATTTCTCCGTTTCCAACATCGACGCCTTCACAGTCGCATACTTCGCGCAATCTTAAAACGAGTGAAATTTAGAACTAGGATAAATTAAGCCACAGGATAAGTTAAATGTGGTGTGATTGATGGAAGATTAAATGCCTCAGCTCTTCAAAACCTTGTGATGCATAGTGTCGGCGTTAGGATTTAAAAATTTGGTATAAGCCATAAAAAATCGCCCATAAGAGGGATGGGGGGAGGGAGTTGAGGTGTTTACTGATTCCATGAATATCTTTCCATCAACAAATTGTACAGAATACAAGAATAGAGGAAGCCAAGATATAGGAAACCAAAACTTAAAAGACAAGTTAAATGCACACAAAGATATCTATTTAATTGAGATATTTTTTGTGATGAGGGTTATTAATAATATTATAAATTGTATTGATTGATAGTTATCAAATCAATCGATACAATTTATAACTACTACAAAACAGCTAAACCGATTTTTAATTTTAATAATTATTGGGTTTTGAAATATTTTTTACATCAATATTAAAAATGAATATTTTGTAAATAAAAGCAGATACTGCTATAGGACAGAATAAATTGTTTTTAGGCAGAGCATTGAAGTTTGAGTCCGGGTCTGTAAATGAAATCACTAAGCAAAATGAAGAAACAATCCCTCTCATACCCCATAGGATTGCACTTAATTTAATGTTTGTGCACATTGCAAAAAGCCAGAATACACAAAAGAAACAAATTGATACCTTTTTATTACATTTTCCTTCGCCAAAGGTTTAAATCTGAACTTTGAACATCTACTGGTTATAGGTGGTATTATTCTAGACACATAGTTACAAATGAGACAGAAACGTGTTGTCCTTGTTTCTCGCTCCATAGTCCGCCTCAATGCTGCCTGTGCTGCATTTGTCATAGAG
The DNA here is from genome assembly GCA_963661955.1 of Leptosia nina. Lineage (NCBI taxonomy): Eukaryota > Metazoa > Arthropoda > Insecta > Lepidoptera > Pieridae > Leptosia > Leptosia nina. Next base: position 7,953,394 of record CAVLEF010000010.1, on the reverse strand, counting down.
TCAGCTTCGTCCAAAATTACAAGTTTATAGGATGGACATGATTTCCCACTGGTAAAAAGATTTATTTGTTACTGCATGCATTTAGTGGTGTTTTCAGTAGTATGATCAAAACACAAACCTTTTTTGATCAAAAATTGTAATATAAAACACCTGTTTTATATGAAAAATATACTGCTCTGTTTACTATAGTATGACAGGAAGCTAAATTTTAGTTAATACAAGGTCTCTACTAATTAACTAATTATAAGTAAAAAAATTAAAAGTGTTACTTTATTTTTGGTCAAGTCATTGTTTGTTCTTGTTGTTTCTTTAATCTTCAATTCTTATTATACAAGACATAAAAACCTTATCAACACAAGATACATACAATATAATGACTTTCCTACACTGTACATACATTCTTCCTACTTACTCTGGTTTAGTACTGCTAACAGTCAGCTGAGCAAATGCTTTGACCTTGTCTCTTATAACTTGAATACCACGCTCATCTGAAGCATTTAATTCAAGTACTCGATCACGGCTGATATCTCCGAAAAGCTGACGAGCTGCTGCCAATATAGCGCTAGTTTTACCAGTTCCCGGTGGTCCATAAAATAGAAGATGAGGCAAATCACTACCTGATAAACATTCCCTAAGGACTTGCACTACTTCCCCTTGATCAACAATATCATTAATGGTTTTAGGCCTACTGAAAAATAAACAAAAACAGTTTTATGGTAGTTCCAAAGTGTTTTGTATGTGATCCAAGAACCAGTGAGTAACTTACTATTTTTCTACCCATGGCGCTGGAGGCTTTTTCTTTGTTGTTTTCAAACCAGATGGGCCAGCTTTTTCAGTGGCAGAAATTTTACCAGTTTTCAGAAACGCCTGCATTTTACTTCAAAAATTGCAAAGTTCGTAACTAAATTTTCAACCACACTTTTACCGGCTAAATATTTACCACAGTCAAATATATACCAGACAGTTTGCTTTTACATCTGTGTTATGTCAGATATGAATACTTCTTCTTCTAAATGGATTCTTCCAATGTCATGTGTCTCGGAGCAATGACAAATTGTGAAAAGATAAATTATTATTGTTATTTTTTATTTTTTGGCAATAAGAAAACTCACGATATTTAAAAATATATATGATTTAAAATATCTTGTCCATATATATTTGGATAAAGCTAACAAAAAAAACTTAAAACCAGATATGTATACTCAATACTGTACAACATCTGTGAGTACTAGTAACGTTTGACAATGGCAAGTTATGAATATGAAGTTTACTTTATACTGAGTTAAGTGATTTTTACGCGCTTCTTTTTTATTTTTTAGTATATTTTACATTACACTTTTGTTCATATTTCCACACTATGTTGGTACCGAGATTTAATAACTGTTATTATGTCTAATTATCTATAAATAATGACTAAAAATGGTGTAATATTACAAAAGCAAGATACAGAAAACTAAGTCTTACATAGTCTAACGTGTTACCGGCACAATATTATAACTTTTTATTACACATTGAAGTAATATTGTGTCTGGCTTATAAAGAACCATTTTCTACGACAACAATGACGACGAGATTGACAAAAAAGTTATCTTCTGGAAACCAAACAACTTCAAACTTGAAAAATCCAGTAGAAAACTCTTGGATTATCATGATTAAAGGTATAGTAGATTTACTGAAGTTACAACTATATTAATATTTTTCCTAATAAACCAATGTTGTAATGGCTGTTTCGATTTCAGATTCCTTATTTGAAAATAACAGCTTCAGGATCATAACATTGCCACATCCAGCACATGGTACCCCTTCCAAGTATGTTTTAGATGGCAAAAATAAAAATATATTTGAAATTGTGACATTTAATGAGCCATATCGTTCCTGGTTTATTGGGGAAACAGTCAAATCTGATGGAAGTTTTATGTTAGTGACTCCTATAAATCCTGTCTTCATAGGTTTGTAACCGGCATAATAAGGTTAAAGTATTGTCTGTAGTTTGATAAGTGAGACACTTAAAATAAAACACTTTTAACAGTTTCAAACATGAAACTTGGCCAACACTTTACATAAGTTAACCTACATATTACAAGATGTAAACCATTGAAAGTATTTTTTTATTGTGATTTTTAATATTTAGCCTAGATAATAGTTATTTATTAATTTCAGTACTTCCAAGACTGCGTGAACAATGTAAAGACAGGGCTATGCCCATAAATGATCTCCTCTCAGAAAAGGGTTATAATGAAATTACTGGATTTATTTGTGGTCTAGACAATATTGCAGATTTAAAGGTAAAAAATACAATAATTATAGATATTAAAAAAAAAATTAAGTTTTGTCCGTTTTATTGTATTATTTACTTACACAATTATTACTATCTTCTATTTACAAGTATGTCTATAGGGCTCTCTGGAGTTATGTGCTTATAAATATAATGAAGAAAAAACACTTAAGTGGTTGGAGGAGAAAGTAAGAAAATTATCCAAATTGATAAGGAAAAAGAATGTACATGTTACGTCTGGAGTGAGTTCAGCTACTTTTATATCAAGCACATTGAATAATGACGATATAGATGAAGGTAATCTCAGTCTTTATTTCAATTTCATATATTTTATTAGTTATAGTACTATAATTTCAAAATTCTTTGTAGAATTCTACCTTAAATACGCATTTGGAATTTTATCTGATTATTTGCAAGATGACCTGGTGGAATTATTAGAAAGCAAATTTGACTTTAAGCCAGAACTGATTGAAACAGTTGGGACAAAAAGAAAATCAAATTGTAACAACTCAAATGATGTGAAAAGAATCAAATGTGAGACATTAGCTGAGGATATTCAGAGTATGGATTGTAGTTCAACTGAAGTGAAGAAACAGAAGCCTTTGACAGCAAAAGAAAAGGCGAGACAAAAAGCAGCAAGTGGAACAAAAACTATCTCATCATTTTTTGTTAAAAAGTAATAATTGTGGAAATTGTAATAAATGTTTATTTTATCGTGACAAAATCTTTAATTTATTCGCAAATCCAATTTAATTAAAGGGATATATAACTCTTGTAGAAACTAAACTTAACTAAAGCGAAGAATATTCGTGGTATTTAAAAGAAAGCTTTCTAATACCTTAAAAGCGGTTTGAATTTTATACGAATACGACTTCTTATTTATCCTTCTTTAGAAATATAATAATTATGTATTTGTATTTTAATTTTTACACATTTTCTCACACATTTAAAATAGCGCGCTAAACTCTAAATTTTTGATAATAGCAACATTGAGCTTGATCTTTCATTATCGGCCAATCGCCATCACCGAGACGTCCATATTAGTTCCTACCACTATACGGACTTTTTGCAAACATTTCTCGGAAATTGACTTTTTACGTTTCTTTAAGTGGTTCTGGGACAATTAAACAATTCGGAAGTGAACCGATGTGATAATTATAGCATTTTATTGTGATAAAGACTTGAATAAGTGCTCGTTAAAGTTAAAAATCGCGGCCAATGTCAGCAGGCGTGTCAGATCAGGTATTTCTTATTTTAATTCATAATTTTGTGTTTGAGTATTCCCAATGTTAAATCGAGAGTAATAATGTGATTATTACTTGTTTCATGTTCTCCTCGTTCGCAGCGGATGAAAGGGCAAGGGAATCAAGGTAATGCTATTGTGACGTTGCAGGTGTTTTCTTCGGATAGTCTAGCACCGGGCGGCTTGCATCCGGTATTTTTTAATGTGCTATTCACGTCACTTGGTTTTCACCTTTGTTACTAATGTTTAACATGTAACGTTATATAAAATCAACAATCACTGTGTGAAATTTAAAATAGTAATAAAGTATTAAATAACATATTTTTAATCTGAACAAACATAATTAGCATCCAGTGACAAGCTGCTATAATGTTATAAACTTTGCTATACAATTTAATTGATTTTCAAAGTAGTAATAAAGAAGTACACATTTACATTTGTTTAAGCATATCTAGCTTCCTAATAAGGTGAATGCATTCTACAGTTTTGTTGAATTTTTGTTTAGAACCACTTTTCATGTTTTTAAATTTATATTATTTACCAAGCTTATTAAAGCTAATTTAAATTTATATAAAACCAAGCTTTTCCAGAGGCTAATAACTACTTTTAATCAAAATTACTACTGTATCTATTAATGACAGACACCTATATTTGGTGTCATTTGTAGGAAGATTCTTCATTAGAATTTTGTCTCTAATTTCTTAAATCTGTATGAAAGCATGTTTTTAAATGACCACTGTTTGATTTGCCAGATTGATTCTTTAGTGGATCTAACTGTGATGTTTGAATAATATCTATCAAGATTTTTTGATGAAACAATTACATTAAGTGCACATATTTACTGTTGAGATTTAAACATTGCCTTTTAAAATTATTTACTTCTGTAATTTTCAGTAACAAATGCACCTAAAGAGCACCAGTTAGAAAGGGGAGGTGAGGAGTTGGCTGAAGTATCATGGCGTCATCAACAGCAACCATCATATGCTCCACCCATCTCTTCAGCAACAGACCCGTACAGCGCTGCAGGTGGGTACCTTATTTTGTTCTGCTGGGGGCTTGATATACAGCAGAGAAGTGATCAAATAATAAAAATTATATCATCCAAATCTTTCTCTGTTGATTGATGCTGATTATCATGTGCTTGTGTCCTCTCTAACAGCCTATGAATCAACAATACCTGATAAACATTTCACCCATTCCACATATCACTTAATACATTCTGGTTACAGACAGATAGCGTGGTATGTCTTTTTATTGTATAGGTATGAAAGCTTAAACAAGGTAATTAATAAATTAATTTTAAACTTTAATACCCTGATACTGATTGTTATTTTAAATGCACATATCATGACAATTTATAAGATTTATTTGTAATTACAGTAAAGTAATTAAACATTTCATTACCATTAACTAATCAAATACAATTGTTTCAGGTTATTACGGTACAACAGCACTTCCTTATCAAGCCTTCGGAGTTGGGGATGGAACATGGTCTACGAATGGCACAGACCCAATGACTTTTCTAGGAGGATACAATCCTCACGATTCATATGGAATGGACGGTAGCTAGTATTTATTCCAGTTGGCACAGTAACCATTGCTTGTAAATTCTATGCCAAATTTGAATAAATTCCTGTATTTTATAAGCTACCATTTATGATAAATGTTCCATCCACCTGTTCTTCACATACTTTGACTAGTTAATACCATACACATTTCAATCTAAATTAAAATATTACAGGTGTTTTTGGGCCCTCAACAACGCCCTTCTCCACCGCCGCATTTGGACAGCCGGCATCAACATTCAACTATTTCCCAGGAAATGGTGATTACTCGACCTGGGGCCAACTAGGACGAGCAAAACAATATGACGATTACTATAGAGCTGATGGCTTGTATGTGCCTGATGGAATCAAAGCAGTTGAATCAGGTGTACAGACACTTTCACTTGGAGAACATAAACACGACAAAGATCGTTCTGAACTCAAGGACGTATCAAGTGGATCGCAACCCAAAAAGATGACGTGGGCATCTATAGCTAGCCAGCCGGCTAAGCCTACACCATCTTTGCAGAGTGGTGGCCTGAAGAAGAAAGGACCTGGAATGCCACCACCACCAATAGTGCCCGGCAAACATAACATGGACATTAGTACTTGGGACGCTGGAAAAAGTGCCCCCGTTGTAACAGCCCCTCCCCCTCCTCCTTTGCAGCCTCCTCCCGTGCCTGCTCCACTGCCAATGCCCCAGCCGCAACAATTACCGGCTCCCGCTCCGATGCAGAGGGGTCCACCACCGCAACATCAGCCACCGCCGGCTTGGACGCACGCTCCACGCGCTGCTCCACCGCCTCACAATCAACCCCGCCCTTCTCTATCTACGCCTCCCCCACAAACTTTACCCGTGCAACCAGCTGTACCACCCAATCCGCACCCTGTGCTCGATGAACTACGGGTCAAAAATGACTACAATCCTAAAGATTTTGATCTCACTGCTCCCCTCGCTCGTTTCTTCGTAATCAAGTCTTACTCTGAAGACGATATTCATCGTAGCATCAAGTACGAGATCTGGTGCAGCACAGAACACGGTAACAAGCGGCTCGATTCCGCCTTCCGCGACCGGGAAAGGGAAGGCGGCTGTGTTTATCTCCTTTTCTCTGTTAATGGTAGTGGACATTTTTGTGGAATGGCTCGAATGTCGAGCGCAGTCGACTACAATTCTAATTCTAGTGTGTGGTCTCAAGACAAGTGGAAAGGACAATTTCGTGTTAGGTGGATATATGTCAAGGACGTTCCCAACGGACAACTGCGTCACATCAAGTTGGAGAATAACGAGAATAAGCCCGTGACCAATTCTCGTGACACCCAAGAGGTGCCGCACGCTAAGGGACTGCAAGTTCTGCGTATAATGCACAGCTATTGTCATTCTACGTCTATTTTCGATGATTTCATCCATTATGAGCGCCGTCAGGAGGAGGAGGATTCCAGGAAGGTGCCTCACCCCGCGCCGCAAGAGAACCGCGAAGATCAAGATAACGGGCGTGGGTATCGCAACTATCGCGATTACCGCGATGGGCGCGACCGGGACGTTCGTGACGGTCGCGACCATAGAGAGGGGCGGGACGGTCGAGACAATCGTGACGGTCGTGACCACCGCGATCTCCGTGACCGCGACGGTCGCGAGCCAAGGGACAACCGCGATATGAGAGACGTCCGCGACCATAGAGATGATAGAGATGGCCGTGATAATAGAGACCATGGGTATCGTGAACGAGACTCATACCGCCCCCATCATAAGGTTGGTTCCTAACTTCGTCTTCTTAATAATGCCCTTATTTTATACTTAAGCTGAAATATGCATTGGTCCACTTAACAACAATATTCCACCTTCACTTAGACAAAAAGATAATAAGAATTATGTTAAAAATGTGTTAGGATATTATTAAAGGAAGTGAATAATATAAAAGAAGCCCTTATTAGGCCGCTCGTAACATCTTCGTGTGTGTCAACATGGTGTCAACATTTGTGTCTGTTGATGCTCTTGGCCATTTTTGGCCTGTTTCTTCTCTTGGTCATCTTCCTATTTTTTAAAATATCCATCCCTCAGGATATTTCATTACTTCTAAATTTGCCTGTTTTTTTTCTTTTAACACCTGCTTAATATGCTTCTTTCTATTCCATTGGCAGATCTCGCTTTCGTGCATGACCATATTTAGCATTGTTAAGTAATAAATAGGTATTAAATACGCTTTTATAACATTACAATTGTTAGTGAAAAAAAAATTTAAATAAATCAATATGTTATCCTTAAAAAAGTCTAAATTATTCATTGTAGTTTACATTAATAGTACCTACATAATTGAACACAAAATAGTATAGTTTAAGATGCGATAAATATTAGAAACAATTTTTAACCATAAGCTAAACAGTTTTTTATTTAGAAGCGTATATAAGATAATTATAAAACATAATCTTAATAGTTTTGAGCTTATAACACATTCAATGCTTGTTGATTATTTCAGGATCGAGATGGTTCCCGACGTGGCCGACCTCGCAACTAGTTGATTGCGAGTTGATGTGGACTTGCTTCTCTCCATAGAAAACTAGAGCTCAAGTTATTATTGGTACATCATTGCAGCGAATGTATGTATGGTCATACAATACAAGAAGAACCCAGTTGACAGTCGTCAACTTAACGATGAACAATTTTAATAGTTATATTTTGAACAGTGATTCATGATTTAAATAACATTCATCAAATTTCAAATGTGTTACAAACAACGAGAACATTAAAAGAAATGACTAGTGAGCAGAACATTAAACGATAGTCATGTGTCGGTTTCACCCTGCATGATGTGTGGTATTGTGGACTCTCAAATTCGTGGACTGATGCAACTTAACGTAATTTTAAAACTAGGAAAATCTGTGGTGAGAGGACTTGATCCCTTTAAGCGAATAAATTACTACTATCAAAAGTACACAAGTGGTAGTGTTAATCCAACTAGTGACGAAAATGGGAATTATGTTAATAGCAGTGGCTACTTGTATAATTTTTATATTAACATGTGATTATTGAAATCAGACATGGTGGACGTTTTATATATGGATTTTTAAATCAACGAAATTCTCTCTTACAGTAAAAATCAGTTTTGTAACACCGAGAGTGTTATCCGCGTTAATTTATGATGAAGTAAGATTTGAACAACTGTTTTCAAACATGTGTAGAAGGCCGTTGATTCGAACATGTACATAATAATTATGTATTTTATAAAAGATTGCATGTAATATTTTTACTTCTAAGTGAAAAAACTGTGTAACGAGAGAAGTGTCAGATTATTTTTTCATCTCATCCTCTTTATATATGTATTTTTAACTGTCCCACCTTATTTTTAAAGTGCCTTTTCATTTATATAAATAAAAATTTTAAATCAACTTAATTTGTGTTATACGAGTGTCGTAATATATTTTATTTCTTATAGAGTTAATGATATTTTTCAACTGTAATTACATGTAACCAGACATTAAGTGTAACATTTATTTTCAAGATGTTTGATATAGTAATAGTGATGAATTTATAACGCTCACAAAATGTAATATTGCTGTGCGCATAAAGTCTCCATACAGTGTTCATTATGTTCATAAATACTCTGAGACATCGCAAAATAAAATTCAATCATTGATACTGAATTAAAGCCTGTCATAGACACAAAAGGTTTTTTTTTTCATCCTGTCCAACTCAAAGTAGGTAAATGTTTATAGTAAGTTAACTGCATAACTTAAGGTACCGTAAAAATTTTGAGCCGCAACTAAATGTTAACTTATAAACCTTTTCTTTCAAATTGCTACAAAAGGAATTGGAAAAGAGTTATTTTTAACAATACGTTAACGATACCTGAAGCGAAACTTGATTTATTACAAAAGGATTAATATCTTTATTTTGACCTTATATTTACAAAGAGGCGTCTCTCGTATTAGGTGACCATAAACAAGTATTTATCCCATTTTTTAATAGTGGCAATATGCGTTTCAACGTGTCAATGTCAAGTAAATTGAAAAATGACTTCTGACGTTTGCACACAGCAGTCAACTGTGATATCTAATTGTTTACTTTATTTTTAAACAACAAATAAATTGACTGGGATTTCGTTAAGGAGTACCCGCATTGTAAAAAACGATGACAAGAAATGTGAAAAGAACTAAAGCGTGCATAAAAAGCGTGAAAGAATCATCTAGTGCTTCTTATTTGACGAGTTGCTAGTTGTGGTGCCCTAGTCCTATAAGCAGTCTAACAATAAAAGTCTCATTTCAGTTGTGGTCTCTGAAGTGTTACAACGTGTTTTAGTTATTATCATAACAATGTTATCGAATTCGTATCGTAGATTATATGGAGAACGATAATATATTAGGTTTTTGTATGACCGAGGACACTTATTGCAAGTATTTTGTGCAACGTGAACTATTTAGGTGCGAGTGGAACAGGCAGACATACAATTAAAATGAAATATGCATTCGGCCGAAATGCAAAAAAGTGTATCAGTGCAAGTAGATAGTGATTTCGCCCTTTTTCTACCTGGCGGTGTGTACGAAATAAAAAAAATGGAGCCTAGGTCGAAATTACGAAAAGTGATTTTATTTTGTTTGTTACTTTCACTGTTCGGCATGGTTGCCTTTGGATACTTCTGTCCTGATCAGGTATGTAATTAAAATAAACTTTCAAACACTTGATTTTAATATCTACAATAACATTATAGTGTTTTTTGGTTTTTTAAATTTTCAATGTCAGTGAAGGTTCTGTTAATATTTTAAATTTCTCTATAAAATCTTGTTGGCATGTAGGAAGGAGATTTAATTCTAATGTACAGGGAAAAATTAACAGTTTTATGTCTTTAATGGAAATAAATTGTAGGTTTTACGTCTATGCTAAAACAGATAATTTATGTGTAATATATTTGGAGGAGAAGGTTGAAAATAAGAATTGAATTACACTTATTTGCCTTGCTAGCCTAGCATACTCTTAAACAAATAAAGAAGAAAATTACTGTTTGATATAACTTCAACTAAGAACAAAACTATTACTATAAATACAGGTCTAGAATTTAATGGAAACCGTTTATTGTATCTTTTCTAGATGCAGTATCTTCTTATATACAGATATCTTATATGATCTTAGACATATGGGTGAATATACACTATTTGAGTTTTTTATGTCCCAGAAGGAAATTTGGTCTGTTTCATTTAATATTTATAATTTATGTATTTGACACTATTTTAAAATTAAGTAGTAATGATAGAGGCCAGAAGAATCCATCAAGATTTAGAACAATAAAAAAAAAAAAAAAACACCATTATAATCTGTTAATGGGAAGGCCAGAGAACTATACATTTGTAATGTTTTTAAACTATTAATTCCATAATTAACTAAATTATTAGACAGAAGAAAGGCAATATTATTTATTATTTAAGCCCTGAGAAACAAAAATATAATAAATTTAACATGTGTTTTTTCACATGGACGATTGAAATCCAAATAGCGTATATTGACCCATATATCTAAATGATTTAGCAGAAAAATTGGAACAATAATTAGCTAAAGAGAATTTCTTTGCTATAATTATTAATTATAATCAATTTATCAATTATTAATACAGATTCTTTAGCTCATATGTACATATGGTTAGTTATAAGAGTGTTCATGTAACTTACAGTAAACGAAAAATTATATTGTAAGTACTTAATTATGTTATTTAAATATATATATTTTTTTAAGCAGGAGTTATTTAACAAGGTGAAAGGTACTTGAAAATGGATCATTAACTTTTCTAATCTAAATTGAGGGATTCTAATACTCTTAAAGCATTAATGTTTCTGGTATACTATATTGCATATAATAATATTTAATAATATTCAAATATAATTTGAAAACTTAACATTTATATAAACATACAATTATGCATAATTAAAGCTTACTGCTAGTAAGTGAGCAACCTACTAGCAGTAAGCTTCGGTAACTGAAGCTGGATAGTATAAATTCAAATAAAATTGTATAACAAACTGGTTAGAGATTGAAATATTTAAATGAATGAATTGCTAAAATGAAAAAAATATCTATCTAGGAATGGAGTCTTAAATCAAACGGGACAGACAGTGTTAGTTATAGTACTAGTCATCGAAATCCAAGTCCTAGATGTTTATAGCATCCAATTTTTACCACAATATTTTAGATTGCAAGCTACAATTTTCTTATAAAATTCTTGTCCTCCAAGAATTATTTTTGTTATAATTCCTTATTTGGAAGATAACCTTCTTTATATATAGTTCTGTTGCAAATTTTAAATCTAGATTGGTTTCTTCTAATAAGGTGTGGCCCATTATTGATGAAGCTTACGCCTCCACAGTCCTTGTTTAAAATGTCAGATATGAGTATGTATAAGTTTTCAATGTAAAAATACTTATTTGTGTTTCTGACATGCACATTGTTTGTAGACCTATATATTTATGAAATTAATTATCATGCTAATTGTTAGGCACTTGTTGCTATAGAAATATACATATATATGTATATACATTTTTTTTTAATATGACATGAAGTGTGTGGTAGACATATCCGTCTGGGCCACGAATCAGATGGGCGGAACTTAAACTGTTAATGTATATTTATGTTTATATGAGAAATTTAAAGATTAAGCCAAAATAGATGGACGACACTTCTTAATTGGATATAAAAGGGCATTCCACCTTTCACCAAGACTTTGGCCAAGCTAGACACAATGATCTTACATATATAACTATACGCCATGATGTATTTATACAGTGCTAATGCAACTCTTTATCTTCTAAGCCAATAAGTGTAAGCTACGAAGGTAAGCTACTAAGCAATTAAGGCGTAAGCTATTAAATTGTAACTATTTGCTAATTACGTTATAAACTGTTAAAACTAATTCCCACCGTCTGTAGTTTACGCGAGTACACATTTAAATAAAACACTAACGGTTTAAAACGCGATATATTTTAGTTAAACTTATTTGAAAATTATTTTGATTCCGGCCCGACGTTTCGGATGCTTTGCAGCAACCCACATCGTGTTTTAAACCGTTAAAGTGTTTTATTTAAAGAAATTCCGTTTCGGTCGCACGCTTAACATTCAAAATGCGAGACAAAGAACGAAATTGCCAACTTTCGTTTCGAGTTGTTTGCGCGTATCGTTCGTCAGACAGCCTTATAAGGCCATGGTGGGTACTTTGCTTGTCTGTAGTGCACCCAAGAATACGCAAGGCATATCAATGGACAGGATAACACCTGGCTTATACTTACGCTAACGTTATGGCGGTAGCATGTGTGACTAATAATCAACGGGTCGTGGATTTGATCCCCACTGGGTTATCATGTTTTAAATCAATTTATAATTATGGATCTGTGGACCTTTTTAGGCTTTGGTTATTCAAAGTTCTACTTATGCAACACGGTGCGAAACAGATTTCTGTAAGAAAAACCTTTCGTTAATTATTACAAATAATACTACTGTCTAAGTACTGTCTGACGAGCCACGGCTGCTGCAAAGCATCCGAAACGTCAGGCCTTAAAATAATTAATAAATAAGTTCAATACAAGTAAAATACATTTCGCGTTTCAAACCGTTAATTTTTTTTTGAACTACTGTTTGTAGTTTACGTTAGTCGTCGGTCCGTAGTTAAAATACATTGCTACATTGCAGGTTTAACTAATATTTTTGTTTGTTCTAAACGTGTTTAAATGAATACTAATATGTAATTGTAAAGGCGTAAACTAATTGAATTTAACCTATTAGCCCGACTCAGGCCAACTGAAAGCCAGTTATTTCAATAAAAACCACTGAATTAGTGCGCACGCGATTGTAGCGTTTGTTTGTTCATCGCCCATTGTAAATCTTGCTGTAACATTGTTCTAATTAATGGCATTATTTGAATGTACATGCACCAACATTTCCAAGTTAAACACTCGCTACGTTGTTTAGTGAATATATTATTATTTCGGACGCAGTAGTTAATTTAAATGAACGACGTACATTTAATTGTAATGCTTATAAATTACTAGATGTGCCAGCGGCTTCGTCCGCGTGGAATAGTTACGTTGCGCTTATGAAAATTTCATTTTGAAAACCTCATCTTTATAATTTTTATCTGTTCCCCATGGCGTTTTCCGCGTCCAGTCGTTTTAAGCGAATCTTAAAAGATTGACATATATACTGTCGCGGAAATCTTTTAGATCGTTTGCCAGATGCCAGATTTTTGGGTATTAAGAACCGTTTTCGCAGCGCATGCAATGAAAACGTACAAAGATGAATAGTTTTCCCCGTTTTTTCCACTTTTCCCTCTATTTCCTCGCTCCTATTTGTCGCAGCGTGATGTATTAATTACTGCCTGATAGTTTACGCGAATAGTACACATTTAAATAAAACACTTTAACGGTTTAAAACGCTATAAATATATGTTAAATAAACTATTATTATTTAAATTATGGGCCGGCATTTCTTTTATATATATCGCATTGTAAACCGTTAAAGTGTTTTATTTAAACGTGATGTTTTTAAACGAAACGCGAATAAACTTGACGCTTAAAAAGTTATTGTACAACGTTACGAAACCAGCTTAGTGTTTCGACGAACATACTAACTAAATTATCTCTTACATATATTAAAAATCTATTTAGATTGACACAGGCGGGACTCGAACTTTAAAACCGAGAGCAACAGCGTTCCGTGCTGTTGCTCTCGCTAATTGAGCTACTGTGCCTCATTTATCCATATTCTTCAAGAGTCCAAAATCGATTTTTTTATTAATTCAACGTGTGATTTTTGTAACTGCCTTGCTTACGTTGCTTAAAAGATGAACTGCTAAAGTACGCGTGGAATGCATTCAAATGCAAAATAAATTGTGTGCAAAGTAAATGCAGTCGGCGCCGGATCGTATTACTCTATATAATATTGCATTGATGCCGCCGACGAAGTTATACGTTTGTTATTTTTCATGCCAGAGTACAGACAAGTTGAAAGGTGAATTTACACAACCACACCTATTTAACGTCCATAAAAATACACATTTATCCTAGATAGATGTGGACAGACAGGCACTAGTTTCTCTCGATGAAAGATGAAGTACCCTAGTGATATATAACGCCTTAGCAATATGCACCAGACCAATTTTGACTTTGCGAGTTTAGAAATGCACATTATGCACACAAGTACTTTATTTTGCAAAAAATATTGCTTACGTTTCGTCTTAGGGTGTACTAGCCCTAAACTAGGATACCGAAACACGATTAAACTTCACGGCTTTTTCATGACACGAATGTAATTTCGAATTTCCTACCATTCATTATTGTATAGATTTTCTAGACGAAGTCTTGCATTTAAATAAAACAGTATTCACGGTTTGAAACGCGAAATATATAAGTTAACCTATTTTAATTTTAAATACGTTTCGTACGTATGTACCAGAGCATGAATAAATTAAAAATTAATTTACAAATAAATGGCGCGTTTTCGACCGTTAAAAGTGTTTTCTTTAAATGTGTATTACATGCGTTCGCGTAAACTACAGGCAATTTCTTACATGTTTAAAGATTACAATTTGATTTTAGAAACTTGTGGAACCCACGAACCGATAGTACTCGTGCGTTACTACTGGCCAGTGAGGCCGTCAAAACACTGGCGCCGGGTCGTGTTACGCCGATCTATGTCTGTAATGAGATATAAGTTACCGCTGGTTATATGAGCTTTACCTTTTTAAGTAAGCTTTCGTTACACCGACATGTTACAATCATAACAACGTAATCCAATTAAAGGAATTACAAGCTTCAAACAATATACATATATATTACTAGATGTGCTAGCGTCTATGTCCGCATAGAATAGTTATATTCCAAAACTCCTCATCTTTAAAAATTATAACTGTTACCCACGTATCGATCGTTCTTGCAAGTTATTCTTAAAGGATAGACATATCACATGTTTTTAGATCATTTAAAGAGGGATTATTCAGATTTCATATTTTCAGGTTTTGAACCGTTTTTGCAGCGCTCGCATTGTAAAGCCACAATGATTAATAATATTCCCAATTTTTTTTTCGTTTTATAGCCTTTGTCGATAATTGTAACCAACACCAAAGAATCCAATTCAAAACTTCAGCTTTATAATCGTGAATGAGAAACAACATTCGCATTTTATACATTTCGAGACCACATTTGTGTGCCATTCGTTTTAGTCAATGCTTAGGGGCAGAAATGGTTTGAGGTTTGAATCTCAAGGAAACATTTTTTATAAGTTTGTATAATTAAAGACAGTTCTACTGACAGTGGTCAGCTAAAACTTATGGTTCACTCGATGGAGGGTGAAATACCGACATACAATACAACATCCCGACAAGATGGCTGATGACTTTTGGCTTTGGATTTTTTGGAAATTTACGGACTGTAACCGAAACGCGAAGACTTTTCATTAGTGACCTGGATGAAATTTTAATATTCCTACCACTCAATCTCCAGATTTCCACACGAATTCCTGTCATGTTTTAGATAAACTAAAAGTTGATTAGCAATATGTTGGACCCTATACGGATCGAATCCACGACCTGTTGATTGCTTATACTAACGAGCCCGTTGGCGTGTGTAACGCGCTTATCTCTATCTTGAGAAAATTCATTATTCCTCAATAAACCTTTACAGATTACGACACGACACTTGGCGTAATATTACGCGTTCTTATGGTCATTGACCTTAGCATTGAATGAAACAAAACACGAGGATGAAGCGAAATTGCGATGTTCCACGCGATCATGCGCACTGCGTAAACATGCATTGGCTTACGCATGCCATCTCTATTACAAGGCATGTATACATGTGAACAACCTTTGTTTAACTGTTGCGTCTTCTAAAATCCTCTTCCACGAGTATAGGCCCATTTTTTATACTGTAGAGAAGCACGAGGTTTACTTGATGGAAGGTGAAATACCCCAGCCATCTAAATGGGATGTGCTGTCGGACTATTTTGGCTTTGGATATTTGAATATAAGAATATAAGAATTCAGATTCACCGCGATATAACTACCGCCACTAAATTTACCGCATCTGTAGTTAAATGGCAAAACGTTGCCTAGCATTGCGTTAAGCCCTAGGTTCGAATTCCGGGGACACAATAGATAGTTTCGGTCGGCATAGAAGTCTGATTAACTACGTGCTTGTAAATAAAATCGATCGGTGAAGCGGCAACAAATGTGTTCCGCCCCATGCCCCACGGAGCGAAACGAGAATTCACTTTCAATATTTTGGCTTTGGATGTTCCGCAGTCCTTAGACACCGAAACGCGATTAAACTTCATGCTTTTTTGAATATGTGTGTGGTGGTTCGTGACTCAGGCAAAATTCCAATATTTCTATTTCATTCAACATCCAGATTTCCAGATGTTTCGGAAAAGTTAGTTCATGATTTGAAACATTTGAACTTTGCTGCCGTTACACCAACGAGTTCTTCAAAACATATATAGTATGTATAATTATATATACACATATAATATTGTATATACATATATACATCAAAATTTGTTTTCGCAAAACTATAATATTTTGAACCCGTGTCGTCGCTCGCGTCCCGACGTTCTTGCAAGTTAATCTTGAAACGTAGACACATGAAAGAATTATTTTTTAATACATATTTTTTGGGTATCTTGAACCGTTTTTGAAGCGTACGCAACGGAAACCTACAAAAATGAATAATTTTCCCCTTTTCCCACATATCCCGCTATTTTATAGCCCATAAACTTCCTCGATAGATGTTCTAACACAAAGAATTTTTCAATTCGAACCAGTAGTTCCTAGGATTAGCGCGTTCAAACAAAACAACAGAGAAACTTAAATAAAACACTTTAACGGTTTATAACGCGATATATTAGTTAAACTTATTTGGAAATGATTTTTAACTTCGGCCCGACGTTTATATATCGAATATATCGCGTTTAAACCGTTAAAGTGTTTTATTTAAATGTCCTACTCGCGTAAATTATAGACAGTATTTAACAGAGAAGAGCTTTACATATTTGTATAGATAAAGGACACGTCTTGATATACATATATATACACGATCGAACCCAAGTAAACAGTACGCTTATTGTTCCGAACAGAGCAGTTAGAAGTGAAATAAAAGTTTATGTCGCTACTGTTAGTTTTAAAGCGCTTATGGACACAGATGTTGGTCCGCTTTACGTCCAGCACAAGTAATACGACACCCAACTTTTATTACATCTCATATTTATTCTCTTTTTTTCCTCGAACACGTTCAACAATAGCTACGTACACTACTAGCAGATTCGAACCCAAGAACTCCTCTGCTTAACGGGAAGAAGGCGATCATTAAGTAAAAGAGGTCCTGGGTCCTCGTGGAAAATATTAATCGTTTCCCCGAGGGAATAGTCGTATAATCAAATAGTTGCCTATATAACTTAGAATCTGTATTTAGATCTAAAATGTTTACGCGAACGGGACTTGAACCGACATCCTATACGTCATTGTCGATGTTTCGCCACATATATGTATACACTAATTGTTAGCACATAAGTTGTTTATTTTTATTGTTTATTTAATTTAAGAGTAAATTTTAAATGCATATTGTTTCCCAGAAGCGGTGGCGCCAGGGGCCACTGAAAATCAACAACAAGTGTGTTCGTAACATTGTGCTGAGTGGCTCCTGTTTTAGAAGTTGCCATAGACATTTTTTTGTGAGCAACTTTTAAATAAATGATTTTCATTATTTTATTATTACTATTACCTTAACACTTATGTTTTAAGTCCGGGTTTAGTTGTCTATAGATGAAATCAATCTATGAGACGGGCACAGAAGTGTGTTGTCCACGTGCCCCACGACGGGAACGGGATGTTCATGTTACATACTCTTCTATCGTAAGACGTTGATAAGTTACCATATTTGTAGAAACAGCTGAACTCTGAAGCAAAGGTTTGTGTAGCTATACATCTCTATACAATTTCGATTTTATTAAAATCACCTTAATTTGGATCTTCCAACAAATTATGTTTTCGAAGACTAAAAAAACTGAAAGGAATCTTAATATTTGACTTCCATTTATACACGAATCTTTTAAATTAGTCTTTTACAATTCAAAAGAAATTATTAGCGTAAAAGTTAAAGAGTAGAGAAGGTTTCAAAATTAGGTCAAGATCACTTCATTTAAGAAGCGATTAGCGATCGAAAAATCTTGAAATTGAGAACTGCCTTTAAATTTATATTAGAACCGCATAGTGATAATCAAGACGCTGCAAACTAAATAAGCCTTTATATATATACTAATATATAAAGCTGAAGAACTCGTTTGTTTGAACGCGCTAAACTCAGGAACTACCGGTTCGAATTGAAAAATTATTTTTGTGTTACTTTGAACATTTATCGAGAAAGGTGACGAAGGCTGTGACTAATAAAGCGAAGAACCATTCTTTCATACATATTTTTTGGGTATCTTGTACCGTTTTAGCAGCGTACGCAACGGTAACCCACAAGCATAAATAATCCTCCCTCCCTGTTTTTTACATTCCCCGCTATTTCTTCGCTCCTATTAGTCACAGTATAGCCTTCCTCGATAAATAATGCTCTAACTAACACAGAAAGAATTTTTCAACTAGACCTAGTAGTTCCTGAGATTAGCGCGTTCAAACAAACAAACAAACTCTTCAGCTTTATATATTAGTGTAGATTATTTAAAGAAGAATGTGCATAATTTTAGGTATTGAATATTTCCGCGGAGCACGCCTATGGTTACCCTTCAAACATGAATAATTATCCTCGTTTATTTCACATTAAAATTAGGAGATTCTCTCTTTTTGACCATGGTTTGTTCTGGTTTGACTTTAAAGATTCAAGATTCAAGCGCTTCCATGATGTCCATTCTCCGCTACACTTACGTATTTTGGATGCTTCTTTTTCATCTTTTATTCTATGTAGAATATCGACAACGTATTGTTAAATTACAGTTACTGCATATTCAATTCTGTTTATTTTCTAGAATGCGTCCATAATCATAACAAGTAGTTAGAATTTACGAACATTTGAAATTGAGGAATGCAAAAAAAAATAAATAGTTATTCTTCAAAGACTTGTATATTCTTCTTCGTCTATTATTTATTTCCTGATAATGCCTCGCCCTATATATCATTTTCATTTTCATCCATCAAATGAACAGTTTTCATGAAATAATTCGTGCTTTCCCCAACACCGCTTAACGATACTAAATTATCCTGGCCATCGGTTATCGGAAATATTATCTGATAAGCCCTTGGTGCTTATTATATCAGCTTAACTTATTAGCTACAGGTCACCGCGTTAATGGTTCGGTGATTTATTTATTTGCATCACCTTAATATTAATATGTTATGTTAACATTTTCATTAAATGTGTCCTGTAAGGCTTTCGCGGTCATCTTGCAAAGCTAAAGCTTGGTCTTTCGAGCTGTTTCGTTGCCATAAAAGACATGTAAAAACAATTTAAACAAAAAACTTTTTTATGGGTTTAAAACGCTAAATATATTAGTTAATATATGTTTAATTTCACTCTCCTCGTGCCCACGACTTAGTTAATAAATCATTTCGCGTTTTAAACCGTTAAAAGTGACGCATTTGAATGTGCATCACTCGCCTGAAGAACGGACAGAACATTTAACTATGTTTATTTTTGACTAAGCGAAGATTGACGAATCCAGGATCGTACATTTTCTCATGATGTTATGCATTCGTTACGTCGAAACTACTAGAACAAATTTCTATTGAAATAAGAACTTTGACGGATTCGTTGAACCATCGTTAGCTATATACTACTAATCAACGGGTCGTTATACATCTAATGTGCTGTCGACTTATTTTGGCTTTGATTGTTCGGAAATTCACTGAAAACGCAACGCGATTAAACTTCACGGCTTTTTCATCTCGTGTCCCGGCCTCCTAGGTCTAGATTTCCAGACGAAGTCCAACATGTGGGTTGGTGGGGATCGATGGTACGATCTGTTCATTATTAGCCATACAACCAACGAGTTCGTCAAATTGTTTGACAGAAACCAGAAACATATCTAAACGCGAGCAACATTAGCAGCAGGGGGTTGTGATTGCGACTGGGTATGTTAATGGTTGAAGGGTGCTCTGCCCTCTTCATTAGTCGAGCAAACAAGCGAGGCCGGAGGCGCTATTTTATCTCGTCACCCTCTCAGCGCCCCGCCGAGCGCTCGCGAAGATGAATATAAGGCGGCACCAAGCTGAACTTTTATTACGGTTTAATAGACAAATTGTTCTTGTTTATGAAGGTTAAATAAACCTTGCGCCATAACTTTTTTAAATTTCGTCGTGTCGTAAAAAGTATAGGGAGATATCGCGTTGGGGAGGTAGTTGTAAATTTTAAGTAGCGATATTTTTTATATTTTCCTAAATTATATAGTTATTATGGCTAAATTATATTGTTGTGTATCCTTTACAATTAATTCACTACAAATAAAGCTACTCTACTGGCTTTTCGACTTAGTTCACCATTAAAAATACTTATACCTACAGCTGATAACGGAATGTCTCCCCGTGACCACGGCTGCTGCAAAGCATCCGAAACGTCGGGCCGAAGTTAAAATCATTTTCAAATAAGTTTAACTAATATATCGCGTTTTAAACCGTTAAAGTGTTTTAGTAAAATTACTACACTTTATGTGCTTTTACTTAACATCAGGTTAGGCACAGCCAAACGTTTACTCTTAAATTAAAAAAAAATGTTCGAAAAGCTTACAATTATGGTAACAGACATAAAACACTTGTAGCTTGACTTTATTACATAACTGGGAATGACATTTCAACGATGACATAGAAAAATGTATTTGTTTCAGGTTTGCGCGATGTCTCCCCGTGATAGGGTGGCCGAGTCACTCGCCCTCTCCTACGCGGAGGCGCCTGGCCGGCCACTTCCAGACGTCATCGTGCAGCCGGGCCTCTCTTACGACGAAGTCCTGCACGATGACTTCCGATTCGATCTCAACGCGCATGACGTCATGGTCTTCTTGCACATACAGAAGACCGGCGGCACGTCTTTCGGACGCCATCTTGTGATGGATCTTGATTTGAAGGTAGGAATAAATAGTCTACTTTCACTATATTATTTGTTAAGTTAGAAATAATTATGAGGGTAGGCACTTTGACATTTATAAAACATAACGGTTTTGTGTTAACAGCTGATGCGCTGTCTGTCGACTTATTTTGGCTTTGGACATTCGGAATTCACTTCAAGGATTTTATAGCTATGGACGGTAGAAACTCAGACCCAATTTAGATCGCTTCCCCCTATTTAATGTCCAAGATGTTTTGAGAAATAAGAAAGACATTCACAAATACGGACTCGGTGGAAATCGTACCTATTTGACCAGGAAGCCCTTTAATAGTGGTTGTGAACAGTGAAAGACATTAAATAAAACACTTTTAACGATTTAAAACGCAAAATGTTTTTGTTAAATATATTTACAAATTGATGCTTTACAACAGTCAAGGTTAAAAAATAATGAAGGGTGTCCCTAATGTCAAAGTACAAACTGCTACGCTAGCGCCATCTGTTTTGTCCTAGTTCGTATTGGGCAGACGCAAGAGGAGTCAAATATAATTAATGCAATTATATTTTACTCGGCAGCTGTAACTACCATCCACCCCGCAATAATGCAATTTAGTCGACGAAAATTCATTTTGTTAACTCCAGACAGTTCAGCGTTTTTGGAATTTTGGCAACTGCACTTTTAGTTCGCGATTTGCATAGCACATTCGCTTATCTATGCAGGAACTGCTCGTCTTCAGCTGATTTGCCTGTTCTTGATGATGCTAATCTAGGAATACGGTAGTCTTTTACGATAATGCTGTCTAAACTCGAAATAGTTTGTATACTAATAACGTGCTGACGAAAACATTCCAACATTTGTGACATATTTGTATGATGTGGGTTTATACCTAAATAAAGATTATTTATTATTATTTATTAATCTATCATAGCATCATCGAAGCATCGTCTGTAGTTTACGAAAACGTAGTATTCATTTAAATAAAACATTTTAACAGTTTAAAACGACATATATGTATTTGTAGTACTTGAAGGCTTAAATAAAATATATTTAAATTTATTAAATGTTTTATTAGATTATACAAACTTAAAACGATAATATATCAGTAAATTAAATTTTAATTTATCTTAATGAAGGCTAGATATTTCGGAAGCTTTGTAGCAATCGTGATCACCGACGGACTAAAAATGTGGGTTGCCTCTAGTATGAAAGTCAAATCTTTTGCGCTACTGCCATCTGTGTCTGCTTAGTTGATATTAGAAGAAACGTGCTGACTGAAATAAGTTAATATATTTCACGTTTTAAATCGTTAACTAAACTACCGAAAAGTTTACAAAATGATTTGCAAAGCAGAGAAAATTGTAAAAATCGCTGCGATTGGAACCCATGGTCCGTTCATTAGCATTGGACGTGTTCATTAAATATAAGCATATAGAATGTCAATGTTATTCTTCAATTGTTTCGCGTGTTACCACGTGTGAGAATTGGATCGTAAATTTGATAATTCAACTTGTCATTCAAATTATGAATGACGACTGGTTCGCGTACTAACACATACATACGTGTTTGATTGGTTGGTATAATGGTAGCAATGTACGGCTAATAGTCAACAAGTCATGGGTGCGATCCCCACCGAGTCCTACGTGTTTCCAATTTTCCAATGTACAATTTTTTTTAAACATGTTGGACATCATCCGGAAATCTGGATATTAAATGGTTGGTAGGACTGTTGAAAGTCCGTCCGGGCCACGAAGCACCTTTCACAGATGATAGAGTCGTGAAGTTTAATCACGTATCGGTTTCCGTCTGTTGATTTCTGAATATCCAAAACAATAGGTCGACAAGGTTCATCTTGTTTAGTTGGTATAGTTTGCGGTATGTGGTAGATGACATATCAAGTGACTTTTCTGTCCTCTTCTATCATAAAAAAAAATACAGCCATGTGTTCGCATCGTTTCTGTCTGTAATTATATCACCTAATTACACATTAGCTCGTAAGCTGTTAGCGTGTGTTAATTACTTTGTGAAGACTAAAAGAACGCGTCGTACCGACACATCTTCATTAACTTTGAAAGCAATTCTGGCTGTCGGTTTACAGTGTCGTTACGAGATTTCAATGGAAGAACGGCTTTCTGTATGTTTCTGTACACTTTTAGCCTAATAAATTCGCTAACGAGATCGCTCTTAATTTGATATAGTAGCGATATGACGCTTCCCGAACCCCTATCAGGTAGGATAAAGAATGTCAATAGCTGAAATTTACCCTGTCATATTTAACGAGAAAATCTTGACTAAAAATGTGAAAAACGTGCCCGCGTGCGTACCTTGAACTCGAGGTGCTAAAAGTTGATGACATTTTTTGTTACTTTTTTTATTTTAATACGACAGTTTATACTAATATTATAAAGCTGTAGATGTTGTTTGTTTGTTTGAACGCGCTAAACTCATGAGCTACTGGTTCGAATCTAAAAAATATTTTTTTTGTGTCGGTTTGAGCATTTATCGACTTGAAACAGGGGGAAATGTGGATCAAACAGGGAAAATTATTCATCTTTGACAGTTGCCGTTGCGCGCGTTGCGAAGACGGTTCAAGATACCCAAAAATTATGTATCAAACAATGATTCCTCTTTAAATGATTTAAAAAATATTGACGACAGTATATGTCTATCTTCTAAGATAAATTTTCAAGAACGTTGGTACTGAACCAAAACTTTTCTACGCGAACGAAGTCGCTGACGCCGCGAGTAATTATATGCTTATATATCTACCGTCAATGAAGTTGCTATGATATTGTCGATGAAGGTTTTTTGGTGGCATGGAGTGAAGAACGAGAGTTCGTGAGTTCGAATCACGTGGAAATAAATTTTGTTATGGATGAGCATGGCATGAAAATGTGGGGCACAGGGCGAACACATTTTTGTGTCCGTTTCACTGATCCGTTCTTCAACAGGCAAGTAGTTGATCAGACTTCTGTGCCCTTGGATTTGAACCCAGGACCCCTCGCGCTTAACGCAATGCTAGGCAATACGTTTAACCATTTTACTACAGAGGCGGCTGTATATACGTGGTATACAATATATAATATTATGTACGATAAAGTACTATAGTATAGTAGTGCTTTGGGCTGGCTTTTGTTACAGGCCGTGCGTGCAATGACACTGCTAAAACGAAAATGGCTTCATTCTTCTTAGAAAATGTAACGTCACGCGATTTAGAGCCAACCTCGGTGATTGTACACTTTGAAAAATTTCATAGGAAAGGCTAAAAGTAGCGTAATCGTAGCGTTTCTATTATTGGACACGGTCTTTATTTTTTTTACTATGGAGAAGACCAGACATGGCCATGGTTTAATTAATTTTTTTTTTCAAATTCAGTCGTATTCAGACAAATAGGAAAATAGGGAAAAATCGGGGAAAATTCTTCATCTTTGTTGTCACGGCGCGTTACATGCCCTGCGAAGATTATTCCTAAACATCCGTGATTATGAATGTGTGATTTATGATAATGAAATAAGGTCAAAATTAATGCGTTGTTACCAATTATTTGTTAGAGTTGTATCAACGTAATTATTTATACCTTGCAAAACAACAAAACAACGTTTAAATAAAACACTTTAATGGTTTAAAACGCGATCCATTAGCTAATATATCGCGTTTTAAACCGTTGTGTACTACTCGCGTAAACTATAGAGATAGACAGTATTATAAACAACGTTTGCAGGACCAGCTAAGATATGTATTATAAAAATATTTAATACGACTTATATATCGCTGCATGGAAGGTATACTTATCTTAATTACATTATGTTTGGGTAATAGTATGATAACACACTCACGGTCTAGAATAAACAAGTGTTAATTGAATTATTAATAAGTTCTATATAACATATTTACACTATTATTTCAATTACTGAGAAATGCGAGCCGCCCAGCTTTGGGCCACGGGTTAAGACAATATGGGAATTCTTGTGCGGATGAACCTAGAATATTAATTATAACTATTGAAATAAAACACTTTAACGGTGTAAAACGCGATATATTTAAGTTAAACTTGCTTGAAAATTATTTTTACATACGTCGGGTCGTAGTTAAAAATAATTTAAATTATTTTTATTTTATTTTGTTTTATTTCAATGTGTACTACTTGGCATGGAGCAGAGCCGATCAGTGAAATAAGTTCGTCCCATGCCCCACGGGATTTCACGTTTAGAGAATCAATAATATAATTTTCAAATGCTACAATTGGAAATGAGCCTACATCTCGTTGGTTGTTGGCCATACACACCACTGAACCAACGAGCGACAAATATCACAATATCATACAAATATATACGTGGTATGTGTATGTAATATTACATATATCTACAAAAATTTAATTTTATTAATAACTGGCTGTGTCAGAGACTACGTCCGCGTGAACGTTGGGCATCCAAATTCGTTTTTGCAAACCCGAATAAACTTAAGCGATGTATAACAGGGCGATGTTTTATAGCCTATTATAGACGTCCTCGATAAATTCTCTAACCAACACAAAAATATTTTTTCAATTCGAACCCGTATTTCCTGAGGTTAGCGTGTTCAAACAAACAAACTCCTCGGCTTTATATATTAGTATAGACGCGCCACCAAATGCCCTTTGCATTTGTTTAAATGTAACACAAATAAACTTAAAGGATTAAAACATTTGAACATTCGAAGGATTATATTTTCTTAATAAAGAAGGTAGAACGTGTTCATACTTCGCTTATTTAATACCGTAGGTTGAAGTTATTCGGGACAACGGCTCATGTTTTCAACCGCAGAGTGAATATTTTAACGTTCGCCAGTTTCGACAGCCGAGCAATATGGGTCGCCGTTTCCAAGTTGAGTGCGGACCACGAAGAAAATTGCACAATACTTCCACGAGAAACTTATTTAGCTTAGCATTCTCACATATATTATATACATCAATACAGCATTCTTTCCCCCAGACAAACATGCTCATAATCGAAGCTTAAATACCTCGTACCATAGTGAATAAGATGTGCTGTATTTAAGGAACATTCGCGAGTCAACGTGACGGCTGCTGAAAAGCTTCCGAAACATAGGGTAATAGATTGTAAATAAGTTAATATGTTTCGCGTTTTAAACCGTTTAAAGTGTTTCATTTAAATATGAACAGTCGGCAACCGAAATGTGGTTACACGTCACGGCTCGCCATCTGTGGTTCGTGACCCAGACAGAATATCGATATTCCTAACACATAGTATCAAAATAGTCTTTATAGATAGTACCTGATCTGATACCTGGTCTATATTGATAGATCAGGTTTAGCATATTTAACCAACTACCCATCGCTTGATACCATTGGACCTAGGAGTACCGTAGTTCGTAGATTTGCGTCACCTCTGTATCATAGTAGGTATATAATTATTTTGTACATAATTACATAAGTACATATTTATTTTGGGTACAATATAGTATTCCTCATACTAGTTAACTAATATTATATGATTCTAGAATCCTCCATTTTATAGGCCGGTATTATCCTAACTATATTTTGAATCCTTATCTGTTAGTCTGCTACTAGGGCTTCTCAAAGTTTATACAGACGTCATATATTATAATACAGTATAAAAAAATAAATAAAAGAAAAGCGCGTCTTCGTGAAAAGAACAGTTGCCACACGTATATGTATGTAGTAGTGATCCAGCGTAATTCTTTTCCCTCGAGATTTTCTGTACACTTTGGGAAACACTGTACTATGCAAATCTATAGAGGCAGATACGCCGGGGCTTTTGTTGGAGTTTCCTGGAACACCAACGTTTTAATGTTAATACTCCTTTCGTGTGCGAAACACGTATGACATTCTTTTAGCTAGAATATAAACAATGGCTAGGTTTTAAAAGATTTTGTATTTTTATTATGTATCAATTTAGTATAGACGGGGTCCTGTCTATAGTTTACGCGAGTAGTACACATTTAAATAAAACACTTTAACGGTTTAAAACGCGATGTATTAGTTAAACTTATTTGAAAATGATTTTAAACGTGGTTTGCAGCAGCCGTGGTCTCCCCGTGACCACGGCTGCTGCAAAGCATCCGAAACGTCGGGCCGAAGTTAAAAATCATTTCCAAATAAGTTTAACTAATATATCGCGTTTTAAACCGTTAAAGTGTTTTATTTTAATAGACGGGGTCGTTTGTGTAACGCGATTTTTGGCTAATAATCAAAGGTCTAATATGTGTCTAATTAAAAAAAATTCTGAAACATTTTATAGTTTTTCAATTCTAGTAAAGTCACAAGAAGGGAAATATTGCTACTCTAAAACATACTTAACAGTTATTTCAATCAGCTTGCTATAGTTTGGAAATCTGGATATCGAATGGGTGGTAGGCATATCGAGATTCCGTCCGCACCACCGTCGACAAGAGAGAAATTCTCGTTTCCGTTTCATTATGCGGATTTCAAAAGTTTCAAAGCCAAAATGGGTCGACAACGCATCGGATATATCACCTACCATTAAGTGAACCTCCATGTGTGTCCTACTCTATCATAAAAAATAAAGATCGTTTGAACCGTTTAAAATGCGAAATATATTTGTGAACTTATTTTAAACCACGACACGACATTTCAGATGTCTTGCGACGACGATATTACGTGTTTTAAACTGTTAAGTCTATTTTATTTGATGAGAAGATTTTATAAAAACTGGTAGGCTCGCGGGTATAACAGTGGTATCTTATGACCAACGGGTCGTGGGTTTGATTCAAGAGTGGTACAACGTGTTGCTAAAATTCGACCATGTGTTAAATATCGAATTTTGTTGAGGAAGATGTAAAACTTTGGAAGAGCGAATTTGCGTTCCGGTTTCACAATGGAGATCCGAATGCCCAAAGCCCAAATAGGTCGACCGCGCATTATAAAATGGAAATTGGTCTCATGTTAGCACCATTTAACAATGGTGTAGATACACAGATAAAAAGCTGTAGATCTGGCGATGTTTTAAATACTTTGTTGTCTCATTCTACCCACGATGGGAAACATTTTTGTTTACCACGATGGGAAACATTTTTGTTTACCGATTTACAATCTGATCAGGTGTCGTGTTTATACTGATAAGATTCTCTGCGCAGGCGCATCCGCAAGGAATAAATTACAACATGGGAACGATGTACATTTTTGTTTTTCTAATATGATAAATCTATTCACATTTTATATGGGTCTATTAAGTAACCAAATTTGTCTTGGTATAAAATATTTATTCATTTGTCTTTGTTGTATTCAAATTCCAAAATGTTTTCCTGTCTTATTCTATACTAGCCGAGTCAGCGACTTCGTACGCGTAGAATAGTGATTTTGGGTATCTATTTTTATTTTTGCAAACTGTTACCTACGTAAGAACGACGGAACGCGTCTGATGACGCGAGTTCATCTTAAGAGATAGACATAATAATAATAATACTGTCGCGTTTTTTTTTATTTAAAGAAGAATCATTCTCTCATACATATTTTTTGTGTATCCTAAACCGTTTACGCAGCGTAATAAAGCCAAAGCCGTTCAAACAAACAAACAAACTCTTCAGCTTCTTATATATATTCTATCACACATATGCATTTAAAATAAAACGAAAAGATTTGGAATTAATATAGTCGTGGTTCCTGTAGGCGTGCGTAACGTCAGATCGTTATGGTTCGGCTGAAGAGGAGACCCGAGCCCGACTGTGGGATATTAGTAGGTTGAAACGAACACGATTATGTATGTTACGTAATAGTTTATTATTATTTTAAAGCGCTCGTTAGTCTAATGGTAGCAATATGTCTAGGTGGTAGAAATATCGAAATTCCGCCCGTTCCACGAACCACCGTCTACACATGAAAAAGCCGTGAAGTTTCCCAAAATACACCGACAGCGTCTTATTTAGATGACGTTTTGTTACCAAAACAATGTCCTGTCTTTTGTTTACATCCAGTTGGAATATTCCAGTTATGGGGCGTTATGCGTCTATATCCAAACTCGAGTGCTCTCTTGCCGCTGTTTAATGGCGACCCTTGGTGTGTGCCAGCTTTTATTGTTACGTAGGGTCTGTTTCGCTAACCGATTTCTCGCGGAATAAGATCGTTCGCTTTTGACTGGTTAATGGTAGAATAGAGTTATACGTGTGATATTTAGGTTTTGAGAGAGCAAATGTTTAGGCACTAACGAATGTGTCCTATGTTTTCTACTATTACTAATTTAGTCTAGGTCTTTCAAACCTGGAATTGAATCAGAAAAGTAACAATTTTCTAGCGCCTGTTCACCTTTTCCGATAGAAATGATGCTAAAGCTTGATTTGTAGAGACCGTTAGACTAACTTGCCCGTGAAATATCTATTTTACTTCTACAATATATAATTTTTAGTGATGCTATAGTATTTGAATAAAACACTTTAACGGTTTAAAACGCGATATGTTAGTTAAACTTATTTGAAAATGATTTTTAAATTCGGCCCGACTTTTCGGATGCTTTGCAGCAGCCGTGGTCACGGGGAGACTGTGTGTGCTAACTAATATATCGCATTTTAAACCGTTAAAGTGTTTTATTTAAATACTATAACATAGACAGTATTTGATGTTATAGTAGTTAAACTTTAAAATATACACCATTTTATTGTTAAAACAAACATCTTTGTGTATCAAAATTCGACTCTGGTAAAAAGCCGTCAAGTTTAATCGCGTTTCGGTTGCATTCTAGATTTCTGAATATCCAAAGCCGAAATAGATCGACAGCGCATCTTCTTTGGATGTTATACGGCTGGAGTGTTTCACCTACCATCGAGTAAACCCCGTGCATGTCTGTAAACTCCTCTATCTAAAAACTTAGACTTCTTTGCTTTATTACCGTTAAATGACTATTTAAATATGAACTACATATTGTTAATACATAGTTTATAGCACTCGTCAGTCGGTTTATGCATGAATGCTGTCGAGTGGTATCGTGTCGTGTAATGCCTATGGGATATTGAGACACGCGCATAGCTTGCATGTGTAATAAGATATGAGCTTTATGCATCCATCGGGTGACAGTTGCCACGGAAATGGGGGCTTATACAATGAAGCTCAGACGTGGTTATTGTGGGTATTATATTTGCGAGGCTTGCGAGTAGAGTTTAAGTTGAATTGTAAAGCTATTTGGGTTTTAAAAATCGATTTTTGCCGCAGGACGGGAAGGCCAATTAGGTAATTCGTCTTTAAAGTAGAATTTTAATTCATTATGTGCCCGTCAAGCATGGCGTTCGCTGGAAGATATACCCTGTACAAATAAAACACTTTTAACGGTTTAAAACACGAAAGATATAATAACTTACTTGAACTGCGTACCCGATGTTACAGATGCTTTGCGGCATGCAAATTATATTATTTCTTGAATTTATTAAAACCACATTTAAAACTCTAGATCTATACAAAACAGCATACCGGTAAACAAGAGGTCACCGTGACTAAGTTATTAAGGATTGGTTTCGATAAATACAAACTACGAGAACACATGGCGCTTGCCTACCATTTTTGCATTGTTACCCTCCATCTCCTATCACCAGGGCCACTGCAAATTCCGGAAATCGGGCCTTACTTAAAAAAAATTGGACTAATGTATTACGCGTTATAAACCGTAAACTATACACAATACTTTGATATAACCCAGCCCTGATGAGTTCTGAACAAAATGAGTTCTCGTATTTTGGATTTAAACATTCGGAAATCCACGGAGATAAACCGTAACGAAATTTCATCGATATTTTTACCATCCATTTAATTAGCGGTGGAAATTCACGACACGTTGATTACTAGCCGTAGATTGATACAATTGGACCGTCGACTGACGTGGATAATGGCATTATATACAAGTCTTGCAAGTAATTGATTCTGGAAAGTACTTGAAGGCTTTATTGGTAAATCGCTGGCTTGACAAGCTCGGGTTCAAGACCCTTTTGTAAATTGATAAATGACATAATTTAACATAATTCTTTAATGCCGATATGATTTTTTAACCATTTCTTACGATACAGAGAATAGGATATCGAATTTTAAAACGTAAGTGTTAAGGTCGAAATTACATTGCGCGAGAGACTATAAATGGATTAAACAAATTTGATAATGGGGAACAAAGGGACGCTGTAGCTTGAAATAAGCTATTGTTTAGCATGAAATACTGTGGTCGTAAGTTCGATTTATAAAGTAATTCAGTTGATTCTCAAAAAAATTTCATTGACTTTTATAATTTTTAATTTGCGTATCCGTTAACGATATTTAAAGATTATGTGTTGTGAAATATAAAAAAAGTAAAATCCTGTATCCTTCGTGGGGCATGGGACGTAGATATTTCCGTGGCCGTTTCACCATCGATTCCTTTAAGAGCAACTTGCTCAGACTTTTTGGCCTGCCTGAAACAATTTATTCTTACCCTGGGATTCGAATTCAACACCTCTCTTGCTCAACGTCTAACTAAAAGTACTTTTGAATCGGCCTTAGAAATTAAAAATCGTTCTTGCTACAGACCCAAAGAGTAATTGAAATACCCTTAATTAAACGGAAAAGCGAACAGGTTTTTCTCTTTAATAACGACGTGGCATAGAAGTCTTAATAAGAATTCCTAGGTGGGCGCACTGTAGTCTTTTTAATTTCTGCAGCCTCCCTTTGTCCGCGGCGGACATCCTTTCTCCGCAACGTAACTGATTTCACTAGTAATTTCCTCTCCCCCTTCACGCCGCCTCCCACTCGGGAAATTGAACTTTTGTTGAATCTTAAATTCTGTATGTGCGGATTTCAGTTTGTTATTATTTAAAAATCGAAAATAAATTTAAAAAAATTTCGGCTCGGACAGGACTTGAACCGGCGTCGTCAGCCTTCCGTGTTGTCGCTCTAACAATTGAGCAACCGAGTTCTACACCTCAACGGTGTTTTTTTTCAACTTATTAATACATGTACCTTTCGTGTAATTCACTTTGCTATTTATTGTTGAGTTCTGGTAGTGACTGCATTCGACTCCAGATCATAAGGTCACAAATTTTAGCTTTTTTATGATAGAAGAGAACAGACAAGCAATTGGTTCATCTGAAGGTAAAATACCCCATATAACCATCTGTGAATGGTGGTTCATGAATATTTCGATATTATATCAACGTGTCTTGAGGAGCTCGATAAGCTATCCTTTTGGGAATCACTAAGTATTATAATATATAATATTTACGCGACTAGTACACATGTAAATAAAACATAGGTTAACGGTGTAAAACGCGAAATATTATAGTTGACTTATTGTTCATTAATGTAACTAAGGACCGACGTTTCGGATGCTTTCTATTTAATTCAATTGCTTTTGATCATCACTTTTAGTGATAATCGTTTGGGACCTAGCCGCATTGAAGAGTCGTGGTGGGTTAAAGCTCTTACTTGAAAGGAAATTGGCGTCCAGCTATGGGACATTATTAGGTTGAAACTCCGTTCGAGTAATTAATAATTTCTCTGCGGAGCTGCAGTAATGAATTTCACTGAAGCTAAGGTAGGCCTTTGTTCGGGACGCTATGGGGCGTGTAACGTTCAGCTTATAACTTTGTAGTTCATTAAAATTTTAACACTCATATCATTGACGATGTATGCTTTTAAAGTTTGAGCAACTGAGACTGTCTAAGTACGTATTTAATATTAAAACGATGATGTATTGCTTGAAACAAGATTCTGAGATGTTATATAAGATCATATTTTATAGACTCCTTGGTGTAATGGTAGCGACGGGTCGAGAGTCCGTTCCCAGCAGGACCAAGATTTGACTTTTTTGAAAATTTTATGGATTCTGGTTCGATCACCAATGAAAAGGCCGTGTAATCGCGTTTCGATTTCAATGTGGGGATTTCAAATATCCAAAGCCAAAATAGATCGACAGCACATCTTGTTTAGGTGCTTTATGGCTGAGATATTTCATCTATCATCGAGTGAATACCGTGCTTGTCTGTCTTTCTCTATCATAAATTAAATGAATCTTATCTATCGTAAATTAAAGTGTATCTAATTTTTGTAATCTAATTAAAGATATAGAGTAGATTCACCACGATAATAATAATAAAACACTTATCGTTCAAATTAATGTATTATTACCTATACAATTTATTTAATAAATTAAAAAGATAAGAAAATTTTCTATAAAGAGAAATATCTAAATAGTTTTAAAGTATGGCAATCCGTAAATTTTACTAAATGTTCTTTCGCCTCTTGCGCAGATCAGAAAAATAGTATATTTATATCAACTCGGTAGCGCTTGTTACTTCAGACGTTATTTAGTGTAGTGTGTATGTCATCGTTATATTTTTAAATTTCTAGATCTCCAGTTTAAATCTCGACAGTGTCTTAATCTTCGACATTTTGATTGACCGTAATAAAATGTATTCTCAATTTGCACTTACATATAATATTTAAAATGTATTAAAATAAACCACTTTTGACGGTTCAAACGTGAATAGAGAACGCGCAAGTAATATGCAGTGTAATATGATAGTTTAACGTCAGTGGTTATAATATTATTTTAAATTTAAAAATGAATTAACCAATATATTTCGCGTTTTAAACCGTTACATGGGATTTATTTAAATGTAAACTCCTTGAGTAAACGACAGACAATACTAATGTTAATATCAAGTTAGACATGTGTTGTGTCTGTTCTACTGATCGTTTTATGTACAGGCGACAAACTATGTCTTCCTGGGATGTGAACCATAATGTTTTCAAGGGTTGAGTTACAGAGGCGATCTTATAGCCCTATTGTAGTTTTGAATATTTAAATAAAGAATAGTTAAAAACTAATATTTTTCACATGTTTCCGCACTATATTAAAAATCGACAATAAATTGAAAAATACCTGCCCGGTGTCGTCAATTCTTTCCATTTATAATCGATTTTAAATTTGAATAACAGTTTAATTTTTTTCTAATCAATCCTAGGGTTTATTTCAAATGTGTACCATTGTCTCTGTTATGAACTTAAAAGTCAGCATCTCTAAAACTTGAATTATTTAACGCAAGAGACAGACTGCATTGTATTAATAAAACACTTTAACGGTTTAAAACGATATATATTCGTTGAACTTATTCCTATAGTTCCCTAGTGACCACGACCGCTGCAAAGCATCCGAAATGTCGGGCCGTAGTTAAAATAATTTTCAAATATGTTTAACGAATATATATCGCGTTTTGAACCGTCAAAGTGTGTCATTTAAATGTGTAGTCGCGCAAACTACAGACAGACTGCGTTGTATAAAACGTCCCATTGCATTTCCTTTTCAGCGGCCGTGTAACTGTCAACGAGCGAGAAAACGCTGCCATTGTTTCCGACCGCACAGCAACGAAATATGGCTTTTCTCGAGGTACTCCACCGGCTGGAAGTGAGTATCTTTTGTTTCAATATAACAAATACTCATGCGCACGAGCTATAATTACGACGCAAATGAAAAGTTCTCTATTGAATTTGTTCTGCGCGAGGCGTCTTTTGATGTTTCAGTGTAAACACTTTATTTCTAGCGCTGTGTTGTGTAATTATTTTATATGCAAAAAAAACCTTTGACTAAGTACGAAAAGCGACTTTGAATTCTCATGAATACGACTAACTGCTACCCGCGGCTCCACGTAAAAACAATGGCCATATGAAAAAAAATCTCTTTCGCTCGTCGTTTACGCAAGTAGTACACATTTATATCAAACACCTCTAACGATTCAAAAC
Organism: Leptosia nina; assembly: GCA_963661955.1. Classification (NCBI taxonomy): domain Eukaryota; kingdom Metazoa; phylum Arthropoda; class Insecta; order Lepidoptera; family Pieridae; genus Leptosia; species Leptosia nina. The sequence goes on along the minus strand of CAVLEF010000010.1, from coordinate 7,918,552 downwards.
GCTTAATTTAGTTAACTTATTGTTAATTTATATGACTTAAGTATGGCGTTTCGGATTCTTGTAGCAGTCATGGTCACGGGAGGGCTTGATATGGAAGGCTTCCCTAATGTCAAAGTCAAATCTGTCTATAGTTTACGCGATTAGTACACATTTAAATAAAACACTTTAACGGTTTAAAACGCGATATATTAATTAAATTTGTTTGAAAATGATTTTTAACTTCGGCTCGACGTTACGGCTGCTGCCATATATCTATTTCGTTCTGTTCATGTTGTTTTGGGATCTAGTGTTTGAATTGAGGATGCCAGGCTTCGAGATATCAAACAATTTTGAAGCCGTCCTCGCTTTTGTAATTTGGACATTATGTCAGTCTCCCGTGACCGTAGGTAACGCAAAGCATCCGAAACGTCAGATCGTAGTTAATATAAATACAAAATTAATTTTATGTTAGTTTATATAAAAATTGCTTTATTTTTTTTACGTGAAGCCGCGGGTAGCTGTTACTTGTATTCATGAAAATCTGTTTTAAGTTAAATCGTTTTAAACAGTTTTTTGTTAACACCTTCGGAAGCTTCACCACACGTGGCGCATATTAATCTTCGTGGGGTTAAGTTTAACGGCAACTTCTAAGTAGGTACATATGTTTAACGGCAATAAATTCACGTCAACTCGTAAGTCGGTTTTGAAATTCAAATTTGACTGATCATTGTCGGCTTCGGTCGCCTAGAAACGCCTATAATCGGGAACAACATTACGCCGCTTTGTAATACAGAACTGTATTGTTGTCTCTTTTACACAACCACTAAATGGTTAAACGTGTTGAACGCGAAAGATTCTTGTTTCTAGTCCCGGAGACATAATAGATTGTTTAGGGCAGGGCACAGAAGTCTGATCTACATCGTCTAGTATCTATCTAGTCGTGTCTATACAACCGGTCAGTGTTACGGACGCAGTGGTCACCCCATGCGCCTGTGCGGGAAGAGTTTTCACACGTCTTGCTTTTTTTACTATTTTAGCGGCTTTAATGCGAGAGTTGTTTGTCAACGAATATTTTGAATATTATCTTTTGCGCATGCGCCACTGTGTCCGGTCTGTTCGGTCAAAATAGACATTTGACATAAACATAAATCCTAGAAAGGTAAAAACAGAGACGTTTAATACATCTTTATAAATAAAATGGTCAAAAATCTCCTTCTTTACTACTTTTGCACAAAAAATGCACTTCAAAGTATAAAATTAAGGGTTTTCCATTTTTATGGAAATAAAATTTCCTTGTGAAAATAGGATAATAGTTGTACATTATACAATTTCCTACTTTTTCATACGACCGTCACGAGATATCATCTAGAGTAACACCATAGCGTTTATAGGAGACCGCGGCCTTTAGATTACATCAGACCGGCGCCGACTTTAATGTCCTCGAACGAAACGATAGATCCTTGATTTGGGCATGCAAATGTACCGAATGTGAGCACTTAGTACACCGCCCATGCAAATCACCTCCCCTGGCCATTGTTCGCGCGCCCTTGGAGATTATACGACCGTTTCAAAACACGCAGGGAGAATAGTTAATTGAAAACAAATTTCGGTCCGGCTAAGCTACTGGAATCCTCAATTGGCCTGTCTGCGAGCGAACAAATCATAGACCTTTTTAAATTTATCACGCTTCCGGCCCGTGCAGGTTTTGGCCATGAATTTTAAGTTTCGCTCTCGCTTAGCTATTGTTCATGTGAGACCGTGTTTTGTTTTGCCTTTAACGGACGTTATCCCTTCTGGCGTGAATAAATAAATATACGAAGGATTAATTTAACCCCAAGTCTTGCGGCCATCAGTATACATTTGTCGAAATATTAAAAATGCCTATTATAACGGTGAAGAGTACCTGTTTTCGCGGGAACTACTCGTTTGAAATTGTATAAATCATCGCTTGCGATTAATAGAATTGAAGAAAACAATACGTATAAAATAATAATTCCTCTTTAAACGATCAAAAAAAATGTCCGGAACAGTAAATGTCTATCTTTCAAGATTCCCTTGCAAAACGACGGGGTTGGTAATTTTATAAAAATGAGGAGGTTAGTTGAAACAAATTTTGATACCCAAAATAACTATTCTACGTCGCTATAGCTAGTAAAAAAAAATTATTTATAACCCACAATACTTCCACCCCTTTTGTTAGTCAGTAGCATTCTATGAATGTTGTGAATATGTTTAAGTGAAAAAGAAGTTTTCAATGAAGCGTTTGATTGGTTAGAAGGCTTATAATTTATCGTTACTTGAAGCTAAAGTATTCGGTATATCTGTCGACAGTCTATACAAAGGGTCGTCATTTATATTGCCTTTATACGACTAGACATAACGAGCTATTCAGTCTCACAACAATGATTTTTATTCAAAGAGTTTAAATATTTACATATTATATCCATTCTCTTATACAATTTCAAAGGTGTCATAACTAGCTATTATTGTTGTATTGTCTTGTTATCGTTCAAATATACAACTCAGTATCAAACAAAGATCAATATGTAAAAAACTTGTACCTGAGGCAGCGATGAAGGTAGTTTGTTATTTTTTAAAACCTATTGTCACTGTCATTTTCGCTACTTTAAAATCTTTAGGAGTCGTGTCGTTGATTGCCAATACGTGATAAGAAGTCTTAATAATATTTGAGACTAGCATAATAGCAAAATATTTTTTATGAATACTAGAGATGGGAGGCGTATTGAACCGAAACCGAAGTACGGTTGGGATTTGGCAACATCGGAATTATGATTATTGGCGTTTTTCGGTTACGGCTAATTCATTTTTGTTCATCAATGGATACACATTAAATATAAATATTATTTTATGTCAATGGGATAGTAACGTTATTATCTACTATTTTATTTAGCTATCCTTTTTATTATTGAGTTAAGTAAATTAGATGTTTAGTTCTAAATTACGTGTATGTACAAAAAATTTCTTTCAATATTTTATGATAGTGGAGGATACACAAGCATGGGGTCCCCTATATATATATATAATAGATACCAGACCCAGCATATAACTAAACGACCTCCTTCTACCGTCCATTTTAAGCGAATTCTAAAAAGGTCGGTTATTAGCAATATATTCAACTAGTCTGTCGACGTTAGTCGTATACGTTAGATCATTTCAAGCCGAAATTTGCGATTAACCGAACATGAATTTCGTCCATCCCTAATAAAGATCGTTACTTCTTATCGTACTTCTCACGATTTGAGTATTGAGCTTGTAAGCTATTAATTTGTTTTGTTTATTCAACGGACCTCCCAAGTTGGCGCCCAACGGGCGGTCTTCTTACCCCTTATATGAATTAAGCTAAAACAATCACCTGTTTATTTGTACTTGATGAAACGTCTGGTAAGAACATAAGTACATTTTTATGATAGAGGAGGACAACAAGATGTGCTGTCGACCCATTGGGCCTTCAAATTTTCGGACTCAAACCGAAACGTGATTGTAACCCCAAAACCCAACTCGGACGAATGGAGGCTACACAATTTATTTGTATGTTTGTTTAGTTTTTACGGGTTTAAGAATGATATTTATAAATGATACGATAAAGGCAGGTTATTAAGGTTTGAAGCCTTAATATGGAATAGCGCAGTAGGGGTTTTGTGGCCAGCATCTTTTGAAGTGAACACTTCTTTAGCGATGCGTCGTGCATTGTGCACTTTTTTAGTGATGTGTTATAGAATCTTAACTCGCGTCAGGGCACTTGACCTTATCAAAATTTTGTAAGGAGAGTATTGTAATGTTAACTTATATGGTTAAAGCATTTCAAAATATCAAAAAAACTCAACGTTAATATTCAAAGTCACTTCTGTGGTCTGCCGGTCCTGCAGAGAGTATTTTTTTTGTACTGTCTGTAGTTTGCGCGAATAGTACACATTTAAATAAAACACTTCAACGGTTTAAAACGCAAAATATATTAGTCAAACTTATTTACAAGCTTTGCAGCAGCCGTCGCATCCCGTGACTATGCTGCAAAGCATCCTAAAGGCCGGGCCGTAGTAAAATAATTTGTTAATAAGTTTTATTAATATAAATCTCGTTTTAAACGGTTAAAATGTTTTATTTAAAAGTGTATGTTAAGTATTGTGTATAGCTTAGACGCTTTAGTAAAAAAGGGTTCAAACGCGTAATAAAACTAACTCAAGGAAAGTGTATAGGTAACAGGTAGAAACGAAGGGTGTGCAACGTAAAAGAACTTCGCTTCATACTTGTGCTAGATTTAAATATATGTCTTCAGACATTAAAATGCATGAATCTCCCAACGGACTAAAACAGCTCTTAATCTAAGTTAGCCGTATATTCACGCAGTCTTAAGAAGTTGTTTTACGTGGCGATGGTAAGATGGTAGATAAAATTCTGAGCTGTGAAACGGACACAGAAATGTGTTCGCCCTTGCCCCACGGATAGAAACGGGATAGTGGCTGCGACTTCGTCCACATGGGATAGTTCCTTCTCATCTTTATACATTTTGGCTAATGCACGTAAGGGAAGCGTTATGTGCATCATTGTTGCAAGTTAATGTTGAAAGAGTTATTTTTTGTAGATATTTTAAAGAGGAATCATTCTTTTATCTATTTTTTGGGTATCCGCCTGATGCGTTTGCGCAGCGCTTGCTACGGAAACCCACGAAGATGACAAATTTTCCTCGTTATTATCTCATTGTTTCTTCGTTCCTATTGATCGTAGGGCGAAGTTTTATAGTAATTCAAACCAGTGGTTCCTGAGATTTGCGCGTTCAAACAGATAATCTTTTCCCCATATGTACATCGATATAAACTTTTTTCGTAGCAACACAAAAAATAAATTTTCAATACGAACCTTATCGCTTTTTCGCTTTATATATTATTTGTACTTTGTAGATTCCATTCAAAAAATTTTTGTCATTTTACTTCCCACCAATAACATATTCTGGGTTATCAAGTAAATAATGGTTCTCATTAGTTAAAGACATCTGAATGACATTTATTCTACATTCCCATGGTTAAATGAACAGACCGTTGTGATTTCTCAACGCCATATGGGGTGCAAACGTTAGATTCAAGTCGCTAGCTATTTGAACGACCTTCAACTGTCTCTGTAGTTGGATTTAATAAAGATCTCTAGTTTACGCGAGTACACATCAAAATAGAACACTTCTAACGGTCCCCCCTGACCACAGCTGTTGCAAAGCATCCGAAACGTCCGGCCGTTGTAAATCAATAGTAATTTAGCTAACTAATTTATTTCGCATTTTAAACCGTTAAAAGTGTTTTTTTGAAATTCTGATGAAACCAATTAGAAAAGTGATAACAAAAACATTTCACTACGACCCTTGTAAATAATAGCATGTATAAAAAATACTAAACAATAAGACATTAGGTAAAATATACTACACAACACAGTTCCTTAAGACTACTAGTAAACTTAGCTTTACAATCGTACATGGCTCTATATGATGTGTGTGTATTTGTGTGTACTTGTATGTGTGTGTATCTCACCTAATTAAGCGATTAATTATTAGATGTACACAATCAGCGTCATAGTCGATGAGATTAAAATTAATTTATTTTATTATAAAGAAATAGCGGCCCTGTCCCGGCTTCGCACGGGTAGACATCAATAGGTACAGATTTTACAGTTGCTATAACCAATGGAGCCACTGAGTCCTTCACGTCGTCGTCGATTTTTTTCAACCTATTGATACGTGCACCTCTCGCGCAATTTAATTTCAACCTTAACACTTGCGTATTAAGGTGGATGTTTGTTCCTTCAGATTGTGAATACGTCTGAATGGCTCGACAGATTTTGATGAATTTAACACTTACTATATATACTTTCCAATTCTTATATTTTTTATGTTAGTAATAGATAGATATATAAAGTTCGATAAGTCTATAATTTCTATTACCGTATTTTATTATCTGATCGTAAATATAGTTTTTACAAACTCATGCACTATCAACATTTTTATTAAATTTGTGTGCATACAATATATGCTCACATTACCCTTTTTTATCAAAGCCTTCAAAGCGAAAACAGATAAATCAGAAACTTGTTACTGTTGCGCGGATAAAGAGCGAAAAGAAGAGTTAATCCGCGCCCGATTTTATAGGATTTCTCCTATGTCAAAGTTAACATAGGTACGATCATATCTAAATCTAAAAGGGTCTGCTAAAATGCGCTCTTAAATTTTTTTTTACAGCGCGATAGATGAGTTGTTCTATATACATTATATTTAATATTTGTTTCTTAAATAGTAACCAATTGGGTACTTTTAAACAATAAAATGTAAGTTTCAATGAATTAAACAGTTTTAACGGTTTAAAACACGAAATTTATTAAATACTGTCTATAGTTTACGCGAGTAGAATACATTTAAATAAAACACTTTAACAGTTTAAAACGCGATATATTAGTGAAACTTATTGAGCAGTTTCGCCAAATACCAACTTCGACGGAACAGATGGCTCTAGCGTAGCAATTTTTTTCTTTGACGTCAGAGACATCCTCCATCTTTAGTCTCCCCGTGACCACGGCTGCTGCAAAGCATCCGAAACGTCGGGCCGAAATTAAAGATCATTTTCAAATAAGTTTAACTAATATATCGCGTTTTAAACCGTTAAAGTGTTTTATTTAAACGAAATTTATTCGTTTTCTTATCTTTATTTATCTATGGCCAATTTTTCCTAATTTACAGTCCCCGTGACCACGGCTGTGCAAATACTAACTAAAACGAAACAGATGGTGCCAGTATAGCAGATTTTACTTTAGCATTAGTAACTACCTCCATCTTTCTACTTCCTCTAAACCCTGGCTCTCACAAAGCATCCGAAATGTCGAGCCGTAGTTAAATAATGTGTCCCGCGCTTTAAACCGTTTAAACTGTAAAACGCCAGTTTTATTTTGAACCGAATGACTCTTGGGCTTAACTTTTACTTACAAAGACACTATCCAATATTATAGATACAGTTTACACATGAACAAACAGAAATGCTAAGCACTCAATACAAAATCGAGTCACACCCAAGTGCCGTGAGATTGTTTGGAACCGGAAGCAGCGAGCCATCAAGTCATATTGAAAGGGCCCATCGCTATTGACGATGCGAAAACTTCCGCTTTCGTAATATATCGAATGTACTATGCCTGAGAATTATACGTGTCAAATCGTAATATGAGGCCGCTAGAGTCAGAGTAGCCTAACTGCAATTATATGACATAAAAAATACGTTTAATATTCACATTTGAAAACTTTAATATTTTTCACATGCACATAATGGCACTATATACATACATTAAAAATCTATTATAAAATAGGTTTCAGTAGCTCAATTGGATAAAGCAGCAGCACGGAACGCTATGGATGTCGGTTCAAGTCCTGACCTAGTCATAAATTTTTCAATTTTCAATCTACAAAGTCTAACATATTTGGAAATGATTTTTAACTTCTACCCGACGTTTCGGATGCTTTGCAGTAGCCGTCTATCATTGTCAAATGATTTTACACACACACACACACCCCTGTGTAGGTATGTTTAAATTGATTTGAAATAACACACGAGAGCAACTTTCATGTTTCGTCCTTTGTAACAAAAAAAAAACAACTTTTTATTCCGAACCTATTTGTTAACTTTACATATGTATTTTAAAAATTAAGGAGTAGTACATTGAAATAAAACACTTTAACGGTTTAAAACGCGATATATTAGTTAAACTTATTTGAAAATGATTTTTAGCTTCGCCGAAGTTTATGGTTATGGAAGTTAAATGTGTACCACTCGCGTAAACTATAGACAGTATTTAGTAGTACATTAAATAAATATATCGGACCCGGTGGTAATCGAACCGACGACCCAAACACTGTCATATGTCGATCGAATCTTATCGTTTCTTGTCAACTTAACTACGGCCTCTATTGACGAATTCTATAAATGGTGCGACAGATAAATCGAAATATCTAGGAACAAACGGGCCGCTAACACATCGTTTGTTTAGCCTAGTTGCATCATCGCATACAATATCTTTATTGGTTGATAAGCAGGAAACTATTCGAACTAAATTAAACGGTCAACAACCTGCGCAGAGTCTTCACCTAATTGTTGCATCGATAATTAATTTAATTTACTGCCGACTCATTTGTTTTTACGCGGAAACGTGGCTCTAGTTTTTAAATTCAAAACAAGTGTTGTATATTTGAAACACAGTGAAATTCAATGACAAATATTTTGCAGTGTAAAAACGTCGGATCTTAAATACTGTCTATAGTTTACGCGAGTAGTACACATTTAAATAAAACACTTTAACGGTTTAAAACGCGTGTGTGCTAAAGTATGTAACGAGTTGAATATCCAAAACCAAAATATGTCGCCAGTGCATTGTGTTTAGATTTATAGCTTACTCTTACTCTAACAGCTTACGTGGGTAGTACACGTTTATATAGAACACTTTCAACGGTTTAAAACGCGAAATATATTTGTAAACTTATTTTTAATTTTTATTAACATTTGCCCAACCATACGGATGCTTTGTAACATCCATGAGAACTAATATATTGCGCGTTTTAAACCGTTAAAAGTTTTTTATTCAGTCGAGTACTACTAGAGTAAACTGAATACCAGTACAGTATACAATATTTTTTCTGGACAAACTTCTAAAATATAAAAGACGCTCTTTGACTACTTGCTGTTTTCAACAAGACTAACAATAACACACAGAAAGTATATCATACAAGTATAGAGATAAATTAAAAGAGATAAGAGCACGGTGGTCTGCGATAAGACTGACAATAAAAAGAGCATAGTTCGTTAACTGAATTCTATTTTAGATTTGTATTTTGTTGAATAAGCTCTACTTTGTTATCAGTTATCGCTAATGTAATTAGATATGATAAGAAGTCGCACAGATATAACATGTTTTTTTCAGGAAGGGCTTTCTTATAGAACGAATTTTATGTACACTATAAATAAAACACTTTTAACGGTTTAATACGCGAAATTGATTAGTTAATTCATTTACAATTTATTTTAACTACGGCCCGACGTTTCGGATGCCTTGCCGCAGCCGTGGTCACGGGGTGACCAAGATAGAGCGTGTCTCTAATGTCAAAGTCAAAAATTTGTGTGGATGTTTAAAGAAATCGCTGTTGGGATCTTTTTATTTTCTATTGTGTAGTGAAGTAATTTTTTAGAAAATAAAAACTAAAAAAATAAGTTTAAAATTTCAAAAAGTTAGAGCCCAAAGCCCAATTGGTTAGAGCATCAGCATGGAGCGATGTGGATGCCGGTTCTGTAAAACCGATATTTAATTTATATAATGCCATCACGTGCAATGTAAAAAAACGTGAAAAATATTAGAGTTTTCAAAAGTATACTACCAAGAAAGTATAAATCGTACATATAAAGAGGCGAATTAAAAGATTTTCAATTATTACAGTAACAAATAGTTATGTAAAATTTCAATGTGTCAGATAACAAGACGTGGGTTCGAGTCTTGCCTGCTCTTAAGTGTAGAATTAGCAGAGTACGTGCAGTGATTAAATTAATTTGGACGTCTGGCTATTTTTGTTGGACAGTTATTTGACATTAGCACTGTAATTGATTGAAATATGGCTGAGCGTTCGTGGGTTGTGTTTAGTGAAGATTTAATGCTTACCATTTAATATTTAATCTCTTAATTACTTGACGCGACCAAAGCACCCGGTTACATTTCTATACTAGCTGTGTCAGTGACTTCGTTCGCGTAGAATAGTTATTTTGGACTACGATTTTTTTTTGTAAACCTCTTCTTCATCTTAATGAGTTTAAGTTACCCATGACGTCGGTCGCGTCTCGTCGTTCTTACAAGTTATCTTAATAATTAATATGTTTCTTTAGATAATTTAAAAAGGATTCATTTAGGGTATTTAAAACCGTTTTCGTACCATAAGCAACGGTCACTCAAAATGACGAATAATTTTCCCCGTTTTTTCACATTTCCCGTTGTTTATTCGCTCCTATTAGTCAGAGCGCGATGTTTTATCCTATATCAATCCTCGATAGAAACTAAACGACACAAAAAATATTTTTCAATTCGAACCAGGCATTCCTGAGATTATCGCGTTCAAACAAACAAACAAGTTCTTCAGCTCAATATATTAGTATAGATTACGAATAAGAGACCTATAAAAATGTATGGGTTGAAACCCGTTGACAAAAGGTCTGAAAGAGAGTCTTTCATCACATAGGTCGTATTGTCTTAGGAGTGTAATTATATTTTTCTTTCGTTATCACAATTACAATACAACAAGGGTATTAAGAACAATTTACGCTGGATTAGCAGAAAGCCTTCCCTGTTTTCATTACCAACAATTTATATTCACTAAGTTAATGAATTCTCTTGTTCATTTGTTTAGAGGAGCCCACCTTGCTCGTCTTAATTGTCTCCTTTTCTTCTTCTTCCTACAAAAGTTAAACCCGAAGAGGGAATTCTATTAGATTAGTATTTCGGTAACGACGATCGACTCTCCGGGGTGTCGATCGACTTAGGCCTCGGTCTCATATAGATGGTAAAGATAGCGTTCATTATACTTTCGATTTATTGATCAGTTCCCGCAGTTGGGAAATACTGACCATACATCTTAAACATAATGACAATTAAATTAATCATTTAATCATCGTTTCAACCATTCGGTATCCACTGCTGGACATAGGGCTCCCCCCAAAAACTTCCAGTACGACCGCTCGTTCACTACTGTGAATCTAGCGAATTGTTAGTTGCTGTTAGAAAATATTAAATGAAATACTGTCTGTAGATTACGCGAGTAGTACACATTTAAATAAAACACTTTAACGGTTTAAAACGCGATATATTAGTCAAACTTATTCGAAAATTATTTTTAACTACGACCCGACGTTTCGGATGCTTTACAGAAATCGTGGTCAAGGGGACCCATATATATCGCGTTTTATCACATTACATGTGGACAGCAAGGTTTTGCTAAATATGTTGTAGCGTAACTACACTGCAACTAATGCTGGCATTAGTTGCGGCGTGGCAAGATCGTTTTGACATCACTTTTCTTCTAGTCAAAGTTTGTTTATCTTTTTTGATGATATGATAATTATAATTTACGTTAAAGTTTGGATGTCAAACAAACTTATTAATATTATTTAAATTACATTAAGAATTAAGCAATTAAAAATAATTGTAATGGCGTCTTTTTCATACGCCGAGATTGCATTTAGGTTTGAATGAAAAATCCCTTAATACGAATACTAATTTAAAAAACTTACATTAATAAATGTTTTTAAGAATAAGTGTAATTATAGGCAAATTAAACTTATCCTTTTCTAATAGTGTACTATCGATTCTATTTTTATAATGAGATCCGTGTGCCGATCGGCAAAGGCCTCCAATCTTTTCCACTCCTTTCTATCTTAGGCTACTCTATTCCATTCAGGCTTCCGCGGCATAAATAGCTCTGCGTCTCTAGTAATTATTAATCAATATTTTTCATGTTTATATTTGTAACGCGGAACTTGAGGCGAGCTACGCTCGGCGTTCGCGTCGCACGGCTACGACCTTTATAGGCGACCGATGCCTTATCCTATTCCCTCGGTCGCGTCGACACAATAATAAATTAACGACAATTGCACTAATTGTGCTGCTAATGGCTCAGCTAACTGACGTATTGTCTGGCTATAACCAAAAATTGCGAACTGCACATTCGTTTTCTCGTTATCGGACAGGGTGATTCCGTAAATGTTTTTAGGATATTTTTATGATAAAGGAGGACAAGCGTGGTTGATGGAAGGTGATAGACCATAGCCATATAACTCCTAACAAGATGAGCTGTCGCCCTATTTTGGTATTATATATTCAGAAATAAACAGACTGCAGACACTGCTTCGTAGCACATGAAAAAAGTAGTGTAGTATTGAAACAGTTAAGCATCTTTACACAATATTAATATTGTAAATTACAGGTCTTGCCATAGGGCAGACATATCTATGTATCTGTTTTACTAAAATTCTGTAAATATAAGTAGAAAAATCTAATCACACTTCCGTCGCATGCTAGATAGATGTTTTTATTCCCTCGGATTGGACCCCACGATGCTGCAGGAGGCGGCTGAAAAAGTAAAAGAGATGGGATCTAATAAACCACTGCGAGCGGCGGGACGGGATCGAAGAGGTGACGCTATGCGCACCTCCAAGATTGTCTGAAGTGGTCATCGGTGCTGGGAGCTTTGGAGTCGTACAAACGTGTTCCCAGGGCTCCTTCAAAGCACCGTAGAGGGCTGGTGGTGTGGTTAGGTCTGGTCGGCTATTCGATTTACCACACTCCCCATGTCACTATTGCCCGACGTGGGCGTGCATTAGGCATTAACATCAGTTAAAAAGAAAGGATTCGACCCCAGGACTTTTTTGTTATTTAATGATGATTTTAATTTCCCAACAGAGTAACTTTATTAGGAGGGCCTCGTAAATACACGACACATTTACAACAATGGACGAGTGCGGTATGCGAATTAAAATAATGTTTTATCGTCGGTGTTGTATTCGGTGTTTTATTGCCGGTCTTTCTGCGTCTTTCAAATTTTAGTCCCAATGTTGTCCAATATTGTTAATGTAAAACCTGTAAATTTGTATTTATTACTTCTTGTTTAAAATCCCTGTCAACGACATTTTTAACTGCAAATGTTGTTTTGTTGTTTGCTAGCTGTGTCAGCGACTTCGTGCGCCTAGAATAGTTTTTTTGGGTATCGAAATTTGTTTTTGCTAATTTAAGCTGCCCACGACATCGGTCGCGTAACGTCGTTCTTGCAAGTTAATCTAAAAAGATAGACATATTGTGTCGTTTATATTGGCATTTTTTTAGATTTTTTAAAGTGGAATCATTCCTCTAAACATATTCTTTGGTGGTTTTGAACCGTTTTCGCAGCGTACGCATCGGAAACCCTACATTTCTCGCAGTATCTTCGCTCCTATTAGTCACAGCGCGATGTTTTATATATGATGGCCTATAGCCTGCCTCGATAAATGCTCTACCTAACACAAATATAATTTTTCATTTCGAACCAGTAGTTCCTGAGATTAGCGCGTTCGAACAAACAAACTCTTCAGCTTTATATATGAGTATAGATATACGTTACTATTACTATATTATTTTTTTACATACTTATGAATTTACCAATGGTTTTGTAGCATTTAAACTGCTAAAAGTGTGTTTAAATAAGTAGTTAAATGATATCGTATACAATTTTCTTGAAACTTAATATTTTCCTTGGTAAATATCCTTCGCGGAAGTTGGAAAACATCAAACGGAAAGCGTTTTGAATAATACCGAAAGGTCATAAGTACTATTATGTGGAGTAGGATTTAATACCTTCATTCGTTATACGTAGGTTCAATTTGTGTTCGGTGTGAAAATGCCTATAAAGTTTCGTTATTGTGCCGGGTGTATTATAAATTATTTTCTTATTCGATACGTGATGAGAATGTTTTCCTCTCCCAAACGACACAAATCAAACACAATGTTCCTAATGCCGGGGCAGGTGGAAAAATGGGGAAATGAGTAATGTTTATATTTATACCGGAAGGGCATGATAGTAAACAGAACATGGTTCTTGTTATTAGTGGGAAATGTTTTCATATTTATCTTCATATAGCTACAGAGGAAACATGATCACGCTTAAGTACTGTCTGTAGTTTACGCGTGTAAATAAAACACTTAACTGCGAAAAACGCAAAACATATAAGTTAATTAACTTAAAATTAAATACTACGTGAGTAGTACACATTTAAATAAAACAATTTAACGGTTGCAAAGCATCCGAAACGTCGGGCCGAAGTTAAAAATGATTTTCAAATAAGTTTAACTAATATATCGCGTTTTAAACCGTTAAAGTGTTTTATTTAACTTAAAATTATTACTGTCTGTAGTTTACGTGTCTAGTACACATTTAAATAAAACACTTAACGTTTTAAACGCGATATATACGGGTCTCCCCGTGACTACGGGGGCTGCAAAGCATCCGAAAGTTTAGGCCGTAGTTAAAATAATTTTCAAATAAGTTTAACTAATATATATCGCGTTTTAAACTGTTCTTTTTAAATATGTATTTTTACGTATGTAGGTACTTCACTCTACTGCACTTTATTAATTACTAGATTTTTGTGACTCGGACGGTCGAAATTCCGTCCAGGTAGGTCATTTCTATCACTTCTATCAGTATAGTCTTAAGTGTTTCAGACAAATTCTAAATTGAATTTATGAAATATGTAGGGCTCCGTGGTTATTGAACTTGCGACCCATTATAAGCTATAAATAAGCCTACAATTGGGCCATCAAAATTAGCATATTTATTTGCAAAATGGTCGCGAAAGCCTTATACTAATATAGAAATTACTACTATGCATAAATAATTGATTTTTTAATAATAGAGGGGGACAGACAAGCATAGTCACTTCATATTAGGTATAACGACGCTGTCGACCTATTATGGTTTTGTATATACGAAGTTTCATATTTATCGATAAATAAATTTAAAAAAGTTATAAAATTTAGATTGTCTCAAAAGGCGTATTGTTGTCTGAACGATTTCTTTAATGCCAAGACCGCCTGGCAGTAATATGAATTACTCCTTAGGTTAGTAAATTCACCATGTATTTGTTGATAAGACATGTTAAAAAAAGCCGGACTGAGTGTTTTGGGTGTTCTTCTCAGTTATGTTGCTCTTTTGAACACTCACTCACTCATGTAGAATCACGACGAACAGACAGACAAACAAAAAAATTAACGAATCTAAATAATTTTTAAAATTTTAAAGAGAACAAAGTATATTTTATTTTATTTTTAATTGTTGCCTCAAATTTGGATTCGAACCCAGAACCTCGTGCTGACATTACAGGATTGGACGTTTTACAAATAAACAAGGCATCCGGTTTCAGATTTTTATGTTTAACTTAAAATTTCTCCCAAAATAAGACCGTAACTGTCAGAAATCTTAATACATTAAGCTTATAGACAAAACAGTACAGAAATAATAAGCTAAGCTATAAACAGCATGGAAAGATAAAAGGGCTATATTTCTGGTTTCCCATTAAAAATAAGCTATACAATAATATGTTGTAGTTTGCGTGAACGTTGAGCCAATCTACTGATATAAATCTACAAATGTAGCTCGGCTTTACAAATTGCAAAATACTACTTGTATACGCTACACAATCAATTTTGCGCCGGTATTACGTAATAGCTCTATGCTACCGTTAAACTACCTTTTCAGATATATTACTAAATGACTTTTGCATATAGGTATACATTTCACCTATTTACTAGCTGTGCCAGCGACTTCGTCCGCGAGATTGTGTTTCTGGGCATCCAAATTAGTTTTTGCAAACTCCGTCATCTTTATAAACTTAATATGTTAGCCATGACGTCGATCGCACGTTAATCTTAAAAGATAGACATATAGCGTCGCGGATTTTTTTTAGATCATTTGAATGCAATCATTCTGACATACACATATTTTAGGTATCTTGAATTGTTTTCGCAGCGTACTGTTACGCGGATCACGCATCTGAAGCCCACAGAGATGAAAAATTTTCCCCGTTTTGTTCACATTTCCCGCTGTATCATCTATTAGTCACATCGCGATGTTCTATAGCCTATAGCCTTCCTCGATAAATGCTCTAACCAACACAAAAATAATTTTTCAATCCGAACCCGTAGTTCCTGAGATTAGCGCGTTCAAACAAACAAACTCTTCAGCTTTATATATATTTAGTATAGATTCACAGACGGCGATTTGTTGGTGCAAAAAATCAATATATGGTCTATAAGCAACTGTCCAGGAGTTCGATTCCTACCGGAAACTGAAAAGAAATAAAACGCTTTAACGGTTTAAAACGCGATACATTAGTTAAACTTATTGGAGCACCACAGCAGCCTTGGTCACGGCTAAAAGGAGTTCTTTTTTCCTTTCTTCCTTCTTTTTTCTTTTTTCTATCGCATCTTCTTTAGATGATATATGACTGGTGTATTTCACCTTCCTTCAAGTTAATATCACCCTTTTCTGACCTCCTCTGTCATAAAAAGGGAAAATTGTTATAAGGTTTGTCGCTACTTTTTACGAGAGAAGTCATAGCAATAACAATGCTACTGGTGGTTGGTGTTTCCAGTTCAATTCCAGTAAAATTATTCAAACCAAATATATTTTTAAGTTATAGAATGCCATCACGTGCATTAATATGTGAAAAATATTAAAAATGAGTAGAGAGTAAAAACATAAAAACTAAAAAACACTATGGAATGTGTGTACCATCCACGAACCACCGTCCGCAAGTGAAAGAGGCGTGAAGCTCAACCGCGTTTCGATTTTATTCTGTTGAGTTCCGAATATCCAAAGCGAAAAAGGTCGGGAAGGATGAGGTTTTTCATATTCCATCACGTGAACCACATGCGTGTCTATCCTTCTCTATTAAAAAAAACAATCGCACAAATTTGTTCGTGCAGGAGGCCAATTAACACTTGGCCGGCTAACACACGCTTATGTAAATAGATAATATCTTTATGATTGCATTCGTGATCTGATTTACTCTGCATAGATTAACAACGATACAATGCAATAATAAGTCGTTTCCTATGTAAAAAACGGAATGTTAACCCGCGCGCACAGTGGCGCCCGACTAACAGGCCGAGACATTAGAACTATTTATCACGTCGCTTCGCAGGTTTTTGTTTAGAATACTTTGACGAAACAAAATGTTAACGAGGCCGCGCGTGCGACACTCTCGCATGCCTTTTTTTGACTTGGAGGAACAATCACGCGTGCGGGGTGAGTTTTCGGGGTTCCGTATCCAAAGGAAAAAAGGGAATCCTGTTATTAAAACTTCTTTATTTATATGTTGTATCTTAACGCCTACTATAGTTAGACATTTGATATTAAAAAAGTGAAATTCTATTTTCTGTAGTTCAGCACGAGGCATATAGTTAATTTATTTTTATGATATTTTTTTTTTATTTTGACTTCTGCCCGATGTTTCGGATGCTTTGCAGCAGCTATGTAGTGTAAGTGTATACTTGTCTGTCCTCCTTTATATTAAAAATATGTATATATATGTTTCGCGTTTTAAACCGTTAAAAAGTTCAATTTCAATGTTATCATTTTAATATTTTATCTAGATCAAACATGAATCTATCTATGAATAACTTTGGGCATTAACTTATACGAACATGCTTATATTTTTATTTGCTTTGTTTTCTGTGCCGGTTTTATTGTGCAAAAAAGATTACAAAGTGGTCTGTCTGTCTTCGCGAGTTGACATTTTATGTAGTGGCCGGTGGTGAAAGCAATTTCTTGGGTTACAAATGTGTTTTCCAATTTCATCTATTTCCGGATAATAAACTAGTTTTATCTTTGTTGTTGAAGTGCACTTCTTTCGTAAGAGCACTGTGAGTCAACAATTTATTATTTTGCCCCGGGACTCGAGCCTAGGATCTCTTAAACTTAGAAAAGGAAAGCAGTCTTATTTGCCATCACGAAGGCTTTTTTCATAGCCGTAGAATGAAATTAATCAATTTAACATAATAGCAGATCTCTCAGAGGTTTTTCAGTGGGCAAAGAGGGCTACACTGTTTTTCAGTTGAAACCCCGTTAGGCCTAATACGCACGGAAGCTTTTTTAACGTCCGTTGAAAAAGCGTTCAAATTTCAAAAAATTGGAAGAAAATAAAAACTAAAGTTTTAATTATAAGTATAAAGTCTTTTATGAAATAGTAATAATTCCTTAGCAAACTTCTAAGTCAACTGCGGGAATCCCCGACCCAGTGAAACGTTCAGGATATAAGTGGTTAATTAATTCGCCAGAGAACGGACGTCTCGGTCCACGCCACGCCATCTGTCTGGCTCAATACAGCGGGCGAGGCGGAGCTAAATGAATTGGTCACGCTGTTGATTTTCACAATGGATTGCTCTTCCCGTGATTTAAGTACAATCGGAATCCGCTCGACGCTTCTGAATATCATTGTAAATAGCGGGCCTGTGCACACTCACAGGCGCCTTTCAATAGCGAGCCGATCGGATTCATTTTCAATTTCACTCGTGCGATTTCGTTTGCCTGTTATTGTATTTGCTGAAATTATGCACTGCGATGTTTCCAAGCGATATATGAGGCCGCTAGAGCCGGAGCTGCCTTATTGCAATTTTGTGACATATTTATATATAGTCTACAAAACTACAAGAGCACAGTGACCGAAAATTGTTAACGTGATTTTTACACAAATAATAGTGCCGATTCCAGTTAATTGCGCGTTTTTTTTTCCTCCTTGCCCTGGACGAAACATTTTCGAATCGACCAGTTCCTGAGATTAGCGCGTTCGAACAAACCACCCACCAACTGACTAATACCTCTCAGCACGCATCATCGATGTCAACACTTGACCCCCTCGTTAAAACATTATCTCGGCTCCGAAGTGTCTCGTCAGCTGCGGACGTAATGAGATTTGAGATAAAATCTCCGGCAGGAATGAACAGTCCTTATCCGAAGCCATTTGAGATTAGTTTTATTACGGCTTCCTATACATTGTAAGGTCGGAGGTATACCGAGCACGCGATCGATTTTATTCACAGGCAAGTAGTTTTCTTAAGGTCTACAGAACTAAGCTGTAATTATTAGAGACAAAAAATAATAGTTATTGGCTTAAATTCAAAGACCATACCTACTTCAGTGCCCTGCCGAAACGAAACAAGTTATTTCTCTCGGAATTCGAGTACAGGTACATATTGCAATAGGCAACACGTTAAGTAAGTGTAACCACTGAGCTATAGAGATAAAATAAAATAATTAAAGAAGATAAAAGATAAAATAAATTTGGTGAAGCACGAATAAAGATATTTCCGTGACCACGGCTGTTGCAAAGCATCAGTAACGTCGGGTCGTAGTCAAAATATGTAAATCATAAATCAGTTTAACTGATTTCGCGTTTCAAACGTTAAAGAGTGTTTTATTTATCTTATATTTTTAAATAGTTAAACGTGTTGTCTAATATTGCGTTAACGTCCTGGATTCGAATCCCGGAAAACAATCAATTGTTTCGATCGTGCATGACCTGTATCCATCTATATATACCAAAATTAAACGAGCCGGTGAAATTAACATAGAAATGGATTGGCGACGGGGTGTTGGATTAAATAAAAAAGTATAGTTTTGACGTTGACAGAACGATGACAACTTACATTGTCATTTAAGTATACTTTTCTGCCACACGAAAAAGGTTTTATATTATTAACTCAACTCGGGGAAAAACGGGATGTCACTTTATAATATTGTTTGCGTTTTATACCGTAACAATTGTTTTATTTTAATTCGGTAACTTCGCATTCTATAATAAATGGTTCTGGATTTTTCCAGTGCGAACGTGAAACGGTCGTGTTTTTTCTCAACGTGAATTGAGGCAATGCTCTATTGTCTCGACCGGGCAGTGTCTTTGTTTGACAGCGGATGCTGATTACGGCCGGTCCGGAAAATTCCGGGAAAGCCCCGGACGGCACTTACCCGGATCCCATTGTGCGAGTCTCAGTCCCATTCCAACCTTACAAAGCTCACTTTTTGCTGTTATTACCTCCATGCGTCACCTTCACTTCCACGCGTTTAACGCGATGTCATTTTGACGGTTCACTGTGATTTAATGACATATTCTGGCGCTAGTTACTGGAATTACAGCAGTTTATCGCCGGAACTACTTACTGTAATACTCTTAAGTGTCTCTTCGAGTTGTCTTATCTTCTCGCGTACGTGTAACTTTGTAAGTGATTTAAACGTCGTAGTTTCATGGGCAATAGGTCGTCTTATCGTTTTTGAAACATATCTTCCAGGCAAGTAAAATATATGTGTAAAATGTATAAAGCTGAAGGCTTTGTTTGAACACGCTTATCTCACGAACTACCGGTTCAAATGGAAACTTTTTTTATGTTGGATAGAACTTTTATCTACCACGGCTGTAGGCTATTTCCCCCTAAAGCATGTAAAATAAAATGTGAAAATAAGGCGATTTCAAATATATGGATCTTAATCAATAAATGCTTTTTGATTTTACACTAATTACTGTCTATAGTAGTAGTACGCGAGTAGTACACATTTAAATAAAACACTTTAACGGTTTAAAACGCGATGTATTAGTCGGGCCAAAGTTAAAAATCATTTTCATATAAGTTTAACTAATATATCGCGTTTTAAACCGTTAAAGTGTTTTATTTACTTTACACTAGTTAATTTCCTGTGTTTGTCTTAATTAAGGCTGCTAGAGGAAGAGTGGCCCAATAACAGGAAACATCATTTTCAATGAGGCAGAAAATAAAAACGATTGCGGTCACTGTGCTCTTCTAGATTAACATTTCTGGACTATGAAAATATAAAAATTGCGGTTAGGCTACTCTGCCTCTAGCAGCCTCAGTTATGTTGATGTTGGATAAAGAGTGTCCTGCCGCGTCGTCTTATTCTTTCTACGTCCATGTTTGAAAATTTATAGTATAAGCAGTCGTTTGTTTTACCGTATGACTCTATAGTACCTTGTTACCAAAATGAGTTAAATGATAATCTTTGACTCTGCCTATTATCTCTAATTTATATGAATAGACTGCTATGTGTAGTCACTGTTCCCTTCGATAAAGGATTGAACATCAAAGACGAAAACCTCGTGTTTAACTTCATTTTATGGTACTTAGATAAAGCTCCTACAATTATTGTGTTTGATTCGTACAGACTTCAAAGGTATATCGTAGGTCTTAATTTATTTGAACTAGCTAAATCTTGGCGGGTTTGCTGTATACTGTACAGTAAATATACAATTTTACAACGTAAGGCTTCGAGTCCTACCAAAACACATTAGACTCTAGATAATTTGGCCATATAATCGTGATGTCGAAATTCCGTCCAGCTGCTTGAAACAAATATAGAGTTCACTTGGCTTTTGGCTTTGAATAACTAATCAAGTAATATTTAAATAAAACACTTCAACGGTTTAAAACGCGATATATTAGTTAAACTTATTTGAAAATGATC